>CAWUFW010004719.1:0-1479819 GCA_963921515.1 Calotriton arnoldi
CCTGGCCCATCCTGGGTCTGGTTTGTACTTTGCTTTTGGTGTTCAGATGGGACGCTTAGGAACGCATATGGCAACATGGGGGCCATGCCCCAGATTCGCATTTGGGAGGGAATATGCTTTTGGGGTTCAAATGGAACGCTTAGGAACGCATATGGCAACATGGGGGCCATGCCCCAGATTCACATTTGGGAGGGAATATGCTTTGGGGTTCAAATGGAACGCTTAGGAACGCATATGGCAACATGGGGGCCATGCCCCAGATTCACATTTGGGAGGGAATATGCTTTTGGGGTTCAAATGGAACGCTTAGGAACGCATATGGCAACATGGGGGCCATGCCCCAGATTCACATTTGGGAGGGAATATGCTTTTGGGGTTCAAATGGAACGCTTAGGAACGCATATGGCAACATGGGGGCCATGCCCCAGATTCGCATTTGGGAGGGAATATGCTTTGGGGTTCAAATGGAACGCTTAGGAACGCATATGGCAACATGGGGGCCATGCCCCAGATTCGCATTTGGGAGGGAATATGCTTTTGGGGTTCAAATGGAACGCTTAGGAACGCATATGGCAACATGGGGGCCATGCCCCAGATTCGCATTTGGGAGGGAATATGCTTTTGGGGTTCAAATGGAACGCTTAGGAACGCATATGGCAACATGGGGGCCATGCCCCAGATTCGCATTTGGGAGGGAATATGCTTTTGGGGTTCAAATGGAACGCTTTAGGAACGCATATGGCAACATGGGGGCCATGCCCCAGATTCGCATTTGGGAGGGAATATGCTTTTGGGGTACATGCTGTGAGCCATGGGTGCCGAACGTGACATGTGTTGTGGCAGCATGACAGTGCATGGTCTGAGGTGTGTGCATGCCTGACATGGCCTGCATATTTGCTGTCTGTTGTGATTACTGGACATGGCATTGGACGCATCGTTATGAGTGAGTGTTGGTTGTGTGCCAGCCAACGTATTGCAGTTGTCCCATCTCCTTGGTGTGCGTGCTGCCCTGTGCCATGTGCATCACTGCAGTGCTCGGGGGTGTGGCCCATGTTGTGTGTTGTTGCTCACAGTGTGGCGTGCGCTTCATTGACTTCTGGCACATGGTTGGTCATGGGCATGTATCTTAGCGTGACTGCTGTATGTGTGGCAGCTGTGCGGATGACATGCCTTTCATGAGACTGGGGCTGACGGATGGGATGGATGGTATGTTGTATGTGCATGGTGTGTCTGTGTGTTTGATGGGTTCAGTGGTGTTCGTGTGCATTTATGTTGTTCCGCTCTGTTGCGTCTAGTGTTGTTTGTCTTACATAGGCGTAGTTGTGGGGTGTGTGGTTGACAGGCAGTAGGGGCTACATGGACAGGACTTCAATGGTGTTTCGGTTGTGTGTGATGAGTTGCACAGTGGCTGCCGTGTGGTACTATATTCAGTGTGGCTTGTGCATGCAGACGTGGCTCCTTGGGTGTTGCTATGTCTGTGATGGGTCATGTGGGTGTGAGTCTGTTGTTCATGTCCGTGTGCACATTGTTCACTTGTTCGTGACGGTGGGCGGTGCTGCGTGTTCGTTTGCTACGTGACATGTCCCATGTGTTGGTCGTGTTCCGGTCCTCATGCCTCCAGTAATCCAGCCCTGTCCAGTTTCCCACCTGCAAGTTGTTCGTGCGTGCACTGTACTGGATGCCACATGGCTCTAAGCGGGGGTGCTCCATGTTGCAGGTCTGTGGGGGTGGGGGGTTGTTGTGGGTCGTGGGGTGGCTGGACACCCACTGACACCGATTGCTGTGGACCGTGATGTCTGCCTTTCGGCTGTCGTTGTGCACTGCGGTGGCTGACACGTGGCTGTGGGGTGTGGGGATGCTCCTCCTGCTGTGCTGTGGGACTAGGGGCCTGGTGTGTGTTGTACTTGGGCTGTCCACCGTCCCACCCACTGCACTTTGTGTTCCTGCCACTTACCTGTTACTTGTCGGTTAGTGCAGCTGTGGCAGACACATGGGTGTGGTGGGTGCTCGTTGTGGCGCTTCTGGCATATTTGGGGACCTGTTGGTGGTTACGTGGCTGGCTGAGTGTACACATGTCCCCACGTATCTTACAGTTGTTCGGTTTGGGCTGTGTGTGGTGGTGTCTGTTGCATGTGTGTGTGATGTGTTGTGTATTGTGTGCTGGACATGGGGGTGTTTGTCCCTGGGAGCTGTGGCATGGTGGTAGTGCATGTGAGTACATAGCGGTGTGCTGGTATACATTAGTTTGTACTTACCAGCCTCCACTCCCTGCTAATCCGGCGAGGATCTCCGGATGTATTATGACTCGCACCTTCTCCTCCCACGCTTTGAAGGTCTTGAAGAGCGCGGGATTCCTCCGCCAGTGACGGCAGCCAGCTCTCTGTTTTTGCCCTCCTTCTTCTTGACCAGGCTCTTGACGTCATTCCAACGTTTGTTTATTTCTCCTCTGTTCCTGGGCAGGGTCCCGACTGCATTGACCTGGTCTACGATCCGGTTCCACATTCTGTTTCTGGTGGCTAGTGGTGTGTGCTGGACCATGTTCCCATAGATTTGTGGGTACACCTTGATGATCTCGCCGACCATGACCGTCAGCTCAATGGGCGTGAACTTGGGCATTCTTTGTGGTGCCATGGTGTTTGTGGTGCTGGTGCGGTGTGTGTTGTGTAATGTGCAGGGGGTTTGTGGTGCAGGTGTTTGGTGGTGGTGGTGGTGGTGGTGGTGGTTGTGATGTGTGCGTTTCTGTGGTGTGCTGCTGTCCTTGCTGTGTCACTGTGTCCTCTCCTCTCCTCTCTGGTTTGCAATGTTGCAAGGGGTTGGGGTCTGTGGGAGTGCTGCTTTTGTACTTACCTATGTGGGTGTGTCCTCATGGTCTGTTGTTTTCAGGTGTGTTGTGTCTGGGGTTCTGGCCTTTGTAGTTTTTGTTTGTTCAGGGGGGGTGTTTTCAGGATGTGTACTGTGCTTGTGTATTTGTGCGTGCCTTGCTGTGTGGACTTGTTGGCCATGTTGTGTGCTATTGGTTTTGTGAGCGGATGGTTTCTGTGCAGGTACGTGGGCGCCATGGCTTCTGCCGTGTCGATTCTCATCGGCGTTGTTTGCGCTGGCGGGCGGTATATTTGTAGTTTTCCCGCGCTCATGGCGGTGCGATCGTAATTTCACGTGCGGTGTGTCGGCCGTGAGGGCGGGCGGTTTTGTGTTGTCGTGCGTGTTTCCGTCCGTGGCGGGCGGTTTGACTCCGACTCGGACGATGGCGGGCGGTATTTTGTGTGATTTTTCGCCGATGGCGGTCTTCGGTTTGTGTAATCGTAATGGCGTGGTCGGTGTTCAGACGGTGTGTGCGGGCGGATTTTTGCCGCTTCCATGCCTGGCGGATTTTTTTACGCCGGGTATCGTAATGGGCCCCTTAGATCCCATGGGGTTAGTGAAGAACCCCAAAAAAGTACGCTACAAGGTCTTCCAATGGTTTTTAAAACATTATGATATACCTCAGATAAATGGTTCCACACACTTGGCTGACCTCCACGTAGGGGAGCAACGGCTAATTCAATCTAATATTGTTAGGAAATGGGAGGAGAATGGATACAAACATGTGGGAGATTTTCTTATTATTGATACGTGGAAAAGATGGACAGAGATAGAGTATGGTCTGAGCCAGTTTAAAGATATACTAAAATGGTCTTTTTTTCAAATTAGGCACTTTCTAGAAAATTTGGATCCGATCACACTTTGCGCAAAATTAAAACTTAGCGAGGCTATTTAAGAAACATCTAGATGCAGATCAATAAGTAGTTGGGTACAGATTCTCAATCAGCATAAGATCTCAAAGGTGTACGAAAAAGCTCGAGATAAATGGCAAGCAAAAGAAGGCCTACAGATTTCAAGGGCGGTCTGGAACAGAATTAACAAATTTAATGCTACACTACTAAGAGGTGCCAATTTTAGGAGAATGCAATCCTACACCAAATGGCTTTTATACAGGACACCAACCTTTCTGCATAACATATATCCCTAGATGGAGGATAGATGTTTTCGGTGCTCAGCAGAAGAAGGAGGTACATGGACCCACATTCTCTGGGATTGCCCAAAGAGTAAACAATTCTGGGAAGAAATAGAGAAATACTGTAGGTATAAGCTAGGTCCTATGATAGATATCGATGGATACATCGCAACCCTTGGATGTTCTCTAAGTATAACAGTTAGCAAAGTACAAGAGGAAGGTCTATATATGAATGCTTTAGTAGCGAGATCACTAATTCTTCAGAACTGGCAAAGCGAGAACACACCTACTTTTTATTGCTGGCAGTATAAATTACATAAAGTAAGAGAACTGGAGAGATGCTATGCCTTAAGATCGGGTTTGCATAAAATGGTTGAGACATGCTGGAAGTCCATAGGAAGTTAGATAATAGATAATTTAAGAATTAAAAAATAAGATAACACTACTAGATTTTATTATCTTTTATTGTCTGTTGTTATTAAAAGAGGAACTGTGCAATATGAGTTGGTTTTAACATCTAGTTTTAAGTAATACCCTCATTGTTACATCTGAAATATATTTTATTGACTAATCATGTATGTTGGACGATATGTGTCAACCAAAATTGAACATTATAAACACCTTGTTCTCTTTGAGTACGTGTAAATGTGCAATGAACTCTCAATAAAAATATTTTAAAAAAACAAAATAAAATGCCATAGGGTAGAGAGCACCTTTTTGATGTTCACCAGCTAAGTTTCCTTCAGCTTCTTTTGTGAACCTCCTCCTCTAATCCTACCAAGTACAACCAGCTAACCCCTGAAATACATCACTCCACAGACATCTAAGACACTGGACTGGAAACCTCCTGACTCTGTACAGCCTCCACTGGCCTCCACTCTGAAATAACCTAGCTATGTGATACACCCCTGTTTTCTGACAGAAGCTTCTGACATTCGTTGTATTGGTCCAATCAATGCTGGCCACAACTCTGGTATGGGTTTACAGCAGGATCTGATCACTACTATTCTTGTTTTGTTGTCCTTTGCTAGGCTTTTCTAGAGTTTCTGCCGAAATGGCGTTGGGGTAAAATGACAAGTCCTACCAGATCCATCAACTGTTCTGGGTAAATCTTTTCAGTGGTGGTGGTAGACTTGGTAGCTGCTATCTCAGATGGCCAGATCTCAGGTAGTCCATGAGCTAGAAGAAAATGTTGACCAACCCCTTATATTTTTGGACATCTAGTGAGTACTGGATTATTAATCAGGTGCAGTTCAACACATTTGAAATGAATTGGTTTGTCTGTCTAGTGGTCGGAGCAGAAGAGACATTCTCCGATTCAAGAACGCCCCCATACTGGCAACTGGCCAAGGCATTTAGGATTTTATATTCTTCCTTTGATCCACAAATGTATGCATGGAACTGCATCTAAAATACCTGGCCTGCAAGAAGTCAATAATTCGTTCTGGTGACCTTTCCCTGCTGATGGTTTCCCCAAGCTAATTGTGTGTCTCAAGGAAATTGTAGTTGAGACCCTCGCGGGTAAGTAGTGCGCTCTACAAATTCTGTGATTGATTGATTGATTTATTGATTGTTAGGTTGTAGTTTTTGGAATTGTCTACTGCTCAAGATAAGAAAAAAGCATTTCCTAGATGATTTCAGGTGAGGATTAAAAAAGCTGGCTTTTCTGCTGACCTCTCGATTTCTGTTTGCCTGGCTTGTGAGCTGTTCAGCGCATTCAGGATTTCTTACACAAAATCGAAGCATGTTTCTGTTCAAAATGGCAAACACAGTGCTAATAAAAACAATTCTGATATAAAACATAACATAAATCTAACTGTATGACTTCATATTACAAAGCTCCCAAGCACCAAATCACATCCCTCACATGGGGGCCTAATTACAAGCAAATAACACAGCTGAATCATCATTATTTTGATGCTAGGGCAGCTTTTTTTAATTCACCTTATTTACAACAGCTAGCGCCTATTTTTAACTACGCCAGTTCGGCTAGCGGGACTTACTGAAAATGATATGCAAGGTAGGCGTTCCCTCAGTAAAACATCCGCAAAACACACTCCATCATATGTACAAGGATTTTCAAGAGCACCGCTAAAAAGAAAAAACTGCAGCTAGGTCCCATTAGCTGCTGTTTTTTACTGCTAGGAAATAGCTGGTCTTAAAAATTACGCTGACACACTTGTATAAAAGTAGACCAGACCCAAATCACCATAGCAAGCTCAAGTATGCCATGGATCTACTGCTATTGCAGCTAGGAGCACCAAGGAGACCACTACCACCACAGACGCAACGCAGGAGAAGGGAATGGACATACCGTCAGAGGATCACCCTCATTGAGGTCAGTGAAGAGGAGGTCATAGCTCATTACAGGCTCAAGAGGGGGGTCCATTGTCCACCTCCTGCAACAGATTGTGCCCAGGCTGCAGCCCACATCCCAGCGCTGCATCAACATCCTTCCGCAGGCCAAGCTACTCGCTGTCCTGCACATGCTGGCATCAGGAACTTTCCAACCCACCACAGCTAGAAAGTTCCTCCTCACCTTCCTGGATGCCATCGTAAGGCTCATGCCACAGTACCTCTACTTCCACAACACTGCACAGCAACAACAGGACAATAAGCAAGGCTTTTATGCCATTGCTGGATTCCCGCATGTGTTGGGGGTAATGGTTTACACACATGCACAACTTGTGCCTCTGGCGGAAACATCAAACATTTACAGCAACAGGAAGCATACCTATTCAATGAATGTGCAGGCAATCGTTGACCATCTAGGCCTCTTCATTAATGTACTTGCGAAGTACCCTGGAAGTGTGCATGACTCCTACATCTTCCAGCAAACAGCCATCCATCAGCATTTCCAGAATAGGACCTATAGGAATGGCCTGCTTGTTGATAGGTACAACTCAAACACATGACAGACCACAAGACACTGAATCATGTTGGAAAACATTGACAAACTGGTCTTGTGTTGAATTCCACTGTGTGTACATTGTTGCTTTGGCCCCATATACTTTTCCCATATAAAATGGTAAATGTACAACATATAGTTAACAAGTCACACATGTTGACACTAACAATGCTAGTGTGGCCTATATGAACAAGCAAAATGGGATGAGGGACTGTCATCTATCATGATGCTATGATGGAGCACATGCCCATATCGTGTAAAAATGTTAATGAGAAATTTGTCTGCATAACATTGCAAGGCCTAATAAGTATGAATTAAGGAAGGCTAGTACTAAGTACATCAATCATTCTTCTAATGTCAAAAATGTATTCCATGGCCAATGTGGTGCCCCTTCCCAGCCAATAACAATGTAGACCACAACATTCTTACACACATCCTACTTACATGGACCATGTGATAGTGTGCAAGTCGTGTGCCACTCTAGGAGACCAGAAAAGAGGATACATAAACACAGGGCTCATTTCCATTTCCAATATGATTTTGTCCAGCAATTTGTAGGACACATTGTATGAGGTAATAGCACAGATACTATGAGAATGGTTTTGGAATCTGTTACTCAAAACATAACGATATATCCTGACAACAAACTGACACATGTGCACCATGGTGCAATGGTGGTCATTGGTTTTACCAATACAGACCATTATGTCATGAATTGAACGTAGACCCCCATGGATGTGCTGCTTGTCAAAGAAATGCACATTCCACCACTTCGCTTTGGATATAGGTTAGCTCAGCTTTTTCCGCACTCATCGATGTACATGGCAGAAACATGAGGACCTATGTGCCCATCCAAATTTTGAAAATATACTCACATAACAATAAATCATAATGATTAGACACAGATAGACATTGCAAAAGCAAGGCATTCCATGTGTGAAATCTGTGTACTACAAGTCATTCCCATGGGCAAGAGGAGAGAAGATATATCGTGTTATGTCTTGTAGCTGGACCCCCTCCTTATACAGACGCTGAGATGGCCAACTTCAGCAGCCCAAACTTTACCAGTGAGTGCCTTTATCTGTGTAATAAGTGTGTTGCAAGGAGTGAGTGTCATGTCAGATGTGTAGGGAATTGCCTGATTCATTGTGCAACCAACTCACAATTTGACTTCTTGAAGAGGTGGAACGGGTAATGGATAGATGTGGCAACGTGTTGCATTTGTTACACCATCTAACTCGTATTGATAAGTAAAAGTTGCCTATCTTGGAATGACAAGATGAAAGTTGTGTGTGAGGTGTGCCTTTTTCCAAGTGTCTGACAGTGTAAATGTATGTGGTAATTGTTGCACAAATTATCATGAATAGGGTGTGATTGCTATAATATGCATGTTATCTGCACATGCCAAATAAATGTGTACATGTATTCAGTGTTGGTATGGTCCACCATAGAGTGTCATCATGTCAAATACGGAATTGTTCACATGCAAATGTATGATGTGGTGTCCATTTCCTGCATCCATTGGAACATGTCATGCTTACGAGGTTATCTGTACAGGACGAATTGTGTCCCAAAATGGCTCCTTGTCCCATCAATTCCAAATCATTGTTATGCAAGTAATGTGCTGTCAAGACATGACACATCTGATAGTGTAAAATGCCTGTAGCATGATGGCCATTGCAGGATGCCCAAGGTATACAAATTCACAGTCATTGTCAAATTGTGTACCAATCCATGGGTACAGAAACAAGTATGTTTCAAAACATTCCCTGTATGGAGATGGTCATTATCACTTCTGCCTATAGTGTTGGTATAGCACAGTCTATACAATATTACCTTTGCAAATAGGCCCATCTACATCAGCTATGCTAGATGTAGGTATGTGTGTAGTCAATCAAAACAGTAAGGTGTACGTTGGCTGTTGGGGCAACTGACTTAGCTGTAATTAGACATATGAGAGTTTCCTATGTTGTTATGTGTACATAGTCAGCCTATGACTAACATTTGATGTAAACTTTTTCAGCAGACAACATGACCCCAGAGGAACTGCAAAATTGCCAGAAGAGAAAGGTGCACTACCAGCACATCAAGCATGTAACAAAATCATACAGGGCCATGAAGCATCTGTACCAGACAGAAAAGGCCCTGGGGCAGTGGCCAGGGGGCCACCAACAACCAGCAGAGGAAGTGTGCCCAGACATTCACAAACTACAGCAGGACCATCACATGCACGACTCTTAGCACATCTCAGAGTGGACCATCACAGACAGTGCCACCCATACAACAGCCCACAGGAGGGCAGGGAGATTTTGAGGTGGACATGCAGAAGGAAGTATCAGACATAAAATTAAGGATGGCAGTGGTGGAAAACAAGGTGGACCAGGCCCTGTCCCTGATACATGACATAAAGAAAGTGTTGGGGAAGAGCAGTTAGAACAGAGCATGTCCCATCCACCTGTTCCTGCCTGTTTGAGAGGCATCCTTGTTGATGCAATGGGTAGGATAGGCTAGGTTAGCGTAGGTTTTAGTATAGTGTTAAGATAGTGCACATAGGGGTTTCATAACAGTGGGCTTTGTAGTTGTTATATGGGATTACTTTGGGTTGTTCATTGGGGGGGTTGAAGTGTGTTTCATGTAAAAATACAAAAATATAAAAACAAATTACATTTTTTTAAAAGCCCCATAAATATATATTTGTTTAGGTTAAATGCTTAGGTAGTTTATGTTTAGGTATAGTTAGACATGTCCTGTCTTAAGATGTGACTTAAGGGGAATGGGGGGTTGATGTTTAAAATGTTGTGTTAAGTGTGTAGGTTCAGATAAGCTAAGTTAGGGTAGTGGTAGGTGTAGATAGGATAAGGTAGTGTAGTATAGGTTCGGATGGGTCATTAGAATAGGTTAGATAGACATAGATTTAGTTGTTTTCTATTTAAAATAAACTTACTACTTTGGTACATGAAAGTGTAAGTATTGTTTACTGTGTATCAGTGATCTTTTGAGCTCAGCTGATGCTGGATATTTTCACTAATCTTAGCTTGTAGTGTTGGACACCGTGAGTGAGTGGTTTCCTGATCTGTGGACAGGGATCTGTCATACTATCCATTAATTTGTAAGATCTGACATTCAAACAATGTTGGCCAGTGTATGTGGCTTTTCTCAATGCATGATGACAGAGTGCTAATTATGTTGTCAAATACAAGATTGTTGAGTGTTTCAAATGCAACATGTCTTTGAGGGATGTTGTGCACTATAACTTCAGCACATATAGTTGGTATGTGGGTTGGTACACTGATCACTGCCTCATAACCTCATACACTTGCTACGTGTACTTGACAACACAATGAGGTATATTTCACTAGTTACCAAGGATGGACATGACACTTGTGGGTTGTATGATATCACCCTTCACATTGACTGCATGACACCAGTTGCACATTATTGTTGCCACCTTGAGTAAGCACTCAATGCAAATCACTCATTAGGTGCTTTAAACATATTTGAACTCTCACTGCCTTGCATTGTCCCAGAATCTGCAGACACAATGTTATCCCTTTCCACAGTATTTGATGTAGTTGCCACACAGATTAGCCAATGTTCACGCTTGCCCTAACTCATAGTGACAGACAACACACAGCTAGTGATTAATGGTGCATTTATTTACATGTGCAAATTTTATTTGGTCACACAGGGACAACCCCGAAGGATGTATAGAGCCAGTGGATGTCCAGACCTTGTGGGGAACATGTCATGGGACATGTTGAGGATTTGGAACTCATCAGTCAGGAGGATGACCGCGGTGTCCTTGGGGAGGATAGGCCACATTGGCAGTCCAAGGTGAACAGGGCAAAGTCAAGATGAGGACAGTGATTGCAGATGTTCCCAGGCATGTTGGTGAGCACAGGGCTAAGTAGAAACCGGACATGTGACACAGATGAATGCTACTGCATACTTTTTTCTTTGAAAAGAGGTACCATCCACACCTTCATCCTCTGATGTGTGTGGTGTCTCCCATGAGGTAGGTTTTGTATTTGTGGCAGGTCAGGGAGGCACAGACACACTAGGAGCTGAAGATGTGGATGCTGTGCCTGCAGCAGCATCCATTTGTGCCAAAACATGAGGCATCACTGCAGTGAGGAGGATCTGCTGGTTTTGCAACAAAGCAGCAACGCCATGGTGGTAGGCAGCCATGGCAGCCATGTGAGTGTCCTGCTTATGTTCCATGGTCTCCAAGATATTTTGGATTGCCCCCAGCTCTTTGGCCACCTCGCTGGTGCCACTTTGGCACAGCAGTTGTTGATGCCTCTGCCTCATGCCACCAGCAATGTCAGCCAGGGACTGCTGGAGACCATGGAGTGGTAAGTAGGTGCCTCTGATGGCAGCAGAGTTGTTCCTATTGGGACTGAGGCACACACGGACAACCTCTAGTGTGGCTACCAGGGTCTCCATCCCTGCCCACACCTGACCTGCCAACTTTCCCTGGACACCTACCGCATTCTGTTGGAAGGTGATCTGTGGGTCCTCAGAGTCCAGGGGTGTGGCTGTGGTGGTAGGTGGTGCATGTTGCTTATTTGGTGGGGTATATGGAAACACCACAATGTTGCGCCCCCCCCCCCCCGGGTCGGATCCGGAGATGGTGTTCCAAAGGAGTCCAGGAGCTCTTGGAAGGTGTCGTGGCTGATGGTTTGTAGATTGTCATCATCATCGCCATCATCTGTGATGTCTGGGACAGGGTGCTGAGCAGGAGGTAAGGGTTTGTCCTCTGCAACGGAAAGGGTAAATACTATTGCTGCTGTCTGCTAGATGTTGAAATGTTTTTAAGCAGTTGATATTCAAAGTGCATGACTGGCACTTTCCATTCTCCTGTGATACATGGGACACCTGTTACACTAGGCTCTGGATGGCAGATAGAACTATCTATAAATATTACATGTCAGGAGTTCTGAATTGATTATGACCAATGCCACTGTGTGCCAATTCTGAGTGGATGAGGCCTATCGTAGTAGTAAAAAATAATCACTGACGTTCATCCCATTTCATCATGTGCAGAGTTGGTCATCTGCAGGGTGTCAGGCTTCTCATAGATTTGTTCGACACACTTGCATGTGTGCATTGACCCCTCTGGCTGTTTCAGAAAAAGGTCCTAGCATGCAACGTACTGCCACACAGTGATGGGACCATGATCACAAGTGGATTATACTGTACCTACATCACTTACATCATGTGTGGCTACCTCCAACAGGATAATATTGCACGCTGTTACAGGGGGACATCTGTCATGCAGCACCCCAGATGGTAGAGTTTTTGGGGATGGTGAGATGTACCTACCGAGGGGCCTTTTCACAAGATATTGACAAAACATGGCGCAGCAGGAACTTTAGCTATGAACCCCAGCATAATTGCACATACACAGGACAGCACCATACTCAGAATGAGTGTATCCTCCCTTTGTGTTTTCCCCTGCACTGGCAATGATGAAGACAGGCAAGCAGCAACACAGAAATGTTGGAGCCAGGATGCATGGATGGCTGCGTTGGTGCACAGCTGAACTTTTTGCAGCAGCACAGGGTTGTGCACAGGGACGACACAAACTCCAGTGTATATAGCCCTTCCATGCATTTGTGAAAGGATGCATGTTGGCACAAACAATATGTATGCATTTACACCCTGCCCCTTTTGCCTTTACCTATGGCCTATGTCCCACAGGTGTACAAAGGTTGCATTCATCCCTACACCCTGTCTTTTCTGTGTTGAGGAGAGGTGTTCAGGTTGACCCTGTCATGGCAGCTGACCAATGTATAGCCTGAGCATGCATGGAGTGACATCTGTGTACCAACTAGTTTGCTCTAGCTGAGTTTTGAAGTGACAATGCCCATATCCCCATTTGTAGGTACTAGCCATGGCCCACCAATCCCCCATCCCTCAGGTGTGTAGTTGATCCTATGAGATACCATTTGCATTCTATGGATAACCAGCCATGCTGGATGTGCTTTGGCCCAGGTGTGATGGAGGGGCATCATTAAAAAAAACTGTTAGTGTGCTGCACAGCGCAAGAAAGGATTATGCTGGCCAAAACTGTGTGAATAGGGAAGAGCAGGTTTGCACTGTGTGTAGGTCAGTAGAACGCATCCCTGTTCTTTCCTTTCTGCTTGTGCACAATCAGCTGTGTAGGACTTACGCAGGTGCCTTTTGAACTATGGTGCAGGGATTCCAGCTTTGGTGTCCATCTGCTATATGTGCCCCAGCACATGTAGTTACTACAAGGTAGCGCTGTATCTTGACAACAATGCACATGGCTGCTCTTACAATGTGTGTTAATATAGCACAACTGTGACACTTGTAACGCTTCCCTATGCAAACATTTGTGCAAAAACACACAAGTCTTCAGTTGTTATTATTTTTACGCATAGAGTACCCAGGTGGCTACCGTTTGACCTGCACGCAGTGTGGGAGAGCGCTGAGACACAGGTGCCTGGACTGGACAACATTACATATTTCCCCCCAAAGTCCCTTGTTCGTACTTACCCTTTTGCTGATGTAGTTGGTCATAGTCAGCACTGCCCTGTCCGGCTACTCCAACCACAGACTCCTCAGAGATGACTGCTGACACCTGCTCCTCCAAGGGATCAAGCTCTTCCTGGAGCACTGGACTACCACCTCTGGTCTGCAATGCTGCCTGTCGATTGCTTGCCAGTTTCTGTTTACTTTTGACCTTGGCGTCGTGCCAGCGCTTCTTAAAGTCCGTCACTGTCCTCTTGACTTCAGCGATGCAGTAAACCTTGTCCACTTTGAACTGCCATAAAGCCTTTTTGGTCCCAAATGACACTTTGGAGCTGACAAAGAGCTGGTGTTGATGCTCTGTCACCTCCGCAATCAGGATCTCATTCTCCTGACTGAAGCTGCATTTCCTCTTCCTCTTCCCCTTAGACTCTGATTGGTCATCCTGGCTGTTAGTTGGATTAGAGGGGGTTGTTATCCTGTGCTGTGCTGGTTCCTGGCTGCTCCATTCTGCATTCAGGTTTCTTTTTCCCTCCTCAGCAGTGTTTTTGTGTGTTTTTTTCACACTAGACGCAGATGTGTGACGCTTGGCCTTCTAACGCAATTTTTCTTGCCGCTAATTGGCCGACCGTCACTTTTTTTGCACTAATGTGCATTCTTCTTATGACTTGACGCTCGCGCTAGCGTAATTTTTTCAGCTGCTAGATTTCCATAACGCCACGTAGCGCTGTATTGTAAATACAGCACTAGCATGGCGTGGGGTTAGGAATGGCTCTAACATGGTGTTAGGAATTGGCATAAATTGTCAGTAAAAAAAAATGACGCTCTGCTGCGTGAAAACAACAGAGTGACATTTCTTGTAAATATGCCCAATGCTTTCTTATCACAGCACACCATCAAGACCAACATCACACCAGTCATAATCGCAACATCTAGCTCAATCTGCAGTAGACCATAGCATCAAGCCATGCCTTACCACAAAGCCAACCTCACAATGTCACATACCATCATCCAAAACCTTATTGCGCAGTGCCACATAACTTTAGAAGGAACCATTCCAAGTAATGCTACATCATACTACCCTTCAGCATTCCACTTCATTCAACACTTCTGCAGTCCACTGTACGGCACCGACTGAATCACACCAGAACACAATACATTGTATAATATAACACCAGAACACACTACGCAATAGCATTACACTAAACATATGACACCATAAAAAACAACTCCTTTCCATTGTATATACAACACCACTCTCTTCCACTAAATACAGGATGATGCTGCAGAGACACATACCATGAAACTGACAACATAACTGCACATGAACACATAGACACAAGAAGACAAAACCTGGAGATTTCAGAAAATGGCAGGGTGACTCTTGCTGGCACTATCTCTCAGATAACCTACATGATAGTCATAGCGCCAAAGCAGGGTGAGGGATGGTGTTGGCCCCAAGAATAGAAGAGGAAATGTATCCCTAAAGATAAGATTCAAAACAATATTTCAAATAAGTCAATAAATACGGATTGACTCACAAAGGGCTCAAGATCAGTAAATTAAAAAACCATGAAGTTCTATCAAAATATTAAAGTGCAATACAGAAGACAAGAAAATATTTAGTCATAATTAAATCAGTCATAAGGCTTATAAATCAATTAGCATTTAAATGGATGGAGCATTGGACAAATATGAAAAATGGACTACGTCAAAGTGTGAAGAAAATCAGTAGAGAAACAGGCAGCATCCCTAGTAGAGATCCAAAAGAATTTAATTCCACCATCAGCACAGGGTGAGCAAATGTATCAAAAGATTGTCAAATAACAGTGCAATATTATTAAATGTCACATAATCCCACCATCCTCACACTATCCCCCTAAATGAATACAAATATGTCCTCACTGACCTGAAGTCATCGGAGGTGTCATAACAAATCTGTTTACATAAACAATGAACAGTCTCATTAATGAATAGCCTAAAGTGAGCAAACAAGAAGAAGGGCCTTGAAAAGTAATAAAGGCTACCTCTGGATGTCTTCAAGAACAAGATGTTATCGTAAAGCATCAGTGCACATTTTGGTGCATGTGGTGTCAATGAGAAATATAAACACATGATAAATATTATTAAACAGCCATACAAAGACAAGATGAAGTTGAAGCCTAATTGCGACCTAATTTGGCCTATACCAGGAAAACATAGCTGTGTGCATTACAGCGTTTTCATTTCAGTTGCAAAATGACTCATGTTGACAGGCAAATATGATTCTAATCAGAAAATTGCTGCAACAAGCTCCCCTCTGATGATTACAATCATCGTCAATATCCCACCGTTACGTTTGTAATTCAGTCTCCGTCACTTTCTGTCTCTTGTGTCTTGATGCTTGCAACATCTTGGCGTCATCATAGGCTTGTGTTTTTAAATCTTTCATTTCATAAAGATAATGTTTCCTCTCATTTGTAGACATTACTGACACCTTCTTCTTACAGCCACCATTTAGTCCCATATTGTATAAGATTGCTTCAAACATCTTAATCAAAAGAATAAAATCAATTGCACAAATTACTCACCACCTTTTCAAAATTCCTTGTCAATATCACAAAACCAGGAACCAATTGATTCCCACAAGCCATACTCCTTCAGAGCTTTTGCTTCATGAGAAATGTTAGTAACATTGTTCATTTAAGCATTAATAAACTTACTGTTATCTGGGATAAAAGTACAGCACTGTAGTACCTTCAGCACTTAGCCTGACTCCATCCTGTTTCTTGAGCAAAATATCCAAAAGAAGTCTATTCTGCATTATCATGGCATGCACAGCCAATAATTCCTCATGTATATGAGTTAATGCACCAGCAGTGTTAGAAGCTGAGTAATCTACCACTGTTGACAATATCCTAATTTTCCCATCATTCAGAGCCACACAAATACATGGAATCATAGCCACTAATACATTTAATACAATTTGTTCAAACCCATACTTCACTCTTTTCAATCTAACAATATCACGCATTTAATTAATTTGAAAAACAATGAAAGGTCAAAGCAAGATAGCAGCTTCCTACCCAATTACGTGGCAGGTTAAAATAACCAGTCTTATCACAAACATACCAAATCCCTCTAAGTATTGGCTCTTCACCAATCAAAATCTCATTGGTAATGATATAACTCATTTTCACACTCACTCTCTCAAACTAATTCTTTTGAACTAGTCCTTTGTGACTTCTGTCACACCATTCACAACACTCCTTTTCCTACATGTTCCATTCACAGTCTAGGGTGCACATTTGAATTTATACATTTCTCTTCTGCTTCTAGTTGCATCTTAATCTCATGTGCATCTTCCCCATTTCTCAGAATGTTCACTCTTCTGTAATTATACTCCTTAACAAACTCACGCTCTTCTTCACTCAAGCTGCATTCAAACTCACTTTTAGTTTTGTTAATGTTTGAGTTAGTTTGTGTAATTCACTACTAATGTTTGGAAACAAAAATCACAATTCCCAGAGTCTTCAGATTTAGGATGTTCTTCCAAAGAAGTGTGGAAGTCTGAAAGATATGGAGCCAAGAATTCACAACCATAGTGCACGTTTACAAAAACATTACAGGACAGCAAATAAGAGATAACCAATTGTGAATAGTTTGCCCCCTCTACTACTAACATAGTTAAATAGGTACAAACAAAACAATTATTCACATTCGTAATATTAGTGTATTTCCCTAATAGATTTGAGGATACATTCTCCCTAAAATGACCTACAGAGCTATCCTTATGTATTAACTTCATATCTATTATATGATCGTGTTTAGTGGTTAATTCAAGCTGCAGTGGTAAAACATATGCAACAGGAGAAATCAAGCACAACAACAGGCCTAATAAAATTATTATTAAAGTTGTTAAAGAGAGTATACCAAACATTTTGCAGCACATTTGTCTGCACTTTACCATCTTTCTATGAAGCAAACATAAAAAAAAAAAAACTTCAAAAAGGTTGAAAATCAGGACTCAAACTTCAGTTGCTTCAAATGTTCAGTTTATATATATTGTTCCATAAAATTAAAGAGACCCTACTGTCTTCGACTGGATACCTAGGATACAAAAACAAACTCAAATTATGAAGTTTCTCATGTGCATTTCTTGACTTTCAGTTCAAAAAGACTTCATCACAAATATTCTCAAATTCATTTTTTTCTTAGTTCAGGGTGGTTCTTTCTAAAATAAAACTCGAAGCAATTTGACTTATGCTAAATTAGTCCATTTGTGAGAAGTGTGCTTTCTGTTTGGCACTCTATCTCTTGTCGGTTTGTTAGCTGCGGATGATTAATTTTCACTGTTTTCAGTCTACTTCAGTTGTCTCTGGCTATTCTCTAATTATTTCTGGCCTCTGAGTCTTCCACTGCAATCTTTTACTTCTTCTCATTGATCAAAGTCAATTGTCTCCTCAATGCACATTCAGATCTTCAGGTTTTTTTGTGACTACTTCTGAACTGTCTTCATAACTTACCACTAGATTTCTGTTTTCGTCAGCAGCAGCAGCATGCCTCACTGTAAACTGCTTTCCTTTGGGGGTTCTTGAAATTCGAATTTTCAGCTTTACACCTTTCTTCGAACTGGAGTCTCAGTATCATCCTATTCTTTTATTGTTCATTTTGTTTGTGATATAATTCTGCTTCTTCTTCTTGATTTTGATTTTTACTTTCATTTTCTTCACCCCTACTGGATCTTCTCTTTCTCCCCCTCTGGATCCTCTCAGTGAATTCGAGCTTGACACTGTGAATCAGAGGTTGTTGTCACCATTCTTCATTTGCAGTCATCACTCTCTGAAGCTGCATGGATCCACTGTAGGATGCCAGCACAATTCATAGCAATGTTGCTCACAAGAATCACTTGGTAAGTTCCCTTCAACTTTGGATTCAGACAATTTTTGCAAACATGCTTACTCACCAGCATACAGTCACCTGGTTGTAGTGAATTGCACAGAAAGTCTTTTGCTGATGGTGTTGCTAAATTCACCTGATGAGAGACAGATTGCACTACACAAGGTAGACCTTTGGAGTAATCAACATAATGTCATGACTTATCTATTGATAGAAGTGCAACTGAAGGAATGCAGGGAATTCCCATAGCCCTCCCTATAATTTTGTTGTGTGGAGACAGGCCATTCTTTCTATTTGAAGTGTTTCTAATGCTCAGCAACGCAATTAGAAGTGCTCCAGGCCATTTCAATGACCACAAGGCACACACCTTAGCCAGTTTGAATTTCCTAGTGCCATCCATTCTCTCAACCACACCTGATGCTTCCAGTCTGTATATGCAGTGAAAAGTCTGGTCAGTTTGTAAAGCTATACATAGCAGTTTCAGGCTCTCATACTTGAGAAGTGTCCCTCTGTTTGTCTCAATAGATGTGGGAATACAGAACCTAGGGATCAATCCCCTCAATAGTGATTTGGCCAGATGCATGCTATCATATCACCTAGGTGGGTAGGCCTCAATCCATTAAGAGAACAAACTATCACTAAGCTGTACTTCAGACCATTATGAACAGGCCTCTCAATGTAATCTGCTTGAAGCCTAGTGAATGGTCCTTCAGACTTTCATATGTGACTCAAGGACACAGTCGCGGTCCGTGTAGGAGTGCCGGCCGGGTGGTGACGTAGGGCGGGGGGTAGCAAAGTACGGATTACGGACCAATACAGGTAAGTAAACATTTAAATCAATGAAACAAATTTCGTTAGCGCGCACTGCATCGCATTTGGCGATGCAGCGCTCACAACGAAATTCGTTTTTATTGATTTAAATGTTTGCTACCTGTATTGGTCCGTAATCCATGCTTTGCTACCCCCACCCTGCCCCTCCCCCGCCCTACGTCACCGCCCGGCCGGCACTCCTACACGGACCGCGACTGCAAGGACACCAATTTTCATTTGTTCCGATTAATTCTCTGACAAGTAATGCATCTTTAACATAGATATTGAGCTACAGCCTTAAAATGGGTGTCATACCAGTATTTTCTGAAACTCCTATCCATGGCATCTCTCCCTACATGTTTGACCATGTATTAACCTGGCCATTGCTGACAACATTGAATCAGGAAATACATATTGATTCTCAGATATCATCCAAACATCAGAGAAACATTTAATGCAACGAGCTAATTCCCACTTTTTCTTGCCATCCTCTTGTACTTTCTCCTGAAGCTCTCTGAGCTTATCCAATGTTGCTTGACTGGATGCAACAAAAAACAGTCTACATTGTCAGTTTAATCAGTTTCAGACTTACCTTTTTCTTGCTTTTTTAAATTGATCAGTAAATTTTTAAGAGCTAAGGTGCACATGTATCAAGCATTTTGCCGGTCGCAAACGTGCCGATACGCAGAATCGGCCCGTTTGCAACCAGTAGAATGCCTTTTCCGATGCATCAAAGGCATTGCATTCGCAAAATAGGTAATCGCAATTTATTGTGATTACCTAAATTGCAAATGTATTTAGGGAATAGTAAATTCCAATTCCCTATTTGAGATGCATCAAGCCTTTCCTAAATGCGACTTTGCATTTAGGAAACGCTAATTACCTTCAAGTTGATGGTAATTTGCAAAATCTTTGAAAAATGCACAAAAGTGCATTTTTCAAAGTGACATGTGGCTCACACACATGCCCTTAGGGCATGTGCATGCGCCACATGTGCACACTTACCTTTTGGGGGGTGCATCAGGGTGGCCTTAGGCCCCCTGGCACTCTTGCAATTGCATTCGCAATTTGCGATTACCAATTTGGTAATCGCAATTTGCGAATGCATTCCCATTAATTCCTATGGGCCTATAGGCCCATAGGAATGAATGGATTGACATTACCTAATAGCGATTCGCAATTTGCGAATTGCTATTAGGTAATGTGTAGGAATCGCAATTTATTTTGCGAATCCTACATGCATAAGGAATTGCGATTCCTAAATAGCGATTCCTTAAAAATCGCCATTTAGGAATCGCAATTCCTTATGTTGATGCATGTGCCCCTAAATTCTTAGCAACCTCATCAGCATATTTATTGCCCAAGGTGAACATATCATCACTAGTTTTATAACATTTTACAACTGAAATTTCTTTAGGTTGCTGCAAACATACAGCAAGTTCAAAATGTATGACCCGTTTCTGATTAGAGTACCAGAGAATGTCTTAAAACTCTTTTGTGACCATAATTGCCCAAACTCTTGTACCACTCAGAAACCATAATGGCTGTCCATGTAGATTGTCACACTCATTTCATCAACCAGACAGCATGCTCTGCAGGCAAATCTGTTCCGCTAATTGTGCTGTAGTTACATTATACAAGTATTATGCTTCGACAATTTAGGAAATAGAATAGACTGCATATGCTGCTTTTAGTATTCCATGATGATCTCTCAGACAAGAACTGTCCAGAAAAAAGGTTGGATTAGCCACTTCAAGTGGAGTGTCTTTTATGTCTGGTTGTGGTTTATTACACATTTCTGTTACATCTATGCAGTTATGGTTGTATTCTTCATTATATTTACTCTTGTTTGCAATCAGCAGAAGTATTGCAGTATTTAAAGCATTCCACCTTCTGATTGAAATGTTATCAGCTGCCTATATTATTTGCTCATTCTGTCAGCAAAATCTCAACTTAATTTGGGAACAACATAATAAATGTGTAACCCATCGCAATTCGTTCACTTTATTGTATTGCAAGGCCAACTGCTGCCACAGATTTCAAACAACCCAAAAGAACTGCAGCTACTGAATCTAATGGAGTAGAGAAGTAAGTGACAGGCCGCTTTACTTCACTATGCTTTTAGACCAACACTGAAAGAGCTCAACCTTCTCTTTCATGACAGTAAGGGAAAAAGTATTTCCCATAATTTGGCATTACTAGAGCTGCTGCACTGCAGTGTTTCTCTGTGAGCTTGAGAAAGATACTCATGCATTTGTCATCAAACGGGCCGGAGCCATTATGTCACTGTGAGTAAGGCTTTGCAATCAAGGAAAGGGTTGGAATCCACTGACACCAGTAGCCAACTATTCCCAAAAATATCCCTGCTTTTCTTTAGGTAGTCAGAGGATTAATTCTCAGGGATGCAGAAATGTGTTCTTTTGATACTTTCCTTGCCCATTTCTCAATGTGATGACCCAAATAAAATAGTAGAACACCTCTTTCAAACAGTCCTGCATTTTTGTAGGTGAGACCTTGTGTTCATTATATGCAAGATGGTTCAAGAGTGCAATTGTTTCCAACTTACAATCTTCTTTTGTCTTTGGAGCCACCATGAGGTCATCTATATACTGTACCAGCACTGAGTTAAATTGCAGCTGCAGATTTTCCAAATCTTTCTTTAAAATTTGACTAAAATTTGAAGGGCTTTCTGAGTCCCCTTGTGAGATATGACACCAAACAAGGACTTTATTGAGAAATACAAATGTAAAAAGCTATTGGCTATCCTCATGAAGAGGAATGGAGAAGAACACTTGGCACAAGTCAATGACTATGTACCATTCTGCATCAGCAGGAATCTGAAACAAACTTTCACCAGGATTTGGTACCACCGGCTGTGGCATAACGAAACTTGAGGGGGCCCCCCTGCAAGGTATGTGGAGGGTCCATCTCCGGACTCAATCAGGAGCTCTCTGGCCATGGTACTGTGTTGAGGGGGCCCCCTGGAGCTTGGAGGCCCCCCCACACCATGGGGGCTGCTGGGGCCTATGTTAAGCCACTTACCACCGGCCAATATGGAACTACATTTTTTAAATCTTTTTATGGTCTTGAACCACCCACCATTTGCAGCTCAGTTTTTTTTAATGCCCATCAACGAAGAGTTGCAAGGACTACCAAGCACCTCTCTCAAGGTACCCTGCTCTATAACGTTCTCAATGATGGGCCTCATTTCCTCTTCTGCTTCTTGTGAAAGCTTGTATTGATCAGTTCAATGAAAACTGCATCTGGTTTTACTGTAACTTGGCTCTGCATTTTCAAAAATCTTGTTTCTTTACCTGTGAAATCCCATACCTCTTCTTTCACTATAAGTCTTAAATCAAAAGGCAGATCTTCTTTTGTGAGAACTGGGAACAATTAAAGTTTTGACTCCAAATCCTCATCTTGAGTTTGAATTGAAACACCATTCAGTGTACAGTAAATCATGCAATTTATCTCGCAGAGCAAATCCCTACCTAACAAAATTAAAGGCTTTGAATCACAATATATAAATTGGTGATCATTTTCTATAAATCCAATTTTTAAAGATACCTGATTAGCTATATGTTTCTGAGAGATACCTATTACTTGGATTTCTTTCCCCAAGAGGGGTAGGTTTGGGTACTCCATGGACTGAAGCGTGTAGCAGGTAGCACCAGTAAGTAAGTCCGTTTTTATATAGCGCAGCTACTCACACTTACGGGTCTCAAGGCGCTGGGGGCCGTAGTGGAAATTAAGTGAGCTATTGCCCAGAGTCACATGGTGCTGAGCTGAGCTGCCGCCGGAGCCGGGGATCGAACCGTGAACCCTGTGCTCCGAAGTCAGCTGCCCTGGCCGCTGCACCACACCTCTCCACCCAGTATCACTCAAGAATAATTTGGGGTGGCTATTCACGTAACTATCTACATATGGGCCACTCTAGTCTATCTCTAGGACTGCGCTAAGCATGTAATCCTCCTCCTCGCTCAGGCACTGTCATTGTAAATTATTTGCATTCAGTGTAAACTGAGGAAAATCATCATTTATAATCAAAGGACCTGAACTCTGATAATTAGGATTTTTATTCCTCATGTTTTGATGCAGCAATAGATCAACAGGCATATTCATATAGAATTGTTCTTGGTTTTGCATATTCTGAAAAGAAGTCTGTAGAGCTGGGACCCAAACTATGCCATCTGAGTAGTATTGTTCTGCATCTGAGGAATAAAAACAGATGAATTTGAATTTGATCTAGACTATGTCTGCATTCTTGCTTTCAGTGTCCAATTTTCCATCCAGAATTATTCACAAACCCACTCCCTGTGCCATGCGGAATCACATTCCTAACCTGTGCAGACAACATTTTATTTTCTTGTATCCCATGCATTCCTAAATTCACACCAGGATTTGCACAATTAACAAAACCAGGATCAAAATCCAAATTCACTATCTGCTTTTCACCACCTTTCTTAAATTGTTTCGTTTACGCAACCATCTTCTTTTCTTTTATCTTTCTCTGTTAGCATCGAAGCAATTACTGCTTCGTTTTCCATATTTGAGTATTTTATCAATACTTTTGGGCTGCCAACACAACACATTCTGCTGAATATGAGAACTAAGCTTGGATGCAAACCCAAAATGAAAGCAGAAACGAATCTGCTAATGCCTTCTTTAGCTGGATCTTTGACTCCACTATATTTTCTATAGATCTGCATAAGTCTCTCATACTAAGCATGCACTTACTCTTTTGGGTCCTGTGTAGCCCTCATGATTGTGGCCCAATTCACCTTCTTCTTTGGAGCACAATATTACTAACTTGTATTTCTCCATCACTAGATCAGAAAGGCAATTATTAGGAGGTACTCTTGGAGGCTCCTCTGTTGCAGAAGCAACATCTGCCTTGCACTCAGCCCAAAAATCTTTGGGAACAATAGTCTCAAACAATGAGTTCAAATCTACCCAAAGCACCTTTGAAGTAGTTACTAGTCTTTCAACTTCTGTGTACCACATATCCGCTTTCTCTCTGAGTTTTGGAAAATTTGTTGTAAATGCACAGAGATTAGACCTGTTCCAAGGCACATGTATGCTCCTCCATGCTTTTCTCACAAAGGAAAGTCTGTCACATACTATTTTACTTCAGGCTCACTGGTGACGATCCTTACCTCTCTTTCTGTATCAATCCTTTTCCATCATCCTTTTCCTTCCACTTATCTGTGTACTTTCTCAAATCCCTGCAGTCTTTTACCTAATCAATTAATTCTCTAATATGTGCTCACAGCCAGTAGACCCATGTTCTTTACTCCATTTTCACTCAAGTCCATTCTAAACTTTCTACGCAAACCCCTCTTTTTGTATAAATCTATCACATATTCCTCTGCTAGTCTTTCATGTGCCTCATGCGCACAACTATCTGTTTGCTTTATCAAATATTTCAGTTAATCCACATAGCGCGGTCAGACTCTCTACGTCAATCGTACACTGTAAAATTTCTCCAAACTCAATTTTCAGATTTCCAATATTCATTTCTCTCCATTCTGGTTCAGTCAACCATGCTGTAGAAACAGTAACCTCAACAACTGGGACAACTGTATCACCAGTAGGCAGTATCAACAGTAGGTGTAACAGTAACCCTACTAGAACCACACGAAGCTGGTCCTCGTGCACTCTCAGGCTGTGGGCATGCCCATGCTTGGTTCTCCTGCACCCATATCATGTGCTGGCGATCTTGGAGTCTGTGTATCATCAGTGTAAGGAGGAGCTCTGGAATCTAATAGATCGTTTCAGAAATTATCCTTCTAATCAGAATCATCTTCTTTGTCTCTTTTTCCATTCCCGGTTTTCCACTCATCAGATTTATTCTCAGTTTTCTTCTTGTCTGTCTCACTAATTACTTGAGGAAATACACCCGCACCCAACATTGTATCCTCTCTCCATTCCTTTCTCTGCATGTGCCACTTGGTATCTAACCATTCACTCATTGCATTTCTAAACTGTGTCCTCATTCTTTTCCTTATCTTCAGAGTGGCCACTCAATCACACTAATTCAATGCCTTAAATTATGCATCTCTGGGTTGTGGTTTTCCTAAAACATTACGGGTCATATTCACAATGAAGTGACGGAGCGCGGCGTTAGCCCTATTGGCTTAACGCTACGTTCCGCCACTTCAGAAACACAGGGCTGGACCGTATTTACAAACATACGGTGCAGCCCTGCATTTCCCCCTGTGCTGGCACTAATTGCAGCTTCCTAGCGCCAACACAGACACTCTTGCACCATTGTGCAAGGGTGCCTGCATTGCAGGGAAAGATTGTTTATGTGCAGGAAGGTGTCCCTTCCTGCACATAAACAATCACCAATGGCGTTTTGTAACTCCTATGTGTGCTGCATTCTGCAGCACACATAAAAGTTGCAACGCATCTTTTAAAAAAAAAATTGTTTATGTGCAGGAAGGGACACCTTCTTGCACATAAACAACCAATGGCGTTTTGCTGTTTCAATGCAGCGGACATAGAAACAGCAAATACAAAGAGAAATAAAGCATTTCTCCTCGTTCCGCCAGGGTAAGACCAGATCTTTTTTGGTCTTAATATTGGCACTTCCCCATATTTATGCCACCCTTGTAAATATGGGGCAGCGTCAAAATCAGTGGGTGATCTGGTGGAACGCCAACCCCAACACCCGTTACTCTTTACTTTCAGGCTAAGAATAGCGTGAAAGGGTGCCTTATTTACAATGCAGGCAGCGTTAAGCCACGTTAAGTGGCTTAATGCTGCCTTGTAAATGAGGCAAAGCCCCTATCGCCACCACAACATCGAGAAATGTGACACTGTGGTGGCGATAGGGGCTTGTAAAAATGCCCCTACATGTCTCAAATAATCAAGGGGCATATTAGCAAGACCCATGTTAAAATTATCGCCGTTTTAGCGGCAGGAAACTGCCGCTAAAACGGCGATAATGGGCTTGCTAATATGCGTTATAGAATTCCAATAGAAGCCCAGGTTTGATGTGCAGGACATCTAACCTGGGCTTCTATTGGAATTCCATAACGCATATTAGCAAGCCCATTATCGCCGTTTTAGCGGCAGTTTCCTGCCGCTAAAACGGCGATAATTTTAACGTGGGTCTTGCTAATATGCCCCCTAGTTTTCTAACATTAAGGTACCCTCTGAAGAAAATAGAGGTGATCTAATACCAATCTTTCAACCACATGCACGTATGAAAATCTGCATCTGTCATCATCACATATGCGGGGGAAACCTCAGGAGGAAATTTTCACCTTCCATAATAGGAACCTTAGGAACTTTAGACTTTTTCTTAACACAGCACCTATTTTCCCTATAAAACCATACACAAACCATGCAAAATAAACAAACACAACCACAACAAGCAAATCACTGCAATGTTATGGCGAAGTTCAACCAATCACAGTACAACCTAAGACCTACAACCTACAATCGTAACTGACCAATGACAAAGCGACTTGTGGTGACGTCTCACTGATCCCAGCACGGCTCTCCAGTGACGATGAACCAATTGCAGCGTGACTCTTCTGTGAATGAAATCACTCAATGACTTCGGCTACAATGAAATCACACATACGAACAACAAAAACACTCTTGTATGCTTTAGAAAGGAAAATAAAAGTAAATCTCACAAAATGGAAAGCAATCAGTATGCTTTTGGCACTGACAATCACAGTAAAACAGATTCTCTTCCAGCAATACTCTACCCCTAATTAGCACGTTTACTCCTGTGCACCAAAGAATAAACAAACCCCAATCTAAGTAGGGTTAGAACACATTCAACAAAATCATTAGTAATTTGAAATGTTCCTATTTCCGTGTGTATGTGACACCTCATAAAACACACTACAACTTGCAACTTCAACAATATAGCTTGAGATTTAGGGGCATATTATCAAGGATCTGCGATAATTATCGCAAAGCGCGCTTAGCGCAGTTTTTTTTATCGCCGGCCATCGCTGGATTTCCTCGCTGTGATAGCGCTGTATTATCAACGCGTATCGCAAAGGCGATAGGAAATCCAGCGATAGCGAGTAAAACCAGCAATAGCGTGAGAATTCCAGCGCTAAATTAACTGCGCTAATGAAAAGCTTGCTAATAGGCAAGTGTGTACTTAACCTAACAATCCACCCCCCATTGACAAGATGGTTAAGGCAAGTTTTTTTCAGGCGTTAAATTCCAGCGATAAGCGCGGTTAGCGCGACTTTTCTTATCGCTTCGCGGGCATTGATAATAGAGGGAAGTTGTGTTTGCGACTATTTCAATGGAGTTTAAGTCAGGAACGCCTACTTTGCATGTCATTAGCGATATATATCGCTGACATGCTTAGAGATAAAAAAACGGCCGCTATCGCCTAAAAACTCACGCTAAGGCCCGTTAGCTGCAGCTTGTTAATAGTGTGATAAAAATATCGCCGCATTAGCGGCAGAAAAGTGCCGCTAACGCGGCGATAAAGGGCTTGATAATATGCCCCCTTGGATTTCTGAGAATCTGATTACCTGAACCAACAATAACATAAAATCCAATATTTTTGAACACCAAACACCTAAATAAACATCATAACAAACATTAATTCTCTAACTCACAAATATGGCAAAATCATAGCAACCAAACCACCTAATGACCTGCAAATGAAAAACACACAACCAAAAATCTTGCATACAGTATAATTCATGGTTCTTCACACAGACTCACACACTCAAACTATAAATACCACAATGCTCTACCTTGTACCACAATCCATCAAAAAGCATTCCCCCCAACTAACGCTCACACTCTTTTCCTAAGGAAGCAGCTCTGGTACGCTGGAATACCACAAATAATAAGTAGGCCAGATCACAGAAATCAATTGAATGCAGACAGATTGCAGAATAGAATTTTTTTTATCTCTAGATTAATCTATTATAGTATCTTCAGATTTTCCTTGCACTTGCCACCAAAACTGTTGGAGCTATCTCTTTGATAATCTACACGATATTCATAGCACTTTAAATAGATACAGCATTGGACAAATATGAAAAATAAAGGCCAGAGTGTACAGCAAATCAATAGAGAAACAGGCAGCATTCCTAGTAGAAAGAATCTGGTTCAACTCCAAAAAAACAAGCTTTTTATAATAAATTTTGCAGTGGAAAGAAATGGAAATCACACAGTAGGAATAGGGTGGGTGTTAGAAATGGGGGTCTCCAGTTGGCAGGCCAACCTTTGTCCAAATAGGGAACCTTGCTTCTAGTCAGGGTTAGGGGGATACACACTTTAGATAACCCCTGCTCACCCCCTTGGTAGCTTGGCACGAGCAGACAGGCTTATCCCAAAGGCAATGTGTAAAGTATTTGTATCAACACTCACAGTAACACAGTGACAACACCACAAAAGGACACCACACCAGTTTAGAAAAATAAAGTATCTTTATCTAAACTAAACAAGACAAAAATGACAAAAATCCAACATACACAGTTAAAAATATAATTTTCAAAAGGTTTCAAGAACTAGTACCATAGAAAACTATGAATGCGTGACTTTTCACCAAAGTACCTGTAGATGCGTCAAAGTTCCAAAGCCAAACAGCCGCAGAGTCGGAAAACAAAGAGATGCGACACTCCTGAGACCTTGGGGAGGCGATGCGACAGTTCTGCGACACACAGAGGTCGAGAAGCGTCAAATCCGGTCTGTATGCGGAGTGATGCATCGATTCTTTGTGACGGTTCCGGTTCGCAGGTGATGCGTCGTTAAAGCGTGCCGCACAGGTACGATGCATGGAAATCCGGGATGTGTCGGCAATCGATGCGGCGGCGTCAAGCGGCGCTGCGTTGGTCCTCTTCAGCCTCGATCCCTCGATGCGTTGATTTTAGCAGTTCTTCACGTTTTTTCCAGCAAGGGCAGTACTTCTCCTCAGTCTCTCCAGCTCTTCTCCTTGGCAAAGGATTCTCTTGAATTCCAGGAATGATCTAAAGTTCAGGGGTTTTAGGTCTAATACTTATACCCCAAAATGTATTTGTTCTCTTTGTGCAAGGGGCTCTGAGCCCAGTTCAAGCAGTTCTGGGGGGCGCTCTGCGAGTGCACAACAACATCCATTGTCAGTGTGAACCTTGGCTCCAGACACACCACAGGGGGGCGTAGCCAGCATTGTAGAAGGCAGGCACAGCCCTAATCAGGTACAGGTGCTATTCCTCCCACCACTCCAAATGCAGCACAGGCCAATTCAGCCTAGTGCTGACTCATCCAGACTCCTGGAGCCGCTGCACCTCCCCAGCCCCTGTCACTCTAAAGCCAGACAGTCAATCCACAAACAGGCAGAGGCACACAGGATGGTTGAACAAGAAAATAGCCACTTTTCTAAAAGTGGTATTTTCAAACACACAATTTAAAAACCATCTTCCCTAAAAGATGTGTAATTAAATCCTGAGTTCAGGGATACCAAACTCCATTTTTTCATCTTATCCCTATGGGAAGATATGCTTGTAAAATGTTACAAAGCATTCCCTATTCTGTCCTATGGGGCAAGATAGCCTTTCAATAGTGAAAAACGAAATTGGCGGTATTTACCTATCAGGACATGTTACACACACCAGTACATGTCCTACCTTTCACATACACTGCACCCTGCCCATGGGGGTACCTTGGGCCTACCAGAAAGGTGCCCTATATGTAAGAAAAGGGAAGGTTAGGGCCTGGCAAGTGGGTGCACTTGCCAAGTTGACATGGCAGTTAATCTGCGCACAGGCACCGCAGTGGCAGGCCTGAGACATCTTTTCAGGGCTACTCATGTGGGTGGCACAATCAGTGCTGCAGGCCCACTAGTAGCATTTGATTTACCAGCACACTCAGTGCACTTTACTAGGGACCTACTGGTAAAACAAATATTCCAATCAGGGATAACCAGCCACAATAACAATTTACACAGAGAGAATATGCACTTTAGCACTGATCAGCAGTGGTAAAGTGCCCAGAGTCCTATAGCCAACAAACACAGGTCAGGAAAAAATTGGAGGAAGAAGCAAAAGGTTTGGGGATAACCCTGCAAAAAGGGCCATTTCCAACACAACCCCCTTCTAGTCTAAAGCCAGGGTAGACCAATCAATACCTTGATGGGCTTCCCGGCTTGGGGCGACAGAACATGGAACCTGGCCCGAACAGCAGGGGTCTATTCCTATTCTACGCCTTCCTAAACCCAGTTGGATCTCTATATCCATACTCTCAGGGCCCACTAGGCTAACCCATGGAGGACCCTTCTCCTCTCCTGGGGACCCCATCTGTGCAGCGCCTAAACTTACTTTGCTCACAGATGTGTCCGCACAGGTAGACAGTACCCACATGGCCAACGCAGTGGTGTGGCCCAGTCCACCCCCGGGGTGTGACTCCTGCCCCCCTCCCAGGGGCAACTCTGTCCACCAGGACAACCAGCCACAGTGGCCACTGACAGCTGTCAGTGATGAGAGCCAGGCCTCATGCCTTTCAAGCCTCACTAACCTCTGTGGCGTCAGAAAGTGGAGGGCACTAGCCCCAGGTGCCTAGCACCTTTTCTCCACTCTCCCTCCTGCCAAGTCAGGTATGGCATCCTGACACTGGCCCACCAGCCCAGGGTCTATACCCTGCAGCTGGACAAGAGTCTCTTGACCAGCCGCAGGGTACAGACCCTGTGGTGGCTTCTCCCACACCTTGTCTTTCACCCTGGGGCTCTGCACCCTCACACCTGGAGCGGTAGCCCCAGAAGACAACTTGGTAGGGGCACTGTTAGCAGTCGCCCCTCCCTCCAGGTCAGGGGGGACACCCTGAACCTGGTCCTCCAATCCAGGATCTGTACCTTTAGGCTGGACCTGTGCCTGGCAACCCAGGACTTCCGGGGAGTACACCAACCCCCCCCAAAGGAAACACACTTCTCATGAGTTGTACGAGAGTCTGCCTGGTGCAGGTCTCCAGCCTCCTGTCCACTTGACAGAGCATGAAGACCCCTCAGGCCAGAAGTGGCCTCACCAGGGTCAGTCCTGGGATGCTCTGACCTCAGAGCTGGCAACCCCTGACCTACTGGTACTTCCACTGGGGACTGCGTCCCCCGCACCCTTTTCTCTGGACTCATGCACCCTCCCCACTGGAGTGGTGATGTCAGACAACAGAACTGGTGGGATGCTTGTTACAGCAGCCCCCCCTAGTTACACCTGACACTTTGGGATCCCCCTCAGGAAATGGCCTCCCGGTACAGACTAGCCCCCCTCCTGGTGTTCACTTATGGAACCGACCAGTCCCTGGGACTGGGTTTCGGGCACCTTGGGACACAGCCCACTCCCACTCCTTCTCCTCTGAGACAGGACGTGGGACCCTACACCCCTCCCACTACACTGGGACCTATCTGGGCTACCACAAGCCTCCCCTACCTCACTTGGTTGGCGAAAACCTGAGCCACCTCCTTCAGGATCACTCCCAAAAGCTTCTTCAGACCCTCTGGAATCCACCAAAAGGTCTGCCTCCAGCGTAAGCTCCCTGGAATCAGAGAACTCACACTCCACCTGCTGTTGGCATAGCTCTGGAAAACAGGGACTTAAAATATGCTCTCCATCAATTGAATCACACAGCCCCCAACAGTTGTTAACCAAGCTACCCTTTGCCCCACCATCCAGTGCCTCACACAAGTACCCCACACCACTCTCCTGAGATTGGCAAGACAGTGTCTGACTGTCTCTGTCACTCAACCCACACTCTTCTGGGCGGTCTCCACACTCACACACCAGGACTCCTACCATGGGGGAACCCCTCTCCCTGCACCTCTCATCTAGAGTCATTAGAGTGTCCCTCCCACCACCAGAAATATGATCACCTGTGTCAGTTCCCCGATCCACCTCAGGGACACTGCATACCACTGGAGCTACCTCATAACCCTGAACCCCTTGGTGTATGTCCACCCCCTCCTTCAAGTCAGGCGCCACATCCCTGGGTGTGTGTAACTATCCCTCAGCACTACACACTACATTTTTGCTGCCACCATCTGAGCTGGACTCCACCTTCAACCCAGCCAAGCTCACTTTATGAGCTGCACACATTTCCTTTTCAGCTAAGACACTCATGGCCTCAAGCCTCTCGAGCTCCACATCAAGCTCCCTCATTCTTAATTCATGTGCCAAGGTCAATTTCATTTCTTCCAAGGCATAAATCTTCCTGCTCTCCTCTGCCATCTTTTCTCTCTCTATAGCAGCTTTTTGTTTCTCCATTTCCAATATTTTCATTTCGAGCCTCATGACTTCTAACTCATGATCTCTAACCCTTTGGTTTTCCTCCAACTCCTCTGGGGAAAAACATCTAGCGGAATGGTTGCTGCCCGCTCAGGAGGCTGCTCTTCCCACAGGCAGATCCTGTGATCTGAAACCATCCCCTTGGGCATCCTTATCCACCTCTGCATCCTCTGCCTCCCCAGCCTCTCAGGCCTCCCACCGGGCCCTTAAGGCCTTCTGTAGCTCCTCCTTCCTGGAGCTGCGCTTCATGGGATATCCAAAGTTCCTGCAGAACTGCTTGAGTTGACCTACTTTGTAACTACTTAACATTTCGATATCAAACTCCAGTTCTGCAACATCACTTGCTGGTTTACCTTTCTGAGACATGATGCGTGGATACTTTAAGGGTTACTCAAAAATAGAACCAAAAACAAAACACAGTATGTGGTTGCGTAGTGGCCTGCACTAAACTAGTGATGTACACCAATCACTGTGGGTCAAGTACAAATACAGGTTCAAATCCTCACCGCTGACCACCAATGTTAGAAATGGGGGTCTCCAGTTGGCAGAGGTAGGTACCTTTGTCCAAATAGGGATCCTTGCTTCTGGTCAGGGTAAGGGGGATACACACTTTAGATAACCCCTGATCACAAGAGCTTGGCACGAGCAGACAGGCTTATCCCAAAGGCAATGTGTAAATTATTTGTACCAACACTCACAGTAACACAGTGAAAACACCACAAAAGGACACCACACCAGTTTAGAAAAGTAAGGTATCTTTATCTAAACTAAACAAGACCAAAATGACAAAAATCCAACACACACAGTTAAAAATATAACTTTCAAAAGGTTTCAAGAACTTGTACCATAGAAAACTATGGATGCGTGACTTTTCACCAAAGTACCTGTAGATGCATCAAAGTTCCAAAGCCAAATAGCCACAGAGTCGGAAAACAAAGAGATGCGACACTCCTGAGACCTTGGGGAGGCGATGCGACAGTTCTGCGACACGCAGAGGGCGAGTTGCATCGAATCCAGTCTGTATGGGGAGTGATGCGTCGATTCTTCGTGACTGTTCCGGTTCGCAGGTGATGCGTCGGGAAAGCGTGCCGCACAGGTACGATGTAATGAAATCCAGGATGCGACGGCGATTGTTGCGTCGGCATCGAGCGGCGCTGCTTCGGTCCTCTTCAGCCGCGATCCCTCGACCCGTCGATTTTAGCAGTTCTTAACGTTTCTTCCAGCTCCCAAACAGCAGCAACAACCTCCAGAGGCCCAAAACTGGCACAGGCACCTCTTGGCAGGCTAGAACTCACAGCAGCAGAGTTCAGGGAGCTGGGGGTGAAGTCTTTGTGTCCCTGAGACTTCAGAACAGGAGGCCTGCACACTTCAGGCCCTTGGAGATCTCCTTCAAGCATGGGACACAGCACACAGCAAATTCCTTCTCCTTTGCTTGGCTGAAACAGCAACTGCAGGCCAACCCCAGACACACAGCAAGGGCAGTACTTCTCCTCAGTCTCTCCAGCTCTTCTCCTTGGCAAAGGTTCCTCTTGAATTCCAGGAATGATCTAAAGTTCAGGGGTTTTAGGTCTAATACTCTTTGTTCTCTTTGTGCAAGGGGCTCTAAGCCCAGTTCAAACCAGTTCTGGGGGGAACAACATCCATTGTCAGTATGAGCCTTGGCTCCAGACACACCACAGGGTGGCGTAGCCAGCATTGCGGAAGGCAGGCACAGCCCTATTCAGGTACAGGTGCTACTCCTCCCACCACTCCAAATGCAGATCAGGCCTATTCAGCCTAGTGCTGACTCATCCAGACTCCTGGAGCCGCTGCACCTCCCCAGCCCCTGTCACTCCAAAGCCAGACAGTCAATACACAAACAGGCAGAGGCACACAGGATGTTTAAACAAGAAAATAGCTACTTTTCTAAAAGTGGTATTTTCAAACACACAATTTAAAAACCATCTTTACTAAAAGATGTGTTAGTAAATCCTGAGTTCAGGGATACCAAACTCCATTTTTCCATCTTATCCCTATGGGAAGGTATGCTTGTAAAATGTTACAAAGCATTCCTCATTCTGTCCTATGGGGCAAAATAGCCTTTCAATAGTGAAAAACGAAATTGGCAGTATTTCACTATCAGGGCATGTTACACACACCAGTACATGTCCTACCTTTCACATGCACTGCACCCTTCCCAGGGGAGTACCTTGGGCCTACCATAGGTGTGCCCTATATGTAAGAAAAGGGAAGGTTAGGGCATGGCAAGTGGGTGCACTTGCCAAGTCGACATGGCAGTTAACAAACTGCGCACAGGCACCGCAGTGGCAGGCCTGAGACATCTTTTCAGGGCTACTCATGTGGGTGGCACAATCAGTGCTGCAGGCCCACAAGTAGCATTTGATTTACCAGCCCTGGCACACTCAGTGCACTTTACTAGGGACCTACTGGTAAAGCAAATATGCCAATCAGGGAGAACTAGTCACAATAACAATTTACACAGAGAGCATATGCACTTCAGCACTGATCAGCAGTGGTAAAGTGCCCAGAGTCATATAGCCAACAAACACAGGTCAGTAAAAAATTGGAGGAAGAAGCAAAAAGTTTGGGGATAACCTTGCAAAAGGGCCATTTCCAACAGGCAAATGTATCACACATTGTCAAATCACAGCACAGCATTATTAAACGTCACATAATCCCACCATCCTAGCATTATCCCCCTAAAAATTATCTCAAACCGAAAGCCATCAGAGGTGTCAGAACAAATCTGTTTACATAAACAATGACAGTCTCATTAATGAATTGCCTACAGTGAACTACAGGATTGGCCTTGAAAAGTAACAAAAGGTTTCCTCTAGAGTGCTTAGAGAAAAGCATGTCATCACAAAGCATCAGTACACATTTTGCTGCGTTCAGTGTCAATGAGAAATATAAACACACAATTAATATTATTGAGCTGCCATACAAATATAAGATGGAGCTGGGGCCGAATTGAGAACCAGTTTGGCCCATGCCAGGAAAACATAGTCCTGTACATTACAGTATTATTGCTTAAATTGCTAAATGATTCATGTTAATAGGCAAATATGATCCGAAAAGAGCTATGACACTCTCAAGGCCATGACACAAGAATTAGAAAATGAATTTAATTTTCAAATCACAGGGAGATCCTCAGGGCCACAGCGTTTGTTAACGGCATACAAACTCCAGTTTTGCGGACACAATATAACCAAGTAATGGAATGAAATTCGCAAGACTTGATCAGATTAATGTTGTATTGAGCAGTGTAATATTCCACCGTGGATACCGTGGATACCTTTGGCTCATTAAAGATCTTAACAAAACCTGCATAAAACAACCATTTATTTGAACAACTAGCCACACTAGCATCATATGCTCCTGCTGGCAGGGAAATGGTGTTGACAAGAGATGAAGAGCTGCGTACTCTGGAAAGAGAGATATGCTATGTTTTGTCACATGTCTTATAAAATACACAGCTAACACTAACAAGATGCTTTTCACCACTAAAAAATAACATGAGGTTGTTCAATTTCCAACCACAGGACCTCATCATGCTTACTCTAATTTAATCCTGCTTTAAAAATCCTTGTTTCGATCGGACGTTCCTATGGTCCCTCCTGATTCTTAGCTTTACTGGCAACCTACTCAAGGACTTGGCCACTTGTACTGAAAATGCAGGGGTTTCTGTGAGTACATCAATAGTCATGCTGTCACCTTCTGCAGTCGCTGAAGCCCATCCACCAGGCAATGTGGCAATCCCATATATGTGCATATTGTTGTGTATTAATATAATACAGTTAATTAGTAAGTACAACATGTGTAGCCTAGCAACTGATGCTGGGCTGTGACATAGGAGTAGAATGTTAGGAATGAAATCTGTTCTGGCAGTTGCTGTTGAGATCTTGCCAAGGTTGGTTGTACATCATAGCTGCGACTTGAATAAAGCAATTTAGTGGAATTAAATGCTGCTGTGATCTTTCACATACGGCATTCAAGAAAATTCTATTGCAATAACTGATTAGCCATTATGTTGGAAATTTAGAAAAGACCTAAGCCACAGGTCCTTTTCCATCCAAATCCCAAGATTGTTCACTACACATACTGGTTGGGACAACCTCCTGGCACTGCATTCCACAAATCTTTAGGTCATTGACAATAAACAGATCCTGCCAAGGTAATCTCTGTTTTGGTGGTTCACTTTTAATTGGTTCACACATGTTCATAGTTTCACCACTTCCAGGTAAATTAGTCCTGTAGACCTGATTGATTAGCTGCAATTTAAGGATAATATTTCACAAAATGTGCAAGGAATCTATGATGATACCCACATCAACCAAGTTACTTGATTAGACAGATGTTTTCTGCACAAGGAAACCTCACCCACATTTTAGTGGCATGCTTCATATTAGTCAACCCTACTCCACCCTGATAAGAGGAGTACACAACCTCTACTTGAGGGAGGTCTTTATAAGAAATTAATGGATATAATAGGGAATCAAGACTCCTAAAATTACCAATGGGTAAACTCATGATTGCTTCTTTTTATTGAGTATACCAAGGGTAAAATTAAAATATATAACAATGATTGTATACGGAGTGCTACGACTCGGGCATCCTTGTGAGTGTGAACATGTTTCAGCCTATATAAATGGCCAACAATTTAAAAGGCTTTCATCAGGGCTTTGAAGGATCCCTAACTTAATAATGAATGTATACATTCATACTTTCAAATAAAGCAAATAAAGCAATTTCCTACCTTTTAAAAGACAAACTGTATAGAAACCGAAAGATAGATTAGATTAAGTATTGTAAGATATAAATCCACTATAACTTGTGCCCTGAAGTAGCTATAACTTCAACCCCCACCATGCAATGTTGTCATGCATGGTGTCACTTCAGATGTTTCAGTGATGTTATCAATGATGTCAAAGAACATGTCATGAGTGATGCAATATGTGAGGTAATAAGCAGTGCATGGCGTGGGTGCAACTTATAGTTACTTTAGGGCTAGAGTTACAGTTACTTGAGATACCTATAACTGGTGAATTTCAGTGGTTTTGTTTGTTTTAAACAGTATGTTTTAACTGACATTTTCATCTAACTATAATGTTTCTATAACCTTTGGGTGAATTGCTAAGGTTTTCTAAATACCTACCTATAGGTGTCACTTTAACCTTTATTTTTTTTCAGTGAATTTCTATGTTTTTTTAACGTAAAGTAAGATGTCCATCGCTATGCATGGTGTGATGTTGTGCACAGGGCCTGTCTTGGGGCCAAGCCCTGCACCCAACCCCCCGCATGGATGGCTATGTTATTTAACAGTATAAAAGGTGTCATTTTAAGTAAGGCAGACCTACTGGATTTGCAAAGGCTCGAAAAAACAAAATAATAGTGGCAGAGTCTATTGGCTTTATCAAGGGGTCAGCACAGTAACCTATATAAAGCAGACTTATTGGCTTTTTAAAAAAGTCACTTATAACCATAATCAAATGTATATTTCATTAATTCACGCATTACAATGCTTAATAATATTGAATGTGACAAAAATGTTTAATAAAGCTGTTTTAAAAACCATTAATATGTGTTTGAGTTCTCCATAAAACCAACCACTAGAGATCTTTGCACTCCTGTTGAAGAACATACAGCTCCAGCTTGGAGTACTTTGAAAAAATATGGTAAACTCTCCTGTGGTCATGGATTTAATGACCCAGGAGACCTACTGTGTTTTTACTGTTGTTGGGGGGCTGCCTCTCTTCCTGCAGCCCCCACAACATTAAAAAAATGATTGGTGATATCCCTGCCTCTTCTAGGGGCGCCACTAGCAAGAAAATAAATAATTTAAAAATGCCGTAGAGCACAATGGGTGCTTCTTGCCTGAGCAGTGAGTGGATTCTGATGCTCATTTATTATTCTTTTATTATATTTTTATAAAAACGTTTAAGGTGCCCCGCTGACCACCCGGGACACCTACATCTTTAATTTTCATTGGGGGCTGCAGAGGGAGCCACAGGGTCCCCAAAGCCCCTGTTGGCTCCCCTGGTGGGAGCCGGTCATTTAAAACAATTTTGGCGGGTGCCCTGGTGCCCATCCGGGGCACCAACATGCAAATGTTTGTTGGGGGCTGAGTGGGGAACCCCACTGCCCACACGGCCCAACTGGCTCCCTGGGCAGCACCATACTGGGAACTGGTGGTAGCAGGCTCACTAAGTTTGCTCCCGCCCAGGCGGGAGCAACTGTTTTCACAGCTCCCTATGGGCAGAAGCAAAATCGTGTATTCTGCTTTGGGGAGTGCGGAGAGAGTATGCCAGCACTCTTCTGGGCAGAAAACAGCAGTGTCCTTTTTTTCTACGCTTATTTCCAGGACAGGGGACTCAGTCTCTGAGTCCTAAACTGGCTGCGACCACATCTTTGTTGATGTGGTGGCAACCAATCACCTTATCTCAACATCTGTTGGCTCCAAGGATTCTCCACGGCATGAAATATCTATATTGTTTTAGCCTTAATTTCTCAAAAACTACTGAACGGATTTACATCAAATCACAGAAAGCACACTGTCTCGACCAATATATAGCTTTCTGCCAAATTTACACTAATTCCGTTCAGGTGTTTTGGCTATGGAAAAATGTATGTGGAAAATGTGTTGTGGAATCCTCCCTTTTACTTGACCACACTTGAGGGTTCATCCCGAAACTTTCCAGGTAGGAGCTGATGTGGAGGAGACTTCTTTTGGAAAGTTTTGTGAAGATTCGTCAATCAGTGCTAATCTTGTACTTAAAGACTTTTCTAGAAAAACAGGCTTTCGAGGTGAGCAGGTTGAGTGTTGCTGGTTTTGTAGGGTGCTCTACATAGGAGCTGCTTTCCACCTAAACTTGAGAACTACCCAGAGTTCCGTGCTTCCTTATTTGCATAATTTATGCAGTACTCTAAGCCTGAAAGGGTATTGTTTTCACTTATACTGGGTGCTCCATTGTGTCTGGACAAAGCTATATCTCTCTGTAGAGCTCTAACAAGTGCAAAACATGTCAGAGGTTGCTTCTATGCATTCCAGGCTGGCTTGGATGGTAATTTACCAATCCAAAGCAGTATTACTACGCCTAGAGTGGTGAAAGGCTTTTGTTATTTTACAGCTTGGCATGGATGGCACTGGCTAATACTATGCTTAAAGACTTTGCTATAAAAATGGCAAAAGGCTTTGTCCCTTTTTAACTCGGCATGGAGGGCACAGTGCTCATTATATGCCTAAACTCTTTGTCACTAGTGTTGTAGGGTGCTCTATTTAGGAACTACTCTCTACCTGAACTTGGGAACAACCCAGAGTTCCTTGCTTCCTTATTTGCATAATTTATGCATCTCTCAAAGCCTGAAAGGGAATTTTTTTGACTTATACTGTGTGCTCCTTCATGTCTGAACAAAGCTATACCTCTCTGAAGAGCTCTAACAAGAGTGAAACATGTGTCAGAGGTTGCTTTATGCATTCCAGGTTGGTTTGGATGGTAATTTGCCAATCCAAAGCTGTATTACTGTGCCTGAAGTGGTAAAAAGCTTTTGTTATTTTACAGGTCACCATGGATGGCACTGGCTAATCCTATGCTTAAAGACTTTGCTGTAAACATGGCATTGTCTCACTCTAGCTCGGTGAGGAAGGCACTGTGCTAAACCTATGCTTGAAAACTTTGCTAAAACACAGACATTTGAGGTGAGCAGATTCATAGTGTCGCTGGTGTTGTAGGGTGCTCCATATACCCACAGTTCCTGGCTTCCATATATTTATATATATATAGTTATATAACTTGGGATTCTGTATAAATGCCTATCTATAATATCTTCTTTATAATTTGCGACCTGTGACGCACCCAGTCGCTGATTATAAAGAAAAGATGTCAGAACTCAACTGTAATAAATTATTGCAGTGAGTTCCGACATCACAGTGCCTACTGCCCGAGCCAGCAACCAAGGGAAGGGCAGGTCAGGAGCCTAATTAAATCATGCTGTTTAATGAAACGAAAAAGGAAGCGTTGCTTTTCTTTCTTCTGTTGTATTTTAGTGACAAGTAGAAAGAACATGTTTATTTTTTTGTACTTCTTAATTATAGAAAAGTTAAAGTTAAAATCTTTCTGCATGTTTCTATAATTTTGAGCTATTGCAGTTTAAAAAAAACTGACAAGTATTGTATTGTTTCTAATGTCAAATATCTAACAGGTTTTTGATGTGTTTAATTTTGCACTAAAAGTTTTATTTTTATTCTTCATGTTTGCAAACATGCTCACTCTTTCAAATGAGTTATGCACCAAGGGTTTAAGGGGTTTGTGGGAAAGGTAATGGTGTGAAAATGTATTATATGGGATAAAATACCCCCCTGGCTAAGTGATAAGGATATGGCAAGTTACCTCAGAGTTCCATACCTTTATAAATGAACTCGGCCCCGATTCGCCATATGTTTGTGAAACTCCTCTGTGACTTTCAATATCCTTATAATGTACCAGCAGAGGGTACTTTATCCCATATATACACATAAATATATATATACACACACACACACATATGTATATGTATACACAAACACACAAACACACATGCACATGTACTATTCGTGTAATAATTGAAAAAATATCATTGTGAGGTTTCCAATGTGACAGTCTGTGATGACACTGCAAAACAGCATTACACTCATCAATAAGGTGACCACACTTGCATTTCTTGTATTGACACGTATTACTTAACCTAACTAGGGAAAGTTAAATCCACATGGTCGTGGTGGGAGGGGATACCCTTTGTAGACACAAACTTGTTAGAGGCAAGAGTGTTAACTAAAGGGTAACAATCACAATTAACTATCATAATGTATTGATATCGAAAACTAAAATGTTGGTTCTGCTTTGTGTTAACATATATAGCCATTAATCTCTCAGTTTAACTCATTGACAGTAGCAGGATAAAAACTGCAGGTTACACTCCGCTACCCTAGGTAGCTATTAGACTCACAAAGACATTCACTGTTGGCAGTAGATTTCTAAATGCATTCACTCTCACATACACCAACTTAATTTCATATATATGTTGTAATGTTAATTGCTAAAGTTCCTTTGAAAGCATATATGCTCTCACCTAGATGCCTTTGTCTTCCCACGTACTAATATAACAGTACATACAGACAGATATGCGTGATGCGTAACATAAAATAGTTAACTCATCTCAGGCCAATAAGTCATAAAGGGCCAGTTATATTTAATGTCAATATCTTTAAGTCGTTTCCAAAACTAGGCCCATATTTATCAAGGTTTTGCGTTGCTCTTGTGCCAGGCAAGGGGACGTAAAACCTAAATGAGATTTACCAACCCAAGCAAGGCCACCTTGCGTGGCCCTGCATGCCTTGATATTTCTAGAGTAACACAAAGCAGTGCAAATAGCTGCCTTGAGTTATATGCCGCTTGAAACATTGATAAATATGGGCCCTAGTGTGTAAAAGTGCTTACGCTATGAACCCCTTGCATCCATCTGTTCTTCTTACTGGGTCTCCCTTCTGTCCACCTGCTGTATGTGGGCAAGACTGGCATAGGTTTGTAAACGCTATTGATTGATGCCTCAGGCCCTTGAGAAGCATTGCGTCATGAGGGAGTTTGATCATTTTCTTGAAACACCTAATAGTGCTAGAATGTTTGTTGATGAGTATTCACACTTTCCTAACTGTCAAAGTTATATATTTGAGCCCACCGGGGCAAACCACCTAGGCCCCGATTACAGTTGGTCCGATTATTATAGATGTGGTAACATCTTTTATTGCACATATTGCAACTTTTATTTGTGTGATAAGTACAGCACCTCTTCATTTGATCCCAATAAATTTCAGCAGGTCAAACCTGCCAAAATGTACTGACGGAAGCAGTGGCGTAACGAAACTTGAGGGGGCCCCCCTGCAAAGTACATGGAGGGGGCCCCCACGCTCTGGACCCATTCAGGATCTCTCAGGCCAGGGCCCAGCCACTCATGCACAGTGCTGGAGGGGGCCCTCTGGAGTTTGGGCCCCCCCGCACCACTGGGTGTGCGGGGGCTATTGTTATGTCACTGGTGACAGGATAGGTGAATGAGTGGGTCTGGTAGCTCAGTGGACTAATGCATCAACTGTAGGGGCTTGTGTTTGACCTCATAGTCACAGATTCAATTCCCGGCGAGTCCACTTAGACTTTCATCCTTCTGGGGTCGAAAAAATGAATACCATTGAGTTGGGTAATAATAAACATCTGTTATTCAACGCCAAGATACCCTTCTGCATGAACGTGTGCTTTACAAATACATATGTTATGTGAGAGGATAAGTAAGTGAGAGGATAGATACATGGGCGGATGAAAGGATGAAAGAGTAAAGGGAAATTTTAGAGGATGGATGGATGGATGGCAGAGTTAATGGAAATCTGAGGAAGGGTGAAAAGATGGTAGAGTAAATGAAAATCTTAGATGATGGATGGATGGATAAAATGGCCAATGGATGGAATGGTGAACGATTGAAAGTTGGATGAATTAATGAATGGATGACAGAATGTAAAGGTGAAATGTTTGATAGCAGAAGGTGGGTGGGAGGGTGAAAGGATGAATGAATAAATGCTTGGATGGAAGAGACAGAGGAGCACTTCTAGGGTGTTTTGGACTCACTTGCTGCCCTTGCTTGGTGCCATCAGAGCTTTGGTTCGAAGTGGTAGGATATTCTAATTTTCTGGCTACTCCATTACACACTCTGCATTCACCCAGCCCCTCCTCTCACCCTGCATTCACACAGTCACACACTCCCCCTGAACTCACATGAATTACCCTCTACTTAAGCGAGCACGCCTCCCACTTTGCACTCACTTGGGCACACCACTCACCCAGTACTCACACAGGCACCCCTCTCACCCTGCACTCACAGAGGCACACCCCTCCTTGTGCACTCACATGGGAACATCCTCCCCCGTGCACTCACCAAGGTTTATCTCTCATCATGCATTTACAAGGGCTCAAATATCCCCCTGCACTCTCCTTGGCACCCATGCATGTACAAGAGCTCAGATACCACAATGCACTCACATATGCTCACCTCTCACCATGCACTGTCACACACTCACCTTTCACCATGCACTAACATAGGTACGCCTCTCACCCTTCATCCACACAGACTCCTCTCTCACATAGGCTCACCTCTCACCATGCACTGTCACACACTCACCTTTCACCATGCACTAACATAGGTACGCCTCTCACCCTTCATCTACACAGACTCCTCTCTACAAGCCCTTACCCCCATCACAATGTCACTTTCAGTGACGCTGTGGTGGCGATAGGGGCCTTGCCTTATTTACAAAGCAGCGTTAAGCCACTTAATGTGGCTTAACGCTGCCTTGTAAATAAGGCACCCTTTCACACTATGCTTAGCGTCAAAGGGGTGGGCAATGGGTGTTACAGTGGGCGTTCCACGCAACACCCATTTTTTTTTACGCTGCCCCATATTTCCAAGGGCAGCGTAAATAGGAGCCAGTGCCAAAATTAAGACCAGGAAAAACCTGGTCTTAAGTTGACCAAACGAGGAGAAATGCTATATTTCTCCTCGTTTTTGCTCTTTCCATGTTTGCTGCCTTGTGCAGCACACATGGAAAAAGCAAAACGCCATGGATTGTTTATGTGCAGGAAGGTAACCCTTCCTGCACATAAACAATCCTTAGAAAAAAAGCATTTCAGGATTGTTTATGTGCAGGAAGGGACACCTTCCTACACATAAACAATCCTCCCCTGCACGCAGACACCCTTGCACTATGGTGCAAGGGTGCCTGCGTTGGCGCTACACATATGGTGCAGCCTTGCGTTTCTGAAATGGCGGAGTGATGCGTTAAGCCATGACGGCTAACGCCTCACTCCGCCACTTCCTTGAACATATGCCCCTAAGTATCTCACTCCACATTGTCGTTATTTAACTGGTGTGGTAACTATCTCAGTTCCATCATCCCCACTCGAAATGAGGCCCTAATGCACAAACAGTGCTAAGAGGTCAGATGAGCCTTCCATGCAGCACTATACATGCCTTGTCTAATTAGGACATAACACAATATCATACCACCATGTACTACACCATACCATACATGCGCTTCTAGGTCAGACTAGGCCAGACTTTGGACCATGGCCAGGGTAGGCAATACCCTGCAGAACTGCAGGACACAGTCCTTCAAAGTACAAGAAACCCTCCTACAGCTCTTCCAAAACATGAAATCAGAGAGCCACAATGGTCCTGAGCATGTTCCTTTCTAGCCAGTGAATCTCGCCGCATCCTCTGAGCTGCCCTGATCTTTCCGCCCACCTTTGAACCTTAAACATGGCACAGTTTAAGGCAGTGTGGAATGGGAGTCCGTCTTTACTTTCTACCCCCGGCCTATGTTTCCTATTTTGCTACCTGCCCCAGGTGTGTCCTAACATCCCATTTAATGCCAGTTTGGTAAAGTAGCTGCTGACACTGAATCCGGGGGAAAGTGCAGACCTGGGAGCTGCTTCCCATCAGACGTGAGAAACAGAATTTAAAAAGTTGAAAAACATTAAAAGAGGCGCACGGCAGGCCCAAAGCTAATTTCCTTTACTAGACCTAATGTAATCAGCTCGAAACGAATGGAAGGGAAAAGGGTCAGTGAAATAAAAAAAGAAAGTTGTCTTTTCTATTGTGGAGAAATCATGAACAGGTTTAAATGCGCTTGCTGGGTACTGGAAATCCCAAATGTAAATCCGAAATTCTCCGACACCGCCTTTCTTCCTGTAGAGGTGGATAACATACGTGCGAACACAGGGGCATATTAGCAAGACCCACGTTAAAATTATCGCCGTTTTAGCGGCAGGAAACTGCCGCTAAAACGGCGATAATGGGCTTGCTAATATGCGTTATACAATTCAATGAAGCCCAGGTTAGATGTGCAGGACATCTAACCTGGGCTCTATTGAATTCCATAACGCATATTAGCAAGCCCATTATCGCCGTTTTAGCGGCAGTTTCCTGCCACTAAAACGGCGATAATTTTAACGTGGGTCTTGCTAATATGCCCCACAGTTTTCAAACATCTCTGGGAAGCCACACGACTGTCAGAAAGTTGTGTATTAAAAAAAAACTGTTTTTGATGATTCACAGTAGAAAAGATAAAGTTGGAGATCTAAACCCTTCAGACCACCTCGTGTTACAAATTTATAAAACATCGGAGCATATGTTCAAGGAAGTGACGGAGTGTGGCGTTAGCCGTCATGGCTTAACGCCTCACTTCGCCACTTCAGAAACGCAAGGCTGCACCATATTTACAACGATATGGTGCAGCCTTGCATTTCCCCCTGCACTGGCGCTAAGTGTAGCGCCAACGGAGGCACCCTTGCACCATAGTGCAAGGGTGTCTGCGTGCAGGGGAAAGATCGTTTATGTACAGAAAGGTCCCCATTCCTGTACATAAACAATGTTTATTTGCCATGTTGTCACTTCTATGTGTGATGCTTAATGCAGCACACATGACAAAATGGCATTGTTTTAAAGATTGTTTATGTACAGGAAGGGTTACCTTCCGGTACATAAACAATCCAAGGTATTTTGCATTTTTCCATGTGTGATGCACAAGGCAGCACACATGGAAAAAGCAAAAACGATGAGAAATAATGCATTTCTCCTTGTTTTGCCAACTTAAGAACAGGTTTTCCCTGGTCTTCATTTTGGCGCTGCCTCCTATTTACCTCACCCTTGTAAATAGGGGGCAGTGTCAAAATCAATGGGTGTTGCGGTGGAACGCCCACCGCAGCACCCACAGCCCACAGCTTTCACGCTAAGCATAGCGTGAAAGGGGGCCTTATTTACAAAGCAGCGTTAAGCCATGTTAAGTGGCTTAATGCTGCCTTGTAAATAAGGCTAAGCCCCTATCGCCACCACAATGTCATTAAAAGTGACGTGGTGGCGATAGGGGCTTGTACATATGCCCCATAGTTTGGCCTCCGCCTAATGGCATCAGCCCGGTCCTCTTTGAGTTGCACAGATAGGGAGGGACCTTGGCTCTTTGACTGACAAATGATAACTGATGTATAGAAAGCCAGGTGCAGCTAGGGGGCAGAAGAGCGCTGTGGAAAATAACAATTGAGTGTAGCTATATAATGTCATTTAAAGGCGACTTATGCAAATATTCTGGAACACGTCTAATGAGCACTTTATACGAAGTTCAAAATCTTCTTGTGCTCATAAAGTGCTGCATTGCTTACTTTGTAAAAGAATAAGTGCCGTAGCCCAAAGTTTTATTCAGAAGCCCGAGGTCACTGCTATCGAAGGTTGGGGTGACGAATGAAGGCTGTGCAGTCTGATTCCACCTCATGCCTCTTTAATCCACAACCAGGCACTCCCTGCCTCTTTATCTCACTCTTGCAGGTTCTTTTTCATCCCACTTTCTTCCTCTGTTTCCCTCTTTCTTTATCTCCTTCTTTCCCCCTTTTGTTATTTTCTTTCTCTTACTCTAGATCAAAGCCTGTTGAGAAAAAATCAGTGCTGGTCCTCATGAATGCTGGTAAGCCCATATGCAACCACCAGTTCAAATTAAGCACTGAAGCGCTAGCATAACTTGTGCCCGACTACTTTTCAAGAATCATTGGCAAAGCCAATAGGCCTGGCAATGGCCACTAGCCTTTTGAATTTGTCAATGTTTGGTTTGTCATAGTTTTTGTGAAATTTGTTTGTTGAGGGAGCTGCTGGTCATTGCCTATATATATAAAAAAATTGTTTAACAGCAAAAATAATTATTTGGTTTTAAAGCAGGGCAGGATGGGGTTTACAACATGAAAATTGTTGGTGCAAATTTAAGTACAAGCCGCACTCGAGTGGATGGACCTTTGTCTCGAATTGAGGCTTAACATCAATAAATCAGCAATGCATCAATAACAGTGAAGCACATTTGGCCCCACCAGAATGACTAAGGAGTAATAGATTTGCAAGTCATGAAGGTTTATTAGCAGACTAGCAACATTACAAACGCAATCATTCAAATTAGTCATAAATCAATGATCACCTTTTAAAAATGTTGGGGCATATTAGCAAGACCCACGTTAAAATTATCGCCGCTTTAGCGGCAAGAAACTGCCGCTAAAACGGCGATAATGGGCTTGCTAATATGCGTTATGGAATTCAATAGAAGCCCATGTTAGATGTCCTGCACATCTAACATGGGCTTCTATTGGAATTCTATAACGCATATTAGCAAGCCCATTATCGCCGTTTTAGCGGCAGTTTCCTGCCGCTAAAACGGCGATAATTTTAACGTGGGTCTTGCTAATATGCCCCCCTGTTCCTTATAATCTAAAAATAGTCAAAAAATCAAATACAAAGGCAAGTTATTCAAAGATCTTCATATGCAAATCGATTAACATTCAGTTTCCCCAAGGAAAATTCCATAATGCTAAGCTAAGGATTCAAAAGAGGTTAGGGAACATTAAACAGCAGGTGTCAGCAAGTAATGCCTCTAAAGGCAGAATCAAGTAAAGATTCAGTTTAGTAAATAAGAATGGATTTTCTCAAGGGACTAACTCTATGAGTAGGAGCAGAACAAGACATGTGGTCTCAAGAGAAACCAAAGGGACATCCACTTTCAAGCAAGTGGGAAAACAACTCTAAATCTAACTTGCTAAGCAATGCACAATTAAAACAAACGGTTCTCTACAATCAATAACACTCCCTACAGATCCCAGGGAGTGGGGAGCAATTAGGTTTCAGTGTTTCCAGTTATCATAGCTTCGCCCTTCTTCCAAGGAATCGCACAAATGAAGCTTACAGCTGTACAGCCTTTAAAAGATGTCTAGTAATAAGATGATACATTGCCGTTAATCTTATCCCAGGCACGGGTGTAGAAAATTAACTACTCAGATTTCAGTGAAACTAACAAAGATAAGAGGAGGCAAGATGGCGACCGACTGATATCGCCGTGAAGATGCTCCGCTGAGCCTCCCCAATTGCGGCGGCTTTGAATGCTCTCTACTCGCCTCTTAGGTAGCGAAAAAATGAGGAGACCGTAAAGACTTACGATTTAAACCCCCATAAAGCAATGTGAAAGAAAAGGGAAAGAATGCGGCTGAAACCACAAGACTCACCTCGGCTGCTTGTCATTACGCTCTGCCTTTGCCGTGAGGACGCCGAGGTAGCTCTGGGTTCATGGATGGAACCTGGCCTGCGTGAGTTTTCCCCGGCTGAGCAGCGGAGGGTTGTGCGGAGGACGGCGCAATCTTCAAGCAGAGCGGAGAAGTCTCCCGCTGTGGCAGCACTGTGGCGCTGCAATCGGTACAGGATTGGAATCGGAGCGTGGAGCAGGATCGGCGCCGAGATACTTTGTTGCAGCAAAGGCGTCTCCCACCAGTTCACCCAAGTAAGGATGACCGGCAAGGGGGCGAGGGCTGGGAAGACTCTTCTTGTGCCCTCTGAGTCAAAAGCAGCGCTGGCACTCACACGGCAAAAAAGAGTGGATGCCTTAAACGCGAAAGGCAGAGGTGGTGGTGAGAAAGGTGACGGTGCAAAAAAGACCTCGCAGGAAAAAGACTTGACACTGATGGCCGTCGGGAAGAAGGGCACCACTCGCACACCCAAGGAAGCCGATGGCTCACAACCTTTAATTACTAGTCGCTTTGCAGCAACAAGTGAGAAAGAGAACAATATGCTTGTCAGCGGCGCAGATAGCCAGGGTACAGGAGGGTCGACAGCTTTTAGATACTCCTTCATCTGATGATACAGGTAAAGCCCTCGCCCTTTTACCGGTAACCTTGCCAGCAGAGGTTAGTCCGGAGGGTAACTCGACCAGCATGCACAATAACCCTAGTATTTTGGCAAGCAATTTGTCTGCTTCTAACAACACAGCAGCCACAGCTAACCCTCTTCCATTAGCGCCCCTTGGTGATCGTGCGCTTATAGACTGGAATTCAAAGACGCCAGACAATCAGGATAAGTTTTACTCTCTGACAGAGGAATCCAAAATGTCAGATATCAGCATCTCGTTGTCTAGTGGGGAGGAAGGAAAGAAATGGTATAGCAGTCCCAATACTGACTCCCAGAGAGGTAAACCTGGCACTAAAAAACTATTTAAAAAAAAGAGCAGAGATCGTGCGCTAAGAAAGGGCGACTTATCTGATAATGATAATGCGGGTGTAAAAGAGCTGAAATGGGACTACAACAACACCCCTCTCACTTTAGTCTCAGAATCCTCCACCGCTTCTGTGCATAATCAAACAAGCATTGGCAGTGGCAAAGGCAGCGATCACCGAGACATAAGAAGTGAACCTGCCTTGACAGATGTTTTACAGTCCATCAAAAGCTTCCAGGAGGAAGTCAAGGCAGACAGTCGTAGATCCCGTATGGCGGCCAAAAAATTGCAAGGGGCAGTTAGAAAGGTTGGCAAAACCTGTGCTGATATTGCGGATCGAATGGCTATGGTGGAGGGAAGGACGGAACAACTGGGAAAAGATGTTGCCTCACTTCAGACTCAGCACGATGAACACGAGGGGGTGGTAAAAGACATGATGTGGAAACTGGAGGAGCAAGAAAATCGACAGAGACGCAACAACCTCCGCTTCTTAGGAATTCCGGAAGGGGTTGAAAAAGATGATCCCAGGAAATTTATGATTACCTTATTGAAAGGGGCTTTTCCCGAACTGCAATCATGGGATTTGGACAGGGAAATTCAAAGAGCCCATAGATTTCCCTTGTTTCTCGGCTATCATGCAGCGGCATCACAGCACCCTCGTGCCATGTTTTTATTTTTCGGAAACTTTTTACTCCGCCAAAATCTTTTTGACTTGGCCAGACCCACAAAGAAACGAACCTTTGATGGGATAACCTTCTTCACCAGACCCGATTTCGCTCCCGCCACGGTGGAGCGCAGGTGGAGGCTCCGGCAGCTCTTTGAACCATTTCAGAAGCTGGGGGCCGAGGTGTACCTACAGAACCCGGCCCGGTTGAAAATAATATACAAAGGGACTACCCGCAGTTTTGTTTCTGAAATTCAGGCGCAAAACTACTTAGAGGAACTCTCGGGGCACAAATAATGTAGCTAATTATCTCAAAGTACACTTGGGGCAATGCGCTAAGTATGGCTAGATAATGTTCGAGTAGTATGTTGAAAGGGAAGGCAGGCTACAAGGCTTAGCAGCTCCTTCTTCCGCCGAATCCGCTTTGTTGTTTATGACATAGTTTAGTTATTTTTTTCCCACATGGTATTAGGCATGCAGTTGTTTTTTTTGGGGGTAACTGCTACCAGAGGCTATGGAAAATGTTTTTCTCCTTTTTTTTCTTTTTGGCTATGCTCGGTAGGGAGGCTCAGCAGGATCGCATGGCTCTACACGTCGGATGTCAAATCCCTGGCTTGGCCAGGTAACCTCCAAAGGTGGTGGAGGGTGGGGGGGGAGGTCAGACAGGTTGCACTAAATAGTAACTGTAAAAAGAAAACTACAAAAATGAGCCAAACTAATGTAGTTTGTTACCCGGTTTTGATTGTCGGTAAAAGGGGGAAAAAAGGAAAAAAGTGTGGGTATATACACAGAGCATGTAGTGGAAAAAGATGGGTCTGTTAAGGGTATTATCAATGAATATTTGTGGCCTAAATGATCTTAGGAAAAGACAGGCGGTGGCAGTAGGACTTCAAACTTGGGGCACAAATATTGTTTGTTTGCAAGAAACACATATTGAGGGGTCACAAGCACATATCTTAAAATCATTAGGATATAGGTTGATCTGTGCCACGTCACAAGGAGCTAGGGTAAGGAGGGTTGCTATTTTAGCCAGGGGAGCGGGCTCGTCTTTAGTCACTCTAAGGCAGATAAATTTGGTCGCTGGGCAATTACAGAATGTCAATATGGGAGTGGGCAAAAGATGACTCTATGTGCCATTTATGGCAGCAACAGCGACGAGGCATCAGTTTTTGATGAGATCTCAAACGAATTGATGCATTGGCCACTACCTTTAATGATTTGTGGGGATCTTAACATTAACCTGCCAAACAACTGGTCCTTAAAGGAGGGGTGGCACTATACCGGCCGCAAACCCAAAGTATTTAAAGCATTAAGACAAATATGTTGCATACACGGGCTGGTGGATGGCTGGCAGACCTTAAAATCTGATGATCCAGGGTTTACGTATTTCTCCAATCCACATCTCACCCATGCAAGATTGGATTATATTTTAATGTCCAATGCAATAAAAACCAAGTGCCAAATCATGAAACTCCCCCGGATCCTTTCGGATCATAATCCTCTCATTTGTTCTGTGAAAATAGACAATAGAAGTGACACTCCTAGCTCATGGACTTTCGAGAAAGCCCTGCTCTTAGATGAGAATTATTGCAGCCACATCAGAGAGTGGATCCCTAATTTTTTATCTGACAATGAGGGGAGCTCTTCAATTGAAATAGTCTGGGATACGCTAAAAGCAGGGATCTGAGGGGAGACCTTGCAATATTCTTTAAAAGCTAACAAACTAGCTAGGGAAGTTATGCAGGGGCTACAAGATAACCTGAAGAAGGCTGAGGAAGGCTTAATAAGTGTTACAACGGGAAATGTTCCAGTAGGGAAGGAAGAAGTAGAGAAAGTGCAGAACCAGGTGGCAATCGCTAAGGCGTAATTATGAATATTTTCATGGAAAAAGTAATTAAAAAAGCACTCTCTCAAAAGAAAATGATAATTGAAGTGAACGAGCAAATTGGACACCAACTAGCCGTTCGTATGAGACAACAGGCCTCATCAAACTTGATCCGCGAAATCCAGGATCCTCAGGGAGTCCGAGTAGCAGACCCTAAACTCATAAGAGAAGCTTTCTGGCGGTTTTACCAAGATTTATACACTGAATCGGGGGGTGGTGACCAGGCAAGCATTGAGGATTACCTAGATCAGCTTTCTAATGAGAAATTTAAAGATGAGGATACAAATCTCTTAGAGGAGCTACCCACAGAGGGAGAAATCATTGGCATAATCAAAGATTTGCCAAGAGGGAAAGCTACGGGGTTAGATTGCATCCCATCGGAATTCTATGCCTCTTTTCTAGATCAAATTAAAAGCATCTTGATAGAGCTCATTATACATATCTTTAAAGGAGGCCATCCCCCGAAATCTTGGTCTCGGGCAAAAATAGTCATCTTCCCTAAAAAGAACAAACCGCCGGAACAGATGGGTTCATATCGTCCCATTACCCTCATTAACTCGGACTCCAAAATTTACTCAAAAGTCTTGGCTAATAGAATTGCTCCCATTATTCATAAGGTGATTGCTCAGAGCCAACATGGCTTCGTTTCAGGCAGGTCCACTATCAACCACATTCAGCGAGTAATCACCTTGTTCGATGGTATGGATGTTACAGGAGACCCTACGGCGCTGATTCTGCTTGATGCGGAGAAAGCTTTCGATAGGGTCTCCTGGCACTTCCTGTGGACTGCAATGTCCAGAATGGGTATCAAGGGAGGCTATATACAGGCAGTCCAAAAACTGTACGTGAATCCAAAGGCCGTAGTATTGGTAAATGGGATTTTAACTGAAGAGCTGATAATATCACGTGGAACACGGCAGGGCTGTCCTTGCTCGCCATTGCTTTTCGCAATTTATATAGACCCATTTATCCGGCGATTGGAAAAGGACGGAGAAATTAAACCTATAATATCATAGGGGTATGCCACTAAATCGCTAGCCTATGCGGATGATATCGCTATCGTGACATCCGATCCAAACACGGCTATGACTGCTATCGAGAGGGAGGCTAAACAATTTGGAGATGTGTCCGGCTATGCACTTAATCAGGGCAAAACTCAGATTGTTTTAAATAGGAAAAGTGAATGGCGGGATCCTCGAGTTGTGGAACAGGCTACTTACTTAGGAGTCTGCATTACATCTGATCTTGAAAATCTGGTTGATATAAATCTGAAGCCAATAACAGGTGCAATGCGGAAAGATCTCCAACGCCTTGACAATTTACACCTCTCTATCATTGGAAGAGTGAATGCAATTAAAATGGTCTTCTTTCCTAAAATTTTGTATATGTTTAGGGCAATCTGCCTAGAATTCTCTTTATCCTGGCTCAAATCAATAGAACGGATGTTCTCTAGCTTTATCTGGGCATATTCACAACCTCGGCGGGCCTACAAGTTCCTCACTCTCCAGAAGGAGCGAGGTGGACTAGCTCTCCCAAACTTGAAGGCATATTACTGGGCTACCGTGCTATTGTATAGCGATGAGTTACTTCAGAATAACCGGGAAGGTATGGAGGAGAAGCCTATGCACCATCTATTTTCCAATTACTACTAGGCAGGGAGAGCAGAGGATACTGGTGGAGACATTTGCACAACAGTTACCACAAAAAGGTTAAATTTAAAACACTATTTAGTGGATTCAAGGTGTGGAAGACCATTAGGAAAATGCTTGGTATAGGGAGACTGTCTTTCTATACGCCCTTAAAGAATAACCCAGAACTGCCCGAAATTTTTAATGATAGTTATATACATAAGTGGCATGATGTAGGAATTGTCCAGATCGGCTGCCTCTTTTCCTCCGTTGGGATTCGGTCCTTCGAAGAATTAAAAAACAATTTTGGATTAGACTGGCGGGACTTCTTCAAGTACCTGCAAATTAGAGATTTTTTGTCACGGAAGGTAGGCGGGAGGGGGGGGGGTGGAAAAAATCGACCTAGTAGAAATACTTTTATCTGGCACCAAAAACACGATTGGGGGCATTTATTCACGCATTAATGCTATGCTTCCAGATAATATGGAGAAAACTGCGCAAAAATGGTTAGAGAAAGCAGCAATTCCAAATGATGAGTTTAATTACGCTTATGAAATGTCGCAAACAATTCTAATGTCAACCAAACTCCAAGCACAATTTTTTAAAACCTGTTTTTTCCTATATTATACAACGGACAAAATAGCCAAGTGGGGAACTGGTAAGAGCACATGTTGTCCTAGATGTATGCTTTTTAATGCTGATTGTATACACATTTTTTCCACCTGCGAAGGGTTAACATCTGTCAAACAAGAGATAGGGAAATTTCTATCTACAGTGGTGCATAGATAGTTTTATCCAGCGGTGTTATTCTACTAGGGGCAACAGACCCCGGAAACGCTAGAATAGGGCATGAACTTATCTTTATAGCAATGGCCGTTTTTAGGTTGTGTATAGCCTCAGCGTGGTTGGATGCCACTGCCCCGACATTCCAACAATGGTTAGCCAGATTTCTCACCATCTCAAATATTGAAATTTCTATCTATAAACGCAAGGGCAGGAGGCGACGGAAAAGAGGTTTAAAAATTTGGACCCCTCTAATAGAATGGTGCCAATTGCAAGGTCGCACGGAATGAATTTTTTCTTTTTTTCTTTTTTTGACTTAAGGTGCAACCGGATCTGGGCGTACTAATGTATGTATCAATTTTGTCTTTTTGATAATGTAACTCATTTTATAAATGTATGTATACTTGTCTGACCTGGAGGGAGGGGGTGGGGGAGGGCGAAAAATTTGCTGTTTAAAAACAGAATAAAGATATTTTAAAAAAAAGAAACTAACAAAGATAAACAGTTCGCACAAAAATCAAAACATTTTCAACAATTTTAATTAATATTAATCCAAGCTACTGCACCTCGGCTCCTAAAATGAGAGACAGGGGAGATTGAATCACAGGAGCCATAATGCGTTTTCAATATTAGAGTGATCTGTTAAACTGAGGCCTACATTAACTACTGCTAACTTAATGTGAACACACTTTAACTATGGTCACCTATAACGTGAGAAGCACTTTGAGTAGATATATATATATATATATATATATATATAATGCAAATTAGAATATGTTAAGTAAGTAAGTAAGTCCAGTATTTGTATAGCACACGAATCACCCCCGAAGGGGTCTCTCAGCGCTGGGGGCCGTTGGGAAGATTAAGCGAGCTATTGCCCAGAGTCGCAAGGTGCTGGGCAGACCCCTGCCGCCGGAGCCAGGGATCGAACCGTGATTCCCAGCGTCCAGCGTCAGTCACCCTGGCCGCGGCGCCACACCTCTTCTCTAGAAAATTGATTACAGCGCGTCACCAGTCTTACAAAGCAGCACACATTGTCATACCTGTCCCTGGCAGTGAAGGGAACTACTTTGAGTGAGCATATGCTTCTTTAGTAAGATCAGAATGCTGTCACTCGAAGTGAAGGTTGCCAATGGCTACAATGGGCAGACCCAGTGTCCAGCGCTGTATGCTGTAGTGGGAAGAAGAAATGTTAAGTGAACGATGGATGAAGAGGCCTGGTTGGAAGCAGCTACAATAGTGGTCTTTAAAACTTTTAATGCTGTGCCCCACCTCCTGTAAATAAAATCACTGGACCTCCAAGACTGACAACATTTTTTCACAATTATTCAATAAAAGTTATAAAGGTAAGCATATTTAAAAATTCCAACATTTCAGTAATGATCAGTTATCCTTTTTAAAAATGTAATCAAATACATGATTGCCAACATGCTATGGGCATCCTAAGCTCATAACACGTAAGAGTATCCACAGTGTGATTCTCTATCAGAAATTGGGGGGAGCTTTGACAATTATTTGAAGTCCCTTGCTCTTTGACACCTATTCCCAGCCAGGACATAAGTGCCAAAAGAAAGAGTTTACCGATGGCCCTTTACAGAGTGACTCATAGCCTCTGATGATTTTTTGCCCCACCCACTTTGAAGACATCACCTACGGGCGGTAGTAGGTAGTTATAATTAGGACCTAGTTTCCATAGGAAGAGTGTTTTCTCATTTTCCATTAACTTTGGCGTTGCTTCATGAATCCTCGCAAAATTCTAAAAACTAGTGTGACGTTCTCTTTAGCGACTGTCTTGAAAGTTTCGTGGCGATCTGTCAAGTGGGGGCCGAGAAAAAAAGCGGGGGTCCCAAAACACGATTTCTCCATGTTAATTCCCTTAAGACCTTTAGACATGGCTACAGCCTGAACTGCTGAACGGAATTACACCAAATGTGGCAGAAAGGTAGATGTTGGTTCAGCAAAGTGCCTTTTTGTTATTTGGCATAAATCCATTCAGTAATTTCCAAATATTAAGGAAAATTCAAATTGGGGTATATAGGAACGTGGAGGATCTGCGACCCCTCCTGATTTTGTGCTAAGTGTTAGCAGACATTTTGTGACTCCGCTTGAACCGACTCACAGAAAAAACTTCATAAAAAGAAACGGGGGCAGGGTTCAAACACAGTGCAGCCCCACAGGCCTCTTGCAGAGCCGAAAATGCATTTTTAAAAAAATTGGCGGGAGTCACGCTGGATCTGCAGCTCCTAATGACATTTTGTTTTAAAAAGAGCTTTGTTTCTAATGGGCCCCCGGGTGGGCCAGGTCCTGGAGGCATTTTAATAAAGGGGGGCCACCACCTCCCCGGGCTTTTTTATTTATAAATGGGGCAGGCCTCTTGGACAACCTCAGCCCTAGGGACCGCCACCTTCCTGGGGCTTTATCTTTAAACAATGAGGGGGCCGCACAGACCCCCGCAGCCCCGGGAACCGCCACCTCCATCGGGCTATTGCCAAATTGAATGTGGAGGCTGCGCAGCCCCCAGGCACCCCCAGGGACCACCACCTCCCGGGGCAAAATTCAAGCAAGGAGGGGTGCCATGTGGCCCCCCTTCTGGAGCCATAGAAGGCCCTGGGGACCACCACCCCCCAGGGCTGGCTCCTGCTATGTTCCGGGGTGCCCACCCCTGGAACATAGCTGTTTGCTAATGGCTTGGCGGGAGTTTTACCACTCCCCCAAGCCATAGCAAACTGTGCACCACCTCCAGCAAGTGAGAGCATTAAGAATGCTCTTGCTTGCTGGAAGCAGAGCAAAATTGCTTTGACAGAGAGGGAGCTGCATGTTCAGCAGTTCCCTCTCTGTCAAAGCAATGCCGCTCCTGCAGGAGGCGGGAGCTGACAGGGACTGCAGGGCCTTGAGGCTCCACCCACGGTGCCCAACACTTCTAAGTGGGTGCCCTGGGTGGGACCAGGGCACCCAAAATAGAGGCTGGGCCCTGAGGGATGGGTTACCCGGGCCAAAATTGGACCAGGAGAGGTGCTGCTCAGCCCCCTCCCTTTAAGTTTTAAATATTTGTTTTTAAAAAAGGCCGTGCCCCAGGAGATGGGGTCCCCAGGGCCAAAATTAGCCTGGGGAGGGGGTCTGCGTGGCACTCCTCTCCCATGCAAAAAAGGTTTGTCCCCGGGTCTTGGGTCCTGAGGCTGAAATCGGCCCAGGGAAGGGGGACCACGCGGCCCCCCTCCAGTAAAGTAAAAAAAAAAAATAGGAGGCGAAGCCCCAGGGGATGGGGTGCCAGGGGTCGAAAAAGGCCTCAGAAGGGGGGCTGCGCGGCCCCCCTCCTTTAAATGTAGGTTTTTTTAAATTAAAAAATTGCCCATGTCCTGGGGGATGGGGTCCCGGGGCCGAAATCGGCCTCGGGAGGGGGGCCGCGCGGCCCCCTTACCGTTTAAAAAAAAAATGGCTCAGGCCCTGGGGGATGGGGTCCCCAGGGCCCCAAAAAATTAAGAGAAGGGGGCCACACAGCCCCCCCTTCTAAAAAGAGAAAAAGAACAGAGAAGCCGGCATTTTGCCGGAGGCCCAGCCCCCTCCCTCCACCACTCTGCAAACGCACCTTCTGGCGCGTTCTGGGTTGGTGGATTGAGTCCCCTTGAATCCTAAGGGTCCTTAGGGGCCAACTAGCCCACCAGGTACCTCCAGTAAGCCCCACCCAGTGGGATTGCTGAGAGGTGATCCGAGGCCATTCCCCTTTTTACACCACTCTGCAAACACACCCTTGGCGCATTGCTGGTGGGGGATGAGGTCCTCTTGTGTCCTGAGGACCTCAGAACTAAAGTGGACTTCATCCCCCGAGCAGCAGTGCGCCAGGAGGCGCGTTTGCAGAGTGGTGTAAAAAGGGGGCGTGGCCTCGGACCACTCTCAGCAATCCAGCTGTGTGCGGCTTACTAGACATAACAGGAGGGCTAGTTGGCCCCCAGGGACCCTCAGGAGGCAAGGGGACTTCATCCCCCCACCAAGAGCACGCAAGGAGGCGCGTTTGCAGAGTGGTGGAGAAAGGGGGCGTGGCCTGTGTTCACGTCTCAGCAATCCAACTATCTGGGGCTTACTGGAGGTATCAGGTAGGCTAGTTGGCCCCTAATGACCCCCAGCAGCAAATGGGACTTTAATCCTTATCCAAGTGCACGCCAGGGAGCATGTTTGCAGAGTGGTGAGCAGAGGGACGTGGCCTGCTTTGAGAACTTACCATTGCTGCTGTGTGGGACTTACTGGAGGTAATAGGAGGGGTAGTTTGCCCCCAAGGTTGTCCTTGAGGGCCTACTACCCCTCCTTTTACCTCCAGTAAGTCCCACACAGTGGTATTGCTAAGAGATCTTCGGAGGCCATGCCCCACTTTCTCCACCACTCTGCACACGCGCCTCCTGGCACACTATGGGTTGGGGGATGAATCAACTTTACTCCTGAGGGACTTTGGGGGCCAAGAAGCGCTCCTGGTACCTCCTGTAAGTCCTACACAGCGGAATTCATGAGCGCTGGTCGGAAGCCCAGCCCCCTTTCTGCACCACTCTGCAAACGCGACAACTACATTATAGTTAGAAATTAGCATTGAAAAAACCTTAGAAATTCACTGAAAAAAACCATAGGTTTCAGGGACGTTATAGTTAGTAATTAGCATTTAAAAAACCATAGAAATTCACTGAAAAAACCACAGGTTTCAGGGACGTTATAGCTAGTTGAAAATTTCACTCATACAAAACCAGAGAAATTCGTCTGTTTTAGTTATTTGAGCTAACTATAACTCGCGCCCCCGCAATGCACTGCTGATGACGTCACATATTACATCACTCATGACATGCTCAGTGACATCACTGATGACATCACTGATGACATCCTCCACTTAATAACTGATGCACCTCCTCACACCCTAATATAACCTTTCATACACCCACTCTAAAATAGAGACTATCATTCTCGAAACCATAGACACACCAATACCAGTTAGTACATACCCACTCATGGATTCATAGGTCTACACACACATCTACTCACTCACCCATACAGTCACTCATACATGCAGTCACTCATGAATACAGCCTCTGATATATGCACTCATACACCCATGCAGACACTCACACACCACCACTCACCCATAGAATTTCTCACACACCTAGTCAGTCACCCAAAGACTCAATCACACTGCCATTTACTCACCTATGCAGTTATAGACACACCACCTCACTTATTCATACAGATACTAACACATTCTTACTCTCTTATACAATCACTGACACAAGCACACACTCATCCATACACTCACTCTCACATATAGTCACTTATATACTCCAACACTCACATATACTGCCTTTCACATATGGAGTTACTCACACATATACCACTGAGATATCCATTCACTCACCAACACAGCCATCCGCACACTCACTCATCCACTCACTCATCCATACAGACCCTCACAGATGCACTCATGAGCCCATACACCCAGTTAATCACCCACTCACACATCCATGCAGGGAGTCACACACACCCCTACCCACCAACACAGACACTCAGGCGCCCATAGAGGTACTCAGACAACCAATCATTAACCCATATAGAGAGTGATGTAGCTACACACCAACCCATGCAACCACTTACACACCAACTGACAGACTGATACAGACATTCACACAGATTAGTCATTCACCCATGCATTCACTTAGACACGTTTAATTACTCACTTACACAGTCAGTCACACACCCAGTAAATCATCCATTCAGACACTCATAAACCCACTCATTCTTTAATACACCTTGGTGTATATATATATAACATTCTTAAACTTTTAAAAAACACTCAGTCACATAACGGCGGAATTTCTCTGTTTTGTATGAGTGAATTGTCCAACTAACTATAACGTCCCTGAAACCTGTGTTTTTTTCAGTGAATATATATATATATATATATATATATATATATATATATATATATATATATTATCTACTGGCGGTCGCCAGTAGATAGTTATAGTTAGGACCTATTATCCATAGGAAATCCGCGACATTCTATTTGAAATAACATTGGCGCCGGTTGACGAATCTTCGCGAAAGTTTCCAACTTGTTGAGGCGCTCCGCTCCGCTCCTACCCTGAAAGTCTCGGGTTGATTCGTCAAGCGGGGCCGAGAAAAAGGGGGTCCCAAAACGCGTTTCCCCATTCATTTTTCCATAGGAACCTTTAGTCGCATCTACAGCCCGAACTGCTGAACGGAATTACACCAAATTTGGCAAAGAGGTAGCCCTTGGTTCAGACTGGTGCCTTTTGCTTAAATGGTGTAAATCCGTTCAGTAGTTCCTGAGAAAATCAAAAGTAAAGTCACATATATATCTATGGCCGAGTAGGGTCCGCGTACCCTCAGCGCACCCTGAGCGCACCGTCCCGATCACGAGCTGCATGCTAATTGGTTGTCAGCTGGCTGTCAACACTCCAAACCAGGAAGTGTTGGCAGCCATTTTGTCCCTCGGTAGAACCGAGGGACAGAAACAAGTGCGCAAAGCGCAAAAAGGGGGCAGGGTAGAAACACCCTGACCTCCTAGGTCTGCTCAGGGGTCCCACAAGGACCCCTGGGCAGAAAGCATTTTTTTTTCAAAGCGGTGGGATGCGCTTAGGGTGCGCGGATCCCACTGATTAAAAAAAAACACAAGAAACAAGTGCGCAAAACGCACAAAGGGGGCAGGGTAGAAACACCCTGACCCCTAGGTCTGCTCAGGGGTCCCACAAGGACCCCTGGGCAGAAAAAGCACACACAAAAAAAGACCGGCATCGTCCCGAGGCCCCGCCCCTCCCTGCAGCAGTCTGCAAACGCGCTCCCTGGCGCGTTTTAAGAAGGGGAAGTAATTCCCTTGAATACTGGGGTCCCTGGGGCCAACTAGCCCACCAGGAACCTCCGGTATGCGCCAGGGGCTGCGTTGCAGAGAGGTGTACAGAGGCCATGCCCCTTTTACACCTCTCTGCAATGCAGCTCTGTGGCGCTTTTGGAGGTACATGGTGGGCTAGTTGGACTCCAGGGACCCTCAGTATTCAAGGGGACTTAATCCCCCAACTTAAAACACGCCACGGGGCACGTTTGCACAGTGGTGAAGGGAGGGGGCGGGGCTTCAGGTGACATGTGTGCAAACAGGCCCCGTGGCGCATTTTAAGATGGGGAATGAAATCTCCTTCAATCCTGAGGGTCCCTGGGGGCAAACTAGCCCACCACGTACGTCCAGAAAGCACCACAGAGCTGCGTTGCAGAGAGGTGCAAAAAGGGGCGTGGCCTCTGAACACCTCTCTGCAACGCAGCTCCCTGGCGCATACTGGAGGTACAGGGTGGGCTAGTTGGACCCCAGGGACCCTCATGATTCAAGGGGACTTAATCCCCCAACTTAAAACGCGCCACGGGGCGCGTTTGCACAGATGTCACCTCAGGCCCGCCCCCTCCCTTAACCATTGTGCAAATATTTCTCTAAAATCAGCCGAACTACGAATTCCGATTTACTCACCTGTTATCAGGAGAGATCTCAGTCCTGCATCTTTCAGCCCAGTACTGATCCTGAAAAGTAATTTTAACCGTACTTACCAGTAACTTGAATTTCCTTCCATAGGATATCATTGACTGGTTTCACTTGGAAATTCTTCTAAGTGTGGAGTTTTGGAACTTTATAATATTCCTCTAAAATCAGCCGAAATACGAATTCCGATTTACTCACCTGTTATCAGGAGAGACCTCAGTGCTGCATCTTTCAGCCCAGTACTGATCCTGAAAAGTAATTTTAACCGTACTTACCAGTAACTTGAATTTCCTTCCATAGGATATCATTGACTGGTTTCACTTGGAAATTCTTCTAAGTGTGGAGTTTTGGAACTTTATAATATTCCTCTAAAATCAGCCGAAATACGAATTCCGATTTACTCACCTGTTATCAGGAGAGACCTCAGTGCTGCATCTTTCAGCCCAGTACTGATCCTGAAAAGTAATTTTAACCGTACTTACCAGTAACTTGAATTTCCTTCCATAGGATATCATTGACTGGTTTCACTTGGAAATGCTTCTAAGTGTGGAGTTTTGGAACTTTATAATATTCCTCTAAAATCAGCCGAAATACGAATTCCGATTTACTCACCTGTTATCAGGAGAGACCTCAGTGCTGCATCTTTCAGCCCAGTACTGATCCTGAAAAGTAATTTTAACCGTACTTACCAGTAACTTATATTTCCTTCCATAGGAATCCATTGTCTGGTTTTCAGCAGAAAAGTTTCAAAGTGTCGATTTTCACAAAGTACAAATATTCCTTAAAAATCGCCTGTATGACTTAAACGCATTCTTTCAACTGTTTACAGGAGATGCACCAGTGCTGGATCCAGGATCCAACACTGAGTAAGAAAAAGTAACGATAACACTACTTACCTGCTAAGTGAATTTCCTCCCGTAGGATAACATTGGTGATTCTATGTGAAAATGTTTCTAAGTGTCAACTTTTAAAATACAATAATATTCCTTAAAAATCACTACTATAACCAAAACGCTTTTACTCAACTGTTTACAGGAGATGTCCCAGGACTGAATCTAGGATCCAGTCCTGTGGTTAGAAAAGTAATCCATAAAGTAACTAATTGCATTTAACTAGAAATTCACATTGAGCTCAATGTTGCATTGTGTTTGAAATTGTGTTGCCCATTGCAACAACTGTAACTACTGTACTTAAAAGTCTATTGCCTATTTGCAAAGTATTTAAACTAAAGTAATTCATTCAGAGAAAGTATATTTTGTAATGTAATGTATAATGTAATTACAATGTAATTTAAAAAATAAAATATGTAAAAATAAATAGTTTAAAAAAATGTAGTAAATCAGTATCCAAAAAATAAATATAACAATTAATACATTTCAAAATTGTCATTTACAAAACCTTTGAAATTCACTGAAAAAAACATAGGTTTCAGACATGTTATAGTTAGGAATTAGCATTTAAAAACCTTTGAAATTCACTGAAAAAACCATAGGTTTTAGGGACAGTTATAGTTAGAAATTAGCATTTAAAAAACCTTTGAAATTCACTGAAAAAACCATAGGTTTCAGACACGTTATAGTTAGAAATTAGCATTTAAAAACCTTTGAAATTCACTGAAAAACCATAGGTTTTAGGGACAGTTATAGTTAGTTGGACATTGCACTCGTACAAAACCCGTGAAATTCCCCGTTATAGTTAGTTCAGCTAACTATAACTCGCGCCCCTGCAATGCACTGCTGATGACATCACATATTACATCACTCATGACATGGTCAGTGACATCACTGATGACATCATCCACGTGATAATCTGATGCACCTCCTCACACCCTAATATAACCTTTGATACACACACTCTAAATAACAGACTGCCATTCGCAAAACCATAGACACTCCAACACCAATAACTACATATCCACTCACTGATTCTTAGGTCTACACACACATCCACTAACTCACCCGTACAGTCACTCAAACTTACGGTCACTCAGTACAGGACTATCATATGCACTCATACTCCTATATAGACACTCACACACCGCCACTCATCCATAGAGGTACTCACACACCTAGTCAGTCATGCAAATAATTATTCACACTGCCATTTACTCACCTATACAGTCATACACACACCAGCTCACTTACTCATACAAATACTAGCACATTTTTACGCTCTTATACAATCACTGATACAAGCACACACTCATCCATACAGCCACTCTCACAATCACACACTCTCACTTATAGCCATTTATATACTCCAACACACATGTATACTGCCTTTCACATATGTAGTTACTCACACATGTACCACTGGGACATACATTCACTCACTAACACACTCTTACACACACTTACCCACCCATACAGTCTATCACAGATGCACTCTTGAAACCATCCACCCAGTGAATCACCCACTCACACATCTATGCACAGAGTCGCACACACCCCACCCACACAAACACTCAGGCACCCATACAGATACTCAGACAACCAATCAATAACTCATATAGACACTCATGTAGCTATTCACAAACCCATGCAGCCTCTTACACAGCAACAGACAGACGGATTCAGACATTCACCCAGTTTAGTCACTAACCCATGCATTCAGTAAGATACGTTTAATCACTCACTTATACAGTCAGTCACGTACCTACTAAATCCTCCATACAGACACTTATACACCCACTCATTCCTCAATACAGCTTGGCATATATATAAAACAAAATTAAACTTTACAGAAACACACAGTCACTGGATGATGTCATCAGTGATGTCATTTGAGATGTCATCAGTGATGTCATCAGTGATGTCACTGACCATGTCATGAGTGATGTAATATGTGACGTCATCAGCAGTGCATTGCGGGCGCGAGTTATAGTTAGCTGAACTAACTATAACGGGGAATTTCACGGGTTTTGTACGAGTGCAATGTCCAACTAACTATAACTGTCCCTAAAACCTATGGTTTTTTCAGTGAATTTCAAAGGTTTTTTAAATGCTAATTTCTAACTATAACGTGTCTGAAACCTATGGTTTTTTCAGTGAATATATATATATATATATATATAATATATATATATATATATATATATATATATATATATATATATATTCACTGAAAAAACCATAGGTTTCAGGGCGTTATAGTTAGCTGGACATTTCACTCATACAAAACCATAGAAATTCCACTGTTATAGTTAGTTCAGCTAACTATAACTCGCACCCCCGCAATGCACTGGTCATGACGTCACATATTACATCATTCATGGCATGGTCAGTGACATCACTGATGACATCACTGTTAGCAGAGATACTTTGACGTCGGACTGTTGTTTCTGCACCTCACATTAGTTTCATTTATATCAAATGTTCTTGCGCAACAAGCCCTGGCATCAGCCGTCAATTGATGCCTCTGTAAGTCAGATCATAAGCAGTTAAGAGGTTGGGCGTGCGCCAAGTGAAGAAGTCCAAGGAATCAGTACTTAGTTTTCAAGTAAGTCTTTATTTGTAATCAGATAATTCACTTGAAATTGGTGATTTTACGGTCAGCCAACGCGTTTCGTTCTCAGGTGAGAACTTCGTCAGGGCTTAGTGGATGTGTGTCCTTAAGGTGAAATAAGGTTTATTGAGAATTACCACTCCTAAAGTACAGTGGAAGCAGTGCAGACTAGCTCCAACTAGACCTCCTGCTCAGAACATGAGTAAGTGATCCATCAATCCAGTTGGTGTTCCAGGCAGTAACTCTGGAGACACTATGGGTATCACAGGGCCTCGGTCGGCCTTAGAAGTGATTCTTGAATAAGCTGTCCTCCTGCCACGATGACATCTCAAATGACATCACTGATGACATCATCCAGTGACTGTGTGTTTCTGTAATTTTTAAATATGTTTTACATATATTCTTAGGTGTATAGAAAAATGAGTGGGTGTATAAGTGTCTGGATGGGGGATTTTACAGGTGTGTGACTGATTGTATAAGTGAGTAATTAAACGTGTCTTACTGAATGCATGAGTTAGTGACTAAACTGTGTGAATGTGTGTATCAGTCTGTCTGTTGTTGTGTAAGCTGCTACATGGGTTGGTCAGTAGCTACATGAGTGTTTATATGGGTTATTGATTGTTTGCCTGAGTATTTGTATGGGAGACTGAGTGTGTGTGTGGGTGGGTTGGAGGTGTGTGACTCTGTGAATTGATGTGTGAGTGCTTGATTCACTGGGTGTATGGGTTCAAGAGTGCATGTGGAAACAGCTGTATGGGTGCGTGAGTGTGTGTATGGGTGTGTTGGTGAGTGAATGGATATCTGAGTGGTACATGTGTGAGTAACTACATATGTAAAAGGCAGTATATATGAGTGATGCTGTATATATAAATAAGTATATGTGAGAGTGAGTGATTGTGAGAGTGGCTGTATGGATGAGTGTGTACTTGTATCAGTGATTATATAAGAGAGTAATTATGCGTTAGTATCTGTATGAATTAGTGAGGTGGTGTGTGTATAACTGTATAGGTGAGTAAATGGGAGTGTGATTGATTCTTTGCATGACTGACTAGGTGTGTGAGTAACTCCATGGATGAGTGGCGGTGTGTGAGTGTCTGAATAGGTGTATGAGTGCATATCATTGATGAGGGACTGCATGTATAAGTGAATGAATGGTGAATGAGTGGATGTGTGTGTAGACCTAGGAATCAAAGAGTGCATATGTAGTAACTGGTATTGGTGTCTCGATGGTTTCGAAAATGGTAGTCTGTATTTTACAGTGGGTGTATTAAAGGTTATATTAGACTGTGAGGAGGTGCATCAGATTTTCACGTGGATGATGTCATCAGTGATGTCATCAGTGATGTCATTTGAGATGTCATCAGTGATGTCACTGACCATGCCATGAATGATGTAATATGTGACGTCATGAGCAGTGCATTATGGGGCGCGAGTTATAGTTAGCTGAACTAACTATAACAGTGGAATTTCTATGGTTTTGTACGAGTGAAATGTCCAGCTAACTATAACGCCCCTGAAATCTATGGTTTTTTCAGTGAATTTCAAAGGTTTTTTAAATGCTAATTTCCAAATATAACGCCTGTAAAACCTATGGTTTTTTCAGTGAATTTGAAAGGTTTTATAAATGCTAATTTCTAACTACAATGTCCCTAAAACCTATATTGCTTTTAACTAAATTTAAAAAAGACGTGCATACTTTTTGTAGTGAAAAACTAACTGTAACAGTACTCTGTTATAAGTTATAATTTAACAATGTTTAAATCTTAACTAGCACTAATTAACATATAAGTGTGGAAAAAGTGTGACGGAGCAGCTATGATACGCGACTTCGAACAACAGCGTTCACAGTTCGATTCCCGGCTCCAGCGGCACGTTAGCCCACCACTATGTCACTGTGGGCAACACCTTGCTTAATCTTTCCGACGCCCCCGAGCGCCGGCACACCTTTCCAGGAGTAGCTGTACGCTTTACAAATGCTCTCATTTTTTAAATTTAAAACCATAGTGATGAGAAATATTATCACGTTTTTTTTTCTTCTATTCTGATAGATCTTTTTTTTATGTCTTCTATTTAGAATTACGGCAATTAATAAATGTATTCACTCATGAGAATGGAAATGACACGGTTTTCCGGGTAACAGTTTTTAAGCTCTCCAACGTATGTACATATTAAGGACCTTATACGTGTTATGTTCAAAATCGAAACTTTTTCCGCTTCACATTTTGTAACTTTTCCCAACACGTGCACAAGTTAAACAGTTAAAACGTGAGCACGTGTCAACTGTAAAATGTGACATCTAAATGGGCGGAGCCGCATCTTCCTTCCATAAACTACTCAATAACCAAAAAGTATATAAACCACACCCGTTGATTGATTAGTTTCTGTTTTTGCGAGTTATTTACGTCGACTCCATTCAGTGATGCAGGTGCTCTTTTCTACAGTTGGATTCTTCTTTTGCGGCCACAAAACATAATCCTGAGTTGTAAGTTGTTTGAATATGGCATAGTAGATATTTATACATACGTAGCTATTTGTCAATATTTAAACACTTGTATTTAGAAAAAAGTGTTATTGGTAGTTTTTGCCATTTATATGTAACGTCAGCAGCTTGTTTTCAGAAACAGACAGAATACAGCAAACATTGTTCCTGTTCTGGCTCCTTTGAGCTCATATAGTGTGACTTTGTATATTATAATATTGACACTGTACTTGACCTCAGAAGTGTTGGTGAACCGTCGGCGCGAAGACTAAAGATTTATATGTAAAGTCAGCAGCTTCTAGTTTGTAGTCTATTTCCCCCTTGAGATCATATAGTGTGAGTATGTATATTATAATAACCACACATTATGATTTCAGAGGAGTTTGTGACCCGTTGGCGCGAAGACTAAAGATTTATATGTAACGTCAGCAGCTTCTGGTTTTTAGTCTATTTCTCCCTTGAGATCATATAGTGTGAGTATGTATATTGTAATATTAACATTTATACTGACCTCAGTGGAGTTTATGACCCGCCGACGCGAAGACTAAAGATTTATATTTAACGTCAGCACCTTCTCGTTCTTACTCTGTTTGTTCCTTGGGATCATATACTGTGAATATGTATATTATAATATTAACAGTCATTGTGATCTCAGAGCACTTTATGACCCGTTGGCGCAAGATGAAAGATTTCGAAGTCCCGGAGAAAAGAAGCTCTCAACATACTCATCGCTGGAAAGTATTTCGTTATTGATCTTGTTTTGTATTGATGACTTCATTTTCATTTTCCTTTTTCTGTGCCATCAGTGACACTGTGTATATTGTAAGAGTGTGATATTACCACACAACAGGAATTGGAGATTTGTCGCCGCCAGGAGTAAACCATCTGAAATACAGTTTACTGACCTTTATAACTTACTTGATCAGATATTTTTACAGTGACAATATTTTTGGAAATTGCAGTTTAAAAAAAATAGTTTCCATAGATACTTTCTTAGTGAATACCTTTGATAAATCCTACATTTCTGAATGTTTTTTTACTATTTCTATTTTTGTCTGTTGCGGTTTCTATTCACCTTCTCCCTATAGAATATATACGACCAGTAGTGTATATTATTATACTACTATCCTATATATTCTTAAAGGAGTACATGATTTGTTAGCGGAGCAGTGAGCAACCTCTAAGCACTACGACCGAACTTTCCCGAATTCTACGGAATAGAAATTATAAAAAATGATAAAGCGTACATTTCTATGTAATATAAAGTGATTTAGTGACCTGAGATGATGTAGTGCGGGAGTGTTTCTTGTAGCACTTCTTTTCTACTTTATCTAAAAGTAGCTCATGCCCTCTTATATTATCAAGAATATGGGGCAACACTTTTACAAACTGTAGCAGAAAAAAAGGGAGGGTGTGCCCACGCTTAAGGGATATTTTATGAATTGCGTTTTTATTTGTCACCCCTTTGATATATACAGCTTCAGTTTCTGAAGAAAGTATATTTGTAATTGCTTAATAAAAACTATTTCAAACCTAGACTGAAATTTTTGCTGCGCAACCAGAGCTCCCCGTCAGAAAAGTAAACACCACATTATAACTAAACAGTGCTCCTGGGAAGTATCCCACCCGCAAACTTAATAAAAAGAAGACCGCAACACACTTTATTTTCCCGTCGTGATTTGTACACCCCACGCCAATTATATAAATGGCCCTTAAAATATATAAAAAACTATTTTTACCTTCACAATCCCTCTCCACCACCTTGTGACCACTGTACAGAGTTAATAGTGTTCCTACCCTCCCCGCTACTACTTTCTTTTCCCGTACTCCATTGAAGTGCGTCACAAAATGGTTCCCAGCCAATAATGAGCAAACTTGTACTAGGAACACTTTAGCCAATAAAATGTACATGGTGTTCCGCAGAGGGGAAGGGAATCGCTGCAAACCCTTCTACTTTCAATGGTTTACAGCCAATGAACATTAAGCTTGGGAAGGTCCTGCTTGGAACACGTTACCCAATCAGATGTCCCTGATGTTCCGCGGAGGGGGAGGGAATGGCCGGCAACACTTCTACTTTCAATGGGTTACAGCCAATGAACATTAAGCTTGGGAACATCCTGCTTGGAACACGTCAGCCAATCAGATGTTCCTGCTACTCCACGGACGGGGAGGAAATGACTGGCAACACTTGTACTTTCAATGGTTCGCAGCCAATGAACATTAAGCTTGGGAAGGTCCTGCTTGGAACACGTCAGCCAATCAGATGTCCCTGCTACTCCGCAGACGGGGAGGAAATGGCTGGCAACACTTCTACTTTCAATGGTTTGCAGCCAATGAACATTGAGCTCGTTGTTGGAACACCTCAGCCAATTAAACGTTAATTTTGTTCCAGACGCACGAACAGAACACGCCCTCCCACATAATATTAAATTTCATCTAAGAAAGTGACACTGTCCGTGATAAAAGTGAACACCGCATTATAAGTAAACATTACTGCGCATTATATTAAAGGAAGGCTGCAATACGGCGCATTGTTATTTTCCCGATATGATTTACACAGCCTATTGCCACAATACCGCACATTCACACTACCTGTGTGTGCACCCTACACACTGCTTGCCGCAATACGGCACATTGTTTTCCCGACGGGATTTCCAGCGCATACGCAACCTTGCCACAATACCGCGCACCGTTGTTCTGCGGACGTGATTTCCACGGCCTATGCAACATTCAATCTCCCTGCCTCTGCACCGTATCGACTGCTTAAACTAAGACCACAGTGTTCCTACTATACCCTCTTATACAATTTTTCTCTTTTGTTTCGCCCTACGCCTTTCAACTCAGTCACAAAATGGCTGCCAACACTTCCTAGTTTCAACAGTTCGTAACACCTCAGCCAATCAGATGTCAGAATTCTCAAATATCGATATCTGTAAATTTTGATATTTCTCTAAAACAACTGAACGGACTTACCCCATTTAAACAAAAGCATGCTTTCTGGACCAAGACCGTTCTCCCTGCCAAATTTGGCGTAATTCCGTTCAGCAGTTTGACCTGTAGCCTTGTCTAAAGTTTCCTATGGAAATTGCATGGAGAAAACATGTTTGGGACCCCCCTTTTTTCTCAGCCCCCCTTGACGAATCACCCCCAAACTTTCAGGATAGGAGCTCACCTCAAAAGAGGAACTTTTTGGAAAATTTCGTAAAGATTTGGCAAACGACGCCAAAGTTATAAGCACATCAAAAAATGCTTTTCCTATGGAAACGTGGTCCTAACTATAACTACCTACTGGTAATATATATAGATGTATATATATAGCACCAATAGTACACACCTCCAATATGTGGATCGCATATAAGAAGAGATGGGCCACAGCTCAATTCCTTCAGCATGTTTCTTTTTTACAAGCAGCAAAGAAACACCTGATGCATTTCAGAGCTCTCCGCTCCATTCTCACGGGTCAGTTACGTTTGCTTCGTCATTACGTATATACTTGTGATATAAGTCTGCTTAAATTCTGTGTACTCGACAGAATCTCTTTATTGGAGAGAGGGGGCAATAGAGTCCAGGAGTTATGCAGATTAGAATCTAAGATGATTATAAAGTATGAGACTATGCACCCTTTGGGTCTTAATAAGGATGAAGAATTAGCAGTCCACTTGGGGTAAATCCCTAAAATAGACTAATATTGTTTCTATTAGGTAGATAAATTCCTTATAAATATTTTCTATGCAAACTCCAAATTGTTAGTTTGCTGTTTTTAATCAGAGGTATATAAGTTTGAGACTGATCTTGCACTGTTTTTATTGTTGTAGGTAACATAGAGATGGTCTGAAGAAGAAGGAAACATAAAAGAGCTTGAATATATATTGGTCGATTCAGGATAGCTGGGTGACCTTTTGTTGATAAATGTGTTGAAATATGCATGAAATTATTTGGAATATGACTAAAAGGGTAGCCCCCTGGGGCGGAATTGGATGTAGAGGAAACTGGGGCTGTTTTATGTAGCATTGCAAAATGAATGGCATGTCAATATAAGGGACTCGATAGCCCACTGGGGCAGAATTGTTGAAATAAGGTTGTCATATGCAACATGAAATGTGTTTTAAGTGAGCTTAGAACATTCGTGAGATATGATAATGTATATTAAACAGAACGATTAACTGGTGGTTTGAACAGGACATTATGAGAGTCCAAAGAGCATTAATTATGATTTGCGACCTGAATATACACCCAGTTTGCTATGACTGTAAATATGATCATGCAGTGCAACTTGAATTGATCGTAAATTTATGTTAAAATAAGCAGTAAGAAGGAATGGGAATAATTCCATGCTGTTTGTAACATGAGGTTTAATGTTATAAGATGGCCACTGCAATTATTCTTTAAAATGTAGTCCATGTAGTCCTACTTTTATGGTGGTGGAACCACAGGTATATACGTAATTACGAAGCAAACGTAACTGACCCGTGAGCAAGGAGCGGAGAGCTCCGAAACGTGTCAGGCATTTTTTTGCTGCTTGCCAAAAATAAACACGCTGAAGGAATAGAGCTGAGGCCCGTCTCTTCTTATATGCGATCCACGTATTGGAGGATGGGACTATTGGTGCTAATAAAGGGGTTTGCTACCAGGCGCGGCCCGTGGTAGGAGTGCCGGTCGGGCGGTGATGTGGGCGGGGGAGGGCAGGGTGGGGGTAGTAACTACGGATTAAGGCCGAATACAGGTAAGTGAACATTTAAATAAATAAAACGACTTCGTTGTGAGCGCTGCATCGCATTTGGCGATGCAGCGCTCACAACTAAATTCGTTTTATTTATTTAAATGTTCACTTACCTGTATTCGGCCTTAATCCGTAGTTTACTACCCCCACCCTGCCCCTCCCCCACCCCACGTCACCGCCCGACCGGCACTCCTACCACGGGCCGTGCCTGTTTGCTACCCCGCTGCGGGCTAGCCATCATAAGAGGCGGGAGAATCAGTGATTGTGGCTGTGGAGTACATAAATATATATATATATTATCTACTGGCGGTCGCCAGTAGATAGTTATAGTTAGGACCTAGTTTCCATAGGAAAAGCGTTTTTTCTTTTCCCAATAACTTTGGCGCCAGTTGATGAATCTTCGCGAAATTTTTAAAACTTGTGGACCGCTCTGGTCAGCTCCTATCCTGAAAGTTTCGGGTTGATTTGCCAAACGGGGGCCGAGAAAAAAGGGGGGTCCCAAAACGTGTTTTCTCCATGTTATTTTCCATAGGAAACTTTAGACACGGCTGCAGCTCGAACTGCTGAACGGAATTACACCAAATTTGGAAAAAAGGTAGCCCTTGGTTCAGAAAGAGCCCTTTTTTTTAAATGGTGTAAATTCGTTCAGTAGTTGCTGAGAAAATCCAAAAATAAAAGTTTCGATATCTAGAGGCACGGAATTTGGAAAAAAGGTAGCCCTTGGTTCAGAAAGAGCCCTTTTTGTTAAATGGTGTAAATCCGTTCAGTAGTTCCTGAGAAATTAAAAAAAAAGAGGTCGGAAAATCAATTTCTCATAGGAAACTTTAGACACGGCTACAGCTCAAACTGCTGAACGGAATTACACCAAATTTGGCAAAAAGGTAGCCCTTGGTTCAGAAAGAGCCCTTTTTTTTAAATGGTGTAAATTCGTTCAGTAGTTGCTGAGAAAATCAAAAAATAAAACTTTCGATATCTAGAGGCACGGAGGATCCGCGGACCCTCCCGACCACGAGCTTTATTCTAATTGGCTGTCAACACCCCAAACCAGGAAGTGTTGGCAGCCATCTTGTGACTAGGTAGAACCGAGTCACAAGAAAACAGTAGAAAAACATTAAAAAACAAGAAAAGGGGGCAGGGTAGAAACACCCTGACCCCTAGGCCTGCTCAGGGGGTCCCACAAGGACCCCCAGGGCCAAAAAAAGCATTTAAAAAAAAAAACAATCGGCAAAATTCGCGTAGGATCCGAGAATCCTGCTGTAAAATAAAAAAAAACGAAGCACGGGTTTCCGCGCTTCGTTAATATTTAGCCCCCGGGTGGGCCAAGTCCCGGGGGCATTCAAAATTGTAATTGCGGGGGCCCGCCACCCCCGGGGCTTTCTTTAAATATTTGCGGGGGCACACGGGCCCCCCACAGCCCCGGGGACCGCCACCCCCCGGTGCTCCCCATGTGGAAAAGCAATGCCGGCTCCTGCAGGACGCGGGGAGCCGGCGGGACCGTGGGGGCATTGGGGCTCCCCCCACGGTCCCCAACGAAGAGGCCAGGCCCCGGGGGATGGGGTCCCCGGGGCCAGGAGTGGCCTGGGAGGGGGGCCACGTGGCCCACCTCCCCCATAATAATAAAATTAAAAAAATAAAGAAACACGCAAAGGCCGGCCCCGGGGGATGGGGTCCCCGGGGCCATAAATGGCCTGAGGAGGGTGGCCACGCAGCCCTCCTCCAAATATATATTTTTTTTAAATAAACACTGGCCATGCCCCGGGGGATGGGGTCCCCGGGCCGAATATGGCCTCGGGAGGGGGCCACGCGGCCCCCTTCCATTTTTGAAACAAATAGAAAAATAGGGGTCAGGCCCTGGGGGATGGGGTCCACAGGGCCCATAAAATAGGAAAGGAAGGGGGGCCACACAACCCCCCTTCTAAATAAAAAAAGAATTAAAAAATAAAGACGGCATCGCACCGAGGCCCCGCCCCCTCCCAGCAACACTCTGCAAACGTGCCCTGTGGCGCGTTTTAAGTTGGGGAATGAATTCCTCTTTAATCCTGAGGGTCCCTGGGGGCCAACTAGCCCACCAGGTACCTCCAGTAAGCGCCACAGGGCTGCCTTGAAGAGAGGTGGTCCAGGCCACGCCCCTTTTTACACCTCTCTGCAACGCAGCTCTGTGGCACTTACTGGAGGTAGCTAGTGGGCTAGTTGGACCCCAGGGACCCTCAGGATTCAAGGGGACTTAATCCCCCAACTTAAAATGCGCCATGGGGCGCGTTTGCACAGTGGTGAAGGGAGGGGGCGGGGCCTGAGGTGACATGTGTGCAAACACGCCCTGTGGCGTGTTTTAAGTTGGGGGATTAAGTCCCCTTGAATCCTGAGGGTCCCTGGGGTCCAACTAGCCCACCAGGTACCTCCAGTAAGCGCCACAGAGCTGCGTTGCAGAGAGGTGTAAAAAGGGGCGTGGCCTCGGACCACCTCTCTGCAACGCAGGCCTGTGGCGCTTACTGGAAGTACCTGGTGGGCTAGCTGGGCCCCCCAGGGACCCTCAGGATTCAAGGTGACCTAATCCCCAACTTAAAACGTGCCACGGGGCGCGTTTGCACAGTGGTGAAGGGAGGGGGCGGGGCCACAGGTGACATGTGTGCAAACACGCCCTGTGTCGCATTTTAAGTTGGGGAATTAATTCCCCTTGAATCCTGAGGGACCCTGGGGGCCAACTAGCCCACCAGGTACCTCCAGTAAGCGCCACAGGGCTGCCTTGCAGAGAGATGGTCCAGGCCACGCCCCTTTTTACACCTCTCTGCAACGCAGCTCTGTGGCGCTTACTGGAGGTAGCTGGTGGGCTAGTTGGACCCCAGGGTCCCTCAGGATTCAAGGGGACTTAATCCCCCAACTTAAAATGCGTCACGGGGCGCGTTTGCACAGTGGTGAAGGGAGGGGGCGGGGCCGGAGGTGACATGTGTGCAAACACGCCCTGTGGCGCGTTTTAAGTTGGGGAATTAATTCCCCTTGAATCCTGAGGGACCCTGGGGGCCAACTAGCCCACCAGGTACCTCCAGTAAGCGTCACAGAGCTGTGTTGCCAAGAGGTGTAAAAAGGGGCGTGGCCTCGGACCACCTCTCTGCTACGCAGGCCTGTGGCGCTTACTGGAAGTACCTGGTGGGCTAGTTGGGCCCCAGGGACCCTCAGGATTCAAGGTGACCTAATCCGCCAACTTAAAAAGCGCCACGGGGCACGTTTGCACAGTGGTGAAGGGAGGGGGCGGGGCCTCAGGTGACATGTGTGCAAACACGCCCTGTGGCGCGTTTTAAGTTGGGGAATTAATTCCCCTTGAATCCTGAGGGACCCTGGGGGCCAACTAGCCCACCAGGTACCTCCAGTAAGCGCCACAGGCCTGCCTTGCAGAGAGGTGGTCCGAGGCCACACTCCTTTTTACACCTCTCTGCAACGCAGCTCTGTGGCGCTTACTGGAGGTACCTGGTGGGCTAGTTGGACTCCAGGGACCCTCAGGATTCAAGGGGACTTAATCTCCCAACTTAAAACACGCCACGGGCGTGTTTGCACAGTGGTGAAGGGAGGGGGCGGGGCCTGATGTGACAAATGTGCAAATGCGCTCCGTGGGGCGTTTTAAGTTGGGGGATTAAGTCCCCTTGAATCCTGAGGGTCCCTTGGGTCCAACTAGCCCACCAGGTACCTCCAGTAAGCGCCACAGAGCTGCGTTGCAGAGAGGTGTAAAAAGGAGAGTGGCCTTGTACCACCTCTCTGCAATGCAGCTCTGTGGCGCTTACTGGAGGTACCTGGTGGGCTAGTTGGCCCCAGGGACCCTCAGGATTCAAGGGGAATTAATCCCAACTTAAACCCGCCAGGGGCGCGTTTGCACAGTGGTGAAGGGAGGGGCGGGCCTGATGTGACATGTGTGTACTTATCCAATCACTCTGCCAAAACCCAAGCACTTATAAATTCACCATGCACTCTCCTTGCAGTATTCTAATCATCCAGTCAGTACCCATGCACTCATGCAATGACCCATGCACTAACTCATGCACTGCTACAATACTCTGAGCACTACTGCTGCAGTCCATCCATCGCCCTGTCACTACCCATGCACTCCTCCTATCACCCAGCGAGCACCATGTACTTATCCAATCACTTCGCCAAAACCCAAGCACTTATAAATTCACCATGCATTCTCCTTGCATTACTCTAATCATCCAGTCAGTACCCATGCACTCATGCAATGACCCATGCACTAACTCATGCACTGCTACAATACCCTGAGCACTACTGATGCAGTCCAGCCATCGCCCTGTCACTACCCATGCACTCCTCCAATCACCCAGCGAGCACCATGTACTTATCCAATCACTCCGCCAAAACACAAGCACTTATAAATTCACCATGCACTCTCCTTGCAGTAATCTAATCATCCAGTCACTACCCATGTACTCATGCAATGACCCAGGCACTAACACATGCACTTCTACAATCCCCTGAGCACTACTGATGCAGTCCAGCCATCTCTTTGTCACTACCCATGCACTCCTCCAATCACCCAGCCAGCACCATGTACTTATCCAATAACTCCGCCAAAACCCAAGCACTTATAGATTCGCCATGCACTCTCCTTGCAGTACTCTAATCATCCAGTCACTACCCATGTACTTATGCAATGACGCAGGCACTAACACATGTACTGCTACAATCCCCTGAGGACTACTGATGCAATCCAGCCATCTCCTTGTCACTACCCATGCACTCCTCCAATCACCCAACCAGTTCCATATCCTTATCCAATCACTCCGCCAAAACACAAGCGTTTATAAATTCACCATCCACTTTCCTTGCAGTACTCTAATCATCCAGTCAATACCCATGTACTCATCCAATGACCCGGGCACTAACTCATGGCAAATACAGAGGAGGTCATGCTAATCACAGGGGTACCCCAACGCATAGTGTTCCCTAGTGTATGTAGGTGTTTTCACTGTATTCTAAGTGTCTTTTAGCATAGCACTGGCTCTAGGGCCGGTTAGTCAGAGTCAGTTACCACCAGTAATCGTCAGCAAAACGTTGGGGGCACAGGAGGACTTTCTGCTCCTCTGTTGGTTCTTTCTGCACATCTCTTGCTTCTTCTTGCACTTTTCTTCGTCTTTCTGGACTTCTGTTGCCTCTTTCTGCATTTGTCTTGCTTCTTTGTGCGCTTTTCTTCCTCTTTCTTCACATGTCCTACCTTTGTAGGCATAGTTAGAAATTAGCATTTAAAAAACCTTTGAAATTCACTGAAAAAACCATAGGTTTCAGGGACGTTATAGTTAAAAATTAGCATTTAAAAAACCTTAGAAATTCACTGAAAAAACCACAGGTTTCAGGGTGCGTTATAGTTAGTTGGACATTTCACTCGTACAAAACCAGAGAAATTTCCCCGTGATAGTTAGTTCAGCTAACTATAACTTGTGCCCCCGCAATGCACTGCTGATGACGTCACATATTACATCATTCATGACATGGTCAGTGACATCACTGATGACATCTCAAACGACATCACTGATGACATCATCCACGTGAAAATCTGATGCACCTCCTCACACTCTAATATAACCTTTGATACACCCACTGCAAAATACAGACTACCATTTTCAAAACCATCGACACACCAATACCAGTTACTACATGCACACTCACTGATTCCTAGGTCTACACACATATCCACTCATTCACCCATACAATCACTCATACCTGCAGTCACTCATCAATACAACACTATCATATGCACTCATACACCTATACAGACATTCACACACCGCCACTCATCCATGGAGTTACTCACACACCTAGTCAGTCATGCAAAGAATCAATCACACTCCCATTTACTCACCTATACAGATAGTAACGCATACTTACTCTCTTATATAATCACTGATACAAGTACACACTCATCCATACAGCCACTCTCACAATCACTGACTCTCACGTATAGTCATCTATACTCCAACTCTCACATACACTGCCTTTTCCCTATGTAGTTACTTGGACATGTACCACTGAGACATCCATTCACTCACCAACACACCCATACACACACTCACCCACCCATACAGCTGTTTCCACATGCACTCTTGAACCCATACACCCAGTGAATCAACCACTCACACATCTATGCACAGAGTCACACACCTCCCACCCACCCACATACACACTCAGTCTCCCATACAAATTCTCAAGCGACCAATTAATAACCGATATAGACACTCATGTAGCTACTCACCAACCCATGCATTCAGTAAGACAAATTTAATCACTCACTTATACAGTCAGTCACGCACCTACTAAATCATCCATCCAGACACTTATACACCCACTCATTCTTCAATACACCTTGGCATATATATAAAACATATTTAAACTTTACAGAAACACACATTCACTGGATGATGTCATCAGTGATGTCACTGACCATGTCATGAATGATGTAATGTGTGACGTCATCAGCAGTGCATTGCGGGGGCGCGAGTTATAGTTAGCTGAACTAACTATAACGGGGGAATTTCTCTGGTTTTGTACACGTGACATGTCCAACTAACTATAACGTCCCTGAAACCTGTGGTTTTTTCAGTGAATATATATATAACGCGCTGACCGTCCTTTGCACGTTTGCACAAATGGTGTGATCAAGAAAAAAGAAAAGAAAATACTTCTAAGTACCTGGTTGTGGATTTCCTCTGTGCCGTGGAGACTCTGGTTCGTGTATCTTGGACCGTGTTGGGTTTTTGTTGTCGATATATATATATATATACACACATATATGATATATATATAATATTATATATATATATATATATGTGCATAATACATATATACACACACACAATATTTGAGAGAACTGAAATGGTCTTGGGTAACCTCAGACCTAAAAGGGCTTCCTTTGCCAAAGTTCTAATTTTTACAATGTCATTCCTGAAAAGAGTTGCATGTTGACATGTGATACATTACTTGTTTGTCTAACAGCCAACAGTTGCAGCGTCTCAGCACATGTAGCACAGTCAAAAAGTGTACTCTATGGAATCCAGCCAGTGTAGTGTATGGAATCTAGCCAGTGTAGCCGATGGAATCTAGACAGTGTACTCTATGGAATCCAGCTAGTGCAGTCTATGCAATCTAATCAATGAACCATCTGGAATCCACCAGCCCACTCATTGCACTTTATGGAATCGAGCCAATACACTTTGTGGAATCCAGACTTGGGTCTTTGCCTTTGACATATTTAGATGTTTATTTTGTACATGTCAAACATGTCAATTTTAGTTTTAATGGCCTTCTGCAGTGGTAACTTTTTCTGCGTTGTAGGTTGGTTCACTGGTGGATACTACTGCCTTATAGATGATGGAATAAATCTTGAAGACGATGTGATCTTGCCAGGGTACCTGATACAGGTCCATCAGGGATGAGTGTTAGGGATTACTGGTTTCTGAAATCTTAGAACCTTGAGGAGTATTATGTATCACCTTTCATGACCATTTCCATTTTCAACACTTGGAAAGATTCTGGCTTCTGGATCATATAACAAGGGTTGGAAGTGTTCATTTAAGAGTAATGAATTCTAGAACCGAGCTTTTTAAAAGTTAAAACTGTAAACTGAAAAATCAACATTAATTTAGGATACAATAGTAACTTTTGGTTAAAACAATTTCTTACCTTTCTTTAAGCACTAAACAATGTGCTGAGCAAGAAACCGAAGATTTTATTTTTTTAAATTTTTTCATCCCGAAACTTTGCTGGAGTATAAAAATGGTCAGCCTTTGAATGCTTCTTCCTCATCTTCAGGAAGTTGGAGACAATCTCTGCTAATTTTCCACATCACTGTTGGTATGGCAAATTCAATATTTTGAAACATTTGATACTATTTCACCTACTTGTGTTGAAATAATTGCACACCTATAAATGGTTTCAAACAAGGCATCCTCCTCATACTGGTAGAGAACAATTGTTGTGGTCTCATTGGGCACATTATACTGAGGCAGTTGTACAATAAGCTTAGATGAAGCCCACCTCGGAGACAAATGTTTTACTATGGGATCACTGAAAAGAATATCGGAAACACAAATATTGTGTGGACAGAAAGTTGTGTCAAAAATATCAAGGACCAAAGTATCGAGAAGGTAAGTGCAAATAGGTAAGTATAGATTTGCTATTCTTAACTCCACTTTTATGTACCTTGAACACATATGTATAGTCAAGGTACATATACGTGGAGTTATATAAAGTAAAACCTTGCGTACCTATAGAAACTTACCTTAACAATTTTTTGGGCCTCGATATTCTTGACACAATATTTTGTTCCATGATATTTTTGGGCCCGATTCACAGAACTAACTTAAGACAAAATCCTAAACTTACTACCATTTTGGTATTCACAGAAGGCACTTACTCATTTTGGTATTCACAGAAGGCACTTACTCATTTCGGTATTCACAGAAGTTAGTAGTCCTAACTTTACGACTCCTAAATGCCTTCTGTGAATACCGAAAGTCTTAAAGTTAGGATTTTTCTCAGTTTAGGAGTAGTATAGTTAGGACTCCTAACTTTAGGACTCCTAAATGCCTTCTGTGAATACCGAAAGTCTTAAAGTTAGGATTTTTCTCAGTTTAGGAGTAGTAAAGTTAGGACTCCTAACTTGTGTTGACCGAGTGCCGAGATACCCCTGCAGAGGTGATTCATGCATGATATTAAATTGTATTATTATTATTATATAAGTATTTAGGAGCAGTAGGAGAAGGAAATAACCAAAACAAAGTAAAAAGTAAGGCATCTTCATCTTGAAGGGTCACTCTTTGGCCACCAAACCAGCAAACTCTGTTGTGTGGGACCTGGTAAGATGTGAGCTGGTGGCACAAGTAGAAGATCATGCCGTCTGTGGAGGTTAGTCCTTTCCAAATAACAGTCTTAGGCATATTCTGTTGATTAATGGTGATTTATTGAGGATCACAGATACATAGAGACCCCATCCAGCAGAGAGCTGAGAACAACTGAACAGAAACTTTGAACAGCGCTAGGCAACCAGTACCACACTCCAAATTCTAGAAGCTGTGGCTGACAGAGGGAAAAGCTAAGAACACCACATCACCTCCCCCTTCACAAATAAAACAACAAATAAATAAGCTGTTGCAAGACTAGCAACAAATAACATGGAAGACCTGTAAGAAACCATAACATGTTAAAAACAAAACAAAGTGCATGAAATAGATCAAGAAACAAAATCTTGTAAGCGTAGGGGAACACGCTTTAAGCGAAACGGTCTAGACACCCTTTCAGAAGTTTCAGGCTCCTGAATCGCCATGCGTGTATGAGGCACACCGGTGGTATCCAAGGAAGACAAAGGGCGAAGTTTTGCCACCCTGCTGAGATTCCAAATCTTGTGATCACTTGTCTTTATGGCATTTTTAAACACTTTAATAACCTAAAAAGGCTTGCTAAACTTGGAAATACCACCAGTTCTCCTTGGAGACTTAATTTTGACCCAGTCTCCAATATTAACTACTGTAATCTTGACAGCCTTTCTTTCATCATACCGAACCTTTCGTTCAATCATAATACCTTTCTCCCTTTCTCTCCAACCATCCGTGCTGCCCACATTGTCACTCACTAAGGACCTCTTGTCACACACCCAAGAGGGAACAATTTCAACATTCGCCATCCTACCTTTGAACAAACGAAAAAGAGCCACCCCAGTAGATGAATGAGGAGTGGACCGATACTCCCTGACTTTCTTTTTTAAAGCTACCTCCCAATTATCACCACAGGATCTTGCCTGTTGCATAGATTCCTTTAAAACCTTGATAAACCTTTCCACAACACCGTTGCTTTGGGGATGATATAAATAAGCTTTCTTGTGCTTAATCCCCTCAAGGACAGAAACTCTTGCATTGCTCTCGAGGTAAATTGAACGCCATTATCTGACAAGAGAGTTTGTGGGAAACCTTCACTCTCAAAAAGCTCATCTAAAAACTCAATCACCACAACAGACTCCACAGAATTTACCACCTTTATCACAGGCCACCGTGAAAACAAATCCATGCACACAATGACGTAACGATCTTGAGATTTGAGCCTCACAGGTCCTAAAATGTCTATCGAAATATCAGACCATGGACCAGCTGCTTGTTCCCTAACAATCATGGGTTGAGCCCTACATTTAAGCTATTTGTCACAATTTGCGCACTCAGCACAATCACGAACAAGCCTCTCAACAAAAACATCCATGGCGGGCCACCAGTATGCCTCTCTGATTCTCTCCTTGGTCTTGAAATGAAATGAAATGAAATTTGTACTTGTAAAGCGCACTTATACCCCCAAAGGGGTGTCCTGGCGCTGTACGCATACCGCTGTGGAACCCTTCCTGGCTTTTCCCTGTGAAATGTCCACTCCTGGGCACCCCCAGGGTGAAGCCAGGCATCCCAGCGCTGTTGGGGCCGTTGTGTAGATTAAGCAAGCTATTGCCCAGAGTTGCAGAGTGGGACCCATGATTAGAATAGGCACCGAGGCGAGAATTATCAGGTCCGAGGAAATTGAGCCCAAGACCCGCCGAGGCGGGAATTGAACCCTGGTCCCGGGCCAGATCTCTGCATCAGGGTCTGCCGCTCTAACCATTGAGCCACACTTCTCCAAAAAGCATGAGCATTTTTGACTAACTTATCCCTCAAAGTAAGAGGCGGAACAAGCTTACTACCACGCAAGAGAAGTTCTTCCACTACAGCCAAATCTTCTTTGACATGTCAAAAACCTCTGAGCATCTCATCACAGTCCTTCTTCTCACACCAACCACTTTTCACCATGGTAATGATTTTTTGTAAAACATCATCGCCCAGAAGATGTTCCCTCCATTCACTTTCTGTTATTATACCCTCACTGATTAAACAAACATTAACTTCTTCTTCTAAGTACTCCCCTCCAAACCATTCAACATCTTCAACAGTGTCATCATCTCCAGTTCCAAGTCTCGAAAGACAATCAGCAAGCACATTATTGGCACCAGGTAAGTACGACAACTCAAAATCAAACTCTTGCAGAGCTACCACCCATTTGCGAATGCGATGGGAAACAAAATCAATACCCTTCTTTGTGAAAACCTCTTTAAGAGGCTTGTGGTCAGAGAAAACTTTAAACTCCTTTCCCCACAGGAATGTCCTCAACTTGCGTATAGCCCAAAACACACCCAGAGCCTCCTTTTCCACAACCGATTAATCACATTCAGCACCTCTCAAAGGTCTGGAGATAAACAAGACTGTTTTCTCCTCCCCATCACCCCTTTGCAACAAGACAGCTCCTAGTCCAGTCGAACTTGCGTCCGTCATAAGATATGACATCTTGGCAGGGTCAAAGCTACTAAGGCACGGGGCATTATTGAAGTCCTTTTTAATGCGAACAAATTCCTCTTCACAATTCTTAGACCAAACAAATTCACACCCTTTCTTCAAAAGAGATCTTAGGGATAAAGTCTTCCCTGCAAAGTTAGGTACAAATTTGTGATAAAACTCAGCCATTCCTAAGAATTTGACTAACTCATCCTTACTCGAGGGTGAGCGTAGATTAAGGATAGAATTTACTAGAGCAGCTTTTGGTTTAATACCTGCCGCTGAAACAAAGTGTCCAAGATATTCTATCTCTTCAACGTTAAACTTGCATTTATCAGCACGAAGAGTGAGACCCGCATCTTGTAATTTCTTCAAGACAGACCTCAGCCTCACATCATGTTGTTCAAGATTGACACCAAAAATGAGTACATCATCTTGATACACTTTGACACCCTGAAGACCTCCAAGAATGCCTTCCATCAGTCTTTGAAAGACGGAGGCAGCTGAAATGAGGCCAAAAGGCATCCTTAGAAACTTAAATGTTCCAAAGAGTGTCACGAAGGCTGTGAGATCTTGAGAAGTAGAGTGAAGTTTAACCTGGTGGTAAGCAGAGGTTAAATCCAAGGAAGAAAAATGCCTTGCCCCTTCAAGAGAGCACAACATCTCAGTGATGTTGGGTAAAGGGTAGTGGTAAACGATCACTGCTCTGTTGAGCTCTCTGAGGTCCACACAAAGCCGGGCCTCCCCATTAGCGTTCCGAGCCATCACAACCGGAGAGACCCACTCAGTTGCCTCAACTTCTTGAATGATGCCCTTGTTCAGAAGTTTGTCCAACTCACATTTCATACTCTCCCTTACCAAGAGAGGCACGTTCCTAACCTTTGCGACTTTTGGAACAACATTTTTCTTCAGAACAATGTGATGGACATAGTTCTTAAAGCAGCCTAGATCACTTCCAAAAACAGCAGGAAAGACCTTGATCCAATCTTGAGTGGAATGATCAACCACACTCACAGGTGGCAACTCTTTTAAGCAGACTGGAGGACTTTCGTTAGGATCAAGAAACACATGAAGGTCCCTTTGGTGAAACCAACTAATAAGTGAATCACCTTTCATAGAAACATAGGGGCATATTAACAAGGCGGCGATAAACAATTATCGCCGCTTTTGCGGCCGTTTTCGGCCGAAAAGCGGCGATAATTATATCGCCTTATCAGCAAAGACACGCTATCGCGTGTTTTGCTGATTTTGCTCCCGTTTCAGCACGCCTGACTTCGCATCGATAATGAGATGCAAAGTAGGCGTGTCTGTGGAAACAACATGGGTAAATATCGCGAAGGCAGCTTCGCGATATTTACAATGCGGGGAAGCGATTATTTTAATCGCGTTAAGTATGCTTTAACGCAGGAATTTAACGTCTGTTAAATTCCTGACTAAGGCATACTTAACATGGGGGTGGATTCTGTGGCTAAGACCACAGGCCCTATCATCTAGGATATCGCCGTTTTCCCATGGAAAACGGCGATATCCGCGCTGTCTCTGACATTTTTATCGCCTCGGCGATGCGCGTTGTTAATTACGCGCTAACCGGGCGATAAATTCCAGAGATAGCCGGCGATAAATATGCAAGCGCAAAGCGCGCTTTGCGATATTTATCGCCGGCCCTTGATAATATGCCCCATAGATCTTCCCAGGAATGACCCTCCCTTTGAAATCAATTGTTCCCCAAAAATATCCTAACAAGTCTATCGTCACCCCACCATACCCTTTGGGTCTGATGTCAGGTTTTGAAAGAGACACCTTGCCTAGTAAATTGCTCTCATAAAAGATCTTTGGCACCAATGTAATTTTGGCTCCAGAGTCAAACAGCATCTTAACAGGTGCATCATTAACTAGTACAAGTTCATAAGGACCGTCAGATGTATCCCCAGAAACTTGGCAAATAACAATTTCTTCTACATCTTCTTCAAAAAGGTCCACCTCACTGACTTTCTTTTGTGCCTTTCCAAATCTACAACACTTGGAAACATGACCTCTCTTGCCACAAATTTTGCATATGGCTTTCCAACCTGGACAGTCTTTGAAATTAGCCATATGGCCAGGGTCACCACACCTAAAGCACTTTCCTTGGAAACCTTTTTGTAAAGTTGGTTTTTGAGGCAAAGAATTTTTGGGTTTAACAGTTTTATCTACAGTTTTATCCACCACCACCTTCACTTCGGAACTCTCTTTCTTTTCATTAGAAGAGTTTTTCTTTATAACATCAACACAAGCTTTTGAATGCTCATGACTCTTAGCTATTGTTAAGACTTCTTGAAGGGTCGGATTGTCTTTTTGCCATAAGGCATCCCTAGTCTTGTCTTGTACACAACCCAACATAAACTGATCCCTCAAGCGTTCTTCCAAGGTGGCACCAAAATTACAAGTTGAGGCTAATTTGCGTAAAATTGTTATATATTGCTGAACCGACTCTTCTTGTCTCTGCATCCTTCTTCCAAAATGATAACGTTCAAGGATAGTGCTTATTTTCAGAAGATAATGTAAGTCCAGCTTTTTTACGCAGATCTCATACTCATTGAGTGAAGCAGAGTCACTATCTGAGAGTTCAGGGAGGTGTTCAAATACTTCTTGGCCTTCAGAGCCTAAACAATGCATAAGAAGTGAAGTTTTCCTCTCCGCACTCAAAGAAGTCCCACTGACACGAGCATAATGAATAAATACCTTTTTCCACTTTTGCCATGAAAGAGGGGGATCACCTGGTGAAGTTAGAAAAAACGGGGGTGCTGTGACATTTTGCATTTTCTAATTAAAAGAAACTTACAGTGATAATAAAAGTACAACGTTGCTTGTCGAAAAGTAAGTAGACTATTTGCATCTACTGTGTGTGTGTACTCAATGAACAACAAGCTACAAATATCAGAACTTACAAATTATTATTACTTTATGCTAAAATGCATAATAAGCGAACATTACTTGTAGGAAGAATGAAGCTGTGCGCATCAGCGTGTAGATAACTGATGAGCTGCAGGATAAATTGAAATTGAGTTATACTCAGCCGTGCGCGTTAGCGCATACTGTAGAAGGAAACGAGCTGTGCACATCCAGTAACTCAAAGAGCTGTGCGCATCAGCGCGTAAACTTGTGGAAAACAGTTATGAATGACAGCTGGTCTGGCAGAGTCTCGCATCAGTAGACATTAAACGCGACTTGAAGAGAAGCTTTTCTCAAAATGGCAGCTGTGTCCTAGCGCGATGACGTATTTGTGACCGACACCACTTGAAGAAAGTGTCCGCAAATAAAGTTTTACGCAAAATGGCGGCTGCGTTTCAGCGCGATGACGTACTTGGTGATGGGGCCACAGAGCATGCGCAGAGGGTCAGGCAGCATCAGGCAGCAAAGAGTTTGAAGTGGAGAGGATTAAATGAGGGAAATACCCCTGACGCACCTCCCCCGGGAGTTCAAAGGCGATGCTGAACACACGGGAAGCTCTCGGCAGACTAGCAAAAGTACATGAAGAGGTCCTACCGTCTTGTGCGACGTGTGCTCATGGGGTGCCTCTCACGCATCTCACCCAGCGGGAACCACTGTGAGAACAGAAACCCCGCTGACAGAGGAGGAGCAGCCGAGGTTCACCGGTAGCAGCAACCACTGTAACAAAGGGGGACCCCTGAGAAAAGATGTAGGTAGAGAAGCAGGGGAAAAGACCAAAGTTCACAAAAGAAGAGCTCTACCTATTTCATTTTAAAATATGCTGTACGTCATATATAATATTGACCACTCTGGCTAGACCATTAGCATGAATATTAAAGGCATTCAAGATAGTGTATTCATTACTTAATTTATTATTTTTTATCTTTTACAATACAAAATTATTAGTGAATTCATAAATAGATAACCTAGCTACAAAAAGTTTTTTTGTTGAAAAAAATCAGATCTTATTGCATAACTTTCACTCAGAAACACACAGTCATCTTCATACTCAAAACATACTCACGCGAAACCACAAATACATACATCACATATATGCAAAAAAGGCTTAATATGCACAAAGCCCCCTCACCATGTATATAAATGCTCAAAAACAGATTTTTCCTACTAAACAGTGCAATAACTAATGTGATATCATTTCAACGGAACCTTCAAAGTAAATGTGATCAACCAGAAATGTTTTCACATCAAAAGAAGACTTTTCAGCATAGTTCATCAATTTTCAAAACAAATAAATCAGGTGTATTCATAGAGGGAACTAATTCAGAGCGCCGATGCGCGTTTCGGTGAAACACCCTCTCATTTGGGTATCACCTTCTTCAGGGCGCATATGGTGTATATTCAACAGCAAAGGCAATGGGACCTGTCGAGAGAAAAATATAAATTATAACATTTCTTCCTTATACATGCATAATTTTTACAGGTAAATTAATCTAGTTAATTAAATACATTAAAGGGCAATGGTCAAACGCACAGAGGGTCACAATCTAAGATAAAATGAATTTGCAAAATTAATAAGGCTAGAAAAAAACGCCTTAAAAAAGAGAGAAAGAGACATGTGCACAAAAAAATAAGGACAGAATGGAGACAGGGTAAACTGAACCGGTAGCAGCAATCAGTAAGTTGAAGGCTTCCTTCTTCGCTGCTAATTCGCTGTTGGAGTCTCTTATGCCTTGAAACCGTGTGTGCCTCACGCGTAGGTAAATCGTCGCCAAAATGTGGAGGTTAGTCCTTTCCAAATAACAGTCTTAGGCATATTCTGTTGATTAATGGTGATTTATTGAGGATCACAGATACATAGAGACCCCATCCAGCAGAGAGCTGGGAACAACTGAACAGAAACTTTGAACAGCGCTAGGCAACCAGTACCACACTCCAAATTCTAGAAGCTGTGGCTGACAGAGGGAAAAGCTAAGAACACCACACCGTCACTTTTCTATAGATATGCCATTTTCAATACAACTACAGCACAAAATTGATCCCATCCTCATCACCAGTGAAGAAGTGAAGATTCTTTTTAAGGTAAGTAACAGGCTTTATTCATGATGCAAGTATATAAGACTAGCAGGAGAAGACTGGTCCTGACAGCTCCACAGACTCTCCCAAACTGTCTACATTAATAAGATACATTCTATGTGCAGCATCCACATACTAGAATGCAAACAGATGCCACAACTGTTTTGAATGAATGGATGGTCATTGAGCACTATTTTGTCATGAATGTGTGTGTCATTGAAACTAGATTTGTGCTGATAAATGCTGCCAGATACTTGTTGAGAGATGAGATTAATCACATGTGAAAGATTCAATCATATATTTTGGAGGTCATTGATATGTGAATGACACAATGTGGGTGGTTTATTACTATTTTAACTATTGAATAATGCTGATCTTTCATCTATATAATTTATGTATATAATTAAGGTAATGTTATTTATATGTTGGTATGTTGCATACCATTTGATCCGTGAAGGTGATGGGTTCCTCTTAATAGCAGTTGTGCTATTCAGTCCACAACATAAGAAGGTCAAATGCAAATTTCCTCTAACTTAATGTCAGGTGAGAAATTCCGTAGTAATTCAAGGTCAAATGAGGTATGTTTGTGAACTTTGTTGTGTGTGTGTGGTTAAATGGACAAAAAGAATCAAAGAAGAGCATGTTCTTTGTCTTGTTCTGCAATAACATGAAGACGGAAGGCTCTGGAACTGTCAGGAAACCTGTGACTGAGACACAAAATCAATAAAAAAGAATTGAGCACTTATTCTTAATTTGACAGTCTTCACACTGTTCTCCAAACATGATTCAAAACAACCCTCAGCAAAAACAAATAGATTCCCAACTGTTCAAAGGTTCAGCTTTTCATCTCTGTTGGGGATAGAGCGGAAATGCACGCATGGCACAGTTGGCAACATTTATTTATTGAAGAATGCTAGAACAGATCTTCACGACTCAGCTTACCTTCAGTCAATTTGTATTGCTCTATGATTTCTGTAAACAGCATGACACTGCAGGCGTAGAGGTAACGACCCTGTGCCCATACATTTCTAATGTACATTGTCTTCTCTGGTATCAGGAGAAGAATTATGTGAAAATCAAGCCAGGTTGATCCGTTTCTTACATTTTCAGCTCTTAGTCATACTAAAGATTGTTGAAAAACTTTGCAAATGTATTTTGGTATGTAGAAATCTGCTTTAATAATAGATTCTCTGCTCCTTTTTTTCTGACATCCTAGAAAATATACTATCATTCAACCTTACCACTCTTTTGTGACTGAATTGTATGTAAATATATTGAAAAGATTAATTTTTTTAATAAACAAAATTATCATCCAGAATGTTCTGGTTGAAGCCTATCTGCCAAAACAAAGACACGCCATCATCATCATTGCTGACTTATGCTTAATCTGAATATGTGTTCCCTTCTGTGCCGATGATATTCTCTCACATGTAGCAAACTTTGGAGCTCAATGGGCCATTCAGGACACAAGGATTCCATAGTAAGTTGAGGGATAGATAGATTGAATAATGGCTGGGCAGACTGAGGTACCCTAAGTTTATCTAACTTCAAAAGCAGCCATGAGAGAGCTGAACACACTGGGCCTGATTCACAAATCCAGATCTACGTAAGGAGTTCTCCACAAACATGATTGTCTGCATATGACTCAGCAGAAATCTCCACCTAGATAACCATAAGTAGTAGGACTTATGAGTGCCCATCCCCTTACATGAGGGTGCGGACAGAAATTACAACTATAAAATTACCATCAGTAACTTTACAACTAGACTTCATATCTAGATGTGTAGGAGAAGATCTTGCAGTGGAATCTAACATTTCTGCCTCTGCTATTGAGGATTAGGATTGGAAAACTACAAGGAAACAGAGTTTCCCAGACTTAAACCAAACACACCTAAAACCATTAACCGTGCAAGCATATAAATGCAGCCCACCCCCCAGAATCTGCCCTATTTCCCATGGATTGCTTGACTTTGTTAGTTGACTCAGACTATGAGAGCTGTAACACTCTTCCTACTCAAGAGGAAGAGGAAATTCACTAAGGAGGAGATAGACCTTGCAGTCACCTTTGTAGTGGAATACTACAGGGATCTATTATGTCTACTCCCATACAACCTCAGTGGAGCAGAGAAGGCAGGACATGCGTACCTCAATGCATTAGGAGGTACACACTGTGTGGGACCCAGAAATATGGCAAGATGAGAGGAAGTGGGCAAAGCTGGAATTTTCCAGGATTCAACTGTCAAATGCTACTCCAGGAGATGGACCCAGTCCTCTCTGCATTTCACCCCATGAAGATCTTATCCACTTCACCATCAACTCTCTCCTTCTATTTGGCCTGCCGGTTCGCAGAAATCCCAGGTAAGAAACTAAACTCCTCTACCTATCTACTACATTACTACTCCCAATTCCTTCCACACTGCATAGCCACACATCTCACTCATGCACAACTTTACCTCCCCCACTCCCATCAGAGTGTACATTTATTATCATATTCTTATTGCACTATTTCTTTTATAATGCCCTCATATCAAGTCAATTGGTATAAACAGCTAGAGTAGGAATATTATCGACTGTATATATAATGAGCATTTCAGTAGGCCCTACGGTCTAAGTAGGTGTCCAAGTGAGACACTATCTTCACCAAGACTGCATCTTTTTATTATTATAGAATTTACTGTGGCAGGGCTACAACCAGGCCCAGCATCTACAGGTACCCTACCATCCACATAAGTATGCCATATTCACATCATACTGACAGCTGATTTTTCAGTCCACCGTTCTGTCAAGGTTAGACTACTGCAACGGGTTGCTCCTCTGCGTCAACAAGCCAGTGACCAAAAGGCTTCAGCGGGCACAGAATGCAGCCGCCCGTGCTCTCTTCGCTCTTCCAAAATATTACCATGTCTCGGATCTTTGCCGGCTCCACTGGCTACCTATAGAGCAGAGAGTCTACTTTAAAGCTCTCCGCACTACCCATAAAATCCTCTATGACCTTTGTCCTCACATCTTAAGAGATATGTGCTCTCGGTACGTTCCTGCACGGGCCTTGCGCTCTGCGGACTTGCACCTGGCCCGAATACCTCGGGTACGCAGAGCAAGAGCGGGTGGCCGTTCGTTTAGGGCAATGGCACCGGCCCTGTGGAACTCCATTCCCCTCGCCGCACGCAGTATGTCCGACCTTTAGATCTTTAGGAAAATGGTCAAGACGTGGTTATTCTCCAATCAGTAGCCTCCTCGGATACCCTCTCTGCTAGACATAGCGCTGGGACGCCCTGTTGCTGGGGCAGATATGCGCTCTATAAGTATATTAACATAACATAACATATGGACCGACCACACACAACAGTGATGGCTTTACTGCCGCGGCAGTGAAAATAAATGTCACCCAGAAACTCATGTTATTTTGGGCAATTGTACTAATAAAGGTGCAACCGCACATAATTTATTACAAGAGTGTTAAGGTCAAATATGACTTTATTACCTCACTACAGTAAAATAGAGTTTTTTTAGTGCCTCACAGATTGCATTTAACAATTACTTTACACAGGTAGACAATGCCCTTAATAGACACAATAGGTTTTCACTGTGATGTTAACCTGCTGCACAAATGCAACCTCTTGTATCCTGGTTCTGGTTAGATACCTTTTGGTAAAACAAATACAGTTTGAAAATGATGTGGCATAAACCATATATGCAGATGCACAAAGTGTGATATGCTAATTATTACCATTGTTGAGGGAGGGGGGAATCATGACTCACTCAAGGCTTCACCTTTTGTGAGTCATGCTTACTCCCCAGTCACCAATGGTAATAAATAACATATTGAACTGTGTGCATCTGCATATATGTTACACAAACACACACACATCTATACATATTGCTTTGTCACCAAAAGCATCCTTGCATTTGTGGTGCTTTATTGATAAGTACATGTATATGTCATTTATCACCCACACTAGCCAACTATGTTCCCAAAGAATACAATCAGTGAGTGATATATGCTATATTTTACCTAACAGTCTCTGTTGTCAGGACAGTATCTGACAACAAATAACAGCTTTATCCCTTTATCTTTATTTCAGGAGATGCTTATGTGCTAGTTTCTGCCATGTGTATCAATGGCATAATATATTTAGGAGAGTCAAGGTAGGTGTATCACAATTAAAGTCTCTAAAGGTTTGTCAGATATATTCCTTAAACTGACAAGTATCACTCATGCTGTGTTAAAGTTGTACCCAATGTTATTGATAACTTCTTTCAATACTATACAAATGTGTAGTCATAATCATTCCTCTCTACTAAAGAAGGACAAATATCCAGAAACACGTATCTGGAGATACAAAACATTGGCTGCACAAACAATAGTAAATACTATATACTTTCTATTAAAGTGAGCGTTATCATGCACTGCATTTACCACAATACATCTGGGTGAACTGTGTGCTGGTATGCCAGGCAGTATGCTTCCTCCCTCCTTTGTGATTGGCTCCTTGTTGAGTCATTAGGCTGGCTAGCTCACTGAGATGCACCTGCTCTCTGGGAGTGGTACAGAAACCTGAGAAGAGTATGAGAAGCATTGCCAGCACTCCCAAATTTAAAGTATGACTCTCAACTGAAGAAGGACAAATATCCTGAACCATGTGTTGAGGGATACACTGCACTGGTTGCACCAACAATGGTGAATACTAAAGACATGTTACTGAAGTGAGTGTTATCATTCATTGCATTTACCATGATGTATCGGGCGGATGGCATGGAGGAATGCCAGGCAGTGTACTACCTCTTCTTGTGATTTGCTTCTTGTTGGGTTATTGGACTGACAATGGACATATAAGTGTCCCTGAGGCTTGCAGGTTCTACTCCAGACTAACCTTTTGATACCTTTGCACTGCCCTTGTGACTTCTGGTTCAGAGATAGCACCGGCAGTATCAGCGACAGAAAGCAAGCAGGGCACTATGAAAATAATTGTGTTTGCTCTCTAAAGGTCTTTCCCCACCTCAACCCTCTACCAGGACGTTCAGCAGCTTTATAGACACAAATCAGGGGCCTGTGGATTGGCAGGGGATGGAAATGCTGTTTCCCACACTTAGAAGGAAAGGGACGTGTTGGGAAAAGTGAACATTCAGGGCTTTGGTACTTCTGTCGAGCACTCTAATCTTTCCCAAAGCCTGACTTACATAGATTCTGCAAATAACCATGTGTTCTTGTAAAAGCACCCTCCCTCACCCTCTAGAGCAGACGTCTTCAATCTGTGGGGCGCGCCCCCCTGGGGGGGCGTGACACCATCTCAGGGGGGGCGCGCACTGCACTGTAAAATCCTACCTTTGTTTATCTTGTACTGTGCTACGATCGCAAGTCGTCACCCATTTCAAATGGGGATTTTTGATAGGAGACCTCCGGAGCAGCAGCAGCTAATCAGCAGGTAGGAACGTCACCACTGACGTTCCACCAATGATGGGACAGCAGCAGAGATTGCAGGAAGTGCCGCGAAATTTGCGTGCATAAAGTTCCTGCATTCCACTGCTTACTGCCTTTTCTTCTTTGTTTCCTGTATTTTACCGTCGCCTGGCTGTGAAGGACTTTGCTGAAATGAAATCTACAGCAGGTAAGAGGGCTTTTTTGAAGGGGGGTGGGGGGCGGGTTGGGGAGGAATTGGCCTGGGGTTCAGCTGTAACGGAGGGTTGGAGGGAGGGGGAGGGAGGGAGGGGAAATCGATGGGGCACGACGTGCTCATTCTTTTTTCATTTCACGAGCTAACCGTCCTGGAGCAGTCTAATCATCTTCCAGATCTCATTACTTAGATTAGCAAAGTGATAAAACTTCAAAATACGGGTGCACAACCAAAGCAATCACGGCACTGAATGTACACCCATAAGTAATTTTAAACACCAGATATGTGTAACTGATACAGTCCGGTATATTGCCTTTGCATAGTAATCTGCAATGAGACATGAGCTTTAGATATCTTTTTTTCTGGAGAACATATAAAAACAGCAACAACTTATCACTGGCTGAGCACAGCAGAACAATTTGTGGACAGCATGCAGGAAAATGTTTACAAATCCATAATAAAAGACAATTGCAGGAGGTGCCTCTGTCGTTCTCCAAGCACAGCAAATCTTGATTCCGATAAAACTACCAAAGTCACAGAAGAAGAAATAACCTTCCAGAACAGAACCCTTGCTCAAACTGCCCTAACAATCTCTTTTCCAATGAGCTGGTTAATTCCTACAGTTGAAATGCTTTAGCTGCCGTGGGAGGCAAGGAGTCTCCTCTGCTAAAGCAAAGCGAACAGACAGTCCACTGTGGACTATCTGTTCCTACGCGTTCAGTTTCATAGCAGAGGAGACTCCTTGCCTCCCACTGCAGCTGAATCATTTCAGCCCTAGGAATTTAACCCCTCCTCTTCCCAGAAAAGAGACCACATTTCTTTTAAAATTACACAGGCAGGCACACAACGTCCACAGGGCTAAAATGGCTTCAAGTTGCCAAAAGAAAATGCCAGCCATGTGTGGGTTAAAAAGCCTGCAAACTGCTTGTCTTGACACTAAATACAGGTTATAAATAAAGAAGTATGTGTTCATTTGTAATGTGACTTTTCTGTCTTTGTTCCCTTTAATTATCAGTCACGGATCATTCAGGCAGCCCTAGAACAAAATTAAAAGTGCTTTCAATTTATATTTGCTGTTCAAAGTACGCCCAGATAAGTACTGAAAATACAGCTTTAGGTGACTGCTTATTTGTGTACCGTCTGGGACATCAAAATAATGAGCTGGCAACCCTAATCATAAAACTGGAAGTTTGTTGCAAGATCAGCACATTATTTATTTCCTCCACCCTCAATCCCTGGTTAATGCCATAATAGCAATAGTTTAACATATCTGAAACCCTACGCCGCTATCAATAACATGCTGAGTTACCTCAAGTGTCTGGGAATGCACCCCGCATTCAGACAACTCTCTCCTCATTCTCACCCTTCAGTTTCATGCTCACCCTGCACTCAGTGATCACAATTCACTCGCACTGATCAACATGAACTCACAGCATTCACCACCTCGACCTGCATTCAGTGATCACTCTGCACTCAAAATGCACTTGCGCTGTTCGCCCTGTACCTCACCCTGCAGTCACATGAGCACACTACTCAACCTGCACTCATGTGACACTTCACTCGCCTGTCCCCCTCACTGCTCAATCTGCAATCTCACTCAAATAAACCCATCACTAACCATACATTCATTCGTCCCACTCTGCACCTACATCCGCACCCAAATTCATATGCTCACCTCACTCACCCTGCAGTCAATCCTCTCACCTCACTCTCACACTGATGCATCGCTCACTGTGCACTCACATGGGCACTCCTGCCACCCACACAGCGCAGAGGGATAATGTGCCTGCTACAAAGAGTGTGTACCATGCAGATCAAAGAACTGAGTGTGATTAAACTATGAGTAGTGCTATAAAAAAATGAAATGTTTGTCAGAAAGGTGCTATAGAGAATGAGGTGCACTGTTGGTGAGTGGTAGTGAGGGAATTCATGGAGAAGGAGGAAATGGGGGAGGGGGTGCCAAAAATACTGTTGCACTGTGTACGACCAGTGCTATGGCCAGCCCTGGCTGGGAGTGTTAGCCCCCCCCCCCGAAGTTCGGGTCTAGTTGCGCCCCTGTACACAAGTATGGGCATGTCGTGCCCCATCAAGTTTTCGTCCTAAAGTACAAAAGTACACATTTACATGCACTGCAATCCAGCCTTTCAGGGGGCCCTTGATAGAGACAGCTCTGTTTTTGCCCTGATGGCCTGGAATAATTCCTAAACAGATTCTTGTGAATACCGTTTTTTTTCATTTCTTTTGAATGTGATTGATGTGGGAGAGTCTATTACTATTTGCAGAGAAATGTGTTTGTTTCATGCAACAAACATAAAAAAGTTTTTTTAGATCAAAGCGGGCCCTCTCATATGAGAAATTGGAGGATTTCACAGATATTATTCACTGTAAAATTAGTGGATGTGGAGCACAGCCTGAGTATGGCAGTAGCAAAAATCCATCCACAGATTGACCGTCTCTGTGGCGAAAAATAGGCACACCTGTCACATTAATGTTGGTGGTGTTATTATCAATCTATGTCTTGTGTAAAATAAAGCATCCTAGTAAAAACAATTTGCGCACATTTTATCTTGGAAAATTGTTTTTGAGCTGTGTAAAAAGCCTCTGTCATTTAACCACACCCACTCACAAACCTGCAGTTTACTAAACACTCTTATTGTGTTGAACATTATTTGCCGGATATGGCCCGGGATATGCGGGTGGTGGTCGATTATGTAGTGTGCCAGATTCCAGAAATTTCTGTCAGGTGGTGGGGGCCCGACATCTAAAAAATTCAGCTGGGGGGGCTCAACCTACAAAAGTTTGAAGACCTCTGCTCTAGAGCCAGATCGGGAAAGAGACTTGTTCCCTCCAGCTACCCGCCTGCTCACTATCTAAAGCTGATCTGGTCTACCTCTCACTGTACCTTTGGGAGCAACGTGTTCACCTCTTCAAAGCAAGATCTGCATATGCTTAGTACTAAGAGTGCTTTATCTCCCCGCGTGTAGTGATGTGGTCCAAATTTAGACAGGATTTAATTTTCCTGTTCCACTATACGGGTGAGCGAAAAAACAGAATGTGGATTCTGCCTATTTTGAGTTTTTGTATATTCTTTCGCCTACCCCTAATTGGAAAGAAAGGGAGTCTTTCTATCTATGGTAAATGCTAGGCAAATGCCCCATTTTCTGTTACTGATACAGGGGTAACCGTTATATTGACTTTGTTTGTTGGCTATGCATTTGAAAGTGGCAGTGTCTCACTTGTATTATGAATATGGATGGCTGAAATATTCAGGTGAATTTAGCAAACGTTGAAATTTGCCCTTTTTTCCTTCTAGGGAGTGTAATTAGGGCTGATCCGATGTTGTGTAATTAACAAAGGGCCAGATGTACGTCCATTACATTTTGCGAGTCTCTAATTGCGATTTTTTGCGACTCTCTATTGGAAACACGCAAAATGAAATGCACTAATGTGTCTCAGACACATTAGCTATTCCTAATGGGGTCACAATTGACCTGCCTCATCAATATTCATGAGGCAGGTTGCAATTTGCCACCCATTGGAAATTGGCAATAACACAGGGATGGTGGCCTGCTGGGGACAGCAGACCACCATGTGTTTGCTTTTAAATGCAGCCTGTTTTCATTAAAAGAAAACGGGATGCATTTTTTAAAAAAAATTGAAACGTTTCTGTTTTATCTTTTAAGGGTAGGCAGTGGTCCATGGGACCACTGCCTGCTCTTAAGAAACGTTTTCTCTACTATTCACAAAGGGGAAGGTGTACCCTGGGCACCCCTGCCCATTTGCGACTGCTTACCACCTACTTAAAGAAGGTGGTAAACTGCAATAATTTTGCGGCCACATTCTGGTCTCAAAACAATCGTACATGCCCTTGTGACTTGCTATTGGGAAGGGACACCCTTAATACACCCCTTCCTAATAGCGACTTGCAAAACCTAATTTGCAAGTTGATAATAGGTTACCGACTCACAAAATTGGGTTGGTACATTGCACATGCCGTTTTAGCAGACGCAAACTGCCTGGTTCTCCGTTTGCGACCGCTAAAAACGGTCGTACTTGTGCACCTTGCTGCAATGACAATTAAGACAATTACATTGTCTGGACCCTGACAGTGCTGAACATCACCAACATTTCTCGTTCCATAAATTCCTCACCGCGTGGAATGAGGAATTTTTGTGCTACATGCATTCCACCTGCATTTTGCCTTTTTGAAATCAGGGCTGGCAGATATTAAACCAAGGGAGGTTTTTTCATGTTTTTTATTACTTCTTAAAATCTTTAGATGGTGGTCCAGAGAATATGAAAAGCATGTCATGCCACATTCATCATTTTCAAACATTATTTATCTACAATGTCTGAATAATAAAAAAAACCCTAGCACACCCACCTACCTACCTACTGCCCAGGAGTGCTCAAGTCGCACTTTATAAAAGACCCGAAATTAGCCTTAATGAGGAGGAGTCAGGTCCCATATCACTAAAGTTGTGGTATAGTATTAGTTGTGTCTGGAATGTGGACAATGGGGTGTGGAAACAGCAACACAAGATCACCTGGCTTCAGTGCTCTCGCTCAAATAACAGGACCACTTTTAATGTGGGAGGCCAAGCAAGCTCTCATGCGCGGCACTGCCACCCTGTTAGGCAAACCCGCACGAAGAGGACTAGACCTCACAGTGGTCTATCATTATCTTGCCAAATCCACTTAAGGGACTGGAGAAGTTTGTCCCACTGCATAGCAATAGGTCACTTCCACAGGCCCTGCCTTTCTTCCCCGTGGAGACATTTGCTCTCTTCTTCAGCCCAAACCTCCTTCTCTGTCTTCCAAGCAGTCAATATGGGGGGCATTGAGGACTTCCATTGCGTAGTTACAGTCCATTTGGCCAACAGAGCAAGATCACCAAACTTTGTTGCTAACTTCGTACTTTTGGGCCTAGCCACCTAGGACACATACCCAACAAGCAGCACACCACATGCACTAGGTTTTATTTTCTGGTAACATGTGTGATACTCTGCAGTACTTCAGTGCAGCAACGTCTTAATTTTATGCAGTTCCACATCATGTGTTGGAAGATCGCAGGAAAGTGGTGGCTTGTAGGACAATACGCTTGGATGCCAGGATAAATCCTGTTAAGATTATGTGGTGTGAGGTAGGCCCTAAGTAAAATGATGAATTGGATGCACTTGAAGCGGGTATTACGGGAGACCTGTCACAGGCATTTTAGGGCCTTCTGCTACTCTTTGTCTTTATAAATGTGCCCTGGGTGTATTTCCCATTGACTTCTAAGCTGTTGCAAAACCACCCCACTAAGTTCTTGTATGAACTTGTAGGACCATGTGATTAGCCAATTGCTATGTCAGATGGTGTATAGCGTTTATATTACAGCGTGAGTTGTCAGTATTCCATAGCTTCCTAAGTGTATGCCGAATCCTACTGTACAACATAAATTGCCCCAATTCTATGCCATATATGTCAGCCAGAGCCTGGAACTCATGGAGTGAACCGTCTTCAAAGGTGTCTCCCACTGTATTTAGTCCCACCTCCACCCAGTGCATCATTTCATGGCTGGTGAGCGCGCCCAGCCCTCTCATCCCCCTCCCTCCCCAACCCGGACGGCATTGTAAAGGAATTGCTGGGGCATACCTTGGTAATGGGTGTTTGTACGCAATATTTCACTTCAGTTACTCTAATGCTGTTCAGACTAGGAGTGGGACATTTCATGAAGCCTTAGTACCTGGGATTAGTATCTTGTGTAAGCCTCCTTCTTGGATCTGGGACCCAGGTAGTACCTGTCTTGCCCAGGTGGAAGCCAACAACCCAGTATGCTACCCATTAAAGCTGAGCTGCAAAATAATACCCTTGAATGTTTGTGGCTCACATATCTCACCCTTACAAGTGAGTAATTTCAGTTTAGCCAGTTCCACCCTCCATCTGCCACTGTCCCATATTAGTTCTGCCAATAGAGAATCCAGTTGCCGAAAGACAACTGTAGGGACTACTACAGACAAATTCGCAAAAAAAAAAAAGAAGGCAGGAATCATTACCATTTTGGTAATGCAATGCGTCCAAATAGAGATAATGGGCATGTGTAGCCCAAAAGGTGACCTGTGATCTCAAGGAACGTATGGATGTTCCCAAATTACCACCTAGGATGTGGCTGCTTGTGGTAAATAATGATCCCTAAGTAACGCAATGTGTGGGGCACCCACTGTAAAATGTGGTTTTCTAGAGCATCCTCTGTCTGCTAGAGAGAGAGGGAAGGGATATATGATTTATTACAGTTGACCAGACCAGAGACTTCTCAGAACATCGTCAAAACATTGGTGAAAGATCAGTACCTATGTCCCTGACACAGAGCAGCATGTAACCTGCGTACAGAGAAATAGTATGCACACTCTCCACCAATGAGATGCCCCAGTTCGAACTTCGATTACAGAGCTGATTAGCTGGGGGCTCTATTGCAATCCAAACAGTAGTGGAGACAGTGGACAACCCTGCCACATTGCCCTAGATATTTTATAATCATTGGATATGTAATTACCAGTTCTGGCGCTAGCTGTTGGTGCTACACAGAGGTGGTTAATCCGCTCCATGGTTTGGCATTTGATACCCAGGCCACCTAGCACACTGAACAGGTATGTCCTGTTAAGGGTATCAAAGATCTGCATGAGGTCTACTGTGAAACAGGCAGAGTTAGGCCACAGCAAAGGAGCTTCCTCTAGTATATGATAGAATCTTCTGATATTAAAGAAGGAATTCCTCCGGGGGAATAAACCCATTCTGGTCTTCATGAATAATTACTGGCAAAATAGTGAGATGCCTCACTGACATTATTCAATTCAGAATCTTAAACTCCGCATTTAAACTTGATAGCGGACCAGATTAAGTGGATCCTTTCTGTGTTTTAGGATTGAAGTGACTACCCCTTCATTACACGTGGTTAGGAGATGTCCCAGTGTTTTTGCTGCCTCATATACTTTAAGTAACTTGATCATCAGTAGAGCATCACATGTGGTGTAGATTTCAATGGGCAATCTATCAGAACCTGGCATTTTGCCCATTGCCAAGGAATGAATCAGCTCCTTCTCCGAGATTGTGGCTACCAGGAGTTCGGCTGTGTTCAGGAAAATCTGGTGCAAAATGATGTCACTCAAGAAAGCATCCATGCTTTCGGCGGTGGTGTCAATTGTACTCAGGCTAGTAATCTCTAAAGAATCTATCAATCACTACTTGCATAGAAATCTCTTTCCCTTGTCTGTCTCTCATAGACAGGCTGGGTGCTTCTGGGTATTGAGGCGGTGGTAAGCCACGCCAGAACTTGCCATCCTCTGAGGGCCTGATTCACAGAACTAACTTACGTCAAAAACGTAAAGTTAGTACTTTTGGTATTCACAGAATACACTTACTCATTTTGGTATTCACAGAAGGCACTTACTCATTTCGGTATTCACAGAAGTTAGTAGTCCTAACTTTAGGACTCCTAAATGCCTTCTGTGAATACCGAAAGTCTTAAAGTTAGGATTTTCTCAGTTTAGGAGTAGTAAAGTTAGGACTCTAACTTTACTACTCCTAAACTGAGAAAATCCTAACTTTAAGACTTTCGGTATTCACAGAAGGCATTTAGGAGTCCTAAAGTTAGGACTACTAACTTCTGTGAATACCGAAATGAGTAAGTGCCTTCTGTGAATACCAAAATGAGTAAGTGTATTCTGTGAATACCAAAAAGTACTAACTTTACGTTTTTGACGTAAGTTAGTTCTGTGAATCAGGCCCTGAGTGTTTTCTCTTCATATGCCACATGTTAAAGACATTTGAGGCACATAAGCAGTATAACATATTTATCTTGGCCCCCATGTATGCTCCCTGAGTGTGCAGAGTCCAAAGCCGAAGCCCTCTCCAGGTCTTGTAGGGAGTTCTCATTCGCTTAAGATCAGAGCTGATCACTCCCCAAGCACTAATTTTGTTACATATACAAGCACTTCTCACCACCACCTTGAATGCCTCACATTCAATCGAAGGGCGACAAAGCAGTGTTTTCATTGTCTTAGAAATAACTCATTAGGGGCCAGATGTACGACCCTTTCATTTAGCGCCTCGCAATTTGCGACTCATTGTGAGTCGCAAATTGCGAGGCACTAAATGAAATGTACAACAGTGTTATTACACTGTTTTGCGATTCCCAATGGGCTCGCAAATTGCGAGGCTCATTAATATTAATGAGCCTCTCGCAATTTGCAAGCCCATTGGGAATGCCAGCCCTCCCTGGGATGGTGGCCTGCTGGGCTCAGCAGACCACCATGTCTGGGACTGCTTTTTAATAAAGCAGCTTTTTTTTTCAAATGCAGCACGTTTTCCTTAAAGGAAAAAGGGATACATTATAAAAAAAGAAAAAAATGAAACGTTTTCGTTTCATTTTTTATGGGCAGGCAGTGGTCCCTGGGACCACAGCCTGCCCTTAAAAAATATTTTTATAGACAGTCACAAAGTGGAGGGGGACACCTTCCAAATTGCGACTGCATTACCACCCTCTTGAAGAGGGTGGTAATTTGCGAGTGTTTTGCGACCGCAATTGCAGTCACAAAACATTCACACATAGCATTACGGACGCTAATTAGGAAGGGAACGCCCTTCCTAATTGCGACTACGTAATTCTAAATAGCGAGTCGCAAATAAATTGCGACTTGCTATTTAGGAATTGTACATGGCCAACAGTGATTTTGCATGCGCAAACGGGTTCGCAAACCCGTTTGCACATGCTAAATCACGTCGTACATCTGGCCCTATGTCTTTTCTGAGTGTCTCCCTAGCTGCCGTAACCTCCAGCCAAATCGGTTGCTACCTTAAGGTAGGTATTGGGGTGTGGACCTTGCCTCAATTGAAGCCCACTTCCCGGGGAGTTAGGATCTGAAAATGTTTTACCTATACAGTTTGCATGATATGTGGATGGTTTCAATGATTCATAGCACACCACATGGACCAGCCTCTGCGTGGTAAATGGAAGGAGTTTTCTCTGATCTCTTCATTCCTACACTGCCAGGAGTCAGCCAATGTCCACTCACACAGCCACAGTTCCAAATATTTGGTGTTGCGGGTTGCTGACATGCCTGGCAGTAGGGGATCCAAGTGATCAAAGATTATATGAAGAACACTAAATGAGTCCCCTCCTCAATACCCAAGGAATGCCAACCGAATCACCCAGCCTCCATGACAGATCCACAAGGATACCAGATTGGTCTGCTTTGGGTGAGTTTATACTACCTAACACAATGAGGAAGCCATCAAGTCAACCCCTCAGCAGGACATACCTCACATTCGGGTTCGGGCGCACCTCATTGGACTTTAACGGCCACTCTAGTTTTTACCAGACCACAGCACATCTAACGTATGCAGAGTAAGTAGTGTAATATAATTGTCACCTCCATTTACGATTCAATTTGAAGCCCTCTTACTCTTTGAAGTGTGTTTCTTGCAGGAACACAATTTGGGCTCTTTGTCAATGCAGTTTAGCTAGTATCTTGTCTTGTATCTTTTATCCACTGAACCTAGACCCTCTATGTCCCATGTCATGCAAAGATATTTACCCAATGAACATATGGGGTAGTGTAGTAGGGAGGAATTCTATCTGGGACAATCACACTGTAGCACAGATTTGGGCAAGTAAAATTGTATGTGGCACAGCGCACCCCCTATAAGACTGCAGCAGGACTCCTCCTAAGCAATAATGCCCGTCCCCCCAGCTCCAAGTCAGATACAGTACTGTAATCCGACAAATAAGAAAGAACCCCATAACTAAAGCAAGTGGGTAACAATTAACTTGTGGTCGTTTCTTTGCTGACCTGGCTAGAGCTTGGGAGATATGCAAACCAAGTAACAAGTGCAATTTTACATCGAGGCAGTTGGCCAACTAATATATTAAATCAAAACATTCAGTGTAATAACCTCAATTAGTGTACTGGAGGATGGGTGTCCAACATCAAGCTCAGTGTAACCCTACACCTGTAGAGGCACTGTTGTGTATTCAATTAGAGCAATTGACCTATTTATTAATTAATTTTTTTAATTTATAAAGCACATGAGTCACCCCCAAAGGGGTATCTCCGTGCTATAGAAAGCAGAGCAGATAGACCTGACCAGAAAACCAAGACTCAGTAGAGTTCCGTTTTAAGAAGACTTCTAAAAGAAAAATATTCGGAACATTTTCGAAGATGTATCGGTACTTGATTCCAGTAATGGGGGGCCAAATAGGAAAAGGCTTTACCACTTGTCCGAGCTTTCTCGAACCGGGGAGTAACAAGCAGAGATTTCTCTCCTGAGCGAAGGGATCTGTTTGGCCGATATGCGATAAGTTTATCAGTTAAATAGCCAGGGCCTCTGCCATTCATGGCTTTATGTACAATACAACATATCTTAAATTTAATTCTCTTGCAAATTGGTAACCACTGAGGTTGACCCAGGAGAGGATGGGAAGCATTTCTAGTAGGTAAATTCCTAACAAGACGGGCAGCCGTATTTTGTACTATCTGGAGCGTATTCAGAGAAGAGTCTCTAGCCGCAATCAAAAGGGCATTGCAGTAGTCCAGACAGCTCATCACAAGTGCCTGAATAAGCGTCTTACGCACAGAGAGAGGAAGAAAAGGAAAGATTCTGCGTAAAAGGCTCAGCATATGGAAACCGGAAGCAGTGATGGCCATCACTTGATCCTTCATGGTAAGTTTCTGGTCTAGACGGACAACCAAGTTCCTAACTACTGTCTTAAGGGTGGAGGTGATGCCCATCTCAGCAGTCCACCATTCTGGCGACCTACCCAGAGGGCATCCCCAAAGAGCATGATCTCAGTTTTCCCAGCATTCAGCTGAAGAAAATTCTCCGTCATCCAAGAAGCAATTGCTGTCATACCTTCTGAGAAACAAACTTGGATATTCGGGGTATATTTGTCAAATGAAAGTAGGAGCTGGGTGTCGTCAGCATATGAGATTGGAGTGAAGCTGAATTCTCTGATTATTTTAGCAAGGGGGGCCACATAAGTGTTAAATAAAGTGGGACTGAGACAAGATCCCTGTGGCACTCCCTTGTTAAGCTCCATTGTCCGAGAATGAAAAGGTCTGAGATTAACAGTCTGTGTACGATGGGATAGGCAGTTGGAAAACCATAACAAAGCCTGTCCACAGATCCCAATCTCTTTTAGTCTCCGGAGCAAGACGAGATGGGATTCAGTGTCAAAAGCTGCTGATAAATCTAACAGCACCAGTAGTACTGCCTAACCATTATCAAGAGCGTGTATAATATTGTCTGTAACAGAAATCAGTGCTGATTCAGTGCTGTACCTTGGTCTGAAACCTGATTGAGATGGATCAAGACATCCCGAGAACTCAAGATATCCAAAGAGTAATTTATGGATATATTTTTCCAGGAGTTTGCTCAGCAGGGGCAGAAGGAAGATAGGGCGGTAGTTAGATAAATCCACTGCTGGGGCATTTGCCTTCTTCCGGATGGGGATTATCTGTGCAGCTTTTCATTCTAGTGGAAGTAGGCCTTCACTCATGGAGAGATTGATTATCAGGCAGATGACGGGAGCTAGTTGTTTGTGCAGCAGGGAATAGATTCTGGCTGGAATTACATCAATAGTGGACTTAAGATCATTAATCAAATACGCTTGAGGCCTATATATTTGTCCACACTGCCAGGACGCGTCATTAGGCGACCAGACAGTCCTTACATATGGACTTAGTCACAACCATGCAGTCAGTTTTGCACAACAGTAAGATTTGATCTGAAGCCTACAAATAGCACAACACCAGTGGTGTGAACCTTTGCCAAACTCAGTCTAGCTATATTAGAGAAGCGTATCTGCTGTTTGAGGAGTCACAAGGGGTAGCAGGTTAGAGTTGTTGCTGAAGTCTGGTCCTATGAGTTCTTTCTCTATGTCATATATGGATGGAATCTGGGTCACAGATGAAGGCTGCTGTTTCAATGGCCGCTCTATATCCCTCTTGAACTTGTAAGCATTATGGAGCATAAGAGTATAAGAAAGAACCCCATAACTAAAGCAAGTGGGTAACAATGAACTTGTGGTTGTTTCTTTGCTGACCTGGCTAGAGCTTGGGGGATATGCAAACCAAGTAATAAGTGCAATTTTGCATCGAGGCAGGTGGCCAACTAATATATTAAATCAAAACATTCAGTGTAATAACCTCAATTAGTGTACTGGAGGATGGGTGTCCAACATCAAGCTCAGTGTAACCCTACACCTGTAGAGGCACTGTTGTGTATTCAATTAGAGCAAATTACTTATTTATTTATTTATTTATTTTTTAAATTTATAAAGCACATGAATCACCCCTGAAGGGGTATCTCCGCTATAGAAAGCAGAGCAGACAGACCTGACCAGAAAACCACGACTCAGTAGAGTTGTTTTAAAAAGTCTTCTAAAAGAAAAATATTCGGAACATTTTCGAAGATGTATCGGTACTTGATTCCAGTAATGGGGGTCCAAATAGGAAAAGGCTTTACCACTTGTCCGAGCTTTCTTGAACCAGGGAGTAACAAGCAGAGGTTTCTCTCCTGAGCGAAGGGATCTGTTTGGCCGAAATGCGATAAGTTTATCAGTTAAATAGCCAGGTCCTCTGCCATTCAAGGCCTTATGTACAATACAACATATCTTAAATTTAATTCTCTTGCAAATTGGTAACCACTGAAGTTGACGCAGGAGAGGAAGGGAAGCATTTCTAGTAGGTAAATTCCTAACAAGACGGGCAGCTAAATTTTGTACTACCTGGAGCGTAGTCAGAGAAGAGTCTCTAGCCGCAATCAAAAGGGCATTGCAGTAGTCCAGACAGCTCATCACAAGTGCCTGAATAAGCGTCTTACGCACAGAGAGAGGAAGGAGAGGAAAGATTCTGCGTAAAAGGCACAGCATATGGAAACAGAAACCAGTGATGGCCATCACTTGATCCTTCCTGGTAAGTTTCTGGTCTAGACGGACAACCAAGTTCCTAACTACTGTCTGAGGTGTGCGGGTGATGCCCATCTCAGCAGGCCACCATTCTGGTGACCTACCGAGAGGGCATCCCCAAAGAGCATGATCTCAGTTTTTCCAGCATTCAGCTGAAGAAAATTCTCCGTCATCCAAGAAGCAATTGCTGTCATACCTTCTGAGAAACAAACTTGGATATTCGGGGTATATTTGTCAAATGAAAGTAGGAGCTGGGTGTCATCAGCATGTGAGATTGGAGTGAAGCCGAATTCTCTGATTATTTTAGCAAGGGGGGGCCACATAAATGTTAAATAAAGTGGGACTGAGACAAGATCCCTGTGGCACTCCCTTGTTAAGCTCCATTGTCCGAGAAAGAAAAGGTCAGAGATTAATAGTCTGTGTACGATGGGATAGGCAGTTGGAAAACCATAACAAAGCCTGTCCACAGATCCCAATCTCTTTTAGTCTCCGGAGCAAGACGAGATGGGATTCAGTGTCAAAAGCTGCTGATAGAACTGGCCATCATGGCGGATGCAGCTTAGCTGAGCTCCGTCCACCCACGCCGTAATCCGCCAAACATCCTGCATTATCCTGCCCGGAGAAGCCTCAGTTCGCAGTGCTGATTGCCCCTCTCACCTAGGGGACCGAATATCCCTACATTGTGATGATTGGCCAGGGGGCAGCGGAGATTCCAGCGCCGATCCCGGCGCCGTTTGCCGCTCCGACCATTTGCGGCCATCCTGGAGCCTGTGACCCGGGGCTGCAGCGCGGCCCCCGCTTGCTGTGCGGTGAGCGGCGTCCGGGGTGAAGGTGCCCTGTGCCCCCCCCTGTGAGCCGCATTGCCGGTGTGACCTGAGTCGGCGGGAGGAGACCGCTACCCCGCCCCCTCTACCCAGCGGCCGCCATCTTCCTGGCGCGGGGCTGGAGGTGCGGCGGTGCCTGTCCTGTGGCGCTGCTCGGGCCCTTGCCCAGTGATCCGCAGCGGGAGTGAGGCCCCATCCGCTGCCGGCGAGATCGGACCCCGGAGGAGCTGGCCGTGTGAGGCCCTGGAGACCCGAGGCCGGGCAGCGACCACGGACCACAGACGGTGAGCGATCCGGCATCTACCCCCTCCCCCCTGCCGTCCCTGTGGGAGTTTTGCCAGGCCAGGAACCAGTCCTTGGGAGCACTAGTGCCTATGAGCACCCTGAGGGCAGCCTTTCATTGCCCGGGAGTATATATCGCGGAGGCGAGTCCCTGACGGTCACCCTCGGGACCCCGGAGACCGCATGACTGACTGCACGGCCGGGTCCTGGCGGCCCGGGGGTCGCTGGGTGCTGCCACGAGTGGGCTGAGATCTGTGCTGCGGAGGGCCTGCATCTGGCTGGGGTTCGTGGCCCTGCTGCTCCCCCCACGTGGGGCTCTCATATCAACGGATGTTGAACACTCGGCCTGACCCTCAGTTTGTGCCTAGTGCCTTGCCGGCCGCAGTGCCTCTACGGCCCCTGTCATCCTGGTCCCGCCTGGTGAGGCGGCTGTCGGCCCGGTTGGTGTGAGCTCCTCGTCCCGTCGCCGGCTACACGGCCCGTGGTCTTCCCTCCTGATGGGCAAGGGCGGTCCGGGCGGGGCTGGCCCCAAGCAAGGCACCATTGACCAGTTCACTACGGCTGCGGGAGGCACTGCGAGTGGGGATGGAAGTGGCTCGACCCCGGACAATGCGGCCCTTCTGGTGGCGATTAACAGTGCCCGTGATACGCTAGATGCGAAGATCGGCGCGGTGGGGTCCGAAGTCTCCTTTTTGCGCCAAGATCTCCGACGGGCAGTGGACCGGATCACCGAGGCTGAAACGAGGGTCTCGACGGTGGAAGATTCCGTGACCTCCCTCCAAAAGAAAGTGAACAAACTCACGGTCATCACGCAGGACCTGGCCTCTAGAGCGGAGGATGCGGAAGGCCGAGCTCGACGGAACAACCTACGCTTCGTGGGCCTGCCCGAGGGCTGCGGAGGGGTCTCAACGACGAATTTTATCACCAAGTGGCTCATAGATGTGATGCCTAACGATCTGCTATCCTCGGCCTTCGTGGTGGAACGGGCGCACAGGGCCCTAGCGCAGAGGCCCCTCCCGGGCGCGGCCCCAAGGCCTGTCATCGCAAGGATCATGAACTATGCCGACCGTGACGCCATACTGCGATTCGCCAGGTCACAGAAAGACAGTTTTGTACACGACTCCCGCTCTATCATGATATTCCCGGACTATACGCGCCTGGTTCAACAGCAGCGCCAATCCTTCATGGCTGCGAAGCGCAGACTTAGAGAACTGAACATACAATACATGCTGCTGTATCCAGCCCGGATGCGCGTCATATACAACTCAAAGTCGTATTTCTTCGACACCCCTGAAGCGGTCTTCACTTGGACGGATGAGCGCCCACAGCTTCGAGCGCGTTCCCCATCGGCAATAGACTCAGACTCCTCCCGTGGCTCACGGAGTCAGCGGCCACGACGCACCAAGTCTCAGAAGCGGCAGGGGCCGGGGTCGGACAGGGCGTCGGCGAGCCCTGGGCGGCCACCCTGACGGATCCAGATCATCCCACAGCCCACATGGCAATCTGTAAGACACTGACAATGTTTGGATCCACATTAGTAATGTTGTTCTCTGGGCGGGCGGGGGAGCTTGACTATGGGCCGCTAAGCCAAAGACCTATTGCACCCCCAGGTTTCTTAGAGTTATAGGGTGTGGTGGGAACCATTGGTGCGATACTCGGGGGCCCCCCGTTAGGGGTCCGCTACTATCCGCACCGCGACAGATGCTCCTTGTTCCTGGTAGTATCGGGTGGGGGGGTTTTCCCTTTGGGATTGCAGTTTTATGGTGTTTTTACGTTCTTGGTACATGCAGACGATGGGCTATTTTCCACATTTTCTTCTATGCAGATCTCCTCGCTTTATCCAACCCCTCCCAGGGACTAGATGGTGCCCGATGAAGTAGATCCCCTCGGAGACCTAATGGTAGTCTCATGGAATGTTCGGGGATTACTGAATAAAGTGAAACGAAGCGCAGTCCTACGACAGGCGAAGAGGTATGGGGCAGATATCCTTCTCTTACAAGAGACCCATTTATTGGGGACTAAGGTCCCGTGCCTCGCCCGCTTCGGCTTTTATCACATTTACCATGCAGGGTTCACGAGAGGGTCCAGGGGAGTGGCTGTCCTTATCCATCGCAGGGTTCAGTTCCAATATATATCACATAGAGCAGATCCCGGGGGCCGATTCCTCTTTGTCACGGGTAAGATCTATGGGGAACAGACCACCATTGGTAGTATCTATGCCCCTCCGCCACTAGGAGCTACTTTTGTTGAGAATCTTTTGAGGGTATGGGGAGCCATTCCAACGGGTTTGACCCTGATGGGGGGTGACTGGAACGACACCATGGGGCCGTTAGACCGACAGCGCAACTTAAATTCCCCTCAACCACCGGGCCCGACTAAACTATACACACTGGCATCAACGCTGGACTGGGCCGACATATGGCGAGAATTCCACCCTACAGAGCGGGACTATACATACCTTTCGACAGTCCATGGGTCACAATCTAGATTAGACTACTTTTTTGTCCCCCGGGTGTTTCTCCATAGATTTTCACAGATACGGCATCAGCCCCGCGGTCTATCAGATCATTCCCCGGTAGCAATGCGATTTCATACATGCTCACGTAGACCTCCATTCCGCTGGCGAATGTCCCCTTGGCACCTCCGGAGTCCAGCCTATCAAGTTATGCTTAATACTGCGATCACTACCTATTTGGCAGACAACGGTCCCTCGGCCCCTTCGAGTACTACTCTCTGGGAAGCCCTAAAACCGACCGTCCGAGGTCATTAAATTAGCTATCGCACAAAAGAGAAACGTACCCACCGCGAGCAGCTTGATACCCTAGAGGCACGCCAGGCGACCCTGTCTTCCCAGCTCAGTTCCAATCCCAGTCCCATCCTCCGCCGAAATCTGATCCTTGCACAACAAGAGCTGCGTCAATACCTATTAAATGAAGCCAAGGAGATTTGGGAGGCGTCACAGCATCGGATATATCTGTGGGGCGATAAATCAAGTAAAATGCTCCATAGACTGTGTCAAGCAGATGGCGCCCCGGCTATTACACCTACCATTCGTGGTTTGGACGGGTCCCTATACACGGCACCCGGGGAGGTGGCGGGGGAATTTGCGAGGCATTTCACATCCGTGTACGCCCAGCAGGAGCAGATCTCTGCCGAACTCATTACGGAGTTCCTAGTGGACATTCCGCCTCGCCGGCTCCCCGACTCCGTCCGGGAGCGGCTGGAGACCCCAATTACACTTGAGGAACTGACCGGCGCCCTCAGTGCGTTGCAGCCGGGTCGTGCCCCGGGTCCCAATGGGTTCCCCATGGAATTCCTCAGATCCCATATATCGCTTCTAGGGCCCCATTTATTGGCGACCATCACAGACGCTACAGACGCGGCAATTCTACCGCGGGACTTGCGACACGCGGAGATTGTGCTGTTCCTCAACCCTGGCCGACCTCCGGAAGACCCATCTTCTTACCGCCCCATCTCCCTTATCAATTTTGAACCCAAATTACTAGGGAAGGTCCTGGCCGACCGCCTCAGGGGGTGTATCACGGACTTGGTCCACCCTGATCAGTCGGGCTTTATGCCACAGAGAGCCACTAGACACAATATTAGACGAGTCCATAACGCCATCGCTGCTGCCCCCACCCTTGGCCGACCTGCTGCTCTATTATTAGCTGATATAGATAAAGCATTTGATTCGCTGAGCTGGGTCTATCTTTTTCAACTGCTGGAGGCAATAAACTTTGGACCCCGCTTCCTGACATATATACGCCTGTTATATACAGATTTGACAGCATCAGTTCGGATTGCGGGACACCGTTCTCGCCCCTTTCCGATTCAGAGGGGTACCCGCCAGGGCTGCCCACTGTCCCCATTGTTGTTTGCCTTAGCAGTCGAGCCGCTGGCGGCCTGGGTCAGAAGTGACCCGGTGCTCAGGGGTTCGACTGGTCCCGGACACGGTCAGATCATATAGCATTGTATGCTGACGACGTTCTCTTCTTCATGACAGACCCATGGTACTCAGGACCCCGCATACTGCAAATTCTTAGGGTTTTTGGGGGCACCACGGGCCTCCACGCCAATCCTGCTAAATCCATCCTCTTTCCAGTATGCGGACTCCAAGGCCGTGATACATGGGCCGCGCAGCTCTCTCGAGCCACAGATGGGTTCAAGTATTTGGGGATCTACATCTCCCCCAGTCCCAAGATTTCATGGACGCATAATATCACCCCATTGTTGGTCAGTCTCAAGAATGAAACAACGATATGGTCCGCTCTCCCTCTATGGGCGCTCAGCCATCTTTAAGATGGTTTCTCTGCCTCGGATCCTATACCGCCTCCAAAATTATCCTTATCCTATCCCACGCGCTTGGTTTGCACAGGTGAATGCAATACAAAACAATTTCCTCTGGGGTGGGGGGGCCGTTCGCGTGGCACTCCGTACATGTACACAATCTACATATTGTGGGGGGATAGCGGCAGCGGATATCTATTCATACTATGTTGCGTCTCACATTCTTGTAATTAACGAATGGTGGTATAATTCTCCTACCGATCCAGCATATGCTATTGAGCACGCTGCAATGGAACAAACCCCTCTGCTCCACTTGCTTTATAGCTCCACACGGCTCGACCATCTACCACCGGCTGGTAAGGTAGCCATACAGTTATGGAGGGCCAAGACCAGACAAATGGGATGGAAAGGGAAACTTACTCATCAAACCCCCCTGTGGCACGGTACATACCTCAGAACTGCTACCGCATTGAGTGGGTTTCGGGGGTGGGACCTGGTGGGAATTTCGACCCTAGGGGACGTAGTGAGGGGCACTATCTTAAAATCATTTCAACAATTGCAGACAGACGTTGACCTTCATAAGTCACAATTTTTTTAATTTCTACAGCTCCGCCATGCGCTCTCCCCCCAGATCTGTAATATAGAGATTCTCCCCGAATTCCAGCCATTGGAAGGCCGTCTGCTTATGGGGGACCTTGGACTACACAAAATCAGACAAATATACCAAACACTGATGACCCACACTCCCACCACTCTCGACAAAACCCGACTGGCCTGGCAGGCAGACATTCCTGACTTAACGGACGATGATTGGACTGAAGCAATAACCAGCCCGAGGGGCGCGGCGGTTTCCGCACGCTACAGGCTCATCCAATTTAAATACTTACATAGAATATATTACACTAGGGTACGACTGTGGCGAATGGGGGTCATCCAGTCCCCGGTGTGTTTGCGGTGCGACAGAGAGGATGGGTCCTTCCTACACACGGTATGGGCCTGCACGGCCCTACAGCCCTTTTGGAATAGGGTTCGGTCATGTCTCAGTGAGGTGCTGGGGTGGGTGCTCCCACTTGATCCACGGCTATTCCTATTGCACTCCTCTGATGACATCGGGGGGAACCGCTATAAACAACATCTGCTGTTCCTCGCCCTCACTATTGCCAAGAGGGACATCGCACAGGGGTGGAAGGCGTCATCTCCCCCGACTATAGGCAAATGGAAAAGCGCCGTGGACACATGTATGGGTGCCGAGATTGCAGTCTTTGAGGCCCGGGGTTGCCCCAGGAAACATCGCAAGATTTGGTCACGATGGGCGACATATCGCGGTATTGACCTACCCCCCCTACCGGAGGAGGACCTGTAGATGGCATCCTCTGCTCCCTGCCGAATATCACCCCCTGCTATATCATATTATTGTCTTATTGTCTTGTTGTAATGTATATCTTGACTCTACTGCATTATGTACGATATCACGGAGATTGACCACTGTCTGCATATTGTTTGAAGTTTTGTTTTGCCTGCATGTTTGGCGGGTAATGTTTATCATCATGAAAATGGTTATCGATGCGAAACTTATCCCTCTGTTCACGCACGCTATGATAGGGCGAACGCCCGATATACTGCAAAATAACCAAATAAAATTTGTTATAAAAAAAAAAAAAAAGCTGCTGATAAATCTAACAGCACCAGTAGTACCGCCTAACCATTATCAAGAGAGTGTCTAATATTGTCTGTAACAGCAATCAGTGCTGATTCAGTGCTGTACCTTGGTCTGAAACCTGATTGAGATGGATCAAGACATCCCGAGAACTCAAGATATTCAAAGAGTAATTTATTGATATATTTTTCCAGGAGTTTGCTCAGCAGGGTCAGAAGGGAGATAGGGCGGTAGTTAGATAAATCCACTGCTGGGGCATTTGCCTTCTTCCGGATGGGGATTATCTGTGCAGCTTTTTATTCTAGTGGAAGTAGGTCTTCACTCATGGAGAGATTGAGTATCAGGCAGATGACGGGAGCTAGTTGTTTGTGCAGCAGGGAAGAGATTCTGGCTGGAATTACATCCATAGGGGACATAAGATCATTAATCAAATACGCTTGAGGCCTATATATTTGTCCACACTGCCAGGACGCGTCATTAGGCGACCAGACAGTCTTTACATATGGACTTAGTCACAACCATGCACTCAGTTTTGCACAACAGTAAGATTTGATCTGAAGCCTACAAATAGCACAGCACCAGTGGTGTGAACCCTTGCCAAACTCAGTCTAGCTATATTAGAGAAGCGTATCTGCTGTTTGAGGAGTCACAAGGGGGAGCAGGTTAGAGTTGTTGCTGAAGTCTGGTCCGATGAGTTCTTTCTCTATGTCATATATGGATGGAATCTGGGTCACAGATGAAGGCTGCTGTTTCAATGGCAGCTCTATATCCCTCTTGAACTTGTAAGTAGTATGGAGTATTGCTTGTGGTCAAGTACCTGTGCAACCTTGTGCAACATCCAGAGTTGTTTCTCCTTGGTTGACATCAACTTTCTGTGTTTTCCGGGCACTCTCCCACCACCTCCTGATGCCAAGCCCAGTCATCTATTGGTTAAGGCAAGAAATGGGTATGCTGGCCAGCAATTTCTTTTATTCTGGCAGGAAATAGGAGTTTGTATGTTAATCCAATGTCCCTGAGAAGATTCTTCACACTTATGAAGGGGAAGAGGTGTGGTGCAGCGGCCATGGCAGCTGACTCCGGAACACGGGGGCTCAGGGTTTGATTGCCGGTGGCAGGTTAGCCCAGCACCTTGTGACTCTGGGCAATAGCTCGCTTAATCTTCACGGTGGCCCCCAGCGCTGGGACACCTCTCCGGAGGTAGCTGTGCACTTTACAAATGCTGGTATTTCATATTTCATTTCATGAAGGAGGCTTTACATTGATGCATGGCCAAAGTGATATCAGGAAATATAATACTTTTAGAGTTGCCTACAATCAGTTGTGTTCCAGACTCTCCCTTCTGGGCGATGACATTACGATCACGGTAATTCAGGATCTGTGCGATGATCAGCTTGGGTGGAGCACCAGAGTGTGGTTTCCTGGCCGGGCCACAGTGCTCTAGTTCCACTGTAAACGTCGGTCATATGTTTTGTGGGGACTGAGTTTTCGATGTGTAATGTGGCGTTGCCTTCTTCTATGTATTTGGGCATACCCACAGTATGTTGATTATTACACCTGGCTCGGCCCTCTGCATCTTCCGCCCAGCCCTCTAGGGATAGAACTGGATCAGTGAGGTCTTGTGTTTGTTTCTCAGTCATTTGACTGCTTCTACAAGGCTTCATTCAGTTTGACTCTGCCTCCCAGCTTACGCTGATCATCTTGCAGCAGATTCAGATCTATTGTCATTGTGTCTATCTCTGCCTCCAGTGTGGTACGTGTTTTTCCAGTGGTGCTATCCCATCCATCGACGGCTGAACAATGGTGGCTAATACTGCGGGGATCAACTCCTCAATAGTCACAGGCTCCAACATCACCTTCCCAGAGTGTGGCATGTTCTTGGTGGTCTAAACTCTACCCATTGGAGAATAGGAGAGATCAACAGGGGTTCAAAAACTCTAGCGGGAGCACCGTTGATAACAAAGTAGTTATTTGGTGAAACTGCGTGCCAAATGCAGGAGGGAAATATCCACATATCTCCCCAGGCTGGCATGAGGAGTTATTCAATGCTGGATTAAGATCTGCCTTACTCAGCTCATAGAGTGTTGTAAGCATAAGCAAATCTATACTTAGGGCCAAATGTATCAAAGCCCTTGTGTCACGCAATGGGGTGCAAGAGCCACACAACTCTTAAGTTAAGATTTATCAAGCCACACAAGGCCACCTTGCATGGCCTTGCGTGGCTTGATAAATCTACAGCAACGCAATGCAGTGCAAATCACTGCATCACAATACTCTGCAACAGGGAAAGGTTCCATGGATGGAGCGCAGGTGTTTCCACACATCCATCCATGGGCTTTGGCACATTCCCGGATTTACCATTACTGGCAAGCCTGGGCGTAGTTCGCGGAGTTTTGCTACGCGGAACTCTGCGAAGTTACAAAAAAACTCTGCGAAGTTTCACAAGTGGCGGAGTGTAGTGCGAACTGCTGTTCGTGCTGGTCTTCCTGCCACTCGGGTAGAAATTCTAACCGAGCGGCAGCGCACGCTCGCAAACTTACCGTTTGTGAGCGCAAGTGGAGAAAAAACTCCGCTGCACTACGCAAAGCGGAGTTTTGTGCACTCTGCGAGCTCTGCGGAGTGCAGAAAACTCTGCAAACTCTGTGAACGGAGCAGAGTTCACTGCCCAGGCCTAATTACTGGTAGACCTAGGAAAGCGTCAAAACGCTACACCTCCCAGGGGAGGCGTAACGATTATAAATGTCTATTTCTCCTTGTTACTTCCCCTTTCTGGATTGCTTTTGTGCAGGAAGGTGTCCCTTCCTGCACAAACAAAATCCTGCTTACAATGCAGGCACCCTTGCACCATGGTGCAAGGGTGCTGTGACAGTGCAATGGCGCAGCAGCCGCAATAAGTGGAGACACACACAGCGCATTACAGTTGTGGTCTCTAAGCTGACCATGCCCGTTTTAGACAGGCTTTTTATTCACAGTCTGATGCGAGTGTCAGATTAAAGCAAAGTACTTATGCCCTTGGGGTGTCACCCTAACTCCCTGCTCCCCTGGTGTCCCAAATGGTGTTGCCTGTAACATCGCAACACTACATTCCTCCTTTACCATAGACTTGAACACAGTAACAAAACAGTAGAAACAGTGCAACAATAATGACATCAGAAATAGAAGACCCAGCAGTGTTACTAGGACTGTTCACAGGGCCAAGGCCCTGGTCCCATGTCAGTCAATCAGTCGAAATCCAGCATAACGCTGGGATGGCTCTGGGTTGGGTCTCAAGTGGTATCGTCCTCGGCCACTCCGGGCAGAGGCTGCTGGGGAGGACCTCCCAATGTCAGGAGGACTGGATACTGCTTGGCCCATCGCACCGGAAGCAGGGACCAGACTCGGGGAAGGTGCAATCAGCTGAGGTGAAGGCATACCTGGCAGACTGGCAGTGCCTTTTGGGGCATAATGAAACTTCATCAGTTAGGCTATCCACCAACACTTCATCAAGTGGGTCGCATTCCTCTGGCTCTAGACCGGGCAGTGGCAGGGCCCTCTTGAACTGAGACAGATTTCTGAGAACGCTCTCTGCTCCCCTCACAGCAGTCACCATAGTGCCCTTGATCTCAGTGACAGTCATGGGGTCAATCTTAAACGTTAGGCAGAACTTGCCCCCTGGGTGGAGATCTTTCACAAGGACTTTATCTCTGAGTCAAAAAGTGGTTCACTTGGCTCGCTGCTTCCTTGAGGCGTAGTTGTTGTGAGCCCGCTTGGACTCAGAGTGATTTGGGGGATTTGGTTGGTCTGCACACATGGGATGATGGGGAATAGTGTCTGTCAGTGTTTGTCCAAAACATAACTTGCTTGGGGCAATGTCGGTAGTAGAGTGAGGTGTGAGCCGGTATTCACGAAGGAAGCTGTATATAGCTCATTCAATGTTGGTATTTTCAGCGACTGCAATGCGGATTACCGTAGTAAGGGTCCTCACTAGACAATCCACCTCTCCATTGGCCTGGGGCCACTGGGGTGTGATGCGACAGTGCTTGGTGGCTCTGAACAAAGGTACTCGGCGCATTCATGGCCATTGAAGGGGGGGGGAACAAAGCGATACAAAAGGGGATGATGGACGGAACGTTTGAGCCAATCAAACACTTACCCCCAGTCAACTGATCTGGGTTTAATCCATCATCATTCTTTAGCTCACTCCACCACCCCAGTTCAGACATGGCCATATGCAAATCAGTCTGACCCTGTGCCTCATGGGAACAGTCCAGCCCGAACTGCCAAGCCATGTCTTCCCTGGACCGGAAACAAGCATCCTAGGACCGGTTTCTGGCATTCCAGCCGTCATCAGCCAGGCTTGCTTGAATCCAGTGGCAAAGTGAGCAAGGGACCCACGTCTGGGCATACCCCCGCCAACTTAGGGCGAACAAAGCGATACAAAAGGGGATGATGGACGGAACGTTTGAGCCAATCAAACACTCACCCCCAGTCAACTGATCTGGGTTTAATCCATCATCATTCTTTAGCTCACTCCACCACCCCAGTTCAGACATGGCCATATGCAAATCAGTCTGACCCTGTGCCTCATGGGAACAGTCCAGCCCGAACTGCCAAGCCATGTCTTCCCTGGACCGGAAACAAGCATCCTAGGACCGGTTTCTGGCATTCCAGCCGTCATCAGCCAGGCTTGCTTGAATCCAGTGGCAAAGTGAGCAAGGGACCCACGTCTGGGCATACCCCCGCCAACTTAGGGCGAACAAAGCGATACAAAAGGGGATGATGGACGGAACGTTTGAGCCAATCAAACACTCACCCCCAGTCAACTGATCTGGGTTTAATCCATCATCATTCTTTAGCTCACTCCACCACCCCAGTTCAGACATGGCCATATGCAAATCAGTCTGACCCTGTGCCTCATGGGAACAGTCCAGCCCGAACTGCCAAGCCATGTCTTCCCTGGACCGGAAACAAGCATCCTAGGACCGGTTTCTGGCATTCCAGCCGTCATCAGCCAGGCTTGCTTGAATCCAGTGGCAAAGTGAGCAAGGGACCCACGTCTGGGCATACCCCGCCAACTTAGGGCGAACAAAGCGATACAAAAGGGGATGATGGACGGAACGTTTGAGCCAATCAAACACTCACCCCCAGTCAACTGATCTGGGTTTAATCCATCATCATTCTTTAGCTCACTCCACCACCCCAGTTCAGACATGGCCATATGCAAATCAGTCTGACCCTGTGCCTCATGGGAACAGTCCAGCCCGAACTGCCAAGCCATGTCTTCCCTGGACCGGAAACAAGCATCCTAGGACCGGTTTCTGGCATTCCAGCCGTCATCAGCCAGGCTTGCTTGAATCCAGTGGCAAAGTGAGCAAGGGACCCACGTCTGGGCATACCCCCGCCAACTTAGGGCGAACAAAGCGATACAAAAGGGGATGATGGACGGAACGTTTGAGCCAATCAAACACTCACCCCCAGTCAACTGATCTGGGTTTAATCCATCATCATTCTTTAGCTCACTCCACCACCCCAGTTCAGACATGGCCATATGCAAATCAGTCTGACCCTGTGCCTCATGGGAACAGTCCAGCCCGAACTGCCAAGCCATGTCTTCCCTGGACCGGAAACAAGCATCCTAGGACCGGTTTCTTGCATTCCAGCCGTCATCAGCCCGGCTTGCTTGAATCCAGTGGCAAAGTGAGCAAGGGACCCACGTCTGGGCATACCCCCGCCAACTTAGGGCGAACAAAGCGATACAAAAGGGGATGATGGACGGAACGTTTGAGCCAATCAAACACTCACCCCCAGTCAACTGATCTGGGTTTAATCCATCATCATTCTTTAGCTCACTCCACCACCCCAGTTCAGACATGGCCATATGCAAATCAGTCTGACCCTGTGCCTCATGGGAACAGTCCAGCCCGAACTGCCAAGCCATGTCTTCCCTGGACCGGAAACAAGCATCCTAGGACCGGTTTCTGGCATTCCAGCCGTCATCAGCCAGGCTTGCTTGAATCCAGTGGCAAAGTGAGCAAGGGACCCACGTCTGGGCATACCCCCGCCAACTTAGGGCGAACAAAGCGATACAAAAGGGGATGATGGACGGAACGTTTGAGCCAATCAAACACTCACCCCCAGTCAACTGATCTGGGTTTAATCCATCATCATTCTTTAGCTCACTCCACCACCCCAGTTCAGACATGGCCATATGCAAAACAGTCTGACCCTGTACCTCATGGGAACAGTCCAGCCCGAACTGCCAAGCCATGTCTTCCCTGGACCGGAAACAAGCATCCTAGGACCGGTTTCTGGCATTCCAGCCGTCATCAGCCAGGCTTGCTTGAATCCAGTGGCAAAGTGAGCAAGGGACTCACGTCTGGGCATACCCCCGCCAACTTAGGGCGAACAAAGCGATACAAAAGGGGATGATGGACGGAACGTTTGAGCCAATCAAACACTCACCCCCAGTCAACTGATCTGGGTTTAATCCATCATCATTCTTTAGCTCACTCCACCACCCCAGTTCAGACATGGCCATATGCAAATCAGTCTGACCCTGTGCCTCATGGGAACAGTCCAGCCCGAACTGCCAAGCCATGTCTTCCCTGGACCGGAAACAAGCATCCTAGGACCGGTTTCTGGCATTCCAGCCGTCATCAGCCAGGCTTGCTTGAATCCAGTGGCAAAGTGAGCAAGGGACCCACGTCTGGGCATACCCCCACCAACTTAGGGCGAACAAAGCGATACAAAAGGGGATGATGGACTGAACGTTTGAGCCAATCAAACACTCACCCCCAGTCAACTGATCTGGGTTTAATCCATCATCATTCTTTAGCTCACTCCACCACCCCAGTTCAGACATGGCCATATGCAAATCAGTCTGACCCTGTGCCTCATGGGAACAGTCCAGCCCGAACTGCCAAGGCATGTCTTCCCTGGACCGGAAACAAGCATCCTAGGACCGGTTTCTGGCATTCCAGCCGTCATCAGCCAGGCTTGCTTGAATCCAGTGGCAAAGTGAGCAAGGGACCCACGTCTGGGCATACCCCCGCCAACTTAGGGCGAACAAAGCGATACAAAAGGGGATGATGGACGGAACGTTTGAGCCAATCAAACACTCACCCCCAGTCAACTGATCTGGGTTTAATCCATCATCATTCTTTAGCTCACTCCACCACCCCAGTTCAGACATGGCCATATGCAAATCAGTCTGACCCTGTGCCTCATGGGAACAGTCCAGCCCGAACTGCCTTCGCATTGAAGGGGGGGGAGCATTATCTGTGTGGATTTCACCAAACAAGCCATTGGTGGCCATCAGCTTTTTTTGGGATGACCTCTAGCGCTGCTGTGTTCGAGAAGACTTCTACCTCAGGATACTGGGAATAGTCATCCACGACAATAAGCATTTTGGAGCCATCAGGAAGACTCCCAAAGTCTGCACTAACATGCTGCCATGGAGCGGTCAGGCCTTCTTCTGTAAGGGTGCCGGCGGGTCTTATTGGCTGGTGGGCTGGCAGTTCGGGCAGATCTGTACAACTTCTTCTACTCTCTTGTCTAGGCCCAGATCCAGACTTTGCTCCTCAGCCTGTTCTTTGACTTGACGACACCTTGGTGTGTCCCACATGGGCGAGGAGGACAGCCTTTTGTCTTAGGCTGTCCGGGAGCACAAATCATGGGCCACTCATCAAGCAACCTTCATCGGTAACGGACAGTTCCTGGCAGATGTTGTGCAGAGACAGGAGTGTTGACTTTGCTTCAGCGGTGCAGAATGGGGCCAGGAAGCGAAGGGGTTGGCAAGCTCCTGACAGGTTTGATTGGATTGTGATTTGTGGATACTCATCATGTTTCGTGGCTTCCACTACCTCTGCGAGGGACATGGGGATGCGCTTGGATCATTCCACCATCAGGCGAATATATTCTTCTGTCTCGAGGGCATCCGCTAACTCTGGGCTTGTGGCTGGGCGAGCATGGTGGGATAGGAAGTCTGCCGTATTGCAAATGCCTGGTCGCTATTTCACTGTGAAATTGAATTGCTGCAGTTGCAGGATCCATTTCTAAATCCTTGGGGGGGCTTGGATGAGGACCCCCAAAATAAGAGGACTAGGAGTTTGTGATCTGTGACAACGGTGATTGGGAGTAAGTAAATAGAGAAGTGTTGGTATCTCCACAGAGTAGCAATTGCTTCTTGTTCTATCTGGGAGTAGTGTTGCTCGGTTGGTGAGAGTGTCCAGCTAACATAAGCGATGGATGCCTACTCGTCACACTCTTGAAGTTGGGCCAGCATGGCTCCTAGCCCGATAGGGCTGGTTTCCATGACTAGTTGAGAGTCTTTCTGGGAATTGAAGTACAACAGGGTTGTGTCAGCGGATAGTGCAGTCTTGGTTTGTTTGAAGACTTCCTCCTGCTCTTCTCCCCAGACCCAGTGGTTGGTGGATTTGGTAAGTTCCCTGATGGGCTTGGTGATGTCAGAGAGATTTTTCATGAAACGCCCGCAGTATGTGACCATACCCAGGAAGCTGCGGATGCCTGACACGGAGGAGGGGGCTGATGCATTTTAAATGCCCCTCACTTTGTTGGGGTGAGGGCCAATACCTTGGTCAGGGAACCAGTACCCAAAAATCCAGATATCATTCCTCACAAAGTCACATTTCTCCCTGTAAAGGGTTCGACCACCTCTTTGAGCCTGACAATCACAGCCCTGAGGAAAGTGAGGTGCTCTTCAAAGGTTGCAGTGTGTACCAGAATGTCATCACTCACATTTAGTACATCCTTTAGAACCTCCTTGACGATATACTGAAAGACCTTGGCTGCACTGGAGATTTGGAAGTTCAAATGGGTGTTACTCCAGAGGCCGGCATGCATAGAGAACATGGTGATTGGACATGCGTCTGGGTGTAGTTGTATCTGGTGGTAACCAGATTGAACATCTTGGAGAACCATTTCGCCAATGATGTCATCAATGGTTGGTGTAAGATGACACTCTTGTTTGATTGCCAGACTGGGTATTCTCATGTCCACGCATATGCGTACGGCATCTGGCTGCTTGGGTTTTTTCACCACCACAATAGGAGAGGACACCTGGAGGTCGAGATGGAAGGCAATAATGCTGGTTTGAAGCACCATCCGGGCCATCGTGTGATCAATGTGTAGGTGGACGGCTGGGCCACCAGGCAGCCAGTTTCATCAAAAAGGGGAGCAAAGTCTTGCAGTAGATGGTCAACGTCATTGGCGTGCACGCTGAAGGTGAATTAGACCAAGTTGAGTTCCTGGCCAGTCTGACAGCTGTGGAGAAACCCCGTTCCCTCACAAGACACATACACTTTGGCTCTTCGGCAGGTGGAGTCATGGGTGAGGCTAGCCTGGAATATGCCTTCTAGATGCAATGGCGAGTGGTTGCCGAAGGTACATACTTGCACCCTGGTGCGGTGCAGGGCTGGAGGGTCAGCAAGACTATGGTAGACCTCTGTGGCCATCAGTTTTATAGCAGTGCCAGTGCCTATAAAGGTCAAGACTGGATGGCCCTGTACATCTAAAAGGCATATAGGAGTCAACTGGTGTGTTCTGCGGATCTGGTTGATGGCTCTGACTACATGGACAATTTCAGCATCATCATCATCTTCCATGTCGCTATCAGCCAGCGTGACCGGGTGACATTTCACTGCTCTGACTGGCGTCTTCGGGGTTGTAGAATGTAGCTTCGAGGGAGAGGAGCGGAACACCTTAGAGAAGTGGTTGAGCTTGCCGCAGGTGCTGAAGGACTTCTGGTAGGGCAATCACCTGAGTGGGTATAGGGGCCACCACACCAATCACATGTGCAACCAGATGCCTTTGGTTTGGTTGATTCCGACTTTGATTTGCGCGTTTCTTTGCGAAGTGCAATGACGGGTTCCTGTTTTATGGGCGCAGGTTGGGCTTTTGAAAGTTCCTTGGAGAGCCCTAGGGTCAGGATGTCACACTTGGACATGTTGGGTTCTTGCAGGATCCTTTTATTGAGTTTTGAAGAGGCGCACCCTTGAATAAACTGTGCCCTCAACTCATTAGCTTCTTCCGAGAGCATGCATGTGCTTGCAAGTTCTTTTAGGTGGTTGAAGAACACATCGACAGACTTAGCAGTCTTCTACCATGCTTGGCAGAGCAGAAAACACTCATAATCAGGGTTTGAGTAGGGCTCAAAATGCGCTGTCATGTAATTGTCTGGGGGCCCTGCCTCGACAACTGTTTTCAAGATCTTGTGGATTTCAGTGCCACCCAGGTGGAGAAGCATGGCACGTTTCCTGTCTGCAGCCGTCTCCACTGCCTCAAAGTAGTTCTCCAGGCATTCCATCCAAGCTTACCAGCGGGCGGCCTGCAATGGTGTGGGCCCAGTGATTGAAAAGGGCTCCAAGGCAGGAATGGAGTACATTGTGAGGTAGTCGAGGTGTGGAGGTAGGTGAGGGGAATGCCCTGTCTTTTGTGTGGCAGCTTCCTGAAGCAGCGGCAGGGCGTGGCATCCTGCCACACTCTGGGCATGTATAACATGCAGAGATGACGTTGGGCAGCAGTCAGCAGTGGCGAGAGCCAAGGCTGTGCACTTGTGGGGTAGAGGTCTCCTCTATCTGCACAACTGAAACCTGGCACTTATGACCAGTTAGCTCCAGGTAGTGGAGGTGCAGAGACAGCAAGTAGTCCTCCTACTGGTGCACTACTGCTGCAAGAGCTGCGATAAAGTTTCACAACAAAATTCCTAGGCCTCAGGTGGGCAGCGAGAAGTCAGTGCTACAGGGAACTTCCCTGCATGAAAATGCTTCGTCGGGTGAAGGTCAGACAAAGTCATGTAGGCAAGAGAGCGTGAATGGGGCCTCACTGTAGGGAATCGCCTCATTGGGCGAAGGCCAGCCAGAGTCGAATGGGGTGTGGCAGCTGCTAGGGCGCACCAACCTCGAGGAATCAGAGAAAGGCCGGCGGGCCGAAGTCAGCTGCTGATGCAGGCATCACGCTCACGGGGCGGGGTCCGGAGGGTTTGGAGTGACCACGCCGGGCAGGTGAGCTCCCAGAGGCACTGCAGGCAGGTGGGCAGGAAGGCAGAGGGCCCGACAGCAGACAGGGATCATGGGCTGCCGCCAGCGGCCATGAACCGATTGCTGCCACGCCCGTTGACGATCGGCCAGCAAGAGACCAAGAGTGCAGGCACACGCAGGAGGTCAATGCGGCCCCCTTGTCACCAGTGTAATGGTGTAGTGGTGCCGCAGCCGCAATAAGTGGCAACACACACATTGCATATACAGTCGTTGTCTCCAAACTTACTGCCCCTGTTTTTCACAGGCTTTTTATTCACAGTCTGACTCGAGCATTAGACTGAACTAAGTACGCGTGCCTTCTCCTGGGCATCCCACAAGGTGTTGTCTGGAACATGGCAACACTATAGGTACTTGCATTGGCGCTAGGCAGCACAATGTGGGCTAGCACAGGGAAAAGACAGGAATCACCATATCATGTTAGATACGGCTCATTCCTGCCCTTTCCCTATCATGCAAAAAGAACAATTGATGAACAGAATGCTGCACAATGTCAAACATTCACCCCAGTACAGAGATCGGGGCCTAAATCCATCGATTTTTTGCTCCCCAAGCCATTCCAATTCAGACCTAGCCATAATCAAATCAGTCTTGACCCTGTTCCACACGGGAACAGTTCAGCCTGAACTGCCAGGCCAGGTCCTCCCTGGACTGAAAACAAGCATCCTGGGACCAGTTTAGGGGCATCACCCTTCATCAGCCAGGCAAGCTTGACTCCAGTGGCCTGGAGAGCGCGAGACCCCCGTCTGGGCATACCTGCCCCTCTCTGGGTGACAAATGCAAAAAGAACAACTGATGGACAGATTGCTGCACAATGTCAAACATTCACCCCAGTACAGAGATCTGGGCCTAAATCCATCGTTTCTTTGCTACCCATGCTATTCCAGTTCAGACCCAGCCATATGCAAATCAGTCTTGACCCTGTTCCCCATGGGAACAGTCCAGCCCGAAATGCCATGCCAGGTCCTCCCTGGACTGGAAACAAACATCCTGGGACTTGCTGCACTGTATGATTTTTTAATAAATATGCCCCAAAGTATCTGGAGCATCATTAGCTGTGTTGGCCTAGGCAACATCCACATATAGGGATTTGAAGTATCAGCAATCATAGAGCTTGCAATTGCTATGCGTCAGACCCAGGTTGGTAGTTTTAATTACAGAATACCCACAAGACAGACATTCAGGACACTAGTTGTTGTAGGGTGAGGGCGGCATTAAGTTTCCTGTGCACCATTACCAGCATTGTGGATCACTGGGCACACTCAGTAGTCTGGCAGCATGTAAAGGGGCTGCATGACGCCACAGGGCCCGTTACCTGCTAATCCCATCTATCAAACAAATGCTTTTTTGGTAAAAACGCCCCATACCGCGCTTTCACTTTAGTGGCGGCCGCGCCCCTTGCTTTAGACGCCGCTCGCCTAAAGAAAGGGGCGTGGGCTCTAGTCACGTGCAAGTGCGGCATGGGGCGCTTGGAAACAAAAAATATTTGCAATTCAATAGGTCTCGCATTTGCGAGAATTTAAGCTATTGACATTTACCATGCCATTAGCTCAAAGTCTCGTAAATGCGAGACCTATAGCATTTCAAAGGCTTGTTTCCTACATGCCATCACTCCTTACTCTTTATCTCTCAACGTCGCGCCTGTCGTTCCTCACTCTCACCCTTTTTTCCTCCATCTCTTGCCTACTTGCCCTCTATGTTAACCTCATCATTCCTTCTATCTTTTCCGCTCCCCCCTCTTTCTCAGACCTCCTCTCTTTTCTTATGTAATCCTGTTTCTCCCGTGTTGCTTCCTTCTGTCTCCCACTTGTCAAACCCAACCTACCTTCTCTTTTATCTCTTTCTTCCTTCTTCGTTCTTCTGTGTTGCTCAACTGTCAGCACGTTTGTCTCGCTATGTTATTCCTGCTGTAACATACAGCAAGCTAACCTACTTTACATAAATCAATTGAACATTTTCCTTCAATTAGTAGACTCTAGCTGTTGGTGACACAGCACCAGAATTCTATGGAAATCTTAGTGCTTCTGGGAAAACTGATGGGTTGAAAAATGATAAGGATGTTCTTTGCACCTTGCACAGGTCGCACTCAGGGGTCACACTTGCTGTGCGCCACCTTTCTGTGGTGCATAGTCAATGCGCCTCCTGGCGGCCTATTTGCCTCTATGCCCGCATCGATAATAGGGCGTGGGCATGCACAGAGGCAAAGTATTTCCCTCATAAGCATGATGTCATGCCCCCATATTAATGAGGGAACACCCCCTGAAGATAGCACCGGCGATCTATGTATACTGGCACTGTGTGTTTTACAGAAGAGGGTCAGGGCCAGCGCTAAGCATGGGCAAAATTGACAGCTGCCCAGGGCCCCACGCTCAGGTTGAAAACATGGGGCCCCGCTTCTGTGTGAAATGCTACACTATCAGACAGCCCACCTGCTCCTCCAGTGCCCATTCCCCAATCCGATCAAATCAAAGCGCTTCAACTCCTCGTCACGGGTAGTATGTTATATAAATCCAATTAGAATTACAAATATTATTTTTAGGGGCTGTGTCTTCACCTCCCTGGTCCAAGGGCGTGGTGGCATTCCTTGGGGTGCAGGGGTGGGGGAAGGAAATCAGTGGATGGGGAAGTGGGCAGCAGCAAAGCCAACAATTGTGTTGGCTCATAACAACAGGTGCGGGGCAGCACCTCTCTTAAAAACCTGCTGTGAAGCCTTTCATGCCCTATCTGATTTGCGTTGCCAGGCAACAAAAGGGCAGTGTTTAGTAAAGCTCAGTCCCTTGGTCCTTGAAGCACTGCATCAGGCTGCAAGGTCCAGGTATGGGGGCCCCATTCTCTGGGCCTTGCAGCCATTTTCCAGTGCTGCGAGGCCCAGGGCAGGTGCTTGGCCCCCTCTCCTTGGCTGGAATGCTACACTATTGCTGTGAAGCCTTGAAATTCTTGAAAATGTGTCCCGCAGGCTTCGCAGCACATGGATTAGTTTAAAGGAAGTGAGGAACCAGGTACAAGTCCTGGTGCCAGCTCGTCACAACACCGACCCATTCCGCCGGCCACACGCTTGACCCCATCTTCTCCTCAAGCTCCCACGTCTCCTTCAGCCACACCACGGAACTCCTCTGGACCGACCACCGCTGCATCCATTTCACCTTCCAGAAACCCACCACACACCACCGCACCCAACAGATCCCACGCCGCTGCTGGAGCAAAGTCACCGAAGACCAACTACGGGCAACCCTCGCTCTCAGCCCTCCCTCCGACCCATCCAACACCGACGACGCTGCCTGCAACCTCAGACGATGGATGGACGACTGTGCCAACACCCCCGCTGAAAAAACTCACCTACAGTGACACCACCAAAAGAGCCTGCTGGTTCACCTCGGAACTCCTAGCTTCCAAGCGTACCTGCCGGAAACTAGAGAAGAAATGGCACAGTGATAAGACACCGGACAGCCACGCAGCCCACAAAGACGCCATCCGTAACCACCACCACCTCATCAAGTCCGCCAAGAGAATCTCCTTCAAAGACCGCCTCGACAACAACGCACACAACAGCAAGGAGCTTTTCAACATTGTGAAGGAACTCTCCAACCCCAGCTCCAACACCAACGACATCCCGCCGTCGCAACCCCTGTGCGATTCCCTCGCCACCTTCTTCCACCGCAAGATCGCCGACATCCACGACAGCTTCAACACCCAGACAGCCCCAACTAAGATCGATGCACCAGACCCGCCGCACACCATCGACCACGACCCCCTGCCAGCCTGGGCCAGCGTGAACATCGAGGACACCATCAAGACCATGAGCACAATACACTCCGGCTCCCCGTCAGACCCTTTCCAGCACCACATCTTCAACAAAGCCAGCAGCTCCATCGCACCCCACCTGTGCAACATCATCAATCTCTCCTTCGAGACCGCGACCTTCCCAGAGAGCTGGAAACACGCAGAGATCAACGTCCTACTCAAAAAACCCAAGGCGGACCCGAGAGACCTCAAGATCTTCCGGCCCATCTCCCTGCTTCCGTTCCCAGCCAAGGTCATCGAGAAGATCGTCAACAAACAGCTAACCCGCTACCTCAAAGAAAACAGCATCCTGGACCCATCCCAATCGGGGTTCCGCAGCAACCACAGCACTGAGACTGCCCTCATCGCCGCCACCGACGACATCAGGATCCTGCTGGACAACGGTGAGACCGCAGCCCTCATCCTGCTGGACCTCTCTGCCGCCTTCGACACTGTCTGCCACCGCACTCTACACGCACACCTCCACGACGCAGGGATCCGAGACAAGGCCCTGGAATGGGCCACCTCCTTCCTCGCCGGCAGAACCCAGAGAGTCCGCCTCCCACCATTCCGATCCGAAGCCTCCGAGATCATCTGCGGCGTACCCCAGGGATCGTCCCTCAGCCCAACACTGTTCAACATCTACATGGCCCCGCTCGCACGCATCGCCAGACAGCACGACCTCAACATAATCTCCTACGCCGACGACACTCAACTGATCCTCTCCTCACCAAGGACCCCCTCGCCGCCAAATCCAACCTCCATGAAGGAATGAAGGCCGTCGCCGATTGGATGAAGATCAGCTGACTAAAACTGAACACGGAGAAGACAGAGGTCCTCATCCTCGGCTCCAACCCCTCAGCCTGGGACGACTCCTGGTGGCCAACGACGCTGGGAGCAGCCCCGACACCCACCGACCACACACGCAACCTGGGAGTCATCTTCGACTCAACGCTCTCCATGGCCAAGCAAGTCAACGCAGTCTCATCCTCCTGCTTCAACACCCTCCGCATGCTTCGCAAGATCTACAGGTGGATCCCGACAGACACAAGAAGAACAGTCACCCAGGCCCTCGTCAGCAGCAGACTTGACTATGGGAACGCCCTCTACGCGGGAGCCCCGGCCAAGCTCATCAAGCGACTGCAACGCATACAAAACGCCTCCGCACGCCTGATCCTCGATGTACCACGCCACAGCCACATCACCCCCACCTGAGGAACCTGCACTGGCTCCCCGTCGACAGGAGAATCTCCTTCAAACTCCTCATCCACGCACACAAGGCACTCCACAAGACTGGCCCAGCCTACCTCAACAGACGACTCCTCTTCTACGTCCCCAACCGCCAACTCCGCTCCGCCGACCTCTCCCTCGCCACCGTCCCTCGCATTCGAAGAACCACCACCGGCGGCAGATCCTCTCCCACCTCGCCGCCAAGACCTGGAACACCCTTCCACTAAGCCTACGACAGACCCAAGACCTGCTGACCTTCAGGAGGCTACTCAAGACCTGGTTGTTCGACCAGTAGCAGCACCCCCCCCCTTTTTTCCCCCAGCGCCTTGAGACCCTCGCGGGTAAGTAGTGCGCTTTACAAATTCTGTGATTGATTGATTGATTCTGGACAAATCGTTAAATCTCCCCATGCCTAAAAAACAAACCTGACCTTTTGTAATGGTATTGGTACTCATGTAAAGCACTCCAAAAACATTGAGCGAGTTCATGCTACATAAAAGGAACCACAACCCCATGACACAGTCACCCCATGTCCTGGCACTGTGCATCATGCATGACTCATGAACCCCCAGCTGAATAGATAGGTGGATGGCTGAGTGAAAGGATGGATGGCTGAGTGAAAGGATGGATAGCTGAGTGAAAGGATGGATGGCTGAGTGAAAGGCAGTATGGAAGGAGTGAAAGGGTTGAAGGATGAGTGAATTGATGAATAAGTGGATGGATGGATAGATGGATGAATGGATGGATGGGTGAGTGGATGGATGAATGGATGGATAAGTGAAAAAGTGGATGAATGGATGGATGGATAAGAGAATGGATGGATGAGTCAGTGGAAGGCTGGATGAGTAAAAGGGTAAATGGATGGATGAATGGATGGATGGGTGGATGGATGGGTGGAAATGTAGATGGATTAGGGAAAGGCTGGATGGCTGAGTGAAAGGGTGGGTGGAAGAGTAAAAGGAAGGATGGATGAAGTGAGTGGGTGAATAGATGGATGAGGGAAATGGATGTGTGGATGGATGGATTAGTAAATGGATGATGAATAGATGAGCAAAAGGATGGATGTAAGGATGGATGAGTGAAAGAATGGATGTATGAGTAAAAGGGTGAATGGATGGATGAGTGAAAGATTGGATGGATGGATGATAAGAGAATGAATGGATGAGTGAGTTAAAGGCTATATGAGTTAAAGGGTAAGTGGTTGGATGAGTGGAAGGGTGGATGCATTAGTGAAAGGATGGATGGCTGGGTTAAAGGGTTGGTGGATGGATGGAGTGAGAAGGAGGATGGATGGATAGAGTGAAAGGGAGGATGGATAGATGTAGGTGAAGGGTGGATGGAGTGAAATGGTGGCTGGACAGATGAGCAAAAGGATAGATAGATAGATAGATAGATAGATAGATAGATAGATAGATAGATAGATAGATAGATAGATGCATGAAAGGTTGGATGAGTGAAAGGATTTATGTAAGGGTGGATGATTAAAAGAATGGATAGATGAGTGAAAGGGAGGGTGGAATGATGGAAGAAAGGATGGATGGATAAGTGAAAGTATGGTGTGAATGGATGGACAGATAAGTGAATGGATGGATGAGTAAGTGAATGGATGAATGGATGGGTGAAAAGTTAAATGGATGGATGAGGGAAAGGATGGAGTGAAAGTGTGGATGTATGAATGAGCGAGAGGATGGATGGATGATTTGAAAGGCTGGATGGATTGCTGGTGGGGTGGATGAGTGAAAGGGTGGATGGAGGGATGTATAAATGAAATGATGGAGGGAGGGCTAGGTTTGAAAATGGATGGATTTGTAGTGGTGAGCCTCAACAAGGCCTACCAGTGCTTAGGGGTTCTCCCTTCCTTGCACAGAGTCCTCAGACCAATAGGAAGAAGTTGGCACAGAAACTGGAATAGAAAAGACAGAGTTTATTAAACCTCATGAGGTGGAGCTACATTCACACAGCACCCTTCGGTAATGCATGAAGTAGCACACTGAATGGAAGGACCTTGGTCCTTTTATACCCACACAGGGGCTCAAATGAAGGCGGTACAAACACAAATGCTGGTTTTAGGTACATATAAGGTCATACAAGAAATGCACAGTCGACAAGTGGGTGGAGCTAACAGTTTCTACTTCTAGTAGACACATCCTGACATTTATAAACGCGGAACAGCTGCATGGACAGCTGCGAGCTCAACTGAGCATGTGCAAAGCAAAAAGGCTAAATATAACTCGTCTCTAGGCAGATTTCAAGAGCAGTTAACAGGAAGGTAGGACAGAGCACATGGCGAGCACATGGCAGCACATGGCAACCAAAGCGGACAATTTAGCCTCTGAATACAGGATGTCTTCGGCTAATGCTTAACTTAAGTGCTGCCAAATTACAACAGACGACCCTTTCAGCATTAGCTGAAGACATTCGTTTATCTGGGGTAATCTAAATATTCATCCCGTACATCTATTAACATTATTTCGGCCACCTCTTTATTCAACATTTGTTGGGCCTTTGTTTCAGCAACGTTCCCTTTGGCAGGTATACAAGCAGAGATGCAAATGGAGCAAAGCATTGGACCACATTGGATACATACACAGCATGTAAAAAGTATCATAATCATTACACACAGGATAGTCAGTAGCTTCCAGCCCCAAGCAGAAACAAGAGTCCAAAACCATCCAGTAAAAGTCCAAGTACCAGTCTCTGGATGAATTTCTGCAGCAATCTTATGCAGTTCTGATATTGCGCCATATACTGAAGGTGAGTGATCCGGTATGAATACGCAACAGCTGCTACCGATGATGCGACATGCACCACCTCGATCAGCCAAAATCACGTTTAGCACCATCCTATTCTGGAGTGCTACAATCCTTGCAATCTGTAGTTCCTCTGTAATGTTCCCAAGTGCCATAGCTGTCTGATTGGTAACAGCTTCCACAACACGAGTTAATCGCCTGATCTTTCTGCTGTTTAATGCAGCACCCACAAAGAAAAATAAGCCCAAGTTGAAATCAACATATTGTTGTAGGGTAGTGTCGGTTTGGTCAACTTCGTCCATACTTATTGTCCTCTTATTTCTGTTTTTGGAAATATCATTGTACAGTTTAAAATCACGGTGATACAATGCAGGTGCCAGAAACACAGGGGGCAACAGAAAAGATACATAGCAGATTCCTGACCACCCAACAGGTAATTGATAATATCCGTTATTTCCACACACAAAATACGTATTATGCGAGGCTGTGAAAGTGCTGTCATTGGCACCTTCAATGGTCAGGATCACAGTACCACTCGCTCCTCCCCACTGGAATTCTTCCAACGCTACAAATACACAAATCTGCTTTAGCTTTTGTCACATAAATCACAAAAGGTCCAATGTTCTTCTTTATTCTCACATTTGTGAAGACATATGGTGTTGAAATATTGTCCGGTTGATACTCTTCCCATTCCCATTTAGTCCCTTTGGCTTGTGGATAACCTTCTTTATTTTGATAACACACTTTATTAAGTTGAAAAATAATCCCACCTACTGAAGGCTTTCCAGATGCAAACAAAAGCGCATACCAAGCTTGACAAGAACCATTGTGAGAAAATGGAAGAGGAATAAAAGGTGTTCCTCCTTTCTTTTGATGTGCAGGTATCATCCCACACACCCGACAGTTGGTAGTATTTGTAGCATTGTGAGTATGGTGCAACATCTGGATAAAGGTATTGTTTAGATAGGATTGTCGATGCTTCTGCTCACGGTAAGGAAGAGTAAAGTAGTGGTGTTCCACTGGTACTGGCGTAGTGGCAACAAAAAGCTGTCGAACAGGAGCCACCTTCTCGATGTACCACGTAATTGCTGCCTTAGCCACCATAGCAACAACAAACCCTACAGCACAAATGATTCTTTTGTTATTCATTTCAGCAACAGTAATGATTGATCTTTCTAAAAACTTGTTGAAAACAATCGTTGGAGCTCTTCTCCCTGGGCAGCCGTTGATTTCTTCACCATGGGCCAAGGCGGGTGTGACTACACTAATGCAGGGCTGATCCCCCTCAAAAATGGGACGATCAAAGGGGTACATTACTAACAAAAAAAAAGAGTCCTTGGGAAATTGTAGCCGCTGTACAACCAGCCAGAGGGGAGTCTTCTCCCTGTGTCCGTTTGAGCCTCACAGGCAGGCTCTTGTTGTTCCCACGGTGGAGCTGCACAACTCGCAACTTCAAGAATCACGGCCCAGTTTGAGAAGAAAAAGTCTTTCAACGATCCTGTCCAGTGTCTCAGGCAGTGCATCAGTTTTCTTCACTTTAATCTAACAGGCACCAAGGGCACAGCACCTGTACCCTAAACTCAAGTCCTTCCTTAACTCCTGTATTGCTCCGCTGGCGCACTGCTCTTTTGTTGGGGCCACAGAGTGTAGCCAGTATGCTCAGGCATCCCTTGATCAACAAACAGAGGCGCAGACTTGCATTCACTTTGGGACCAGGACTCAAGGCCTGAAGCAACCCTTGTTTCAAAGGGGTCACCTCAAGCAAAAGCCTCCTTGCCGTCCTTATCGGTCTGTGACTCTCTCAGCTGGGCATCAAAAACTGGATCCACAGAAAGATTTCTTCATCCTGATTTGTGACCCCGTCTTTCGCCCAAGACAGTGGCAGGGGTACACACTTCACGTCCCAGTGCTTCCGGCCTTCACTGAGGTCCTAGTTGCCAGCAACGCCTGTGCTGGTTCCCATTATCTTGACTCCAAGCTGGACTGGTGCTGACTCCCAGGCTGGATCTGATGTCCGGGCCCCTCTGGCAATGGTTGTAGGGCAGCAAATTTCTATTGGTGGGCAGAACAAAAGGTCTTTAGACAAGGCACAAAAATAATCTATCAACAGAGAGGATAGTCTCAGAATACTTCCTTAGTCTTGAGATGCCCCATTCATTAGCAAGGCACCCAAGAACCACTTCATCTATCTGAGAATAAAAAAACACCCTAGACCTATTGGCAAGTATAAAAGGAACTTTTGGTGAACTGACAAGAGTAATACGTCACCCAATCCCAAGCAACCAAGGAGGTCTGTGTTCATTTACTAAATTCTGAGGAAAAAAGAAAAACAATACAGACATACTCCAAATCCTTACATTTGTGCATTCCTATATTATTCATCTGAAGAACCTCAAGAAAAAGGAACTTTTCCTACACTTCTACTTATGAACCTTGCATTACTTGTACAGGACTGCAGACACTTCTAAAATACTTTCTCTTACGTAAAGACACCTACATTTTATGCCTAGGACCATGCTTTCATGTTATAGGCGCAGCGGAAAAAATCTAAAACTGCTAATTTAACAGGGATTCTTATTTCATAAATAACTTTTTTTTAAACTCAAGATAGTGGGTACATAAATTTCTCCAGCAGAACATGTTGTGACAAACAAACTCCTATAAAACAATATTTTCCTTCAAAATGTTTGCTAAGGATCACATGGGCGTCTTTCCTGCATTCTACTTTTCACGATCCGGACTACGCAACATCATTTTCAAAAGGAAAAAACCCTATCTCCAGCTCTAATAAGGGCTGTCAGCTCAATTACACAGACTAGCTAATAAAAGACTAGCAATGCCCTTGCAAAACTGTATAGAACATGAGAATAACATAAACAATAATGGTATTGCCACCTGAGATTTTTTAACAGAAACCCCCACTATACAGTTCCCTTTAAAGATCAAATAAGGGAACATCAATCTGTTCTACTCATTCTTTCATACAGGATGGGCAGTAACATAGTATATTTTTCATCATTTTATTAATTCTAACAATTTTAAAACAGTATTACTGAATAGCCAATTAAATGTCTCATGGCCATTTCCTAGACAGCTTAGACAGACTCATGAGAGAGTGAGAAAAAGAAGAGAGAAAACATAAATTTGCCTACCCTTAATTTGCCCAGGAGCTAACCTCCTTCCCCCATTTTGACAGTAGGAAAACCTGAAAACAGGTTTACCTTCTGGCAACACTATCTACCCCTATTTGTGGCAACTGGGCACAAACAAACTTGTAGGAGATATCTTAGAAAGTGGCTATTTTCTGATTCAGCCTAACACAAGCACATTGAGTTAACTTTAGAAAGCGTTAATAACCAATTACCAATTCCTTCAGCAATGGTGCTAGATTAACATGAGGGCGCATGAATGCAAACTAAAATCCATTGCCTCCTTATCTCAGCCCTTGCACAGTAATCTTTAAACTAAAACCATTATTTTTATATACATGGCAGAGCTATGCTCTACTCAGGGCCCACATACGTCACTGCTTTTCCTTCTTTTCATATGACTGCGCAAAACTTGCGTTTGCCAAAAATAGGAAGCAAAGCTTTTCTTCCTCTCTCTGCGCTGTCATCTCTTCTTTCAAAAACTGTTCGGAGGTCGAAATGTCCAAGCAAACCTTCCCCTTAGCCCTGCTAGGTAGCTAAATGCAGAACTCCGACCTTTAACCCTTTCACCAGCTGTCCATTTTTGTGCAAGGCTTTCCATGCGGTCTTTGCAATTCAAAGCAACTCTGGAGAATCACAGCTGAAAGGCAGTCCTGTCCGCCTAATAATTTTAAAGGTAGGATCTAACTTCTGCTGTGTTTTTTTTTTTCTTCAATACTTGTCTCTATCTGTGTGCAGTGTATGGTGTGCATTCTAGCAGGTTAGAGGTCAGCTATTTGTGTTATACTTAAATGTGTGCATTTACTGAAGCCTAAGAGCAGTGTGAAAGCTGCTCTGCTTGGCAGAACTACTTTTAAATAGTGAATTTGTCCCAATTTCGACTTTGGTGGTAGGGGCACTTAAAAATGAATAACCTACAATATTGCGGCATATTAGGGATCCCCAGGGTGTCCTCTAGATATCCCAGAGATGGGGGATCAGAAATGTATAAGGTACACCCTTAAAAAAACGTTTTTATATGCCTGGATAAGGTGAAATTTCACATTGCACTCCCCACATCATGGTAAAGTGCTACTTAAATCCAACTTTGATGCTAGGAGCTATATATTATTCACAGTATGATTATCAGACATTACAAAAGATCAAAAACAATTTTAGGGCAATTATTTTTAATAAACATTTTTTTTTCTTCATATAATCAAAATTCTCCTTTCTTTTTTTTTTTTAAATAATGATCACAAACCCTTTTGATGGTTCCACATATGAAAAGCAAGCCTCATTCCTTTCCTATCACCTTTAAATGTATTTATTTATAATACTGAAGCACAAAAGCCTTACTGAAACATGAAAAGTCTGCGTCACTTTTAAAGGACAGTAATCATTTAACATCAGAACCACAGATGTGCTTGTTAAAAAGGCATTAAGAAAGGAAATCCCTTTTAATCTTTTCTCTGTTATCCAAAATAATGAAACTGTCTTTTCTGACTTATAAAATCAGCAGTTTTTAATGCACGTTTTCAAACCATGTTTGCACTAACTTAAAATCTAGTTGACTCGGCAGTTTCCTTATGGCTTGGGACCAAGAATAGCCATGTGTTGTTGACACAGCTGTGTTCTGACCAGCAGGCGTCAACATCTTACGCCTTTCAAGCCAGCACAAATCTATTGTTCTGTAATGTGGTGTTTATTTCAGCAACAACCAATTCACTCAGATGATGTGAATGCCTTTCAATAGTAATATATAAGGATAATACTGTAACATTTTTCATTTTAGTCCTAATTGTGTGAAAGCACACAAATTCGTTTTTTCCTACCTTTCTATGAGGCCTATGTTATCCCTATTGAATGTAAATTCTGATTTATCTGTACCAGTGTGGCAATTTGCACATATCTATAGTTTCTTACTTTATCAATTTTAATGGTAGCGTGCAGCTATTTAGCATATATTACATTATTCATTCCCTGAATTTAAAAAAATGTAGTTTTTAAATGACATTTGCATAACAGAATGACAACAAAAACCAAATTTAGCTCATTCCAGACATTTTCAGAAGGGGGTCATACACTCATAACACACAACACAGCGCGCTTAAGGCTAGCCATTCTTACACAAAAAACATAGTCTACTTTACTGAAACAAGTACTTTCAAGCATGTCAGTCCAGAACCACATACAACAAAAAAACAATTAACCCACAAATCAACACTTAGGGCAAAAACAAGAGACAGCCTACAGACTGTACGCAAAACCAAACTATTTGTAAATACTAATTGTAAGTCATATTTACAAGAAGAGCTCTCAAAAGTAGTCCAAAAGTCTGCACCAAAACAGCCCAAAAGACTGCTCCATGTTCAAGAAGCCAAAATACACCAAATTCGCCAGTTTTGGCTGGTAGAACACTCAAAAAGCGCTCTGCATATCACCACTTATGAATGTTACTAAGTGCACAGATCAGGATCCGTTTTATGTACATATTTAGTTCCATGGGGTACTTAGTCACCAAGAAAGAAATATCTTTTACTATACCTAAACCTATTTAGGTATCCCCTCTGAGGGAGTCAGCTGAGTACTTACTAAATCCATATTGGTACCTCCAAAACAGCAACACTTTCTACGAAGTGTGCTAGAAGCAGGCATGCCAAAAATATTATAGCATATATAATATTATACTCCAAGTGACACTTAACACAATGTGTGCCGTTCAAGTTTTCAAAGTTAGAGAAAAATCTCCTCATTACCTGCCTATATGTATTGCAATACATATATAATTACAAAACAGATTCCAAAATTGGCCAATCATACAAACAAAGCCACAGTAAGTGTTACTAAACTACCTTACCAATCAAAGGCATCAAACCAACAGCAAGTGCCGCAAAACGGCTCTTACCAATCAAATGGTGTCCAGGTTCCAACTGCCAAGTTCTCAAATCGACCAAATGGTCACTGCACGGCGAATCAACAGAAGAGATCTCAGTCGAGGACCGGCGCCGCCGGGATGGTCAGATCAGAAAGAAAGGAAAACGCCATGGGTGCCAAGACTCGGGTCTCCTCAGGCAGCGATCGCGTCCAAAGCGAGATTCCAATCCTTTGTCTCGACCAGTCCTTCGGGCATCCGAGTCGCCGATGAGCCCCACGTTGGAAGCGCCAATTTGTAGTGGTGAGCCTCAACAAGGCCTACCAGTGCTTAGGGTTCTCCTTCCTTGCACAGAGTCCTCAGACCAATAGGAAGAAGTTGGCACAGAAACTGGAATAGAAAAGACAGAGTTTATTAAACCTCATGAGGTGGAGCTACATTCACACAGCACCCTTCGGTAATGCATGAAGTAGCACACTGAATGGAAGGACCTTGGTCCTTTTATACCCACACAGGGGCTCAAATGAAGGCGGTACAAACACAAATGCTGGTTTTAGGTACATATAAGGTCATACAAGAAATGCACAGTCGACAAGTGGGTGGAGCTAACAGTTTCTACTTCTAGTAGACACATCCTGACATTTATAAACTCGGAACAGCTGCATGGACAGCTGCGAGCTCAACTGAGCATGTGCAAAGCAAAAAGGCTAAATATAACTCGTCTCTAGGCAGATTTCAAGAACAGTTAACAGGAAGGTAGGACAGAGCACATGGCGAGCACATGGCAGCACATGGCAACCAAAATGGCTGCCAGAAATACAAAATGGATTCCACAAAGCGGACAATTTAGCCTCTGAATACAGGATGTCTTCGGCTAATGCTTAACTTAAGTGCTGCCAAATTACAACAGATAGACTTGGATATGGATGGGAACACGGATGAACGGACAGAATGGTGAAAGACTGAATGATGTATGGAAGAATGAATAGATAACAGAATGTAAAGGTGAAATGGTGGATATCAGCGGGTAGATGAAAGAATGAATGGATAGCTGCTTGGATGGAAGAGACAAGAGAGCTCTTCTGGGGGGGGTTGCGACGACTTCGTTTCACTTGCTTAGTGCTAAAAGAGCTTTGGTTCAAAGTGGGGGACGTTTTAATTTTCTGGCTACTCCCTTGTCTATCTGTGACATTTCTGCATTTGCCATGTGTTTACGTATGGCATATCTGCATCATATGTATGACGCTTTAAGTGACACCCAACTGCTACTTGAATGTTACTTTGGTCATTGTAAATTATAGCATGGTTTTTTTAGTGTAAGGTTCTAAGGAGAGCCTTATAGTACCATGAGCTGTGCTTGGGGTGTATATTGTATTTGTAGCAGTAGGCAAGGTGTCCAGAATAAACTGTGTAATAATGTATTCTCAGTACCATCTTCAAGGACACTGCAGAGAAAAGCACCTTTGTGACACTGTCAGCAAGTGCTAGTCTCTCTGTTTGGCAAACTGAATGCAGCTCTCTGCAATTCCCCCATAAACAAAGTCTAACTCCCTATTCTCTTACACTTGCTGACACCCCCATAATGTGCACCCTATAGTGGGTCCACCAAAGCAATCCCCCTAGTTCACCACCAAAGCAAGAGCTCTTTAGTACCATCCCACAGCAATGTGATGCAAGAAGTTCTTAATGACTCCAAGAGTATATAAGATTAATTCTCTGGAGATGACTAAGGGGTGAGCTTCCAGTTTCTAGCTAGGAAACTGAGCTGGTCTGAAGTAGTCTCAAGGCAAAACCTAATTGCTGATATTGTTTCTCTGCCCAGATGATACAAAGCCCTCAACTCTCATCACAGCTGTAGGAATAAACAGCACTGTTATACTGCTGCAACGAACGCACACACTTGCGTGAACACACTCGCACCAAAGCTGTCCACTGCCTTATCATTACAACAGGCTTCACTAAGGGTTCCAAAATAAGTGCATCATCAAATTTCTTTTACGGTCACAGTAAAAGGGATTTATATGAAAAATATAACTTTCACTAGCACAGGTTTCCACCAGAGGATGTCTCAAGTTGCTTCTTTAGACCACATGTAAGTAGTTCATCCTGCTATTATTTTCTTGCATTCTGGAACTTGTCTTTTCATTTTTCTGTCATAAATGCAGCAGTACAAGATCCAAATTAAAGGAATAAATCAAATGATGTATAAGTTTAGGAACTGTAAAAACTCACATTTTGTACAACCTTTTCAGTACTGGGGAGATCTTAACCCTTCTTTGATGACCTGTGATTTATAAAGCTTTCAAATAAAAATGAAAAGGTACATGTATTTGACCTCAACTTTTTTTCTATATACCCGGTTGCATAATTTTTACAGTAGTGATGCCATTCAATTAATTTTGCGCAGTGCTCTGGAATTATTTAGCAGGCACTAATCTAGAAACAATCTGTTAAAATTGAGTAAGGAAATCTATCTTTTTGAGACCTGTGCCTAGCTTTTCCCTTCAATGTGACTATTGTAATCCATGTAATACAGCTTTAAAATAGGCAGACTTATTTCATTTGGGTATTTAGCTTTATCCATGTTTTTGATATCCACACTGGGTGAATTCAGCGATACCAAATTCCTGTGATGTCACTATCTGTGATGTCACTTGCAAATTAGAGGGATCTCACATCTTCCTTTTCGCCCGGGGCCCAAAAATCCTTGGACCAGCCCTGAAGAGGGTGCACAAGTGTCTGCATCTTCTTCTGTAATACTACTGTGCCCTGGGGGTATTGTAAACAGATGCACACCCTGTTGCATCCCCAGGCCCTGTTTGTAACATAGGTACACATCTGGCCCTAAATCTTCAAATTACTCTTACATCACTGATTTAAGCAAGTGTTTGAAATTTTGTAAATGCTGTATAATTTGTATCATCAGCAATACTATTTGCAGGAATAGGACAGTCGTAAATCGAAAAATAGCCTTTGTAAATCAGCCTATAAGCTTTGGTAGAACACTTCTCGCTAACATTTAGAAATGAAGAGGGAAATACTTGGAATTAACCTAGGATAGGCAATGCGATTAAAGAAACTTGAGACACCGAGCACTTTTCTAGGCAACACATAAAAAATGTACGTCGAATCTAGGTGCAATTTAAACATGAAAAGTAAGCTGTGCGCCACCCTTGAGTACAGCAGTATTTATACCAGAGAGAGAGAGGAAATTAGTTACTAAAGTGTAACTCGTCCTCAAGACCTGCAGAGAGAATCCATTTGAAAGCTCTTGCAGTCTCCCGAACATGGCGCGTGTTTGAGACAACATGGCTGGCGCGATTAGAGGACACGTCCGGTGGGAGAACGCCGTGTCCTGGAACCAAAGACCAGGAGATGTACGGATTATCTCTTGATGTGTTCTGGATGATGGCTGAGGCGCTAGGCACTCGCTCTTTCGCTGTACATATTTTATGGAAGCCCCCAAGGGTGCAATGTTATTAAAGAGTTATAGAGATGGGAAAACACATTACTACTAGCATTTATCACCGCAAAATGTCATGCGTGTATACTCAGCGCTGTGCGATGGCCGCAGGGAGCGGGCACGACGCGCGGCAATGCAGACATTAGAAAAACATTAGTGCGACACAGTATGGATGTTAAAAGCAGGCCGTGATGGCTGCCACTTTTGACACAACTAAAATGCTTTTTGCTAGCGGTTCAGCAGAAAATGGATTTTATGGAAGTGGCCACCAAAACCAATTAAAGGGAAGGCAAGGCACTATTGCGTTATGGGGCCCAACCAGCCTTAGCTATTTTCGGTAAAGAAAAGTTGGCTATGGGCACCCAGTCGACTAACTGACCGTTTGCTTCCATAAATATTCCGTCCTACACATTAAGGGCAAACTAGAAAGCCAATTTGTAAAGGTGCCTGACTAGGACATGGTAAAGTGAAAGGCTCTTTTATGTTGGCATAGAGCGGAGTGGGGCATTTTAATCTGGGCATTTCCGGTTTCTGTACTTTAGAAAACATAAGGCCCCACCCTACATCCTGATAAAGGAAAGCTGACTCCTGAACTTTGCCTCTGCTATTGTGAAAGTACAGCGTGTAGGTGCTGTGCAGGGTGGGATTGTAAACAAAAAGGAATTGGCAGGCTCCAGGGCAGAGACAAGGGGTCATGACAACATCTGGAAATAGAAAATGGAGTGCCCCTTCCTTAATAGAATTAATGAACTCCACTTGCGAATTTAAATTGAATGCACATAAGTACCAAGACCCATTGTGGAGACACGCTGAAGAGCAAGATGTGGGCCCATAATGACTTATCAGGTGCTGTTTTTGGTGCCCCCCCCCTTACTGCAACATAGAAGATTGTGCACTCAAGTTCAAGCAGTTGCTGAGAGGTGCTTCCAGAACTTTCAAGAGGCTTTCACTCTCTGACTATACAAACCTTTCAAACCTTTCTCAAAGCTTCCAGTGAAGATTCTCCGAAATCATTTCAAGCTCCGTATGCTATTTTAAATAATAATGCCTTTGCAGTGAATTTCTAATTTTTTTTAACATATGTTAAAATCTTACTACCTTCCTCACGTAGAACTGCTTCACCGAGTCCCCCCCCCCCCCAAAAGTGAAAATAAAGAAAGGGGGCAGGGTAGGAATACCCTGACTCCCAAGCCATGGTGTTGGGGTCCCCCTGGATCCCCGACATGGCATAAAAGCTTTTTTTTTTAAAACAAATTGCGGTGAAATCATGATATATGCGAATTTGCTGCAATTAAAAAATAAAATCAAGCGCGGGCTCCCTAGGCTAATTTCAACAGTATGGGGGGCCTCACAGACCCCCCTGCCCAGGGGACCGCCATCTTCGACCTCCCCCGCAGCCCCAGGGACCGCCACCTCTCCGGGGCTAAAATAAATAATGATGCATAGGGGGGGCTCCAGCCTCACCATGCAGCCCCGGGGACCACCACCTCCCTGGGGCACAAATACACTAATGAAGGGGGTCCCTTCCCCGGGTCAAATTTGAAGAAGGGAACAGCCCACCTCCAGAAGCCCTAGATGGCCCTGGGGACCACCACCCCCCAGGGCCGGCTCCAGCAATGTCCCGGGGTGCCCACCCCCGGGACATTCAAGTTTGCTATGGCATGACACAGAAAACAATGTGCTCCGCTTTGAGCAAGCGATAGCATTTTGCTCTCGCTTGCTCAAAGTGGAGCACACTTTGCTTTTACACACTGGGAGCTGCATGTCAGCAGCTCTCTGTGTGTAAAAACAATGCCAGCTCCCACAAGAGGCGGGGAGCCAGCAAGGACCGCGGGAGTCTTCAGGCTCCCCTCGTGGTCCCCAACGAGGTGGCCATGACCCGGGGATGGGGTCCCCGCGGCCTTTTAAGAAAAAAAGAAATGGCTGGGCCCTGGTGGATGGGGTCCCCGGGCCCGAAATCGGCCTGGGGAGGAGGGCCACGCGGTCCCCTTCCCCTTTAAAAAATATATAGATATATATAAAGGCCTTGCCCCGGGCGATGTGGGCCCCGGGCCGAAATTGGCCTCAGGAGTTGGGCTGCGTGAACACCTCCCTTTAAAAAAAATAAAATAATAATAATTAATTAATAAAAGGGGCAGGCCCCTGCAGGTGGTATCCCAGGGGCCAAAAATGGCCCAGGGAAGGGGGCCACAGGGCCCCCTTCCTTTATTTATAAAAATAAAAATAATAAAACGCCAGGCCCTGAGGGATGGGGACTACGGGCCGAAATCGGTCCAGGAGGTGGACTGCGCGGCCCCCTCCCGTTTGTTTATTAAAAAAATGAAAAAAGCAACCATTGACACACCTATACCAGTACTTATACACTTACTCACTGATTCATAGGTCTACACACACATCCACTCAGTTACCCATACTGCCACTCATACAACAACACACTCACTAATACAGCCACTGATATATCCACTCATACAGCCATATAGCCACTCACACACTATCAGTCACTCATAGAGTTACTCACACACCTACTCACTCACCTATAGAGTCAATCACACAGCCATTTACTCACCTATACAGTTATATACACACACACTCACCTATTCATACAGATACTAACACATACTCACTGACTCACCCATACATTCACTCACACAAGCACACACTCACACATACAGACATTCATATACTCCAACACTCACCTATACTGCCTTTCACATATCCAGTTGCTCACCAATATATCACGGACACATCCATTCACTCACCAACACAGCCACAGACACACACTCAGTCACCTATACAGCCCTTCACTTACGCACTCACTAACCCATACAGCTACTGACTCATCCACTCCCTCATCCATGCAGGCAATCACACACACTCTCTGAAATTAATAATATCCTGCCTGAAGGCTACTTTAATAAGCGGAATACAAACTCGTCTTTTGATTGTGCTCAAAAAGAGTCACAAATGAGCCAAACAGAGACTACACTCACTATACATGCTGGTATAATGGATGAAAATATAAAATTGCATGCAATGCATTGATAAGTCACAATAGTTCAACAGAAAATGAATACATTCTTATTTTATTATGAGTATGAAAACAATCTAAACTGAATACTGTATAATCACCGAATTAAAAAACTATATAATCACAGAATGAAAAAACAATGCCAAGACACAAAGAAATATATTAATATATCTGATCCCACACTTCCATACATACCACATTCATACCACAAACAGTTTTCACACACTAAAAACAAAGATTAAGGAAATCTGGGAGAACCATCCCTCAGACATATTCAGACAAAAAACTACAATGTAGAGTCTGTTTATACATTGATACATCGGTCTTAAAATGTTTGAGTAGTGTATATAACAGAAAAGTTATTTTACTCAGTGTTATTATAGTATTTTAATATAATTTTATGAATGTCCTGCACAGATACAATTCTAAATAGAAGTAGTTTGATCACTACTACAGACATTGTATATGGTGATTCTGTTTTTTTTATGGTCTCCACAACATGCGCCGACGCGCGTTTCGGTAATGACCTGTAGTTGGGGTCGTACCTTCTTCAGGGCGCTAAAAACATGGGAGGATCAGGGAGTCTTGGTGTCCAAAAATGGCAAACTTCTAGAAAAATGAAAAAAATATTTTTTCTTTGAGGGAAAAAACTGGGCTCATGCAAGGATAAGACTAACTATACAAAAATAAAGAATAAGGGAAGTGTAGAAGGTAGCTAGTGTCAAGGCTACTTGAACGAAGCATAGAACAATGTCTAGTATGACCAGTGTGGAGTATAGGAAAAATAGGGAAAGCCCCGACTCTCCAGTGAGTATTATGGAAAGAGGTAAAGTTGCCGAAAAAGGGATACAAACATGCACCATGCAAACCCATCCCAGTGTCCCAGAGAAAGAGGAATTGAGGGCTACAGGGCAAATTGCCTGTTGCCTGTCGCGTGTTAGCCACCAAATGGAAATGTGTGCAGTTCACCATTGATGCCGTGAACATAGGAAAATCTTGGGAGCCAGGTATTTACCTGTCCCTCTAGAAGAACTTCAAAATCAAGAGGTATAAGTACTTTTGAGACAAAACAGGAGTAACGCAGAAAACGGCCCAAACGTGAGGAATTCCGAGGGCAATTCTAGAAAAATTAAATGCAGTTAATGTTAATGGCACTAATAATTGAGAAAACAACAAAGGGCAGCTATATGTATATTTTAGAGGGTTAAACCCTACCCCGCATACCTTATAAATGATTCCTTGGATAGAAGTCCTCTAAGAAAAGGAGTAGAGGCCAAGGTTCAAAATGGATAGAAACTAATGCATGTCTTCAGGGGAGGAGAGAGGAGATCTCAAGATATATATTCAATGAAAAAAGCAAAGGTTAAAGCTTAGTGGTAGTTATGAAAACTTTCGCCTAACCAAACCAAACTTAAACGACACAAACTTAAAAAATTTGAGAGATATAGTTATAGCTTTCATTTATAATTTATCCACCATCTTCAAATTATTATAAGCAAGCCACCTCGTTAATGTAGTGTGGCGAGTGAAGTAACAAGACTGCGTTCGGAGGTGCGCGACTTATAGTAATTTGAAGGTGGTGCGTAAATTATAAATTGAAGTTTTAATTATAACTTACAATTTTTAATGTTTGTGTATTTTAAGTTGGGTTTGTATGGAAAAGATTAAATACAGTATTTCTAACTAAATTATTCTTCACATTTGTTTTTTTCATTGTATGTTAATCATTCTTATTTTTTAATAAAAATGTGTTTCAAATCGTAGTGTAGAGTGTCATTTATTGGAGTGTCGTATAGTACAGTACAGTGAAGGAGAGTGCCATAGAGTCTAGTGTCGAGGGATAGTAAAATATTTTGGAGTCGAGTAGAGTGGAGTGACGTAGTGTACAATGGATTAAAGTGTTATACAGTGGAGTGGAGTGGTGTGGAGTGTCATATAGTGGAGTGGAGTATCGTAGAGTGGAGTGGCATGTTGCACAGTGTAAGAGAGCATGCGGAGGTCCCAAAAACTCCCCTCTGCAAAACAGAGCAGAGTTTTTTCCTCACTCGCGCTCATCAACGTTAAGTTAGATGCGCACGAGTGAGGAACTTCCAATGCTAGACCACCTCCCAGCGAGATTTCTCAACGCAGGCGGTGGCAGATGGTTGCGTCCGCTCGTGTTGAAAAAACATCCGTTCACATTGAGGAAACTGCTGCTCGAGTAGAAAATTTATTTGAGCAGCAAAAAGAAGCAGCGTCCTCTTGCACTGCAAATGGTGCCATTTGCGCTGATTTTCCAAGCCGTGACAAATATACAGCGCTAAAAACCAGGGCGAACGGTGCGACCTAATGCACTCTGCCACTTGCAGAACTCTGCATAGCGCAGCAGAGTTTTTTTGTCACTTCACCCAGACCTAGCTATAACTACAACTTTAGAATTTTAAGTTTATGTTTGGATTTATAGGGAAAAAAGTTTTCCTCACTATAACTAAGCTTTAACATTTCGTTTTTTCATTGAATTTCAATGGATTTAATTTTTTTTTAATAAAAATGTATTTCTAATTATAGAGTCCAGTGTCACTGAGTGGAGTGTTGTTATGGGGGTGTTGTACATTACAGTGGAGGAGAGTGTTGTAAACTCTATTGTCGTAGAGTGGACTATTGTAGAGTTGAATAGAGTGGAGTATATTATAGTGGAATGGCGTATCGTACAGTGTTGTAAAATGTTTTATAGTGTTGTGGCATCATTTCTCATATAGTGGAGTCAAGTATCGTAGACTGGAGTGGCTAGTCCTACAGTGGGCAGGCATGTCATACAGTAGAGTAGAGTGTTGTAGACTGTTATAGAGCGGAGTAGAGTGTTTTAGAGTGGAGTATGGTGAAGTAAAGTGTTGTAGAGCAGAGAATTTTTGAGTGGAGTGTCATGGAGTACAGTGGGGGAGAGTGTTGCAGAGAAGAGTGCTGTGTCATACAGTGGAGTGGTGTATCGCAGAGAGGAGTGGAGTGACGTGAAGTTGAGTCTCGTTCAGTGTAGTACAGTGGCATAGAGTGGATGGGCATAGAGTGGAGTAGAGTGGCATAGAGTGTAGTACAGTGTTGTAGAGAGGAGTTGCATACAGTGGAGTAGAGTGTCGGATTGAGAAGAGCGCTGTCGAGCAGAGTATGGTACACACAACATTCCCCTCAGTCTCCCGAGTAAAATGATACCTCACTTGTGTGGGTGGGGCAAGGGCCTGTGACTGGGAAGGGCCAAAAACATAGGCATTAAGGGTATAGCACAGCGAATTCTAAGCACTACATTTGTTTAAAAATACGTTTTTAGCAGATTCTGCATTGGACACCCACACAAGTGAGGTATCATTTTACTCGGGAGACTGAGGGGAACGCTCTCTGGTAGGACATTTGTGCCGGCACGGTGATCCCACGCAAAAATATGTGGAAAATTTGATTTTTTTTCAGCTAAATTTTAGGTTTGCAGGGGATTCTGGGTAGGAAAATTTTGGGCGATCCACGCAAGCCATACCTCCCTGGACTCCCCCAGGTGTCTAGTTTTCAGAAATGTGTGGGTTTGGTAGGGTTCCCTAGATGGCCGCCGAGCCCAGGAGCAAAAACCCAGATGCCCCCCTTGCAAAACCAGGTCGTTTTGTGATAGGTAATTTTGATGTCTCCTTAATACGTTTTGGGCACTTGCCTGTCGCTGGTACTTGGCCCACCCACAAGAGTGAGGTACCATTTTTATCGAGAGACCTGGGGGAACGCTGGGTGGTAAGAAATTTGTGTCAGCCCGGTGATCCCACAACTTTCCCACACAGAAATTTGAGAAAAATGTGAATTATTGAGCTAAATTTGAGGTTTGCAGGGGATTCTGGGTAGGAAAACGTTGGGGGGTCCATGCAGCCCATACCTCCCTAGACTCCCCTGGGTGTCTAGTTTTCAGAATGTGTGGGTTTGGTAGATTTCCCTAGATGGCCACCGAGCCCGGGGCCAAAAACCCAGGTGACACCCCCTAGCAAACGAGGCCGTTTTGTGATAGGTAATTTTGATGTCTCCTCAATACATTTTGGGCCCTTGCCTGTTGCGGGCACTTGGCCCACCCACATGAGTGAGGTACCATTTTTATCAGAAGATCTGGGGGAACGCTGGGTAGTAGGAAATTTGTGTCAACCCGGTGATCCCACAACTTTCCCACAAAGAAATTTGAGAAAAATTTGATTTTTTCAGCTAAATTTGAGGGTTGGAGGGGATTCTGGTTAGGAAAACGTTGGGGGCTCCATGCAGGCCATACCTCCCTGGACTCCCCCGGGTGTCTAGTTTTCAGAAATGTGTGGGTTTGGTAGGTTTCCCTAGATGGCCGCCGAGCCCAAGGAAAAAAACTCAGGTGACCCCTTTGCAAAACCAGGTCGTTTTGTGATAGGTAATTTTGATGTCTCCTCAATATGTTTTGGGCCCTTGCCTGTCGCGGGTACTTGGCCCACCCACACGAGTGAGGTACCATTTTTATCGGGAGACCTGGGGGAACACTGGGTGGTAGGAAATTTGTATCAGCCCGGTGATCCCACAACTTTCCCACACAGAAATGTTTGAAAAATTTGATTTTTTCAGCTAAATTTGAGGTTTGCAGGGGATTCTGGGTAGGAAAACGTTGGGGGGTCCATGCAACCCACACCTCTATGGACTCCCCAGGGTGTCTAGTTTTCAGAAATGTGTGGGTTTGGTAGGTTACATTATATGGCTGCTGAGCCTGGGACCAAAAACGTAGGTGACCCCCTTGAAAAACCAGGTCGTTTTGTGATAGATAGGTGGGCGCCTGTGTTTTTCGTCCCGGGTTTGCAGACAGCTAGGGTAACCTAAAAAACCCAGACATTTCTGAAAACTAGACATCCGTGGGAGCCCGGGGAGGTGTGGCTTGCTTTGATCCCCCAACATTTTCCTTCCAAAAATTCGCTGCAAACCTCAAATTTAGCTAAAAATTCACATTTTCCTCTATTATCTGTGTGGGAAATTTGTGAGACCACCGCACGGCACAAATTTCCTACCACTCAGCGTTCCCCTTAGTCTCCCGATAAAAATGATACCTTACTTGTGTGGATGGGCCAAGTGCCTATGAAGGGCCACAAACGTGTAGAAATTGAGGGGGTCCCAAAGCGGGTCTAAAAGGGCAGTTTGTTTATAAGTTTTTAGGCTGACGCTACTTTAGGCATCCACACAAGTGAGGTATAATGTTTCTCAGGAGAACAAGGGGAATGCTGGGTAGTAGGAAATTTGTGCCTGCACAATGATACTACAACTTATCCAAACAGAAATGTGAGGAAAAATGTGAGTTTGTAAGTAAATTTGAGGTTTGCAGGGGATTCTGGGTAAGAAAACGCTGGGGGATCCATTCAAGCCACACCACCAGCCAAGAGTCCGTACACCCACACAATCATCCACACACATCACCAGCCAAGCACCATCCACGCACACCGCCAGCCAAACGCCATCCACGCAAACTGCCAGCCAAATGCTATCAATGCACACAGTCAGCCAAGCCATGTCCATGCACACCTCCAGCCAAGCGCAACCCATGCACTCCGCCAGCCAAGCGCCATCCCTGCACACCGCCAGCTGAGCAGGGCCGGACTGGGAACAGCAACCAGCCCTGGCAGATTGCTGCTCAACAGGCCCTGGGAGGGGGGGAGGGCTATTAAAAAGCACTTCTCCCACTTTTTTTTACTGGGGCCCGATATTGCAGCACTGCTGCAAAACCAGCCCCCAGTGACAAAACCACCCCCCCCACGGCCAGAAAACCGGCCCCCACCCCTCCTGCCCACCGGGGAAATGCCCAGTGCCCGCTACGGCCCATCCAGCCCTGCAGCCAAGCACCATCCATGCACACAGCCAGCCAAGCACCAGTCCACATACACCGCCAGCCAAGCGCCACTCCATGCACACCACCAAGCAAGAGCCAATCTACATACACCGTCATCAAGCGCGAGTCCACCCATTAGCCAAGTGCAGGTCCACACACACTGCCAGCAAAATGCCAGCCAAAGGTCAGTACATTCAGACCGTCAACCAAAGTCCAGTTTACACACACACAAACTCTCCCTGGTTTCTAGTGGTTTTCTGCTCCCGCTTGGGTGTAGATGAGAATAAAAATATCACGGAAACAGCCAAAATGTGTGCCTGAAAAAAGGGAGCGATCCTTGCCTATGGGACTTCTCACTGGCATGCCCATAAACATATCCCTGGTGCCTAGTGTGCTTTCTGTAACCCGCCCGTAGGCAGATAAGGGCTATTGCCCCGATCTGCCTTCAGGGGGGGGCAGAAAGCCTTTTTGGAGGTGGGGGCATTAGCATGCCCATTCTCGGCAACCCATACGTATAAATAAAACAACAAAATCCCTGGTTCCTAGTGGGCTTTCTGTCCCGGGGGGGAGGGGGGCAGAATAGGGACAATTGCCCTCATCTGCCAGAAAGGCTGTGGCAATTTATTTTGGGGGGGTGGAGGCAGCGGTATGCCCATTTTGGGCAGCCCCCACCTCTATGTAAAAAAAAAACAATGCCTGAGGCTTAGTGGGCTTTCTGCCCCCCAAGGGGGCATATCAGGGGCTATTGTCCCATCTGCCTCCTGGGGGGGCAGAAAGACTGTGGGATTTTGGGGGGGCATTGGCATGCCCATTTTGGGCAGCCCCCGCCCCAAGATACATACAAAAAAATCCCTGGTGCCTAGAGGGCTTTCTGCCCCCCCGGGGGGGCATATTGTAGGCTATTGTCCCCATCTGGCTCCCAGGGGAGGCAGAAAGGCTGTGGAATTTTTTTGGGGGGTGGTGGCATTGGCATGCCCATTTTGGGCAGCCCCCACCCCCACGCATAAAAAAACCCAATCCCTGGTGCCTAGTGGGCTTTCTGACCCCCCCGGGGGGCAGATCAGGGGATATTGCCCCCATCTGCCTCCAGGAGGGGCAGAAAGACTGTGGAATTTTTTGGTGGGGTGGGGACATTGGCATGCCCATTTAGGACAGCCCACACCCCTAAAAACAATAAAAAAGAATCCCTGGCAGCTAGTGGGCTTTCTGCTCCCCCGGGGGGCAGATCGGGGGATACTGCCCCCATCTGCCTCCCAGGGGGAGGGGCAGAAAGATTGTGAAATTTTGTGGAGTGGGGGCATTGGCATGTCCATCTCGGGCAGCCCCCACCCCAAAATTCAACAGAAAAAAATCCCTGGTGTCTAGTGGTCTTTCTGTGCCCCTGGGGGGCAGATTGAGGGCTACTTCCCCCATCAGCCCCCCAGGGGGGCAGAAAGACTGTAATTATGCGGGTGTGGGGGCATTGGCATGCCCATCTTGGGCAGCCCCCACCCCTAATTGCAATGGAAAAATATCCCTGTTATCTAGTGGACTTTCTACCCCCAGGGGGGAAGATTGGGGGCTACTGCACCCATCTGCCCCCAGGGGGGGGCAGAAAGACTGGTTACTGCTTTTTCCAATGGTACCATTAGAAAGGGAAGATTCTCCCCTTTCCAACGATACCTCTCCTGACGTTCTATGTGCACAGGGGGCTGAGATAGCCCCCTGAGCACGTAGAAAGTGAAACTGAAATGATGTCAGCGCGACTTGCGCGCTGATCGTCATTTCAGGTAAACCATCAACACAGCCTCGAGAGCAGCCTCGAGAGCTGCGGAAGCTCTTCCCCAGCTCCTGAGGCTGTTGGGGAGAAAAATAAATCCCTGTGGTGCCCGCATCAGAGGGATTTCAATAGTCATGTGCGAGGACGGCCGGGAGCCATCCTGCGCACATGCCCACCGTGCTCAGGACGGCCGGGAGCCGTCCTGAGCACAGAAGGGGATAATAGAGTGGATTGGTGTGTCATAGAGTAGAGTGGCATGGAGAAGAGTGTAGTGGTGTAGCCTAGGTAGTAAACTGTTATAAATTGGAGTGGGGTGATGTACAGTAGAGTGGAGTGCTGTGTTGTTGAGTATAGAAAAGTGTTGTTTGGTGGAACAGAGAGTTGCACAATGGAGTGTATGGGCATACAGTTGAGTATAGAGTTGAACAGTGCAGTGTACGAGGATGGAGTGGAGCAGAGTCTAATAAAGTGGTATAGATCATAGTAGAGTAGAGGTTTGCAGAGTGGAGTCATATTGAGTGGGTCTCATACAGTAGAGTGGAGTGCTGCATCGTACAGGGTTGGAAACTGTCATAGAGTGGACTAAAGTGTTGTACAATAGAGTGTACGGGCATAGAGTCAAGTACAAATTTGAACAGTGTGGTGTATGGAGATAGAGGAGAGTAGAGGCTAGTAAAGTGGCATAAACTGTAGCAGAGTTTTGTAGAGTGTAGTTATATATAGTGGAGGAGTGTACACTGGAGTGGTGTAGAGTGGAGTAGTGTACAGTGGAGTGGGTTACAGCTGAAAAAGGAAGAGTGAAGTGGTGTACAGTGGAACAGCATATAGTGGAGTAGCGTACAGTGGAGTGGCGTACAGTGGAGTAGCGTAGCCTGGAGTGACGTACAGCGGAGTGGTGTAGAATGGAGTGTTATGCAATGGAGGGGCATAGAGTGTAATAGCGTATAGTGAAGTACCTTACAGTAGAGTGGTGTAGACTGGAGTGGTTTACAGTGGAGTGGGGTAGAGTGCAATAACATACAGTGGAGTGGAGTACAGTGGAGTGACATCCAAAGGAAAAGCGTAGAATGGAGAGGCATACAGTGAATTGGGGTGGGGTGGAATACCATACAGTAGAGTGGCAAAGATTGAAGTTGCATTCAGTGTAATAGCGTAGAGTTGAGTGGCATACAGTGGAACAGCAAAGAGTGGAGTACAGTGGAGTGACATAGAGTGGAGAAGTGTAGAGTGGAATAGTGTAGAGTGGAATAGCGTACAGTGGAGTGGCGTAAAGTGGAGTGGTATAGACTGCAGTGGTATAGACTGGAGTGGCGTAGAGTGGAGTGGGGTTGAGTGGAATAGCATACAGTGGAGTGGTGCAGAGTGGAGTGGCGCAGAGTGGAGTGGCTTCCAATGGACTAGCAAGAATGGAGTGGCACAGAGTGGAGTGGTATTCACAGGAGTGGCATAGAGTGGAGTAGCATATACTGGAGTAGCATGTGGTAGAATAGCGTAGAGCAGAGTAGGCTATAGTGGAGTGGCCTACAATGGAGTGGCGTACACTGAAGTGGTGTAGAGTGGAGTTGCATGCAGTGTAATAGCATAGAGTGGACTGACATAGAGTGGAGTTGTGTACAGTGTAATAGAGTAGAGTGCAGTGGCATAGAGTGGAGTGTTATACAGTGGAGTGGTGTAGACTGGAGTGACTTACAGCGGAGTGGGATAGAGTGCAATAGCATACAGTGGAGTGGCTGATATGGGAGTGGTGTTCAATGGAATATCATGGAATGAAGTGTCATAGAGTGGAGTGCTATACGCTGGAATAGTAGCATACAGTGGAATGACATACAATGGAATAACGTAGAGTTGAGTGTTGTAGAGTGGAGCAGCATACAGTGGATTAATGTAGAGTGGAGTGTGGTGGAATTGCATAGAGTGGAATTGAATATAGTGGAGGAGCATCCAGTGGATTGGCATACAGTGGAGTGGCATAGAGTAGAGGTACATACAGTGTAAGAGCGTAGCGTGTAGTGCTGTACAGTGGACTTGCATACAGTGTAATAGCGCAGAGTAGAGTGGCGTAGAGTGAAGTCTTGTGCAGTAGAGAGGTGTAGAGTAGAGTGGCGTAGCGTGGAATAGCGTATAGTGGAGTGACATACAGTGGCGTGGCATTAAGCAGAGTGGTGGAGAGTGAAGTGGTGTACACTAGAGTGGCGTATACTGGAATACCGTAGAGTTGAGTGGCGCACGAATGTCTGTTATATTTAGCAGCAATGTAGATTATGGTGCACAGAGTAACCCAAAACAGTGAATTGCGCTGCTTTGTCTTTCTCCAGGTTTACCAATCAATGCAGGGCCATGCATGGCTACCTTGTTTTGCTTTGTAAATCTGACGCAAGTATTGCGATGCCCATGCAACACCATGTGTGATGCAATACAATAATACAGGTAGGCCAGCTATTTTGGGTCACAGTATACCACAGTAACTTTGCGGTATATCATGGTACATGGTGATAACAAGCCAGTATATAATTGGGTAATAGCTGGTTTTTAGAAAATGGAGGAAGCAGCCATATTGTTTTTACTACACTTTGCTGAGTTCTGTGTTAGGGCCTTGTATATAGGTTAGTATTAGGTTTTATTGCAGTTCCCTTCCTATTACAATTTTATTATAATTGTAATAGGAAGAGAAATGTATTTTTTTTTTTACATATTTCTAAATAAGTTTGCAGAGTACTGCTACGTTACCAAGTAAGCACTGTATTTTTAGAAGCTTTTTTAGGTAATCCTGCGTTACTCCATACAATTGTTTTTACAGGATTAAATATGTTAAAAATTATACACTGTTCTACACTATATTTGTGAAATATAGTGTATTGCAGTGTGTTTTCACTTTTTTAAAGATATTTCTTTTTTAAGTAACATGGTATTTCATAGGTAGTTCCGTAGTGCTCCGTGACATTTAAAAAAAAATATACAGAAACTTATAATTATTTTTCCCTTCCTAGTACCACTTTACTAAAGTCGTAATCGGTAGGGAAAAATAGAAAACCTAATACTTAGCTATATCTAAGGCCCTAAGCCAGAACATTGGCAAAGTGGCCTTAAAACAACATGGCTGCCTTGCACTTTTGTAAGGCAGTCATTATCCAATCAGATAATGAATTGTCATCACCATGTACCACAGTAGTTTCACAAAAGTTCACTAAATTCCGCAAAAGTACGGCAGTCACAGATATCACTAAGTGTAAATGGCTTATAACTTAAAAAATACCCTAATTACCTGCAGTACCCAAAAAGGATCATCTGCGCACCATAATGTATGTCCTACCAAATTTTATGTGACTCTGTTCAGCCATTTTTGCGTTATGTCAAATACAATTGTCTATAGAAAATGCATAGGTAGAAAAAAAAGAATTTTGGGACTCCCTTTATTTTTGCACTCCCTTACCGATTCACCTCAAACCTTTACATCATCACAAAATGTAGAACATTCTATAGGACTGGAAAGTTTTATGGTGATTTGTGGTGATTCATCAAACAAGTGGAAAGTTATCAGGGATCAAAAATCTGAGGAATTCCTATCTTTGCGAATCCTAACTGTAACTACAAAGTGGCAATAAGATTTAATGTAATATCTGTCTTTGTATCTATTGTATTTGTTATGCATTTGTTTATTGGTTCACATAATGTGTCACCATAAATGTTTCTTTTAGTTGTTCTGAAACTTTACATGTGCAGTCTAGTTTATTTTTTGGACTTCCTTGCTAACTTTAGTAGGATTGTGATACATATGAAACCCAAAGTGAATAAAAGGCAATTGTTGTTATAAAAATTGAGATTATTTATTTTTTCCTAGTGGCCAATTACCATGTCCCCCATATTGTAGCTTCCGTAGTTAAGTTGGGCCACTTTTCCATTTTGTTGCACACAAGTGCTTATGAAAGGTGGGTTTTGTTTGGAATGTTGGGCACAGTTTCATTTTGTGAGCCAGCAAGCAGGCAAAGAAAGTTTATGTAGATTAAGATGTATTTTATTTATTACGTAATTGTTTACTGGTTTCCATTAGCAAGTGAGCAGGGCATCCACCTCTGGCCCTGGGGGATGGGGTCCCCGGGTCCCTAGAAGGCTCAAGAAGGGGGGCCTGTTGCCCCCTTTTATTCTTAATTGAATCTGGCCTTAGGAGATGGAGTTCTTTGGCCTATGAAGGCTTGGGGAGGGGGCCACACACACCCCTTCCCCTCAATATGTGTTGCTTGGTGGGTGCCCCGGATGGGCACCCACACATAATTTAGTGAGGCCCTGGGGGATGGGTTCCACGGAGCCACAATAGGCTCTGGGAGGTGGGCCATGTGGTTCCTCCCCTTTTTAATGGAATGAAATGGGGTCCGCAAGGCAAATTAAGGCTCAGGGAGAGGGACTGCATGCCCCTCTCCTTAATATATGTGTTTTGGTCTCGGGGGATTGGGTCCTCATGGCCCGAAGGTCAACCGTACGCCGTGCATGCCAAAGGATGTGTGTGGCATTGGGTTGGCAGCCTGTGAGTGGGGCTGACTGCCTTCTGGTGGGTTGGCCACAGGGCCTAATCAGCATCCTTGTGCAGTGTGCGGTTGACTGCCTTTGGGAGGGTTTGGTTACAGGGCCTGGCCTGCAGCCAACCTCTCACTGCGCAAACCAAAGGCAATTTACAGCAGCCAGGCCCTGTGGCAACCCTTCCACTGTGCATGGCCAAAGGCTGTGAGGAGCATGGGGTTGGCTGCCTGCAACCAACATCATATGATGCATGACAAAAGGACGTGTGCAGCATGGGGTTGGCTGCCTGCTCTGGCATTGGAAGCAGGTCCTGGCTGCAGGCCAGATCCTGAAGCCAACCCCCCACTGTGAACGACCGAAGGCCATGCACGGCGGGGTTTAGGTTTACGTACGGTAACAAAATATTACTTTGTGTTAAAAAACCCTAGAAATTCACTGAGAAAACCAAAAGTTAAAGTAGCGTTATAGGTAGGTGAGAATGTCAGTGACAATGTACTGCTTTAAACGTACAAAACCACTGAAATTTACCAGTTATAGTTAGCTCTGATAGCCATGACGTGTGCCCTAGGGTAACTATAATTCACGCCCTCACCATGCACTGCTAATTATCCCACAGATTACATCACTCATAACATCTTCTATGACATCATTGTTAATATCACTACAACATTTGCAAAGAAATTATTGATGAGAAAACTGTGCATGGTGGGGGCTTGAGTTATAGTTACATTAAGGCACGAGTTCTAGTTACCAGAGCTAACTATAACTGGTGAATTTCAGTGGTTTAAAACGTTATATTGTCACTGAAATTCTGACCTAACCATAACATTAATTTAACCTTTGTTTTTTCAGTGAATATATATGTATGTATATATATATATATATATAAATATATATATATTGATATCTATATCTATATATCTATATCTATATAGAAATAGATATATATATATCCATACCAAATCTCTTAACACAAGAGAAGAAGTGGACACTCCAGTCGAGGTAACAATTGATTTATTTATTTAAGCATTTCCATTTTCGCGGCCCAGCCTTCTTCAAAGTTACACTGGCCATTGGCCCATATCTTTTTAAAGGTACAGCGTAGGATAGATATAGAAGACATATTTCATTTTGTCTTTCTTCTTATATCATCTATTCTCTATAATTAAGTTTACAAAACAAATTCATAACATAACCACATATTTTTTTTTAAATCAGCAATTTTTGCTCTTTTTTAAATGATTTTTTCCAAACTCATTTTGTCAATAAAAAATATTTTTTTCTCCGACACTTGTTAATGCGTACTTCAATGTGTACAGAGCTTAGACCATGGGAACTCAGAGGTCTATATGGGCAGAACTAAGTTTCGGGCCAGTGCCCTAATTTAATGTCATCCGATTTAAATTAACTAATACTTGGAGATCTCCACAAATCAATCTTATATCCAATCAATTACTTATAATCATGCCCTCATAATAGAATTCAAAATATATTTGACATGTAATAAATGGATGGATGGAAATCATTTGAATTTGTATAAATAGACATATATGAATGATCATTTAAAATACCTTCAGGTAAAAACACATACAGCATAATATCAGTATATATATAAAAATAAATGTCATCAATACATTATACTCTGTAAAAAACAGGTTTCGTCCTGAGACATAAATACTCATAGTATGAATTGATAATATCTACAACATCCATTCCTCATCCGCATTCATCAATTTCATCAGTAAATAAATCTACATCATCAAGAGGGAAAGTGCTAACAGCAAATTATACAGTAATAATACCAGATTGCAAGTCCTAATCCATCTACTTCATGGTATAAGAGCAAACTTCTACTTTTGTAGCACTAAAAGAGAGAAGCATCCTATCAACAGGAATCAACCCAAGTGAACTTCCAACTCCTCATCTTTATTTAACCCAGCCAGGAATTTCGTGTGCAGGTCTAAGATGTATCAAGACTCAAGATGTCTCAAATTGATCACCCTATTCCCTCCTCTGGCATTCTGGGCAACCCTGTCTGCCGCAAAATAATTCAGTAATCCTGGATCACTCTCGTGGTGGGATAACACATATACACAGTGGTCTGTGGTACAGTTATAAAAACCATTGACCCTTCTTTTTTGTCCATCTGAGGTCTGGAACACCGAGACATTCTTAACCATCCTGCAGGCTTTACAATGATTGCATTTTAAAAATCCCTTAATGGTGGATAACCAAGTATCCAATTTACGGCTTCTCACAAAATAGCTATGCGTCAAGGTGTCCCCCAGTGTTCTACCTTTCCCATATGTCACTGGAGGTACTGATGGTAAATCTTCACCTATTACTGTATCATTTTTCACTAACTTCCAGTGCTTTCTCAGTATTTGGTATACCTCGGGGGACCCAGAATTGAAGCAAGTGATGAATCTAGAAATCGGATTATCTTTCTCCAGCCTGGTATTTGGATAAAGTAACTGATTTCTAGATATATTCTTTGATTTCAATGTTGCTATATTCAATGTTTTCAAACAATATCCTCTTTTTTGAAATCTCCCATTCATTTTCACCACTTGCTCATTAAATTCTTGCTCCTGACTGCAAATCCTTTTTAATCTTAGTGTTTCGCCAAAAGGGATACTATCTTTTAGATTTTTTGGGTGCTGACTTTTAAAGTGCAAAGTGCTATTGTCTGCAGTTGTTTTACGATAAACTGTTGTGTTGATTCTTCCATCCCTTACTTGTACCAGGATATCTAAAAAGGTGATCTCACTGGAACTCATGTGATGTAAAGTGCAGATTAAAGGGATTATCATTGAGAATTCTTATATACTCTTCTGCCTTTGACTTGGACCCATTCCATAGCAGAAATAAATCATCGATGTAATGGATCCAAATCAGAGTATTCTGTATATATTTCGAGCTTCCATCAGCTCAGGCTACCTGCTTCTCCCACCAGCCCATCACCAAATTGGCAAAACTGGGGGCGAAGCAGGTCCCCATGGCAGTCCCCATCTTTTGTCTATATAAGGTCCCATCATGTATAAATATATTATCCCTTAAACATGTGCCAATCATATCAATAAGCATTCAATTGTGTTCCAAGAAGCAAGTCTGCCTCTTTTTCAGAAAATATTCAGCTGCCTGTACCCCAAATTCATGGTCGATGGAAGTATGTAAGGCGGTTACATCTAGTGTGATCATAATATTTGAATCAACCCAAACAAGATTATGAATCTTAGTAAGAAAATCACCACTATCCTTACAATAAGAAAGAAGTGTTTTCACAAATGGAAAAAGGAAAGAATTTATATAGCAGTATTCTCCAGAACGCTCTCATTGGATGAGACGATGGGTCTCCCTGGAGGATTATGTAGTGTTTTATGCACCTTTGGCAATAAATAGAAAGAGGGGATTCTAGGGTATTCAGATTTCAAGAAGTTATATTCATCTTGCTCCAAGATTGTTTCATCATACCATTTCCTAAGTTGCAGCTGACAAGCATTCACACAGATCTTATACTCCTCCGTAGAAATCATCTCATAACAATTAACGTCCCCTAATTGTCTCATTGCTTCCTGGTGATACATATCTACATCCATTATATCCACATTCCCTCCTTTATCACTTTTTTGATAATGATCGAAGTGTCATCTTTTAAGGATTGTAATGCTTTTCTACATTCCACCGTGAGATTATCAGTGGATGCCCCTCCAGTTTTTCTAAGCCTCATCAAATCTTGAAATACCAGTTCCTGAAAAACATTGAAATTATCATGGGCAGTCAGGGGAATAGAGCGTGATTTCATTTTAAAACCACTCCAACTCGCTCATCCAATATCAATCCCCATATTTCCCATCAGGTGTTCCATTTCAACATGGGGGTCTCCTCCCTCACTCTCACGGTATATATATATATGCACTTTAATGCACAATTTTGCATAAAGAGATTTTGAACTTTACAGTGCTAGTTAGCACTATCAGATCTTGCATGGTTTGCATTCAAAGACAATCCTGGCTCCTGTGCTGACGACATGAAATCTGTAATCACTACAATTTCTGGCACTAATATACTTTATAAATTGGTGTTTTGACTAAGATTCTATGCGAGGTGAGCACCACGAAGACAATTCTGGTTTCCATGTTGACAGTATAAATCAAACAGGAGGATGGCTCTGTCTACACAAGTACCTCTATTACATGATATGGTGTTTGTTTTAATATGCAAAAAGTGGGAAAAATATGTATTGAACCATATTTATAAATAGAATGTACACTTTACACCAACGACTGTGTCTGAGATGCGTTATCATGTACTGCAAGATAATGGCGAGTGAGTTTTGCCATAGAAATAATACTAAGGTTAGCGGCCCAGTGGTTTTAAATCTGCATGTTAGTTGGGAAGGGTTGGTCCCTTTAAATGGACACTCTATACACATGAACTCTATCATCCTGTTTAAGGCTATGGTTTATCTTATCCTGCACTGTTTTGAACTTTAATCAAAAAAGGATCGCTAAATTGCGGGAGCTGTGCCACGTGCTTCCTTCCTGTGTCTAATTCTAAGGACATGTGGTGTGGGAGGTAAAGGAGCAGACACTGCAATATATATATAAGTCTCATTTTAAACAAAGACACTTATAAAATGGTTTACTACATGAATACCAGTCTAGCTGTAGGCCCATAGACCTTGTTGTTTAACTCACTAGCCTGATGAGCCCCCGCTCAGCTTTTCCCCCACCAGACTTATATGGCTATGACTTAGCATTGTTCTTTCCTCTTCTCGATCTACAAGTGTAATTGTTCCTTCCCAGACTGTCTAGACAGTTTTATCCTGCACTTCTGTGGAGGCCAGATTACTACTCTCACTCTCCTATTTTCTTTTTGATGCTCATAATTGCAGCTGATTAGGAACACTTGGCTTAAACCCATGGGCTGTAGGTCATCGTTTAGGTTTCCCACCCACTCCCCCTGACTCATCCTCTTTCCCTTACACCTAACTGCCCTCACGACCTTCCTCTAACCCTCCACCTCTCAGCCCCATCCCATTATGCCCCCCTCTAGTCACGCACACATCCCCCTTGACCACACTCTCTCCAGACATGGCCCTAACTCCTGGACCATCCTTTACCCCCCCAATATGTCTAAAACTTCAAACATAAATTACTCATTCGTCACCCCGAAACACTTATTGTTGATAACTACCTCAGCCTCTCTTCCCCCATTAAAACCAACTGCATCTTCTATTCCAAACGCCCCTCCAAATGGAAAAGCATTTTTCTACATCAGCTCCCAGTCACTCACTCTATCAAAATTCCCTATGGATTTAAATTATCCACTACTCCCTCCCCAATCTTTCCAGGTGAAATCGACATCTCCATCTTCAAAATGGGTAACATCCTCATACAAGCCGCTGAATCACACCTCTCCATCTTTGAGCACCACTTCAACACCTTGTCTATCCATCTAGACAATATTAACCCTAATCCTCTGAATATCCAATCGCCCAACTCCCTCCCTTCTCTCCCCTTCCCCCTACCCCTTTTGCCCCCCCCTGTCTTCCCTCCTACCAACACCATACTCCGAACGCCTATTCCCCACTCCCCCTCCACTGTCTTCTCTACAGTCAATGCCATCTCCCAACCTCCGTCACCTAAACTTTCTCCCCCTCCAATGATCCCCCCTCTTCCTGACTTCCCCACTGCACACCCCCTCTCCCTACCACTTACATTCTCCAACAATCTGTCCCCCTCAACCTCTTCTATTATAACAAACCCCTTCCTTCCCTCCTGGATGCCACAGCCTGAATCCCTACCCCTCCACCCTGGATCCCCTATCGTACTACCTCCGGCCCCATCTTCACCCGCTCCCAACCCTCCTTCACAACCACCGAATTTCTCTTCACCGTTTATTCCTGATGCAGTCCTACTTCACACTCTTTAAGCCCTCATATAATCTCTATCATCATCCCCCGAGTTCTCAAAAGTCTTGTCCTCCTTCATGCCTCCACCCTCGCCTAATTACCTTAACTCCACTCATCCCAACTCCATTGACCTCACACACCTTACACACAACTGCCCCCTGTCTACAACAAACACTATCCTCTCCCTCTCACCCTCATCCCCCCTCAGAGATCCCCCTCTCCCCTTCAACCCTGACCCTACACAACATCGAACGCAACCTCTCTTTACTTACTACTGAACTCTCCCGACTTAGAGAAGATGTTAAATCCCTCATCCCATACCAAAGACCCCCTCCCTTCTAACCTTGTCCAAGACCAACTTAGAGAAGATGTTAAATCCCTCATCCCATACCAAAGAACCCCTCCCTTCTAACCTTGTCCAAGACCAACTTAGAGAAGATGTTAAATCCCTCATCCCATACCAAAGACCCCCTCCCTTCTAACCTTGTCCAAGACCTAAAGCACATCATAGTCCCTTCCTGGACCACAATCATCAACTCCTCCCTTGCTACGGGAAGTGTCCCTAGCTCCCTCCAACTTGGTCAAATCTCTGCCATTATTAAAAATGCTAATGATGATCCTAATGACTTAAACAACCTCCGCCCCATCACTAACCTCCCCCTTCTTTCTAAAGCCCTCGAAAAATGTGTCTTGCTCCAATTAGACAAACACATCGAAAAATTCAACCTTCTGGACCCCCTACAATCAGGCTTCAGAAAAGGCTGCAGCACTGAAACTGCCATGCTTAACATTGTTGATGATATCCATCACTCCCTCGACAATGGCGAGACATGTCTTCTTATCCTCTTTGATCTCTCCGCAGCTTTTGATACTGTTAACCACTCTGCCCTTCTTGATGTGCTCAAAGATCGCTTCGGCCTCAATGGTACTACCCACAAATGGTTTGTCTCCTATCTTCAACATCGAACTCAACAAATTAAAATTCAAGACTGTCTATCTAAACCCACTCCGGTCAACCTAGGAGTCCTCCAGGGATCTATTCTCTCACCCTCACTCTTTAACCTCTTTATGGAACCCCTCACCCTCATTCTAAACCAAGCTGGTATTAACTACCATCTTTATGCCGATGACACCCAACTCTATTACAAGATCAAAACCCACGCTGACATCATTCACCTTAATAACACCCTCACTAAAATCCAATCCTGGGTCCATCTTAATCATCTTAAACTCAACCCCAAAAAAACTGAAATCATCCTCTTCTCCCCCAAAAACAACTCTCTCCCCATTCAATCTTGGATCTCCGACCTCAATGCCCTCAACTGCTCACTCGCCTTATCCAACTCAGTAAAATCTCTTGGCATCTCCATCGATAACAGTCTAAATCTCAATGTCCACATCAAAAACTCGGCTAAAGGAGCCCTCTTCACTCTCCGTCATCTCAAGAAAATCAAACCCTCTCTCCCAACTGAAGACTTTAAATTAGTGGTTCAATCCCTTGTCCTCTCACAAATCGATTACGGCAATGTCATCCTCACCGGAATCCCCAAGGTCCACCTAGCTCCACTTAAATCTGTACTCAACCTTGCAGCCAGACTCATCACCGACTGCAAACGGTCTGACCACATTTCCCCAGCTCTCAAAACTCTAAAATGGCTCCCCATCGAAGGCAGATCCGCCTACAAAAACGCATGCACAAAGTCCTCCATCAAAATGCACCATCTTACCTTGCCAATAAACTCTGCAAAGCGGGCAGCACACGATCCCTAAGAAGCACTAACGCTCACCTCCTTGTCCCACCCCTGCTAAAAAAGAAAGCCACTCAATCCCGCTCCTTCTCCGGAAATGCCCCCCACATCTGGAATGCCCTCCCCAAAGACCTACGATGCAACCCTTCCTACACCAGCTTTAAAAAAGATCTCAAAATTCACCTCCTCAATAAATATTGGGGGTCTCTACCTGCGCCTTAAACCCACTCTTTCATACCTTATAGGTTTTTAAACTCCGTTCTCCGAGTATCCACCTACATGATATGTATAACCTCAAGCCTTTTGTTATTGTCTGTCTTACCTGCTGTTTATCCTATAATGATGTTGTAAATTTTGTAATTTTTTTTTCCCCTCATATGTTTCACAGTCTTGTTACGCGCTATGATGTTTTTGCTATTCACTGATGCTGTAATTTGTAACTGGCTCTATCATGTAAAGCGCTCGGATACCTCTGGGTCCAGCCAGCGATATATAAAACCTCTAAAATAAAATAAATAAAATAAATATATATATATTATATATTACTACTACTGGTGGTCGCTAGTAGGTAGTTATAGTTAGGATGCAGTTTCCATAGGAAGAACGTTTTTTGATTTGCCAATCACTTTGGTGTCGTTTGACGAATCTTTGTGAAATTTTCAAAACTATCGGTGCAATCACTTCAGCTGCTGTCTTCGGCGTGATTCATCAAGCGGGGGCCGAGAAAAAGGGGAGGTCCCAAAACGCTTTATTTCCATGTTAATTTCCATAGGAAACTTTAGACACAGCTACAGCCCGAACTGCTGAACGGAATTACACCAAATTTGGTAGAAAGATATATCTTGGTCCAGAAAGCACTCTTTTTGTTAAATGGTGTAAATCCGTTCAGTGGCTGCTGAGAAATGTAAAGATTTCTTAGATATACAAGTGAGGCCTCAGTGGACCCGCGACCCCTCCTGATCTTGTGCCTGAGATCTGATTGGCTGCCAACACTTCAAACCAGGAAGTGTTGGCAGCTATCTTGTGACTCGGTTGAACCGAGCCACAAGCTAAAACGTAAAAAAAAAGAAGGGGGCAGGGTAGAAACACCCTGACCCCCTAGGACTCTTTGGGGGGTCCCATAAAAAAAGGATTTTTTTAAAACATTTTGGCGGGAAACACGGTGGATCCACAAATCCTGCTGAAATTTTTTTTTTTTAAACCGCGGGTTGCCGTGCTTTGTTTAATTAAGCCCCTTGGTGGGCCAGGTCCCGGGGGCAATGATAAATAATGACAGGGGGGCCATAAGAGCACCACCGCAGCCCCGGGGACCGCCACCTCCCCAGGGCTAATTGACTGAAATGCTGGGAGGGCCACACCCGCCCCCCTGATCCCCGGGGACTGCCACCTCCCTGGGACTTAATTTTTGTTGGAGGAGGCCACGTGGCCCCCCCTGGTGGAGCCATAGATGGCCCTGGGGACTGCCACCCCCAGGACTTTGCAGTTTGCTATGGTTTGGCGGTAGCACTGCACCCGACAAGCCACAGCAAACTCTGGTGCACTTCATGGAGGCGAGAGCATTGAAAATGCTCTTGCTTCCATGAAGCGGAGCAGAATTGCTTTTGGACAGAGGGAGCTGCATGTTTGCAACTCCCTCAACGAAAGCAATGCCAGCTCCCGTAGGAGGCACAGCACTGGCAGGGACCGCGGGGGTCTTGAGGCACCCCCGTGGTCCCCAACATGGTGGCCATTCCCCCGGGGATGGGGTCCCTTGGGTAATATTGGCCCGGGAAGTGGGGCCGCGCTGGCCCCCTTCCCATTTTTTCAATGGGAAGGGGTCCACGGGCTGAAATCAGCCTAAGGATGGGGGCTGAGTATCCCACCTCCCATTAAAAAATATATAGGGCGGGCCCCGGGGGATGGGGTCTCTGTGGCTAAAATTGGCCCAGGAAAGGGGGGCCACGCAGCCTCCTACCTTTTTTAAAAAGAAATTTAAAAAAGAGGAACAGGCCGGTCCCAAGGCCTTAATCGGCCCATGGAGGGAAGTCGCACGGCCTCTCTCCCCATTAAAAAAAAAAGACTGGCATGGGGGATGGGGTCCCCAGGGCCTAAATCGGACGAGGGAAGGGGGACTACACAGCCCCCCTTATCCAAAAAACAAATGTTTAATAAAAAAAAAAACCTCTGGCAAGTTGCCGGAGGGCACGCCCCCTTCACCAACACTCTGCAAATGCGTCTCCTGGTGCAGTGGTGGTTGGGGAATGAAATCCCCTTTAATGCTGAGGGTCTTTGGGGGCCAACAAGTCCTCTTCTTACCTCCAGTAAGTCCCAGACAGCAGGATCGGTGAGAGGACTTGAAGACCACGCCCCCTTTCTCTACCACTCTGCAAACGCTCCTCCTGGTGTGCTTCTGTTTGGGGAATTACTTCCACTTTATTCCTGAGGGCCTCAGGACTAAAATGGACTATTTCCCCGAACCAGTAGTGTGTCAGGAGGCGCATTTGCAGAGTGGTGGAGAAAGGGGGCGTGGCCTCTGACAACCTCTCAGCAATCCAGCTGTGTGGGTCTTACAGGAGGTGGCAGGAGGGGTAGTTGGCCCCCAAGGACCCTCAAGAGCCAAGGGGACTTCATCCCCAACTAGTAGTGCGCCAGGAGGCGCATTTGCAGATTGGTGGAGAAAGGGGGCATGGCCACCTTACTCATGAGGGACTTTGTGTGTCAAGAAGCCCTCCTGGCACCTCCTGTAAGTCATACACAGTGGGATTCCTGAAAACTGGCTGGTGTCCCAGCCCGCTTTCTCCACCACTCTACAAATGTGACTGCTAGTTTAAAAACCTTAGAAATTCACTGCAAAAACCAAAGGTTACAGGGACTTTATAGTTAGGAATCAGCATTTTAAAAGCCATAGAAATTCACTGAAAAAACCCAAGGTTACAGAGACGTTATAGTTATGGGCAGATTTTACTCATACAAAACCAGAGAAATTCAACAGTATAGTTAGCTGAGCTAACTATAACTTGGGCCTCCGCAATGCACTGTTTATGACCTCACATATTACATCACTCAGGACATGGTCAGTGACATCACTGATGACATCACGAATGACATCTCAAATGACCGTTCAGCTGCTGTGTTGAAAGTTTTGGCGTGATCTGTCAAGCGGGGGCCGAGAAAAAGTCCCATAGGAATTTTGAACACGACTACAGCTCGAACTGCTAGACGGAATTACACCAAAATTGGCAGAAATCTAGCTCTTGTTCCAGAAAGCACGCTTTTTGTGATTTGCTGTAAATCCGTTCAGTAGTTTTAGATATGTTAAAGGGCAAATAATATAGATATCTAGGGACGCTGATCCTCCTGCAGGAATTTGCGGTTCCACATGTCAAAGTAAATACCTCATCGGCTGGCCGGACCTTCATAAAAAAGTTGCAGCGCCATTTTATGTTATCGTGAAATAGTGCCCGGGGCTCAAATTTGGGCTGTAATGTTTATGAAGGGGTCAGGATAGAGACTCCCTGACCCCATGATGCGGGATATAAGTGGGGTGAAAGCATAAATTGCTCTGTTAAAATGCATCTAAATATTTATTTGGGATTTTTTCCAAACTCCTGCAGGGCTCAGCACGGCCCCATCCCCTGTGGAACCGCGAATCCTGACACAGCTCATCAGAGGCCCTGCCCCCTCAGTCCACCACTCTGCAAACGCACCTCCTGGCACACTACTTGTTGTGGGGTTTAATCCTTTGGATGCTGAGGGTCCTTGGGGGCCAAGAACCCCTTCTGTTACCTCCAGTATGTCCCACACAGTGGGAATGCTGAGAGCTTGTTGAAGGTCTGCGCCTTTTCTCCACCACTGTGCAAATGCACCTCCTGTACTACTGGTTGGGGGAACGTCCTACTTGATGCTAAGGGTCCTTGGAGGCCAAGAACCTCTCTTGTTACTTCCAGTAAGTCCCACACAGTGGTATTTTCTGAGAGCTCGTCCGAGGCCTCACCCCCTTTTTCCACCACTCTGCAAAGGCGCCACCTGGTGCACTACTGGTTGGGAAATGAAGTACCCTTGGATGCTGAGGGTCCTTGGGGGCCAAGAACCCCTCCTGTTACTATCAGTATGTCTCACACAGTGGGAGCGGGATTACTGAGATTTTATTGCAGGCCCTGCCCCCTTTGTCCAGCACTCTGAAAACATGTGTCCTGGTGCACTACTTGTTGTGGGGGTGAAGTCACCTTGGATGCTGAGGATCGTTGGGGGCCAAGAACCTCTCCTCTTATCACCAGTAAGTCCCACACAGCAGGATTGCTGATAGCTCATCAGAGGCCCGGCCCTGTTTATCCACCCACTTTATAGACCCATACAGCCGCTCACACACCCACTCACAGACCAATAAAGCCACTTACAAACCCACTCATACACCCACATAGCTACTCACACAGCCACTCACATACCCACACAGCTACTCACACACCCTCTCAGACACCCATATATCTACTCACACACCCAGTCACAGACCCATACAGCCACTCACACATCCACTCACCAACCTTTATAGCCACTCAAACACCCACTCTGAAAGGTTAGGAAATAATGTTTAAAAAACCTTCAAAATTCACTAAAAAGTCAAAGGTTACAGGGACATTATAGTTAGGAAATAGAATTAAAAATATCTTAGAAATTCATTGAAAAAACCAAAGGTAAAAGGGACGTTATAGTTAGGCTCAGATTTTACTCTTTCAAAACCATTGAAATTCAGCAGTTGAAGTTACCTGAGCTAACAATAATTTATGCCCCCACAATCCACTGCTTATGACCTCACATAGTACATCATTCATGACATGGTCAGTGACATCACTGATGACATCTCAAATATATATATAAATATATCATAAAACTCATTATACAAATGTTTCACTTTATTATATTTTTTTATGTTTAGATGTGAGAAGTGTTTAAATATGTCCAGCAGCTATGTGCAAAGCAAACATACAATATTGACACATCGCAGTCATGTTGAAAATATGTTCTTCTACCAGCACAGGGATGGCGAAGATGTAATTGTAAATTCAGTGAAACTTCTACCACCACTGACCTGATTTGGAACCATTCAGGAAAGACACTTCATGAATAAGTACTGGCTGAATTGTGTCACCATTCCAGCTTTTGCAGTACAATTCCAAGCAGAACTGTTGCTAGACATAAAAAACAGGCATAGATAATGGCACTGTTACATTTCTGTGTGACAGGTGTCTCTCAGTAAAAGATGTTGTAGCTAACTTTTTGTGATGTCCTCAGCCATGTCCTGGCTGTTATGCTGAGACATATGAATGACTACATCCAATCCGCAACAGAAAATACTACACTGAACAATATCAATGGTTCTATGGTATGGGAGGCATACCACATGTTGGTTCCGTAGATGTAACCCATGTTGTATTGATGCCACTTTGTGACTAGGAACAAATGCAACACAATCAGAACCATTTCCACTCCATCAAAATGCAGGTTTTTTGCACACCATATCTCTACATCACCAGTGTGTACAAGATATCCAGGCTCAACCCATGACTCACTAGTTCTAGTAAAAAGTTGCATACCAGAACAGATGGCCGACCATGCACTAAGAAGCACTTGGCTTTTTAGTAAGTGTTAACATTAGTGTTGTATTGATATTTAATTGGAAATTTAGGGCTTCCAGCCCTTAATAAATAATTGCTTTGATTCTACTATTCGGGGGACTTATGCCTGCTGACTTTTGACACCACCAATAAACCTAACAATGTCAAAAGAAGTTTGTTTCAATGAGGCCCACATGCAAACAACGGGTCCAGTGGAGAGGGCTTTTGGGAACCTGAAGGCCTGGTTCCTGTGCCTAGTCAAGTCTGGAGGGGCCCTCCTCTACTCTCCAGGAAAGATCTAAAAGATTGTTGTGTAATGTTCTATACTGCACCACGTTGCCCTGTAGAAGAACATCCCCTTTATCCCTGATGATGGCTACTGATGGGAACCCTAGGCTGATGTTGGTGGGATGGGTCAATGATAAGGATGCAGGCAGTGACTTCTAGCATGAACTATTTGAAAGAATGTTTGCCTGACATTAAGTGAATTCAAGTGCAACGCAACTGTATACAAAAAAATGAACACATCCTCTTTTACAATGTATGCTAATAATATAATACTTACTTTTCAGGTTATTTAGGAATATTGAGGATAAAAGTATTTTTCTAGGTCAATGTTAAAAAAGGACACTAGTAATAAATATTTGAAATGTGACATATAAAGATGGTCATTGCATGTGTCAAATTGTATCTGTTACAGTTCTTAATGTTTATTAATTAAAACAATAGTAATTGGATTTTAAATTGCAAGAGTTTGTCACAAACGTATTAATATGTCTGCTTAATCTTTTCTTGGTCATGTCATCTTTTCGTCTACTGGAGCACTGTAGCAAGTCATTGGTGGGTATGGTGTAGTTTTGCACAGAAACTGATGATGGCGAGATCTGCAGTGCAGATTGCTCAGCTGAATATTTGTATGATGTGTTTGGAAATAATATCGACACACATCTTATCTGTCATGGAGTGATGCCAATGTTAATGAGTTTCATCTAAGGTAAATGACACATTCTGTATGTCTCCAAATCTAGCTCTTGAATGGGCCATCTTTAGCAAATCTGTAGAAATCGGCTGTATTTTCTGACTACTTCTGAGCATATCTGTATAAAAAATGAGGACACGGACAAAGGACCTGTGGCTGAAGATTCCCATTTGTGTTGCTAACAGAAGTACTGTTGCTAAAATAATGTAACACTGACTTTTGTTTTTCACACCATATGAATTTCCTATCTACTTTCCAGTGTTGATTTTTTTCATCAAGCATCCTAATCATTTGCTGGTTTTGTCCTTCCTAATGCTGTGAATCCCTTGCATGGATTCCAGTTGGACAAATATTTATAGTCTTGTACATGTATACTTCTCCTTGCTGGTCTATTTTGTACAACAAAATATAAAATAAAACAAATATTTGAATAAATGCATATAGCAGACCTTACAAAAAATGAGATGCAAGCCATTTACTTTTTTGGGGGAGGGGACATGTTTTGTGTGTAGCCAATAAAAGTGTGTTTAAATTGTTAAAGTTACTACACAGTTTGTATGTTTCAAATATTATTCAATGCATAATTTCTTTTTATTTGAATAATGTCACAATACACAATATGTTTATTCATTTTGTAATATTATTCCCAAAATATAATGCAAAGCAATTTCACATGCATTTCATCACAAAATGAGTTAACATGTACTTTGGATAGGAAATGAAAGCTAAACCTACAATTACTTAGAGTCCTTTTCTAGGAAACAGTCCATGAGTGGATAGTGAAATGTGTGGACAAAAAGTGGATAGTGTGAATAGTCATGAAACTCACATTAGGACATACCTTTTTGTGTTTGTGGGTAGTGGCTTGTTGGGTGTGGTCCTCAACCGTGCCGGATGAACAACCCTTCCTAATGGCCACCTGGGTAACTGGCCTGAGTGTTGACTGGGAAAGTGATGATAGGTGGCACCAGGGGCAACAGTGTCCTCCTTTCCTTGGAGCTGCAAGTTCGCAGTTTCTGGGACCAAAGTGACAGCAGATGCTTGACCACAGACTGCTGCAGACAATGCTCTCAACCCATCCTGCTACAAATTCAGAATCCAAAGTGTAGACACTCTTGTGCAACTCTAGTACATCATTTGGGCCCTCTATATCTTATTCTGGGCCCTTTAGAGATCATTCTGGGCACTGAGAAGGTCTATAATTTGGCCCAGCTGTTCTTCCTGTGGTGTAGCTGCACCCATCAGGCTTTTGACCATGATGATTTCATTGGTAGCCGCACCCTGAGCCTCCTTTCCTGCAGTAAGTCCTGCCCCATCCCTGTAAGAAAGGCCATGTGCCCTTGGCTGGGCAGCCAGAGGTGTTGTCTGTCCTGACTGCACAGCAGTTCTAATGTACTGGCTATGGTGTTGTCACAGGCGCCAGGGCCGGGTGGCCACAGTGGATGGTGGGGCCATAGGGGTCTTGTAGGCCATAGGACACTCCTTCCAGTATGAAGTGTAATGTCTTGAAGGAGATGGAGAGGTGTAGGGGGCTGGTCGCACAAACCTGATAGGCGAAGCTGCTCTTCAAGATGTTGCTCATTGGCAGGAGAACTGCTTTCACTGAAGGCTTCAGATCTTGTTTCTTCAGGCAGAGTGTCCAACAGAGCTGAAGCTGACAATTGCAATCTTTATGGTTTATGTTGGAAAGTGGATTATCAGTAGGGGCAAATGTATATCTGCCACTGGCAATAAGGCCACTAACACAGTATAGGGCTCTGAATAGGTCTTAGAAAATCATTCCTATGTTCAACCCTTGGTAGCTTGGCTGCGAGCAGGCAGGCTTAACTTCAAAGACAGGTATGTAAAGCATTTAAAAACACCATTTCAGTAAATAATTAAGACACAATACACAATACAAATCCAACACCAATATATAGAAATAGGAAATATTTTCATCTTACACTAAAATGACAACAATCCAATGTAGGGAACCGGAGATGTGAATTTTCAAAGATTTAGCAATTTCTAGCACATAGAAACCTATAGCACCTTATCGGGACATCTGGTCGCGATAGATTGTGTCAAAGTGAAAGTTTCAGGCCGACCACGATGGAGCCCTGGGCGGCTACCCTCGCAGTAGGTCTGGGTCAAAGTTTTTACCTTCTGACTTAGAAACTTTTCTGGAGCTTTTCTTCCCGGGGTTTCTCGAAGCTATCAGCCAGTCCGGATTCATTGAGGGTTCGCCGGATTGCCTTGCGACGAGCTCCCGGTCAAATCTATGGAAGTCCGACCTCTGGAGCATTCCAGCGAACAAACCAAGGATCCAGGCCGACACACGGTTAAAAGCAGGTGGCTTGGCTTTCGCGGTTGCTCCGGTTCACCTTTTCTTCGTTCAGACTTAGAAACGTTTACAGAGCTTTTTCTCGCGGGGTCCCTCGATGCTCTTCACCAGGCCAGATTCCGTGAGGGGTCGCCGGCCTCAGATTTCGACTACTCCCGGTCAAACTCTGGAAGTAGGACCTACGGAGATTTTCAGCGAGGCAAACCTGGATGGCAGGCCGATTGTGGTTGAAGGCAGGCAGCTTGGCTGGCCAGGTTGAGTCGGTCCCCTTATGGAGCTTTTTTCCAAAGTTCTCCAACCTTCTGGATCTTCCTCCTGAAGTTTCCCAAAGGGTCCCAAAGTGTCTCAAACTCACTCCAAGGGTCTGGAAGCTAAAGATGGTCCTCTAAAGTTGAGGACTTCAGTTCCCACAATCCACTAGGACCAAAACCTTACAATCCACTGGTAATTCTCCAGGTTGAGGATTCTTGGTGGTGATGTTCCAGGTGAGCTCTGTTAACCTGTAGCTTGCAAGGAGTCTACTCTTTAGTCCTTTTTACAGCAAGGTAATTCACATGCTGTAGTTTCAGATTGTGCAGAAAGTAGAGTCTTCAGAGTGCAGGCCTTAGGAAATGCACATCAAACTTCCAGCATGGCCCGTCTTGCTTTCTTAAGGTTCAAGCAGCATATCTGAGGGGCTCTGCCCTTCTCAGATACTGATTCCAATTTCTCTGGGTCAAGCAGGAGGTCACTCCTGTCCAATGGGCTGTAGGGTACAACCCAAAGGTCTGGCCACGTCCTGCAGAGTGTGGCACTATTTTGTCCCAGAGTGCACCAATTCTTCCAAATTCATAGTGGCTGATTTTCCAGCAGGGAGAGAAGAGCTGGCTAAACAGACTCCTAGGATGGCTAATCTCCATAGTCTCTCCCCCTTGCATCTGCTCATTCCTTCCTTAATCCTAGCATCTGACTGGGGGTCAAAAGAGTGGAGTTGTACATGACACTGATGTCTTCCCCTTCCCTTGAATTCCATTGTTTACAACTCCTCCCCCTGCTCTGGCATTCCTGTGCAATAGAACACTGCCCTCCCAGCAGAGCTGGTCAACCCCAGAGGCTCTTTATCACCTCTTCAAAGAAGCCTGGCTAATCCACTTAACTCTGACCAATTTGGCCAGACCACTGGAAGGCTGAATCTGGGCTTACAAACAAGAAAGTCTTATAACTTCTTGTATGTACATTTTAGGAGAAATTCAACAATATTATATGGTTGGATTTATTAATACCATTCTAGGATGTCTTTGAATGGTATTTTTAGCCTTTTCCTATCAAGTGTTATTAGTTAATAACTTATTGCCATGTTAATCTATGTGGCATGGGATTTGTAATGGGGAAAATGACTCGGGCCATTTTTCCAGCACCAGGGCTTATAAAAACATATTTTATAAGTACCCTGCATATATCTACAGGACCCCCACCCCAGGAACACCTAGGGGAGACTTTAGGGGTTCTGAATATGTAACAATATTGCAGATCCTCCCTCCACAGTTCTCCTACCACCAAAGTCGATTTTGGGCAGCACTTTATCACAATGTGGGGAGTAAAATGTGCAATTTCACTTAACACAGGGCAGAAAAACTCATTTTATAAGGGTCTGCTTTATAAATACCTGATCCCCCACCCCTGGGACACCTAGGGGAGACCCTGGGGGTACCTAATATGCCCAAACATTGAAGGTTAACCATTTTTAAGTGCCCCAAACACCAAAGTTGAGTTTGGGCACAATTTACTTTTTTAAAGCAGTCCTGCAACACAGGGCTACTTTTAAACTGACCTCAGGCTTCAGCAGAGCACACATGCAAGTGCAGATACGGCTGCTGGCCTCTAAACTGCCATGCCCTAATATATACTAGGGACTGATCGGTAGTTTCTATCCCTCTGCCTTATTATGTACTAGGGCCTTATAGGGTAGGTCATGCCAATCACAGGGGTACCCCAACCCATAGTGTACCCTAGTGTATGTAGGTGTTTTCACTGTATTCTAAGTGTATCTCTTTCAGCATAGCACTGGCCCTGGGCCTGGTTAGGCAGAGCCCAGGGTCAGTCAGAGTCAGTTACCATCAGTTCCAGTCAGCAAAATGTTGGGGGGTGCCCAGGGCACAGGATGTCTTTCCAACAGTTTACCTTTAAAAAACCAGAAATAAAATTAGCTAGGGCTTGTCATCAGATCCCACGTACTCAACATAATCTCCTACGCAGACGACACTTAACTGATCCTCTCGCTCACCAAGGACCCCTCCAATGCCAAAACCAACTTCTGCAACGCAATGACCAACGTAGCCAAATGGATCAGAGACAAATGCCTCCAATTTAACTCTGAAACTGAGATACTGATCTTTGGGAAGAACACCTCTGCATGGGACCACAGCCTGCAGAACTCGGACCCAAGCCCACACCGGCCGACCACCCATGCAAGCTCGGCATCATCCTCGCCAGCCAACTGACCATGAAACTACAAGTCAGCACACTCACCTCCTCCTTCTTCCACACACTTTGAACGCTCTACAGAATCTTGAGATAGATCCCAACCAACACCAGAAATACTGTCACTCAGGCCCTCGTCACCAGCCGCCTCGACTAAGGCAACACCCTCTATGCTAGCATCTCCACCCAGCTCCTCACAAAACTCCAGACCATACAGAACACTGCAGCCAGACTCATCCTGCATCTTCCCAAATGAACTCACATCGACCCACACCTGTAAGACCTCCCTGGCTCTCAATCCAGAAAAGGTGCCAGTTCAAGATCCTCATGCATGCCCACAAAGCCCTCCATGACTAAGGACCTGCCTCCCTCAACCATCGACTAAACTTCTACCAACCCACTAAACACCTGCACTCTTCTTCACTCGCCCTTGCACACATCGCGCATCCGTCGCCGCTGCAGTGGGGGATGCTCCTTCTCCTACCTTGTTGCGAAGACCTGGAACAACATTCCCCCCCAGCTTCGGACAGCCCTCTCACTGGCAGACTTCAGAAAGAGACTCAAGACCTGGCTCTTTGACGAAGACACCGCATCCAGATATGCCTAGGGGTGACATGTTGTGCTTTACAAATGCTGGGGCCTGATTTACAACTGGCCAGATGGGATAGTCCATCACAAACATTACATACATCCAGTATTGATTTAAGTGACGATCTTTTAAGATGTTTTCATTCTTTTTAATTCTAAAACGTTTTTAATAGATTTATAGTGAGTGAAGTTAAATGTGGTTTCACATTTTTGGGACTACGAGTGTGAGCTTTCTAAAGTAAGGTTAGTTTGGGCCACCTGTCCCTGGCTCTATTGCGCTATACCTTAGGAACGATCTGTGAAGTTGAACTCCTAAAAAAGTTGTATGTCAATAATCTAATTTTTAATCTATCCTAGCCTGATCATGGAGTTTATTAGGGAAATACAGAGCTATGAGATAGCAACATTGAATATGTTGTAAATTTAAAAAATCTAATGAGTAATTAGTGATATAAGTGCATTTAATCATGCAAAATTGTTTAGATATAAAACGTGATTTTGAAAAATGATCTGATAGGCAATATGAGAAAGTGAGACGTGTGAGAGGGCTGAAACACACTGGCTAGCACATATGGGACACTTTGCAGAGATTTTGCTATGCTTATAAATACACCCATCTACTTCAACGTATATGTAGGTGAGCCCATGATCATATGTTTGGAGATTTAATGAAAATGAGCACTCAGAAAAATTTAGAAGGAACATGTGAAGGATCTTTAGTAATGTTTCTAATGTGTGTAAAACAAGAAATATAGTTACTAGCAAACATGTGAAATATCAATTTGGAATCCATTTTGCCGTTCTTTAGCTGCTCGTTATAATTTAAACACCACATATAAAAAATAGTCTCCTAGGATGCAGTGATATGCAATGTTAAAAACTAGACCTGGAATACTGTAGTTCTAGTAATATGAATTCATCTATTATACCTTCTACTACCGCAAATTACTTGTATTATATAGTCTACGGTCTTATTCGTAAATTGTTAGATGTAGGCACTACAAATGGGAGGGTGTGATGTATGCTCCAAATGAGATGTTGCACATGTTTGGATTGGTTTCTATTATGAGCTGTGTGTTAAGGAAAAAGATGTAACAGAGTGATGAAATGGCAGATAACGATTAGGTATGGTCTGCATTTAGATGTGCCAAACATCGTGTATAAAAGTTGTGTTAATATGAGATGATTAGTGGAGAGATTTGTGTTAAAGAACAGTGGTGCCAGAGTGCAGCAAGGGTGAATTTGCTAGTGCTAGAGAGGTTGTATTTGCACTTACCAGTCTCCACTGCACCCGAAATTCCCACAATACCTTCAGTACGGAGTACGGACAAAACCTTCTCCACCCAGGAAATTACGTTGAGGAGACAGAGAGAGACACCACCAAGGAATGTAGTTGGTCCACATATCAGTCCACCATTCGCGGATGTCCTCTTGTAAGCATTTGGTGTTGGAGACAGCATTCACTTTATCCCCAATTCTGTCTCAAAATGTGCCTTCTTTGGCTCAAGGTTGGTATGTGGATGGAGTTAAAAAAACGGTGGATCATTCCTAATTATTATCATCCATCATAACAGTTAACTAATTTTCTGAAAACCTGAGTTGTCTTCTTCTAGAAGTCTTTTAAAGAGAAGCTGAATAATCCTCCTTAGGAAATGCACAACTACTCTGGTAGTTGTGTACAAGTATGAGTATTTTATTAAGAGCAGAGCTGCAGCCAACATGGTCTCCCAGCTGCACAAAGTCAGCTCAACTGACACAACGCTGAACACTAGCATTCCACTTGAGTCACACAGCATTCTTTGGAATGTTCCCACAACACTCCAGAGAATGCTTCACCCCATAGTCAGAGAATACTACAATATCATCCATCATAAGAGTTAACTAATTTTCTGAAAACCTGAGTTGTCTTCTTCCAGATTCTTTTTTTTTTAAAGAGAAGCTGATGTAGATCTGCTGCTGATGCTTCATGTTGTGTGTGGTAAGTGTTTTGTGTGATTTGAAACATTTGTTAAGTAGTTTGAGGTAAATGAGTTGTTTATAAGATGAATTTGAGCAGTTTTATGTTGACAATGTCTGTCAAACTTTAAAATGGGCCCCTGATGTCTCTCCAGGGCAGGGGGCAAAATTGAATGAATTAATTAATAAATAGTGTGTGTCCCTCCAGGGCCGATATGGCCATGTGGGAGGCTACCAAAAATTGAAAAAATAAATATAAAAATACATGGTGTCCCTCATGGGTCAATAGGGCAGCTAAGGGAGGCAGGCAAACATTGAATAAATAAATTGAAAATAATAGCCGGTATCCCTCTAGGGCACCTGAGAGGCTAGCAAAAATTAAATAAATTATTCAGAAACGACAACTGTGTACTACAGACAACTACAATCAGCCACAAGCACAAACAAATATTTCAGGAAAAATATATTAGGAAAAAACAAAAGTGAACAAAAATGACATGGCCTTATTCTAATATCATCATAATCATCAAAGCTTTATTTGATTCAATACAGACCATAAGATCACATCAACCATCAATAAAATAAAGCATACAAACAAACTGTTCTATGTCCATAATACAGCATTCATTTTTAAATACATCCAAAATATATAATTATGCATTCCCGATTGCTATATATAGGTGCACACTCAATCAATATCTAAAACAGTTCATATTTTCCAGGCTGCCAAACAAGTCAACTCATTAAAAGTTCAATTCTTATATTAAACAAACAAGTTGGGGGAACACAGCTTATATGTTATCCAAGGTTTTTCTGTCTCTAACGGCTCCCTCAAAAAAGCTGGCGACAGAGTAACAAATCTCCATATCAGGTAAAAGCTGGAGATACAACAGTACCGATCTAACCTGTTCAAAATTGAACCTCTTTAAATTAGGATAGATGAAAACAAATCTTAAGGCACTGTACCTACGGCAGAACATAATAAAGTGCAGCATGTCCTGACTAGAGACAACAAGGGTTAATATCTGAATCTTTAGACCAGCTCTTCAGAATCTTTATTAGTTGGTGAACCATGTTCAACCTAAACCTGGTCAAAAGATATCTGTGGTGATCTGACATTACAAAACAATAATAAGGTTCAATTAACTTTGGAGTTTGAATCAAAATTGAGTTTCTAACTATTGGTTTCAACAAGCCCCCAAATTCTCTCTCTGACCATTTCCACATTAGAAAGGCTTTCTGAGCCTAAACCATGTCTGCCTTAATAATTTTGCTGGTTTGATTAAATAACTCCGGTCTACCAAGTGCACTAAAATTCAAGTTTAAAAATGTCAGTAATGGGATTGATGTTACATTAGCAAGCTTAAAACAATCCTCCAGAATTAGATGATTAAAGATGGCTAGTCGGTTAGTCCATACTTTAAGTCATAGCTGTCAAGGTCACATCTGTATCAAATCAGTAATATAACACATGCCAAACTCTTCATGGACCACCTCATAGGTGACTCTATTTGGCAAAGAGAACAATCTTCTCAAAAATGTACTCTCCACTATCTGGAGAGATTGTGCGGGGACATATCCCCAAATATAACACCCGTATAAGGCAATCAAAAGACGCTTGGCTTTCTTTATTTTAGTCATAGCATCAACTACTGTAGAACCCAAACACGTGGCAAAGTCAAATACACCCTGGATAGCCCTTCCGAACAGTATACATTTGTGTTTCATAAGATGAGACCAATTCAATGAGGCATCGAACAAAACACCAAGGTAAGAAAATGTTTTTACTTTGCTAATGTGTTTGCCCTTAATAAAAAAGGAACTTGATTTAATGTTTTGGGGACTGCAACCATTATGTGTAATTTATTAATATTCGTGCTTAAGTTCAGATTAACCATAAACTCATGATCTATGAATCTAATAGCCGCTGAAGGCCTATGGCAGTTCTTGATATAAGTATGACATCATCTGCACACAATAGTACAGCAATAGGGCACTTTCCCACAAGAAGTTAGTCATTCCCTCCCTTAAGCAGGTTTTGGTCCAGGGAGTTGATGTACAAGGTACAAAGAAAAAGGGCTAAAATACAACACTGGCATATGCCACTTTTCAAACTGAAGGGTTTTGTACATCTCTCCCACCTCGCCAAATTGCATCAAAGTGGTCAAATTGCTATGCAGATTTCTCAGTAAACAAACAATGTTCATATCTTCCCCCATGGATCCCAGTACATCCCAGAGCTTATCTCTAGTCACTCTGTCAAAGGCTGAACAGAGATCCATGAAGGCAAGATGAACCAACCCTTTCTTGACCGTTGTGTATTTAGAGATGATCATATACAAATATACGCACTGATCAACAATCCCCAATCCAGACCTGAAGCTATACTGTATATCAGATATCACATTGTGCTGTTTGGCCCAAGAACTCAATTGATTTAAAGTCACCCACCCCAAGATTTTCACTTCTGAGTCAATTAATGAGATGGTCTGGTAACAATGCGGGTCCTCTCTTTTGCCTATTTTAAGTGCTGGTACAATTATTGAATGTGACCAGGAATCCGGCAAACCAATAAACCATGACACATTGCTGCATTAAGATGGATGCCGACCAGAGGGGCCCACAACTCAACCTTGGATTTAAATAAATCTCCAGGTACCTCATCCGAACCTGGGGGTTTATTATCCAAAAGGACATTCATGGCATCCCTAATCTCCTCTCAATCAAACCTCAACTTGCTTGTTGTCTAGGTGAAATGGTGAAGGGGTGGATTCTGGGTCATCATAAATGGACTCAACATGTTTCACCCACACATCTTCTGAGATGTGTGAGTTTATGGGAGAACTCGAAGTAATTTGAAATAAAGGCCAATTTTCAATGCTCCAAATAACCCCACTATCTTGGGCCTTACAGGTGCAAATGAGCTCCTTCCAGGCTTCCCTACGTAAACAATCCTTTCTTTCCTTCAAGGGCTGTTTCTATACAGCCTGATATCGGGATACCTTAGTAGGGTCCTCTTAAGGTCATGAAGTACATTAGTGCACAAATGGTAAAACCACCATTCAGGAGGGTGGCTTCTAGGTTTGTCCTGCCTCGATAAGAAGACTTTGTCAACTCTGCATATGCGACTAAAGGAGGACAGGATGCTATTATTAGGAAGGCCTTCATCCAGACAAATCCCATAATCCGCATCACAATACTGAAAAAGCTTGTGATAAAAATCATCTGGCTTAATCATGGCCCACTTTAATCTGCAATTTTGATCCCTTAAAGATAGGGACACCTCATGTTTTGGGACCTTAGCATGTGATTTAAAATACTAGTTAAAAGCTGCTGTTATCAGATTATGGTCACTTTGAACGTCCCATTGAACCTTGTAATCCATCAATAGATGGTGTAAACCAGGACAGACAAAAATAAAATCTATCACAGATCCTCTTTCTCTCCCTGTAAAGGTCAGTATTATATCTCCCATACATTGCTTGATTTCTGAAGGAGTTAAGACATCTAAATTATAACTAGCGAACACTGAGTTCCTCAGATCTCCCTGGTTGGAATGAATACAGTGCACTGTCACTGTGCATAAAGGCGCCCTCATCATATTTACAAAGATCATGGGTCGGGCAAGTTTCACATAAATGCAAGTTAAAATCACCCATCAACATTATATAAATGAATTTGTCCCTTGTACTAAAAATGTATCTAAAACGTTGGTAAGAGCCATGACATGCGTTTCCTTGTCTTGAGCACAATTAGAAATATATAATTTCAAGATAAGCAAGCCGCCCATCAATTCAAATGTAAGCAGGACAGCTGCTAAATTTCTTGAGTGAGTATCCACAAACTCGAAATAACAATTTAATCTCAGGGCAATTACTACTAACAAACCTCCCTTTGCCTTCCCATGCAATGCTGGGGCTGCTGGAGCATGAAAAGAACTATAGCCATCTAGTGAAAAATTGCAATCAGTATCCCACGTTTCTTGTAAGCAAACTACGTGACATTCCTCAAGAAAACTGCACCATTGTCTGTCAGTCATTTTGCTCACTATCCCTGCTACGTTCCTGCTTATTACTTTCAGCTGAACCCTTTCACTTGCCATGGGATTGGAAACTAAGGGATCTCAGACAGAGATGGTGTAAGATTAGTTAAGTTAGTCAAGGGAGTCCAATTTACCAAGAGATTCAAACCTATTGGCAGGGGAAGATTAAATATTTCCCTCCCCGTCAACCTCCATCTGTGGTCTCTGTTTCTCTCTCTGCCTGACAAGGCATACATAAGGACCTACATAAAAACACAGAGGTACAGCCACAACACTCGAATCAAGATTTGAGTGACTTGACAAATCCCTTAGCAGATCACCAACCACTTGTGCATTGTTAAAATTTACCACCACACAATCATCCTCAAAAGTTTTGGCATCCTTACCCAAGATACTCTTCTGACCATGTTAATTTGATCATTAAGCGGGCGGCCACATGCCATTTGCTTATGTAACCAGTGTGAAAACTTGGGGGGATATTACCAATGAATTGCGATAATTATCGCAAAGCGCGCTAAGCACTGGTTTTTTTTATCGCCGGCTATCGCTGGATTTCATCGCGGAGATAACGCGTTATTATCAACGCTTATCTCCAAGGCGATAAAAAATCCAGCGATAGCGGCGAAACCCAACAATAGCGCGAGAAATCCAGCGAGAAATGCAACGCGCAAATGAAAAGCTTGCTAATAGGCAGGTGAGGACTTAACCTTACAATCCACCTCCCATTGACTAGAATGGTTAAGTCAGGTTTTTAGCAGGTGTTAGATTCCAGCAATAATCGCGCTTAACGCGAATATTTTGATCGCTTCGCGGGCATTGCTAATAGGGGGAAGTTGTGTTTGCGACTGTTTTCAGTTGCTTTTAGTTGGGAACGCCTACTTTGCATGTCATTAGCGATATATATCGCTGACATGCAAAGCGGCACCAAAACGGTCGCTTTTGCCATAAAGCTGTCGCTAACAGCTGCTAATAGGGCGATAGAAATATCGCCGCTTTAGCGGCGATAAGGCCCTTGCTAATATGCCCCTTGTTCTTTAGCAGCATGAAACTTTCAGGTGCTTTATTCCTCATTGGCATTATTATAGACACCCTGCCTTAAGCTCAGTTGTTCCTCCACAGTGGAAATTTCCTATGCAATAGCACCCACTGCTGAGCTAAAGTAAGACAAAATAGTAGAACTGGTACAATAGTGTTTATCCACTGCATTGGAACTAGCGGCCCAGCCTTGTCCGGGCACAGACAGCCGTAGGCGGGCCGACACTTGGCCACAGTCTTGGCCCCGGCATGCACCCGGGTGTGCCCCGTGCTGCGGGCTAAGGCTCCAGAATATAAGCGCCCAGACGGGGCTATTGCTTCGTTTCATCCTGCCAAGTGCCTTGTGAGGGTTGAAGTCCTTACCCCCGTAGCCTCGTGAAATGTCTCCCGTGCTGCGGGCTTAGGCTCCAAAATATATGCACCCACACAATGCTACTGCTTCTCGTCTTCCTGCCAAGTGCCATGCACTAGAAATGTCTCCCGCGCCGCCGGCTAAGGCTCTAGAACAGGCTTCTCCAACGAGTAGCTCGTGAGCTACTGGTAGCTCTCCAGCTACCTGTGTGTAGCTCTCCTGTGTGCAGCCCAGCCTACTAAATTAGAGGGTTTTGCTTGGTTTAATTAATATATGCATACCAAAACTGAGAAGCATGTATTCAAGATGAAAATGTGTGTATTTTCAGAACTTTTTTCAGAAGCTGATGATTATAGAAAAATGGTTGAATTTGCAAAATATATTTAAAGTTGATATTTTAGTGATAAATCATATAGCACAGGGGAAACTTATTGCTCCTGTTATTACCATGGTGCTGGGGGCATTGCAGCTATGGCTGTTATGTATTACCCACGTAGAGGCAATCCAAATTGATAAAGCCTTGTTCACATTACTGATGGCAGCCTTGCGTGATGCAGTGTGGTGATCTCTACTCCCAATTTTGCATGGAGTGGCCATTAGTGTTTTCGTGATGTATATGGTCCCTATTACAAGACTAATAATATAAGTAGCTCTGGATGATTTTTATTGAACATAAGTAGCTCTTTATACAGAAAATGTTGGAGACCTATATGTCCCCGCACAGCGCTACTGTTCCGCCTACTCCTGCCCAGTGCCTTTGGGGAGATGAAGTCCTTCCCCCTACAGCCTCGTTACATGTCTCCCCTAATATCATTATGCACCTTAAATGAGACGGGGTCTACCAGTGGGTCTAGCACACCACTAATAAAGCAGCAGCAATACATTCAACAGCAAAGCAAAATGGAAATAGTGAGAAGCCTTAAAATAAACTTAAAAATACTCCAAACACAAAAGGCACAAGGCAGCAATTGCCCCTGCAAAAAACTTTTAAAGATATAAGAAAAACAATTCAACCATCTCATACAATTTTCTCACACAAACACATGAACAGAAACATGCACATAAATGGTGGCCATGCACATGGGGAAGTTAGAAATTGGATTATTTGTTTAAAGGGTGAGAATGCACTTCAAGTAATAATCACAATCCTTGTTAGGGTGAACCACAAAAGTCACTAAATAATCCTTTGCTTAACGCTTTGGTAGTTTGGTATAAAAACAGTCAGGCTTAATTTAGAGGCAATGTGCAAAGTATTTATGTAGGACACACACAGTAATAAAGAGAAAACACAGCACAAGAATGATCTCAATCCAATTTAGAAAACCTGAGGGTATTTTAATAAATAAATGGACACCAAAACTACAAAAATCCAATACATAGAGCAGGAGTTATGAGTGCTTAAAGGTTTAGGTAAGAAATTGCACCGAAAGGGGTATCTTTTCGCAGGGGACCAGGACAAAGTCACCAGTTCAGTCAAACTGAAATGGAGAACGGGCTGGATATAGGACCAAGTGTGGCCTGCTTCAGGTTTTCCCTTCTGACTTTGATGTGGTGTCTGCACAGTGTTATATTGCAGAGCCCTGCATCACTCAGGATCAGATCTTGGAAGACTTTCAGCTGCAGGCGAGTCTCTGTGGAGATTTGCGTTCCTTCGTATCAGATCTCGTGGTGTCTTCTGTGAGGAGTGTCGTGGCTCTGAGGGGCATGCAGTCAGGATTTGCGAGGAGTGGCTCTGAGGAGAACTGCATCATTCAGTGTTGCATCCAGTAGGGTCCTTCATGAGAAGCTGCATGGCTCTGCAGGGCTTTGCATCAGATTTGGTGGATTTTGATTTAGGCAGAAAAATGCCAACTTTCTAAAAGTGTTATTTTTAGAACGGTTATTTAAAATCACTCTTTACCATTAAATTTTTAAATTACAATTCAAATTAGTGAAAGAAGTATTTCTCTATCTGCTTCTAAACTGAAGTTATCACTTATTAAGTGGAGAAGTGTGGCTCAATGGTTAGAGCGGCAGACCCTGATGCAGAGATCTGGCCCGGGACCAGGGTTCAATTCCCGCCTCGGCGGGTCTTGGGCTCAATTTCCTCGGACCTGATAATTCTCGCCTCAGTGCCTATTCTAATCATGGGTCCCACTCTGCAACTCTGGGCAATAGCTTGCTTAATCTCCACAACGGCCCCAACAGTGCTGGGATGCCTGGCTTCACCTTGGGGGTGCCCAGGAGTGGACATTTCACAGGGAAAAGCCAGGAAGGGTTCCACAGCGGTATGCGTACAGCGCCGGGACACCCCTTTGGGGGTATAAGTGCGCTTTACAAGTACAAATTTCATTTCATTCAAGTGTAAAAAGATAACCCAGTATTTATCTATGGGATAGGTGGCCTTGCTGCAGTGAAATATGACTTTGGGAGTGTTTCACTGCCACAACATGTAAAACTTAAATACACAAGTCCTACTTTTTAAATACTGTAAGAAAACGGGTTTACTCATTGAGCAGGGTGAAACCCTACTCAAGCAGTAACCACAGTTCTTGTTAGGGTGATACACAAGCAAACCCCGAATTATTCTGTGCTTAACCCTCTGGTAGCTCGGCACAAAGCAGTCAGGCTTAACTTAGGGGCAATGTGTAAAATATTTATGCAACACTCCAAACAGTAATAAAGTAAAAACACAACACAAGAAAAATCCCACACCAATTTAGAAAAATAGAGTAAAATACAATAATGTATTGGAAACTAAATGACAAAACTCCGTTCAGTAGAACCAGAGATATGTAATTTTAAAGGTTTAAGTGAAAATAGTGCCTGGAAGCCCAAAGGGCCAACTGTGGCTATGCGGTCGCACCAGACTGGGACAAAGTCATAAGTTCTGGTCTATCACGATGGAAGGCCGGCCGAATACAGCGATCAAGTTAGGCCCACTGAACAAAGTACCTTATATCCTGGTTGCGTAGAGTTGCAAGATCCCTCGTCGAGGATGTGTTGCACAGCGGCAGTTCTGAAGAAGCTTTGGGGCTGCAATGCGAAGTCCTGCATCGTCGTTGAGGATGTCGTTTATGGGGGCTTGCGATGTGAAGTCCAGCATCGAGGATGCATCACGCAACAACAGTTCTATGGATCTCAGGACTGCAATACGATGCCCTACAACGTCATCGAGGAATCTGGGGCCCAGGGTTTGCGATGCAAAGTCCTGCATTGAAGATGCGTTGCGCATCGGTGGTTCCGATGCGTAACTGGAAGGAGATGTGTTGTGCTGCATCGGTTCTGCCCAAAAGACCACAGCTAGGCTGGCAGACTACCTTCAGGCCCACTTCCTCTAGGACTGGGGTGGCACCACTTGGGGGCAAGATTTACAGAAGACAGAGTCTAGGTGCTGGGTTCAAGGTAGTTGGAGCCTTCTCTATCTCTGAGGCTCTGATCAGAAGCCTAGCCAACTAGGACTTGGAGTCACTCTGGTTGCCCTAGGGTTCAAGGTGCAGGTCCAGTCCTTCTCACTTAAGCAGAAGGGCAGCAGAGTAGCAGGGCACCAGAGTAGCAGCCCTTCTTACAGCAGAGCAGAACAGCAGTCCTTCTTAGTCTTCCACAGAACCAGAGATGTACTGATGAATAGGGTCTGAGGATCCAGTATTTACACTTGGTACTAGCTTTAAAGTAGGAGAAGGCTCTAGAGATTCCCTACCCTAGAGGTGTTTGGAATTTCCTGCCTCCCTGCCCTGGCCTCAGCTTGTCTGGGGGCACAAAATACTAGTGTCAAACCCTTTGTGAGTGTGCTGAGGCAAGGGTTTTGTGATGTAAAAGTGTGGTAGGTGACAGCCCCGCCCCTCTGTCAAGTCAGAGATGGCCCATCCTGCTAAAACCTATTCCCTCTTTGTCTCACTGTCTGGGGGCAATTCACAAAGACCAACTGCCAGCTACACCTAGTAATGTAACCCAGGATACAGGGTGCAGACACCAAATTGTTAGGACAGGAAATTGCCAGCTTTCTAGAAGTGACATTTTCAGAATTGTGACTTAAAATCCAACCTTATCATTAACAAGGGTTTTAAATTACAATTTTTTAGACACCAAACTCAAACTTTGGAGCTGCGCCCAATTGAAAGTTATCACTTGTTAAATGTAATAAGGTAACCCAATAGTATCCTATGGGAGAGGTAGGCCTTGCATTAGTAAAAAAACAAATGTACGAATTTTGCACCACCAGGACATGCAGAACTTAAATGAACATGTCCAACTTTTTAAATACACTGCACCCTGCCCTATGGGCTGGTTAGGGCACACCATGGGTGACATATGTATTAAAAAGCAAAGTACAGGCCTAGCATAAGGTGTATTTTGCCAGTTCGAAATGGCAGTTTGAAATCACACACACAGGCTGCAATGGTAGGCCTGAGACATGTTTAAAGGGCTATTTAAGTGGGTGGACCAATGAGTGCTGCAGCCCACTAGTAGCATTTAATTTACAGGCCCTGGGTACACGTAGTGCCACTTTACTAGGGACCTACAAGTAAATTAAATGTGGCAATTGGGTGTAAGCCAATTTTACCATGTTTAAAGGAGAGAGCGCAGGCACATTAGCACTGGTTAGCAGGGTTCTAAAAGCCAACCAAAAGACAGGTTCAGAAAACAGGAAGGTGAAGGCAAGAAGTTTGGGGATGACCCTGCAGAAAGAGCCAAGTCCAACAAATACTATGCATCCTGCTCCATGGGCCTTTAGGGCATGCCTTAGGGGTGAAGTCTATGTATTGCATTAAAAAGGAAGGTTTAGGCCTGGCAAAAGGTTTATTTTGCCAGGTGGAAATGGCAATTTAAAGTTGCACTACTGGCTACAGTAGCAGGCCTGAGACATGTTTTACCGTGTTACTTTAGTAGGTGACACATCGAGTTCTGCAACAGACTTGTAGATTAAATTTAGAGGCCCTATGCACATGTAGTACCATTTACTAGGGACGGATAAGTAAATTAAATGTGCCAACTAGGTGTACACCAATTTTACCATGTTTGGAAGGGAGAGTACAATCACTTTACCAATGGTTAGAAAGTGTAAAGTGGACTGAGTCCTAATGCCAACATAAATGGGTTCAGTAACAAATGGGTTGGAAAGGCAAAGAATCTGGGGAATACCACGCAGAGATAGTCATTTCCAACAGGGAGAAACAAAGGAAACAATCTAGATACATGGAACCATCCCCACCCTAGTCACCAACACGCGCAGACAAGAAACCCTGAACTTGGCATGAATACAACATCATCCACAAGCCCCAAGGATAGTAAAAAAATACAGAAGCAGTGAAATTGTAAAAAAATATTTTACAAAAAACACCCCTGCCCTACAGTACACTGGGCTCCAAAATGTAAAATGAATGATGCACAGTATGAAGACAAATTTAGACACAATTCACAAAAACATAAGGAAAATTAGGAAAAATTGTTAACCATAGGCTTCCACCGTCCAAAATTGACCATTATCTCTTAATCTCACAATGGCCAACCTGCCCCCCAGGTCAGCAGCAATAAACAAACAAAATAAATGTACAGAAAATAAATACAAAAGATGATGCCTGCCAACACAAACAGTTTGTAAAGAACTGCACTTACTTGATCTTCCAAAAAAAGAAGGGATTCTAACTTCCAGTGGTGGATGATGCAGCAGGGATTACAGAAAAAGGAGAAATAATGCTTTCCCTCCAAAATCCAAATCTAAAAGAACAAAGGACTAGACAGAGCACAGGGAGAAGTCTTCAGGACAGGAAGAGGAAGTTGATACTGTCTATTCAGCAGCTTCACTCTCTATTTCACTTCTCTCTGTGTAACCCAAATAAAAATGTAAAAACAAATTCATTCCGGGCTCAAAATTTACCTAAATGGTCTGCTCAGTAAACAAGTTAATGCAAAATGGCTTTTCAAGTTGGTCACATTCGGGGCACTTGCATTGGTGGCATGCATAGACATCTCGTTTATGTGAGGCAGTCTAATGGGACAATCTGGGTCAATACTCATAATTTTCGCGAAGCAAAATTCCAGGAATGATGACAAAATGTGCTGGTGTAACGAAAATGACAGCCAGGCCGAATGTTTTGTCAAGAAATACAACCTACAGTAAGGAAAAAAAGACCTATGCCAGTGACATTTTCACCTAAACCAATAAAGGCCACCAGCTTTTAACATAAGAAAAGGTCTCTCACTGGAGGAGCCAAACAACACATTAGAAGATCTAAGGTAACATCAAGTCACTCACTTGAGAGGCATCGGGAAATAGTAGTAAGACCTAAAGTGAAAAACCTGAAGTCACTCACTAGCAATACACAAAACATCGGAAGTGGTGTCTAAGGCCCTGATTCCGAGTTTGTCGGAATGAAGGTTCTATTTATTGTACCTGATAAATAATGATACAGCCGGGGTTGCTATTTATCAGATTCGATAAACAACACATATCATGAGTTTTTTGAGGAATAGCGAGCAGATTTTGGTGCTTACCGTCCCAAACTCCACATGGTATGGTAAATACAATATACTCGTTGCCTTTTTACTTCCGTCAGGTTTGACCTCCTGAAATTTAATGAAGGGCGAGATATTTAACACACCCAGAGATTACTGTGTGTGTTAAATAATACCCAACTCATGATTCCAACCCCTGTTCAAACAGGGGTTTGCACAGGGGTCGGAAACCCCGACCCACTCACAATCGGGGCTTAAGTGACAATAATCTGTCTCACTATTCAGCCTCATGGACAAACAAGCATTGGCATAGCCAATAGGTCTCGCTTTTGGGACCTTATAAGTATTTAGTTATGCAGCACAATATCCTTGGTGCAACAACATCAACTGTTGCATGGCTAAACACTTATAAGGTCCCAAAGGCGAGACCTATTGGCTATGCCAATGCTTGTTACGTTTTCCTATGAAAAGGAATTTCGGGCAGCATCCGGAATAGCATCATGGTATAGAAAAATCTACACAAACGTATGGCAAATATTATTTGGCTAATTGTGAAGGCGCCATGTGATGTGTTTACAAGCTAGAGAAAAAGGCAACATTTAAAGTGAGCGTTCAGTGCCGCATGATGATGCATAAATGTACAGCTGTGCACATTCTCATTTCTCTGCACATACTTGTCGCGTGGTTGCTCGGCGGGGTACATGTGGCCGGTGCTTTGCTTTACTCAGCATTGTTGTGCATGTATATAGAAAGCTGTCTCTTCATAACCGTCATGGTACACCCACAATCACGCCCTTCCCGGAACAGGCGATTACGTGTGTTCTTTAATGTGTGTTTTACACAGTGCATTAAGACAAGCCGCTGACCTTACTAATGCGCGTTCTCTATTCCCATGCCGATTCCAGTTAAGTGAGCATTCTCCACATTAAATGCACTTGCAAAGTAAACAAATGTGTCCCCTGGCACAACCCTACTGTGCTAAGGGGCTTTTATGGCTCAGACGAGAGCACAGCAAGTATTACCTCAGGGCGGGGCGGCCATAAACTAAGCCCTGGGAGTCAGTGCGACATCGGCCACTTTCGAAATGTCAACATACGTCAGGCTGGGAAGCAGCGTGCCCTGGAGGTCTGGCGCGCGTGATGACGGAGCCACTGCAAAATACATGCGTTTTAATTGCAGGGCAGATGTTGATCATCCCGCCCCACCATCCACCCCCAAAAGCTAGTCTCTTAAGAGGGCACGTGGGCAGAGCGCTGCACTCTAGAGAAAAAAGTGTCAAATTCTAGAGTGCTGCACTGTACAAAAAAAATCTCAAATTGACCTGTTGGACAGTGAAAATAATGATTAATCGGGATCAAATGTTATTTAAGAACGTTCAGCAATGACCAGTGATGCTTCAAATGTCACTTGAATTGAAAAAAATCCTATTAAGCAAACCCATGGAATGATTCTTTGTATGTTTCAAACAATCAAAAGGTCTAAAATTGAATAAAACCAAAACATCACCTTGCTCCTATTATAGGGTAAGAGTGACAACAAGTAATTTTCGATTTAGTACTGTAGGGGGCACATTAATAATGATTTTTTTTTCTTATTGATGTTAAATGCTCAATACGTTTTAGTGCACTGGTCTAATAATTTGTGGTAACGCGGTAGCTAGGTTCCGACGAAGCATTCTTCAAATAAGATGCCGCAGCAGAATTTATATTGACCAATTAAGTATCAGTCAATTGTTACTTAGACCCGGTAGCCAGTTAATATATATGGACTGTAGAAAATGCACATATGCGCTGCTTGCTCGCTTGAAAGCGCCCGGAAGCAGTACATTGTTCTGTGGGTGGAGCGGTGGCCTGCTAGGAGGGAGAATCAAGGTGCAATATGGTCTGATTAAAGCCCCAACCCACAGGAAGTGTTCAGTTGCCGCCTTGCTCGTGGGATAAAGGGTTACTTAATTCCTTTATTATTCACGTAGGAAAATTGCTCGGCCATAATAAGCGGTTAGTTGTGGCATGATTGAAAGAAGTGACTTTCTTAACTTTTGGTAACCCAGGGCGAATGTACTTTTTAGTTGGTGTGATCTGTCAATCCGACCTGGTTTTCAGTGACTGAAGGTGCAGCTTTTTAATTGATAATGTTCGATTTGGATTATATATGGGCACTAACAGAAATTGGTTGGTACAAAAGAAGAAACAACAAGGGAGACCGAGAAGCGCGTGCGCCTCGCGCTAAAAGTAAAAAAAAAGACGCGCGGCCGCGAGACGCACTCTCTGGTGAGGGAGGGAGAGGAGCGGGTGAGGGAGGGGGAGGAAAGCCACTAACAGAAATTGGTTGGTACAAAAGAAGAAACAACAAGGGAGACCGAGAAGCGCGCGCGCCTCACGCTAAAAGTTTAAAAAAAGACGCACGGCCGCGAGACGCGCTCTCTGGTGAGGGAGGGGGAGGAGCGGGTGAGGGAGGGGGAGGAAAGCCAGATGGCGCCTCAGGGATGCGAGGAATGGATGGCAGCTGTGCGCGTGCACGCCATCGTGAACGCAAGCTGGAGGCCAGCAAAAGCCACTGGGTTAGCACTTTCAAAACCCATTTACTAAATCTCTCGCCGAGAGCAGCGCAAGCGCTGGCTCAGGCGAGACCTAAAAAGGCTGAAGAAGTGCTACATCACGTATGAGAGAAGCAGCTGCCCAGGTGGGAGTGGACTGCACTGTAAAATCACTGTCGGGAAAAAGACATGGACTCTGGGAATCTTCTATGGAACTTGTGGAGCTGTCGGAGTACCTTTCTTTATCAGGACTTTGTCATTTTTTGCCTCTGTAGGATTTGTGACAAGCCTCTAAAGCTCCATCAGAAAGTTCTTGATGGTGAAAGGATTTCTGTTTTAGTCCTTGAAACTTCTTCTAGCAATGTTTGAGGCTATCCATGGACTGTAAAAAGAAGTTTTGAACCACATGGAGCCATCATCATCTAAAGCTCCCTGCCTTTCTATGCTGCAGATTTCTGAGAAATAAAAAAAAGACTAAGTCCGAAAGTGAGACACAGGACTAATATAAGGAAAGTGAGCTCGAAAATTGACCAGCATGACAATGGGATCAGAGAACCAGCATCCAAGACTTAACCTCACCAGACAATGCTTAAGAGAAAGACTATTTGATATAAGCAAGTTTAGTCATTTATGGGTATTTTTATTTTAAGATCACAGGTAAATGTTTATTAGAGCCTCAAAACAGGAAAAGATTGTCAAAGATTGCCAGCACAGGTTTCACAACTTAAAACAATCTACTGCTACTTCTTCAGGGCAAAGGTTTAATCCTACATCTAAGATTTTATTAGGAAAGTTCCCAAATGGATGCCATTGCCTACCATTTGGAACAAGCAAACAAAATGTGCAAGACATTTTAAAAGAGGGAGGGTCTGAGAAATATATCAATATGTTACTAAGAATAAATATTATCCTGATACAAGTAAAGAACAATTGATACTTAGATTTACTAATCTTTATCTGCAAACATAAAAAATTCAATGATTTTATCTATAGTATTTCATTGATCCATATACACATATTTGAGTACGCATGATGGCAGATTCTGTCATACTACAGATTTATTCTAGGTAGATAAAAATGGCAATACACTACAAGCTTCATTTGAAAAATATGCAATCAATTCAGAAAAGATTAATTTAATAAAATTCATTTAATGTGTCACCTATTATATTTTGTGTATGGTGCGCCTGCACAAGCAGGCTCGCTATCCTATCCCAGCGTGCACGTACTTCGCTGGAGTGCACATCAAGAGGCAGTCTAGCTTTTTAAAACAGTAGCGTGAAAGGAAACTTTCTCTTGGTGCACGTGCCAAAGGATCCTGCTGTTATAGGAGCAGCAGCCCTGCTCCACAACAATTTAGATGGGGGCTCCTGGAAGACTGATTTGCATATGGCTGTGTCTGAACTGGGGTGGTGAAGTGAGCTAATGATCGATGATGGATTAAACCCAGATCTGTGACTGGGGGTGAGTGTCTGAAAAGTTTCAGCACTCCGTCCATCATCTCCTTGTGTTTGCTTTGTTCGCCCTAAGTTGGCAGGGTATGCCCAGACATGGGTCACTTGCTCACTTTGCTACTGGATTCAAGCTAGCCTGCCTGATGAGGTTTCATCACTCCGTCCATCATCTCCTTGTGTTTGCTTGGCTCCTGGAAATGGACAGTGTGCCTTTGGGAGCAAAACCATCTGCTCCCCCTTTGGTGTAAAGTGCATTGTTATGTAGATGCACCTGACAGCGTTAGAAGCCCTTTAAAGCTCTCAAAGTAATCCATGTCAGTGATGCAGTACAGTTTACATGTCACATGCTTTACTTCACCCTTTTTATTTGAATAGTATTTGATTTTCCCTGTTGTTGCATTTCTATCTTTTTTTTCATGCAACGTTTGAGTCATGTAGTCCAAAGTGCAGGGGCGGCTCCTACATGTGGGTGGAGGAGCGTCGCCCTACTGCTTTCTCGCAGTGCGAGAAGCAGAAACATAAAATAGTAATATAAATACCATTTTATGTTTCTGCTTCTCGCACTGCAAGAAAGCAGAAGGGTTTGGTTTGGGGCAAGCGGGAGGGCGGTCCTGTTCTAGGGCAGGGGAGGAGTGGCTTGCCCACTCTGAGGGCGCTGACTGTTTGGTCGACCTCAGGGCCGACCAAACCAGCCATACGCACTCTGCATTTTTTCTATGTAGACTGCATGCAGCCTACATGGAGAAAATGGCCTCCCCATAGACGCCTGTGTGGTCGGCGTCCCAGCCAATCACTGCGCTGCCATTGCAGCATTGTGATTGGCTTAGGGGAGGGGAGGGAGGCTGCCTGCTTCCTGTTCCCCTGGACCTGGCCAGGAGCTGAGATTGCTCGGGACAAGGGAAGGTAAGTTTATTTTTTTTAAATAACCTCTCCCCCACCACGCGAACCCCCGCGCAATTCCCCCCACCTGCCCCCCCCCACCCGTGAGTCATGCCGGCCGCGACTGGCAAAGTGCAACAGGCTGCCACAGGGTCACACAGTGCTTCTGCCTCCTGGATGTGTGATAAAGCCCTAGGATGCTCACTACGGACTGTGCTGCACACGCAAGAACACATTGAAGTAGAACAGTAGGAGAAAAAGTACCTTGGTGCGCCTGTCTCACAGCTGTGTAATATGTGATTCTTTCTCTCCGTGCTCCCACAGCTAGAGTACAAAGGGGCAGATTTACTAACATTTCAAGCAATGCAGCACAGCAAGCCAACTTGCTGCTCTACGTTGCGTGAAAGGCAGACATATTTACAAAGATATGGTGCAAGTCTGATGCCTCCTTGCGCCAACGCAGGCCCTCTTGCACTATGGTACAAGGATGCTTGAGATATGAGCAAAAAAGAATTTTGTGTAGGAAGGCACACCTTACTGCACAAAAACAATCATTAAAGGCATTTTTCTTTTTCTATGTATAATGAATGTGGAATGCATCACACATAGAAAATGGAAGTTATGAGGAGAAATAAAGATATTCCTGGGTCTGGTAGGTGTACCATTTTGATGCATTCCCAGGTTTGCAACTCTTTGTAAATCTGGGAATGTGCCGAAGATCATGGGTGGTGCGTGTGAACGCCCCCACACTGTACTCATGGAACACCTCCCTGCCTCAAGACAACACAAGGCAGCGAAATGTGCTGCCTTGCATTACCTTGGATTACCTTGGATTTACTAAACATGCAAGATGGCTTTGCATGGCTTAGTGAATCTCACTTACGGGCAATGCAAGCCCCTTGCAAATCTGGCCCAAAATGTGTAACAGAGACAGACATGAGGTTACATAGTGCCCCTGCCACATGGATATGTAATGTGTGCGCTCTTCACACTGTGATCCCACAGCTAGAACACACAACGTTTATTAAAGGGAAACAATGCCACCGAGTGTCTAGAAAATGGGTGGTCATTCTCGCACTTGGTACACCAACCACATCTCTCCTAAATTCAGTATCACCCACAGCTTTGATGGAGCACAGAGACCCACGGGTCATGATTGTCGCTGCTGGCATGCAGTGGCTTTGACTCATAGGGGGATATGTACAATAGAAGTGGCGGAGTGAGGCTTTATCCGTCATGGCTTAACGCCTCACTCCCCCACTTTTGAAATGCAATGCTGCACCATATTTATAACGATATGGTGCAGCCTTGCGTTTCCCCCTGCGATGGCGCTACACTTAGCAGTGTAGCGCCAACCCAGGCACCCTTGCACCATAGTGCAAGGGTGTCTGCGTGCAGTGGAGTATTGTTTATGTGTAGGAAGGTGTCCCTTCCTGCACAAAGACAGTCCTGAAATGCCATTTTGTCACTTTCATGTGTGCTGCTTAGGGCAGCACACATGAAAGTCACAAAATGGCATTTTTAAAAAAAGATTGTTGATGTACAGGAAGGAGGGCTTTCCTGTACATAAACAATCCATGCCATTTTGCTTTTTCCATGTGTGCTCCACAAGGCAGCACACATGGAAAAAGCAAAAAACGAGAAGAAATAATGCATTTCTCCTCGCTTCGCCAACTTAAGACCAGGTTTTTCCTGGTCTTAATTTTGGTGCTGCCTCCTATGTACGCTGCCCTTGTACATAGGGGGCAGTATCAAAATCAATGGGTGTTGCGGTGGAACGCCCACCGCAGCACCCACTGCCCACCCCATTATGCTAAGCATAGCGTTAAAGGGGGCCTTATTTACAAGGCAGCCTTAAGCCACGTTAAGTGGCTTAACGCTGCCTTATAAATAAGGCTAAGCCCCTATCGCCACCACAACGTTGATAAAAGTGACGTAGTGGTGGCGATAGGTGCTTGTACATATGCCCCAAAATGTCCAACTCCATTTCTCTTTCACACCACGGTCCTAATCAGCTGGCCTGGCTTTGGGATTGTGACTGGGAAACAGCTGTCAGCCGTCAACGGAAAGGTGAGAGACTTACGATCTGCAATTTGCTTTTTAGATAATCAATCATTTTTTTCTCCACTCAGTCTGACAGGCATTAAAACTGAGGTGCCTGTGCCTTAGGAGAGTCAGTGTGACAGGCATTAAATATTCTGACATCAAAATGTGCAAACATGTCATCTTCTTATTTCTAATGTAGTGTTGGATTGTTCCCTTCTTAAGAACATAAAGCCACACCAGGACTGTGTTGGGAGAGGATTCCCAGTAGTCTGCACACAGGCCCGTGTGCGTGCTTCACTGATGTGCAGGCTGCTTCGACTTTGGATGAGAAGACTGAGCGGTTATGATTTTCTTGGGAACTAATGACTTTCCAAAGAGTCTCCTCCTCCACATTATAAATAATTTAAAAGCAAGCAGATGCTGCTTGTGTGTTTTAGACATTTTCCAGCTGACTTGCAGGAACACATGCCATGTTAAAAAAAACCTGTCTGTCTGGTGCTATTCCGAAAATGTTTTAGCCATTTTGCAGCTTTTGCAGTTTAGTTTTCCAAGTTCATGTGGTGTAGAGCAGCCTTCTCTCTTCATGCACAAATCAGGATCCATATGTTCCAAAGAGCTCAGGTTCCTCGTGCCAGATGTGTGTAACTCACCCAGTGTTGTTTGGCAGGCTGCATTTACTACAAGATAGGCACAAACACCCAAATATAAGGTCTAACTGAATTATTTACTTTTCATACAGGACAGGGCTGCTGAAGTGAGTGGGTTACAAACGTTTTATACGGTTTCTGCTGCAGCTGCCATGTTGCCGATATTACAGACTTTGCAACGCATACCAAAAAATGGAATGCGTTTGGTGCTAACAGGCGATGTCACTATCACCAAACTCAGGGTACTCTTTTTAACGCCCTAAGAAGGACAAAAGGCTGAGTCAACTTGACACTTCAAGTCCTTAGAGTTAGTGGTTACATGCATAACCCTGTAAGAGGTGAGTTAACTCGCAGAGTTATCTTCTAGGAGCAGTAAACATATCTGATCCTGGAAGTGCAGGGGCTGCAGCCACCTTTCACCTGTTCAGCCATGTTCTAAGTCTCATCCTTCCTGTTCCATGGTCCATGTTTCACACGGCCTTTTATTTAAAGGCATTGAAACAGTGACCGCTGGAGCAGAGTTTAAAAAGTGCAAAGTATGCAATGTCCACAGCCCCACTTTATTGTCACCGATGTTCAACTAGTGTAAGTGTTATCCCCGAACAAGGAAAATTAAATCAGGTCAGGCAGGGGACCGGCTACTGATCATGAGTAAATTGAGAAAGTTTTGCACAGGAAGGTTGGTAATGCAGTAAGTCTCCACTTACCGCATGCAGGGAGCACATTTATTTATTTATTTATTTATGCGTTTTTATATAGCGCGGACTTTACCCGAGGGTGTCAGAGCGCTTCACAATAGGAACAGTAACATTACATGAGGAGAAGGATACCAGTGAGCATAATACAAAAGCAAGCGTTACATTGCATGAGGAAAAGTGACAATTGTGCAGATAACAAACAAACCAGATACAAAAAGAGGTATACGTTCCAAGAGGAAAAAGTGACAGGTGTGCATGATACATGGGGTACAAAATACAAATAGAGGTATAATACTGCAGAAGTGACAGTCATTCATAACACACTGGAAGGCACTTCTATAGGCTTGGAGTACAGAATTTCCTATAGTGGAAGAACTTCCTTGAGGTAGTAGAGAGGGCGTGAATTCAACAGGAGGTACATGGGGTCCAAAATATATGATATATGGGGTACAAAATACAAATAGAGGTATAATACTGCAGAAAGTGGCAGTCACTCATAACACACTGGGAAGGCACTTCTATAGGCTTGGAGTACAGAATTTCCTATAGTGGAAGAACTTCCTTGAGGTAGTAGAGAGGGCGTGAATTCAACAGGGGGTACATGGGGTACAAAATATATGATACATGGGGTACAAAATACAAATAGAGGTATAATACTGCAGAAAGTGGCAGTCACTCATAACACACTGGGAAGGCACTTCTATAGGCTTGGAGTACAGAATTTCCTATAGTGGAAGAACTTCCTTGAGGTAGTAGAGAGGCGTGAATTCAACAGGGGGTACATGGGGTACAAAATATATGATACATGGGGTACAAAATACAAATAGAGGTATAATACTGCAGAAAGTGGCAGTCACTCATAACACACTGGGAAGGCACTTCTATAGGCTTGGAGTACAGAATTTCCTATAGTGGAAGAACTTCCTTGAGGTAGTAGAGAGGGCGTGAATTCAACAGGGGACTTGAAATGAAGGGAACACGCACATAAAATCCAACACAACACGCAAAGGTGAGGAATGAACAGGAAAAAGTACAAATTTACACTGACGAGCGAACTTCCTAGAGGGGCCTGAGAACGAAAGTATTAGTTCTGGAAGTGTCTTTGGAAGAGAAGAGTCTTGAGGTCAGCTTTGAAGATCCGGGTAGAGGAGGTGGCACGGAGCATGGACCTGCACAGGACCATGTAAATGATTTCACTCCTTGGAATAAAAATGAAATCCTGCACACAAAACCTCTTGCCTTTTCCTCTGCATGCAGTGCTCATTTTCCTGCATGAGCCCTGTGCCAGGTAGGAACTTCTGTCTCTCTCAGGCTGGCATCGAGACACAGCCTTTGGCAAAAGCAATGCTTCCTACAGCAGGAAGCACTGGGACTGACTGACTCCAAGATGAAGCACTCACATTATGGACACAAAGAAGTATGTGACCTCATCACCTGGCTGTCATTATACTTACTGAAGCAGCCAGTAATCATGGAGAGACAATGGACAGACCTGGCCTAGAAGCTTTCTCACCATGAACAAATTGCAGCCACACCCCTCCTTATATGTCGGTTTCCTTAGGTGGTAAGCTTCCGTAAAAAAGTGAAACGGTCCCGTGTAATGCACTGGAACCCGACGACGTAGTGATGAGCGTATTAACTCCTATAAGAGACTTCCAGAAGGAGTAATACTCGTGCGGTTGGAAGTCTCTTATAGGAGTTAATACGCTCATCACTACGTCGTCGGGTTCCAGTGCATTACACGGGACCGTTTCACTTTTTTACGGAAGCTTACCACCTAAGTAAACCGACATATAAGGAGTTAATACGCTAACCATTACGTTGCTGGGCCCCAGTACAATACAGGGGCCGTTCTATTCATTTATGCAAGCTCACCACCCAAGGAAATTGATATATAAGATTGAGTCTGCTTACCTGCCAATTCTTGTGGTGTCTAATCCTGATACTAATTTCATCAGTATTAATCGATGGAAGATTAGCCCTGATGAAGTTCCCGATATGGGAATGAAACGCGTTGGCTGTAGTTTCTATGTGTGATGTTTTTTTAACACAATCTAAAATAAAGAAATTATATTTTTGCATTTACAATTGACTACTGGACTTTGTGAGTTGCGCACCCCCTTTGGACATTAAAACGTTTCTTTGATCTGGAGTACAGTGGCGTCACGCAGTGGCTGACGTTGGGGTGTTTTTGCGCGACCAAACTTATTAACTGGAACTGGCGTGAGGTGCGGAGCTAGGGGTCCGCCGTTGCTCCATTTGCCATTTATAATGTACCTGAACCTTTGGTTTTTTTCAGTGAATTACTAAGTTTTTTTAATTCTATTTCCTAACTGTAACGTCCCTGTATCCTTTTGTTTTTTTCAGTGAATTTCTAATGTTTTTTAACTGCGTATTCCTAACTATAACGTCCCTGTAACCTTTGGTTTTTTTCACTGAATTTCTATGTTTTTCTAAGTAGTAGTCGCGTTTGCAGAGTGGTGAAGAAAGGGGGGTGGGGCCTCTGACCATCTCTCAGGAATCCTGCTGTGTAGGGCTTACTGGAGGTCCCAGGAGGGCTTCCTGGTCCCTGAGGATCCAAGAGGACTTCATCCCCCAACCAGTAGCGCGTCAGGAGGCACGTTTGCAGAGTAGAGGAGAAAGGGGGCGTGGCCTCTGAAGACCTTTTAGCAATCCCGCTGTGTGGGACTTACTGGAGCTAACAGGAGGGGGTGTTCCCCCCCCAAACACCCTCAGCAGCCAAGGGGGCTTCATCCCCCAACCAGTAGTGTGCCAGAAAGCATGTTTGCAGAGTGGTGGAAAAAGGGGGCGTAGCCTCCGGCAACCTCTCAGCAATCCTGCTGTGTGTGTGATTTACTGGAGGTAACAGGAGGGGTAGTTGGACCCCAAGGATTCTCAAGAGCCAAGAGGACTTCATCCCCCAACCAGTTGTGTGCCAGGAGTTGCGTTTGCAGAGTGGTGGAGAAATGGGGCATGGCCTCCGAAGCCCTCTCAGCAATCCCCCTGTGTAGGGCTTACTGGAGGTGACAGGAGGGCTAGTTGGTCCCCAAGGAGCCTCCGCAGGCAAGGAGACTTCATCCCCCAACCAGTAGTGCACCAAGAAGCGCGTTTGCAGAGTGATGGATAAAGGGGGTGGGCCTCTGGCACCTTGCCGGTCTGCTTTTTAAAAGAATTTATGTATTAGGGGAGGGGGGATGTATGGCTCTTCTTCTCCAGCCCGATTTCAGCCCCAGGGACCCCATCCCCCGGGCCCTACTTTTATTTATATATTTTTTTATAAAAGGGGGAGAAGGGGCCGTAAGGCCCCCCTGCCCGGGCCAATTTCAGCCCCAGGAACACCATCCTCCGGGGCCCAGCTTTTATTTATATATTTTTTTTAAAAGAGGGAAGAGGGCCACGTGGCCCCCTCGGGACCCCATCCCCCGGGGCCTGGCCTCTCTATTGGGGACCGCAGGGGATGCCTCAATGCCCAACGGGCAGGGAACAGACAAATGCTCCGTCTTTAGCAAGCGAGACCATTTTTGAGGTGCGGATGGGCACCTCAGGCATTACAGGAGCCAGCCCTGGGTGGTGGCGGTCCCCAGGGCCATGTATGGCTCGAGGAGGGCCCCCTATAATGTTTACTTTAGCCCCAGGGAGGTGGTGGTCCCGGGGGCTGGGGGTCCATGATGTACCCCCTTCATTATTTTGTTATATTTGCACTGGGGAGGTGGCGGTCCCCAAGGTTATGGGGGCCCGCCAGGGCCCCCGCATTTCTTTAACTTATTTGCCCTGAGGAGGTGGCGCTCCTCGGGGCTGCGGAGGGGGTTCTGCATGGCCCCCCGTACTGTATTATATTAAAGCCCCGGGGAGGTGATGGTCCGCTGTGTTGCGGGGGGTCCGCACAGCCCCTGACACTCATTTGTATTAAGGCCTTCGGGGAGGTGGCAGTCCCCGGGGCTACTATAAGCCCTAGGAAGGAGGCCCCGTACAACCCTCTCCTTTTCCATCCCCTAATGGGGCCAAATAAAGACTGTGTTTTTTTAAACCCTCATAAAAATTTGCAGATCCGGCTGCGGATTTTTCCAAGATTTTTTTTTAATGCTTTTTAGCCCAGGTAGGGTCTCTGGGAGACCCCTGCACCACGGTCAGGGGCTGAAGGTGTCCCTACGCTGGCCCCTTTTCAATATTGTAATCTTTTTTTGTGGGACTCCGCTTCAAGCTGAGTTCCAAGATGGCTGCCAACCCTTCCTAGTTGAAGAGTTGCCAGCCAATCAGATTTCAGCCTCGATCCGTGAATTCTCTCCAGTAATCCGCGGCCCTAGATATCTATATTGTTTGCCCTTTTAATAGCTCTAAAACTACTGAACAGTTTTACACCAAATCACAAAAAGTATGATTTGCGTAACCAAATCTATCTTACTGCCAAATCTGGTGTAATTCCGTCCGTTCGGGCTGTAGTCATGTTCAAAGGTCCTATGGGGATTAATATGCGGAAAATGCATTTTTGGATCCCCTTTATGTAATAATAAATATATATATTAATAATATAATATATTTATATTAACTATATAATATATTAATATATTACCTACTGGTGGTTGCCAGTAGGTAGTTATAGTTAGGACCTAGGGGCCTATTACGATGGCGGTCGGGAAACCTCCCCGACCGCCATGGTAGCGGGAAAAGACCACCTGCATGTACCGCGACATCACCGCCGGTCGAATTACGATGACCCGCGGTCGAAATCCAACCGCGGCGGTCTGATCGCAGCCCTTAACATTGCGGCGGTTGCTGCTGCCCGCAGCACCACCGCGATGCCGAAAGGAGCATGTCCTGCATTTCCCTGCACTGCATGGCAGGCACTGCACAGTGCTTGCCACCTGGTACAGGGAAATGTAGGGAGGACTCATGGGTACCCCCAGTGCACCCCAACACATTGGGGGCCCGCAACGAGCCCCCGGAAGACAATCACCGCATGCCTTTCCATGGTGGTTTGACCGCTGAGGAAAGGCTGGCTACCGCCGGCATCATGATCCTGCCAGCGGAGCCTGCTCTGCACCGCCACCATTATGCCGGTCCTGCTCCGTCTGCCAGGCAGGAGTGCGGATGGCAACCGGCGGAAAAGCGGCGGTCGGAATTTCCCACCGCCGCAGTCACCACCGCCATCCCAATATGACCGGCGGTTTTCTTGGTTGCAATGGCGGGCGGATGTCCACCACCGCTACGGCGGGCGCCACCGCCCGCCCGGTGGCGGACATCCGACCGCCATCGTAATAGACCCCCTAGTTTCCATAGGAAGAGTGTTTTTTGTTTTGCCAATACCTTTGGCGTCGCTTGATGAATCTTCACGGAGGTTTCAAAACATATACTTTAGTGGGTCCAGCTACTGTGTTAAAAGTTTCGGAGTGATCTGTCGAGCAGGGGCCGAGAAAAAAGAGGGGTCCAAAAAAGCATTTCCGGACCGGAACGCTGCGACCGCTTCCACACTTCAGCGTACTCGCTGCTTCAGCTTAGCCTTAACCCTGGCTCCATTCTCCGGTGCACCCATTGGACCATACCTGTGTCCTTATTCTTCGGCTCGCCCCTAGAACCGGGACGGAAGTGTAACCGGTTTAGAGTGAAGCCCCTTTCTCTCAATCTTCCACGATCCTCAATCCGGATCATACCGTTACGTTAGAGCTACTCACCCACTAACCAGCCGGGACGGAAGTACAACCGGCGGAGAGATCCTTTATCTCCTTCTTATTGCCAGAAGCCCTGAAGAAGTCTCGGGGTACTTCCCCAGATGAAACACGTGTTGGCTGGGCAATCGTTCAGGATTAAAGAAGAACACAAAAACTTCAGTGTTTATTGCTTTCACAATACAGATTTAATTTTACTGCTTGTTGATGTTAACTGTGTGAGACAGAGTACATACTCTGCAACTAAATATTGACGTGTGCACAGGCCTTCAGATACACACATATATATATAAATATATATATATAGTCAAGGTACATAGATATTGACTTAAGAATAGTAAATCCATATTTACCTATATGCACTTACATGCTTGATATTTTGGTTTTCAATACTTTCATCATGATATTGGGGCTACTCAATATTCCATCCTCGATATTTCAGACTACAATCAGCGTGAGCTAGTTTTCCAGATCCTACAGAAAAGTGGGGGGCAACAAACACACAGCTTTGGTTTAGGTATATACCGTAATATTATTTCCGCCCTTTGCTTATTATAAAGTAATTCTTGTCACATTCATATCTGCAATTTCTCCACCATTTTTATCATTCTTGTGTGAGCCAGTTGCTTTTCTAGCCTCTATTATCAACTGCTCCAAAATATCATAAAAACAATGGTGGTTTATCAGAAAAAGGAGCAAACTTCTGATGGCTTAAAAGCATTTACATCATCACATACATATAAAAACAGATTTAGGGACACCATTGGAACCAATGTTGGCTTTCCAATAGACCATATTTGAAAAAAGGTCCAATAAAGGGTTAGTGTAATGCAGGTGAACATCCAAAAAATAATATATCGCTCTCAATCCACACCAGTGTGTACATCCTCATATCCATTCCACCTACTCGCCAGAATATGTAGCAACATGTGCTAACTGAAAGCACAGAGGCATGTTGTTAGACCTGTCACCCTTAGGGTGGTCTTCCCCCAAACATTTTGCCTTCTATTTCTATTTGTACTATTAGTAAAAGGCATGGTGACCCAAAGGCATCCCAGATCTGGATTAGAGACGGAATCACCAAAGCAGAAAGAGCACCATAGTACTGAATTATTGAAAAAGCCAGGTTTTAATCACTTTCTGACAATGTAGTTCATTCTCTGTCGCCCGAATGGCCAGAGGGAGGGAATTCCAAAGCTTTGCTACAATTAAAACTAAACGACTGACCACCTCTTACAGCTCTTTTAATAGTTGGGGTGATGGCAAGGTAAAGATTTGAGGATCGAAGTGATCTGGTGGGGGGTAATGGGTTAACAGCTGTCATAAAATGAATGAGCCGCAGCCTTGTAAGGCACAGTGGTCAATACACAACTATTTCAATTCCACTCTTTGATCCGTTCAGTCAGTGAAGCTCTCTCAATCCCTGTCTGACATGTGCGGCTGTTGCGCAGTCCCAGGTAACTCCTTTAGGAGATCCCAAACACAATGAGTTGCTATAGTCCAGCCGTGAAAGGACGAGTGCCTCAAACACCACTTGTCTAGAAAGTCTGAGGCAGCAAGGGTAAAATTAACATAGCATCCACAACATTCCAAAACAGTTGGGCATTGTTTTAGTAGCCTGGACTTCCATTGTCAGGGTATCTTTCAACCACATTCCCAGGCTCTTTATACCAGCCTTAGAGATTGGTGGAGGGCCAAGGCCAGTAAGACAACCTAAACCTTGTTAGGCCAAAGAGTTATCCCCCGAAATCATTAGTTCCGTCCTAGCTCCATTGAGCTTCAAACATGACACGTTCACTCAGCTAACTACTTGCTCCAGGCAGGGCCCTAAATTCAATGTTACAGGGTCCGAGCCTGGGGCAAAGGATATCACCAGCTGGGTGTCATCCACATTGGATACCATAGAGAACCCAAAGGGGGCTACAATGTCTGTCAAGGGTTGAAGGTATATATTGAACAATGTGTAGCTAAGTGAGGATCCCTGTGGGACACCACAAGCCACAGGCAGACTTTCCGAGGAACAATCCCTATCAAAGACCAGGAATGTTCGTTCCTTTAAGAAGGAATTCACCCATTCTGGGGCTTTCCCTGCAATTCTGACCCTGCCAACTCTATCCAAAAGTATAGAATGGTTGACCGTGTCGAAGGGCGCACTAAGATCAAGTAGCACAATAGCCACTGTGGCCCCCGATCCATTCTCCTTTTTGCTTCCTCCACTACTGCCAATAAGGCAGTCTTTATGCTGTGCTTAGACTGGAAACCAGTCTGTGCATGGTATAGAATTGAGTTTGATTCCAAGAAATCTGATAAACATCTATTAACATGTTTTTCAGCCACCTTACGAAGACATGGAAGCAGGGAGATAGGCTAGATGTTTTCTAGACAGGAGGGGTCAATTTAGGCTTCTTTAAGTCAGCTCTAATCATTACATGCTTCCATGAGGAAGGAACCATGGCTGTTTCCAGGGAGAGGTTATTAAATTCCATTAGGGAGGGGAAAGTAATTCCCGGCTCAAAAGTGAGGATTCTCAGAGGTACTGGGGCAAGAGGGGATTCAGATCTAAATTTCCTAAAGAGGACTGAGAATTCCTCCAGTGAAAGGGGGTGGACTTGGAAAGGATAGGTGTGCATCCATTCTCCCTGAAAATCGGTGAGATGGAATTATCCCTTTTATTGGTCTCTTGAAATGATTGGTAGATATTCAGAATTTTAGTACTAAAATAGTTAGCCAAGGCCTTGCACCTATCCATGGAGGCTTCAACCACCAGGGAATTTATGGTAGGCTCCAACAAGGACTTTGTAATTCTGAATAACTCTCTGGGAATTCACAGCATTATTGATTTTTGTCTCCTAGAAGGAGGCCTGACCGTGTCGAATTTCCATGTGATATAGCCTCACCTTCTCTCAGTATAATATTTTTTTGTATTCCTCATAATACTTTCTCCATGCTCTTTCTGCAATTTTACAGTTTTTTTTAGTATTCTCAGGTGTGAGGAGCACCATGGGGCCGACTTATTTCTAGGTTTCTGAGACATGGTCGTCATAGGAATTGTTTGATCTAAAGAATATACTGGCCAGTCTGAGACCATGTTGTTAGCTATTTGTGATTCACCCGATTCACCGGCCAGGCAAGGAGACGTCACGCCCAGAGTGTTTCTCCATCTGCTATGATTGAGCTTGAACCAAAGGCGGTCTTTAACTACCTTACGTTTCTTAGGTAGCATGGTGCTGGGTACCTTGAGAGTCATTGGGAATTAAGTAGTGATCTGTTCAGGTAAGAGGTACGGGGCCTAGAAACTGTAGCAGGGGGTTATTTGTAACTATCAGGTCCAGCAATTGGCCTCCTACGTGTGTGGGTCCTTGAACCATTTGCTCCAGTTGGATGGCCTTTAGGTCAAGCACAAAGCTTGCTGCTCGGCTATCATTAGCATCTTCTAAGTGCAAGTTTAAATCTCCATTCCTGCTGATCTCGTTTTAATTGGCTTTAGGATTCTGGGCACTTTACCACTGCTAACTCATGCTAAAGTGGGTGTGCTCTCTCCTTTAAATATGGTGAAATAGGCTTACATCCAATTGGCACAATTAATTTACTTATAAATCCCTAGTAAAGTGGTACTACATGTGCCCAATGCCAGTAAATTAAATGCTACTAGTGGGCCTGCAGTACTGATTGTTCCACCCACTTAAGTAGCCTTTTTAAACATGTCTCGGGCCTGCCATTACAGCCTGTGTGTGCAGTTCTAAGCTGCCCTTTCGGTCTGGCAAAATCAACCTTTTGCCAGGCCTAAACCCTCCTTTTAAATACAGATAAGTCACCCCTAGTTTATGCCCTAAACAGTCCCTAGGGCAGGGTACAGTGTATTTAAAAAGTTGGACATGTACTTTTAACTATACATGTCCTGGTAGCGAAAATCTTTTAGATTAATTTTTAGCGACTGCAAGGCCTACCTCTCCCAAATGATAACATGGTGTTACATTATTATATTCAATAAGTACTAACATTCAATTGGGAGCAAGTAGGAATGTGAAGTTTTGTTTCTAAAGAATCATAATTTAAAACCCTCTTTAATGGTAAAGTCAGATTTTAAGTCACAATTCTGAAAATGCCATTTTTAGAAAGTTACACAACATAATATCTAGCTGCCACTTATATTGCTGTTATCTACTTAAACAGACTGGAACCAATAACAAGTTTCATTGGTCCTGGTTATATATTCAACCAATTATTCCATACTTTTCATTTTCTTTTTAATTTTGCCATAGGTATCAGAAACAGGAAAACACTTTTGTTTCACACAATATACACAAAATTTCAAAGCATAAACATAAAGCGTGGCGAAACAATACGCAAACAAAATAAATCAGAAAACAATGCATCACAATGTTAAGACAGTCAATAATTTCATAGCTACAGCAACCCTTTGGGGAACATTGCAATAAGAATAGGAGCAGCTTTAAGGGACTAATTGCTATCTCAAAAAACTTAGCGGCACGAAGGTTTGTCCCCAATGGACAGCAACCTTAAAAGACTGCCTAAATTGTTCACATAAATCATGAAGAGGGTTGCTGTAGCTATGAAAATATTGACTGGCTTAACATTGTGATGCATTGTTTTCTGATTTATTTTGTTTGCGTATTGTTTCGCCACGCTTATGTTTATGCTTTGAAATTTTGTGTATCTTGTGTGAAACAAAAGTGTTTTCCCTGTTTCTGATACTTATGGCAAAATGTAAAAGAAAATGAAAAGTATGGAATAATTGGTTGAATAAATAACCAGGACCAATGAAACTTGTTATTGGTTCCTGTCTGTTTAAGTAGATAACAGCAGTATAAGTGGCAGCTAGATATTATGTTGTGTTACTTTATTTAGGCCCTATCTAGCTGTCATCATTTGGGCCTACCCCCTTTGACATAATATAATTTTTAGAAAGTTGGCATTTTCCTGTCCTAACTATTTGGTGCCTGCAGCCTTTATCCTGGGTCACATGACTAGGTGTAGCTGGCAGCTAGTCTTTGTGTAATGCTCCCAGACAGTGAGACAAAAGGGCAAATGGTGTTGGCAGGATGGGCCATCTCTGACTTAATGGGGGGGGGGGAGATGTTACCTACCACACTTGCACATCACAAAGCCTCTGCCTGAACACACTCACAAAGGGTTTGACACCAGTCTTTTTTGAGCCCAGAAAAATTGGAACCAGGACAGGGAGGCAGGAAATTCCAAGCACCTATGGGGGTGGAAAACCTCCAGAACATTCACCAACTTCAAAGTGAGCACCAGGTATAAATGATGGACCCTCAGAACCAACTCTTTAGAACATCTCTGGACCTGTGGAAGATTCAGAGGGACTGATGTGCTGCTATGCAAGAAGTACTGCTACTCTGTTGCCCTGCTGCCTGAGTGAAAGGACTGGACCTGCATCTTGAACCCAGGACCACCACAGTGACTGCAAGGTCTTTGTAGTAAGGAGGTCCACGCAGGTAGGATGTAATTAAAGATAATTTATTCATTAACATGTTGAATAGTTCCAGACAACAGGTAGTTGAGTTGTGAAGGGGAGCCCCACTAGGAGCAGCCGGACTGCTGCTCAGTCCATGCTCAACTGTCACTTCACCTATCAGTCTCCCAACATTCCGAGGCACATCATGACTCCAACATTCTATTGAGCACACAGCACAAACACTGGCTGAGCAGGAGGTGTGAATTACATTATATTAACAAATGTAGGCTACTACAGTCTTGTTGGCTGCCCACTTGATCAGAGCCTCAGGGACAGAAAAGGCTCCACCCACCTTGAAGCTAGCACCTGGACTCTGTCTGCTGTGAGTCTTGCCCCACAAATGGTGTCACCCCAGTCATGGACCCTTGGAAGTGTGACTGAAGGTGCTCTGCCACCTCAGCTGTGGTCCTGTGGTCAGAATCAAGCACACTTAGGGCGAGAAAGCAAAAGACACACAGATGATGGACGGAATCCTGGGACCGTCCATCTGTGTGTCTTTTGCTTTCTCGCCCTAAGTGCGCCGGGTATGCCCAGACGTGGGTCCCGGGCTCACTGTGCCTCTGGATTCAAGCTAGCTTGGCTCATGAAGGGTGATGCCCCGAAACCGGTCCCAGGATGCTTGTTTCCGGTCCAGGGAGGACCTGGCTTGGCAGTTCCAGACTGGACTGTTCCCATGAGGCACAGGGTCAAGACTGATTTGCATATGGCTGGGTCTAAACTTGGGTGGCATGGTGAGCAAAAGAACGATGGATTTAACCCAGATCTATTGACTGGGGGAGAATGTTTGATTTGCTCTGCATTAAGTCCATCATCTATGTGTCTTTTGCATGATCAAAAGTGGCACCCCTGGCTCACTCCCACTCTTTCTCACAATCATCCCCTTACTCATTGTAACTTACTCACACTGCTTTACTAACTCCCTCACCCTTGCTTTCACTTATTCATACTCACTCTCACACTCCCTCATTGATTCTCACACTTTTTCACTCTCATTGACACTGACAAACATACTAAACTAACATATACACTTTCACTCAATCTCATTGTCTCTCAGTCCATCACAAACACACTTTCACTCACACATGCTCAGAAACAACACTGTTTTTTTGTACTTACCTTTCTCCCTTTGCTGGTAACTCAAATACTCCATGGTGGCAGCAGCAGAGCAGATAGAGCCAGATAGAGCAGCAGGGCTAGATTGGGAGGAAGACCCACCTCAAGCCCTGTCCCAGTTTCTTGAAAGGATCAGAAGCACAGCCCAATAAGAAGCTGGGACAGTATTGATGATCCTGCCCCTGCTCCTCTGATGTGTGCCCTGACAGACACATGTTAGCAGTTATACTGTGCTACCTGAGGAAAGCACAGTATGTCTGCTAAATAAAATGCCTGTGTGAGGGGATCATAGTTAAACTATGCCCCTCACATGCGCCATCCAGATATTAATTTACAGAGCACTGTGGGGGATATGCACAAGGAAGTGGCGGAGCGCGGCGTTAGCCTCCTTGGCTTAACAACGCGCTGCGCCACTTCTGAAACGCAAGGCTGCACCATGTTTACAAGAATGTGGTGCAGCCTTGCGTTTCCCCCTGCAATGGTGCTAAGTTTAGCAACTTAGAGCCAATGCAGGCACCCTTGCACCATAGTGCAAGGGTGTCTGCATGCAGGGGAGGATTGTTTATGTGTAGATAGGTGTTCCTTCCTGTACATAAATAATCCTGAAATGCCATTCTGTCACAGTCATGTGTGCTGCTTCAGGCAGCACACATGAAAGTGACAAAATGGCATTTTTTAAAAAAAAGATGGTTTATGTACAGGAAGGGACACCTTCCCGTACATAAACAAACCATGGCATTGTGCTTTTTCCATGTGTGCTGCACAAGGCAGTACACAAGAAACAAGCAAAAACGAGGAGAAATAATGCATTTCTCCTCGTTTTGCCAACTTAAGACCAGGATTTACCTGGTTTCAATTTTGGCGCTGCCTCCTATGTACGCCACCCTTGTACATAGGGGGCAGCGTCAAAATGAATGGGTGTTGTGGTGGAAAGCCCACCACAACACCCGCTGCCCACCCCTTTCACGCTAAGCATAGCGTGAAAGGGGGCCTTATGTACAAGGCAGCGTTAAGCCACGTTGAATGGCTTAACTCTGCCTTGTATATAAGGCGCAGCCCTTATCGCCACCACAACGTCGGTAAAAGTGACGTTGTGGTGGCGATAGTGGCTTGTACATATGCCCCTGTGTTTTTAATCAACACTCTGTAGATTGATTGTTGTTCTGCTCCCTCAGCCCCCTCCTCCCATCAGGAGCTTGGAGTAGAAGCCAAGAGGGCTGACCTGAGAACTGTCAGTGTGCATGAAAACATGAAAGTTGTGTTTTCGTGAACACTGCTAAGCTAAATAATTAGCAGTGCGGGGAAAGGCTCACAGGTGGCAGGGTGGAGCGCCACTGTCCTGTCCGATATGCCACCTCAGACAGAAATAAAAATCAGCCGTGGTCCTGTTGCACTAGTAACAGTCCGGCAGAGTTGGACTATGACAAATAAAAGGCATGGGTACCAAAATAAAAGTGGGCCCCATTAGTGTATTAGAAAGCTACAAAAATGCCCCATATTTGCAAATTGCAAAGTGTTTTGCAAGCTATGGAAGGTTGCTTGGATTTGAGCTTGCTGCAGACAATGTTTGTTTTAATATCAGGGAAATCAACAGTAAAAACCGGCCCAGCTGACCAAAAAACAGGCTGACCAACCCGCACTGATTGTCCTGTTAGCCAGTTCGACCATACAGCGTGGACCGAAATAACAGGCCCATCCCCTCTAAATGGGTCACAAGCAACCCAAGGCAGTATTTGCCTTTTTAGTACCTTATCAGTGCAGGTAAGCACAGACGTGGGTGCAGTGATCCAGTGAATACTGTGCCATTTCATTCATTGAAAATCTTTCCTCTGCGCCAACTGAGGCAGACTTTTTATTAAAAGCACTCCTTGAAGGGATTCTGTAATATTTATTTTAGAAACCAGATTGAGGTTTGTCAACAAGCAGCACCTCCGAGCAATAGCGTCAGAAATCTGAATAATTGTGTATTGTACTGAAATAATACACCTCAGGCTTTTCAATAGTGCCCAGACGAATCCTTTTCTGAGAAAATTGCGCTGTGTGAAGTATAAATGCCTCTCTTGTTCTGCATCCCCTTCGTTTGAATGGGCCATTAAAGGCTTTTCATCACACCTATGAATTAGCGCTAAGTGATGTTTCATAAACAGAAAGTGATGCTTGTCTATTATCACATTAGATAGCTCTGAATAATGACAAAATAATTGCTAGTGAAGAAAAAGGAAGAATCCCACTGTAGTGTGCATTAAAAAATCCTATATACACTGCGCTTAGCAAAGAGCAGTAAATTGCCAGTGGTGATAAGTGCAGAATCTATGCTCATTCCGCAGATATGATTATGTAAATCTTCTCTGTGACAGGCCCCCTCCTCATCTCAGAATTTCTAAAGAAACGACCCAGATCTGCTATGTTCGGGATACAACTGTCGCCCAATGAAGCTCATTTGACTTTATTTTTCTTTCTAGTTGTTGTGGCACTACTGTCAAAACAAGCCCTGTGTGGAGCAACTCTGTCCTGAGGGTTGTTTGTGGCTAATGCTAGCTCCAGGAGTTAGTATCCGAAGAGGCCACAAAAGAAATACAGGGGCTCCAGGAGCGTAACGGAGGACCCTGCAGCCCTTCGGTCCAGGGATGGGCGGGGTGGGTGCAACCCTTCAGGGGGGGGGGGCCCTCAGCCCTTCAGAGGGCCCATTCAGCCCAAGGCCAATGAATATCTGTGAGATATGGGAAACTAAGGGGCTTCTCCTCACTTTCTGCAGTGGGTGGGGGGGGGCATCATTTTCAGTTACGCCACCGGTGGACTCAATGAGTCAAATAATTGTACTGGTGAAATATGCCCCGATATTCTCCGTAAATGCATCTATACAGTCAGCAAAGCATAATGGGGGTTAAAACAGAACCCTGCTGATACCTAGTCAAACTCATTCAAGTAAAAGCGCCAAACATTGGGAAGCCGAGAAAAAAATCAACATTGCCCTGCATTAATAAAACACACAGTTGAGTAAGATAAGCACAGTCGTGAGGCATAGAACCAGAAAGCGAGGGAAGACAAGGGTGCATCACCCCAATAGCCAGCTCTCCCTGCAGTGTTTAGGGTCTGCCCACTAGTGTTGTCCCTCTAGCTCCAGGATTGAGAGCTCCTTTTATCTCATGACATCCTTGATATTCTTGGGTTGGGGATTCCGTTTAGCTCCTAGTGTCTCTGCAGCTTCAGGACCGAGGGCTTCATTTTGTACACAACATCCCAGCAGCTCCTGGGCTTTGGCCTCCCTTTAACTCCTGGTGTCCCTTGAGCTCCAGGACTGAAAACTTCATTTAGTAGCTGACATCTATCCAGTTCCTGTGCTGAGAGCTCCCTTTAGTTCACGACATCTTCGCAGTTTCTGGGCTGAGGCCTCCTTTAAACTCCTAAAGCCCATGCTAGCCCTCGGTTGAGGATGTCCTTTATGTCCTGACACCTCTGTACCTCCTTGGCATCAGCATCTCTGTATCTCTTGGGCTGAGGGCTCACTGTAGCTTGCAACTGTTGGGCAGAGGGCTCACTGTAGCTTGCAGATATTGGGCTGAGGGCGCACTTTGGCTTGCAGCTCTTGGGCTGAAGGCTCACTGTAGCTTGCAGCTCAGAGCTGAGAGCTAACTGTAGCTTGCAGCTCTTGGGCTGGGGGCTCACTGTAGCTTGCAGATATTGGGCTGAGGGCTCTGTTTAATTTCTGCCACACCTAAAGTTTCAGGAGTGAGTGCATCATTTGATTCCCAGCATCCCAATGGTCTCCCTTTAACTCCTGGCTTCCCTTCAGCTTCTAAGTTAGGGTCCCTTTAGCACATGGCAACCCTGAAGCTCATGGGCTGGGGTTTTCCTTTTTCGCCCGGGGTCTCTGTAGCTCTTGGGCAGAGGGCTCACTGTAGCTTGCAACCGTTGAGCAGAGGGCTCACTGTAGCTTGCAGCTCTTGGGCTGAGGGCTCACTTTAACTTGCAGCTCTTGGGCTCAGGGCTCACTGTAGCTTGCAGCTCTAGGGATGAGGGCTCACTGTAGCTTGCAGCTCTAGGGCTGAGGGCTCACTGTAGCTTGCAGCTGTTGGGCAGAGGGCTCCATTTAGATTGCAGCTCTTGGGCTGAGGCTCACTTTAGCTTGCAGCTCTTGGGTTGAGGGCTCATTATAGCTTGCAGATATTGGTCTGAGGGCTCCGTTTAATTTCTGCCACACCTAAAGTTTCAGGAGTGAGTGCATCATTTCATTCCCAGCATCCCAATGGTCTCCCTTTAACTCTTGGCTTACCTGCAGCTTCTAAGTTAGGGTCCCTTTTGCACATGGCAACCCTGAAGCTCCTGGGCTGGGGTTTTCCTTTATCGCCTGGGATCTCTGTAGCTCTTGGGCAGAGGGCTCACTTTAGCTTGCAGCTCTTGGGCTGAAGGGCCCTTTTAAATTATTATATTTCTAGAGGTTCAGATATGACTGCATCATTCAGTCCACAGCAATCCAGCAGCTCCTGGTTACAGGCCTATTGTTAGCTCGTTGCACCCTTGAAGCTCTTCGACTGAGGCCTGAGTTTAGTTCTTGGCACCACTGCAACTTCAGGATTGGCTGCTTCATGTAGTTCACAGCATTCCTGTAGCTGTGGAGCAGAGGTCCCCCTTTCATTCCATGTAGCTTGCAGCTCTTGGGAAAGGGGCTCTGCTTAGAACCTGATGTCCCTACATCTTCAGAACTGAGGGCTTCATTTAGTTCACAGCACCCCATGAACTAATGGGTGATGGCCTCTCTTAACTTTTGGCATCCCTGCAGCTCCTGGGCTGAAGGCTTCATTAAGCCCCTGGCTCTCTCTGCAGCTCCTAGGCTTAGGGCTTCCTTTACTTCTTACCATCCCTGTGACTCCTTGCTGTGGGTTTCCTTTATCTCCTGCCATTCCTACAGATCCTCAACTCAGGTCTTCCTATGACTCTGGCAATCCCTTCGGCATCCTAGATACTTGTATCTCCTACCATCCCTGCAAGTCCTGGGGTCAGGACTTTCTTTCGCTCCTGAAGTCACTATAATTCCTGTGTTGAGGGCTCCAGTCAGTTTCTTACCTCGCTGTATTTCCTTGGTTGAGGACTTTGTTTAGATCTTGGCTCTCCTGCATTTTGTCGGCTGGAGGATCCCTTTAGCTTCTGGCATCGCTGTAGCTCTTCAGCCAAGGGCTCCAATTAGCTCCTGGAGTCCCTGAAGCTCCTGGGCTATGGGTTTCCTTTAGCTCCTCACATCTCTACCGCTCCTTGGTTGAGGGTTCCCTTTACCTGGAGGGATTCTTGCAGCTCTTGGGTTGAGGACTTCTTTTAACTCCTGCATCACAGCAGCTTCAATGCTAAGGGTTTCATTAAGTTCACAGTGTCCTGGTTGAGGGCTCCCTTTAGCTCTTGGGACCCTTATACCTGAGGGCTCCTTTAATCTCCTACAGTAAAAACAGTCCCTGAACTGAGGAATTCCCTTAGGTCCTGGCACCCCTGCACCCCTTTGGCTGGAGACCCCTTTTAGCTCCTGGCATCTCTGTAGCTTGTGGGTGTGGGGGTTCTTTTTTCACCTGGAGACCCTGCAGCTCCTGGGCTAAGGGCTACTTTTAGTTTCTGGTGTAACTGCAGCTTGTGGGCTGAGCGCTGCCTTTAGCCCCCAGTGCACCTTCAGCTTCTGGTTTCAAGCTTCCTTTGACTCCTAAAGTTCCTGCTACTCCTGCACTGAGGGCTCCATTTGGCTGCTGAAATCTCTGTTGTTCCTGGACTGAGCCCTCCCTCAAGCCTCCAAGGTCACTGGTGCTCCTGGGTAGAGGGTGCCCTTTAGATCCTGTTATCCTTTCAGCTTCTGTGTTGAAGATTTCCTTCGAATCCTGGAGTCCCTGCTGCTCCTGGCACCCCTGCAGTTCATTGGCTGAGGGCTCCCTTTATTTAGCACATGGGGTCCTTGAGTTTCTACTCCTCCCACCGGTTAATCTTCTCTAGCTCTGCCATTCATTGCATCTAGTCAATTTGTGAGAAACCCGATTCGTGGTGGGGGGACAGAGTAACAGGGCAATCAAAAGTTACTGAGGCTCATTAGGTCCCGCCTAGCGTTGGAGCGCGCATGCGCTCCTCGCTCTGCGAGGCTTCATGTAGTTGGGATTTTCTTGAAGTTCAGTTTAAGCCCCGCCCATCATTTTCATTGGGTTGCGTTAGCGTTTATGCTAAACGCTGGCTTCCCATTGAAAAGGAGGCTTTTTAGTTACCGCCCTGTCTCCTTCTTGGACGGCCCATCCGGACTGGATTGTTTGCTAGCGGCGTTACACAGTCTCCTTCATTAGTCCCGATGCACTATATTTTTGTCACAATGCCGACAGCTTGCTTAAAATGCGCCTCGGGCGGGCTCTCTGTCCTCGGACCCCAGGCGTGCGCTCAAAATGGTATGCTTTTTTTACTTTAATGAGCGCGGCGTCCGCTAGGGACACCGCGCTCACTTTATTTATTTATAATTAGCATTTATGTTGAGCGCAGCGTCCACTTCAGGGACATTGCGCTCTGTTTGTTTGATTTTTACTTTACAACTGAGCGCGGCGCCGCTTCAAGGACACAGTGCTCGGTTTCTTTATATTTTTTAACTTTAACATTGAGCGCGCCGCTTTAAGGACACCGCGCTCAGTGATAAAGTTTAAAAAAAAAGAAACCGAGCGCAGTGTCCTTCAAGCGGCGCGCTCAATGTTAAAGTTTTAAAAAAAAGAAACTGAGCGCGGTGTCCTTCAAGCGGCGCCGCGCTCAGTTTTAAACTGCTCGGTGGGTGAGGAGAGAGAGGGGGCGTGCTATAATGCCTCCAAGAAAACAGGAACCGAACCTCTATTGGATAATGTGTTAATATTGTGGCCTGTGATCCCGCAAGTTGTTTGGTGGGCGTGCTCTGCTGCCCCGAAAATCCTCTTCCATGCCTATTTCACATAAGATGAGAAGTGTAGAAAAACCCTTTACCTCGGTCTAGATTTTAATGAATTAGTTGCTTTCGCGTCAACCAACTTTGGAGCCGCTGCCTAACAAGGATAGCAATTACGTCTTCTCATCTCCGGAATAAAAAGGCTGCTCCAGGCACCTGTGACTGGTGGTGCTGTCCAGCCTCTCACACCCTCTACCCCACTTCCCTCCCTCCCGAGTTAATAGAGAACCCCTCCCCGTCACTGCTCGCCTGTCCCTCTCACACAAACGATGCTGCCACCTTTTGTGTAAAGGACAGAGGGGGCTCTGTGTGTCCTCAGTCCACCTTCTCAGCACTGGAACAGCGCCTCGCAGCCCTCCTCTCTTCGGCACAGCGCCTCGCAGCCCTCCTCGGCACAGCGCCTCGTAGCTCCCCCTCTTCGGCACAGCGCCTCGCAGCTCTCCCCTCTGAGGCACAGCTCCTTGCAGCCCTCCTCTCTTCGACACACTGCCTCGCGGCCCTCCTCGGCACAGCTCTCCCCTCTTCGGCACAACGCCTCCAGCCCTCCTCTCTTCGACACAGCGCCTCGCAGCCCTCCTCTCCTCGGCACAGTGCCTCGCAGCTCTCCCCTCTTGGGTACAGCGCCTCGCAGCTCTCCCTGCACCTATAGTTCTTGGCCACAAAGTCTGTAATTCTGTTACAAATCACATTTCCTCCTTTCTCTAGTTTTAAACCAAGGGCAATGCATTGTGTATCATTGCCTTTGAACAAAAAAACTGCCACACTGCCTTCAAAAACCCTTAAAGGAAAGAGCCCATATCTCGGGATAAATCTGGAAGAGGATGTAGCCCAACGGTTAGGGCGGTGGTCTTCAAATCTGGGGAACCGGGTTCGAGTCTCCGCAACGACGTTCTGTTTTTTTCGCCTCCTACATATTTGCCGCATCACCTGCTGCTTGAGTTTCATTCATTTTAAGATTTGCAAGGCACAAAGGCTTAAGGTAAACATTTTACTCCTGCGACTATGTATTTAGTTAGGTTCTTCATCTACCACATCTAGCCCCTCGGCACAGGGTGGCAGAGCGTTTTACTTAAAATTACATAGAAATAACAGTAACAAGCAAAAACTGGGTCATGAAAACAGGAGATGAAGCCTTCTGAAAGAGAGGTATCCTTGTAGGTTTCGGAAGACCAGATACGACATCAGTGTACATATTATGAAAGGTCTTTTAGGTAGTACACACAACAAACTGAACTGTTTCTTGGATTATTGGTGTGAATTGGCATTTGTGTCTCAGTGGCTCTCTCCTTACTGATCTGTTATGCAAAGCCACAGGAATTGTTCATTTATGCGGCCCCAGAGTTTTCTGTATTATTGTGGATTTGCCGCACTTGCCACATAATCCATCATCTGATGCAGACTTTGGTTCCAGATTACTAACAACTCTGCTGCAAGCGCTGCTGTGCAGTCACAGGCCCTTGTAAAAGATAACCGGTCACCTTTAAGTTGCTGAATGCTACAGTTAGGTGTTAAACTGGTACCAGTGAGTAAATAGTCTTTGTCCACACAACATATCAAAAAATGACAAATTCTTGAAGGAATACTACCACAAAATGTGCTGCTTTTATGCTGCAACACTTTCATTTTCTTGCCGTGTAATCAACCATGATGCATAATTAGAGTGCCCTGAATATATGGAAGTATTTCTGACTTGTGACAACAGCTTTGGTGCCTTAGCTGGCCAGACATGTGCTCAGCTTCTCCTATGACTTTTTGTTTACTTGCCCTGACGTGGCACTGCCACAAGATGAGGGAAATTAATTTAACACCCACATAAAAGCACTCAGAAGAACAGGCTGCTTCCTTTGAAAAGAAACACAGCTGGGCATGAGTGACCTTGAGCTTAGGCCAAAATGCATAAAATATTAACTCAACCATCCGCTGCGGAGGGCACCCAGGAACTCAATAAAAACTGGAACAGTTCACGAGCTCTTCAATGGCATTAAGCGCTATATAAATCATGCAATCAGACCAATCAGAAAGCTCTTTAGGTCAATAAGATAACAAATTAAACCAAACAATAAGTGGAGGCGGAAATGATGTATGCCTTGTTAATTCTATCCGTGTTGATTAATAGAATCTGCTCTTCGGTCAGATGTATCCCAAAAAAATTGGCTATTTTCTTTACTGCTGCCTCCAGATCCACTTTCATTTCTTCGAACATCAAGACCATCACATTTTCATCATCTATATGTTCATTTCAGGCAATGGCATGTTCAAAATACGAACTCCAGCACACTTTTCCAGTCATGAAGTGCTAAAAAAACTCATCCCAGGAGCTGTAGTTGGGAAGTAGAGGCAGGCTATTATAGAAGTGGAACAGCGACACTGCAGCATCTTTGGGATTGCGAAACACCACCGAAGTCTTCATTTTGTTCACCTCCACGGACTTGGGGATGTTGTCGCGGTGCAGATGCGTCGTTAGAACTCTTGGAGAAGGGATCTGGTTTAAACTCTCAAATTTGTCTGGTGATCCGAATTCAAGCATGGCCATAAGGGGCGGTGGCTCCTTGCCATGGATGCTGTAGATCATGTCAGGTAAAATCTGGATGGTCCAGTTGGTACTGCATTTAGGGTAATGCGAGCGTTGAGCCTGTGATTCTGGGCAAATCATTTAATCTCCCCGTGCCTAACAAAAAAAAGCATTTGCAATGCAATAGGTCTCGCATTTACGCGAGTTTAAGCTATTGGCATTGAAAATGACAATGCGTTCTATTTATGTTTTAAAAACACAAACATAAATAAAAGGCATGGTCATTTACAATGCCAATAGCTCAAACTTGTGTAAATGCGAGACCTGTTGCATTGCAAATGCTTGTTTTTAGAAAGGAGAGAGTTTACCTGTTGTGTCCTGGGACCTCCATACTGCTGACCTTCACACTGGAAACAAAAGTACCCTTTTAGCTTTCAGGATAAATAGCACAGCTGTGCAAAGCTGACTTGTGGAGATGTTTTAGGCTAGCAACATACAACAATAAGTCAAGTCAGTACTTTTATTTTAATATGGAAAAAGAATGTTAATGCACATACAGATAAGTAGTATGTACATCATTACAAAGATACAGATTACAATATAATTACCTTTGACATATGCGTTTTATCATGAGTTGTAACCTTCGTGCGTTGAAAACAGTAAGACCTACAGCCTTTACAATAATATTAGGTCTCACAGTGAAGAGGCAAATCAATACATTAGCCGTACCTAATATTATGAACAAAAGGCCCTTCACTAGACACTAAACTGACAAGACACATTGTAATAATAAGTCCCTCCCTCACTAAGGGAAAAGTCAGACGGAATATTCTTTTTTTGATAACCTAATTTTTATTATTTTGCAATGACAAATATACAAACAATCATACCCCATCCTGATTCACACAGCTGATCCTATATTTGAATAAATAGTACAAAGATTACTCCTCACCCAATAGAAGCAGCGCTGCTGAGTCCAGAATAAGTCCACCATCGACCCCATATCTTGGCGTGCTTACGCGGGTAGCCCCTGGTCCGGTAGTTAGGCTTCTCCAGTTTGGAGCACCAGTCCATTGCCAAGTGCCAGTCTGCAATCTTGTGAGGGTGTGTGGCACTCCAGTAAGGCGCTATGTCTCAGTTAGCGAGAAATGTACCCATGCCCACCAACATGTGTTCTCCTCGGGTTCCTCCAAAGTCACCCAAGATTCCCAGCAGCGCCTGTTTTGGAGAGCGTTTCACTGGCTTCTCCAGTACCTCGGTCAATACCCTACCAATGGTCGACCAGTACAGTGTGATAATGGGACATGACCATACCAAATGGTAAAAGTCAGTGTCTGGAGCTGTACACTGGTTACACTGAGAGGTGTTTCTCCCTCCCGCCTTCCAGAGATGCATCGGGGTAAGGTATGTAGCATGCAGATGATGGAGCTGGGTGAGCCGCAGGTGGAAGGAGTTGGCAATCGCTCGGGGGGCCATTCACGCATACTTCCAATCTGCATCATCTAAGAGACCTACCCAGGCTTCCATTTGTGTTTGAGGAAATCAAATTTATTGGGGGAATTAATGACCAATGATTTCTATATTTGTGAAATCCCTCCTTTACCTAGTGGGCCCTGAAGCAGTTTTGCTTCCAGCGGGTTATATTCGGGAGAGTTAAGAAGTTCCTCCCGATGGGAGTGGAGTGCGTGTCGCAGCGCCAGACCTAATATTCTTAACACTCAGTGTCTCACACGCAGGGAGAGTAAAACATTATGCAGAGTTCATTTTCTCTCAACTATGCTGCTAAGCGCTAACCCGCATCACCACTTTGTACACTGGGTACCTAGCAGTCACAGAGAACCGTTCATGCTTTTCTCTTGCACTTGTAAGGGCCTCTGTTTGTTTAATTTGTGTTCACAGCTGTTCAGGTGTTATCTGGTGGGAGCTCTACCTCGGTGGGGCACCAAAACATTCCACGCCTACCTGCTCTCTTCCTTTCACCATGAAACCCTGATTTCTGACTTGGAGTGGCAACAGGAGCTCACGCAGGCACAGACACAGGCAGTGAGCCTTCTTTGGCAGGCTGCAGCCAGTTGGTGAATGGTACACCTCACCCTTGTGTTGTGTCCTGCCTCGAGGGCTGGCCCATACACCCACCCCACACCCATCCAACACAGGCGTCACCGGTCAGGTGACCCTGCCAATAAAAGAGCCGGAGTGCACGTGCTTGTGGCCAGTTCTAGTACACTCCTACTAATGAGTCTGTGTCTCACTTATTCACAAAGTATGTGGGCCTAGAGCCCACGACTTTACACCTTGGAGGGAAATGCTGCTGCTTTCACTTCCCTAAGCCAAACCACGCCAGCCCTGCTGCCCAGCACCTACTGGGGGAAGGAGGCCTAAGGCATACATGCTGGAGGAAACATAAGAGCCGACTGAGGCACTACAGGTATCCTCCAGCGCTCACACACTGAAGTGTCCAGGATGTGGCTGAAACAACAGAGGAGAAACTGGGAAAGCACGATACCACAGCAGGTCAGCTCCCAACTGGTCCTTTGGGAAATCAGAATGCTGATGACACCAGTCGGAGAAAGAAGCCAGGAGCCCTCCTGGTAGAGTCAAAGAGAAAAGCTTGGCCACCTTCTTACTTCCCAAGTCTCTGTGAAGCACATGTCTTCTTCTCATCTTATTTTGCCCACAAAGGAGGTTATAAAGGGAGGGGTAAATGTTTTCATTTGTGGGTCAATCTTCTGTTGCCACACCATCTCTCCAATTATAATTTACCCAAACAGCTGTAGGCCCACTTACTGTCCTATTGCTCCATTTTATTTATTTATTTGTGTTTTATAGAGCGCTGACTTGACCCGTTAGGGTATCAGAGCGCTTTACAGGGTTAACAGGTTGAATACAAAAAGACTTGGGTAGGGGGGTGGAACACTTGGGATAAAAACAAGTACATACATTTTGCAAGAACGAAGGTCCAAGAGTCTACGGGTGGGGTGCCTGGAGGTGCCGGGTGGATAGCATCTGGTCAGTCCAAGGTGTGGTAGTATTAGAATAGAAACGAGGTGAGTGTAATGCAAGAATTAGGAGAGGAATTCGCCCATTAGGAAGGTTTTGGCTTCCTTTTTAAAGCGTGCCAGAGACGGAATTCTTCTAATGGAGGGCGGGAATGAGTTTCATATTCTTGGTGCGGCCCCAGAGAAAGCACGATTGTAAGTTTTTTCCTTTCGAAAGCATGGAGGCTGGAGCAAGAGGTCTCTGGAGGATCGGGAGTTTCTGGCTCCTCCGGATACCACGAGTTTCTGGGCGAGAAATGCAGGGGATTTAGTGTATAGAGCCTTGTGAGTGATACATGCCAGTTTAAGTTGGATTCTGGCCTCAAGAGGAAGCCAGTTCAGAGCTTTCAGATGTGGTGAGATGTGGTCAAATGTTTTTGAACCTGTTAGGAGTCTGGCGGCAGCGTTGAGGCAGGCTTTTAAGGGGGCCAGGGAGATCTTGGGTAGGCCAGAAGGGTAGAGCATCCATATTCGAGTCTGGAGATAACTAGTGCCTGGACTGCCATTTTTAGGTTGGGAGTGTCAAGGAAAGGTTTTAGTTTTCTTAGATAGCTCAGGTGAAACCTGGCGGTTTTGGCCATCGAGTTGATGTGGTCACGCATATTCAAGCTGCCGTCCAAGGTTATTCCAAGGGATTTGGCAGAGTCCACTATGTTCGGTGGGCAGTTTAGTGCTGTGATCGACTTAGTCCATTCCCGAATGTCAGGGTTGGTTTTGGGTGGGGAGATTAGAAGAAATTCTGTTTTTTGTGCGTTTAGTTTGAGCTGGTTAGAGGTGAGCCATTGGATAGTCAACTTCAAGGCCTCATTCAGGGAAAAAATCTCCTCAGGAGAAGAGATTTTGATGTAGATCTGGGTGTCATCGGCATACATGTGATAGGAGATATTGGCGGTGCGTAGTACTTCTGCTAGCGGTTCGAGGTAAAGATTGAAGAGGGTAGGGGACAGGGTTGATCCTTGGGGGACTCCGACCATAATCGGGGAGGGAGCGGAAAGGTTACTATTGATTAAGAATCTCTGGGAGCAGTTCTGGAGGAAGGACCTAAACCATTCGAGCACAGCGCCATCCAGTCCCATCCTGAGTTTGAGGCGTTCGAGAAGTTTTTTGTGGTTGACCGTATCGAAAGCCGAGGATAGATCTAAAAGGATTAGGAGACAGGTTTTGCTTTGGTCAAGGGCTTGGAGGGCATCATCCACGATGTGGAGAATGGTGGTTTCAGTGCTGTGACCAGGCCTGAACCCGGATTGGAAATCGTCTAGTAGGTTGAAGTTGGTGATGTGTTGGCTCAGTTGCAGTTGCACACATTTCTCCAGAACTTTAGCTAGGAGTGGGATATTGGATATAGGTCTAAAGTTGTCTAGAGAGGCAGGATTCAGCGTAGGTTTTTTTAAGATGGGGATGACTTGACTGGCTTTTAGAGAGTTAGGTATCCACCCTTGAAGAAGGGAGGCGTTGATTATTTCAGTCCAAATAGGAATGATAGATTGGGAGGGAGCAGTCAAACAGTTGGAGGGGAGTGGGTCATTAAAGTGGTTGTTTGGGTTTAAGGAGGATAGAATTTCCGAGACGGAATGGTCGTCATAAACTTTGAAGTTGGACCAGTATGCTTGGTTTTTGGGTGAAGTCTGAGGGGGCAGCGCAGAGAGATGAGGCAGGTCCGGAGGGGGTTTGGAGTAGGTAGCGGATCTAAGTTCGTTTCCTAGGGCAGTAATTTTGTCATAGAAGAAGGAGGAGAATTCCTCGCATGTTATTAGAGATTTAGGGGTTTCTTTGGAGGTTTTAGCCAGTTTATTAGATTGGTGTTTGACCATTTCGAAGAGCTTGCGAGGTCTGTTCTTGGCGTTCTCCAGTTCTGATCTGAAGAATTCTTTTTTTGAATTGAGGATGTTCCTATTATAGGCATTTCTGGTCTGACGGAGAAGTTTTAAGTGGGAATCTCCAGTTTCTTTCTGTCTGCCGGAGGGTTCTCCTTTCATTGCTGAGGGATCTGTTAAACCAGGGGTTTCTGTCTTTGATTTGGGTTCTTTTTAGCTTTAGCGGGGCAAGATCATCAAGTATGTTAGACATAGTCGAGGTATAGTGTCCTGTGAGGTTGTTGACTGTTGTGATATAGGGGGGGGGAGGAGGTCAATCTCGCAGCGTGCAGCCAGTTTCACGAGATCTAGGTTCTTTGTGTCTCTAACCCAACGATTTGGATTCACAGGTTGTGGTGGCCTTGTCTTGTGGGTGGCAAGTAAGTGGAAGGTAATAGCGTGGTGACCAGACCAGTCGCATGGGTGTATAGAGATAAGCTTGACCGCTGATTCCTTAGCAATGATCCAATCTAGAGTGGCGCCTTTTGTGTGTGTTGGGAGTGTGCAGGCTTTGGTAAGGGCTTGGTCGGCCAGGAAGTCTTTAATGGCGTTGACCTGAGGGTCCTTGAGGTCGTTCCAGTGCAGATTGAAGTCACCGAGGAAAATGTCTTTAGAATTGGGGGAAACCTTGGCTGTGATGATTTCCATGAGGTGGTCAGTGAAGGTGTCATTCATACCTGGGGGGTGGTAGAAGATGTGCAGTCTGCACAATTGAGTGGCATTGTTTCATATGGAGAGTGCAAGGTATTCGCAGGAGTATGTGGGATCTGCATGAAGTTCAGTTACGAGGAGGTTAGAAAGGTAGATGCAAGCAATGCCTCCCCCTTTTTTTGATTGCCTGTCCAGCCTTTAGATATTATAATTAGGAGGGACTAGTAGGTCTAGGCAAGGAGATGAGGATTCATTGAGCCAAGATTCGGTCAGTATTGCTACATCAGATTTTTGGCTCAGGATGAGATCGGCGACATCAGAGGCGTGCTTTACTGCTGATCGGCAATTTATTAAGAGGCCGGAGAGAGGGGGGTCGGGGTGTGTGTCGTGAGTTAGGGGAGAAATGGGTACTTGCACTAGGTTGTTGTTAATAACTCCTCTGTTGTGGAGAGTAGCATAGCATGGTTGAAAACTTGAGTAATGTGAAATTCTAAACTATGAACAAATCAGTTCTGCTGGGTTCTTCTATGCCCTCTCAGACCTCCCCTTCTTTCTCAAACTTCAAAGAAGCCGCCCCAAGTGCAATGGAAAAATAAACTGTCCTCTCTCTATAGATAAGTTAAAAAAACATGTGGAGTCGAGAAAGTAAGCAGTTTCAAGAGAAAGTTTAAAGAGAGGAGGGAGGGGTGGACAGAAACGCAGAATGAGGAGGACATCCAAACACAGGGGTGCAAACAAGATCAATGACCAAGGAAGGTGCAAGAATTCCAAACCCTCCGTAATTATCAATTTGTCATCAAGGCAGCTTACTAAAGAAGAAAGGATTGTCCTTAATAAAGGTCTGTCTTTCTCACCCACCTGTCATTTTAATAACTTTGAACTTAAAGCTGACCTTTATATATTTGTTAGACTTTTGAAACTGAAATACTTTTTTCACAGTTAACCCGCCAAACATGCCTCTATTGAGTTGGAACCAAATATCTCCACACTTACATTACAAGATCTTACTGATGCTTATTTTATCATGTGTCTTGATGATTTTGTCACTCTTGATATTGAAGATTTCTGGTGGTACCTAATCCAAATATAGCGATAATTTATTTTCTACCGAAGATACATAAAGGAGGGACCAACCCACCTCATAGGCCAATAATATCAGGGATTGGCTCCTGTACTGAGGAAAGTCTTAATGTATTGACATTTATCTAGCACCCATGGTGACGGCATTATCATCGCATCTAGAGATACAAAAGATCTTCTCAGTAAACTGTCCTAAATCCCATGGGAAAATTTGTACCTTTTGGTAACTATAGACGTTAAGAGCTTCTACACGATAATCTCTCAAACGGATGGCTTGAGAGCTCTCCAAAGTTTTCTCATCCAGGTCTGCGAGTCATTACAAACATGTTCAGATGTTATTGGATATGGCAACATTCCTTCTTTAAAACAATATTTTGCTTTTCCAAAAGGATTTTTTTCTTTAATTGAGCAATACAGCAATGGGTGCCAGGTTTGCTCCCTCTTATACCAACCTCTTCTTGGGTTGGTACGAGAGGGAGCACTCTTGGAATGAAAAACTACATTCATAATATCAGAAGGTTCTTGTCTGGCATTGTTACATTGATGATATTTTCCCTATAAGGAATGGTTCTGTTGACGAACTCAAAGACTATCATGCTTTCCTGAATAACAATGCCTTAAATGTTGAATTGTCATTGGATTTTGACAGGAATCACATCACCTTTCTAGACCATAAAATTTTTGTTAAAGGTATGACGTTATATAGTAAGTCCTTTTGAAAACCAACAGCGAGCAATAGTGTTCTCCATTTTATCTTGGGACATCCCATCAGAGAGAAAACCAACATTCCGTATGGTGAACTATTGCGCTTAAAACACAATTGCAGTGACCCTCATGATTCTTCTCAAATCGGTACACTGACTGCAAATTGGTTTGAGAGCTCTTAACGTGGTGTTTATTTTGGTGTTTCATCCCCTGCAGTTTGCAAGTTGGACCGTTGCTATAGCTAGTGGATTTTTTGGACATTGAGTCTATTGCAGCTGTAATATTAACCCTGCTGTGAGGTCTTTTGACAATTGATATGTCCCACAATAAATTTCATTCATTTCAGTTCTTGGTTGAAGTATGTGAGCTAGAATATCCTCTCTTGCCCTGAAGAAGCGGATTGTTTTTTTCCACGAAATACATGTTGGCAACTTCAGTGCTTGTCTGAAAAGGAGATTACTATGAATGTAACTAACTTGAGTTTCAGCAACTTCAGACCTTGTTCTTGTTCTGCTTGATTATGTTTGATTATTAAGATTGTAACTCAACTGAATTGATATCTAATGTGTGCATTTCTACTTTGAATACAAAAATACTACATGTAAATATAATGATACTGTATTAACTATATATTCATGATGTACTGTGTGTTTATCTTTGAACTTTGACTACCCACTACTCTTCTCTTTGGATTTAATTTTTGTCAGTAGGATAACTGACATCAGTGGGCGAGTGCGCAGGGCCGTTTCTCAGTTTATCCAGTCCAGTTTTCTTTAATATGAACAATCCAATTAGGGTGAAACAGGCTTCAGATCTGGATTCTAAGCCCAGGAAAATTTATACAAGGAACCTTACTCTAGTCCTTGTACCATATGTCTAGCAAAAGTTATACATTAACCGGAACCCCTAAACCTAGCTATCTACTGGCAGCTGACATTATACTAAAAGGCAGTCAATATAGGTTGCATCTCCTAACCGGTTTTCATGGAGCATTGCAGTGAGTGAGACTTCACTTTGGAATGTCAGGGGTTTAAACGTGATATTTATATGTTTCATAGAGAGAACTTGCGTCCCTACACTGCTCTTCCTGCAGTATCAAGCTCCCTCTTCAGCTGTTCTCTCTGGTGTCCTGGGGCCTCCCTTCAACATCAGGTGCATATACAGCTCCTGGACACCTGATCATCCATTTTACCCCTACTGTTCCTGACCTACCTCAAGACCTTGTTTTTCTTGAGTGTCCTGGGTCATTTGGACTTGTACCCTGCAACTGGAGCTCTTGGCCTCCATTCACCCCAGGCTTCCTTATAGGGAGACTCCTGGCCTCTCAATTTATCCCTGCAGCTCCTGACTCTTCTTGAGCTCGAGCCTCTAGCTGCACTGAGATTAATTGTAACTCCAGTTTGTCATGTAGTTCTTGTCATCACTGTAGCTTCCGGGTCTCCATATTACTTTTCTTTCCACTTCAATGCTTAGCTCCTCTGCAGCTTCCAGTTTTCTTTCTCACCTGTCCTGCCATTTCGAAATCTGGCCTCCCTGCATCCCCTAGCCTCTACAAGACTCTTGAGTCGACAATGCTTGTCCTGTGTGCGCCACTATCACTCCTGAAGGCCTTGTCGCAGTTCTGGGCTACTGATTAAGTCTGGGCGGTGAACCCCGCTCGCGGAGTTTGCGGAGTTTTCCGCACTCCGCGTTACGCAGAGCTCGCGGAGTTCCGAAAAACTCCGCTCCGCAGAGCATAGTTTTTTTCCTCACTCGCTCTCATCAACATCAAGTTGGCAAGCGCGAGCAAGGAAAATCCACCTCCTGGTGAGATTTTTCCTCATTCGCTCTCGTCAACGTCAAGTTGGCCACCGCGATTGTGGGAAATCAACCGCCAGGCGAGATTTCTCAACGCGGGAGGTCGGATTTCTCAATGCGAGTGGCCGCGTATGCTCGCGACCGCTCACGTTGAGAAACCGTCTGTTCGCGTTGAGAAAGCTGTCGCTCGGGTAGAAAATCTACTCAAGCGGCAGAAAGGAAGCAGCGCCCGCTTGCGCTGTGCATCGTGCCGTTTGCGATAATTTCCCAGCGCGGACAAACACCCGGCACTGAAAATTATCGTGAACTGCATTATTTCTAACCCACTCTGCCGCTTGCGGAGCTCTGCGTAGCACCGCGTAATACGCGGAACTCCGCAAACTCCGCCCAGGGTTACTGCTGATGTCCTTCAGATCCTGGCCCTGCCGCAGCTCCTGGTCTGTCGCTCACGCAGCCTCTGCAGTCGTTTGTGCAGTGTGTAAGCTTTTTAGACCTAACAAATATCTCGCTCTATGAGCAATTGAAATCTGAGTTCCTGTCAATTTTAAGTATTCTATGGACCTGAGTCTGAGTATTGACTTGCTTAAGAGCGTGCCCGCACTGCAGAGACCGAGAGGACAGATGCTGTTCGGCTGCCTCAGTGCCCGGCTCAATCAGTCCATCCCATGATCAGGAATCACCAGGCAGTCACCATCTGACAGCTTAACTCAGTTCCACCGGGGGCACTGCTTGGCCTCGCACTGACAGATGTGTGAATTGGTTTAGAAAAATATGCTTAGTGCTACCTGTGCCTCAGCAGCTGGCACCGTATTAGACAGTGGCAAGCACATGCTGTTCTCCTGAGTGAATGAGGTATGTTCTCAACGTGGATCAGTGGTCGAAGTGGGCAGGATCTGAGGGGCACAATGTGCACGACATGCACATACTTTTTTTAATTTAAGAAAAACAGTTCCCCTACTTTTGTAAAAAATATATCCGTCACGGACCGTGATTGGAGAGAGTTGAAATGTGTCAGCAGAAGTGTAAGGAAGGGAGCCCCCTGTGCTGTGAAACCGACTAGGGGCAGACAGGTAAACAAGCACTCTTGCCAGGGTGCCTGCTGCCTTTAAGAAATGTGAATATGCACAACTGGTTAATCTCTAAATGTAAAGGGTGCTGGGAGGCTGGTATTGGCTTTAACTGATGGAATCACTTGAAGCTTCCTGATGACACACATTCTTTTTCAGACGTATTGCCAGCGAGTTATCAGCTGAGTTGTGAAGTGTGTGCTTTTAAGGAACAGTTATAACAATAATTGCACTATGCACAGTCCTGGGATTTTCGAAATCTATATTTTGGACGCCATTTTTTATCTTAAACCTTATTGTACATCTTACAGCAGCCTATCTTCTACTGTGTGCAATGCAAGTTTAAAATATGTCATAGACTATGACCTCGTAGTACTAAACATACATTAGCCTCCAATCCCCATTGCACCAACCAGGAGTCAATTCTGAGGCTCTCTGGTTACACATGCAGAACTCTGCAGTGCATTAACCAATAGAGGTTTCATAATGCACAATAGTGCATTTCCCATGGATTAACTTAACTTGCATTTATTTCTTATTTAAGCTGTGCGTTATTAAATATGTATTTACCTCAAGGTGAAAGACCGAAAAAAGTTACAGAATATTCAGCTTTTTTTAGCCACGCCTTTAACCCCGCCCCCAAGGTCTCTCACCCCACCCCCCATGTGCACGCAGCATCAAAGTTCCCATACTTTTTTAATGCACCTCGTCCACTGGCAGGGATACTGGTGTTACGTGGGTGTGCGCAGCACCCATGGCCACCTGCTAGGCACAGGCCTGACTGAGCAGTTGTGTGGTGGTTCAGCCTGGTTTGCCCACTGTCTTTGGCATAAGTTGCTTCTCATTATGCAGTGCACTTCTCCAACACAGGTAGAGGTTCATGCAAGCGTACACACGCACGCGCACACACACAGACATACATACACACACACACTGATTTAAATATACAAGAAAAGGAACGAATAGCCACTATTTTTGAATGTTCCTTTTGTTACTCTGCTTTTGTTTATCAGATTGGGCCGTGTTTCGACCAATCAGATTGGTGAAAATGGCTTCCTCGTTCCTCTGGGCGGATAGGTCAAAACGTTTTCTGATGATTATATTTCACATTGTACTGGCGTGTACAGCACAGGAGCATCAGTCAACGGGATGTCTGTAAGGAAGCTATTTCCAGCATTAAAACTGCGTGCTTCTAAAGTATCATTGCAATCGCTGACCTGTGTCAAAATTAAGTCATCGTGGATAATATTGATAATAAAATAAACTCTTTCATTGGGAAGTTTTTTAAAATATATATTTTAAAATCAGGGTCACATTCACAGCTCTTGTTAAATCTCATGTTGCCTACTTTAATTATGTGCCTGGATGTTGCTTGTGGCGGAATGAGTAACTATGCCTGGTTCGCCTTTTAGAATTTTCTGTATTATCTAATTAAAAAGAAAAAAGAGAGGGACGCACTGCATAAAATAAACGAGACAATTCATTACATCTTTAGATACACTGCTAAGTAACAATGTCCTATGAAGTACAATCGTGAATGTACTGGCGACAAGAAATTGAGTTAATTCCTATACTTTATGTTGTATTATTTCATTCTCACCCGGGGCGTTTGTTAGGCTGCTTCGCGCTGAATGCTAAACAATTCCTTCTAAACATCCTGCGTAAGTGGAAGTAGGGATGGGTCAGAGATTAATTTACAAACCCAGGCATGCCATGTTCTGCCACTCACCGATAGTAGGGTGTGCATGTGCAAGGTGTGGCTTATAACTCTGCCTAGACATAGAAGAGGTGCTAACGAGGCTGACTTTGGAAAAGAGTGAGTGCTGTCCATAGGTGTTGGAAGGTGGTTTGTTGGTAGGTGCAGGTAGGTACCTATAGCTAGTAACAACAACACAATCACAAATAAGGTCCAGTCAAGTCTCAGTGTAGCAGAAATTGCAACACTTGGCAGTGAATTTACATTATCGCCAAATTGAAGTAAATGAGTGGAAATGTGGCTGGCCTTAATAGTTCTATGAAGCATTTGATGGTTATAGAGGAGACTTTTGCCTATAAACCCCATATAGTATGCATAACTGAGACTCATATGGCCTATGAAGACCGCTCTCTTCGGAGGCAATTAGGGTGTGACATGATCGTAAGCATTACTCATAACATAATATAACATAACATGTGTATTTGTAAAGCGCACGTTCACCCCCAAAGCGGCATCTTGGCGCTGAATAACAGATGTTATTTGCTATTAGCCCATTGCTATTCGAGAAGTGGCTATATTGTGATCAAACCAACTGGAACATACTATTCTTTGAACTGCCTCTGACCCCAGAGGCAGATGGGCGATTGCTTAACTGTCGGCTTACTCTAGGGTACTAACTGGCTGTGCTGTATGCGACCCGAATGATGATGACGGGATGCTCAATCAGCTAAACCTGGACCTTTTGGATTGGTCGGGGGATTTGCTACTATTGGGTAATTTTAACTGTGTTCTTAATTACTCAATTGATACTGCTAACCATAAGGTTTGCTCCGTATGGCTAAAACAAGGGCCTCCATTTCTGAGAAATTACGGATACATGGTTTAGTCGCCACATGGAGGACACTTTACCCTACAACCTCCGGCTACATGTTCTATTCGGCCCAGCACAGGCAATACTCTAGAATTGACCTGATTTTTCTGCCTCAACAGTTGTTTCAATGAGCTAGTATGGAGGTATGCCCTAAGATTACTTTGGACCATAACCCAGTCTTGTTAACAGTACGGTTGCCCGGAAATAACCAGAAAAGGAGTTGTTTACTTTCCCTCGGTCACTTCTCGGTAATTCTGTCTTTCGAGCTTGGCTGACATACCAATTAAGAGGGTTTATAGTGGATAATCAGGACACTGCCCCACTACTTATTGTATGGGCTACAATAAGGCGGCCTTTGTTAGGGGGACAACTACGCAGTTTGTTTTGGAGGCAAATAAGAATGAAAGCGCTAAGGTCTCTAAGCTGCATGTCCAGTTATTGGAGTTAGAGGCTAAAATGCATTAGTTGTTACGCATAGAAAGCTGATTGAGCACTCGATATATCTGGAATTGGTGAACCTCCGAAGCATGTTTGACCAAAGTTTCACGAGAAAGTTGCGATTAAGTTCCACAATAATAAGGCTCTTCAATATGAGTATGGGGAACAGATCGGCCAAGTGCTGGCTTTTTTGTATGTCTGAAAAGAGGCACAAGAATGCTATTAAATGTATTAAGGGTAAGGATGGTTCCCTCCTCTACGGCATACAAGCCATAGGCAGTCAGTTCTGTGACTTCTAAAAAGAAATTTTTGTGGCCAGCCAGCACAAACCTCACAGTCTGCTATTAATGAGTATATACAGAAGGCCTATCTGCCATGTCTGGACCAACATCAGGCTTTAGGATTGCAGTGGGATATTACTATTCAAGAATGAGAGCATGCAATAAAATCTCTTCCTTCTGGCAAGGCAACAGGGGAACATACTATTCCCCTGGAGTTCTACAAGGCATTTAGTGAAACACTTCTTCCCCTATTTATTTGGTTAGTGTCTTATATTGATAGTAGGGGAACTGTTCCAGAGTCTTAGAAGTCCACCAATATAGCAGTTTTTCTTAAGAAGGATAAGCATCCACAGGAAAGGGGATCATATCCACCTATTACTCTTATCAATTCAGATGCAAAAATATTTGCTATAATTCTTGCAGTTAGACTGGCCCCACTTCTGCAAAATATTGTCTCTACGCAGCAGCATGGATTCGTCCCCGGTAGGGACACCACCAGCCATCTGAAAATAGCAGTTGCTCTGTTTGATGTAGCCAGGACTACTGCAAGCAAGGTGGGCATGATATTACTGGATGCCGAAAAGGCATTTGAACGTGTCTCATGGGCTTTTCTTTGGTCAGTCTTGTCTGCAGTTGGAATTGGACAACGATTCATATCTTGGGTCAGGTCTCTGTACAAAGATCCTGTGGCCAGCTTAATCATGGATGGCTATAGCTCACCAAATTTTCCACATACATAGGGGCACAAGCCAGGGCTGTCCACTGTCCCCGCTATTATTTGTCCTTTATATGAAGCCCTACCTCCAAATGCTTAATCCTAATCTTCTGATTCAGCCGGTCGTTTTTAATGGGGTAGAACTAAGGCTTAGTGCTTACGCAGATGATGTGGCTGTAAACTCATTAAGCCCCCTCACAGCTATCGGCCAAATCTCGGATGAGGCAGATAGGTTTGGAGGGGTCTCTGGTATAAACGTAATCTAGCGCAGACTCAGATATTGCTGTTACTGGTATCATTCTAGTCGCTACTTATCTTGGGGTTAAAATTCATGCCAATATAGGCCACATAGTGTGCCTGAACTATGACTTCCTCTTGAAGTCTGTTAGTCTTAAACTGCGATCATGAAGCCGCCTCCCACTTAGTCTACCAGGGCGATGTAACATCGTTAAAATGAACATTCTCCCTAAATTTCTTTATCTTTTTCATTCAATTCCGCTGCGAGTGCCTGACTCACTTTCGAAGCGACTCGAGGGGGTCATCAGCAGCTCTATCTGGGGCTATGAAAGAGTCAGGCCGGCAATACACCTCTTGAAACTACTATTTAATCAAGGCAGCCTGCTACTTCCTGATTTTAAGTTATATTTCTGGGCAGCTTTTGGATTGCGTATTCGGAATCTACTTACATATTCTGATCCTGATTCTTTTACATTGGGCTATCAACTGGCTTTTGGCTCTGACTTATTTCTTTGCAGACAGTTGGCCCGAATTATTTTAAACGGGTACGGTTCAAGATCATTAAGGACATTTATTAGATCTGGAGGGAAATCTGTATTAAATATGCAGTGCCATTATATACATCTGTATACTCTGTTGTGGAGCAATCCCGACTTTTCACCTATCTTCCATGGCACAGCGGTCAGGCGTTGGTTTACATTAGGTAAACCCTGGACAAGCTCTTTGACTAATCCGGGCTGTGTACTTTCTTTGCTCTACAAGCACATAATGGTCTTCCACATCAATCATTTTTTAAATACTTACAGATTTCCGATTATCTTCTATGCATGCAGTTAAACGTAGGTGATTTGGATGACTTAGATATTTTGAACTATTTCTATACAATCTTAGGTAAATTATCAATCAGAATAATTTATAAAATTATGACTGCATATCAGGAAGGTGGCTGGCTTTTGCTTACAGCAAAGTGGAATAAACAGCTCCGCATGGACATTTCTGCAAACAACATCACTGATGCATTTGATATCGTGAATCAATTGTCTTTTTCTATTAATCTTAAAATGCAACAATTTAAAACTATATGCATGCTTTACTCTATTCCAGAGAAGATGTGCAGATGGGCCGGGGCAACATTTAATAATAAGACAAGCTGCTCCAGGTTTGGCACTTATTCTGCTGACATTGTTGATATGTTTGTTGGATGTCCCTTGCTTAAAAAAATTGGGATCGCAATTGCTGAACATCTCTATTGTCATCTGGGGTATGATGTGCAGTTAAGTAAGAAAAAGATGATGATGGCATATAAATGCATCACTAACCCTAGAGATTTGGCAGTGGTAGAAATTACGATTCTTACTGCTCGGCTATGCATTGCCAGAGCCTGGAATGATCCTATACCTCCAACTTCTTTAGAATGGTGCCAGGTTCAGACAAATGTATGAATTAGAAGCAGCCACACTTAAGCCCAAAAGGGTTAAGGCCCGCTGATGCATTAAGAACATCTGGGCCAGCTGTTTCTTTGATGAGTAAAACTGCAAATTTTCTAGATTTGTTAGATGGTAACTTCTTTTTTTTCTTGTCTTAATTGACTAGGAAATTATTTTGCTATATGATTTTTACATATTTCTCACTATCTGTGTTTAAATGTATCAAGACTGCTGTTATAAAGGAATATATGTAACTCAGTAAACAAAAAGGAGACAGGTGTGTAAAGAATGAAATATCATCAAAACCGTAAATAGGTAAAAGACAACAGAATAAAAATCAAACACCAATTTATAAACATAGAGAATATTTTTATCTTTAAAATGACACCAAAATGACAAAATTCCAATATAGGGAACCGGAGATATGAAATTTTAAAGTTTAAATAAAAAAATGTGCTTTCTAGCACCTAAAAGTGAAAAGCGCCAACCGCGGCCATCTAGCCGTGCTGGACAGGGACAAAGTCAAAGTTTCAGGCAAACTGCGATTTGTCGGATGTGCTGAGCGGTTGGGCCCAGTCTAGTTTTTACCTACTGACTTAGGCCCTGATTGTGAAATCGGCAGTCCGACCGCTTGTTTGGGGCCCCTTCCCTGCCTTTCCGCCAACCTTTTAATAGTGGTGTCACCACCATGAAAAGGTCAGCGGTAAGGCAGGTCGGAATCTGCACAGTGGTGCCAGCATCGGCACCGCTGCCATAGACTGCTGTTTTCCCACTGTCGCCCTGTCGGGATCCAGGATCCTGGCAGTGGCGGCGTTCTTGTGGCGGTCCGACCGCACTTCTTGTAATCGAGCAGTCGGACTATATTGCTTCAGACTTGAAACACTAGGACACACTTAAAAAGGAACTCAGCGGACTCCCAAAATGAGGCAAACAAATGTAGCAAGGCGCTTCAAAAAGAAGCACAGGTACTTATTAATACATCACTTTTAAAAAGAGGACAAATTATATTTATTGATGCATTTTCCCAGATGTCAAATGAAAGAAGTCAAATATAGGGAACATAGACATATATATACAAAGCAGAAAAACATATGAAATTGGTACACAGAGCAAGAAAGCTTATAGGATATATACACAAAGTAAGTAATAGAAATACATCTCCGATAGAGTGTCTTTCAACATTCTGTCCAGCACGACTCGGGAGCCCTCACAGTCTGGCAGAAGTCTCGATCGGGATCACAAAAAGGTCCCTAGGGCAATGCGTCAGCTCCACAAGCGAGCTCCTGTCTGAGAGCCAAGATTCCCAGTCTTTAATACCTTTACTCAACCCAAGGTGATATTTCTAGAAACCTCTTCCCCCTTCCTTCTGTTGTGAAAAAAAAACTGGCCGTACCGGTCTGCGTTGAGTTGACTCACAGGAGCTGGCGGGGCCCAATGTTTTTCCAAGGCAGAGCTGTACATTCCGTTAATTTCTCTAGCAAAAACAATCTCAACTCTGTGAAAGGTACCAAGTGCGCATCTCACACTGTATGTTCCAGCCTACTCTGCACGGTGAAGAGTAAAAACAGGTGAAGAGCAAAAACATCCCCTCCCCACCTTGTAACTGTGTGAGAGCACAAAAATGGAATCGTGTATTCAAAATGGAGTCAACTGTCACCATCTCACTAATTGTATTTCACAGACAGGCGACGTCGAGCGATCGGGTCCTCGTATCCGGATTTCGATTCGACGACGCTGGCCTGCTGCAGCGCGATGTCTCGGTGAGTCCTGGAGGTCTTCGTCTTTGTCGTCAACGGCAAGGAGCTCTGGAGCTTTTAGTGGGGCAGATCTGCGCGGTCAGGCCGAGTCGCGGTTCAACGTCGCCGGCTTGACTCTCGTCATCAGTGCCAGTCTTCTCATGAAGTATTTTCACAAAGGTTGGTTAAAAGTTTCCAAACTTTCAGATCTTCTTCTGAAAGGTTCCTTCAGGGTCAGAAATGGTCCACAGCACCAGCTAAGGGTTCAGAAGCTATAACTCCCACAATGCACCTGGTCAATCCAAGTAAAATCCAGGTGAAGCTGGTCAGCTGGAGTGGTCCTTAAAGTGGATGCTGCAAGTGGCTTCTACCTGTTGCTTCTCAGGGAGTCCACTCCTTATCTTTCAAGACAGGAAATATCCCTTTGTTGTGGAGCCTTTAGAATGCAGCATGTGCACTCCTTCTGAGTGAGGTCCTCTTTCTTGAGCAGTCCAAGGGTCCAGCAGGGCAGTTCTTTATCTCCAGGTAGTTTCAGTCAGGGATCTGAGGTGCAGTGCAGCTCTCCCATATTTATTCCATATTCTGGGATGGCAACAGGGGGGCACCCCAACCAATGGGGTTCAAGTTGCCACCCTCTGTTATGACCACTTCCTGGGAAGTGTGGCATCTCAACAAAAATAAAAATGGAGAAAATCTCTTGCTGGAGTTCAGGTCTGGCTAACCCAACCCACACTTGTGGCTAACATTTCCCTATACTACCCTTCCAGCCCCTTCCTAATCTAATTAGAGGGGCTTCCATCTGGCTGGGGATCAAGGAGTGGGGGTGGGTATGGTTCCTGTGCTATCTGGGCTTCTCCCTTTGAAGACCAGTTTATCTCCCGAGGCCCCTTCCTGTCTTGGCATCTGCATGCAGCAGATCCCCTCCCACCAGATGGCTGCATTGTTTTAGCCCCGGGCCTCTTCAAACCTAATCAGGGATCAGCTTGGCTCACGCTCTCAAAGGCTGGCCAGCCAATAGAGGCTGCTACAGGGCAATGTTAGGTAACTTCAGAAAAGCAAGTTTTAAAAAACTACTTTCCTGCAATCATTCTAATAAATTCGACCTTGGCAAGTTGTTGGATTTATAAAAACTATTATTTTGATACTTTAAATTAAATTGCTCACTCACTACTGTCAAAGGTTAGACTTTTATTAATGTTTATTCTTCCCAACTTTGGCTGTTTTTCCCTCACCCGGGCATATAAAACATATTTTGTAACGGGCAGTCTTTTTATAACAATGCATCCTATCCTTAGAGCACATAGGACAATTTTAGAAATGAGGTTTCTGGTTTGGCTATGTATGCACCTAAGCTAGGCAGAACCCACCGCTCATGGCAAGTAAGTTACACACCAAAGGTAATCTGTGCTCACCCCCTTGGTAACTTGGCACAGAGCAGTCAGGCTTATCCCCAGAGTAAATCTGTAAAGCGTGTGTGCAACACACTCACACAGAAACGCATTGAATACACCACAAAAGAGACTCCACACAAGGTTTATAAAATATATATAATATGTTGTGGATAAAACACGGACCAAATTGACATAATCATGAAAAAACTGTGCATACTATCAGTACTCATTATCCTGACAATGCAAGAATTAAAGTGACATACGTCCTAACAACAGGGCAAGAAATGCAGCAGGTTATGAAGAGACACATGAATCAACAATACTGTGCATATTATGCAATCCTGAAACAATACTCGTTAATCTGACACTTTAAGGGTCAAAACGAGGTAAATGAGGACCACAGGGCATGAAATACAGCAGTTGGGTTATGGTAGAAAAACCCAGGAATCACCATACTTCACAGCAGCACATAAATCACTGAATATCACCTTACAAAACAGAGAGCACAGGGCTCCTGCACTCTTATTAAGCTTTATGCGGTAATTAGGCTTGAAACGGAGGGCACAGCAGCTCATGCATGCCGATAATAGTGACTACGGTAATTAAGGAAGTCTTCCTCAGTGAACAAGCTGGGTTTTCCGTCAAGGTCTCCCACCCCTATGGCGATGATCAGTAAATGCCCCCAAGCATAGTCACAGAGACACCTGTGTGCCCCTTACATGAAAGCCGGTAACCTCAGACCCCAACCAATGAAAGCCGGTAACCTCAGGCCCCAACCATAGGGCATAGCAGCACCTGCACTTCTATTCTAGGTGGTGCGGTAATGCTCAGGGTCCATGAGAAGTAGCGCAGCAATGTGTACCGGTGGGACTACGAGGTCCATATGGGGGTTCGAAATACGGTCTTATGGGGTTTTGGGACAGCGGTGGAGACTGCGCTGCCCCGCTTTCAGCAATACTGGCAAATGTAGGCCGCAGTCGCCGTTCGGTGTGTCTCAGAATGAACCCAGAAGAGTGGTGGTACATCCAGCTGATCCCTTTTGAAGGTAGGAGCGGCCCACCCTCTTTTAAGGTCGAGCACAAGCCCTCCACGCACTTGGAACCACAGCGGGGTCGGCACACACATGCTGCTGGTGCCAGATGGGGAGCGCTCACAAGAGGGGCTAGAACACTGCCCATCTGGACTTGGCCAGTTTCAGCACTCCTTAGGAAAGCTCCTGCGGTGCCCCTCTCCTGGTGAATAGGTAAGAGCTGGGGGAAACACACCAGCACTGAAGGCCCGTGCTGGTTCAGCGAAAGGTAGCACCCTCAAAACCCATTATCCGTGGGTCTAGGGAGCGATCCACATGCACTGGAGTGAGGAGTGGAAGCAACCACACTGCTGCAGTTAACAGGGCTCGCTCACCATGCGGTGAGTTTTGAAGAGGCTAGGAATGGTAGACATCACTCACCATGTGCAGGGCACCATGGGAAACACTTGGGGTGCACAAAAGCAGACAGGCCAGCACAATGAAGTCAGTTAGCTCTATGGCGACTCTTCCTGGCAGCCCAGCAGGGCTGAGTGAACCCCACAGTCAGGGAGCAGCTGTCAGAAGGGCAGCAATCAGAAAAACAATCCAGTGAGTCCTTTAGGCTACCCAGCAGGTAGCAGGGCAGAAGCAAAAGAAAAGTCCAGATGAGTCCTTTGTGCAGCGCAGACTTCCTTCTGACAGAGGTTCAGTCCCAGTTCCAAAAGGGCTCTGCCATCATGGGGTCAGAGCCCCTGTACTTATACTCCAAATGTCTTTGTCTAGGGGTCACTTTAAAAGAAACCTTACAAGTGCACAACACTCCCTTTCAATTCCAGCTCTGGCTCCAGACGTACAATGGGGGTAAACAAGCCCTTTGTGTGAGGGCAGGACACAGCCTATACAGATGTATGTGCGCCCCGCCTCCCTCTCTCCCAGACCAGGAAGACTATCAGTATGCAGATGGATGCAGATGCCCCTCTTGTCACACCCAGCCCTACCTGTGTTGTGGCTGTCTGGAATGTATGCACAAAGTGTAGCTGTCAACCAGGCCCAGACGTGGATTCGAGTCAGGCTGTAAAGCACACAGGGTTATAAGCACAGAAAAATACCCACTTTCTAAAAGTGCTGCGACAACAAAGGATGCTTGTTTCCGGTCCAAGGAGGACCTGGCTTAGCAGTTTGGGCTGGACTGGGTCCAAACTGGGGTGGCGTTGTGAGCAAAAGGGCAATCGATTTATCCCAGATCTCTTGACTGGGGGTGAATGTTTGATTGATTCAGCATTCCGTCCATCATTTGTTGCCGCAGCACTTTTTAAAAGTGGCATTTCTAAAATAGTAATAAAAAATCCACCACAACCAGGAAGCATGTTTTATCACTACCATTCTAAACATACCAAACATGGCAACGCCATTCCTTTCAGATCAGATATTACCACTTTAACACATGTAACAGGATTCTCAATGTTAGCCTATGAGAGGAGCAGGCATCACAGTAGTGAGAAAGAAAAAAGTCTGTTTGTCACTAACTGGACATGCCACACAATAAGGGCGTTTGTCCTACCTTTTACCTACACCACACCCTGCCCATAGGGCTACCTAGAGCTTACCTTAGTGGTGACCTATATGTAGTAAAAGGGGAGTTTAAGACTTGGCAAGTCAATGTGACAGTAAACTGCGCGCGCAGGCCCTACTCTGGCCGGCCTGAGACAGGTTTGAAAGGCTACCTCTGTGGGTGGCACAAGCAGCGCTGTAGGCCCACTATTAGCATTTAATGTACAGGCCCTGGGTATATGGGATACCACTTTACAAGGGCCTTACAAGTAAATTAAGTATGCAAAACAGGTGTAAACCAATCATACCATGTTTTAAGGGTGAGAGCACATGCACTTTAGCACTGATTAGCATTGGTAAAGTGCCCAGAGTCCTAAAGCTAACAAAAAGAAAGTCAGCAAAATAGGAGGGAGAAGGCAAAAAAGGCCAGACCTTTAGGGTGACTGATATGTAATAAAAAGGTAGTTTTGGACTTTGGAAGTACTTTTAAAATTCCAAAGTTGAATTTGGACACCGTTTTACTTTTAAACCAGCCTGCAAGGCAGGGCTGGCTTTATAATGACACCAGACACCACATCAGTGCACATCTAAACTTGCACACCCTACCATATACTAGTGACTTACAGGTAGGTTGTCTGAACCAATTGTAATTACACCAATTACCATATACCTTTTAAGGACAGATCACTGGCCCTGGGTCTGGTTAGCACTTTTAGACTCAGTAACCACGAGCATCAATTAAAAAATGGGGGTGATCAGGGCAAAAAAGATTACTTTCCTACAATAGAAGGCACTTGTTTCAATATGAATCGAATTATAGGGCACACTATACAATAAGGAGAAGAAGCAGAATATCAGTCACATTTAAGTTTTTGTAAATTCTCTTGAGTGATGACAAAATGTGTCTAAAAGTCTTATAGTTTATTTTTTTATTCATGCAGTTCTACATAGCGCAAACATGGCCCAAGGGCATTAGAGCGCTTTACATGAGCACCAAATTACATTACACAAGGCCAAATTTTCAGTTTTTTAAAAGGCACGGGGAGCATTAGAGTAAACTTTATTTTCAATAAATGTGTTGGTGAAAACATGTTTAATGATAGTTTCAGGTGCTTGCAGCTAAGTTAAAAAGTGGAAAATGTATCTGTTGGTCTAGTAGCTAATTGAATTAATCATCCATCCTAAGGAATGGAAGCAAAATACATTAGTCACTTATAAACCCAGTACTTAAGTTACTGTGAAAAGATGCGGCTTCTCTGAGTATAATTACCTTGGCAGGTGTCACGTTTGTAGTGCACCCAGAATTCAATCAAAGCTCAGCTCTTACATGAGATCAAGAACTTTGGAAGGGGAAGAAGTCCGCGATGCGCCAATGTTCAGTGTCTTACTGCGCGCTACACCATGTTGACAGTGGGGCCTTCTGATGGCTGGAGTTGCTCCGGTGCCTTAACACCCGGGGGGGGGGGTCAAAGGGGTCTTATACAGGTAGCAGATGGCTGAAGTGCAGGCAGAAGCAGTGGGCCTCCAGAAATGTGCATGGTGCGTGGAAAGTAAAACGTGGGCTTCTTCGTCATGGAATCATGAATTCCATGAGTTCTCATTTAAGGGCAGAGTTTGACCCTATAGAGTGCCCAATCCAAGATGTTGGTCTCTCCATTGGGAGCTATTTGAATTTCCCAATCCAAGATGTGACAGAATCTCGTCCTATGAGGTTTCAGTTGAAGTCTATAAAATGCAGAGTTTGAAATTTGTGTAGCAACATATTCATTATCTGATTTTTTGCAATACTCTTCACTCCCTTACTATTTTTATCCCTGATATTTCTAAGCAGATTGGATTTTTCTTTTGGAATTATTTTATTTGTTCTGTTTTCCTGCTTATCATCTTTTGCTATTGTTGTGTTTTTTGTCCTCTGGCACTTTAGCTCAACTTCTTTTTTTTTTTTTTATTGAGCAGAAACACAAAAGATACAAAAAGGAAACTGCAAAATGATTTAGACAATAAGTATCTTAGTATACATATAAATTACCGACAATGACAAATGTAAACAAGTATAATGTGCAGTGTGTCATATTTATCCCGGATATGTCGTTCTTAATAGGGTTAATGTTAGCAGCTCCTTACAGCTACAGTACAATTACAGTACAATATGTCATTTAACATCCAAGCATAAAAATCGCAATTGATCTTTATAGAAAAACTGCATAAAGTGTAAGTACAATACAACACTAGCAGACATATATAAAGTGCAAGATGCGGTATTTCACAAATATATACTATTCCTACAAATTAGGACTGGTTCGTTATAGGTAAATATCCGACTAAAATACAATGTGCTGGTTACCATCAAAACGTAAAAATGTCTTCTTCCGGGCCTAGCTCCGTCTAAAATGCAATATGATGATTTGCCAACTAAACAAACTCTAATAGGCTGAGAGAGAAAGAAAAATCGAAAAGCATTCATCTTCATCTTCCAAACATACCTCGACGTGCCGTCTGCCACAGTATTTTTCCAAGCTAGAATTTGCAAAAAGTGCAGTGCTTAAAGTGCAGAAGTGCTAAAGTGCGAAAAGAGACAAAACATTTTTTTTCTCCTTTTCCCTTTTCTCTCCCCGCCTTCTTTTTTTTCTTTTTTCTTTTTTTTTCCGACCCTACAACTCCGAAAAGGTCTCCAGCCTACAGTATTGAATCTTTTATTGGCACCTATTCTCTTAGCATATGCTTCTTCAAATTTCCTAGTGCAAATTAGTTTATTGAGCCATTCCGAATAAGTGGGTATTTTTTGGGACCTCCAATTCTGCAAGATCAATGAACGTCCCACGAGGGAGGCAATTGCTACAAATGTCTCCTCCCCTCTCGACATTCCGAGGTTTTGTCCGTGGCTTGCCCAACCAAAAAGTGCAATCTCAGCGTCAGGAACCAAATTTTTCTGGACTCCTCAGCTTATAGCCAGGAAGAACTTTTCACAGAATTGTCCTAGCTTCGGACAAGTAAAAAAGGTATGGAGCCAGTCTCCCTCGCCTGAAATCTGGCAACGAAAGCATTTGTTCTTTAATTCAGGGTAAATCTTATGAAGGGCATGGGGAGTATAGTACGCCATCCAGTGTGACAGAAACACCATTCTTTTAAAATTAGCCGCTCGTAGGGCCTTGCTGCCTAGCTGTGCGATGGCTTGCCAATCCCGATTTGAGAACCTACATTGGGTCTCCAGTGCCACTTTTTCTAAATGATTGTTGACCACAGTAGGTTCCCCTTGAGACCGTATACAACGATACCAGTTGCCCACCCCTCTCAATTTTGCTCTAAATAGAGCAGTCACAAGTGGAGTTGGGCCGGGGCCAGGTAGGAGACTGTACTATTTTAGTAATTGTGACATCTGAATATATTCGAAAAAGGGAAGCTTACTCGAGGTGCCACACCTCGGTTGGACTTCTAGCCAGGTAATGCCTCTGCCAGCCAGTAGAAAGTGCCCTAGCTCTTTGAATCCCCAATTAGTCCAGGACCTTAGATGGCTGGCCTGTATTTGAAGGCCCAAGCTCTTACATTTGGTTAGTTCTAAAAAATAGGACCCTGTGGAGCAGGCCTGTTTCGAATAGAAAATCTGGAGTCTATAAATAAACTCTTGCAAGGTCTTATATCTCGTTTTTTAAGGAAGTTTAGCTGTTTTCAGAAATACCGGGACCTGTGAACCCGCCTCTTGCACCATCTTGCCTAAAAAGAAATCGTCAATAGAGTCCTTGCGGTCAAGTAAACGGGCTGTTAAATCTAAAAAGGCTGCTTCGCAATATGTGCGGACTAGAGGAAGTGCAAGCCCCCCCAGACTGATGTCAGGTTGGAGCACTGGAAGTTTTATTCTCGGAGCTTTCTTATTCCAGACGAATTTTCTAAACAACGTTTCTAGCTCCTGCAAATATATCACATTAATTCTTATAGGAAGATTTATTAAAAAAAAGACCAGTAAGGGTAAGATTGACATTTTAATAGGAGCCACCCAACCTATCAATGTAAGCGGTAAGAGCAACCATTCTTCTAGCAACTTTATAATATTTTTCCTCGTAGCATCATAATTTAATTTGTAAATTTCTGTGTATTGGCTAGTGACATAAATCCCTAGAGATCCGATTGGAGTGGGACTAAGGGCTTGCTGTTTAAGATTATCGGGAAGAAAATCATACGAGGTATTCATTGTTAAAACCTCAGTCTTGTTGCGATAAATTTTGTAGCCTCCAATCAATTCAAATTGTGCAAATTCGGCTAATATTAGATCATTATTCTGTCTTTCCGGGCTGAGATAAAGAATGATATCGTCAGCGAACAACTTCAATTTAGCCATACCTGGTATTGGAGGCTTAATCGCCATGTTATTACGGATTTTAGTGGCTAAGGGTTCAATAAAAAAGATAAAAAGTACAGGGGAAAGTAGTCACCCTTGCCTGGTCCCCTGATTGACATTAACCATCCCAGCTAGATTTGAATTGATAATCACCTCTGCCTGAGCCCCTTGATAAATATTACAGAGCATTTTTATAACCTGGGAGGGAATCCCATACCTACCCAGACCATAAAACAGGGCATCCCAATTCACTAGGTCAAACGCTTTTTCGGCGTCGACCATCATGATGAGAGCTGGAGTTTGCTAACAGTTAAAAAAGTCAAGTGCTTGTACTGAAAACCCTGTATTTGTGGACATCAACCTTCCTGCAATGAACCCTGTCTGGTCTCTATGGATCACTTTTTGTGCAAGAGGAGAGAAGCGCTGCACCCAGATTTTCATTAAAATTTTATAGTCAGAATAAAGTAAGCTTATTGGTCTATATGAGTTGATTTCTCTGGGGTTCTTCCCTTTCTTTACAAAGCTGACAATAATGGATTCCTTAAAAACTGTCGGAATCCAGCCCCCCCATTTTTACATAGTTAAAAAGCTCTACCAAGAAAGGTGTTAATTCTTTTGCAAAAGCTTTATAAAATTCTATTGGTAGCCCATTGTTACCACACGCTTTTCCTCCCGACATAGAGGTAAGGGCGCGCAGAACTTCAGCTGCAGAAATATCAGCTTGAACCTCCTCTACCTGGCTATTGATAGCTGCGGGAGACTGATGTCCTCAAAATATTGTTGAATAGCCTCTTACCCCACATGGGGCAGATTTACAAGCCCCTTGCGCCACTTTTGCATCACTTTTAACATGGGAAAAGTGACGCAAAAGTGGCACAAGGGGCTTGTAAATCTGCCCCCATATATTTAGTTGCATACAGCTGCTCGTAGTGCTGCAGGAAAACTTTATTTATCAGTCAGCGGGGTTCTTGTGTTAGGTTCTAAGACCTCCGTAACTAGGGCTGCATCCTGTTTAATCTTAGTAGACCAAGCCAGCAGCTTGCCTACCATTTGGCTCTCTTCGTAAGCTCGCTGCTGGAATATATGGGAGCTATTAATTTCTTCGAGAATAACGAACTCCTTTAGCTCCTGTTTAGCTTTTTGAAGCTGCCCTCCCACTGGCTCGTTTCTTCCTAAAGAAGCTTTTTTCTGGAGCAAGGCAAAATCAACCGCTGATTGGAGTTGATCTATATGAGTCCTACGTATTTTGGACTGTGCGGCCATAAGGCCAATCAGCTCCCCATGAATTGTGGCCTTAAAAGCCCCCCAAACTGAAAAAGGATCCGCTGTGCCCTTATTGACCTTAAAAAATTCCAATATTCATTCTCTCCTATCAGCTAACCATTGTAGATTCGAAATAAGGAGTCAATCCATCTGCCACCTGGACCTCGTCCTTCTGACCTCATCTATTTCTATTTCGACTTTGACCAGAGAGTGGTCTGAGAAAGAATTGACCTCATTTCTGCTCCGGAGTATCTCAAGGAGCGAGATATCATAAAAAAGTCAATGCGTGAGGCTGACTGGAATTGTCGGGAATAACAGGTATATTCTCATACCTCGGGATGGGCTCTACGCCACGGATCTATTAGCTGATAATCTTGTGCAATAACATCGATTACTTTTTTGGTCTTTGGCTTCAGCTGTTTTTTATTTTTATTTGAAGTGTCCTTAGTCAAGTCCTGAATATAATTAAAATCCCTGCCAAAGATAAATTGCCCTGTAGCCGCTCTGAATATCTCATTAATCTTCTCCATAGCTACCGGGTCATCAACGATTGGACCGTAATAGTTAATAAAGTTAAGAATATTTCCTTTTAGACTTGTTGTGACCCAGAGCCATCGACCGTGTGGGTCCCTCTGTACTTGGAAAAACTCCCAAACCAGCCCCCGGCTAAACTATATCGCCACCCCCCTTTCTGCCATCCCCGCTGATGCAAAAAAAGCTTCAGAAAATATTTTGGGTACATAAAGCTTTGGAGTGTTTGTTTTCAAATGAGTTTCCTGAAGGAACAGGACTTGTGGTGTAAATGAAGCTAGCCACCTTATTATTCCTCCATACTTCTGTTTGTTTAACACACCGTTTACATTGACCGAGATTATCCAGCATTTAGATTTCATTTCCAAAATTCATGCTTAAGTATTGCATTAAATATTGCATTAATCCATTAAGCACAATGCACTGTTTTTCCGCCATCCCTCCGCTATGCATCCGCTCTTTTTTTACCTCTGCACCTACCTGATGCCATGCCCTCCCTCCCCATCCCAATCCCTGCCCTCCCCCGGAGATGTGTAGGAACCCGCGTGCCACATCTCAACCCTCCCCAGCTAACTCTTTTGGGGTGCCCTGGAACTGCACCCTAGGAGACCCCTCCCTCCCCGCCAACCCCAGTGGACCTTCATGACAATCTCTAATTCTATTCTATTTTCCAGAGGAAATTTCTCTTAACAGATCCTGCGCTTCCTCCAAGTTAGTAAACATATGAAGTTTCCCTCTCACAAGCACTCGTAGCTTCGACTGCTGAGCTATTGATGCCTGTCGCCTTGGGCCTTAAAAAGATATAACATTTTAACGAACTCTTTTTGCAGGCGTGTGGCAGCTGCTGACATGTCAGCAAAAACTCCGACAGCTAGAAACCTCATTGATTGTAAATTGCCTCTGCTGAATTGCCTTAGATAGAATCTTTTCTTTAATACGGTAGTCGGCAAAGTTACTCAGGATTGTGCGTGCAAATTTTGAATTCGGCAGCTGGTGGGGGGGGGGACCCAATGTGCTCTTGTTATAGTGAGGTCTCCAGTGAATTCTGGTAAGACGTTTTTCTTGATAAAAGTCTCAACCCATTGAAGTGTTTGAGATCCCTCACTCCCCTCAGGGACCCCCACTATACGCAAATTTGCTCGCCGTGAATGATTTTCGAGTTCCTCGAGTTTGCTTTCTAATGAAGTTTTTTCCTTTGTTGCTTCATTCACTTTCTGATGCATAGTGTTCCTTTGATCTTCCAAATGTGCAATCCTTGATTCTGCTTCTTGTATCCTATCTGGAAAGCTAGCTACTGTCTCCTCAATTTTTCCACGACGTTGATGTAAGGAGACTATTTCGCTCACTTCTGATGTCTTTAAATCTCTTATCTCGTCTAGAATAAGATTCAACATGGTCTTTATATCACATTGCAGGATGGTGCTTTTCTATTGAATTTGTGTCGGCGGGCTGTGTAGGAACTCCCCATTTTCTTTTTGATTCGCCGCTTGCTGTCCTAAAGCTTCCAATCTTAGTTGACTTGATGACTGGGGCTGAGGCAGATATTGAGATGACTGCTGCAGGAGCATTGACTCCTGTGGGGGCGCTTGAGACTGAACCTGTGACGCTGATGGTGACGCCTGTCCCTGGAGCTGGACTCCCCTCAAAGTATTATTGACCTTATGAAGGGAACCTTCTAGAGTTTTTTCTTCCGAGATAGCTACTTGTCGTGAGGGCGGTTGCAGATCTTGAAAGCAGCTGATTAATGTATCTTCATCAGGCCCCTCAAGAGGACTTTGCAGTTTCGCCAGTGTAGACTGAGTAATCAGAGATACTTTGCCCTTTGAAAATAAAGGGTAGTCTTTATAGTTACTCTTGCCCTCCTCACTCGCCCCGGCAATTGGAGCAGAAGGCTGTTCGCCCTCTAGAACTCCTTGTGTTCCCTTATCTGCAGCAAGGTCTCCCGCACCCAAGTCTCGGTGGGGTTCTGGCAGGTCTTCTTCCGAACTCTCAAAGCTAGAGTTTATGTCAGGCCGTGTTTTTGCATTGTGTTCTGCTCTTGCTGCTGTTGACACTGCCTTTGATTGAGCTAGTCGCGTTTTAGCTTTAAGGCCAACTGCTGAATCAACTTTAACCATTAAATTAGACTGTTTTAAATGTTTTCCCATTTTGGCCTTTAAAGTCTCTTCCAGCTGGCCTTTACCTTTGCCTTGCCCTCTCCCCTCCTTCTTCCTCCTTTTGCAGGTCTACCTCCGTTCAACACAGCTCTGACCTTTATGTTACAAGAGAAGGACTATTAGTTGTAACTGCAGTGAGTCTCTCATCGACTTCCCAGCCGGATGTCTGTCCCTTTCTCTCCCTTTCTCTCAGTGGCCCTTTTAAAATGTTACTATACCAAGAAAAAACTAGAAAAAGCTAGGGAGATAAGTGAGAGAGAGAGAAGAAAGAGAAGAAAAAAAGAAAATGCCTGAAAAAATGCCTGGAACAAAGAGGGCAAACTGAGAGCAAAAAGGGAGAAAGAGCCGGTCCTCCCGCTGGCCCAGAGCCCAAGCTCCAAACTCCGCACAGTCCAATCCAGAAGCTGCCAAGAACTGCTGTACTTTCACTGCTAACAAGCAGCAATTCAGCGGCACTCCCACTCCAGCATATGGGTTTTACCGGGCTCACCTTCGTGCAAGCATGCCACCACCGAAAGTCCTGCTTCAATTCTCTGCCGCCATCAGCCCCAGTCAGCTCCACAAATCATGAGGGTGAAAAAGGAGATACGGAATCCGGTCTCCGGCAGCAGCGCGCCTCAGAGGTGCTGGCCGTGGAAGACCGCAAAGAGCCCTGCCGCTGCTTCTGCTGCAGCGGCCTCCATCCGACTGCGTGATCGGCCTGAAGGTTGGGCGAGGAGCAATGTCCACTAGCGGCTACACGCGGTCATAGCCCCTGTTCTTAGATCAACTTCCTTGTGGATCTTCTGACTCTGGATATGTATCTTGTTCAACTTTTTCTTCTTCGGGATGTCATAGCGAGTTTGGTGCTTTGCTGATTTTATTAATGCAGTCTATGACTTCAACCAGGAACTACATTGATTACCAAAGGAGTTTTGTTCCATTTGACAGTTTTTCCTACTAGTCGTGACCCTCTAAGGGTGCTGCCTATCAACTTTCATGTATAATATTCTGTACATGGTGGCACACTGGCTACTGGGAGGTGATGTCCTTTTCTTAGGCAATCTCAGAGGGCACTTGACAGGTCTACTTCACTTCTAGGTCTTGACAGTGAGCTCAGAAGCATCCGACATGCAGTTTGAAGTATCAACAGGGAAGGTCAATTGATAAATTATCCACCCTATAGGGAATCCACAAAATTCACTCAACAATCAAATATAAATATCTGAGAATGCCAGTTTCTTCATTCTAATAAGTGAACACCAAACACGCTATTTCAAATTGGAAGTGCCCAAAGCAGATCACAAAAACCTAACTTCAAAATATCAGGGACTGTATCATGATAGTCTTTTATGGCACAGTGCAGAGCTAAGTGCCTGTTTTATGCACCTGCAGGGAGTAAACTGAACTCCTTTACCATGATAGTTCTCTCAGTTATTGAAGTATTTTCAGCCAGCACAGCTCAGAAACAGAACGAGGCAAACCCTGCTCACTGTTTCCAAGCTACATTATTTGAAAATAAAACTTTAGGAAAGCGCTGAAGACAAAGCATTTTAAAGAACACTACATCACAGCGCAGTAAGAGTTCACCTCCACTTTCTACACCTCTACCTCCATTGACTGTAGCTTTGCCTTTGATCCTGTATAGTGCTTCACTGCCTTTCGGTTAGGTTAGCACTATTCATATATTACATTGATACATGCTGTAATACCACAGAGACATGGGAATGCAAAAAATGATTACAAATGCTCAATGTGCTCCCATTCTTTTTTTAAAGTTTTTCTTACAGGCAGACTTACCTTTAGCTGTCTGCTGTTGAAAATGTACTTGGTACCTTATCAATATTCGGATTGGCTTTGGGTCAGACTATTGGTTATCATTTGTTGGCTTTTATGTCAATCTCATCTGCTTGCTTTTCTCAATTGATTTCCTTACTCTTCTTGTGTTTGTCCCTCCCCTGAAACATAGGTTTTTACTATTGTTTTGATAAGATCATTTGTATCCTTCCACTGCTTACATTCAGGTAACTATTTTTCTTTTTTTTTTGCTTTCAACATTTTATGCGAGTGCATATGTTTTCTTGCCCTCTCTCACCCTCTCCTCTGTATGTTGCCTCCCCTTCACATCCATGGCCCCCGTGCTATCCATATTGCTGTTTATTACCCCCCATCACCTGCATTTCTCTCCCTTAACTCCCTGCTCACTGCTATTTGGAAGCATCTTTGACTTGCTCCCATCTCTACTACTCCAATGCTTTCCCATCCTATGACACCCCGTTTTTTAAAACATTTTTTGGAATTTGCAACAGAGCTGCTCCTTTCCCTAAATGTGTTTGTGTGCTCTTTTTTTACCACTTCATGGTATTATCTTGAACAGTAAATAAAAAAAATGAAATAGCTGTTGCGTCATGTGGTGTGTGCACACACAGTGGGGCCAAAAGCCAGAATGGCTGCTACACCATAAAGTTGAGCATGGTTGTGTGGTGACTCATACAAGTGCAGCATCATCACAATGGGGCCTCTGTTGCATAATGGCACTTACATACATGGCCTTTTTTTGCTGAAGCTATTCAGAATTGCCAATAACCATATTTTTCTTTTTGCAGATTCTGAATGTGAGAAAGTAATTTATAGTTTTTTCCCTGATCACTCCAATATTTTGACTGATACTGGAGGTAACTGTTTCTGACTGTACCCTGGGCTCTGCTAACCAGGCCCAGTGCTCTGATTAAAAAGGTATATGGCAATTAGATATAATTACAATTGGCAATGACAGACCCCTATAAGTCCCTAGTATATAATAAGGCAAGGGGGATCCAAACTACCTATAACTCCCTAGTATTTAATAGGGCAGGGTGGTTTAAAGCCCAGTAGCTTTCCTGCGCTGGAGTGTGCACTGCTGTGTTGCCTGCTGTCATTTATAAAGGCACCTCTGCTTTGCAGACTGTCTTTAAAAGTAAATTATATGCAAATTTGTCTTTGGAATTAAAAGGTATTCCAAAGTGGTAATCTATCTGATTTTTATATATGTCACCCTTAAGGTCTTCCCTAGGTTCCCCAGTGGTGGGGTGCCATGTAACTATAAGCAGGGGCATAATATTGCCAATTTCGTTTTTCCCCATTGTGGCATTTTAGCTCCATAGGCTAACATAGGAATACAGTAATACAATGTAACTATTGATAGGAGTGAGCTAAAATAAGATTTCAAGGACTTAAAAGATTGGTAATGATAAATCCAACAACTTGCCACTGTTGAATTTATTATAACTAATACAAAAAAGAAGTCATAGGAATTTCTTTTCTGTGAGCCAAAATCCAGCCTTCTAGCAGCCTCTCCTGATTGACCAGCCTTACAGGCTTAGCCGAGCTGCTTTCATGAGTTGATAAGTGGCCTGCATAGAGCAGAGGTTATTGGGTGGGGGGAGCTCTGCAGCTACAGAGAACAGGTCAGGGAGGGGGCTGGGTAAATCAAACTGGGCTTCAAAGAGAGCAGGACAGTAAGGAATGTCAACCAGGCCTACGACCTCTTCCTGTACCCCCAGCCAGATGTCAGCCCCAGGAATGGAATTTCCAGAAGGTCTGGAGTGGGAGTGTTAGCAGAAATGAGCCACACCAGTAGGTTAGTTTAGCCTGGTCTTACTCTCCAGGAGATGAATCCTGCATCTTGAATTTTGAAGTACAGTGCTTTGTAGGACAAGAATATGCCACACTTTGGAAGAAGCTCTCATTCTCGTGGGTGGCACCCTGCACCCTATTGGACAGGGGTGACCCCTTGCTTGTCTCCCCAGATCAGTGGATAAATATGTGAGAGCTGCATAGCAACTCAGATCTGCTGACTGAAACTACAAGGAGAAGAAAATCTGCCCTGTTGGAACCCAGGTCTGCACCCCACAAGATTTCACTCTGAAGGACTGCGCCTGCTGCACACTTAGAACTACAGCCATAAGGACAGGTTAACAGAGCTTCTCCGCACCATCTCCTGGAGTGCGTTCAGTGGACTTTTAAGGATTTGGCCAAGTGCATTGTGGGAATCGTAGTCCCAAAATTCCCAGGACCATCTCAGAGCTTCTAGATCCTTGGATTTGTGCTTTGGACACTTTGAACCCTCAAGAGGAAGTTCAGGAAGAAGTTCTAGAAGTTTGGAGAAGTTTGGAGCAACTTTTGGAAAAAGCTCCATAAGAGGACCGACCCAATGTCTAGTCAAGCCGACTATGTCCAACCACGACCCTGCCTGGATTTCCGGTTTGTCACGCTGAAAGCTCCAGACTCAAGCTCAAGACTTCCAGGAGTTGACTGGGGCTCCCGCTGAACCAAGCCGGCGAACCCGCTGTGAATCTGGCCTGATGACGTGCCTTGATCGCTGTCGAGAGAACATTCTCCAGAAAAGTTTGTAAGTCTGAAGGCAAAATTTTGACCGGGTCCTCCAGCTTAGTGTATCCGACCAGAGCTCCATCGCGGATGGCCTCAAACTTTGACGTTGACCCGGTCAAGCACGATCAGATGTCCCAAGTTGGAGCTATATGTTTTTAACCACTAGAAAGTGTTTAATCTTTAAAAAATCAGATCTCAGATACCCTAGATTGGATTTTTGTTGTTTTGGTGTCATTGTAAAGATACAAATATTACCTATTTTTATAAATTGGTGTGTGATTTCTATTATGTGTTGTGTCTTACTTATTTAATATATTGGTGTTTTCAAATGCTTTACATACCTGCCTCCGGAGTTAAGCCTGCCTGTTTGCAGCAAGCTACCAAGGGTTCATCCAGGGGCTAATGTATTGAGACCTTGAGTGGACCTTATATTGCGTTGGTGGCCTTATTGCTAGTGGTAGGTGCATACGCACCCTACTAATAATCCACCTTCCAACACTGAACGTCATAGGCAAAGACAAAAAGGTGAGACCTATTACCGTTACTAGTCCTTGTTATAATATGGATCCCGAAAGCTGAAAGAAGTAGCTTTGTACCTAACTGGAGATTTGTTTCTAGTGCAGTTTTTTAAGAAAGTCATACTCTGGTATACAATTGATTATTTGTAATCTGATGTTCGACTCTTGTAATTTAAACAATGGAAACCTGTAATTCAAAACTGCATGTTTTTCTGTGTTAAATTTCAAAGAATAACAATTACAATCTGTTCTGGTGCCTAATTTTCAAAAGGAGGTGCAACTCAGCATATAAATAGCAAATCGTTTGTGGAAATGTAACTGTTTTACAAATTGCCCTTGAAACTAACTCCTAATTAGGCACAAAAGACCACTTCTTTGGGAGTGGAAAACATGCCTGTGCTATTCATCAACGGGAAACTGTGCTCAATACTCGCTGCAGAGGATAAAACTGGCCAAAACGCCAGCCCAGAAAAATTCAGCACTAAGGAACACTTTGTGCAGTGTGAAATACAATGAGTGTAACCTGAAGCCCACAGATTTTATTCATAGTAGAGATAACTCTTTTTTCATCCTTCCTACACAGAACTGAGTACAATTAAATTAATTGTAATGCCTGTTTTTTGCAGCACCTGAAAATGAAAAACTGCAATATCATGCGCCATAAATAAAACAAAACAGTTATCCTTCATCATTCGTTCTTGTTACTGACATGCTGTGGCCAGGAAGTGCTTTTTATCAAAAAGTGATATTGCTAACAGTCCCTTGTGCAAACAAATAATGAGGTCCTTATTGACCAGGAGGGTGCTCTTATTTCAAAGGGGCAGGTCTCTTCAAAGTAATGAATAAAAGAACCACTCCTTTTATTGCAAGAAGTATATACTTTTAAGTGTTTGTCTTGCTCAGTGCAACATTGCAAGTATCACATATGTGCTGAGGTTTGCAACTCCTTCTACCTATCTGATGAGCTCAACATGTCATTTGATCATCATACTTTAGATTGTCCTGCTCTTAAAGAAGCGTGTTTTCCTTGTCATTAGTTAGGTATGTAAGAAATTCGAATATTGGGGCGGGGGAGTTAAGAACCTACCTAAAATAATAATCACAATCCTTGCCAGGGTGAAACGGTATGAACCACTAAAGTCACCAAATAAACCTGTGCTTAACCCTCTGGTAGCTTGGGGGGCGTGGCTTGAGCGCACGGCAAGATGGCCGATCTTTAGAGAGGGTCTGTCCGGCTGAGCCCTTATCCGCCCAATATCCGCCTGTTTGCACTATACATATGAGATGAAGACGAGCGCTCCTCACCTTTGGGGTATCCTGCCTGAGTAGGAGGTGATTTTGGCGGCTGAAACTGCCGGAGTGACCGCTGACGAGGTGTGCTTGGTCCCGGCGGCCTCCTTGCAAAATGGCAGCTTCCGCACGGCCTTGAGGTCGGCGCGCTTCGGAAGCTGCCGGGTCTCCCTGTGCCCGGTGGGTATCCCCTTGCTACCTGTGGGGCTGGCCTGGATTGCGGCGCACGCTCTGTGCTCGCTAGCAGCCTGCTCCTTGAGCCACTGGACTGCGAGGTGAGCCGTGCCCCTGCTGCCGGAGGTGGAGACGGAGCTGTGTCCCTGCTGGATCGGGGCTTGTTGACCCTGCCTCGCCTGCCCCGAGCTGAGGAGAGGAACCGCGCTGACTCCTGTGAGCTAGGCGCTGGCGGCGGTGAGTGGGGTGCGGTCCGGCCCGGCCTGGCCCGGGCCGGTAACTGTGGAGGCGGTGCGGGCCTGGGTTCGGGCTGCGGCCCGTGAGCTGTTGTTGGGTGCTGATGCGCGTGGGAGGTGCGGGCTGCGCTGGATGGTGGCTTGACTCTGCGGCGGCTGGTGAGGCTGCACGGCTGACTGTACTCCTGCGCGGTGTCATCTGCGGAGATCGACTGGCACCGGATCAGGGCTGTTGACGAATTTGTATGGGCGGTGCTGCTTCTTGGTGTCCCTGGGCCCACTGTTGGATTGCTGGCTGCCGCGGTTGATCCGCTGTGGTCCGCCGCTGCCCTCTAACCTACTGACTCTGCTGGAGACTTTCCCACGACGAGCTGAGCGCCTCTATAAATCCCCAACCCTGATATGGGCGGCACGGCGCAGGACTTTCAATTGTTACGGACTGCTCTGTGGCTGGGGGGCCTACACATCGTGAGTCACCACGACCTGGTGCATTTTGCGGTGCATTCTTACTGCTGGGGCGGATTACACCTTCCTCACTGCGGCTCGGAGTGCTAAATTGCGGCTTGCTAATCGTCACTGGCGACCTGCTTATCCCTGGGCCCTTGGTCTGTGGGGATAGCTGTATCTGGGTGCACTGTGCCTGTGGAACCACGCTTGGATTAGCTGCTACCATCATGGGGAGAACTGATAAATCCCAACCTCGCCTCACGTTTGAGGCGAGTAAATCCTCAAAAACTTTGCAAAGGGCGGCTTCGGACTCGGAGGCCGACGTCCAGGCGGCGGGGCCCCCACTCTTGAGACAACACTGTTGGCCATGCAGCGCAGTCTCCAGTCTATAGAGGGGACGATGGCAGCTGTGAACCATTGCTTGGACCATATGTCGGCGCAGCTTGAGAAACAAAATACCCGTATGGGAGAGGTAAAACAGCGAGTATCTGCGACGGAGGACGGACTAAGTGAGGTCGCCAGGAAGACGCTGAACATGGAGAAGGTCCTGTCTCTCATCTAGGCCAAGAACGAGGACTTGGAGGCCCGTTCCCGGCGCAATAACATTCGGATTACGGGATTGCCTGAATCCACGAATGTCGGCAGGATGGAGCCGTTCGTGGAGAACTTGATCAAAGACATATTTGGCACTGAACAGCTGTCCCCCATGTTTATCGTCGAATGGGCGCATCGCTCCCTTGCAGCGAGGCCGGTCCCAGGTGCTCCTCCCCGTCCGATCATCGCGCGTCTGTTAAATTACAGGGACTGTGATGTTATTTTGCGTATGGCCCGAGACAAGGGTAATATTGTACATCAGGGCAACTCACTTTCGTTCTTTCCTGATTTTACAGTCGCTGTGCAGGCTGCACGGAGGGAGTTTGGTGCTGTTAAAAAGTTCTTACACTCCTAAGGGGTTCCTTATGCTATGTTATACCCTGCTCGCCTGCGTATTGGTCCTGATGGGGCTTCAAACATTTTCACCAACCCCAAGGCTGCCCTGGAACATGCTAAACATTTGAAGCGGGCACGGCAAGAATCCCAGTTGCCGTCGGATAATGAGGAACAGTAGGGGCCTTGCACAGTTGCTTGATCGCCAGTCCTTTGTAATGTAACTTTGTTAACCGTCTCCGTACAATGCTATGATATTGTTCCTAACTGCTCCTTTTTTCTAGGTTGTCATTTATGTGCCTCTCTACCTAGATGAGCTTCTATCTTGCCAGGGACTAGGGAGACTGTATTATAGTGTGACAAGCACAGCTACCAGGTCTGCTCAGCCACCTCCTTCTTGATAGGAGGCTAGGAGCGCTCTGACGCCCCCCACATGGGAGTACCCCATCTGTACTTGTTTGCTTTATCTTTTTGGTTGGGTCGGGTAGGACAGGGTTGGGATGGCTTTAGCGAGTTGGGGACGCTGAAGTGGGTGGGGGGCTGGGGGGAGGGGGTTGAGGTAGGAACGACGGGCTTTTCTCTTCTACAATGTCGATGCATTCACTTGTTTATCCATGTATGTGGGCACATGTTCCTGATTTATTAATTTAGGGAGCTTGTCATGATAGTCAGACTTAATGAGTGGTAGTGTAAAGTTCCTAACATGGAATGTCCGTGGCCTGAACACCCCCAAAAAAATTTGATCTGTACTGGCCTATCTGGATACGATGGACGTTCAGATAGCTTTTCTGCAAGAGACGCATCTCACCAAACACTCTGAGAAGACTGTGGGTGCGCGTTGGGCTGGGGTGTGGGTGGCGTCCTCCTATTCTACCTATTCACGTGGTGTGATGATCCTGGTGAAACGCAGGGTTCCCTTTACTGTTACACGGCCGAAACGGATGAACAGGGTCGAGTGGCACTGGTGCATGGCCATCTGGGAGGAGTGAGTGTACTTTTGGTAAATGTGTACGGCCCAAATATTGATGACCCGGCCTTCTTTGTGGATGTATGGTGCCGCATTTCGGGGTTCCCTTGTGTGGAGATACTCTGGGGCGGCGACTTTAATGTATGTTTGGATTTAGCTATGGATCGTATGGGACAGGGGCCGGCGCGGCCTAAGCATGCTTCGGAGGTTCTGCTGGGACTGTTGGAGGCAGGAGGGCTGCATGATGTATGGCGCTTGCGATACCCTGGGGTGCGTGAGAGTACGTTTGTTTCCTTTGTGCATGGGACGTGTACACGCCTGGATCTATGGCTTGCCACTGAGGTTGCTTGCACATGGGTAGTCAGAGTTAGCCATATGGCGCGAACGCTGTCGGATCATTCCCCGGTGCTTCTGGAACTTCAGATACCTACATGTGAGAGACCTCCATTTGCATGGCGGTTACAGCCCGTTTCGTTGACAGACTCCGTCTTTAAGCATACTGTTGGGGAGGGCATCCGGAATTATTTTCGTGAGAATGAGGGTTCTGTTGATAGTGCTGGCGTCCTGTGGGAAGCATTCAAGGTGACCATCAGGGGGGTATGTATGGGGGCACAGGCGGGTGTACTGCGGGATCTCCAGCATAGAATTCATAAATTGGCGGCGGAAATATCCGCTCTAGAGCGGGCTTATGAGGCAGACCCATCTCCTGCGACGTGGTCCGCGATGCGGAAGTTAGTGACTGAACACAATGACACAGTGGATCAAGAATTGGTTCACAGATCCAGACGATGCACGGCTAGATATTATGGTGAGGGAGGCAGGCCTAGCCGCTCGCTGGCACAAAAGCTGGCAGCTCCACGAAGTCAGGAATACATCACAGAGATGCTAGATGATGAGGGGGCAGCCCATTACACCACACCCGAGATTATCGAGGCCATCCTCGATTTCTATACTAGACTGTACGAAGGCAAGTCCAAAGTCCCCGAGGCGGACATACACTCCTACCTTGATGATGTTGCCCTTGGCTGGCTGTCTCTAGAACACAGGGAATATCTTACACAACCGTTCGACGTAGAGGATGTAAAACTTGCTATTATGGCCCTCCCTACATTTAAGGCCGCGGGGCTGGATGGGCTCCCCAGCGAATTTTATAAAGCTTACGTGGATGACCTGGCCCCTAGGCTTCTAGAAGTTTATGTGGAGGTCTATGATGCTGGACGTCTCCCCCCAACCTTGAAGGAGGCCCTCTTGGTTATGCTTTTAAAGCCTGATAAGGCTGCTAATCGTTGTGATTCTTATCGGCCTCTTTCAATTATTAATATCGATGCCAAGATCCTAGCGAAGATGATTGCTATCCGGTTGCAGCCGCTGGTCCCCCTATTGGTACTCCCTGACCAGTTGGGGTTTGTGCCCACTAGGTCTACCACTCACAATTTGCGCATGGTTTTCGCTACCTTACATTACTTTGACCCAGACTTTCAGGCAGTGGCGGTGCTGCTTGATGCAGCGAAAGCGTTTGATTCCCTTCAGTGGGACTATATGTTCACTGTTTTAACAAGGATGGGCCTTCCACCGTTCTTTCTTCAATGGATTAGGGTGCTGTATACCGCGCCCGTGGCCAGAGTGCGTGTTAATCGCTGGGTGTCTTCGGCTTTCCCAATTGGCAGAGGCATGCGGCAGGGTTGCCCCCTATCGCAGATGCTTTTCGCGTTAGCTTTGGAGCCTTTGGCTTGCAAATTGCGGCAGCTGCATGCGTTGGCTGCACTGCGTTTCTGGCAGCGACCCCTTGTGGTCTCGTTATATGCTGATGACATGCTACTATATGTTCGCGAGCCGGCAACCTACCTGCCGGAACTACTCCGCGAGTACGCCAAATTCGAGGGCTACTCTGGGTTAGGGATCAACTGGGCTAAGTCGACGGTGTTCCCGCTGACAGCTGGCACGCGTGAGGTTGAGCTGGACTTCCCTCTGACTTGGACCCAGGACCCGGTGAAATACCTGGGGATATGGCTGCATAGGGATCCCGACCAGGTAATCTCCATGAACTATGGCCGTGTTGTTACACAGATCACAGATAAGGCGGAACGGTGGGCCCGGCTGCCTCTGTCGCTTGCTGATCGTATTGCAGTTACGAAAATGTCTATACTACCCAAACTGTTATATTTGTTTGTGAATATTGCCATTCGGCTGAATATCTCTCTGTTTCAGACGCTGCAATCGGCCCTACTGTCATTTGTATGGGGGGGTAAGAAGCCACGATGTAGTTGGAATGTTCTGGTGCAGCCATTTGACCGAGGAGGATTTGAGGCACCCAATATGCGCTTATATTATATTTGCGCGCAGGCGCAGTTTGCGCATTATTGGTTCTTTCCACAACGGTTTCTGCCTCATACCGCAATTGAGTCCGACGCAGCACTCCCGATGCGGCTAGCGGCGGCAACACTTTCTGGAGGGAACGGTGGACTCAGGACGGAAATTAATCCGGTACAGTGCACTGCTTGGGCCTGGCGGGCTCTTGCCAAGAGGGCACAGTTGGATTACCTAGATGCCCCAAAGCTACCTATTGCTGCGCATCCAGAGATCTCGGCAGCTCAGGAGTGATCCGCTCTACGCTCGTTAGAGACTGTTGGTGTTACGCAAATGGGTGACCTATATGAACGGGGTCAGTTCCGCTCGCTTCAAGATGTACAGGCGGGTCGGGATTCTGGATTGATGCTGGGATTCACCTACGTGAGAGTGCGGCAAGCGGTCAGGGCCGTTCACCCTAACTATCCCACTGAACCACAAACACTGCGAGCACTGCAGGCGGTGCTGGCTGGGAAAGAACGTAAGGGTCTGATCACTAGGCTATATGATGCGTCACAGCGGGAGGGGGAGCCAGGGGACCACCCTTCATATCTTAAGTGGAACGCTACGCTGGGGTTTGCGTTACCGCTAGATCACTGGAAATTTTGCTGTGAGTTGACTGGGCGACTTACGGCGAACTACAATCTACCCATAATTCACTTTAAATTTTTGCACCAGTTATATTATACTCCAGTGCAATTGCGGAGATTAGGTCTGCGGGACACAGCTAACTGGGTGCGGTGCGGGCAGGCTGACGCCGATTTTTTACACCTGGCGTGGCATTGCGATGGGATAGCTGCGTTCTGGGCCAAGGTTGTGAGTGTCCTTTCGGATGTTGTGATGGAGAGCGTGCGGTGTGTACCGGAGGTATGCCTGCTGGGCAGCGTGAAGTATCTTAAGCCCTGCAACAGGCGGGTGGTCGCTGTTTCGACTCTGCTGGCTAAACGTGCTGTGGCGCAATGTTGGGGCGCAAAATCCACGCCCACTGTGAAGAAATGGATCCAAGACTTAATATATTGTAGGGAACAACTGGAGGCTTATGCGGAAGAGCTGCCTGAGGACTCACGGCCCAAAGACTTTTGGGCTCCACTGACTGTGTACCTACTGAGCCACCCTGATGTGTAGTGTATCTTATTTTCTTGCACTGTCTCTTCTCTCATGTGTCTGGCCAGGACTTTTTGGACTTTGGACTACCTTTTATGGGCTAACACTCATGTGTGTTCACAAGGTTTTGGATCCGACAATTGTACGATGCAACACTATTTAAGTGCCGGGAGGGGTGGGGGGGGTTCTGTTTTTGGATTTTTGTATGTTAAAAAACGAAAATTGGCTTGTACCGCCATATGTGAGGATGATATTGCTGCACCCCAGCCATGGGGCTTTGTGTATAATTGTTGCAAGCATCTCAATGAATACATTTAAAAAAAAAAAACCCTCTGGTAGCTTGGCACACTGCAGTCAGGCTTAACTTAGAGGCAACTTGAGAAGTATTTATGCAGTACTCAAACAGTAATAAAGTGAAAACATGACACAAGAAAAATCTTAAACCAATTTAGAAAAATCGAATACATTTTAATATATAAATTACAACAAAATGACAAAAATCAAATAAGTAGAAGAGAAGTGGAGATATACATTTTTTAAGTTTGAATTAAAATTAGTGCCAAGAGGTTTCAGAAAGCAATTTAGTCCTTCTACTGATCCCACAGGTCCAGGAGTGTTCTGAGGAGGGTACTAGAGGTGAAATATTGGTGGTGGGGGAAGCTCTGTGCCTCTCCCTAACCAATGGGGTAAAGGTTTCCAGGGGTGACCCTACCCACCTTTGCAGTACTTCCTGTGTGTTTTATAGTAAATTATCACACAGTACCTTTCTTTCCCTAAATCCAACATGGCACAACCTTTCCTCCCCTGGTCAGAGCTCCCTGTGCCCACCACAAGGGGTGACTGATAATGGGCAAACCCTCTCTTATCGTCACTCCTAACCAGTTCCGGTGCACCTCCCCCTCCCACTAGGTTTGGAGCTAAATTGTCTAGGAAGGGAGGCAGGCCTAGGTTTGAGCTACATCTGCCAGTGACAATGTAGGCATCCTTTAAAGCTAATAAAGGAACTGGGCACAGGCCCCAGGCCATCCTGCTGAAGGAAAAAAAACACCTTCCCAAGCCCTTCGTCCACCGTCTGAGAGCAATCCACATCTCACAACAGGGGAGCCATCAGTAGTCATGTGACACCGTACCCTACCAGAAAGGTTCTTTTGGCTTGATGAAGGAAAATTACAACTTTCTAAAAGTGTCATTTACAAAATGGTAATTTAAAATTCAACTTGACCATTAAATTAGATTTTAATTTGCTATTAAAATGAGTCCTTGAATCATTTTTCTAGCTGCTACCAAACTGAAATCAAGCATTATTAGTTGTTATAGTGTAACACAGTGTTTTCTTAAGGGAGAGACAACCTTGCCCTAGTGAAAAATGGCACAAGGGGCTTGTAAATAAGCCCCTAATTATCCATGCCCTACTTTTCAGTTACCATGCACACTGCCTTATGGGAATTTAGGGCCTACCTCACAGGTGACTTATAAACTTTGGCTAGGTTTAGGCCTGGCAAAAGGTTTTTTTTGCCAGTTTTAAATGACACTTTAAAACAGCTTATCCAAGCTGCAGTGGCAGGCCTGGAGACATGTTGTGCAGTGCTGAATTAGTGGGTGGCACAATGAGTGCTGAAGTCCACAAATGGCACTTAATTTACAGGCCCTGGGTACATGTGGTATCATGTACAAGGGACTTACAAGTAAACTAAATATATGCCAATTAGGTCAACGCTAATTCTAACATATTTAGAGAGCAGCACACAAACACTTTACCACTGGTAAGTAGTACTAAAGTGAGCAGAGTCTTCTGGCCAGCAAAAATGGTTTCAGCAAAAGAAGGCAAACATTTGGGGAATACCACACAAAAGATGGTCATTATCAACAGGGCACAAGACAGAAGTAGGATCTATGGGGTTCATTATGAGCACTGCTATAATCCCAATCCAGGCAGGATTATGAGTTTCCACCTGAATCTGTACTACATTATATGCAGAAGACATTACATCTGCCACAGCACTCCCCTGCACATTTTCACCAGAGAAAATCTGGTAAGAATGTGCATGGAAGAACTGCAAGATTTTTAATTTTGGAACTCAGAATCTGTTGTGTAACTACATGTCAGCCTCCTAAACTATCTCTCTGGGGTTAGAGTGGGCCTTTATCTTAAAGGTGACTGATTATATACGTGGTGCTGATGTCACTGATGTATTCATGGGCAGATTATCTCAGTCTTGTTAAGAAACACTGAGACTTTTCAATATTTGAATATATTTACAGGGTTTCAGTAATGTTTATTTTTCAAAATATTGTACACAAATCAGTGGCATTCCAAGACCCATCCACAACCCAGACTTTTATATACATCTTAAACCCCTCTTCCGGCTCACCTTTTTATTTGGACACACTGCAGAGCTTGTTGGGAAATGTCAGACTCGCCAGCCCTCCACCCCTACCGCCAAAATATCACTTAAAACCACCCAGCCATACAAGCAATAGCTGTCTCCTGCCCCATCCCTCTCCAAATGTTAGGTTGTAGGAGTCTAGCAGCAACTGTCAGGGCCCTGTTTTCTTTTAACGCAGAGAATTCCATGTTATGAAAGTCTTGTAAACAGAGGATAAAAAAGTGATTCATAGTGGAGATATTCATTTTTAAGTTTGAATTTAAAATAGCGCCAAAAGGTTTCAGAAAGCAAGCCAGTCCTTCTTCTGATCCCACAGGTCAAGGAGTGCTCTGAGAAGGGTACTAAAGGTGAAACATTGGTGGTGGGGGAAACTCCGTGCCACTCCCCAATCAATGGAGTAAAGTTCCCAGGAGTGACCCTACCCAACTTTGCAGCACTTCCTGTGTGTTTTATAGTAAATTATCACACAGTACCCTTCTTTCCCTAAATCCAACATGGCAGAGCCTTTCCTCCCCTGATCGGAGTTCCGGGAGCCCACCACAAGGTTGGCTATGATAACCCTTCCTGATGTCCACTGCAAACAAGTTATGGGGCAGCTTCCCCTCCCATCGGGTTTGGAGCTAAGTTGTCTAGGAAGAGTGACAGGCCTAGGTGTGAGCTACATCTGCCAATGACAAGGTAGGCATCCTTTAAAGCTAAAAAAGGGACTTGGCACAGTCCCCAGGCCATCCTGCGCAAGCAAGAAAAACACCTTCCCAAGTCCTTCGTCCACCGTCTGAGAGCAATCCACATCTCACAACAGGGGAGCCATCAGTAGTCATGTGACACTGGACCCTACCAGAAATGTTCTTTTGGCTTTATGCAGGAAAATTAAATTTTTCTAAAAGTGTAATTTACAAAATGGTAGTTTACAATTCAACTTGACCATTACGTTAAATTTTAAATTGCTATTAAAATGAGTCCTTGAATCAATTTTCTAGCTGCTTCCAAACTGAAATTAAGCATTATTAGTTGTTATAGCCTAATACAGTGTTTTCTTAAGGGAGAGACAGCCTTGCCCCAGTGAAAAACGACTTTGGAGGTCTTTGATTGCCATAACATGTAAAACATTAAGAGGCTTATTTACAAGCCCCTTGCGCTGCCGGTGCATCACTTTTAATATGGGAAAAAGTGAAGTACTGGCGGCCAAGGGGCCTGTAAATAGGCCCCTACATATCCATGCCCTACTTTTGAGTTACTTGCACCCTGCCCAATGGGCATTTAGGGCCTACCTTATGGGTGACATAAGATTTAAAAAGAAAGGTTTAGTTCTGGCAAATGTTTTTTTTTTGCCAATTTGAAATGGCACTTTAAAACTGCTTATCCAGGCTACAATGACAGGCCTGGAGACATGTTGTGCAGTGCTGCATTAGTAGGTGGCACAATGAGTGCTGAAGTCTACTAGTGGCACTTAATTTACAGGCCCTGGGCACAGGTGGTACCATGTACAAGGAATTTACAAGTAAATTAAATATGCCAATTAGGTCAATGCCAATTCTAACATGTTTAGAGAGGAGCGCACAAACACTTTACCACTGGTTAGTAGTACTAAAGTGAGCAGAGTCTTCTAGCCAGCAAAAATGGTTTCAGCAAAAGAAGGCAAACATTTGGGGAATACCACACAAAAGATGGTCATTATCAACAGGGCACAAGACAGAAGTAGGATCTATGGGGTTCATTATGAGCACTGCTATAATCCCAAGTCAGGCAGGATTAGGAGTTTTCACCTGAATCTGTATTACATTATATGCAGAAGACATTACATCTGCCACAGCACTCCCCTGCACAGTTTTCACCACAAAGTCTGGTTAAAATGTGCATGGAAGAACTGCAAGATTTCTAAGTTTGCAACTCAGAATGTGTAACTGCATGTCAGCCTCCTAAACTATCTTTCTGGGGTTAGAGGGGGCCTTTATCTAGAAGGTGACAGATTATATAGCAGGTGCTGACGTCGCTGATGTATTTATGGACAGATGATCTCAGTCTCGTTAAGAAACACTGAGACATTTCAATATTTGAATATATTTAATGGGTTTCAGTAATGTTTATTTTTCAAAATATTGTGCACAAATCAGTGGAATCCCAAGACCCATCCGCAACCCAGCCTTTTATATACATCTTAAACCCCTCTTCCGCCTCACCTTTTTATTTGGACACACCGCAGTGCTTGTTGGGAAATGTCAGACTCGCCAGCCCTCCACCCCTACCGCCAAAATATCACTTAAAACCACCCAGCCATACAAGCGATAGCTGCCTCCTGCCCCGTCCCTCTCCAAATGTCAGGTTGTAGGAGTCTAGCAGCAACTGTCAGGGCCCTGTTTTCTTTTAACGCAGAGAATTCCGTGTCATGAAAGTCTTGTAAACAGAGGAGAAAAAAGTAATTCACAGTTCTGCACAGTAAATTATTTACCACCGAGCAGAGCCTTTCAGCTTGGTTTGCTGGAGCTCATTCGGCATGCGCCCACAGTGCTCTTCCGAAGTGATGTTCCTGTCTCTCGGAAGATGGTTCACATAATTTGTTTATCGTCATACTTGTCACACTGTGGGTTCAAATTCAAGGAAACACGGATTTTTTCTCTTTGAAGGAAGCACAGAGTTCTACTAAAACGAGATTTGCAACTAAGCTAGACGCAGAAAACACTGATGCTCCACTGGTGTCTACCAAAATCTCAGCTGTATTCGGAATTAACATCACATTCTCTTTTTCCTTTGCTCCCACCCTTAGCCCCTCAACTACCTCCTATTTACTACCTTAGGGCTACCGCAACGTCAAGAAGTAGTAAGAGAGCTCTTAAATACAACTCTTGAAGCCCTGTTTATTTCTGGTCTTGCCACAGCTTTCAGATTAAACAAGATCAAGACTAGCAAGGGCAGAACCCAAAGTACTGAAGGGTAAGCCAGAGGTAGAATCTGATGCTCACGGTCGCCCCGAATTAGCGACCTCCTAGAGAATAGTGTGATGGTGACTGCAGAGATCCAGGGGTACCAGAGAGTAAGCCAGGCAGGTCACTCTTGGAGAATAGTGAGATGATGACTGTATAAAAACAGGAGTAGTGAAGGGTAAGCCTGTGTGGAAATTCGATAATCCTGGTCACTAATAATTGACATCCATGTGAACAACACTCTTGGTAAGTACCAAAGGGTATGCTAGGGTTAAAATCTGATGCTCTTGGTTTCCTGCTAATTAACATCAATGTGAGACTCAGTCTTGGGAAACAGTGAGACAATGACTGTAGGTCTGGAACTCAAGCTACTGCTACAATGAGGGCTGATTTTTAGGCTTAAGCGTTATTTAGATTATGCCAGAGCAATCAGAGTACTGTAGGTAATTATGTGGTACTCTTTGATGCAGAATTACCGATAATTATGCAAGTACTCCTGCTACTGTAATTAAGAGTAATATGGGGGGATCCTACTGAGAGACCACATTTAGCGAGCACGAGTGGCCATTCGTGCCAGCTATTTGTGTCCTGCTGCATCTAGTGCTGTTTCTTAGCACAAAATGCATCCTTGTGTCAGTTTTGGATGCAGGGGTGCATTTTGTACTATGAAAATAGTGCTAAATGCCATTAGTAAATTGAGGGAAAATTCTACCCCGAGAGCACATTTAGCAAGCAGCTGTGTCGTGTAGTTCCCACTAATCCGTAGGACCTGCGCATTTGTTGGACAACATAAAATTTGGGCGAGGTGCCTAGACTGATTCCAGGCACCCTGCAGTATATGTTAGCCTAGTGCCCAGCTAGCTCACAGTGCCACCATAAGCCCTCCCTAACCCAAACAGGGAGTGAATGGCTTCTGGTATCCACTTAACATGACAACACTGACCCCTCAGGGATCGTGGAAACAGATCAGAACCTTTCGCTCAGTCACTCATGTTTACCAGTGCTCAGAGAAATATACAGAATTCACAGTGGGACGTTTTCAATATAATTATTGAACCAACGCTATTTTGTATAGAATACATGTGCTGCGATAATCAGTAGACAGAAGCAGATGAAAGTCATCACGAGCACAAAAAGAGTAAATAGTAGATACAGTTCTACCATGGTGCTAAAACAGTGTATATATGCAGGCATAAAAGCAAGGCAGTAATCAGGCATACTCCTACTATGCAAACCCTGCTCTGCGTGTACCTATAGTGTGTGTAGGTGAGTAGCCAAGAATCCCCCCAAGGGACGATCTAACCCCATTACCTGGCGGGAGAAAATGTAGAAGCCCATCTTGGTCATGAACTGGACACCCCTCACGGAGATGTCAGACCACTGCGTGGTGAAGTCTCAGCATGCAGGGACCATCGGTGTCAGCTGAAGTGCCTCCTCTGCTAATCTTTTGCGATGCTCTTTATTTCTAATAGAAAGCAGCCTTGCGATGTGCATATAGATTAGTGATGTTATGGATATGTAGATAGCCCTGTCGCCCCGTGGATGAAGATAGCACGACATTTGTACATAGTGCGTAGAAAAGCCTTGTACATGATGTTCGAGGCATCGTGATAATGTAGTGCAAAGCTATATGTGTAAACAAAGTGATTCCTGCTGCCCAAGCCTGCTCCTGAAGGGGGGGACTGCATGTCCCAGGAGTCTGCGCTACCATAGCAGGAGGAGCGCGCACACCGACTCGCGCACAGAGGCGCGCCATCAACCCCGCGGCGCGGGACGCGCGCAAGCGAAGCCCGGGCCAAGGGTGGGCTCGTCCTGTGCCCGTCATCGTCAGGAGGAGGCAGGGCAGGGACACCCCCGTGGTTGTGGGACCTGTGAGCGGTACTTCTAGCGGTAAGATCCCAATTTGTTCTTGTCACCCTTCTGATGGACTCAGCTCATCGACCCCCCTCGTGAGGTAACACCGTTCATTTAAGACTCTAGGACCATTGAACTGTGGAGCCTAAAAAAGTAGCAGATTGTATTGCCTCTACCAGGTAACCATTCTGGGTTGACTTGACAGTGTACTCTCCTCCTAACCTTGGTAAACTCCACCTGCTTGATACTAACTGAGGACTAATGGCGGCAATGGCGTTCCAGCCTTGCAGTGCAGCAGAGCGACGAAGCTGCGAACGGACTAGTTAAGTAAAAGCTGGGGTGGTACAGGGTTGCTTGCATCCCGCATTTGCCTTTGATTCTGCACTTTTTGGTTATAGCTTTTTAGCTGATTTGAGGTGCCTCACGCTAGGCGAGGGCTATCCGAGATCTAATGTGTCGTGTCTTGGGGTTTACGATAGCCAGCACGCAACACAATGGGGAAGAGGGTATGCCCAGTGAGAGCCAAAATCTCAAGTGCATCTTCACTACCCCCGACATCAATAGACAAAATGCTCCAGAGGGCTATAGGGGTGGTGGATACCGAAATTGAGTTAACGGAAAGGCGGTTATCACTCACCCCGACATATTTATCGCACCGTCTGATCCAATTACACTCCCAACTACGCCCCAATCCCAGCTTGAGGAACACCTCCTGTCTCCGCACTTGGTTGCTCCAAACAAGAAAGCACCACGCAAGAGTAGAAATACTACTAGTATTCCCAAGGCCGGAAAACGCAAACAAACAACTGAGGTTGGGCCCAAAAAAAAGAAGTTTTGTGAGGGTACCACAGACACCATAGAGGGAAACAAAGAGCAAGAACAAGATCGAGGTAGATCCCTACCAGTTATTACTGATGTAACCTATCCGACATGGGCAGTGACTCTGCTGACAGACTTCCAGAACAACTTGAGGGCCATTATCAGAGAAGAACTGGCCCCTCTTACAAGTTGCTTACAGAAATTGGAGAAAGTGGTAGCAGCAGGGGAAGCTAGACTAAGTGATTTGCAAACCCACACTACCAGTAAATCAAGAAGTGAGTCTGATAGAGGATGCCAGGTGGACAGTGTGGGTCCAACACCGCCATCTGGGTTGCTGATACACGCACATGAGATTCCCCCCATTAGCCATGAGATGGGAGAACAGAGTACTAACAGGCACGAGAGGGACAGGAATGCCAGCTGCGAGTTCAGAGCTAAAAACTGACTGGTTCCCCCTAGGCATCGAGACAACTCTACCCTCCATGACCAAGCCATGGATAGTAATAAGAGTAGCCAGCAAGTACAAGAACACGGTGAGGTGAGGCAAGACAGTACTAACTCAAAATCGCCCACCATAAATCTCCCACCTGCCTGCGCCCCGTATGTAGCTATACTGACAGGTGTCCCGCCTAGTGAGTCCAACGCTAAAGAAACCCAACTCGAGCTTAGGAATAAATGCCTGTTCTGGCTTGCAAGGTATAAGCGTTTTGATTATGCTAGAGCAGGCGAGATTATAATGACTCGAAGAGTAGGGTGGGTGGGTAACTGTCGAAAAAGCAAACCGGGAGAGTGCGTTATTATCAACTTCAAAAACCCCAACACTGTTTCCAATCTACTTAATACAACCCTCAACTCCCACAATGTTCCAACTGGGATGAGACTGCGACCACTGGTTTTCTTCTACCCACAACATCAAACACTACCAAGAAGTTGTATACCGCCCTTAATTCCAGCAAAGGGTCCGGGGCCATTATTTGAGGGAATACAGGTGGCACACAATAGGCTCTCCCCATTCGGTATTTCGGTGAGCAATAGATATGACACCTTGGAGGAAGTAGATTGACTGGGGGAAGGATTAGCACAGGTTGGGATTTTAAAAATGGTAGGACACGATCCCACGGGAATAGCGGGGTGTGGCTTGAATCGACTACCTGAGGCTAATGGGAAAGGCCCCCCCCAGCAGTTCGTATTGTCCGGAGCAAGGAGACAACCAAGTGGGGTCTTTGACGCTATAATCCCGGTTACTGAGGGTGACGCAACCAGAGAAGGTGAATACAGTAGGATAACAGAGAGGTATTGTGCGGTACACCCAGATGTCTTTCTATCTTCCAGTGTGGGGGCCATTGTGAGCGTGAGTGGGGATACAGGGCAAGACAGTGGGTTGAAGATATTATCATGGAATCTGGCAGGACTTAAAAATAAACTTTCCTGCCCAGAATGGGGTGACTTTGTTGACAAACACGACATTTGCATCTTCCAAGAAACCTGGGCGAGAGAAGAACTGCAGCGGGTGGGCTTTGCCACCTTTAACAACTTGGCAACCATGGCGGGTAGGGGGAGACCCTCTGACGGCCTATCCATCTGGGTGGGTACTCACCTAGGTTGCAGAGCGGAGCAGATGCCAACACCCACAAAGGACATACAGTGTATCCTGCTCTCCTTTCCCACTAAGGTAAAAATTACCCTCATTAACGTATATTCCCGCCCTGTCATAAATGGCCAAGAATCTTCCACTATTGACCATCTAGGACATTTCATCCCTACACTGGACTCAGGGATATGGCTGATTGTGGGGGGTGACTTCAACTGCCATTTTGAACCTCTTACTGACCCAAATCCTTCTCTCCCCATGGAGGAAGATCTCTACTGGTCTATACCTGACCCCCAGATCACGCCCATCAAAGTATGGTCACCACTGGCAATGCAGCTCAATGCATTCACCTTAGCTCTTTCGTTAAGGGCATGTAATGGGCGGACGAAATCTGAACGACCGGGACAGCTCACTTTCAATAGAGTAGGGCATTCCTCCCTACTTGATTACATCATGATAGAAACAAGATCATGGGAAAAGGTATCTGATTTCTATATTACGCAGGGACAGGACAGTGACCATAATGCATTGAGTCTGATTTTGAAACCATGGGATCTTGGCATTCATAAGCCCCTTTCCGCCCCTATAAATGTGACCAGTGCAATAACACTTTCAAACAATAGAAGAAAAGTTAGATGGGGCCATGTACAACACTGCCCCCTCAGGCTGGCCAAAGTATACCAGCTAGCGATCCCAATGATAACCAAAATGGGGGAGCTAGCACAGTTGGAGGGTCCTACTGTGGAGTTAGATAAGGCAGGGAAAATCCACGTAGAGTTAACCTCAAAATTAGCGGACGTGTTCTACCCGGTTGTGCGCACAAGGTAGAGTAATCATAACAAATGCTCATGGTTTAACGAGCATTGTCGAATGGCCAAGCAGGAACTCGTGGATGCGGTAAGGGCGAAGGATAGGCCACAAATCAAACTCGCCAGGGACAGGTTGTTGTATTCTTCTTAGGGTGTCCATAAACAGGCTTTCTAGAAACATGTCCTTATATAGGCACAATTCGCCCTGCCCTTATATAGGCATAAAATCCCAGTCCTTATTTAGGCATAAACCGTGCACTCCAAATACTGGCATGGTCTCCGACATCCGTCCACCCTAACGTCACAACGAGTTCATGAAAAAACAGACCCTTAGGCAGCGGGACTTTCCCTAGCCCAGGACTATTGATTTCTTCAAGGACTCTTATATTATGCATGAACCATTATTCCTTAGGGGTTCATTCCTGACGTCTTCCGCTGTCCGACTCACGTCAATGCTAACATTTTCAGGTATAAATATACCTTCCCAAACCCCTGTAAATCAGAGGAGACCTCGACTTCAGAGGAGCCCGTTTCCCGGCCGGACGCACTGAGAAGACGCTGTCATTCCTGCACGCAGAGAGTCCAGCTTCCAGTGATCTAACTTCCCTTGCGGGGTGTTGGAGTTCGAGTCTGGCAAGAGATTCCTACCTCTCTCATTCTTCAGGTATGGAGATGACAAGAACCTAGAGAGACTCTTGGCATACTAGGCATACTAGGCTTAACATACTCTTAGTATACTATAGTAAGGAATACTTCACCTACTTCATACTTCTCCCTACACCTAGGACAGGTTAGGTACATTGGGGTAGAACTAGGTTAGAAACGCATCGTATGAGTACTCGCATTTTTAGGCTGTGTCAATTTATGTAAATGCATATATGCTAAAAAGATAATGCTAACGCAGTATTATTTATTTCTACTTCTCACCCTGTACATTATTTATCTCGCATACTGTCTTGTGATCGTAACAGCACATTTAACTTACACCAGAAACAAGACTGTTCAATAAATCTTTTATTGAAACGCCTGTCTGTTCTTTCTGTGTAACTTTGAGAAAAACTAAGCATGCACGACTGAGCTGAGTGAAATAGTTATCTATTGTTTCTACGACTCTGGGACACGTTCCGATTCTAAAGAGAAACAAAGTGGTCATGTTTAGCGGCTGCTAGAAACTACTCCCTTCTTGTCGTCAAGAAGTTTCTAGTGGCCTCTGAGCTAGCTGGCACAAGTAATTAAGTTTAATATACTCGATAGGGACATACCGACCTCAGTCCTATGTCAAACCTATAGGATATATTATGCCTATTAGGGAAATAGGAGCTACACTACATGGCGCCCAACGGTTTGGTAAGGCAGTAATTCAACGTTAGATACTGAGTAACTCAGCCGTGCTTCTTCCTTTTCTCTCAGAGACCCCTACCCATATACTCCAAAAGACGTCTGGAGTGGGCAGGGTTAAATATCCGCCACGGCTACATAGGGCAGTACCCTATATATTAGCTGTTTGGTTTGTTCAACGTTGAAGGATACAGTGTCCCAAAATATTGTGCACCTTATCTTTGTTTCCTTGAAATTTGTTCTACATTTTTCATAAAACAAAATGACTGAAGACGCCGGAAACGGTGGAGCTGCGGCTGATCCAGCCCAACCAGCATTTTTTAACAATACCGGTTTAAATGAAACCGAGGAGGGTGTCATTGACATCGCTCCAAACTTAAGAAGAGCCATTACTCTAAAACTTATAAAACATGGCCTACCACCGAGAGGAGGTAGAACAGTTTTCGTGATAGAGGCACATGAATCCTTTCAGACAGCGGTATTCTATTCATGGGTAATATTTCCTGAATCCAATCCAGTAACTCATGTTTCACTTCTACAAAGAAGATGAACCACCAGAGGAATACATTCCTTTCGAGGATATAGAAATTCCATTAACATACCAAGAGCATCAGCTCTGGTTTAAAGGCGCCCTAAAACATCACAGAAACATTACCAGGCTCGGTCCACTAGGTAGACCAGGAGCAACATGGCCGATTCTAGCCGGCTACACACCTCATCCTGAACTTGACATAATGTCAGATGAGGAACTACATACTCAACTCACAGAGTTAATAAAAATCTACAGACAATTGGTTCAATATGTCATGCGGACTTTCACAGTCCAACCACCATTAACAATTCCAAATCAAACTCCTCACCAGGGGAATACTCTAAAAATTACACCACAGACTCTATACGCAGTCATGGGTAAAATGCCCACAAAACGTGAGCAAATTCCATTTTGGATAGCTCAAAAATTACTCAAATCGAAGCAGTATTTCCAAATACTAGCCCGCATGAGAAACACAGAATACTGACAATCAGTTTACCGATGGGGATCACACCACAACTGGAAGACTGCACCACTTGGGGCTCAGTCTTTGCTGCCATCTACACTAAAACACACGGCATTCCGTCAATTGCGGTAATACCTGATGTCCTAAAACAAATTCAAAACGAATACGGGGCAGAGCCTGCTTTAAATTTAGGTATGAAATTACTGAAAAATTTCGACCAGGTCTCAACAATAATATTATCTAATATTAAAGGGGAGGCAGCAGCAGTGGCGATCCGACAAAAATTAAGGGAATTTGATGTTACAGAACATCAAACAGAGCTACCCAGAATAATAGAACAATCTTATGCAGAATTAGGCAGAGATAGTTTGGGTGGGAGACCAGTTAAACCGAAACTATCTGAAAGTCCTGAGAAGGACTCAATTAAACAAACTCCTACATCTTCTAAAAAGAAGTGGGAAACTAATAAACAAAATTCAAACGAGAAACGTTCTCAATCCCGAGGTAGGTCTCCTCAAAAGGAGCCCTCTGAAAGGAGGTATAACCTCAGGAATAGGGATAATTTGAGGAAACCTGATAGGTATCAAGATACTGATACACGTTCCTCTCGTCCCTTTTAGGTCTCATCACAGACTTCGGAAAGAAGAGGACGAACAGAACATAGAGAAGAACGCGTGAAATCGAAAGACGACAAACACGCTCCAAAAACTAAAGCAAAACCTCAATTCTCCAAAAAGAAAGTAGCAGGTCTAAAGATCAGACATGCCGAGAATACTGAGAACACAACTCAAGAACGGAGAATGGGCTCAGACAATGCTGGACAGTGCAGCAGAAGTCACAATAGCTCGCCAGAACCTGAAGGAACTTCTGGAGATAGTGGACTTGAATGAGTATATTACAGTAGAGACTGTAGACACCAGGGTTAGTACTCCACAAACGTTATATGACATAACACTCCGGATGGAGGGAGACAAACCTAGACAGGTTAAAGCACTCTTTTGGGAAAGACATCAAAGGGCAATGACATACTTCTAGCAGAAAAGGACTGGCCACCACAATTTGTCAGGGAGTTCCCACATGGCGAGGACATTATTATGCCTGCCTTCTCCAACCATATACCAATGCATCTAAGATATACATATGCCAGGAAATGGGCAGTGGCCCAGGCCCCAGCATTATATAAAAATCATGTAGGATGGGATGAGGACTCGCCTCACCATAAAATACATCTGAAACATGAACCAACTGCACAACGGCAGTATCCAATAAAGCAAGAAGCTAAAAAACAGGTCAGGGAGATCTTAGATCAACTTGAATACCAAGGGGTGATTGAAACATGCACCTCCTCAATGAACAATCCTTTGTTTCCTGTCTCCAAACCAGACAATACATATCGTCTAGTTTTGGACTACAGACACCTAAACACTTGTTCTAAAACTTTTGCAGTGCAAAATGCACATAGCACAGCATTAATGAATAACATTGTGCGTAAAAAATACAAAACAACATTAGACATCTCAAATGGTTTCTTTTGTCAAAATATAGCACCTGAAAGCAGGTACTTAACAGCATTCTCCATAATGGGGACCCAGCGTCACTTTTGTCGACTCCCACAAGGGTTCAAGAACAGCCCAGGTTTATTCTCAGCGAGGGTAACGGAGTTACTACAAATTTATGACAACGAGGCATTGTCCTATGTCGATGACATCTATCTGACAGACGATGACCTGGAAAAACACTTGAACAGGGTGAGCACCATTATATTGGGATTCGCCTCTGAGGGCTACAAGTTCAACTTTAAAAAGTCCCGAATTGCCCATCTCAATGTCCTATTTTTGGGATATGAGCTTTCAAGTGAAGGCAAGAGCTTGGCAGCTAACTTTCTAGAGAAATGTGCGCTGCTCCAACCTCCAAAGACGCTAAAAAACTTACAATCCATCCTGGGTTTCCTAAACTTTGGAAGAACATACATACTAAACTATGCAGAAAGGGTTAAACCTCTCTACGCATTAATCAAACCTGATTTTTCAATCAAAAACTGGACACAGGAACACACAGAAATCTTGCGTTCACTCCAAGCTAACATGTTAGCAACAAATCACTTACAAACACGCGTAAGTCAAAGAAATTTGGTAATCCGAATAATTTCGGGTCAATGTGGATTCACCTACTTAACCTTCAATGAGGGTGAGAAAATACCAATCGCATACAAATCCCATTTGTACACACAAGCGGAAATGCGCTTCAGTTCTACTGAAAAATTCTGACAGCAGTTCAAACCGCTGTAGCAAAAGAAAGAGCCTTAGCCCAAGGGAAACGCATTATTGTCGTGACCCCAGTACCAGCTTTAGAAGCGGTCACAAAAGCAAGCATTCCAAATGCTAAAGCATTACATCCGAGATGGATACAATGGGTTAATTCTCTTGCTGCAACTGGTGTTGAATATGTTTTTGATCCAGATTTAAAAATACAAGCATTCCTGCAATATGAACAAGAATATCCTCTGCCCACTGAGATTCTGCCTCTCGATCAGTATGAATTCATAATTTACACTGACGGATCCGCACAGCCCGCAACAGGAAGTAAGCAAGCTTACAGTGCAGCGTGTGCTATCGTTAAAGGTCGCATGCGAGATGGCATCTTCAGACCTATGGTCACAAAAACTCAGTCATTAGGAGATTGTACAGCTCAGCGAGCTGAACTACAGGCATTCAAACTGGCACTTGAGAGTACGGATCGAGAATTCCCCACACTGATAGTGTGCGATTCCTTTTACTGTGTTCAGTCGTATAATGACTATATACGAACCTGGCTTGAAAATGGTTTCAAAGATGCGAAAGGTGGCACAATAAAGCATAAATTGCTTTGGGAACAAGTAGTTCAGTTGAAAAACGAACTACCAAAGGCTCACGTGATTCACACACTGAGTCATCAACGTGATGGCGTTCACGTTGCAGGGAATTCATTGGCTGACGAAGCCGCAAAGGGGCTGTTCAGACGGCTTCCGTAGCTGCGATCACTCGTTCAAAAACAAAAATAGACGGTGAGATAATGTTGGCTGTCAATGCTTCGAGCAAAGGCAGCAGTGCAGCGTTACCAACAAAGTTTCCACTCAAGTACTCTTATGTAATTGATGCGAACAACGTTCCTTTTGCTCGAATCCCTGGAGTGGGGGATAGGGTAATTCCAAACATGGAACGTAGAGCAGCCTTGATTTATGAAGCACATTTGGGGGAGGGTCTGTCACATCAAGGGATCTCTAAAACAATTTTGACGTTAAAAGAGATGTACTGGTGGCCAGGAATGAATACACACATTCACATATTCATCAACAACTGCTTAGACTGTAAAGTACAGCGAGAGAGCCACCAGACACCATGCTGCGAATTCGGCAGCCCAGTACAGACACCACTGTTAGACAGCATTAGGCTATCTACTCGCCTGCGTCCCACTGGACAAAGGCATTCCCGCAAATACTGAATCTAGGTTCCTATGGTTATGGCCTCAGCGCTCGGCTGACGCTCGAACTGTTATAAAAGATTTGCGAGTCTTTATCGGCACATACGCAATAGGCACGCTACATTCTGACCAGAGTCCTGCGTTTAGCTCTAGGGCTTACAAAGAAGCCATGGCCAGTCTGGGCGTTGCATTGCGGTACTCCTCTCCATTCCATCCTGAGGGAAATTCGGTTGTGGAAAGGAAAAACCGGGACATAAAGCAGTCTATAACAGCTAGGGTATTAGGTTCGGGTGATGGGTGGGTCAAACACCTCAATGGCGTACAGCGCGCAATTAACAATCTGCCAAGAAGTTCTCTAGGGGGGGGGGGTCACTCCATATGAGGTCCTATTTGGGACAAGAATGTGGGTACCAGACCTTGAACACGTAGGCACAGTGGTGGAAAATAAACTGTTTGATATCAAAGATCGTTTGGCTGTTTTACAGGATCTGAATAATCTAAGAACGAAGCAAAGCAACGTATTCCTACAGCCAACCACCACTGGGGAAACATCGGCGGTCCCAGCAAGGCCTGTCTGGATTCCAAAAGTTGGGGATCTAGTCAGAGAAAAATAGCGGACAAGAAGGAATTTGGACCTTCTTACAGACAACCAGTACCTGTTCTAGCTGTTCAGGAACGAGAACAGTACTTCTGCCGCCCTTGCTGGAAGAAAGGAGAAAATATTTGTGTCCATCGACCTCATCAAACCACAGTATGTGGCCAATACTGAACAGTAGGCCTCGTGGACTCCGACCTAGTAGCAGACGCACTCCTCTCGCTACTATCCAAGAGGTTCAGACTGAAAGACTGGTAACTATCGAGAATTCAGCTGTAACAGATGGAGGACTAAGCAACCAAGCTATGGAACTTGTCCCTCTTGACAACCAAGTAACAGTTCGTCCAAATACACCTGTCTACACCAACGTGACACGTGATGAACTGTCTCCTGTGATTTCAACAAATCCTGATGCAATTCCAACAATTGACAGAACTGCTTCTGGCTATTTCATTGACTTTGATACGTTCTCAGAAGATCCAAGCGAACCTGAAACGACGCCAGCATCATTCCAACTCAAGCAGCAAGTACAAGACTTTATTCACTTTCTGAAAAAGACTTATCTGGTTTCTCCATGGATTGAACTCTGGATTACATCTGGACTATTTGTTTTCCTGCTCTGGCTAGCTTTGGTAACAACTGTAAGCGTGCTTATAAGTGGCAGATACATCCATGTGAACATTGAAGGAAAAGACGTGAACGTACTTTTGAAACCACATAAATCTTCCCATCGTGAAGCAAGAGACTTGTCATCAGTGAACATCACAGCCGTTCCTATACATGATGGTATAGTGTGGGACAAAACGGATTATGATATCCTCGGCCCGAATGAGCAATTGAACAGTCCACATTTGTTTAAAATTTCACTAAGTGATTTAATTACGTCTAGTGCCTATTCAGATGATTGGGACTTAGAGACTGTAAATGACATAATGTTTGATCTAGAAAAATCTGCTGCATTTTCTAAAAATGAATATTTAGAGGGTTCATCAGACTATGAACAACTGTATTGTTATAACCACTATGGTCATCAATATTTGCATAAAACTGCATATCCAAGAAATGTGTTTATGTTTAACCAATGGGAACATTGTCCTACACCACCTAAAGGTAGTTCAAAAACTTTTGCTAGTAAGACTCCATATTTTTCAGGTTACAATACATCTGACCCAGAAACGTTTTACTATAAAAGTGTAAACAAAACAGGTCTGAAAATTATGTTAACAAATACAAAACAGATTTACTCTGCAGCATTTATTGCCCAACTGTCTACACAGGGTTTCGACTTATGGAAAGACACAATAGAGACAAAAACTGTCTGGGGTAGTAAAGATTGGCAAGTACAGGGTATATAAGCTTTATTTAGAGCCTGCATCATCCCTGAACAAATACTGTTTTTGAATGAAACCGTCCAACAGACATCTTGTCTTGGATTAGCCAAGATCAAAGAGATGAAAACACCTTCTGTGCCAGTACCTGCCAGTGATAATGATACAAAGGCAGTGGTGACAGTTGACAATATACTACAACTCAACAGATCTAATCCTGATTGGAAGAAATGGTTGATCTGGCCCACAGACACAAACAACTGTCAGGAAAGATTCCTGAATAAAACTCAGGGCTTTACTATTCATAGGCCAGACCAAAGATATGTCCAAAGACAACATCCGGGGGTAGTAACAACATACAGTGTAGGAAAATTATGCCTCGATTGGCTGCATAGATCTACACTACAGGATGTGAAACAACACTTATCCTTACTTGCAGATGACGGAGATCTTAGGGAATTCTTGCTTGGACCAAGAAAACCGCGTCAAAAACGTTTCATATATGCCGGCATTTATGCTGCTTATAACGAAGCATGGAAAGTGTCACAGATGGAAGCCGCAGAACGAATACGTGAACTTGATCGTATTAATTTAGAGAAAACACTCTCTGTGGTCGACAATGGGTTAACAACTTTGTCCTCCAGAATATATTCATTGGATGGCATTGTATCCTCTGCTATCGACATACTAGAACAAGATTTGGCGATGTTACAACAAGGTCAATCTCAATTACGTTCTATTGTGTTTTTAAGCTGGACGCTGCAATCTTTGCGAGCTGGCTATGTGCCTTGGCGTTTCATCAACACGTCGTCTCTGTTTGCAGAATACAATCTAACTGATAAACAGATCGAATTGGCACAAAGAGGAGCAAAGTAAACAGTGCTGAGCATTGAAAAACTGGAAAAATTGCCATTCATAGTGGCAGAAAAACCAGCTACAGAATGGCTTATTCATGGCAAAATAACATTACCTGTGACTACTTTTCAGTTTCAGTATTGCCTCAGACAAATGCAAGCAGGCAAATATGAAAGGTTGGGTAAGGAATACATTAAGACATCTTGGGATTTACCGTATACACATATATGTTGGAGTGGGGATCGTGAAGTGTTTTTGAGCGGTACTAACTGAAAAACATGCACTGACCGGTTCACTTATATGTCAGGACATTTCTTTACACGGGGCTTGTAATGGTTCTGTGGCAAATTTGTCTTGCCATCAGCAGGGTACACCAGCTGCTGTGATTAATCCAACGTTTGGACAACTTTCTAATGGGAGTTACCTCATGTTGAATGATCAGAGTTGCTGCGGAATATTGCCAGGCATCCCATATCTAGTAACGGTCAACTCCAGGGTCACTTGCTGTATGCAAGTATTGTTTCCCCCAATAGACACAGTCAGGGAGTCGCCTCTATGGCCTTCGCTGAGCGTCTCTTTTATAAGATTTGATACTTTGAGCAGAATGAAAGCCATGCTTTTACAGCAAACAGTGCCTTTGACCTCGGCCAAAGAAACCTATGATCTACAAGTTGCAAGGACTTCGGCTGAGATACAGACTTTAATACGTACAAACTGCCCTATACATTTCGTAGAAATGATATCACGTATCTTCAACATGTCTGATACAACTGGCATTATACATGTATTTAAGAGCATCTGCTCCGGTCTGTTAGCACCTTTCCAGGCAATACTCGGAATCATCCCGAACTTTGCACATTCGGTGTTTGGTGGTATTCCATTAATTCTAGCACTTGTTGCCGGAATTCTATTTCTCTTCCTGCTATTGCGCTATGGCCAGCCTATTCGCAGACATCACTCCGAGCGAAATGGAGAAAGCTCTCCTTGAAAGAAAGTGCTGTGAGCGAATAGTACAGCTATTGGGCATGACTCGTCTACGGGACCTTGATACAACTTGGTTCCTGTCATTCCGACCAATCTGGCAAGATTGCATCTTACCTGTTCTACGATGCCTGCTATGCGGTGAAGAATGCGTGTTGGACACCTGTCTAACATTTCCATCAGCTACGCCAACGGACGTCGATACTTTGCTGGTCCCGATAACGGCCCATGCTCTGTGTTGTCCCTAGAGGCTACCAATCCTGATGTCAGCATTCATTGAGATCTCACAGATGCTTCCGGCTGCTGCTGAGGTACGAGAAAGATCTACAGGCACACAGGTAACAACGGACGCGAACATTGCTGCGGCGACCTATGCTGAGAGCGATGCTCCACATCTCTGTGCAGGTAATCTTCTACACGAGGTGTTCCAACTAACACCGACTACAGTGGATGATGTTTTGTCTATAGAAATAGATGATCTCATTTTTACACCAGACCCGCAAACTGACTCTGATTCAGCATACAGTGTTCCAGAGATGCAGTAACAATTTGGCCTTCATTTTTCAAAAACTTGGAACTCTACCAAATTTGAACTTTTGTCCCATTTTTCGAACGAAAATGGCACTTCAATCTGCTTAAAGTAGAACTAGCCTTATAATACGGACTTTGCGGTACTTCCACGGACACTTAGTCATCTTGTGTGTCTAGAACAGTTCATTAGTTTTCATGACATGAATGGATTCTGATATTTGAACAGCTTATCGATCATTTTTGTCATATGTAAATGTTACTGCTTATTTTCATTCCAATTGCATTTGATTTAATACTTTGTGCCTGAAATGAATAAGCGTTGCTTAAAATGTTCAGAAACTTTTGCATTTTTCAACATGTTTTTTAATGCTTTTTAAGAGATATTTTTAATCTGCAGTACTCCGTTTTAATGTTTAGCATTTTATATGTTTAGCATTTTAGTGTTATCGCACACACGAAAGAGGAGTGGGTGTTGTATTCTTCTTAGGGTGTCCACAAACAGGCTTTCTAGAAACATGTCCTTATATAGGCACAATTCGCCCTGCCCTTATATAGGCATAAAATCCCAGTCCTTATTTAGGCATAAACCGTGCACTCCAAATACAGGCATGGTCTCCGACATCCGTCCACCCTAACGTCACAACGAGTTCATGAAAAAACAGACCCTTAGGCAGCAGGACTTTCCCTAGCCCAGGACTATTGATTTCTTCAAGTACTCATATATTATGCATGAACCATTATTCCTTAGGGGTTCATTCCTGACGTCTTCCGCTGTCCGACTCACGTCAATGCTAACATTTTCAGGTATAAATATACCTTCCCAAACCCCTGTAAATCAGAGGAGACCTCTACTTCAGAGGAGCCCGTTTCCCGGCCGGACGCACTGAGAAGACGCTGTCATTCCTGCACGCAGAGAGTCCAGCTTCCAGTGATCTAACTTCCCTTGCGGGGTGTTGGAGTTCGAGTCTGGCAAGAGATTCCTACCTCTCTCATTCTTCAGGTATGGAGATGACAAGAACCTAGAGAGACTCTTGGCATACTAGGCTTAACATACTCTTAGTATACTATAGTAAGGAATACTTCACCTACTTCATACTTCTCCCTACACCTAGGACAGGTTAGGTACATTGGGGTAGAACTAGGTTAGAAACGTATCGTATGAGTACTCGCATTTTTAGGCTGTGTCATTTTATGTAAATGCATATATGCTAAAAAGATAATGCTAACGCAGTATTATTTATTTCTACTGCTCACCCTGTACATTATTTATCTCGCATACTGTCTTGTGATCGTAACAGCACATTTAACTTACACCAGTAAGGTGGGCTAACAGGGAAGGTGGGACTGAGAACATTGATATGATTAGAATAGTATCAGAGACCCATCCGATGGGAGTAAGGGAGATCAGTAGGATAGAAGTGGAAAATGCCATTAACAAGCTCCAACGTAACAAAGCGCCAGGTCTAGATAAATTACCTGGCGACCTTTTTCGGGAAGAACCCAAAATATGGGTCCCATACTTGTGTGTCCTATTCAATGCAATCTTGAAGGGCATGGATCTCCCCGACACATGGAGAGGGGCCAAGATAGTCCCCATATTTAAAAAAGGCTGTCCCCTTTTGCCCTCCAACTACAGGCCGATCAGCCTTATTGACATTTCTCAAAAACTTTTTGGCCGGGTGCTTCTCGACCGCATCCAGGGTTGGCTGGAAGAGGACCAAATATTAAGTCCTTACCAGGCCGGCTTCAGATCAAACATGTCAACCGTAGACCAGATATTCAGATTACAACTACTTTTCTGGAAAACGGTGACTTTAGAGGGTGGCAGTCTCTACCTTATATTTGTTGATCTGAAGTCGGCCTTCGATCTTGTGCCACGGGAGAAACTCTGGAAGGTGTTGAGTGACCTTGGGATCCCCACTTACCTTCTTCACATTATAGTGAGGCTCCACTTAGAAAACTTTGCAAAAGTGCGGTGCGGAAAATATGGAGAACTCACGTCCCGATTCCCTGTCCACAATGGGGTGAGGCAGGGATGTGTCTTAGCGCCCACCCTATTCTGTCTCTTTATCAATGGGCTTATTGATCACCTCAAAAAAATCAACGATAACGACGCCCCTAAGCTAGCCTCTGGGAAGGTCCCAGCGCTGATGTTCGCTGATGATACCCTGCTACTTTCAAAAACACCAATGGGTATCCAGCGGACATTGGACGGCTTTGCCAACTTCTGTAAGCTGCGCGGGCTGGAGATCAATTTAGCAAAGACTAAATTCATGGTCTTCAAACCCCCTAAAACGACCCGCCCAAATCCCTCACTATATGGCACTCCTTTAGAAAGAGTGAAGATTTTTGATTATTTGGGAGTCACCCTATCAGAGCACTTTGATTGGGGGCCCCAGTTGGCAAAAGCAAGACTCAGGCTAACCCAGACAGTGGGCGGTATAATGAAACTACACAGAACTTCAGCTTTTAAACCAGCAGCCCCTGTGGTGGAAATATATAAAGCACAAGCAAGAGGGGCCACATTATATGGGGTGGAGCTGTGGGGGCACTGCTCTACCATTAACTTGATGAAGGTAGAGAATAACTTCATGAGACAGCTTTTAGGCCTCCCGCGTAGTACTCCCCTTACTCCCCTTCGTATGGACCTGGGCATTAGGCCCCTTGATGAAGAGATAGCCCTGAGACCCCTTACATTCTGGCCGCGGCTATGGGTAACTCCGGAGCTCGCTGTCTTCAGGGCTGAGTTAAGGGAGCTCTTGTCCATCTGTGCTACTAAGAAAATTCCCTGGCTTTGCCACATAAGGGACCTTGCTCTTAAGTTAGACAAGCCGGACCTCTGGAGGACACCTGAGACATCATGTGTCATGATCTCCAGGCTGGAACTAGTCAGACATTATAGACTAGCCAAATTAATGTCCATGCAAGCTAGCACCTCATGTGGTCGTTTAACAGCAGAGTTCCTGGCAGTAAAAGATGTATACAGTAAGGAACATTTCTTGGACTTTATCCAACCCCCACTTGCTAGGAAACTGTATATGCAATTTAGACTAGGGACTCTTCCACTATTTGCATTCACTAGCAAATGGGTAAAAGAGCAATCGGGTGAATGTCCTGCATGTAATTATAAGGAAGAGTCGGAATTACACGTTTTGCTTCTCTGTCCTGCCTAGCAGACGCCGCGCAAGCGATGGATAATTCAATTGTGTAAGAACTTGGGCTTTGTGCGCTGCGTAGAGGCATACAGAGTTTTAAAGTACGACACCCACCCACCAATTGTCTTTGCTGTATCTCGATTTTTAAATAGCATGTGGCACATTCGGCGGGCCCTTCTGAAGCAACCAGCAGGGGGAAACTGAATATACTGAATCTGTGTAGGTACATTAACCATGTCAGGGGTCTTTTACCCCAGCTCTATATCTCCATCTTTGAAAAATCGTAGCTTACTCTGACCTGTTGATAAATGTTTGCACTGTAACTTTTATGGATTGAAGAATGTTTTAAGCTTAATTTTATAATCTTATTAGATTTTTATTCCCTGGTTTTAATCCAATAACTTTTATACACCAGGATGATTTTAAGCAATCCAAACTCTTTTAATTGTATTGTGCATATAACCTTTGTACTTTAATGTGTACTTTTATGGCCCTAGCAGCCGAAATAAAGTTTATATTGATTGATTGTAAACAAAGTAGTTTCAGAGAAACTAATCCAACATTGTCATGCACACAAATATGTGCAAAAGGTCATGACAGAAATGTTATTGTGAAAAATAGGACAATGTAAGAAATGAGCCACTTTGCTACATGGGCTCATAACAGCTGCTCATGCTCTCAATTTGTGGTCTGTTGCATTTAGCACTATTTCTTAGTGCAAAATGCATCCACATGTCCATTTTGGATGCAAGGGAGCATTTTTATGCTAAGAAAAAGCGTTAAATGCAGAATTACTCTTTTTGCATAATTCAAGCATAATCTTGCAGCATTCTTAGGTAATTCCACAAGACTGCGCTACATGGAATTACATGAGTCGCACTCACCCCTAATTTTACTTGCGTTTTTGCATAATGTTCTGCCTACCCCAGTCCCAGTTCCATTGAATTCATAAATGAACAGACTGGGATGACCTCAAAATGCTCCTTCTTTACTCTAGGTGTGGGTGCAAAGGATTTTATAAAAATTTTAAAAAAGTGGACATCTAAATCTTACTCTCAGAGGTAGAGGTGTCCAGATATTTACATCTGGAACAGGATCGATAGCTGGGCCTCTTAGGTAAGATCACAACATATTTCAATCCCGTTAGAAATAAAGATTTAAACACAAGTATATATATCACAACAGCATTCGCTCCTTTCGGCATAGAGGACCCAAGAGGGGTGGCGCATGGTGCCAGCGGAGTAAGCCGGCTTGCAATCTCACAAAAATCTCGACTGAAATCAAGACTGCCTATGGTTCGAAACTCACTATGAGATTTTCCAACACATGATGGAGGTGTCTTTTGCTTTCACGCCCTAAGTGCGCTGGGTATGCCCAGATGTGGGTTCTGGGCTCACTGTGCCACTGGATTCAAGCTGGCCTGGATGATGAGGGGTGATACCCCTTAACCGGTTCCAGGATACTTGTTTCTGGTCTAGGGAGGAACTGGCTTGCTAGTTCAGGCCGGACTGTTCCCATGAGGAGCAGGGTCAAGACCGATTTGCATATGTCTGGGTCTAAACTGGGGTGGCATGGTGAGCAAAAGAATGATGGATTTAATCCAGATCTCTTGACTGGAGGTGAATATTTGATTTGTCCCGCATTCCGTCCCTCATTTGTGTGTCTTTTGCTAACAGATTTAACACCAGATGTAAAGGGCACCACCCAGACTGACCTCTCTCTGGAATCCAGAAACAATTTCACCCACTTCCCACACTGTACCCCCAAGCCCCAGGTTGGCGAGACGTTGTAAAAGGATAGCATGTGGGACAGTATTGAATGGTGCTGAAAGATCGAGTCAAATTAGCGCAGCATTTTTGCCTTTATCAGGGGGCATCTTAATATGGTTTGATAGCTCAAATAACACTGTCTTCTTGCTATTGCAGGGACAAAACCCCGATTGACTAGGATGCAAAAACTTGCCCTGTTCCAGGTATTCAGATAGTTTGGTGTTAACCATTTTTTCCCAGCATTTTGGTAAAGGCTGGAAGCAGGGAAATTATCCTAAATTTACTAAAGATTTTAGTGTCTAACAACAGTTTCTTGAGCAAAGAAACCACCTTGGCCAGCTGTTTGTCACCAGATTGATCACCTCTACTGCCAATGCTAACATCACAGGTGGACAAGGGTACAAGGTTGAACCAGATTTACAATTCAGGAATTCAGCTGCAGATAGCTCAGGAGAGATTGCCCTGAACTGAGAGAAACTGCTATCATTAGCAGCCGTCCTCACAATCAGAACCTCTGCTATCATGGTCGAAATGTTCCTCTGAATGTCAATGATCTTAGCCTCAAAGAAATCCGCAAGCCCATTTCATACATTCTGAGAGGGGGAAAGGAAAGATTTTGCAATCTGAAAGATCAGTTGAGCACTATTAGATGTAGCATTGATTTTACATTCAAAGTAAGAACTATGTGCCTGTTTGATAGAAGTGAAAAAGAGCCTCAGAGTATTTTTATATCTGGCCCTACTGACCTGTGAATAATCCTTGCACCATTCTCTCTCTAATTTCTTGCAAGATCTGCTTATACCGGCAAGGGAGGAGAAGAACCACGGGGGGCAGATTTCTTCCCTTCTTCTTCTTTTTCTTTTTCCTCTGACAAGGGCCCGAACATCAGCAGCCCCAGAAATCCAGCTAGTTACATCCTCCATACTTGAGTCAATCTAATTTGCAGAGGAGGGACCGTTCTGGCCTGGAACTCCGACCAATCACTGGCCTGTTGGACAACGGCTTCAAGCCTCCACCTAAAAGGAATTTGTAAAGTATCCAACCAAGGCACCTCGTCTGGTGGACTAACCACTGTCAGACCGTTAAAAAAAACAGATCAATAATGTGTCCTGCTAAATGAGTAGGAAGAGTCAACAGCTGAGGCATTGGGGGAAACGTCATCGTGTCTAACAAGGTAGCACCAAAATTTCAGTAAGGTTGTCGAATGTAAGATTGAAATGTCCTAACAGGGTAAAATTAGTAAATTGCAATATATAATTGGGCCATCTCCGAATCAAGAGATTTAACAAAATCGCCAGCATAGCCCTGAGGGCGATAAATGAAAGCACCTGTGAGAGATAACTGCACCGAGACTAGGAGGTGAAACACCAAACTCCCCGAAACTCAGATAACTCAAAGCTGGAACAATGTAGTGTCTGCTTACAGGCAATTGCCACCACTCCCGCCATCTTGTGTGTCCTATCCAGGAGTACCAGTAAGTAACATTCCGGATTTGCAAACATAATGTCGGGTGCAGACTAATCAGTAAGCCAGATTTCAGTCATAAATTTTAAGCACATCCAGTTCTAAACCACTCACGAAGTCAAAGATATACAGTGCATGTTTATGCAAAGAACGGACACTAATTAGCATGACAGTTACCTCTCTAACCTGACCACGCATCTCCTCTGCCTCCACCGCCTGCTTGGCACATCCCCCTACTGCCTGTCTACCATGTCTCCCAAACTGAAGCTCAGTATGACAGTGGAGACATGCAACCTCACCCCAGCAAGACCCTATCTCCACCTTCACAGAGCATCACAATGGCGGCTTCAGTGCTACAAGTTCCTGCGCCCTATTCCTGATGCCTAGCGACCCGGCTACACTCCCACAGGCAGCATGGCTGGCTCTGACCGCGGCATGGACATGGACGGGCACAGATGGGCTTGCCTTTGGTCTGCCTTTGGTGCACCAGCGGCATGCCAACTGTGCATCTGCACCTGTGCTCCTTAAATAAAGATAAATCATCTAACTCCCTGGTTACTAGAGCGCAGCCTGCCCGGAATGCTCCTTTAATCAACCGCAAAGAGTAAAAATGGCCGCCTAGCTCTCTAGTACTCCCACACACTGAGAGTAATGTCCCTGAACTAACTGTGTCATGCTTGCCCAGCCACAAATCGTCCCTTTCCCCTAAATGCAAAAACGTCCTCCTCAAAGAGACCAAGATGCGGGTAATAACACTCCCCGAATAGATAGTAACCAGCAACGGATTCCCTGATAAGATGCCCCAAGGCCACAAAAACGACTAAAAATTCTTTTAAGTCCACCTCCCTCCCAACCGTCACACCACATTACAAAAATCAAATATAGCTGCCGGATCTGGGATCCTAATAAATCCCCCTCATTTCCAGCACTGCATATTTTTATCAGACGCTACTTTCAAAGAGTGCACTGATGGTCCATCTTTGTGTGATAACATAAATAAAATTACAAACATTTACAATACCTAACGGCTTTAACATATGCTGATTAAAAAAGTGACTGACGGAATAACCAATGGCTGGTGGAGAAGTTTTAATGACACTGTCTGCATTGGGTATTGTTGCTATATGTTCTAAAACAGCTAAAGTTCTTTCTAACCACGACTAAAAAATGCTGATGATATAACAAAAGTCGGCAAACAGTGTTAAAAGATACAGATTCTGAGACATGCCTATTAAGCAACTCCTGATTTATTGCCAGAATTGTCACCAAGCCTCCGGGTGCTTAAATTTAGAGTGCTGGGCCTGCGCCTGAAAGCCCTACATCTCTTTCCTGGTGCTAGGTTATTTGCTAAACGAATGAAGACTCGGGAAAACCTTGCTTGTGGTTTAACAAATTCCCTCTCTTTGATTTCGTTCTTTCATTTTCCCTCCTGACAACCTATGGTATATTTCACAGTTAGCTGAGCACCGGCAGAGGGAATGAGTCACAGATGAATGCATCCATCAAAAATACCAGTTACAAGCATCAAACCTGAAGGATCTTGTTCAAATATTTTGATTCAATGGAAAGGAGAGACGCAGTAGCTGTGGGTGATACAGTCACGCGCTGCGCATTGAGAGGGGTGGCAGGCGCCAAACATAATATTGACGCGTGCACTGATTGCGCTATCTTACACTTCCAATAGCGGGTTCTAAGCCAGCTGGCATAGAAATGAATTCAGTGGATGTAGTGCATCATTTTCCACCAGTATGAATTTTTCAAGAAAGCGAAGAAATGCTTAGAGAGGGACACCCACAAGTGTCTCACTGAGGTCACATCAGGCCCTTACGTGTCACGAGGGACAGCTCTCCCATGCAATTAAACTGAGTTGTGCAGTTTCTATTTGGGAAACCAAGCCCTCAAAATATTTTGATTTGTAACTTTCCATTGCCATTAGTGATGGAGCCATTTTTCAACAGCTCTTTGAAGTCTATACGCTAGCCCCGACACATAAGAACCACAAAAAGACAACACTATTCCGCACATGTAATTGAGGCTGACTGTCCTTCTAGGAAACTCCACAAAATTCTGGCAGAATTTAGCAACCCAAAGTGCCAAACCAAAGACACATCAAAATCTCAGTTTTTTTGTGACAAATTCTCCATGGAAATGATCCCCAAAATTAAAAAGATAGAAAATTTCCTTATAGGGAACACAGATAACAAGCCTGACACATAACTTGACCATCATTGAGACAAAAGCAATTGTCCACCGTAAATACTTTCAATAGTCTTTCAGATAAAGGCTTCCACAACATTATCATTGCAAGCAGGCCATCAGGATCACCTTCGGATGCAGCACCTTCAAAACTATTTCAAGATATCCTACTGCAGGAGAAGTAGCCATATGCTTACTCAATAAGTCCTTGGAACTAGGGGGCAGATTTACAAGCCCCTTGCGTGACTTTTGCGCTGCAGTTGCGTCACTTTTGACGCAACAGCGGCGCAAACAATGCGGCCTATTTACAACGTGACGCATCTAGGGAGATGCGTCACGTTGTAAAGCCCTGCGTCACATTATACCTGCGTCAGGTATAATGTATGCAGGGTGGGCGTTCCCACACAGGAAGGCCTCGTAAAAGTGACGCAGTGAAATCTATGAGATTTCACTGCGTCACTTTTAGGACGCCACTGCGTCAAAACCTTACGCCTGCTTGAAGCAGGCATAAGGAGTGACGCAGTGTATTGGTAATAGGCCTCAACACGCATTGCTGGAGTTGCGTCGTGCTTGCGACACGACTCCAGCAATGCGTGACTTTTCCACCAACAGATGTGTCAGAATTTCTGACGCATCTGTCAATCCTTGCGCCATAGTGCGCCGTATTGTAAATACGGCGCATCTATGGTGGCGCAAGGGTTTCTAAGGGTGGCGCAGGGAAAGTGACGCATCTATACAGATGCGTCACTTTCTTGTAAATCTGCCCCTAGGTTCTTTCCCACCTGAGTCAAAAGACTCCTACATTAGACAACTCCTCAAAAAAGAAAAAAACCCTCAATTCATCTGATATCTAGGTAAAATATTTGTAAGAGCCATTTTTACTCAACTCTCCAAGTTTAGGGATGAAAATGAGTTAATGTTAGACTAACAACTTGGATTCAGACCAGGAAGAGGCACAGACATTCCTGACTACCATGCTGAAGATCTAAAAGCTTCGGACGGGCAGGTAAAAGCAGCTATATGTCCGCTCATCTAAATTAGTGGGCGGACATATAGCCAATTCTCCGATGGCCCTTAGTCTGTCAGACCGTTGGACAAGTTTGCCCACGGCAGTGATCCAGCGCTATCAATAAAATTTCTTCTCCTATATGTCTTTGGACGTCCAGGTGCAAATATTCCTCTTAAACACAACTATATCCATATGACGGTGGGGGCCCATAACACCGCATATACATTCACTCACTCATTTATTCCCTGGATTTCATCCGTTCTTACCTAGGAGAAAAACAGTTAAATGATATGCTGGAAGGAGACGGGATACCTTTTTATAAAGACGACATTACACTTCTCAAGCTCTAAGGTATTCCGCTCATTGTTCGATGGACCAACTAGTAGGAATCAGTTGATGGTGATTAAGACCAGCTCAACCACTATAAACCTTTAAACATTTACATTTATCATTGAGCTAAAGAACCACTGACTCATTGTTTTAAAGATAATAAAGTTTATATAAAGTTTAGAAGCATGAATAAGTTTCAAATTTATTATTCAGATTATTACATTTAGCATCATTATAAGAATAAATTGAAATTGCAATGCATACCTATTAGATGGAAAAATAAAGTTCGTCACAGCAAGAACTCCCGAAAGATCTATCTATCTGTCCTGGAAAAACAGGCCTTCTCGTTCCTTTCCCCTTTAGTATTTTAAGAATAAAAGTCTAATGTTTAAATGGAAAAATCTATTAGGATTAAAAAGGTTCTCCAATATCAGCGTCTCATGCTCAATCAAAAATATAAAATAGCAGAAGCAGCCGCAGCATCAGTTCGTAAAACGGCAACAGCAGCAGTAGCAGTAATAGCAGCTAACCCCCTCCCCTCTAAGAGTAGGTCTTCTTATACCCTAATACTAGCTTACTAAGTGAAAAGGTTACATCTTTATGGCGAGATTCTCTCTAATTGGTCCATTCGGGTCAGTATACATCTCATTATGAATATCCTTGTTTCAACCAGTTCTTTGTGGCAAGTTCATACTTTTGTCGTTTCTCACGGGTTCACGACATTATCCCTTAGTTCATGGCTTTCAAACTGTATCCTTTTCTGATACTTTTCAGTCGGTCAGTTTATTGTCCATTCATTTATTCACTGCGACTTCTCACGCTTTTTGCTGTCTTGCTTTGGCACACGTTTATGCGATAAGGTCATCACAGCCTTGACCACGCTTCCATCCTAGGCTTTTGGAATGATCACATGATCCCTCTTGTTCACGGCCTTTCTTTCTTTCGTAACCCCTCTCGCGCCTGCGTACTCTAACTCATGACGGCCATTTTATTTCGCTGCTCAACAGGCCTAAGCGCACTATTATAAAGATAAACAAAACAGAGTTAAGAATAAAGAATATAAGCCTTTTCGTTTCCCTCCCGTCATTCTACGTACCCCAATTAGGTATTACCTAGCAAAAGCGACATATAAAGCCATCCCTTACTTACCAACGCTTTGTTTTGCCACTACACAGTTTATTTCCAAGCACAAATCATGCATTTATTATTCTAATTAGTACGCAATTGTCAGACTTATGTTACTCACGTTAAAAATTGTAAGTAAATTAGTTTGCACATATATAGCGTGCTACCTTTAACCCTTTACATGTAACATACATGGTTGGTTATTCACTAAGACGAACCTATGTGTTAATTTATTTAACGTAAATATTAGGAGGTTAAAACATTTTCATTTACCCTGCTCCATCAACTCCCCCCTTTGGTGATTTTTAATATGATTTTTAATACCCATGTTATACAATTCTATTGATAACGCCGATTCTTATCTAATTATCTATAAGAACCTTCTGGCCGCCAAGATCTTTTTACCTGTTGAATAGTGTAAAGGAGAGAATCTCATCGGGTTAGATATCAGCATTCATTTTGTCTGAAAGGACCACTGACTCCGAATTCAAGTTTGAGAATTTATTATCGCCAAAAATAACTGAACGTGCAGGCACCTCAACACGAGGTTAAAGAAATAGATGGGCACTAATACAAATAATAATCTACGCAGGAATCTCATCCGACTCAGGATAAGAAGAATAGAAAGTTCTAGGAGGACCAACCAGACTATGATTGCTCCTATTTCTAAGTTGCTCTTCATGGGCCTAAACAAGCTTAAAATCAATTGCTGTCCCTACACTAACGCTAAGTGACATCCCTGCATAACGATTTTTCAGGCAAGAAAGAATAAAAGGTGTCAGCTGTGAAGACTTCCTAAGAAGTGCAATCACATAGTACCTATGCTCAGCTCTGTCCTTCTCTCAGGTCTCCCCTACCTCTTGTCTGGCCTCCTCCCTCAGGGCACTATCCCTAATACAAAACCCCAGTACAATTGTACACGCTCTTGTCACGCCTCCTTGGCCAGGTCTTCTTTCTTGTGCTTTTCCACTGAAACGGTGACTTCATCCTGGACGGTTTCATTGACCTTGAGTCCCAGGCACCTTCTCCGCTGAAAGTATCATCCCTAAATTCCATTGCACTCCCCGTACCATGCCTCCCATCTCTCTAGCTTTTGAAAACAAAGAGTTAGTCTTTACTAACGAGACATGTGTCCTTGCACCTGCAACAAACGATACGTTCAACAGAAACCTTCTACTGTGCTAATTAAATCTACCGTTTGTACCCAGAGAGCCTTTCCAAGAGAAACCCTTTTCGGCCTACATTATAAGCTAACATAAGAATATACCAGGCCTTCCTTAAGCATATATGTAGTCAGGCCTTTACATATAACTTTTAAACACACATCTTACTTTTCCCTATAAGCATATTCATTACGATTCTTTATGCAAACAATGAATTACAAGTGCAACTTTTATATGGTGCACGTTTAAACTACTGCAATTACATTACATACACGAACTAATTCCTCTATGCATTATGTTCACACAATTCAAAAGCATTACATTACATCATTATCCTAACACCATTACACTGCTGAGTTCACTTCGTCTCAGTGAACTATTCATTCTTTGCTAAACATGCATGAGTATACAATGGATATAAACGAATATATGTCTGAATACATGTGGGTGCGGCCTATCAGTGATTATGATGCACCCCTACAATTCACAAATACATTTCGCTCTATCAGTTCCCCCCTTTGATGACTCCTGTCATCACTTCTCATTCTACTCTCTCGGAGAAGGAACCGACCTAAACAGAACTTGTTCCCATCTTCCCTGATCTGAAGTTCTCCATGCTCTTGAGCCTTTGATACTGATTGTCCTGCAGTCTTGCCAATCTCATGTCATTTTCCCTCAAAGCTCTCTTGACTCTGCCTGCTCGATACCACTTGTAGGCCTTGATCATATTCCACAAGCCAGCCACACAAACCACCAAAATAAGGAGTGGTCTCAGGAAGTACCCAAGGAATCCCTTTCCTAGGTTCGCAAACCAACCTCCCACTTGACCAAAACCCTTTCCGACCTTTTCCCAGGCCCCTTCTTCGGTCAAATCCGCTATCTTTGTGTGGATCATAGTGATGTTACTTATATATTTCTCCAGATCCTTGCTACGGTCTGGTATATAAGTGCAGCACTCTTGAACCTTCAGCATTTTACAGACTCCGCCCTCTTTGCCAATAGGACATCCAAAGCAAGGCGATTCTGCAAAACCATACCCCTTATCGACAACATCTCTCCTTCCACCAACACCAACGACTTTGCTGTGTTCATCGAAAATTCATCCACCACAGTCGCTAACCTCCGGATCTTCACATCATTCAAGACTACTCCTAGACTAGGTATCATAGCTCCAAAGATATCCCCCACAACGATTCCTGCACTTGCAGCTCTTCTCGTTCTTGAATGCTCTCCACCCTCCAGAAGATTTAAGTCTTCTGTATGGTAAATCTTTGGAAATATTATTGACAAATAACATGTTCCATACCAATTTGCAGGCAACCTCACATAAGCATTCTTCCCACATACGTAATACACCGTAGGTATCACTTGTACAGGACCTTGGAGAAAATCTTTTGCCTCATCTGCCATGGTGAAAACGTGATCACAAGTACTCTGTCCCACTGGAACCTTTTCGTAGTAAGTCTGATAACGCCTTATACACAACTTACCCCTCTGCTCCTTATCTAACGCTATAGGACCATAGCTTCCCTGGTCTTATGCAACCGTTCTTCCTCCGTCCAATCTGTCCTGTGATGCCCTAAATCTCGGGATTCAGTCAGTTTTCTATACCTATCTTCAACCTGATCTACAAACTTTCTCTCTACATCCGACATCAAGCATGTCAGATTGTGTCTGTGTGCGAATGCTGTATCCAATTCCAAACTCGGTATGAAGTACTTCCTCAGTCTGTCCTCGGTCTTATAATAATCATACTTATTCAAATGCTTGTAAGCTGGGACTTCGGGAAGCACTGCGTCGAAATTGGAAAAGAAATACTCGAACTGCTCTCTCTCATAAAACAAACTAAGCAAAAGACTACAAGAAATACCATAAGTCAGTGGAAGATGATGATACCCAATACCCTCATCCACCGAAGTAGGCAACTGCATACACACATAACAATCTTTCGCATCCATCACGTCAACATACTCATACAACAACTTAGCATACGCATTAAGCTTAAAATCACCCTTAGACAAATCTACATGTAATCTACGACTTTCTTCTAATATCATAGCTCTATCAGCTGCCCTGTCTACCCCCTTCTGACTAGGTGTGATAGGTGTGGGTGTCCCTGTCACTGCCTCTACTTCTGGCTCATGCGAACCAGTATATGAGACTACAACTACTATGATTATAGAAATTATCACACTACTTATAAGAATGCCTATAATCCACTTTGCTCTACGTTTGGGATTTCCCGGTTCCATGATTTCGAAAGTTCTCAAAAGTCTTGGTTTTCGCAAAGAATCCTGAAAAAGTCTCTGTCCTTTATTTGTGACTTGCTCAACCAGCTCAAGCAACCATGAAATCTCCGGGCTTTCCCTTTCCGATCACAACTTATTTACACAGTCCAGAAAAAGACTTCCCTAGTTTTCGTTCCTCTTCTTGTGGAAAGTCCCTACATTTATTCTTCTTCCACTCGGGCCTAGGTTATCTTCTTCTTTTAGACTTTTATTTACAGTTCTTCACTGATCCATAATGAGATCCTCATTGAGCACAACCAGAACGTGATACAAAAGTTCAAGACGCAAAACCAGCACTTCGTGTGAAAACGGCTCAGCTCCGAAAGGCGGGAATTCGACCCGATGCAAAAGCAAGTTTCGGACTTCACTCAGAAGTGGGGGATTCGGAATCGTGAGTGTCAGTGTTCCGTCTATCTCGAACCCTGGCATCCGCAGCACCACCTTCACCACCAGTTTCGGGCTCCGACTGAACACTTCCACTGACCTCAGTCTCCCTGTATTCACCACCCCCTGCATCAAACACAGTGTAAGTCCACTCAGGGGTAGAGTATCTGCGACAAGGCACTCTTGTTCTCTTGGACCTTCGCCGACTGTCTTGTGCTTGGTCTTCGTCGCTTGCTTCAGTTTCAGATACTTCGGACACTGGAGCAAGGTCTCTCTCAGGTGCTAACCTCAAGTTCAGTCGCCTCTGTCTCTCAGGCCAACTTTCTGCACATCTGTTCGCTCGTCTGCCTTCCCCTTCTATACCCAGTGCACTACTTCCTCTTTCTTTTGAATTTGACTCTTCTCCGCCCACTGCACAATCTTCTTCTTCTGTTTCTGAATCAGGGTTCGAACTGTGGAAACCCCCTTCTGTTTGCTCTAGTGCACCACCAGCTGTGTCAGCGACCCTTACAGCTTGACTTGTCCTCTCATGTGGCCCTGCCACATCCGCTGGGTTTTCATTTACGAGAGGAGCTGTTTCTTCCAAGGGTGCTGGAACTCTGCGGGTATGGGAAGCATGCACCCAGTTCGGCAATCCTCCACACTTTACTGCTGTGTTCGTGATCAGAATCACCTGATACGGGCCACGCCAACGGGCATCCAAACAACTCTTCCTCACGTGCTTCCGGACGAGCACCCAGTCACCGGGACACAAGTCGTGGCACAGATCACTTGAGGCTGGAACCACAGCTGCTTGCACCTGCTGGGATACAGAACGGACCACATCAGAGAGTCCTTTACAGTAATCGAGAATCAAATCATCAGTGATGCTTATCAAGGCTGTAGCTGGTACTGCTGGCAGTCTCATTGCCCTCCCCATTAATATTTCATGGGGGACAACCCGGTCTTTCTGTCTGGGACACTTCGCATGCTCATGAGCACCAGTGGCAAGGCGTCGGGCCAATTCAGGGATGTCGAAGAACACATTTTTGCCATCCGGGCTTTCAAAGTTCCATTAACTTGTTCCACCATCCCAGAAGCCTCCGGTCTGTAGCTACAGTGGAGTCTCTGGTCAATGTTCAATGCTGCACAAAGTAACTTCATGATTTCGCTATGGAAGTGCCCACCTCTATCTGATTCCAAAGAGGTCGGGATCCCGAATCTAGGGATGAGCTCCCTCAACAATAATTTAGCCACTGTCAGAGTGTCACACCTGCGTGTGGGGTAAGCCTCCACCCACCGTGAGAATACACATACTATCACTAGAATGTATCTCAAGCCATTGCACCTAGGCATCTCCACGAAATCCAGCTGTAATCTATTGAAGGGCCCTCCTGACCTTCCAATGTGACTCAATGTAACTACAGTTTTCTTTCCGGCATTCATCTGTTGACACGTAACACACCTCTGACATACCGTCTCAGCCATTGCTCGGAACCGTGGGTTATACCACGTCTGTCTGAACACTCTCATCATTGCGTCTCTACCCAGGTGTGCCTGTCCATGTATCAGTCTTGCCATCGGACTCAGCAATTCCTCCGGCAACACAGCTCTCCCATCGTTTGATACCCAAACATCCACGTCTCCTTTCTCACACCCAGCTTTGATCCATCCCTCTCTCTCCTTGTTAGAAACTTCATCCTGCAATCGCTTAAGCTCTTCCCAAGTGTCTGCCATGGTCAACATTATGCTGAGATCGGTTCCTTCTTGGCTCTCTTCTATCTCTCTGCCTGTGTATATGCATCCTTGTTCTGCGCAGAAGCGGGCTACCTCATCTGCGTAGTTATTACCCAAGGATACAAAGTCCTCCCCTTCCCACGGGCTGAACACTTTACAACAGCAATTTCTTTCGGATGCTGTAATGCTTCTAACAATTGTCTTACATATTCTCCATTACGAATGGGTGAGCCAGATGATGTCAAAAATCCCCTCTGAGACCATAACTGCCCGAAGTCATGCACCACGCCAAAGCCGTATTGGCTGTCTGTGTAAATCGTGATTCGACTCGATCAGCGGCCAAACAGGCACGGGTCAAGGCAATGATCTCAGCTACCTGCGCGGAGCGTACTCCTTCTAGGCAAGCAGCGTCGACCACTCCTGAAATGGTACATACAGCAAACGCTGCTCTCAATTGCCCCACACTGTCTCTTAAGCATGAACCATCGACAAAGAAAATTTCATCTGGGTCAGCCAATGGCTCATCGACAATGTCAGGTCTCGGTTTGGTGCAAAGTTCGGTCACATCGAGACAATCATGGTCCTCACAATCTTCATCATCTGTGTTCGGTATAGGCATCAATGTCGCAGGGTTCAAGATGGAGCACCTTTTCAGAGTCACATTCTCTGCGGCAAGTATGACTTGCTCATACCTCGTTAACCTATTGTTCGTTAGGTGCTGGGTCTTGGTCCTGGTCATTAATAACTCAACCGAATGTGGCACATGTACAGTCAATGGATGTCCCATTACAATGCTTTCACATCTTTCAATGCTGACACCTGTTGCAGCAACGGATCTTAGACATCCGGGCAACGCAGAAGCTACTGGATCTAAAGTAGCTGAAAAATAGGCAACTGGTCTACGGACACCTCCATGGTTCTGAGCTAACACTGCTAATGCACATCCTCCTCTCTCGTAACAAAACAATGAAAAGGCCTTGTTGTAATCAGGCATTCCCAGTGCGGGAGCCCTGCACAAATCATCTCTCAGCTTCAGGAATGACATCAAGCACTCCTCGTCCCATGGTACCGGATCACTCACATCCTTGTGCGTAAGCCTCTGCAGAGGCTTTGCTCTCAAGGAGAAACTAGGAATCCACTGTCGACAATAGCCAACCATTCCCAGAAACATCCTAACTTCTCTCTGTGTCGTGGGTACTGCCATGCTCATTATTGCCTCAATTCGATCTGGTGACACCTTCCTCTTGCCTTTTTCTAATCTGTGTCCCAAGTACTGTACCTCATTCAAACAGTACTGCAGCTTGTTCGGGGACACCTTATGTCCATTCTCTGCTAAGTGGTTCAACAAGGCTACTGTGTCAATTCTGCAAGCATCTTCTGTTTCTGAGGCAATGAGCAAGTCATCTATGTACTGCACGAGAACTGAGTTCTGCGGCAACACAAGACTCTCAAGGTTCTTCTTCAGGATCTGGTTAAAGATCGATGGACTTTCCGTATACCCTTGAGGGATACGACACCATGTTAACACGCGATTTTCTAGCCTAAACGCAAAAAGAAATTGGCTTTCCTCGTGGAGCGGTATCGAAAAGAAAGCTTGACACAAATCGATAACCGTAAACCACTCGGCTTCACATGGGATCTGGAACAGTATTACTGAGGGATTCGGTACCACTGGACAACAAGGGACAACTATCATGTTGACCTTTCGCAGGTCTTGCACGATCCTGTATTTCCCGCTCGGTTTCTGTAGTCCCATTATGGGTGAATTACAGGGACTACCTCTGATCTCCTTCAAAATACCCTTCTCAATGAAAGTCTCGATCACAGGTTTTATTCCTGCAATCGTTTCTGTCGACAGGTTGTATTGAGGTGTTCTTGGGAAATCAACATTCTGTTTCACCTCAATCCGCACTGGTTCAACCCCTCTGATTAAACCTATTTCATCGCCTGCGAAATCCCACACCACAGGCGACACTGCGTCTCTCAGATCATGTGGAAGTTCTTCCACCGTCACCATTGGGTACAGATCTATACACAGAAGCTGATTGGTAATTTTAAAGTCCGCATCGTCATCTATCGTCTGGACCTCCACTCCCCGTGGTGTACAATAAATCGTGCAGTTCAACTTGCACAACAGATCTCTTCCCAAAAGACAAACTGGACTCGTATCACACACTACAAACTGATGTCTAGTTTGGAAAGTACCTATCTTTACTAAGATCGGTTCTGTCAATGGGCTGCTCATCTTCTTGTTCGCTACTCCAACAACCTGGATCGATTGTCCCGAGAGGGGTAGGTTAGGGACTACTGCAGATCTTACAGTAGACCGGGTAGCTCCAGTATCAACCAAAAGTGTTGCAGGATTGCCCTCAATCTCTGCCTCTACAAAAGGTCCTCTCTGGTCTACCTCCAAGACCGCTCCAAGTGTGCAGTCTTCCTCCCCCTCAGGCACCGTCAGGATAAAGGGTCTAAGCTATCCTCAGCATAGCGTTCGAACAGGGGCATCTGTTGGTACGTTCGTGTTCCTTGTGAAAACCTTGGAGCTTGGGGAATCTGAGCATGAGAATTGTAAACCCCCCTTTCATCGTCCTAGGTCTCGTTATTGTGTTAACTACCTCTTGCGCGGGTGCCTGAGCCCCCTCTTCCTCTTCCTGTACCTGATTAGCTGGGTTCAAAGGACACTCGCGTTTCCAATGTCCGACCTGGCGACAAAGATGACACGCAGTGGTCTTCTTTAGTGTAGCCACGTCCACTCCTGTCTTGGGGTCTACTGGTTTTCCCTTTCCCTGTACCTGCCCATTCTGGTTTCCCTGGAAATTTCCTTGCTTTCTCCCCAAGGTCCCTCCACTAGGCTGACTCTGTGCTGTCTGCATCTGGACAAGCATTAATTTGTCTTTTAGCTTTCGATGTTTTGATTCCACCTCATCACTACAGTATCGCGCATACCGCAAAATTTCATCTAGTGGCTTGTTCTGCCAGCAGATCAAATGGTGCTGTATCATGAGGCTGATTTCCCTCTCAGACCCGTTACAAACTTTGAGACAAACTGTCCCATATCCTTAGGGTCCAAAACATCTAACCCACTATACTGTTTAAAAACTTGCAGAAGTCTTTCGTAATATTCATGCACAGTTTCCTTGGGTTCCTGTACAGTCCGATCTATCTTAACCCAATCTATATCCTGAGGTGAAATCTTCGACTTCAACCATGTAATCACCTGCTCATACTTTTTCATGACATCAGGTGATGGACCATTTGTAACCGCCTCTCTTTTCGGTTCTGAAGTCGGCCACTCAATAGCGACTTTACATGCTGTCCACAAATCTCCTGGTACCACTATGTCAAACAAAGTGTTCAAATCAATCCACAATACTTTTGAAATCTTCACAAACCGCTCAACCTGCTTGTACCATTCCACCGGTTTTTCCCTCAGCCGAGGAAAATCATTTGTAAATGCAGCCAAATCACCTCTATTCCACGGCACATGCACGTACCCTCCATTCTGTACTTCCCGTAAAGGAAAATTTCCAACACCCGTCGCCCCTCTCCTGGCGGCGGCGTTTCCCTTCTGCCCTCTTTACTGGTTTCTTTTTGGACCACCTTTCTTCCCATTTGTCCAACAAAATCCATATTCTCATTCCTATAATCAGGTCTCTGGTGTGCGTCTTTAATCCTGTGATTCTTTTCTCCTCCAACTCCTGATCACTGTAATGCAATCTATGTGGTCCCTGCAACGCTTTAGTTTTGTTCAGGTCCACCTCATATCTTTTGGCCAATTCCTTCAATCTATCATGTGCCATTCTAGCTTTTCGAGTCACATCTTTTGCTACAAACAGCAGCTCATCTGATCCATAAATTTCTATCCTTTCCAAAGGCAGACCCCCACTGATCATTTCATCTACCTCTGCTTTCAGCCTCACTACGTCTAGCAACCTTGCCTGTACTGCACTCCTCAGTACGTCTCGACAACCCGAGCCATCTCGCTCATCACAGTCACTATTCTGTCCTTGTGACCTATTCCCTTCCATATTCCTGGAACCTGGTCTGTCTTCCGAGACATTTTGTGCCCTATCTCTTTGCATCCTATCCTCTTGGTTCGTTACTGTTGGTGTCCACTCCCTCAAAGCTGACTTAGATTCCCGTAAAGACCTCGGTCTTTCTGGTCCCTCCTCTTCTCTCCTGAAGGAAGAGTCTGCTGTAGCCGGTAACGGCGTACTTGACTCCATTGGTCTTGGGAAATGAACCACCCTTACTCCAAACCCATTCCCACTCTCACTGTTTCCTTCTTCCCTTCTCATCGGCACGGAGCTCCCTTCTCTCACTCGGTCTGGGTCATATACCGGTACTATAGGGCCAATGGTAACCGGTACTGTCAAGGAGTCCGGTAATCTTGTGTTCCCCACAGGAGGCTGTGTTATCATAGACGCCGTAGCCCCCTCCGTTCCTGTGGAAATTCTTCCCACTACTCTCATGCTAGTCTGGTTCTGGCTCTCATCAACTATTGCCACGGCTGGGGTCGTCTTTCCCTCTTCTGAATCTGGGTTAAATGGTGGTGGCCTCTCTGCCAACATCCTATCCAACAAGCTGTCATCTAGATCACTGTCGTCCTCATCAATTCTTGTAATCTTTCCATTTTGTATCAGCAGTGGGTATAACTTATCTCCTTCGATCGTGTCTGCTCTCCACCTTTTCTCCAAGGCATCCCACCTTGCATCTTGAAATGCCCTGACCGATTTCTTCACCCTTTCCTGGCATCTGTTCTTCTTCCTATCATACGCTGCCCTTATCCATGCATGTAGTGCCTCAAACTGTGTTGGTCTAGGTAGTGGTCGTAATGAAGCCATTACACTCTTGAGCTGGTACAGCACCTCTAACCTGAAAGTACCATATCGAGGGAACGACAATTCTCCTTCTGCTTCTGTCATTTTATGCCAATTCTCAAGCCAAATTATGGTATGCAATCCTACATTCTTTGCCATATAATGTGCTGGTGTATCCTCGGGAGGAGCTTCCTCTCCTCCCGAACAACCACATGTCTATCACCTCTACAAAGTTCCCTTAAAGCTTTAAAACATTTCATGATGAATCAACTTTGTATTTGCACTCAAAATGTCCGCTTTACTTCCTGATTCCAATCCTCCAATCCCAGCGCGGTTCACACCAACCGGCCTATCGCAGCGCGGCACTTGTCTGACGTCACTTTTCCTCCGCTCGCAGCAGTTCCCCTCCTTTCTAATTCACTTGTTCTCACTCGCATCCGTCCCAATTATACTCTGAAATAATGTCCGTCCTACCGAACAATTACCTCTCTGACCGTCAGTCTTACCAATGACCGATCAGTCTCTTGAGCTTGTTGACCTCAATCTGGCAATCGTCTGTCCGCGAAACGACCGGACAATCGCCTTTAATACACTCGATAGGATTCAATCACTCGATGTTCTGCACACAATAACCTACGACCTGCGTTGGTTATTCACACACTCACACATGTGTCCCTATCTTCTGTGGGTCTGTCAATGACGTCTCGTGACCCCCACAACTCTGGTCAACGTTCTCAACTCTGGGTGTATTCTACACCACAATAAATCTCCCGGTCCCGCGCGCGCTCACGGTCCGTTTCTCAATCACACAACTTTTGTTCCAACTCCGCAAGACATCACACAACAATAAAACACCGCAATCTACCAAACATCACTCTTTTCATACTCACTCTACTACGAACTGCTACTTCTGCCGCACCGTCACTCTCCGTCAGTTTTCCACGACCTCCGACCTCCTTCTCCCGCGGTCCTCTGGATCAGCTTCACTCGGGCTCTATGGGGCAACTTAGTCTCCTATCTTGCTCTAGATCTCCCTTACCATCAAAGGTAACCATCCTACTCTGCTACCAACTGATAACGCCGATTCTTATCTAATTATCTATAAGAACCTTCTGGCCGCCAAGATCTTTTTACCTGTTGAATAGTGTAAAGGAGAGAATCTCATCGGGTTAGATATCAGCATTCATTTTGTCTGAAAGGACCACTGACTCCGAATTCAAGTTTGAGAATTTATTATCGCCAAAAATAACTGAACGTGCAGGCACCTCAACACGAGGTTAAAGAAATAGATGGGCACTAATACAAATAATAATCTACGCAGGAATCTCATCCGACTCAGGATAAGAAGAATAGAAAGTTCTAGGAGGACCAACCAGACTATGATTGCTCCTATTTCTAAGTTGCTCTTCATGGGCCTAAACAAGCTTAAAATCAATTGCTGTCCCTACACTAACGCTAAGTGACATCCCTGCATAACGATTTTTCAGGCAAGAAAGAATAAAAGGTGTCAGCTGTGAAGACTTCCTAAGAAGTGCAATCACATAGTACCTAAGCTCATCTCTGTCCTTCTCTCAGGTCTCCCCTACCTCTTGTCTGGCCTCCTCCCTCAGGGCACTATCCCTAATACAAAACCCCAGTACAATTGTACACGCCCTTGTCACGCCTCCTTGGCCAGGTCTTCTTTCTTGTGCTTTTCCACTGAAACGGAGACTTCATCCTGGACGGTTTCATTGACCTTGAGTCCCAGGCACCTTCTCCGCTGAAAGTATCATCCCTAAATTCCATTGCACTCCCCGTACCATGCCTCCCATCTCTCTAGCTTTTGAAAACAAAGAGTTAGTCTTTACTAACGAGACATGTGTCCTTGCACCTGCAACAAACGATACGTTCAACAGAAACCTTCTACTGTGCTAATTAAATCTACCGTTTGTACCCAGAGAGCCTTTCCAAGAGAAACCCTTTTCGGCCTACATTATAAGCTAACATAAGAATATACCAGGCCTTCCTTAAGCATATATGTAGTCAGGCCTTTACATATAACTTTTAAACACACATCTTACTTTTCCCTATAAGCATATTCATTACGATTCTTTATGCAAACAATGAATTACAAGTGCAACTTTTATATGGTGCACGTTTAAACTACTGCAATTACATTACATACACGAACTAATTCCTCTATGCATTATGTTCACACAATTCAAAAAGCATTACATTACATCATTATCCTAACACCATTACACTGCTGAGTTCACTTCGTCTCAGTGAACTATTCATTCTTTGCTAAACATGCATGAGTATACAATGGATATAAACGAATATATGTCTGAATACATGTGGGTGCGGCCTATCAGTGATTATGATGCACCCCTACAATTCACAAATACATTTCGCTCTATCACTATCAGATAGCATATTTCTTTGTCCGTTTGTTTTTGTTAGTTTTACACAACTGTATCCCTTTCAACTTGTCTCTTTGTCTTCTTATACATGTTTTCTTTTATTTCTTCTAGTTCTATTTCACCCATTTCTCTTTCTCTTTCTTTGTTTATCTTATTTTCTTTTTCTATTTTGTTCTGCCTTCTTCTTCTCTTTATACATGTAATGATTAGCTTCAGTACTAAAACTATTATGATTATCATGGTCGCTACTATTATTATTTTCCCTATTACTAATCTACTCATTCTAGTAAACCAATTTATTACTGAGGAAAAACTCTTACCAAGTTTTCCCAATGCATTTTCAACCTCCAGTGGAACAAGTTCTTTGTGCAAATTGGTAATATTCTTAATATACTTTTTATATTTTCACTTTTATCTGGAATGTAAGTGCAACAATGTTGGACTTTCAGCATTCCACAGACTCCACCCTCTTTTGCCAAAAGAATGTCAAGGGCAAGTCGATTTTGCATCACCATAGCTCTCATGGCAACCATTTCGGTATTTACCATCAAGAACCCTCCAGCAGTATCTGTAGATAAACGATCTACTACTGTGGATAATTTCCGAATTTTAAATGCATTCAAAGATATTCCCACTGCTGGTATCAATGCTCCAAAAACATCACCGACTATTTCTGAAAAGCTCTCCCTTTTCCTACGTGTAAATGTCTTTACCATTTCGTGTGTTCCCTTTTCTGCTCTATCTACATGAAAAATCTTTGGAAAGACCAGGCCTAAATAACATGATCCATACCAATGGTCCGGTAACCTGTAATAAGCTCTGTTACCACATATGTAATAGATCCCAGGAAATATTGGATCTTTTCCCCTTTGAATCTCCAACCTCCTAAAATGTTATAATTGTCTTGGCAATCACTGGAACCCACGAAATAATTGTCATATCTTGTTCTATTTCTTCTAATGCACAACCTTCCCTGTTGGGGCCAATCCAGAGACATAGCTGCATTTGTCTTTTTCTTGTCATGATTTTCTTCCTCAAACGCCCAAAGAGGTGTTTTTGTCTCTTCTATCACTTTTCTTTGAAATTTCACTCTTCTATCCTCGACCATTTCTAAAAATACCTTTTCTTCATTTCTTAACTCACAGGTAAGGTTGTTTTTAACTATATCATCTAATATTAGAATCTTGTCTTCTATGAAAAATTCACCAAATGTTTTTGCTTCTTTTACTTTATTTAGTTCTGAAACTACAGGAATCTTTGCAAAAATCTTATCTATATTACTGTAATAATATTCTAATCTTCCAGTCTTGTAAAATAGACTTGCTAAAACACTACATGTTATTCCATACGTCAAAGGAAGGTGATGATAGGTCACACCTTCTGCAACAGACGCAGGCAATTGCATACAAACATAACAATCTCTCACATCCATGGTTTCTACATACTCATATAATAATTTAGTAAAAACATTCTTTGAAAAATCTGTTATTGATTTGTCCTTATGCAACTCTGCACTACTTTTTAATATAGCTGTTTCCTGCATGTTAGCTCCATTTTCTTTCTCTGTGTTATTCTTTAATATAGACGTTTCTTCTACATCTAATCTTATTGGAATGGTGATTGCTAAAATAATCCATACGGTCATTAATAATCCTGTACAAAAGAAGCACATCTTACACCATCTACGTAAGAACTCACATCTACATGTTCTATTTTTAGTATCTACCATTTTGTTCTATTACCTATTATATAGTATGTACAGAAAATGTGTCACCACACCCCAGAAATGACCTCTTAGCCACCCTACACTCTCACTTTGTCTTGTTTGGTACTTTCTTTAATTCTTTTCAGAACTCTTTCTTGTCAAATCCAGTGTTTTGTCCAGTCCGGTAGAAATTCGTTCACATTTCTTTAAATTTGTTGCACTTCACCTTCACCCATTAAATTGTAGCTTTGTTCCGGGTTCTCGTGAGCGATCTCTTCTTCTTTGATATCAGTCAATGCAATGTATAACCATTCAGGCGATTTATACTTCAGATTTGCTTTCTTTATTCTTTTTGTTTTCTGCAAGTGTTTTCCACCTTGTTTCTCTGGTTCTTTTTGACTTGTTATCTCATTTACTTGTTCTGCACTTTTTCCATCTAGCCTGATGATCTTGTATCTCAGTTTTCTAACTTCGTTGGGCCAATTGTCTCCTTTTCTTGGCCTTTTGGTTCACTTTCTTTTTCCTCTCTTTCTGTTCTCCAAGTTCTCTTTCTTGACTCTAGTTTCCGGTTTCCTTCTTCTCCACTTTCTTCTGATTCTGTTTCAGTTCTTCCTTTATTGTCTCTTATCTTAAATTTTATAATTTCATTTCTTTCATCTATTTGTGGTTTTTCTTGTGTTTTCTTTTGATCACCTACTTCTGTCCCTCCTCGAGGTTCTTCCGAATTTGTGTCAATCTCTCTATCTGTGTCTAGATTTCCCTGTTCTTTTGTTCGCCGACCTGTCCCTATTACTCCTCGGGGATCTTCCGATTCTTCTAACTTTCTATTTGAAACTCTCCCTTCTTCGTCTATTAATATTGTCTCTGAAGTGTTTTCACCACAACTTGTACTTGGTTGCTCACTGTTACTGTCTTTTTGCTCAGTTTCTTCTTTTATGTTATCAAATTTCCAATTTCTTTTCAGATTTTCCTCACAATCCGAATGCTCTGTATCAGATGCTGAACTGGTGTCTGATATTTCCAGATGTCGACTCACATGTCGATCTTCAGATTCTGGAACTTCTGCTATTTCCTCCACTCCTCCTGTTGTTGCACTTGTAGTTGGGTCTTCCAGATGTCGACTTACAGGTCGATCTTCAGATTCTGGAGCCCTGTTCGTCTCTTCCTCAGCATCAGATGCTGAACTGGCATCTGATATTTCCAGATGTCGACTCACAGGTCGAGCTTCAGGATCTGGAACTCTGATGGTGTGACTGGCATGTACCCAGTGTTTCACTCCAGCACACTTGACTGCAGTTGTTGTCACCAGGATCACTTGTCGTGGTTGGTCCCAGCGAGGAACCAAACAGTTTTTTCTTCGATGGACTTTTATGCGGAGTTGCGGACCCAATCTCCTGGATTCAAATCGTGAGCCGGTTTTCTTTCAAGAGTGGTCGCATCCGGTCCAACCTGATGAAACACAGAACGTACCACATCAGCCAATCCTTTGCAATAATCCAGCACCAGATCATCAGTTATAGTCAGTAGTTTGTTGACAGGTACATGTGCTTGTCTCATTGCTCGTCCCATAATTATCTCATGGGGACTGAGTCCTGTCTTTCTTTCCAGTATACTTCTGATTGTCATTAAGACTAATGGCAAGGCATCTGGCCATTTGAGTCCTGTGGCTTGACACATTTTACCTAGTCTGTTCTTAATTGTTCCATTCACTTGCTCTACTATTCCACAAGCCTCTGGTCTGTATGCACAATGCAGTTTCTGTTTAATACTAAGTGCTTCACAAATCAATTGAACTAATTCGTTTTGAAAATGTGTTCCTCTATCTGTTTCAATCGTTACTGGGAAACCATACCTTGGAATGAATTCTCGCAGCATTAGTTTTGCTACTGTAATTCCATCATTCCTTCTGGTCGGGTATGCTTCCACCCAACGGGAAAACAAACAGACGACTACAAGGACATACCTTAGTCTATTGCTCGGAGGCATTTCAATAAAATCCATTTGCATTCTCGTGAAAGGACCTCCCTCTCGTCCTATTGTTCCTAGACTCACTACTGTCTTTCTTCCTGGATTTAGCTGTTGACAAATAAGACACCTTTGACAAAGACTCTCAGGTATGGCTCTGAATTTTGGATTATACCATGTTTGTCTAAAAAGTCTGATCATTGAGTCTCTCCCAATATGAGCTTGTCCATGGTACATCCGTGCCATGTCAGAAATCATGCTATCAGGCATAACTGGTCTGTCATCCCTGTAAACCCAAACATCATTTTCCTCATGTTTTCTACATCCTGCTTTTATCCAGTTATCTTTTTCCTCATCATCTGCTGCTTCCTGTAATTGTCTCACCTCATCCCATGTCTCAACAGGGTTAGTAAAAAGCAAAGGACATGAAATATGCTCTCTTTCTTGGTTCCGGTTCAATGAGACCACATTTTTAGCACAATACTGTGCAATTTCATCAGCAAACTTATTACCAACAGTTATGTAGTCTTCCCCATTTTTATGTGCATTGCACTTCACTACCGCAATCTGTTTAGGCAGCTGTATTGCCTCAAGCAACTTTTTCACAAACTCACCATTTTTTATCGGTGACCCTGCAGACGTCAAGAAACCTCTCTGAGACCAGATCTGGCCAAAATCATGCACCACTCCAAAGCCGTATTGGCTATCCGTGACAACTGTTATTCGAACATTCTTTCCCAACTTGCATGCTTGAATTAGAGCTACCAACTCTGCTACTTGAGCAGAACGTATCCCTTTCAAACACGATGCTTCCATTACAGCAGCTACTGGGCAAACTGCATATGCTGCACTTAGAACTCCATCATTCGTTCTCAAACATGAGCCATCCACAAATAGAATGTAATCTGATTCCTTTAAAGGCTCATCCCGTATGTCAGGTCTCGGTTTTGTACAATACTCGAGTACATTCAGACAATCATGATCAACTTCATCCATTTCAATCACACTCTCCTCATCTGGCAATGATGTTGAAGGATTCACATTCATGCATCTGTCAATGGTCACATTGTCTGCACTCAAAATTACTTTTTCATACCTAGTCAGCCGACTATGTGTCATGTATTGGGTTTTGGTTCTTGTCAACAGAATTTCCACAGAATGAGGGACATATACTCTCAGTGGATATCCCATCACTATGCCTTCACTCTGCTCCAGACTTACACAAGTAGCAGCAACTGCTTTCAAACATCCAGGCAACGCTTTCGCTACTGGGTCTAAAACAGCTGAAAAATATGCAATGGGTCTTTTCATGTTTCCATGTCTCTGCACCAGGACTGAAAACGCACACCCATCTCTTTCACTGCAATACAACTCAAAATCTTTTTCATAGTCAGGCATTCCCAATGCCGGAGCTTCACACAGTTTCCTTTTTAGTTCTCTGAATGCTTTCATTTCCTCATCATTCATTTCAAAAGGATCTTTAACATCCTTCTTTGTTAATCTCTGTAATGGTTTTGCAATTAATGAAAATCCACTTATCCATTGTCGACAATATCCAACCATTCCTAGGAACATTCTTACCTCTTTTTGTGTCATTGGAGCTCTCATTCCTTGGATTATTTTTATTCTTTCTGTCGTTACCTTTCGCACTCCCGTCTCAATCTTGTGCCCTAAATACTGGACCTCTTGTTGACAAAACTGCAACTTTGATGGGGACACCTTATGTCCTCTTTTTGCTAAATGATTCAGCAAAGCAATTGTATCATTAACACATGCTTCCTTTGTTTTTGATGCCACCAGTAGGTCATCAATATACTGAACCATCACTGACTTCTCTGGCATTTTCAAATCTTCCAATGATTTCTTTAGAATCTGATTAAAGATCGAGGGGCTTTCTGTATACCCCTGAGGAATTCGGCACCATGCCAAAATACGCTCTCCGAACCTGAACGCAAAAATTGGCTGGCTATCTGGATGTAACGGAATAGAGAAAAATGCATGGGCCAAATCAATAACTGTGTACCATTCTGCTTCGCGTGGAATCTGATATAGAATTACAGCAGGGTTCAGTACTATTGGGCAGCAAGGCACAACAATTTTGTTTACCTTTCTCAAATCCTGTACAATTCTATATGTTCCATTCGGCTTTTTCAGTCCCATTATCGGCGAATTATATGGACTGCTCATTATTTCTCTCAGAATCCCTTGCTCAATCATTTTGTTTATTACTGGTGTTATTCCTTCAATTATTTCTGGTGTCAATTTATACTGGGGCGTATTTGGGTAACTCGTTCCTTCTTTAACAGAAATTTTAACAGGGTCTACTTCTTTCATTAACCCTATATCTTCTCCCGTGAAGTCCCACACTTCCTGTTTCACTGTTTCTTTCAGTTCAATTGGGATTTTCTCTACATCAAATATTGGAAATAAATCATTCACTTCTGATTCTAACCTTACCATTGTCATTTTATACAATACGTCTTCATCTGGGGTCTGAAATGCAATTCCATCTGGCGTACAATAGATGGTGCAATTCATCTTGCAAAGCAAATCGCGTCCTAATAGGTTCACAGGACTGCAATCACATACCACAAATCGGTGCATTTCACTAAATGGACCAATTTTTACCTCCACTAATTTAGTAAGAGGCGCCTTAATTTGTTGATTCGAAACACCTACTACTTGGATATGTTCACCTGAGAGAGGAAGGTTTGGAATTTCCACTGACCTAACAGTAGAACGGGTAGCTCCAGTGTCCACAAGGAATGTTACATTTGCACCATTCACTTCTCCATCCACAAATGGACCTGCTTGATCTACCTCTAGAGTTGCGCCAAGCACGCACTCTTCCTCCTCTCCTAGGCACCGTCATAAACTTTCATCCGACTCATCAGCATCCTGTCGTAGCCAATACTGAGATATGGCAGCTGCGCGTGGCAATTGTGTTACCTGCTCTCCTCCGTAGAATCCTGTTTCTGCACTGTATTTCTGTTGATTAACACTCTTGGGAAGTGGTGGTTGTGGCACCTGACTTTGTTGGGTAACTACCTCACTCTGCACCTGTGGATTTAATGATTGATTTTCCGTATTAGGTTTTGGAGGAAATTTACATTCGTTTCTCCAATGCCCTAACTTTCCGCAGTTGTGGCATGGCCACTTTTTCTTTGCCTCTTCTATGCTCACTTGACCTTTTCCTTTACCTATATTTGGTTTAAACCTAGTCGGTCCTGCCTCATTAACAGGATTACTCAATTGAGCTTCTTGCTTCTCTGCAACTTTCACTTGTGCCCACATTGCTTTCTCTTTCAATTTACGCTGTCTGCTCTCAATATCATCACTACAATATTTAGCATGCCTCAAAACTTCATCAACTGTGCTATTCTGCCAACAAATCATATGCTGTTTAATCATTTCACTTATCTCTGGTTTCAACCCATAAACAAATCTATATACAAAATGACTCATATCCTTCTCATTTAGTGTCTCATAGCCACTATACTGTTTGAAAACTAACAGTAGCCTCTCGTAGTATGCGTGTACTGATTCTTTGCTTTCCTGTGTGGTTCTGTCTATTTTACCCAATCCGTTTCTTTGGGTGGAATCTTATTTTTCAAAAAGGTAATTACTTGATCATATTTTCTCATCACTTCTGGTCCTGGCGCTCCTCTTTTAGTATCTCTTGGATATTCTACAGTTGGCCAATCAATTGTAATCTTACATTCTGTCCACAAATCAGCTGGTACTACTATATCAAACAATCCATCCAAATCTATCGATAACACCTTTGAAACTTTAACAAATCTCTCCACTTGTCTGTACCATTCTACTGGTTTCTCTCTCAATTTTGGAAAATCATTCGTAAACGACAATATATCCTGTCTAGACCATGGGACATGCACATAACTACCTCCTGGAGTTTCTCTCATCGGGTACTCCCTTACAATTGATTCCTTGTCTGTCACTGCAAAAGCCAAAGACGCTTTGTCTGTCACTTTCTCATTCTTTTTAGTCCATCTGCTTCTCCATCTATCCACATCACCCCATTTCCTCAGTAAAACAATTAATTCTTTTATTTGGGTTAATTTTCCTGATGTGTTCAAATTCTCTATATCTTTTCGCAAAAATCTACTCTATATGGTTTCTGCAACGTTCTCACTTTTACAAATTCTACTCCTAGTTCATTTGCTGTCTCTTCTAATTTGTCATGTAAATTTCTAGCTCTCCATGTAATGCTCTTGCATAAGAACATAATTTCGTCATCCTGATAAGATTTCAGTTTTTCTGTGCCAATTGTCCCTAAAATCAATTCTTCCATGTCTATTTTTAACCTAATTACATCTAAGGGTTTTGTTTCGATCTCTTTCGTTTTTAGAGTTTTCATCCATTCATTCAATTCATCTGGAGTCGGACCTACAGGCGTACTATTTAATTCTATACAATTTTTACTTCTTTCTGGTGTCTCTGATGCAGACTCAGTTACCATAGGTATTCTCCTAAACTCATTCTCATTTATCGTTAAATTAGTAGGTGGGCTTGGTCTATATGTACTAACCAAGTTTCTTGCACCTTCACCGTCTAATTCCATCCCTTCTTTCCTTCTTTGCAAGTGTGAATTCATAGGAATGACTAAAGAATGCTCTTCAATTTTCTGATTCTCAAAAACTGGTATTACTGGACCTATCGTTACTGGTACAGTTACAGCTTCCATATTCATTGTTAATTCTCTTATCTTTTCAGTTAATTCTCTTGTGGTTTTTGCCAATTCAGTTGTATTGTCACTTTCTGTCTTCTCATTTTGTGGAGTTTTCAACTGATCTTGTGACCTATTTATCTCATATCCTCGTTCTGGATTTTTATTCCTCCCAGTTTCCATTGGCGGTGCATTAGGTGTCACCACCTCAGAATTCTGTTGGTATGGAGGTGGGTTTCTGTTTAGAATATCTTCCAGCAATTCATCTTCTGTCTCACTACCACCATACCCATACTTTTCAGTAACCACATGTTTCTTTTTCTCTGTACACTTTCTCTTTGCTTCTTCCTCAACTGTAAAAGCCAGAAACAAACCTCCTGTCATATTAGCATATCTCCAACGCTTTATTCTGTCCTCATGATTCACTCCCCACAACCTTCCGGGTACAAACTCATGATTTCTTAATCCTCTGAATCTTTCTCGTTCATACATCTCATCTTCCCATTCACTTAATGCTTCAAACTGTGTCGGTCTAGGTTTAGGTTCAAGCATTGCCATTTTCTCTCTCAAATTCCGAAGTACAGCTACACTAAATGAACCATTCTCAGGAAAAGCCAATGCTCCATCATTTTTAGTATATTTAGTCCAATTTTCTAACCATATGCAGGTATGATATCCGTATTTCAGCATCATATGTGAAGCTGGTGACTTCGGCGGAGGAATTACTTGTCCCTCTCTAGTCACTACCTTTTTGTCCTTCTTAAAAAAGTTCTTAACTTTAGACATCCACGACGTTTTCTCTCTACCATACTCATAATAAGCCATGATTCACAATTTCTTTCCCTTCTCAAAAGTCCGCGATTCAACACTGTTCTCTATGCGTTATTCGGACCTATCCCAGCGCGACTCACACCAACGCTCCAATCCTAAGCTTCTACGTCACTGGTTTATCTGACCAATCCCAGCGCGACTCACACCAACGCTCCAATCAGAGCGGCTTCTGTAACTAGCGCACTGTCCAATCCCAGCGCAGCTTTTGTCTACGTCAGTTCTGTATGACTAGCGCACTGTCCAATCCCAGCGCGGCTTTTGTCTACGTCAGTTCTGCTCCTGACCCCTCCTTTACAAAAATTATCGGCAATTTACTTTTCAACAATTCTTTGTTAGTTTACAACATTAAAACACATTTCCATTGTCTGATTTCGCTAAACAAAAGTGACAGTTTATTCTAGCTCGCAAGAATACAGTTTCGTTCGATAAGTGTAGCACTTCCCTCTACCTTACCCTTCTTTCAAGAAAGGAGTAAACCCGTTTCTCTGGGGATAAAACACATGTGGAGACTACACTGCTCCTGAGAATTAAGGCCAGAGTTTCACAAGAAAACCGGTTGCTATTTCACTCACACACCTTTTATACAGAAAATGTCCCTATCATAACACAACTTGTGTTATCACCAATATTAACTCAGACAATGCACTATTCCATGTGACTTCTCTTGCCACACGTTTTCCACTTCCTACTTCCCAGAAGCGTTAAAACTTTGACTTACATATAACATAACGCGACTCAACATAGAATGTTAGACATGAAATAATCAATAATCAATAATCACCAAACTAATCTATAGTAACCATAACTCTGCTACCAAGAAATCTGATCCAGCGCTATCAATAACATTTCTTCTCCTATATGTCTTTGGACGTCCAGGTGCAAATATTCCTCTTAAACACAACTTTATCCATATGACGGTGGGGCCCATAACACCGCATATACATTCACTCACTCATTTATTCCCTGGATTTCATCCGTTCTTACCTAGGAGAAAAACAGTTAAATGATATGCTGGAAGGAGACGGGATACCTTTTTATAAAGACGACATTACACTTCTCAAGCTCTAAGGTATTCCGCTCATTGGTCGATGGACCAACTAGTAGGAATCAGTTGATGGTGATTAAGACCAGCTCAACCACTATAAACCTTTAAACATTTACATTTATCATTGAGCTAAAGAACCACTGACTCATTGTTTTAAAGATAATAAAGTTTATATAAAGTTTAGAAGCATGAATAAGTTTCAAATTTATTATTCAGATTATTACATTTAGCATCATTATAAGAATAAATTGAAATTGCAGTGCATACCTATTAGATGGAAAAATAAAGTTCGTCACAGCAAGAACTCCCGAAAGATCTATCTATCTGTCCTGGAAAAACAGGCCTTCTCGTTCCTTTCCCCTTTAGTATTTTAAGAATAAAAGTCTAATGTTTAAATGGAAAAATCTATTAGGATTAAAAAGGTTCTCCAATATCAGCGTCTCATGCTCAATCAAAAATAAAAAATAGCAGCAGCAGCCGCAGCATCAGTTCGTAAAAACGGCAACAGCAGCAGTAATAGCAGCTAACCCCTCCCCTCTAAGAGTAGGTCTTCTTATACCCTAATACTAGCTTACTAAGTGAAAATGTTACATCTTTATGGCGAGATTCTCTCTAATTGGTCCATTCGGGTCAGTATACATCTCATTATGAATATCCTTGTTTCAACCAGTTCTTTGTGGCAAGTTCATACTTTTGTCGTTTCTCACGGGTTCACGACATTATCCCTTAGTTCATGGCTTTCAAACTGTATCCTTTTCTGATACTTTTCAGTCGGTCAGTTTATTGTCCATTCATTTATTCACTGCGACTTCTCACGCTTTTTGCTGTCTTGCTTTGGCACACGTTTATGCGATAAGGTCATCACAGCCTTGACCACGCTTCCATCCTAGGCTTTTGGAATGATCACATGATCCCTCTTGTTCACGGCCTTTCTTTCTTTCGAAACCCCTCTCGCGCCTGCGTACTCTAACTCATGGCGGCCATTTTATTTCGCTGCTCAACAGGCCTAAGCGCACTATTATAAAGATAAACAAAACAGAGTTAAGAATAAAGAATATAAGCCTTTTCGTTTCCCTCCCGTCATTCTACGTACCCCAATTAGGTATTACCTAGCAAAAGCGACATATAAAGCCATCCCTTACTTACCAACGCTTTGTTTTGCCACTACACAGTTTATTTCCAAGCACAAATCATGCATTTATTATTCTAATTAGTACGCAATTGTCAGACTTATGTTATTCACGTTAAAAATTGTAAGTAAATTAGTTTGCACATATATAGCGTGTTACCTTTAACCCTTTACATGTAACATACATGGTTGGTTATTCACTAAGACGAACCTATGTGTTAATTTATTTAACGTAAATATTAGGAGGTTAAAACATTTTCATTTACCCTGCTCCATCAGCAGCGATGCAGTAATCTCCGCCATTACCAAACTATGGTCTGCACACATTTCGTCGGGAGGTCCATTATATTGGCAATAAGCATAGTTGGTCTCTGTTGCTTCTGAGTATGCTCACCGTTAATATATAAATGCGCCCTAAATCTGCATTTTGTTGTTTAACTTCAGCTAGCCATTAATTAGCATTTAAACAGGCATGAATGGGGTGTGAATTTGTTCCCAGGAGCAGAACAATAGGCTGGCCTGAAAGGGTAGAGACGACTCTCCTGAACCTGACAGAATATGCATGGGCAGTTAGGAGGATCTTTGTTCATATTAAAGTGTCAGGTCCTGCTTGAATGTCACATCCTGCTTGACAGGTATGCTGGGGCATTTCGTATGACACTTGGGACACACTTGTCTACCCTGTCACAGGCAAATGTTAGCTGATACTTGAGCAGGATCCTTCTGTTGTCTTCCCAGCCAGTCAGGCCTCAATCTCAGTGCACCTCTTTTGACACTGTCACAGGACTTCTAGGTTTACAGGTCTGCTAGGCCCATCTATTTGACAGGTTTGCTATGTTTATATATAACATTTGTGGCGCGCTTCAAAGGAGGAAAACGGAATGCCTAAACAATGTGTGTGTATCCACTGTCTGGTTACTCAAACCTCAGCTTTTTTATACCAGACTTTGGTCTCTGAAGTTGTTATGGAAACAGGGATTGCATCTAACTGGATTTCGTTATTGGATTTGGGAGGACACTGGGATCACCTTAGTACACTCCCCCCCACACACCCTCATCCCTCAAGGCCCAAGTTTAGTGTGGGTAAGATTAGTCCTGGGAACTTTTACCTCATTGGTTAGGGTGTCCCCAGGGGTCATTCCTACCCACTAGCCCGTACCAGGTATAAAGACACTCCTGGACCTAAGGAACATCAGAACCTTCTAAACCTGCTGTCTGCAACCTGAGAAAGGCCTGGAGAACTGCTCTCCTTCTTGCACCCAGGACAAAGACGTGAACTCCCAGGGTCATAAGGCTGTACTCCTGTTAAAGCTACAGGGACACAACAAGATAAAAGAGGCCTTTTCCTGCAACTGCCCAGCTGTCCAGGGGCTACTGGACTTTGACCAGACTCTGCTATGGACTCTACCTGCCATCCTGTGTGTCTCTAAGTGCCTCCCTGAGGGGCTCTAATAGTATACTCCTGTGGTGGACTGGGACTTAAAGGATTAAAGTCAGAAGATAAAATCTTTGACCAGGACAAATCTGGTTAATATATCCAATCCACGCTTCATCACATTCAGCATTTAATTGCACCCACGTCCTCTTCTACCGTGACCATTGACTATCATTGGCACTTAGAGCTTCTTGGCAGTATTTCTACTTAGAATTTAACAATTCATATCTCCCGTACCCTTTATTTGATTTTTGTTATATTGGTGGTATTTTATCTGTTACACATTACTATCTTTTTCTAATTTATTTTGGGATTTTTATGGTTTTTGCATCTCAACTTTATTAGTGTTTTAGTACTGCATAGTTGTTTTACGCATTGCTCCTAAGTTAAGTCTGCCTGCTCTGTGCCGCAGCTACCAGGGGGTTTAGTTCCGGTTAATTTAGTGACTATAAGGGTTCAACTGACAACAATTTTGAATATTACTTGAGGTCGGTACTTACTCCCCTCAACTAATAATAACCCATTTTCTTTACATAGAGCAAATTGAATTTCAAGTTGAACAAACGTTGTGACTGTTTATTTCTGTTATGTTGTATTAACAACTTTCAACTAGAAAGAGAAAGCAGACAATACCAATGGCTTCTTATCCTTCAAAGTGCCAGACAGTGGACATTAGGAGTCCTAAGGTACTCACAGTTATATTAGAATAGTAAGCAGTCTGTTCATTATAGCAGAAAGAAACACTCACACAGTCTCCTTTTATTATTTTAATTACCCTTCCTTTTGTTCCTACCCCAACACACTTTTCCCTCTCCTGGTCACATTAATAATCGGTGCTGCCTGGAGATGGGATCTGTCTAGCAATGTACACTCCTGAGAATGACATTAGATCTGACATGCCAACAGTCTATACCTTTTTCTTCCTCACTTTCATCAAATGCGAAATCCAACTAATCCAAAATGCAGCCTCAAGCCTTTTTCTCCACCTCCATCCAGGAGAATGCATGACTTGAGTTCTGCAATAGCTTAACTACTGTTCCTGCTGCTCAAAGAGCAATGTTCCAGGCACTCTACATCATACAACAAGCCTCCCAAGAGAAAGGACCACTATGCCTACAAGTTCAATTCAGTAAATCCAAGCAAAATAGAAAACTGGGCTCTGGGCTTGCACCAGGGATCATTAGTCCACAATAGTATAAGAAATTCATATGAGGCAACACTTTCTCACTACAAGTTTCCAAGCTCTGGAACTCTCTACCAGTCAAGCTTCAAAGCATTCAGGCACATTTACACCTAAGAAGAGATGGGAAAATGTGGCTATTTAACAGGTAAGTACATCATCCCACAACCCTAGGCTAGAACCTTTAATTACAATCTACAGTCTACAAATATGGAAAAGCCCAACCAGCATTTAACTTCTTTCTGTAGAACCATCACAATATATTGACCAATGTCGTCCACCCTGGGTATTATATAGTAACGTCAATTTATATACAATTCTTCTGGCCTGCGCTACTGCTAATACCATATCAATCAGGGGTCGGGCAGTCAGTTATAGTTCAAACAGGCTGCATAATACTTGCCTTTTACTGCTTCATCCTCCTACACTCACATAAAAGAAAACTTGTACAGGTCATATCCATTACTCAGTAGTGTATCAGACTATATCAATAAACTACCCTGTTCAAAGCTTCCAGTTTACTGAAAAACCTTAAACTGCATACCTAGCCCTCACATTTCTACATCTATCACCAGTAGCAGCTGGTGTGTGGGTGGAGTGGCGAGGCGGGGGGATGACAGTCGGCCGACGGTCGATGGGGAGGTGTGGGGGATGGGAAACGAACAACAAGAAATCATCGCAAAAAGAACTTACCTGCCGCTCTTCCCTGTGTCCTCGCTGCAGCACAGGCTCCCAGACTCCCCTGCAGCTAATCTTGACGCTGCTCTCATGCTTGAAAGCAGCATCAGGATTGGCCTGAGCGCCATGAATTTTGTGCTCCCAGAGAGACTGGGAGCCTGTGCTTTGCTGTCTCCAACCCAGCAATGCAGCTGGATTGGCTGGCCTGAGATGGCCGGTCAAACCGACATGCGCACTGATCACAGTGCAACCACTCCCTCTGTCATTGCCCTCACGATGGCCTCACCCCCAAGACTGCCCAGCCCTCAGAACCTGAAAAATAAAATGATAATAAACCCGTTTTATTATCCTTTCATTTTTCAGGTTTTGAGGCTGGCAGGTGGGGTGATGCTGCTCCGCCAGAGCAGAGGAGCCGCCACTGTCTATCACACTGCTAAGCACAAGCACAATAACTACGCCTAAGTGATCAGGCCATCACTCATGACATGGAAACTCTTCCAACCCAGGATCAAAATAAAGACAGAACCTTTCCAACCACGCACCATACACTATGTAGCATGATACCAGTGTAGGCAAGCACTTCAGCGCAGCACATATGTGTTGCGAGTGATATATAAGTGTTTCAATACAATATGATAAAGGATGTGAAAGCTGGTCTATCAGTCGAGAGAGCTCATAAAACAGCTAAAATTGCATATTTAATCACAAAAACGTTATTATCCCTTTAATGCCCCCAATTTTATGTCAAATCGAACGTTTTTTTAAACTCCTTTTCAATTTTTTTGTGATTTCCATGGAAACTGTTTTCCACCCTGACCTACATTCCATGATGATTTTCAGAGAACTAACTGAATAGATTGCTGGGAGTTTTACCTTTGGCTGCTTCCATCTTGGAGTCTGTGAATACATGCAAATATGGAACTTTTGCTTTGATACTTTTCTGGAATTTAGAAAAACTGTTCCAGTTCAGTCAATCAAACGGCTACATTTCCGTTTGACGAAAATGTTCGAACACTTGAGTTTAGAATATTAGACCCCTTTTAAGGTCTGGTTAAACAGTTGGCTGTCTCATGTCAGCACACATACAAAACATCATATAAAACATGCAACACACAATATAAAACATAAAATAAAGAAAGGGCTTTGGCCTTCCCTCTTTACTCATCAACTTGTTTAAACAAACTCCTTCAGTCATTGATCTGATGGTCTGTCCATCACGTTTTGGGGGCCAGCCCAGGGCATTTCACTGTTGCTTATTTGTTTTGCATCGGGAGCAAAAATAAGTCCCTCTTGTGCCATGCATCTGGGGTCCAACAAACACATATGAAAATATTTTCTTCCATACATCAAGGTCTGGAATTAATTATGCGGCTCAGTTGAGCCCAGGGGGCAGCCTAACCGTATATCCTTTTGATCTCTCATGCAATTGGCAACGTCCCCTGACCACATGCAGCCATTAAGTAGGCTCACAAGTAAACACTCTAGCTGCTCCCTTCTATTTTAATATTCATGACGGTGCCCGTGTGGAACGTTTGTTTTTGCCTGCTAGAGCCCGCATACCGCTCAGCGAGGGGGACTTCTGCGCCCAGTGTTCTTCGCGCCAGGGGAGGCGCCGACGCATTTCCAGAGCGCCAGGAGGCGCATAAGAGGCTGCCAGGGCTCCTGCATTGCGGGACGCGTGCGGGCATGCCCGGGCCGCGCACAGGCCAAGGGCGGGCCCGTCCACGCCCGTCCGAGCCCGGAAGAGGCTGGGCTGGGCCCACCCTCTGTCATCGGTGCAGGGGTGTAGAATCCACATTTCTAAAGTATTGCTCATTAATATAAACTGACTTGTTAACTAGTATTCAATGGCTAAACGACTTAAACAAAAGGATGTTTTTACATCCTCAGGGGGGGGTCTCGTGGGGACCCTCGACACCTTCCTGACACGGGCGGAATCGGTGCCGACACACGAAATACAGCTAAGGGAAAAAAGACTCTTTTTGGATAGTGTCGTGACCCATAAAAGATCATCATTAGGTTGCATAAGCAGGGCTAAATCTCCCGCAGGCGCTAACACACAGATGCCGTGTACCTGCATGATGACTCAGTAATTACGGACAGACCCGGGGGGCAAGTGGATTCAGCGACAGTGATCCTAGATGTGGACTCACTCATCCCAACAGATACCTCAGGCACGGGGACAGTTGCGGCGGGAAGTGGTGCCACGCCGGTGCAGGAGGCGCCCCGCTCCCCAGAGGTCTTGCCCATTGTGCCTCTCGTACCTCTGGCCTCAATTGAAACATTAACAGCACCTTAGCCCGGGCCCAGAGAGGTCACAACTAGATCTAAAAAGCACCTAAGGGTTAGCCCAAGGGGGAGTGGGACGGGATCGATATTAACAGCTAATAACGAACCGCCGGCAAAACGGTCCAGGCGTGGTGCCCCCCAAAAGCCAAGGCAGAAGCCCAGATTAAAGCAGCCACCTTCCAAATTGCCAAATCAAGATCTCACGGCCTTGGAAGACGCACAAGGGTCATCAGGGCATCCTACGCAACAGGATTTAGCCCCCAGCCCACCGATTCCCGATTGCAATGATGATCAGTGGAGAAGACTTGAGACATTGGTGTCTGTGCTGCTGGACCCCTTATTATGTAAATTACGGTCAATTGAGGAAACACCTGTTGATTGAACAGTCAAATAGCACATCATTTAACCTATCTAATACAGGGGGGTGTTGCTGTAATCATTCTGTTCAACCACTAGTGGTACCATCTGTGGCTCAGGGGGTACCGGAAGGGGGAGAGCCCGTGACAAGGATTCCACCTTCATTACCTTTAACGGCTCTGATCCCCGAATACATAAACGAGCTGACATGGTAAATGACATGGTAAATCATATCCCTCAATTTAATACTGTAGCAGCACGCCCTAAGGCTCAATCTAGGAACCTGGGTGTAAGGGATGTAAGGGCAGTGGAGGCAGGGTCCGATAAGGTCCAATTGGAGATTCCGCATAATGCTTCGAAGGGGGAAAGTGCACACCAACAACAAATGAGAGGGGAAGATATGCCAGTCGCCCCTTATAGCGTTGAGCTCCCAGTAATAGATCTCACACAAGCAAGTTGCCCATACACAGTGGTTCTGACAGGTGTGCCAGGACATAATGCACAAGAGGAGTCCACTGTTCAGCTTATTAATAAAGTGCACATTGGATGTGCAAGTATGCTAGATTCAACATTAAAGATCATCTGCACATTCTTATGGCCAGGAGGGTGTCTTGGATTGGCAAATCGAGGAAAGTTTTTTTAGGAGACTGCGTTATTGTCACGTTTAGATACCCTGAGATGGCGCGTGGGATCCTCTCGTATTCAGCTGGTTTATTCGTCATAGAGTCCAGCATTAAACCACTACCCTTGGTTTTTTTTATAGACCAGCGCCCAACCTTAATCTTACACAATGTTACGCAGGACAGGACCAGGGAACTGGGTGGGGCGGCAGGCCTGTGGCGGTAACTAATGCATTTGCACCACTGAAGGATTTGAACGACATCGACTGACTAAACCATAGGGAGGGTGGGGGTAGAGTCAGTGATATCCTTTTGGCCAACGCTGACACAGCAGAGAGGAGTGTGGAGTCCTATATGGGGACAACAATACTATCCCCTGTGGAGTGCAGGGAACCTGATATCTCGGAGATTAATCTTGTGGGTAGGCCAGCCATCCTGCGGAGGAATATGACACTTTACAACGCACGCGTTACAACGCGTGTCATTACAACAATTTTTTTACATCGCAAAATCCATTACAACGCATGTCGTTACAACGCATAATCCATTACAACGCAATTACTATTCTAACTCTGCCGGGGCGTTACTTTGGGGAATGCATTGTAATGGATTATGCGATGTAATGACATGCATTGTAATGGATTTCGCATTGTAAAACATTTGTTGTAATGACACGCGTTGTAATGACACGCGGGCGTTGTAAACGATGTTTCCCCCTGCGGAGTAGTACTGGGCTTGCTGATTCTATTGTGGTGAGCAGTGGGGGAGACATAAAAATTATCTCGTGGAACATAGCTGGACTATCTAGTAAATTTGGGGAGGAGCAATGGCTCACTTACGTGAGGGAGTACCACATAATATGCCTTCAGGAAATATGGGAGACAGGTAAAAACTTTTTTATTGAAGGATATAAAACCTTCTTTTGCCCAGCAGTTAGATCGGTATCCGGTAGAGCAAAGGGGGTTTGATCATGTTCATAGATTTGAGAATACAGGGCAGTTGGAAGTATCTGGCTTGGGACTCAAATGTCGTCCAAGGATTAAAATTCTCGAATAACACCTTTAGGGTAATTCTAATAAATTTTTACAATGTAATGCCAAATGCGCAGGGCGCAAGCAGTCTCCATGGACTAAATACACGGCTGGAGCATACACGAGGGAAAGGGCTGGCTCAATCACAATTGATTCTAGCTGGCGATTTTAACTGTCACTTGTGCCCACACTTAAGGGTGGCACAGGGTGATTGGTCATCCTGTTCATTAAGGAAGGGACCGCACCTGGAGCACACCCAGGTTGGACGGGAACTGACTGATCTTTTATACTCCTATGGGTTAACCCACACGATGGACATGATCGTTAACAAAAAGGGTAGTCCGGTTCCTCCTACATATAAAGGGAGAGGTTGCCATTCATATATTGATTTTATTTTTGTTTCCCCTTTATTGAAAAGGGGTGTATTGAAGTTTAATATACAACACAGTGTGTTTAGTGATCATAATCCACTCATCTTAGTGCTTGCTGCTCAGTCCCAATTGCCAGTATTAAATAGACAGGAAGGGGGTTTGGCAATTGCTGTGACGGACCAAGGCAGAAGGCTGAGATGGGCCCAGGTTGACACTGTTGCTTTTAATACCTCCCTATTTGATGGAGGTTACCAGGAAATACTGAAATGTTTAGATCTAGGAGTGGAAGGGGCTGAACTAATAGAGGCTTTTATGAATATCGCAAACTTGGTGGATAACTTGTTGAAGTCCTCATCACACGCGTACAGCGGGGGCCCCTCTAGGTGGTTTGATAGCCAATGTTCGCAGGCCCTAAGAGAGTTAAAAGTGGCACTTATGCAGACCCCAAGGGACAGGGAGCGGGTGACTGCTTGCCGTTCAAGTTACAAACTAGCTGTCAAAGGACGAAAGGGCCATTTACAACGTGCAGCCTGGGAGGAGCTCACGGAGGTGGCGGAGTTGAAGGACTCTGCCCGCTTTTGGAGAGTAATCAATAACCCTTGTTTTATGGACCCGAATAAGCCGGGGCTAAGCAATAATATTCTGCCAGAACAATGGCAGCAGCATTTTCAGGGCTTGTATAACCACCCTCATAGTCAGGATGAGATGCAGACTCCAACCGCATCACTAAGTATCAACCCTGTTACCTTCTCCCTGGATGAAGTTAGTTTAGGAATCGAGGGCTTGATGAGGAACAAGGCACCGGGGCCAGATGGGATCCCACCAGACCTCTTTCGTTGTAACACGGAGGTCTGGGCCCCTCTTCTAACTAGGGTACTAAACGCGGCAATAAGCTCAGCAATGCCAGCATCTTGGTCTTCCGCCATTATTGTGCCAATTTTTAAGAAAGGCGACAGGGATAGCCCACACTGCTACCGACCCATATCCCTGATAGATGTCTCAGCGAAGGTTCTGGGGCGGGTGATTTTAAACAGGTTGATGGAATGGGCAGAGGCTACACAAATCATTACGGATGCTCAATACGGGTTCCGTTCGGGGAAATCCACCGTAGATCAATGCCTCAACTTGTACCTCATAACAGCAAAATATACAGTAGCTAAGTCTGGGGCTATACCTAGCCTTTATGGACCTCACCGCGGCCTTTGACCGCGTGAATCGCAGTAAATTGTGGGCAATAATGGATGATCTCGGGGTGGACCCGGCAATAATAAACATTCTTCAATCGCTGCATTCCAATACTAGAGCTGCTGTTAGATACACACAAGATGGGAAGGTAACGGATCATTTCAAGTGTTCAAGTGGGGTCAGACAAGGATGCATATTAGCGCCGTTTTTGTTTCCCTATATATTAACGGTCTAGACGCCACTTTGCGCGAGATTAAAGCAGACCTGCCTAGAATAGGTGCAAGAGTGGCTCCGGTTCTGCTTTACGCAGATGACGCGGTGCTCCTCGCCCGTACCCCACATGGTTTGCAGCTTTTAATTGATGGTTTTGTGAGGTTTATGGAAAACTTGGATATGTCCCCTAATCTTGCAAAATCATTTGTCATGGAAATGGGGAAGAAGCCAAGCAAATCTTACAATTATACCATAGGCTCATATACCCTAGGTAAAGTCCCAGCCTTTGCATATTTGGGCATGTTTTTTGTTGTTCACTTGAATTTAAAATATTTATTAGAGGAAAAGTGCCTGGCCCTGAACAGGTCTAGAGGTTCTATTGCAAATTTTGCACATAGGCTAGGATGTTGGACTCCGGGTATGATCTTAAAGTTATATAACTCAATCTGTTGCGCCAAGGTTCTGTATGGAAGTGAGGTGTGGGGATTCGTCAAGACTACTAATTTGCAAAGGGAGGAGAACAAATACTTGAGGTGTTTACTGAAGGTCCTACATAGTATCCCGGCATTTAGTGTTCACGAAGAACTGGGGGTCAAATATATTTCAGACCTGGTGGCAGTTAAGCCCCTACTATGTTGGCTGAAGATTTGACCAAATGTAGAGGCGGGTCTGACAAGGCTGGTAATTCAGGACTGTCTCTCCTTAGACCACGCTACGAAAATCCCCTGGATAAAATATGTTCGGGATTCTTTTACCAAACTAGGGCGTGCAGATCTGTTTTCCAAACCGGATACAATAAGACCCAAGGATAAGGGTGATATCAAAGTTCTGTATTCAAAGTTTGCCATGGCGCAACGTGAAGCCGGTGAACTTGTTAAACATACAGTGAGAGATCATATTCTAGTTAAAACAACTCAGGGTATAGAACCATATTTAACACTAATGACGAGTGCACATGATAGATTTTTAATTACTCGTTTTAGATTACATTTTATTAATCATTTATTGGCGGTACCGGCAGGTTTTATCATAAACCCAGAAGAGTGAGGGCCCTGTGGCTGCGACAATAGGTCTCCACAGGATACCCTTCATTTAGTCCTGCTCTGCCCGTATTACGCCTACCCCAGAAAAATGTTTTTGAAGGGCCTGTTAAGAAAAGTTAGATTTAGGCAGGCTCGTATAGCTTTGTTGTTTTTAAAATTATCATCTGATGTTTTTACTCTTTTTTGTGTGGTCAACTTTTTAAGAGCTGCTCTAAAGCTAAGAATCACGAGGGGGGACTGAAGTTTTGAGGTATTTTTGTCATTCCCCCGCAATACCTAGTCTAAGTGGTTGAATCATGTATGTGGTAACCCTCTCAGAGCCTGTTTTAGTGAAATGTATCCTTGTGAGATATTTTATGAATGACTTGTTATTTATATGCTTTTATGATTTGTTCATCAAATCGAATAAAGTTTACTACTACACAACTCCTTCAGTCATTGATCTGATGGTCTGTCCATCACGTTTTGGGGGCCAGCCCAGGGCATTTCACTGTTGCTTACTTGTTTTGCATCGGGAGCAAAAATAAGTCCCTCTTGTGCCATGCATCTGGGGTCCAACAAACACATATGAAAATATTTTCTTCCATACATCAAGGTCTGGAATTAATTATGCGGCTCAGCTGAGCCCAGGGGGCAGCCTAACCGTATAGCCTTTTGATCTCTCATGCAATTGGCAACGTCCCCTGACCACATGCAGCCATTAAGTAGGCTCACAAGTAAACACTCTAGCTGCTCCCTTCTATTTTAATGTTCATGATTAGAAAATATATATATATATATATAAGAGTAATAAATGAATATAAGTTTCACTAACACGTCAATTACATGCATACTGTATTACTTTCACAGCTTTCTGTTCGAGGAGCGAAAACAAAAGTCCAGTTTCATCATCCCTGGTTATGGGAGTTGGATTTGTTTTTCAAAGTTTGAAAAGCACATCCTGTTGATGCCTAAACTCGAAACCTGAACCACTATATAGGGCAAATAAGCAGCTGATGTTGCCTTTCATGAATTTCAAGACCCATGAGCCGCCTCTGCAGGTACCCATGGATTAACTGTATATGTTAGCGGGATCGCTACCTGCACCACTCAAAGTCTTTCTTTGCTGCCCCTATCCTATAACACATGCTGAACTTCATTCTTTGAGCCCATGGCATGCTCTTCATGTTGCAAGGACCATTTTTTGATCTGAGGTGGTTGCTTGGACTTGGACCCTTGGAAGAGAGGCACTAGGGGGCAATGGTCGATGCACACATGGAACTCACTGCCATACAAGTATAGGTGGAAATGCAGGTATCCCAACAGTACTGCTATGGCCTCCCGGTTGATCTGTAAGTATCTTTGCTCGGGCTCAGTAAGGGCTCTGCTGGCTTGGGCAACTAGGGCCTGTTTTCCGTCTTGCTGCTGTTGCATCAGGAATGCACCTAATCTTGTGGGGCTAGCATCCAGAATCAGCTCTGTCATTCTGGAGGGGTCATAGTACTTCATGGTTATATCTGCTGACAGGACAGCCTTTGTATTGGTGAATGCTTTTTGTTCCTTCGATTCCCACACCCACAGATATTCTACTTTGAGAAGGACACAGAGTGAGTAGGCGAGTGCAGCAAAGTTTTGCATGAATCTGCCTCAATATGTGTCCATTCAGAGGAGGCTTCTGACTTCGGGCATGTTGGTTGGCATTCTGAATCTCTTGCATTTACTTCGATTCAGGTGACACCCCTTGGTGTGAGAACCAATATCTGAAGAATTTAATGTCTTGTATAAGAAATTCACATTTCTCCCTTTGGAAAGTAAGCCCATAATCCCACTTTGATTGATTCTTTTTAGCAGAGCTCAGAGGGGACGATTGTGTTGATCAATGGTGGGGGCAGATTAAGATGTTGTCACTGACACTTAAGATGTCATGCAGTCCTGTTAACACTTCTCATATGCAATTTTGAAAGACTTCTGCCACACTTGAGATTCCAAAGTTCAGCTGGAGGTAATATCACAGCCCAAATTGTGTAGAGAACAGCGTGATGTATCTAGTTTCTCTTCTGAGCTTAATTTGTTGGTAATCAGATTTTAGGTCGATTTTTGAGAATCACTTGACTCTGTTGATCTCTGTGAAAATGTCGTCGATAGTGAGTGTTAAGTCGCGCCACCTCTTGATTACTTTGTTGGGTAGCTGCATGTCCATGCAAATGCTTAAGACGCCTGGCTGTTTCGGCTTGCACTCTAAAACAATGGAGGAGACCCAGAGGGTTGGGCCCTAAACTTTCTCGAAGATTCTAGAGACCTTGAGCCGTTCCAGCTCACGTTCAATTTGGGTTTGTATGTGGAACAGGATTCGCTTGTGGTGAAGCGCTACTGGCTGTATGGTAGAGTTGATGTGTAGTTTGACAACCTTTTTCTTCAGGCACCCAATACCTTGAAACAGTTCTGTGAACTCACCAATGTAATTGCATGACAGACTGCTGTTCCTTATGGAATGCAAATGCAATCAGTTTTAGTGATTTAGCTGCACTGCAAATAATGAGGGTTGTGCCTTTGGTAAGGGGTACGAAGAATCATGCCAGGATAAAATTGTTGTGATGGACAACCCTGGTCATGAAGACTCTGACTAGATTGATGGGATTAGCACTGCCATAGGGGAAGATCTTTGTCTTCGTCCTATTCAACTTCGGTGGTGACTGTAGTTTCTGGTATTCCACCATTGCTATTACCGACACAGTGGAGCTGGTGTCCATGAAATAGTTCATCCAGCCTCCATGAATTCTTAGATGGCACTGTGGTTGCTTCTTTTTGGCATTTTGTGCTGGCCTTTTCAATGAAGAGATGAGGTGGACTTGTTCTTGGTCCGAGGAAGCTGAGCTGTCAGAGTCCACAAGTTGCTCTTCCTTCCTGTCTCTGGAATCTAGGTCTCTAACTACAGATTTGGCTCTTCTCACTGTCACATCTGCCTTTTTTGCACCCTGCGTGTTGACTTGCAGACCTCTCAAAGTGGTTTGGTTTTACACATGCAGAGCAGATATTTCTGCTGGCAAGACATGTTGGCCCTCGGTGTGCGATGCTGCCGCAGTTGACTGCCTCTGTACTTGGTGGCTTCTGTCTTATGGCGTATGCTTCTTCTTTAACCTCAGCTTTGATCATTTTCGATGCAAGGGACAATGTGATGTGGGCTGCCAGAGCATTTGCCAGTTCGTGGGCTTGCCCTAGAGCAAGCATTGTTGCTAGCAGCATTACGGCAGCCTTCAGAATCTCTTTTCAGAGAACTGATGACAGGTACCCTGGAATGATTTGTGCACGCAGCTCCTCCTACGTCGCAAAACTTACATGTGCTGGCTAGGCCTGTGAGGTGTGCATTGAAGGCATCACTAGTTTTGTTTGGTCTTTGCTTGACGTAGGATACATCTGTCGTAGTCAGGATTAGTATGTGTTCCGAATTGCAAATTCGAAGCAGCTAAGGTGGCATAGGCTTCGGACAGATTGGGTTATGAGCATGCAGAGAGGTAACTGCATGTTGAAATCAGCCATGCCTTAATTACCAATTTGTCAGGATATCGCAGCTGGGTGTGATTCTGTGGCTGATTTGTTGTTGTTCAGCAGTACGGAGTCAAGGACGTCCTCGAGAGCACTTATTGGCCCGAGGCACCGAAGCCGGGGTGCGTGAGTTTCAGTTCCAACATGTCATAGTCGGCATTGTGACTGGGTGCAGTGCTTGTAGGCCACCAATAGGGGGCAGACGTGTGCTGTAACTAGGCAGCCTGCTGCCACCTAATGCCGGCGGCAGGAGTCGGGCATGTGCTCCTTGCACAGTGACTGCCTTTGTTGACAGCCACAGGTGAATTCAGCAGTGTGTGGGGCCTGGATCACCGGCCTCATCACTATGCTATTGTGATCTTGTTGTGCCTTATAGGAACAGTGACTCTGGCGCGGAATCAAATAGAAAGACTCGGACACACACAGGCTGGCTTCCTCGCTCCGCCGTCCTGCCAGAGATCCCGCCTCTTTATTTATACTTTCTCCTGACACTCAGTGTGGATGCATGGGGGCGCTCTCGCAAGAACGACATAGCAAAAACTGATAAATTATGGATCAAGATGTGGCAGTGGAAAGATGGTGGCATCACGAGAGGCGGAGCATGACAGTCAATTTATACATTTATTTTTTTGTAATTCTGTGTCAAAGAAATTGGCAACAAGGACAAATGTGACATTAAATATGTTCTGTCCTACTTAATTGGTTACAAAGAGGCTGCATTTTAAAATATCTTATGGGGTTAAGGCACCAGCTGCAGAGATGTGTGCACAGCAATTTTTAGGGGATAATAAGAATGGTAACATAACTCTAGTGGTTACTGCACTTTCTAGGTAGATCAGTGTTTTATCTAGTCACAGTTTTGACTCATAAAGTTGCATGGAAGGTTAATGTGCCTGGTGCAAAGCACATAGTGTAACAGGCAAAGACACAGATTTGTATTTTATGTAGATAGGTAGGTTGGTTACTGCTTTTGACACAGAGATCTTTTTGTTACAGTTCATAAGTTGCAATACTTTTAAGATAGCACATCTATTTACCAGTATCAAGGATCCACATGCAAACGACAAGACATAGGTTTAGAACCTTATTGGTTTTTTAGGTCTTGCGCCTAGCGTTGCACTGTGTAGCAGTGCTCGCGCAGCGCGAGACATTTAGTTGTTGAAAAACGGGGATTCAGCACTGACCTAGGAATCGCACACACTCGTGCGTGTGCGATTCCTTTTGTGCTACCCCATTGGCCTTTTCGTGCATCTTTTTTTAAAAGACTGCACGCAATTGGCCAAAGGCGGGCGCATTGCTCCGCCCATGGCCTATTGGTGTCTATTACGCGCTTGGTGCGCGTAATAGTCACCAATAGGCCATGGGAGGAGTATCGTCTTGTCTATGTAGGTGGCGGAGGGGGCGCGCCGCAGACCGAACGCGCTATCAAGATGGCGTCCGTTGTTGCAGGCTGAGCGAGGAGAAGGATTCAAGGGAGCCTTGTGCCCTCGGAGGTATGTATATGATTCCGTGTATGATTCCAGGTTCTTTCAAACATACATTGCTGAAAAGAATTGGATTCTGGAGGCGCAAACAGCATTTTCAGCCATGCCGTGTGCGTGATCGGTGCATGTGTAGATTACGTGGGGTGTACTGAAAAAACGGTAGAAATTGTTTTATACCTATGACCTGGTAGGGGGAAAAAAACGGACATCACTTGAAAAAACACGCCTTTTTGCCCTTTCGGTAACAAATGGGAGTATAGTTTGGAATTCGTGTTAGTGTGGGTGTACCTTTGATTATAGTTGTAGATGCCACTGGGATCTACTAGCTTGTGCCTGATTCCTTTTAGTCCCCTGAAATTAACGCATTCAGATGAAGTAGAATATTCTAGTGTAGTCTCTTCTAGAAAGTGAAATGGTGTGATCTTTGTTCTATTTATATACCGGTCGCGGTGGCTTGCATTTCTGCTTATTCAGAATGCTTTACTCCTGTTTCAGTGTGATTAATTGTCACAAAATGAATCGATTTCTCATTAACAACTAGTTACAATAGCTTGCACATTATCGTCGTAGTGGAAGTCTTTCTAGCACACTTGGATATTCCATGGTAATTGTGCAGTCACACCCTTTTAGGAGGCGCACTGTCTTCTGGAGTTGCACTTGCCGTATAAACTGTTTTGGAATGTTCAGCCGTCAAGCTAGAGATGCCCGTGTGTGAGCTTGGGGGTGGGGGATGCTAATTTTAATGAAAGGCCCCGTTATGTGGGTGTATATTGTGATGGGAAACTTTAAGGTAGTTACTTGTTAACTGTGCCCGCTGAACGTCATTGCACGCTTTGTTGTTGTCCAGGACACGAATACAAGCAGCTGTTGCTTAAATGCTTTCCTTTCCTTGAGCTTCGAGCCCCATTATGTGTTTGTTTTCCGCGGCCCTCAACGTAGGCTACTTAAATTTAGACTGTGAGCAACACCCTCGTGCATCTCGCTTGGTGTTTACTTGTTGGTTTTGTAGAGCGTAGGATTGATATGGGAAGTTGCTGAGTGGTCTTTAAAGTGACTGGTTAAGGGCTGAGCACTTTTTGAATCCATGTGTTTTGAAGTATTTTGGTCTTAATTTGTCTTAGATGGTTTAAAATGACATGGTACAGGTTTGAGCTTCTTAAAACAAATCCCTTACATTTATTTTATTAATCCATCTAAGCTGATAACATTGCTCAGTGAGTTAATCAACTGCAACAGACCTACATGGCTGTGGAGATTTTTATGCAGCCTTCAAATTTCAAATTTGAATCCCTGCTGGGTAAGCCTATGATTATTCTGAAGCTAAGAGTACCAACAATAAGTTGTGGTAACTCCTGCTATTTAGTGCTTTGAACGTGTATTCTTGGGATTTGCTCACTGGGTTATTCTCCCGCTGCAGCGTTTACAGCACATCTTGCAGATTACAAATGTGCATTCTACTGTAGTTAGGGTAGTCTATCATCGTTCTGAGATCGACATAAAAAGTACTTTTGAATGGAGATGATGCCTTCTTACAGTGCTTTTTAGCAACATTCCTGTGGCAATAACTGAAATGCCACTACTAAACATCCTTTAGAGTATTTACCGACCATTTGTCGGCAAAGCTTCCAAAAGGTGCTCATAATTCATTCACCTTGTTATTTGGCTGGCCTTTGCGGAGTATGCTAATGCTGAAATGAAGCAGTGGTGACTTTTGTTCTTTTTCAACATTTTACATATTGTGCTTTGAGCATCAGGTGTATGTTTCTAAGAAAAGTACATTCATAGAGTGGCGTTTCATATTTGAGCACTCTGCAGCACTTTTTTTCTGTGAAACCATGTTGTAAACGCTGGACATCTGACAGCAAAACAGCACCTAATGCATGTAATGGTATCAGCCTACAACTATATTTTACTTGATATACAACATCACTGTGTTAACAAGCATTTGCAATGCAATAGGTCTCGCATTTGTGAGCGTTTGAGCTATTGGCATTGTAAATGACAGTGCCTTTTACTTATGTGTTTTGAAAACACTGCCTGCCTTTCTTCTCATAAGCAAGGACTATAAGTACAAAGTGCATGTTTACGCACTGCTTGCAGGTTTTCAAAACACATAAATTAAAGGCATTGTCATTTACAATGTCAATAGCTCAAACTCTCGTTTCTCAAACTGTAGTTATCCTTAGGTTGCTAGAAAGGTCGCTTTTGGATAGTAGATAAGTCTTATTAGTACAGACAACTGCAACCACTGCATTATGTTTTAATTCATGACTTTGTGTTTCTCTTAGCCATGCACTTTTAGCATATAATGTCTACAAGTAAGGAGGATATGTGACTCCTACACCTTGTATCCCTCTTTGCCTTACGTACAATTTCCATTTCCTGTACATTGATTTCACACTTTCTATGATTTATTGCAGGTGTCTCCAACCAGGCAATTGCTGCAGCCTTGAGTTCATTTTTAAATGCGAAATAGCACAGGGTTACATTTTCCTTTTAAAGTTGAGGGAAGGCTGTTTTTATTTTACAGTACTATCATCAGGCTGCAGATAGCAGGGCCTGATAATGAGCAGTGCTCAGTCAGATTCATGACCCAGACTGGGGCATAGGTGAAGAACTGAAGCACTGAGGTATTTAACTCTTAAATAAAAGTCCTTGCCAACTCAGTATTAGTGAGTGTGAAAACAAATCTGTTTCTGAAGGCTTTTAAATGGAGAAAATTAAAATGAAAAGTTACCTTGATGATTAAGTTAACTCTTCATTTGAATTTTCTCCTATTTCAAAGTGTTGCATTTACAAACAGCAGGCTTCTTGCTGCCAGTGACCAGTACACACTGTCATATTTATAACTGAAAAATACAGGCATTTTTTTAAATGGGAGAAATTGAAACTGAAGAAAAATACTTCTATGAAACATTAAGGGTCATATTTACAAGTGAAGTAGCGGAGCGCGGCATTAGCCTTGTTGGCTTAACGCCACGCTCCGCCACTTCTGAAACGCAGGGCTGCACCGTATTTACCAGAATACCGTGCAGCCTTGTGTTTCCCCCTGCTCTGGTGCAAATTTAGCTGCCTAGCGCCTAAGCAGGTCCCCTTGCACCATAGTGCAAGGGGGATTGCGTTGAGGGGAATGATTGTTTATGTGCAGAAAGGTGTCCCTTTCTGCACATAAACAATCTTAAATGTCGATTTGTAACTTCTATGTGTTCTGCTTATTGCAGCACACATATAAATTGCAAAACATAATTTTTTTTGAATGATTGTTTATGTGCAGGAAGGAATACCTTCCTGCACATAAACAATCAATGGCGTTTAGCTGTTTCTATGGGTGCTGCACAACACAGCACACAAGGAAACAGCAAAATCGAGGAGAAATTAAACATTTTGCCTCATTGCGCCAGGGTAGGACCTGATTTTCCCTGGTCTTAAGTTTGGCGCTGCCCCATATTTACGCCACCCTTGTAAATATCAGGCAGCGTCAAAATCAATGGGTGTTGCGGTGGAAGGCCCACCACAACACCCATTGCCCGCCCCTTTCATGCTATACTTAGCTTAATGCCGCCTTGTGAATAAGGTGAAGCCCCTATCGCCGCCACAACGTCGAAAAAAGTGACGCTGTGGTGGCAATAAGGGCTGGTACATATGCCAATAAATCTTAATGTCTTTCCACACTTTCAATTAAGCCAATTACAATGTAATGTTTTATGAAGCATTTTTCTTCACTTTAAATTCCTCCCATTTAAACAAATGTCTACAGGCCACAGGGAGCAAGATGCCTTGTGTTTGTAAATGTGACACTTGGAAATGGGAGAAAATTTAAATGATGAGTTTTACGCAATTCATACAAACCTAAAGCTATCTCTTCAGTTTAATTTTCTCCCATTTCAAAGTGCCACCTTTAAACACAACAGGCATCTTGCTCCCAGTGGCTGGTAGACAAAGTGCCATATTTATAGCTGAAAAAACCAGACATTATTGTAGGTGTGAGACATTTAAAGTGCAGAAAAATGTTCCATTGTATGAATCATTTTGCAGAAGATTTTTCTACACTTTCCATTAAAAAAATGGTTGTATGTTTGTGTTATACATGTAACTGTGCCACATATGGTGAAAGGTATGTCCTGTGCCACAAGTACATACAACACAAGCTCTCAGTCACCCATAAACATATATCCCATTCATACACAAGTTCATACATCCCCAAAGACCATGCTCTACCTGACACACATGGCGGCCGTGGCATAGTGCCCCTAGTCAAAGTTATTTGTTCAAACCATAGTATTTGGCTCTATGGACGTTACAGCTGGGCATGGGGTTGTCTGGTAACAATGCAAACGTTGTTTAGCCTTCAGTAGCGCAAAAAGATTTTCAGTGATCAGAAGCAGCCCTCACTAGACAAAAGGTTGGAGACCCCTGATTTATTGTCTCTCTATAATGTGTGTGTGATGTAAGCACTCTGACACCCTACATTGGGCTGAGTAGAGCTATAAAAGAATTACATTTAAAAAAAAATAGTTTTATTTAAATTGCTATTTGCAAATTACCCCTACAGACAGATACATCTGACAGTCTTACAGTGTATGCATCTCTGTTATAAACAGGGCTTGAACAAGGTCAAAAAACTGCCTCCACATTATACTTTCTCTTTTAGTACTTGAAGTGGTGACAAGCTGTACCTTTGCTCGTTGCATTTGCATCTAGATGTTAGGATCCAGATAGATCCCAGCAAGGATGATGCTAGCAAAAGGAGGGATAATGGCCCTATAAATCAGACCTTAATTTTGGGCCCAGCTGTAAGTGAAAATAAGAAAGCCCCTCACGTATGCAGATAGCTTCTCCGAATGAAAAGCAGACAACGTGCAGGTGCTGCTGAATGTGTCCAGGTGTCGACAGAATAAACCGGCACATATTTAGCATATTTATCTGGGTCTAGCCTGGATCCCAGATCCAGTTTAACTATAGCTGCTGGATTCGGATCTGGTTGGATCACCTTCATTTCCTGCACTGATCACCCCAATTAATATACAAGCAATCAAACATTGAAATGATTAAAGAAAACTATCACCAAATGTACTGCTCATAATGAAACAGTTGTGGCTGTATAATTTGTCTGTCCTGTATGTCTCTATTCTTTGCTTGCTACCTCATCATTCGGCCCACTCCATTATTTGCTTTCTGGTCCTTGCCCATTCTGTCATTGTGCCCTCTTCGTCCATGACATGCCGCCCTATTGGTGCTCACTCTGTCACTGTGTCTCTGCTTCCAAGCCATGCCCCGTCTGTGCTCAGTTTGTCACTGTGCCCTCTGTCTCCATGCCATGCCCCGTGTGTGCTCACCATGTCACTGTATCCCCGTCTCCATGCCATGCACTCATCTGGGTCCACTCTGTCACTGTGCCCTCTGTCTCCATGTCATGCCACGTGTGTGCTCACCATGTCACTGTATCCCCATCTCCATGCCATTCACTCATCTGGGCCCACTCTGTCACTGTGCCCTCTGTCTCCATGCCATGCCACGTGTGTGCTCCCCATGTCACTGTAGCCCCATCTCCATGCCATGCCCCCGTCTGTGCTCAATCTGTTACTGTGCCCTCTGACTCCATGCATGCCCCATCTGCGCTCCCCATGTCACTGTATCCCCATCTCCTTGCCATGCACTCATCTGGGCCCACTCTGTCGCTGTGCCCTCTGTCTCCATGCCATGCCCCATCTGCGCTCCCAATGTCACTGTATCCCCATCTCCATGCCATGCACTCATCTGGGTCCTCTCTGTCACTGTGCCCTCTGTCTCCATGCCATGCCCTGTCTGTGCTCATCATGTCACTGTATCCCCATCTCCATGCCATGCACTAATCTGGGCCCACTCTGTCACTGTGCCCTCTGACTCCATGCATGCCCCATCTGCGCTCCCCATGTCACTGTATCCCCATCTCCATGCCATGCATTGATCTGGGTCCACTCCGTCACGGTGCCCTCTGTCTCCATGTCATGCCACGTGTGTGCTCACCATGTCACTGTATCCCCATATCCATGCCATGCACTCATCAGGGCCCACTCTGTCATTTGTACCCTATGCCTCCATGCCATGCTACATGTGTGCTCCCCATGTCACTGTATCCCCATCTCCATGCCATGCACTCATCTGGGTCCACTTTGTCACTGTGCCCTCTGTCTCCATGCCATGCCCTGTCTACGCTCCCCATGTCACTGTATCCCCATCTCCATGCCAAGCACTCATCTGGGTCCACTCTGTCACTGTCACCTCTGACTCCATGCATGCCCCATCTGCGCTCCCCATGTCACTGAATCCCCATCTCCATGCCATAACCCTGCATGTTCTCACTCTGTTACTGTTAACTCTGTCTTCATGCCATGCCCCGTCTGTGCTCATCATGTCACTGTATCCCCATCTCCATGCCATGAACTCATCTGGGCCCACTCTGTCACTGTGCCCTCTGTCTCCATGCCATGCCACGTGTGTGCTCCCCATGTCACTGTATCCCCATCTCCTTGCCATGCCCCCGTCTGTGCTCAATCTGTTACTGTGCCCTCTGACTCCATGCATGCCCCATCTGCGCTCATCATGTCACTGTATCCCCATCTCCATGCCATGCACTCATCTGGGTCCACTCTGTCACTGTGCCTTCTGTCTCCATGTTATGCCACGTGTGTGCTCACCATGTCACTGTATCCCCCCGTCTCCATACCATGCCCCCGTCTGTGCTCAATCTGTTACTGTGCCCTCTGACTCCATGCATGTCCCATCTGCGCTCCCCATGTCACTGTATCCCCATCTCCATGCCATGCCCCTGTGTGTTCTCACTCTGTTACTGTGCCCTCTGTCTCCATGCCATGCCCCGTCTGTGCTCATCATGTCACTGTATCCCCATCTCCATGCCATGCCCTCATCTGGGTCCACTCTGTCATTTGTACCCTATGCCTCCATGCCATGCCACGTGTGTGCTCCCCATGTCACTGTATCCCCATCTCCATGCCCCTGTGTGTTCTCACTCTGTTACTGTGCCCTCTGACTTCATGCCATGCACCATCTGCGCCCCCCATATCACTGCATCCCCGTCTCCATGCCATGCCCCTGACTGTGCTCATTCTGTTACTGTATCCTCTACTTCCATGCCACAACCCGTGTCTGTGTTCACCTCTTATCTCCATGCCATGTGCATTTGTTCCACCCCAAATGTGTGTCAATACCACATTATTGTTGCCTCCTTGCCCTATAGCCTAGTATCAGTTTCTTCATTCTGTGCCCACCATTCACTGTACTCCTGCAGCAAAGTTATGTTATTCCCCCTTGCCTGTGCTCGTCACATTGTCTGTGCACCCGGTGTGCTCTTTATGTCATAAAACCCTTGTCCGGGCTCACCGCCCATTATGTAACAGTATCTGATCGCTGCAGGCATGCACCAAGCCCGTGTCTTTCCTTATAACCCTCCTGTAATCGTACCACCAGTGTCCTTCCGCAGTGCCCTTGCACCCCCTGCAGTCTCACTTGCCTTTGCTCATCCTGGCACTGTACCTATGCCTTCATGCCATTCTTCCTGTGCTCCCGTGTGTTTCCACAGCACCAGGTCCCTGGCTCTTCACCTGAGTGTTGCTCCTTCTTCTCTTGGTACTTATGCCCTCTTCTAGTATGTTGTTGCTCCTCTGTCTCCATGCCCTGCCCTTCCCCCCTCTCTGTCCTCATCATCCTCCTGTCACTGAAATGACCACCTTCATTATTTATGCCCCCAGCCTGTGGGTGTCCTCTTCCTACACCTCTACCCCCTGCAGTCATGCACTGGCCCCCAAAGCAAGGTATCCTCCTCCTATTGCACCTTCCTCTGTGCTCCCCCATCAGCGCTCACCCTCTTGTCATTGCCTTAGCAGCCTCTATGCTGTTCCCTGTATGCAGCCCTGTTCTGTATGCCACGGATGTCCAATTACTGTATATCCAGTCTCCATACCCTGTTCCCACTGTATGTCAGCCATGTCCAGTTACTGTGCACCCTGTCTCCATGCCGCCATTGTGTATTCTACACCTGTCTCAGTATCTCTTTTCTCCATGCACTGTACCCCTATGTTTGATCCTCCTCCTGGTATTGTACCCCACCTCCATGCCCTGTAAGCTAATGTGTCCCTATCCTGCATCGGGTCTGGGCACATCACACCCTCACTCATCCTGTCTCTATACCCCTGACTCCAGGCCCTGCACCCCAATTAATGTCCACTAGTCTTTGCATTCCACTCATCTCTGTTTCCTCTGTCTGTTCTCAGCCTTTTTGTGTCTGAATACCTCTATCTAGGCTCATTCTCCTCATTTATATTTACCCTCTCCCCCCAGACCTATACCCCAGTGCGCACTCCTGCTGTCCTCCAAAACCCTCTGTACTTCATCCATCAACGTACCCCATCGCCTCCATCTCCTTTACCCATTATTTACTAATCCTTTCTTCTATTACCTATCTGCGCACCCCAGTCACTGCGCTGGAGCCTCTTTTCATCCTCCTCCTGTGACTGAATTATCTGCCTTATTACTTGCCCACCATTGTCTGATTGTCTGCTCATCGGCCACTAATATCTAGAATCTACACTACATGCCACCTGTCACCGTGTTTTCATCCAACTCCTGAAGCCCATGTCTTCTGCTCCCTAGCTATGGCCACTCTTTCCAGTACACCACCTCCCCAAGGGCTCAGTGTTCCTAGTTTTTGCCCACTCTAGCCATATTTCTTCTATCCTAAGTGTGTGCTAACTTGCATTCTGCCATCTCCGCCACTTTGCTCAGACCCCCATGAGGCCTACTTCATGTGTGTGCACAAAGCCCTCTACAAGTGAGTACGTTGGAACACCCTGACAGTTCTCGTTTGAGCCTATTCTATTTTTACCTATGCTTTCTTCCAGAGTCTTTTATCTCTTTTTTTAGAAAGAGTGTAGCTTTTAACCATGCGCAGAAACATTGCTATTATGTCTGCTTACTATCTATGCTAACATATTTGACTGTTTCCAACTGTGGATGCTGCCATAACATGACTGATGCTCGCTGTATACCCTGACATGTTTTTTATTGTTTTAGTTATTGGAGCATGTAATCATTATGTGAATCTAGTTTACACATTTATCGCCATGTTTGTTTAGCCTGGTTGATACTCTAGTGTCTGCAAGTGCAGTTCTGTTTTATAAATCTAAAGATAAGATTGGCGATACAGGTACCTGGCCATAGCTAGGAGGGACTTCATGCTAGGACTATCAAACCAGAGGTCACGCCGGTTAGAAGCACCAACTAGACATCCTCGGACGAGAACGCTGCAGAGAAGTGGCCTTCCGCCGAGCACTGCTTTCATTCCTGGACAAAGCTGTAATAGAGAATAGATGAGTTGATATTTTCCTAACAAAAACAGGCATGGTGTGCGATCCACATTAAGAAACTAGAACCACAGTCTTGTTGTTTATTGCTTCAGCTAAAACTTAGCATAGTGTCTAGAAATCGCTTTAGGGTGTTCGGATGTTGAGAACTTGCTAGCCATGTTAGAAATGTCCTTGCTGTTTTCGCTGACCATGACATCCACCGCTACATTTCTTTTTGTATTCTGTGTGGTTACCATTCATATTTTATGAACTAGACTAGACTAGATTTTCAAAGAAACATTTCAAAGTATCTCTCCTGCCGTATTCATTGACAAAAAAGGGTTTGGTGTTCCACTGTCCAGAAGTAATCTTGTTACCAGAAACACTTCCTGGACAGTATTGCTCAGCTGGTCGTGTATGATTTGCGGTCCAATTGGATTTCTAAATTTGTATTGGCACAGTGACTGATTCCTTGCACATGAGGGTTAGAAATTCGAACCCTTTTGCTCTGGAGGGGGTCCTCAGATGGTATCATGTACATCCCCTAATATTGTATCTACCTCAGTACTTTAAATACCAGATGTTGGTGTCTGCTATCTCTTCTACCAATGGGTCCACTCTCTATACTCCCACTCAGTACCCCAGTTATGTGCTCACTTGACTCATATTCTCCATGGCAGTAAGGCTACCAGATGTCTTTTTCCGTACCCGTATGTGGACTTACTTGCCTCCTCTTTTATCAGTTCCATTCTCAATCCTCATGAAATGTGCTCAACCACACCTGAACTCCCTGTTTGTGTTAACAATCCTATTGTCACTGTACCTATGTCTCCATCCTCTTTAGCTCTAGTATGTGCTCACCTGCACCAGCTGCCTCACTTCAGGTGTTTGTTATTGACCCTCGTACACCAAACGTTTCTGTTGTGATGACTAGTCATGTTTGATCACTGTCTGTCTATTGTTGGTGGTACCACGCTGCCCTCGAACCTGCCAACATCCCTATGGGCCACCATCAATTAAATGTCCCAGAACACTTTCACATATGTTAGTGGTGTCTCATCAACCCACATACCCAGCAATATCGTTTGCGCATTGATCAGAACTTCTTGATTAAAAGTGAGGGTAGTTCTTGGAGCCATGTAGAACTAGTTTCTGTGCAACCAGCCACAAACTGCAGTGTTCCTCGCCGACACATTCTATGTTTCTGTGCAGTACTCACTCAGTAATTTTATCAACTACGAGCATCTGTAAGTGTGAAGATTTGAGTGCTGGCTGTTCTTTAATGGAACCCAGATATGTATTTAGGTAAACATAAAGGGCATGATTCACAGATGTAAACTTACACTAATGTGTATATTTACTACTTTTAGGAAATCACAAACTACATGCAGATTTTTACCGTCCACACTCCCCATACTAATGTATACGGACACACTCCCTATACTAATGCATACGGAGTTCTTCGCCCTGAGTGAGGAGTATCCTGGTGCGGAGAACTCTGCACACACAAGTATCGGGAGTGCTGCAGAGTCATAAAATTCTGCACGTAGTTTGTCAATACCTCAGTGGCATAGCAAGACATTTTGCCACCCGTGGCGGCCCCGGCGTTTGCAGCCCGCAACGGCCGCAGGTAAGAGTGGGGGGTGCTGGCGATCATCGTGCTTGCCGCCCTGATGGACGTAGGTAAAAGGGGGGGATCCGCCGCCCCAAAAACTCGGCCCGTGGTTTAACAATCTAGCTCATGAGGGGCTATCCACTAAATCATGTATATTTCACTTATTCGATAATATCTTTTGTTGAACACTGACATGCTGTCTAAAGGCCTCTTCAAAGCACTTTGGGTCTATCAGAGACACAGGCTTCTATGTCTTTGAGTGACAATGGTGGGATGAAGGTTTGCGTTATTTCTCTTGGACAATTATTACTTACAGTGGATAGCTCAACTCTGTGCTTCTGTGTGCTCAGTGTCAAATGGGTATGTTTAGTTCGAAGGGTCTCTTTATAGCTATAACTTGCTGTCCAGGATGCTGATCAGATGCACACATCTATGCTCTCAATGACTCATTAATTATCCATGCAGTCATTCAATCATGCATCCACCAATCCACTCTCTAATCCATCCAACTGTTGACCCCTTCTTACATTGATCCATGCACCCATCCACATAACGGCACACACAAACTCAACAATCAATGAAAAAAGACTTTCATTTATAAATAAAGCTCCCGGTTTTATGGTATTTATTTTTTTGATATTTCTGACTGTATTAATCCATATTTATTTCTTGCTAAATTTATCTGTATGTATCCATATTTATTTTGGGTTTTGTGGAAAAATGAAGCTGAAATTAGTATATTTCCACATTTATTTAACCGATAAATATGCACTCATGCTTTAATGCCTGCCAGGTTTCAATGCTGTGAACACCAGCAGGAGATAAATCAATGCACTTATATGAAAATATGCACATTTCAGTATCAACCTTGTGCATATATACTGCTGTTAAAGCCTCTTTAATAAAATTCCTTTTTTTACCCCCTTACTTATCAATCCACACAGCTATTGGCCTGACAGTCATGGCAGACAGTGTTTAGAATTACTCAAAAAGCAATCCAATTTCCATTTTTATCCACATTGAAAAGTAAATGCAGACAAGAAAATACATTTTTTCTGTCTGTATTTATCAGAAAAAATCAGTAAAACGGAAAACAGGGAACCTTATTTATAAATTAGCAATGCCTCTTAACTTTGCCAATGTGTGTTATTATTAGAGCTCCAGGCAGCAAGAAAAGAAGCAGGAGCTGCAGGAGGAAACTCAGGAAGAGTAAAATAAAGTTTACTCTAAAAAGGGAAAGTTTTCAAATATTAGTGTTACCTTTATGTGACCTCTGAGTCAGAAAGGCTGTGAGTTTGTAAAGGAATATTTTCATCGTTATGATATTGTATTGTAATGTAGTTGCATTTGTATAGCACTTCATACCACTGACGAAACAATGAAGTATTTTAGCGGACCATAAGCAATGAAACACCATGAGTATTTGGTGGTAAGAGTGTAGAGACTGTAGTGTGATCAATGTGGGAAGGGTTTAAGGCTCTTGCGTGAGTAACAAGAGTGGTGCTGATCTTGTCATAGTTTTCAGTGCCTATCCATGTAATGAGAGAAAGAGGAGTTGGAGACAGAATGCATGCATTTTACAACAATGTATTGTAGATTCTGTCTGATTATAAGTGACTATGGGCACTATATGGAACCACGCAAGCGAGGGGCAGTCTACTGAATGCAGAGGCAGTTATGGTAGAGGGGATATTTAATACCAACAAACTAAATCAGGGCTGCACCATTATCAAACGAACAGATAAATACAGATGATTATAGTCAAATACATCTTCGGTCAAAATAAATTCTTCTTTATTGTATTGTTCTTAAAAAGCCACAGCCAACGCGTTTCGTCCTGTCAAGCAGGACTTCTTCAGGGCATTCAGAAATACGCAATGCATGAATAGAGGTTGGTAGTAGCCTTATGAGCAAGTCTCCACAAAAGATTCACTGTAATCTCGTTTATATTTTACGAATATTCATCCTTATTGCAAATCATTTCACCAATCCATCAGAGTGTGAAAGAAAATCAAATAATCGGGTCTTCTGTCCCAATAGGTGATTGAATATTCACGACGATGTAAGTCTTGTACTGATATATTAAAAATGGCACATATTATACTTTGCGGTGGAAGACTTACATCGTCGTGACTATTCAATCACCTATTGGGACAGAAGACCCGATTATTTGATTTTCTTTCACACTCGGATGGATTGGTGAAATGATTTGCAATAAGGATGAATATTCGTAAAATATAAACGAGATTACAGTGAATCTTTTGTGGAGACTTGCTCATAAGGCTACTACCAACCTCTATTCGTGCATTGCGTATTTCTGAATGCCCTGAAGAAGTCCTGCTTGACAGGACGAAACGCGTTGGCTGTGGCTTTTTAAGAACAATACAATAAAGAAGAATTTATTTTGACCGAAGATGTATTTGACTATAATCATCTGTATTTATCTGTTCGTTTGATAGTGGTGCAGCCCTGATTTAGTTTGTTTGTATGATTTCCCTAGGTGCAAAATAGGGGGGTGTCCCTGGACAGGGGGCACTTTTAGGAGCATGCACACAGGATAGTCCATAGAATCTTGGATGTTATTGGCATAATTGGATGTGATTGGTGCCGTATTCTTTTGTTGCAGGTCCCCTGTCCAAGTTGTGTTTTTCGGATATTTAATACCCCAGGGTGTGAGGAGATCAACACTCAACGTACTAAGAATTCAGCCTAACAGGGTCGAGGCCTTTAATTACAGGCGGCATGAGTGGATTTCTGTGGGGACCTCCTGGAATTACCTACAGAGAATATTGAGGGGTTGGCACAAGAAGGACCCACGGCTCACACTGTATGAAAGCATCCATGAAATGATTTAAAGAGCCTCTCGAGTCGGGGTGCAACCAGCAGGTATACATAAGATTGGCACCTACACAGGATCACCAGAGGGTAAACTGTTGACATGTATTGGTCACAAAACAAAGACACTAGACAAGCAGAATAAACAAATGAGTTAGGTCACAAATCAGGCTATGGGAAAATGTCCTCTGAGGCTTGGTGATTTTTAGGTTGTGTGCACACAAGGGTATATTTGCATAAGAGTATTTATGAAGTGCAAAACTAGCTAGTGAGCACTGGAGTGCTGAACAAGGGTGGCAGCTGGGTGTGACTGAGCATCATTTATAATTCCTGCCACAGTGGGAGAGTAGCGATTCTTACTGGTACGCAAGGAAGTGTTTCCCGAAAAGGGGAGCACAGCGCTCGTGGCTTTTGTCTTGGTTCTCGCTATAGAAATGCCATATACATAATCATATGTACAAGGAGTTTTCAAGTCTTTTCTCAGTTGCAAGTATTGTAGGAAGGTTGGAGCAGATCTGACATTGACAGGGATGTTGTTTCTGAAGGAGGAGGTCTGTCTTCTCATTTTCTTTGTAGCAGTGTTATGTTTTCAGTCTGGTGATGTCCTAGCGTCTAGTTAGGCACTGTCTCCATGCAGGTGATATCTACTCAGCTAAGTATGCAGGGTGCATTTCTGGTGGCCTTTTATTTGATGCAGCTGCTCCGGAAGATGATGGGGGGAGCAAGTGTAGTTCTGTGGTCAAACCTCTCCAGGCCTCTGATGAGCTGCTGCTGCATCATGTGGGATGTCTTCCATAGAGGCCAGTGCTAAGGTGGAGAGGCAGTGAAGCATTATGGCCACTTCATTTTTTAAAGTAAAAGCTTTGCTCCTCATTTTGTCATCCCGTTCATCCACAATGCAACGCTCAGGAGCAGGCACACTCGTCAAATAGAGTGCAGCTGACATCCCAACACTGAATGTTAAGAAAGGATTAGCAAACATAAATGATAGAAATAAATGAAAATGTTTAAATCCCAATCTATCAGTGAGAAAAGCATAACATTTCCTGAAAATTGTCAGTCACTTTCCTGAGTCATGTGAAAAAAGAGACAACAAAATCCAAAAAAACTTGATAGCATCGCAGCCTCTAAGGTGAACAGTGTAAATGTCTAAACATTGCAATAGGAGTTGTAAAGCACTGCTTATCACCAGTGAGGGTATCGGGGGTGGGGGGGCTGCCGATGCGGGCTATCCTTTGACCAGCCAGGTTTTCAGTTTCTTCCTGAACTCTTGGAGGGTGGGTGTTAATCGGAATTACACAGGGAGTTTGTTCAAGAGTTTGGCCGCCATGTGGGAGAAGGTGCATCCACTGCTCCTGCATTTTTTGATGCAGGGGTTGTGGCCCAGGTGGAGGGACATGGAACGTAGTTGTCTGGTGGGTTGGTGGAAGTTATCTCTATGGTTGAGGTAGGCGGGGCCCGAGTTTTGGTGGGCTTTGTAGGCATGGGTGAGTAGTTTGAACTGGCACCATTTGTTTAGAGGGAGCCAATGTAGTGCACTGAGGTGAGGGGTCATGTGGGCATGTCTCAGGAGGTCAAAAATGAGTCTTGCTGCTGCGTTCTTTAGGATCTGGAGTCTGTTCAGAAGTTGTGTGGTGAAACCCATGTAGAGGGTGTTGCAGTAGTACAGGGGGCTGATAATGAGTGCCTGGGTGACTGTGCATCTTATGTCGTTGGGGAGCCACTTGAAGATTTTCTTCAGCATGCGGAGAATGTGAAAGCATCGAGGAGATGGCATTAATCTGCTTTCTCATAGAGAGCTTGTTGTTGAGGATGATGCCTAGGTTTCTTGCGTGTTGTGTGAGTGTAAGAGGGGGGTCGAGTTTGGTTGGCCACCAAGTGTTGGTCCAGGGGGTGGTGGTGCTCCCGAAAATGAGGACCTCCATTTTGTTAGTGTTGAGTTTGAGGGATGAGATGTCTGATCTCAGTATACAGTGATTACTGGATGTCAGTGGGTCAGATCTCCCTTTCCTTGTTCCACAACAAACAAATCAGTGACCAAAGAACATGTTCTCCGTCCTGGTAAAACAGCGAGTCTAAGTTGACACAATTTCAAAGATGGCTGTCATTGAGGTAGCTACCCAGCCCTCCTTTCCTGCAGATTACAGCATGTTACAGAAGTGCTGCATACTGTATCGCTTAAAATACCAGTTAGAAAACCCCGAACAAGGCAAGCAATTAATAAGTGTTTTCATACAAGTTTGATAGAATTTTGTACCTTCGAGCCTGCTTCTGACAAAGAGGCAAGTGAAGAGGCTCCTAAGAACAAAAAAATAGTCAGGAGCACCGAGTGAAATTCAAGGAACTAGTACGAAGACGGTCTGTATTTGCTGCTAAATTCTCATTTTAAGTCGATGCATATTCTCACTGCACCGAGCACACTTCCTAATAGCTTTCTTTGCTCAGGGGTTTGCTTAGAGTTATTTCAATGATACACTGCCGCAAGCTCCACCAGAAGAATGCTCTAGTGCGAGGAAGTTATCAAAAGATCTTAATAAAACTCCCAAATAAAGAATTACAAAGCACTTTTCAAGCCTGCTGTAATCTTCACAGCGTGTAGGAAAGTTAACAACAAACTATAAACTACTTTATTGTAACAACGAGTCATAGCGTTTGTAATAAAATGCAGTTGTGTGCATAAAAGTTTCATCTTTCGAGCTTTCCTCCACATAAAGGCATTTCGCATGTCACTGTCAACTTCGGGCGATAGAAGCTTTGTATATTTCATTTTTAAATTCAAGAACTTTATGAACGAGCCTCTTGGCCATATCTGAAGGCTTGAAATGCCTGCAGAAAAGCGTGTGAACGTCTATCGGAAGCTTGTTCGATGCTCTGCTTGAAGAAAGTCATATGTCTAAAGAACACCTGCGAAGCTCGGTGGATGAAAGTGAAAGTGAACATTAATACTTCTCAAATCAAAAAGGAATTTTTGGCAGTAAAGAAGCCTAATGTTTCTTTAAGAAATTGCGTTTGAACAGCAACATTCCCTCTGCATAAGATAAAGGCGAATATCCATCCATCATGCGCGCATGCCTTCTGAACTGCGCCCACTCATCCATTCACTCAGCCATACCCCTACACAATGGGATATTAAACACCTTCTCATATTGACCTTTACTAGAGTAAACCATTGCATTATTACATAAAGTCTCATTTAGACACATTATAGGAAAAGAGAAAAAGACAATAAGTTGGCTGCGCTCACGGGCTTCTATAATCTTTGGTTCCATGCCTGAGGTACAGCCAGAGAGTACAGCTAACATGTGTTTTGTACCCTTCGCCGGCTGAGCCTGAGGGTTTCTCAAGTCAAAGGAGAAGTGGAAATTACATTAGTTGAAGTCATGTACCATTTTCACTGATTCAATCAATCAAAAAGGATTTATAAAGCGCTGCTATTCACCCGCGAGGGTATCCAGGCACTGAGAGCCAAGCTGCTTGGGTGGACTCAGTTGCACAACCAGGTCTTGAGTCCCTTTCTGAATTCCTGAGGAGAGGGTGAGGTCCGGAGATGGAGAAGGAAGCTGTTCCAGGACTTCGCGACGAGGTAGAAGAAAGAGCGCCCTTCACTGTTGCTTTTGCGTATGCGAGGAAAAGGGAGGCAGAGCGCAGGTGTCTGGAGGGTTGGTGGAAGCTCAGGCAGTGGTTGATGTAAGCTGGTCCTTGATTGTACACAGTTTTGTAGGCGTGGGTCAGCATCTTGAATTGGCATCTCTTGTGGATGGGGAGCCAGTGGAGTTTCCTTAGGTGTGGGGTGATGTGGGTCCATCTGGGTGGCTCGAGGATGAGTCTGGGCGCTGAGTTCTGTATGGTCTGCAGTCTTCTCAGGAGGGGAGTGGTGATTCAAGGAGAAGTATTGGCAAGGTAGCTGTATAATTACATGTCACTCATGCAGTAGGCTAGGGACGGCCATCAGGAGCTATCATCTTTGATACAAATGTGGTCTGGAGGAGTTTGACCTGCCGAAATTGAATGAAGGTATGCAATGAACCAGGTAATTACAGGGTGGAGTAAATACTTCCAACTCGGAATTCTGACCCCCTCCCCCCCCAGTAAATAGAGGAGCCTGAAAACTTCAACCAACTCAAAACCGGGCCCTTGGTGTTAGGACAAGGGAAAGGGGTAGAGTCTGCATAAATGTAAGAGTTAAGTTGAGGGAAACGTTTAGAATTAGTATTAGGGTAAGAGTAAGGGATAGGCTTACGGTAATGGTTGGATGAACTGGATGTAAAACTGGAGATAAAGTATTAAATGAGAGGTTAGTGTTGAGGCAGTGGTGAAATATATATTATTTAGAGGTCTACGAAGTAGTTGTATGTTAAGTCAATCAATCAATCATGAAGCTTTATTTCGACATCCAGTGTTAAAAAACATTTTATAAAACAAATACAAAGTCATCTTATCATACGGCAATACGCTAAGAGGTGATATGGTATGTAGTCCCTCCAAGTACTCTGCTGTGCCCTCAGTATAAACTACAGTTACCTGGTTCCACCTTTTAAAAAGTTAATACAAATCATATCAGTAAAAACATACAAATGGTACAATAAAAAGGGAAAAAGAGAAACAACATGGCAATTCATCTTAGATGGAGTCGGGTAACGGGATACGACCCTCCATAAACCTTATAAAAGGATCCAACCCTCCATCGGATAGAAACATATGCGATTAAAAATGGGAAAAAAGTGCATGTGCATAGCATATAATTTTAGGGCTAAAAAGATCAGCCGTAGAGCCCTAAATAATTGAGGGTCAGCTTGTTTCGGTAATTATAAGTGCAATATGCTAAAAAGTGGTATGATGTGTAGTCTGTCCAGGTACTCTGCTGCGCCCTCAGTATAAACTGCAGTTACCTGGTTCCGCCCTTTTAAAAAAAAAATTCATACACGTCTTTATCAGTAAAAACATACAAATAGTACAATAAAAAGAGAAAAAGAAAAACAACTTAACAATTCATCTTAGATGGAATCGAGTAACGGGATACGACCCCCCAAGAACCCTATAAAAGGATCCAACCCTCCAAAGGATAGCAGCACATGAGATTAAAAATGGAAAAAAGTGCATGTGCATAGCGTATGATTTTGGGACTAGAAAAATCAGCCATACAGCCCTACAATGATTGAGTGTCAACGTGCTTCGGCAAAGTGCTGTACTAATCCTGTCCAAAACTTCTGTCTGATCTGCCATGCGTGGCCTAGAAACTTTGCCACACAACACGCGAAGAAAGGTCTAGGATCGGTCCTGAGAATGCGCACGGCAAACTGATAGTCCTGTGTTCCCAGTTGCTGGCACAGTGGTTTTAACCACTTGGCCCTCGGGAGGTTATAAGCCGGGCAGGCAAATAGAACATGGGCAACACTTTCTAGTGGGGCCTCGCAGCAAGGGCAATTCTTTGATGTTTGATTGCGCGAGTGCCATTTCGCTGTGATCTCACAAACAGGAAGTGTGCCGAACCTAAAATGGATGTATATCATCCTGGCCCGTGGGACCTGAATAGTATCTAAAAAGGGCTCTAGGCATCTAGTCTGTTTGTGGAGATAAAATTCAGCAGTTAGTCTGCCTAAGTTCGGTTTACAGGTTTCTTGGTGGTCCACCCATTCCCAGTAGCGATGGGTTAGCTCTTCTTTTGTGGGTGGCTCTTGCCTATCCCAATGTGCTTGGAGCCCAAAGCTCACATTGTTTTCCTAACATAAGAGATCCAGCCAATTTTGCGGCCAGTGTCTAATTGTATCACCTCAGTGAGGGCCTTGGCATAGGGAAGGAGCTCTGGGGTTCACCTAATGCGGGCGCAAAAGAGGAGTGGGCGCAGCCTCGCTATATCGCCAATAGATCGCCTACCCATGTCGAGCATTAAAGGGGAGAGGGGGATGGATTGGGGCAGCATCACCAGATCTCTGAAAAACTTATGCTCAGATCTGCAGAGATCGTGAACCTTTTCCGGTCCCCATAGCTCTGCTCCATACAATGCTGCACCTACCGCTTTGGCATCATAGACCTGGAGGGCCGGGGCTACCGGTCTACTGTGTGAGAGGCGATGTTCCGTCCCAAGTGCACCCACTACTCGTTTATGCCCCAGCAGCATCTTTGCTAGGTGGGGCTTCCATGACAATTTGTCAGATAGTCAGACGCCAAGATAATCAAAGGTGTCCACCCTTTCCACGGGTGTCCCACCTAGCAGAGGGGTGCTCCTATAGGACTTAGGGGGGTTGAAAGCCATAAATTTGGTTTTTAGAGTGTTAATAACCAGCCCCCGGTCGTCACAGTAGAGATGGAACCTATTAAGTAATCGCTGCAGCCCTGCTGGTGTCTTAGACACCAGCAGGGTATCGTCAGCGAATAAGAGGGTCGGTACCTTGTCGCCCCCCAGTGTTGGCGCTTCTGCAGGAACTTCTTGGAGGAAGCTGACCACCCAGTTCATATAAAGAGAGAATAGGGTGGGGGCCAAAACACAGCCCTGCCGAACTCCCCTGTTAACTGGGATGCGCTCAGTCAATTGTCCCTGCGCCCTCCATCTGACCTGGGCATAGTTTCCTTCATGTAATTGGACCAGCAGATTTAAGATAAATGGGGAAATATCCATGTCCCTAAGAGACGACCACAATTTGCTCCTGGGGACCAGATCAAAGGCAGTCTTTAGATCGATGAATGCCAGGTAAAGACTGCCCTTGCCGATCACTACCACCTTCCAATAGATAAGTAGCAGGCGGAGCACCTGATCGATAGTTCCTGTCTTAGGCCTGAAGCCGGCCTGGTACTGGGAACGAATGGCACCATCGTCTGCCCATAGCTGGATCCTCTGCAGAAGGACTCTGCCAAAGAACTTCTGCAGAGCATCAATCAAACTAATGGGCCTATAATTTGAGGGGTCCTCTCTAGGGCCTTTTTATAGATCGGGACCACCTCTGCACCCTTCCAAGACCCAGGTACAGAAGCCCCGCTGGCTATGGCATTTGCCAAAAGGAGGATGTAATGTGCCCAGTTCGGGGTATCTGCAAGAAATAAATCACCCGGCAGGCCGTCTGGTCCTGCTGCTTTGGAGGGCACTACTCTTCCTATTGCAGCCTCTATCTCAGCCTGGTCGAAAAGCTCGTCATCGCTATAGAGTCCGGACGGAACCGCAAGCTCCAAGGGGGGCATGGCCTCTGGTGTTGAGTAAAGGCTCTGAAAGTGATCGTACCATTCCTGGCCTGTGATATAATTTGGGGGCGGGCGTGCACCAAGCTTACTGCCCCAGGTCACTAGAGTCCAGAATGGCTTAACGTCCTTGGACGAGCTTGCTTCTTTAAGTTGTTGCCATCTGCATTCCTCCCAAGCTATCTTCGCCTGCTGCAGAGCAGCTCTATAGGATTTCCTAGCAGCTTTAATCAGGGGACAATTCTTATCTCTGATTGCTGCGGCTAAGAGTAATCGTTTGCATCTGCAATCTTTGGTGAACCATGAGTGGGGCCCTTTTACTGGGTTTGATACCAGAGTTAGGAGCTAAGAAATATATGTTAAGCCTATCAATCATACGAGAGTGAACCTCAGGTACGCTGACCAGCCCACTTGGGCTAGAGGTGGCAGCCTGAAGCTGAAGTGTGCCTGCAGCCAGATCGTGTCGTATGCCCACAATCTTAGATTCCTGGAGAGATACCTTCCGCCATTTTAAGAATCTGTTACAGTTCGAAGGGATGATCTCTCTGGTGGTGGTCGATGTCAAGGTGTTCACTAAATGGTTGGGGGCTTCCCACAGAGGTTTCATGGCTAAACAGAGGGGGTTGTGGTCACTTTCTGTGGTGATACCCACGCTCATGTCAATCAGATCACCCCAAAGCCGCACATCAAGGAAGATATAATCAATACGGGATGGGCTACTGACTCTGTTATATTTGTTCACGCCCTGCTTGTCTGATGATGTTCTACCATTGGCTGCCCTAAGACCAAACTCAACAGTGAGGGCATTAAGTTGGAGCGCCAACTGCATCCATCTTTTCACTGGTGGAAGATTTAATGGAGGAACTGCCCATTTAGTATCGTCGTCCTTGATTCCTAGCAGATCATCTTTGTCCAGGGGCTCAAAGGTGCAGTTAAAATCACCTGCTGCGACTACTCTAGCGTGGGGAGGGCAGATAGATAAACTCTTCTCCAGTGTTGCGATGATGGGTGAGGGTCTACCCCCTTTGGTCCCCCTCACATACACATTGAACAGATGTATTTTGAATACCCCCCATGAGGCCTCTAATGCTAATCCCCACGATGTCGGGGCTGGAACTAGTGAGGCTGGTGATTTGACAACACAGAGCGATGCTCACCCAGATGATAAATCACCCAGATGATAAATCCCCCAGACGGGCGCCCTCTTCCTATAGTTGTCGCTGGTGAGCAAAAGCAGACATAACCTGATTTATGTAGGGATACCAGGCTCCAAGTCTCCTGGAAAATGCAGATGTCAACACCCTCAATTTGATCGTTCCAATGGGGAGATGACATTTTGCTGCTTAACCCAGCCACATTCCATGATATTACCCTCAGCTGTTGGTGATTTACAAGGTCATATACATCATTTCGAATAGGAGTACAGTGGCTAGATGGAACGTGTGCAGGGGATTGGTGGCTTGGGCCCGTTGTAAGGTCTTCTTGCACCTCATCACTAAAGCTAAAAGAGGGGCTGCTTATACCAACTTCCCCCCAGGAACTATCCTCCTTGTTTTTGGGTGCCGGCTGCAAGGCCATGGCGCTGGTAGAGTTAGTTAGGCGGTTAAGTGAGGAGGTGTCTAAACCAGGATGCCACTGTACTTCGCTGAGTAGTCAATCGTTAGTCGCCAGAGAGGAGCCCTCCGCTAGGTGGGGGAGCAAGTGGGGGACAGGCTGTCTAGCCCAGTCGTAAGTTGGAAAGCGCTTAAACTGAATGAAGGAGGTTTCCGGGGTACAGGTGCGAAATTCCAAGGCAATGAGATTTTCTGCCAGGTTAGCCCCTTTAAGAGTGAGCTCGATGGAGTCAAATGACTGCCCGGGGGAGGTACATCTCCGGGCCCTAATTATGTCATCTCGGACTACCGAGCGACAGCCCCTGACGTGGCGAATATGAAGAGGCGAAATGAGCCGACTGGTGTAGGCCACGGGAAAACAGTTGCTGGTCCTGGGCCTGGGGCGGAACAATAAATCTTGTGTTACTGGCGGGTTCCTGCGCAGCCACTACATTATGGGGAATGTTTTGAGGGGTATTGAGATTATTATTTCGGTTGACGGTAGATTTGAATGAAACACGGTTATGGGCCAGGGTAACAGGGAGGGGTTAGATGGAACCATGGGGGGTAGGGCCCCTGCCATGAATGGCGGCCTCGTGTATCGTGCGGTGGTCATAAAGGAACTGCAAGTTGGTTTCTGGCATGGGGATGCCGTCCTGCTGGCGAGGCAGGCCATTCTGCAATAATGATTTAACAAGGGTGGTGAGGCCTTTGATCATAAATCTCAGGGACCCTATTTCTGCTCTAAGCGTATCAATGAGTTGGTGGGTGGCCTGGGGTTCTGGGGCAAGTACTGGTGTAGTCGCTGCAGGGAGCACAGAAGGGAACGGATCATCGGACAGGTCCAGGAGAGGAGTGAACCTATTTGAATAGGGATAATAGGACCTGACTGCGAGGTGTTATTGCTAGGGTTATTGGGAGAATTTGTGGGGGGTAGGCAGGCCCTTACAGTGGCTAGTGGTGTCTCCTGGTTGCATGGGAGGGCCCCTTTGGTAGAATTTTTCTGGAACATTACTGGGATGGTAGGTGACCGGCTTAGGCCAGAGAGACGTGGAGGGGATGATTTATTTATTTATTTGAAGAGTTTTATATAGTGCTGGCTAGACCCGGAGGTATCAGAGCGCTTTACATGAGGTTAGCAAGTTACATAATGACATCAGTTACTGAAGCATAGCATAACATAGGAAAAAAAAAACAGTGGTACACAATTACATGGGTTACTAGAGCATAGCATAACAAAGACATAAGTCCTATGGGGCATAGAAGGTAGAGGGGTAAAGTAAATGGGTTGGAATGCAGATCGGGTCAGGCAGACCGGTAAGGGGTAAAGTACTTCAGGGGATACCAAAAAGCCAGAGTGAAAGTCAACAAACCGGCTGGGGACCAGCAATCACAACATCCAGTGTCGGACTCACTCCCTGCGTCGGATCACCTTGGACATGGAACGGGTCTGAGGGAGGGGGCGAAAAGGTTGCCTCACAGTGACCATACAAGATGAGAGGGGAGTCCCAATTGGGGGTCGACTCTAAGGCCAAGGTCAGTCAGGGGGCACAAGGCGCAGTCCAGGGGCACGCATCGACCAGAAAATCCATCGAAGCCAGATGGAGGACCCAGGTCATGGACCCCAGCAACTTCGCAACAAAATGGCGGAATTGCAGATAGACAAAAATCCAATCGAAAAAGCCAGAAGGAAACCGACCCAATGGAGCAGGGCTGGAAGGGGGAGACGGCCACAGGATCAAGCGGGAGGAAGGCTGGGGATCGCCGATCTCTCTCGGGTCGTCATAAGCAAGGCTAATAAATAAATACATATGGATAATAAATAAATAAGGATAAGGCAGGGATACTGCGCAGTGCAGCAGCTGATTTCTCCACAAGGATGTCCTCGCACTCACTAATAAGGGTGTTGATGCGGTCGATAACACAGTTGCTACCTGGATGTTTTAGCGTCTTCTTAACCTTTCTCCCCTTCCCGGTTGGCCACCACCACCACCATTGCCCTCCATGGATTTCCTTTTTCCCATCCCTCTAGCCCACAGACAGGATAGCAATCAACGAACCAGACAAATATCGAGGGCCCAAGTCAGTTTCAATGAGTCAATCACCCTGCGGTTAACAAAATAGTAACTTAACGGGTGAAGAGGCAGCGTCAGCGGACAGTCCCAGTTCTCTCACAGTTGGTGAAAACCAAGTAAAAATCCAAGTCAGTTTCCCAGTGGGGCCAACAAATAAGTCTGGGAGGAAAGGGAAGATAAACACAGTACCTCACAGACGAGTGTCATCCAGCAGCGTAGTCCGGGAGCCAGATGAAAGGGGGGTGGCCCTGCCCTGCCTCTTCCTGGTGATGACGGGCAAGGACGGACCCGCCATTGGACCGGGCTTTGCCCGGGAGCGTCCCGCGCAGCGGGAGCTCTCTGCCTAATTTATGTGCCTCCGGGCGCGGAAAGCAGTGTCGGCATTGTGGGGGAGCCTGGGGAATGCAGCCCCTGGTGCTGGCTTCAACCCCGGTGTCCGGTGCAATGAATGAGAGTCCCGAGCAGCGGGAGCTCTCTGCCTAATTTATGCGCCTCTGGGCGCGGAAAGCAGTGTCGGCGTTGCGGGGGAGCCTGGGGAATGCAGTCCCTGGTGCTGGCTTCACCCCCGGTGTCCGGTGCAATGAATGAGCGTCCTGCGCAGCGGGAGCTCTTTGCCTAATTTATGCGCCTCCGGGCGCGGAAGCAGTGTCGGCGTTGCGACGTTACGGGGGAGCCTGGGGAATGCAGTCCCTGGTGCTGGCTTCAACCCCGGTGTCCGGTGCAATGAATGAGCGTCCCGCGCAGCGGGAGCTCTGTGCCTAATTTATGCGCCTCCGGGCATGGAAAGCAGTGTCGGCGTTGTGGGGGAGCCTGGGGAATGCAGTCCCTGGTGCTGGCTTCAACCCTGGTGTCCGGTGCAATGAAGGAGCGTCCCGCGCAGTGGGAGCTCTCTGCCTAATTTATGCGCCTCCGGGCGCGGAAAGCAGTGTCGGCGTTGCGAGGGAGCCTGGGGAATGCAGTCCCTGGTGATGGCTTCAACCTGGTGTCCGGTGCAATGTATGTTAAGTGATTTTGTTGCCTTTATCTCAGATGGGGTAGTGGGTGGCTAAGTAGTAACATAGATCAAGGTGTAATGTGTGACATTTGCATGGCACGCCTACCCCTGAAGGCGAACACTGTCTTCAAGCAAATGGAACATTACACCCACATACATAAACAAATGAATAACATTCACAAACAAAGCACAAAATTCAGTCAAACACATTTTACATGTTATATGTATACTTATTTTTAAATAGCACAGACTTAACCAATGAGGTACCTGAGAAGAATCTAGAATGAGCGCTCTATACCTTGAACACACAAGTGTAGTGCAGGAGTTTAATGTTACTTATAAGAAGTCACACGACCTTAAACCTTGTGCCATGTGTTTTATGAAGTTCAGGTGTTATGCTTTGTTAGACAAGCCGTTTTAAAAGAGCCAGAGGCATCAAGGGGTAATCATAAAGTGTACATAAACATGTTTCCTGCCCGCCCACTGAAAATCTCCATATATGCGATCAACAACGAATGCTTCTTCGATGGGACAAATAGAAGTGGTAAATCCAAATATCCTCAGATCAATCCTGTACTGGGGCAATAATGGATTACTATGCAGTATGCTCACTATGGGGAACTTGCCATTTTTGGAACACTGTATGTGGCATGAGCCAGCCCTTGCTCTCAAAATATATGTGAACTGTCTCTAGGTGTTACTCGAACAGGGCCTTGGTAATCTGGACATCAAGATACTGTGGGGCTAAATGTAGGCTTCCTCGCCATTAAGAAGTCCAGGTGGGATAGGAAGGCCTAGCGGCAGCTGGTATGGGTAACACTTTTTACATTCCCCCGGTAGAAGCCATATTGCAAGCACACAGGCAGCAGAGAATATTGGGATACAGAAAGTTACCAATGCTTTCATTTTAGTGTTTACTCGTCTTGAAGAATCTACCCACAATTTTAGGAGTGAAACACAAGGACACCGATCCCCCGTTGAGTAAAGGCCTAGACATGTGCATTGTTTTAATATGTGCTGGCCTACACCACCATTAAACAAAAACAGTGTTTCACTAGATTCGTTTTTGCACTTTTTTGAGGACCCACCAAGGTGCACTGGTTGCAATGCACTGTTAAGAATACTTTATTACAGTTACCCGCTGTTAGAAGGTGGTTCTGACACTATGGGCCGCCCGGATTTTTCGCTTTTTGAGCACCTAATTGTTGAGCTTTTACTGTGGGAGAGCCTCGTAAATTGGAACTCATCCACAGTGAACCCATGATGGAAGAGACTGCATGTGGATTTTACTGGTGTCCCCCTAGCTTGACTAGGCCGCTGCGCAGCCGCTGGAGTAAGGGGCACCGGGTTGGTTACATGCAGACACCTGTGTACAGGCGTGTGCACACGTGTAGGGGCTGCGCAGGGGAGATTCCTAGCGTGCGCAGTCCAGGAGCAGCTACAAAATAAATGGTGTGGCAGGACTTATGCAGAATTGGGTGGTGACACGGAACAGGCCTTATACACTAGGAAGGAACATGCCAGGGAAAGTCAGTGTGCTTTACTGTGTTTTTCACTTCATTATTCCCCTATGGGAATGTGGAGCCCATGAGTTAGATTAACTTCCATAAGGCCTACAGATTCCAGACACACACTAAAGTCCACGTTAGCGGATGTGAAAAGAAGTATTCTGCAGAATCCAAAGTCATATTTGTACTGCTTTTGGGTCATCCAGGAAGTCATATTTCTCTGAGTCCCTGGCTGGGGTCTGGCCCTGGCAGGTTAGATTAATGACCCTTCTTCCCAGAGCCAAGATCTTCCCTCCCAGGAGAGGAGATAGGTGGAGCTACAGGCTAATCCATCAGCAGCTGTCGCTGGGTGCCAGGCACCAAGCTGAACCAAGATGAAGGCAGCACTGGGGAAAGGGTCTTGTTTCAGAGACCATGTGGCCAGAGACCCTGGACGACTCCATTTTGAACAAGCCCAGAGGCTGGACCAGGAGGAGGGAGCAGGGGCAGGGAAGTGATGTGTCGCTGTTTGATAGGACAAACAGAGACTTCCTGCCAGCCCCCTACTCAACTTTTAAAAAGAGAGGCCCAGGAAGAGAAGCTCTCTCTTGGGTGTGGTCTGCTGAGGCGGAAGGTGCTGGAGCCTGGCAATGGGCAGTTGGAAGGAGGTACCCCCTGACAGCCCCCCAGGCCCCTAATAGCACCAGAAGGAGAGACCAGGACCGGTGCGCAGAAGCAGGGGCCTCTGCACAGGGAGAAGAGAGGCCCAGGAGGAGAGCCAGGCGAAAGTCTGGCGCAGGGAGCCAGTGAAGACCGCTCCCTGCAGAATGCCCCTCTTGGAGACCTGGAGGGCGAAGGAGAGTGCTCCCAGTGGCTGGGGGCCGCCGCCAGGAGCAAGCAGACGTGAAAATGGGGCCGATCGGACCCCAGGGGCTGAGATATGGCCCCCGGAAGGTGAGCGACCTTGACCCCTAAGAAGACCGACGACGAAGCACGTGGGGCTCCGCCGCCGGTCCATGAGATGCCCCCGGGGTGGGTCAGGTCCCGGGGGCTGCCCCCAAGAAGAAGGAAAGTCGGGGTGCGCCATCGCGCACCCCGTGAAAGTGCCCCCGCAAGGTGCCAGGAGCCCACCCTGGCCCCCACTGAAAACAAAGCCGGGGAGCGCCGTCGCGCTCCCCATGAAGAGTTGCAGGGGGAGGGGGCGGGGAGGGGCGGGGAGCGCCGTCGCGCCCCGCGAAGATGACCAAGGGCCCGGGACCCCATCCCCGGGCCCCGAAGTAAGCCGGGGGACGCCGTCGCGCCCCCGTGAAGAGGAGGAAGGCGGGGGAGCCAGGAGCCCACCCTGGCCCCTGCGAGCGAGTAAAGACGGGGAGCGCCGTCGCGCCCCAGCGAAGTGGTCGGTAGGGGCCCGGGACCCCATCCCCGGGCCCCGAAGCATAGTCAGGAGCGCCGTCGCGCTCCCGTGAAGATGCCCGTAGAGCTGGAAGGTGAGGGGAAGGAGGAGCCGGCAAGATCGGAGCGTCCACCCGCTGAAGCGGGCGGACCAGAAATGCCTTGCCGGCTCCCGCGGCAGCACGCGAGTGTGCTGGCCGGGCGGGGAGCCGGCGGGGGCAGCCGGGGTGGGCTCCCGAGCTGCTCTCCATCGAGGAAGCATGCGGGGGTCCCGGGTGGGACCGGGACCCCGGAAATGGAAGGAGGGGCCCGGGTGGGACCGGGCCCCGAAAATGGCAACGCGGCCGGGGGTGGGCTCCCTGCGCCGTCAAACTTACCTGGGGGTCCGGGTGGGACCGGCCCCCCCACCGAGGCCAGCAGAAGCGGTGGAAGGCCGCCAGCGGCATCACGGCTCTCCCCGGCACAGCGGGAGAGCCGCTCATCGTTTATTCACCAGAAGGAGCCTGAAGCGCCCCATAATGCCTTGCAAGGCATGGGGAAGTCAACGTTTTTGTGCTTGGTGGCCCCCAGAGGAGGGGGTCACCCTCAAGAGTGAAAAAGGGTGCTGGGGGAGCTGCTGGAGAAGCACAGTCTCCCCCCAGCACGAAGTTCAGTCCCACCCTAAGTTTCCTAGGGATTTGGAAAGGATAACCCCTCCAGGGCTCAACCTGCATTTATACACCTTCTAGGCTGGAACTTTTTTCTACAGCTGAGGGTGTATTGCTACGTACTTCATGGAGTGAAAGGCTGAGTTGGGGATGGCTCCAGAAGGGCATCCCTGGAGGTGAAGAGCTGTAATTGCACCAGAACTGCATTTACTAACTGTTATGCCTTTTTAGAGGGACTGGAGGTCACATATGTAATGTGAAGTACCTGTGTAAGGTAATGTCATAAGCAAAGTGGGTTATGTTGCCAGACATTCCTGCTAGGGTGTCTGGCTGTATAGGCGTAATCCTGTGATTTCATCTGTGATGCCCTTAGGGGCTGTAATTGCGATCCATTCTAATGTCCAACAAAGGTGATGAGTACTGTCATTCTAAGGTGTGCGTAAACATGTATTCTTGCTGCTGCACTTAGGTGAAGACCCAGACTGCTAGCCCTTAAGATATAGAGGTGCATACTTTATGGTCAGTAGGAAATGCTCAGTCAGGGTTATGTGTCACCAAGGCAGGTGTACCCATTTTTAATGCGCGCTGAGGTAATGGGGTGGGTCGCCACTGGGATGGTGCCAGTGCGCAGGGCCCTCGCTCCAGGTTATGCTCAACACACTGCATTAGGGGGCAAGATGATGTGCATACATGGGAGTGGTGGTACTAGACCCCACCCCCTTTTGGGAGGGGTGGAGATGTTACGCAATGTCACAAAGTAATTCCAACAGCTTATGTATATTTGTAAATTGGTGCATAGTATTGAGTAGTGTGTGTGTTTAATAAATGTACTCTTACTTTTATAAAGCAAAGTACAGACTGGACAATCAATTATTGAGTGTTATTTCTGCGCACCTGCAAATGGCGATTACTAGCCCACACCACCTCCCTTGATTAAAGCCTCAGACTGCTCTGCAACGCTACCCTCTGAGAGTCAGGCGCTACAATTGGGTGTTTGGTTCCCAGTGAAGGACAAAAGTAGTCATGTTATTTGTGCAGGCCTCACAGATACTGCCTCGTTTTCCAACACCCGCACTTTCAGCAATAGGGAGTATGAGACAGGCCCCACCAAGTCAAGACACACCCAAGTGACAAGTATTATCAGAATTCTATCATATCAGTTCTGACTAAATTATAGGTAGGGTCCACCATGAGAAGGTGTGCACCAATGGTGTGAAGCCTAGGGCACAGAAATAAAAAAAATGGTGTACCCAATTAGCTGCTCCAGTGAGGTATCTCCTCCGTACACAGTATACAATACGTCCCTGTTCATTCTGTAGGGCATCCCTGTGATCACTGAAGACGACCACAATGAGCATTTGACCTTGCCAGGTAGGTCGCTCCCCCGCCACACAGCTCCGCCTGTGTTGTCCTGCTCGCTGCTGCTGCTGGTAAGCTCGCCCCTCCGCTGCTGCCTCTGTGCCCGTTTCGCCTCTGTTCCCCTCGTGCCCCCATTGATTGTGTCCTTTTTGCCTTCTGTTTCCCCTCGTGCCCCCATTGATTGTGTCCTTTTTGCCTTCTGTTTCCCCTCGTGCCCCCATTGATTGTGTCCTTTTTGCCTTCTGTTTCCCCTCGTGCCCCCATTGATTGTGTCCTCTTTGCCTTCTGTTTCCCCTCGTGCCCCCATTGATTGTGTCCTTTTGCCTTCTGTTTCCCCTCGTGCCCCCATTGATTGTGTCCTTTTTGCCTTCTGTTTCCCCTCGTGCCCCCATTGATTGTGTCCTTTTTGCCTTCTGTTTCCCCTCGTGCCCCCATTTTTGCTGTGCCCAACTTTGCCTTCTGTACCCCCGCCGCTGCGTCCCCTGCGGCCCCGCCCCCCTGACTGCCCATTCGCTGCCCCTGCCTCCCGCCTCCCAGCTGCTCCTCCCTCCCAGCTCCCCATATATGGCGGACGCTGCGTGGTGAGGAGAGCTACCCTGGACCTTGCCAGGTAGGTCGCTCCCCCGCCACACAGCTCCGCCTGTGTTGTCCTGCTCGCTGCTGCTGCTGGTAAGCTCGCCCCTCCTCTGCTGCCTCTGTGCCCGTTTCGCCTCTGTTCCCCTCGTGCCCCCATTGATTGTGTCCTTTTTGCCTTCTGTTTCCCCTCGTGCCCCCATTGATTGTGTCCTTTTTGCCTTCTGTTTCCCCTCGTGCCCCCATTGATTGTGTCCTTTTTGCCTTCTGTTTCCCCTCGTGCCCCCATTGATTGTGTCCTCTTTGCCTTCTGTTTCCCCTCGTGCCCCCATTGATTGTGTCCTTTTTGCCTTCTGTTTCCCCTCGTGCCCCCATTGTGTCCTTTTTGCCTTCTGTTTCCCCTCGTGCCCCCATTGATTGTGTCCTTTTTGCCTTCTGTTTCCCCTCGTGCCCTCATTTTTGCTGTGCCCAACTTTGCCTTCTGTACCCCCCGCCGCTGCGTCCCCTGCGGCCCCGCCCCCCTGACTGCCCATTCGCTGCCCCTGCCTCCCGCCTCCCAGCTGCTCCTCCCTCCCAGCTCCCCATATATGGCGGCCGCTGTGCGGCCGTCTGCGCCCGTCCGCACCTGGACCGCGCCCAGCGCCAGAACCCCTGGGCCGCGCGCCCCCCGCTCCAGCCTCGAGGACCGACGCCGTTACGATGCCATCACACTCCACGCTCTCAACCCCGGACGGAGACACAACTGCTTCAAGGCCGCCCCGAAACGCACACATGGCCCCTTCACCTGCCGGAACTGCAGCTACACCAGCCTCAGAGCCACCGAAGCGCCCGCCAAGAAGGACCTCAACCACCTCCGATGCATCCTACTGAACACCCGCTCCGCACGCAAACACGCCGTCGAGCTCTGGGACCTGCTCGACTCATCATCACCAGACGTCGCCTTCCTGACAGAGACCTGGATGAACGACTCCTCCGCACCCGACATCGCCATAGCCATCCCAGACGGCTATAAGATCACCCGCAGAGACCGCGTCAATGGAGTAGGAGGAGGAATCGCCATCGTCCACAAGAACTCCATCAGGGTCTCGACCAGCACCGACGACGTTCTCTGCACCGCCGAACACATGCACTTCCAGATCCACACGGACCCCAACACCACCCTCAGAGGCACCCTTGTCTACAGACCCCCTGGGCCCCGACCCCAGTTCAGCGACTCCATCGCCGACTTCATCAGCACGCACGCCCTGACTTCTACCGACTACATCCTCCTCGGAGACCTGAACTTTCACCTGGAGAACAACAACGACAGCAACTCCACCACCCTGATCGACAACCTCGCCAACCTCGGACTGAGACAGCTCGTCACAACACCGACACATTCCGCCGGCCACACGCTCGACCCAGTCTTCTCCTCAAGCTCCCACGTCTCCTTCAGCCACACCACGGAACTCCTCTGGACCGACCACCGCTGCATCCACTTCACCTTCCAGAAATCCACCACACCCAACAGATCCCACGCCGCTGCTGGAGCAAAGTCACCGAAGACCAACTACGGGCAAACCTCGCTCTCAGCCCTCCCTCCGACCCATCCAACACCGACGACGCTGCCTGCAACCTCAGACGATGGATAGACGACTGTGCCAACACCCTCGCCCCGCTGAAAAAACTAACCTACAGCGACACCACCAAAAGAGCCAGCTGGTTCACCCCGGAACTCCTAGCTTCCAAGCGTACCTGCCGGAAACTTGAGAAGAAATGGCACAGTGATAAGACACCGGACAGCCACGCAGCCCATAAAGACGCCATCCGTAACCACCACCACCTCATCAGGTCCGCCAAGAGAATCTCCTTCAAAGACCGCCTCAACAACAACGCACACAACAGCAAGGAGCTCTTCAACATCGTGAAGGAACTCTCCAACCCCAGCTCCAACACCAACGACATCCCGCCGTCGCAAGCCCTGTGCGATTCCCTCGCCACCTTCTTCCACCGCAAGATCGCCGACATCCACGACAGCTTCAACACCCAGACAGCCCCCACCAAGATAGATACACCAGACCCGCCGCACACCATCGACCATGACCCCTTGCCAGCCTGGGCCAGCGTGAACATCGATGACACCATCAAGACCATGGGCACAATACACTCCGGCTCCCCGTCAGACCCTTTCCCGCACTACATCTTCAACAAAGCCAGCAGCTCCATCGCACCCCACCTGTGCAACGTTATCAATCTCTCCTTCGAGACCGCGACCTTCCCAGAGAGCTGGAAACACGCAGAGATCAACGCCCTACTCAAAAAACCCAAGGCGGACCCAAGAGACCTCAAGAACTTCCGGCCCATCTCCCTGCTTCCGTTCCCAGCCAAGGTCATCGAGAAGATCGTCAACAAACAGCTAACCCGATACGTCGAAGAAAACAGCATCCTGGACCCATCCCAATCGGGGTTCCGCAGCAACTACAGCACTGAGACTGCCCTCATCACCGCCACCGACGACATCAGGACCCTGCTGGACAATGGTGAGACCGCAGCCCTCATCCTGCTGGACCTCTCCGCCGCCTTCGACACTGTCTGCCACCGCACTATACGCGCACGCCTCCACGACACAGGGATCCGAGACAAGGCCCTGGAATGGACCACCTCCTTCCTCGACGGCAGAACCCAGAGAGTCCGCCTCCCACCTTTCCGATCCGAAGCCTCCGAAACCATCTGCGGCGTACCCCATGGATCTTCCCTCAGCCCAACACTGTTCAACATCTACATGGCCCCGCTCGCACGCATCGCCAGACAGCACGACCTCAACATTATCTCCTACGCCGACGACACTCAACTGATCCTCTCCCTCACCAAAGACCCCCTCGCCGCCAAAGCCAATCTCCATGAAGGAATGAAGGCCGTCGCCGATTGGATGACGATCAGCCGACTAAAGCTGAACACGGACAAGACGGAGGTCCTCATCCTCGGCTCCAACCCCTCAGCCTGGGACGACTCCTGGTGGCCAACGACGCTGGGAGCAGCCCCGACACCCACCGACCACGCACGCAACCTGGGAGTCATCCTCAACTCAACGCTCTCCATGGCCAAGCAAGTCAACGCAGTCTCCTCCTCCTGCTTCAACACCCTCTGCATGCTTCGCAAGATCTACAGGTGGATCCCGACAGACACAAGAAGAACAGTCACCCAGGCCCTCGTCAGTAGCAGACTTGACTATGGGAACGCCCTCTACGCGGGAGCCCCGGCCAAGCGCATCAAGCGACTGCAACGCATACAAAACGCCTCCGCACGCCTGATCCTCGACGTACCACGCCACAGCCACATCACCCCCCCACCTGAGGAACCTGCACTGGCTCCCCGTCGACAGGAGGATCACCTTCAAACTCCTCACCCACGCACACAAGGCACTCCACAAGACTGGCCCAGCCTACCTCAACAGACGACTCTTCTTCTACGTCCCGAACCGCCAGCTCCGCTCCGCCGACCTCTCCCTCGCCACCGTCCCTCGCATTCGAAGAACAACCACCGGCGGCAGATCCTTCTCACACCTCGCCGCCAAGACCTGGAACACCCTTCCACTAAGCCTACGACAGACCCAAGACCTGCTGACCTTCAGGAGGCTACTCAAGACCTGGCTGTTCGACCAGTAGCAGCACCCCCCCCCCTTCTCTCTCCCCAGCGCCTTGAGACCCTCGCGGGTAAGTAGTGCGCTCTACAAATTCAGTGATTGATTGATTGATTTAGGTCAAACGGCGAAGTCATATCTCCTCTGCATGACCTACCCAGGGGTGACTTATATGTATTAAAAAGGTATGTTTAGGCCTGGCAAAAGGTTTATTTTGCCAGGTTGAAATGGCAGTATAAAAATGAACACACAGACTGCAATGGAGGGTCTAGGGATGTGTTTAAAATGCTACTTAAGTGGGGGCACAATAAGTGCTGCAGGCTCACTAGTAACTTTTAATTTGCAGGCCCTGGCTACATGTAGAACCACTGTACTAGGGACTTACAAGTAAATTTAATGTGCCAGTTGGATGTAAGCCAACGTTGCCATGTTGAAAGGAGAGAGCAGAAGCACTTTAGCACTGGCTAGCAGTGGTTAAGTGTGCAGATTACTAAAGTTAGCAAAAATGAAGTCAGCAAAAAAACAGAAAGATGGAAGGCAAAAAGTTAGGGTAAAACGACACCAAGGATGTCTGGTCCAACAGGTAACTTTTAAAAATTCTCTTAACATTTGATGTGTGATACTATCTAGTTTATTAGTTTAGTACACACCCATTCTGGAGGTGACTCCGGAGCACTAATGAAAACAGTACATGACCACTTATTCTGAAATATATCAGAGGAAAACTCCACTGATTGCCAAGGTACACTATGTTTCTCAATTAAGTGCATTTGAACTGATCTCTGAGGATAATATGATGAAACCAATGTATATAGAATAACTTAAGAGCATATAAGTTGTTGGAGCTATCTTTGCATGTGAATGCCCACTCTCTTGCATGACAGAATTCACTGGATGCTTATAAATGCATGCATTATTTTTAAATGTAGGCTCATGCAACACCTTGAAAACTTCACTGCAGCTTTGCAATCACAGATAAACAAGTGGATAGACATGAATGTGCAATTTTATGGCACTGTACAATGTACACTATACATTTATTTGCATGCGTACATAGTCAAGGCTTAGCAATGTTTGTATTACGACCTTGACTGGCAAATAGACCCATTCATATCAGTGGTTAATTTATTAAAAAAATAAGTGCCGGAGCTCTTGTCAGGAGGCAGCTTGCACCAGCCAATTTCTCCTGTTAGCGCCACCTAAAACAGAACCAACTGCGAACCATGAAAGTGGGGAGAGCATGTGGCGTAATGGCCAGAGTTGCTACTTTGGAGCTGGGGAACCAGGTTTGAGTCTGGGTCGGCTCAACATCCTGTAATTCTGGGAAAATCACCTAATCTCCCCGTAAATTAATGTGCCCTTAACTGGTGCTCATGAAAAGCGCTGGTGTTGATGATTAAGTGCCGGTGCTGAACACCAGAAACCACCGGCTCAAATTAAGCACTTATTCATATTAAAGGAAGGGAATGATAGGGGTGCAGCACACCTGCAGATGTTCTATGCTAATTTTCCCTCCAACTATATTTTCTGGGCTTGGTCACCGTCTTCTGAGCTCAAGAGAGTTAGCTTATCTGTCTGTTTGTTAGTGCAAACTAAGAATGTGTTATTGACTGTGCAGAAAGACAGGCTTTAGATTGCTGAGATGCGGTACACCATTGCTCCAGAACAAGCTCATTAATTTAAATATATACTGCTGAACAGTACTTTGTTGACTTTGTTCATCAATTGAGGCAAGGACAGGGAAGGTGGTGTGGTTATTGCAGACTTTGGGCAGAGATACAGACCTTGTTACAGCCGGTGGCAGATCTGCAAGAATTAGTGGCCTAATGACACTTTGGCCAACGGACTTTGGACTGCGTCTCTGCTTGGGGTGCAAAGGTAGGAGAATTTGGGAGTCTAGCAACATGCTCCAAGACAGGCACCCCTATACCTGTTCACATTGCGTGTAGGATCCAAGTGGAGAACTAACAGTTTCTGAAGTTGACTGTGTACTTCTGTACTTATTAAAGAACAATTCCACCACTATACCCGTTGTAGAATTATTTACGGTGATGAGTGAAGAAAGCTGAGAGTTACACAGGTCAGCTAACTTCGATGCTGTAGGAGCAGTCAACTATGGACCAGGATCAGCCGATGTGTGTCATTTCAGGTGTCCAATTGTGAGGCATTGATGCAGCACAGATGTCAATGAAGAGGCTCGGCACAGTGCAATGCTACAGGTGAGTGATGGCCTTCACAGACACCCAGTTTCTGTACCCAACGCCTGCCAAGTATCAGTTCAATATGCAAGTCAGGGAGCCGTGCTACAAGGCGGATCAACACGTTGGTGATGTGAGTAACATCAATGACAACCGTCAACATCATGCTGCCATTTTGGGACCCACTTTTGTTAGAACTGCTTTTGTCAAACATGCAGCGGTGAATATGTATCAATGAACAGAAAGAATATATATATATATATATATATATATACCAAGAAAAATACAAAGCCCAACTCCGACTTCCTTTCAAGCCTGACATTTATTCGTCTGCATAACAGCATTTAAAACCCACTCATTTTCCTTACGCGTTTCAGCGTTTGCCGCCTTGCTCACAGGTGAGTGTCATTTAATCCTAGTGGTCACATGGCCATGAGAACAACTACAGGCCCCATGATGCACCATCATCCAGCTTCCATGGCGTGACAAGGTTAAATATAACATTCTGCTTGATAGCGTTTATGCTTGCCAAATGTCATGAAATATAATGTCATCATTAAAGGTGCATACACGAATTACTTTTGCAAAGTGCATGTTGCTGCTGTCATGCTCTTAATACTTGCTTGAAATGCGGCGTTTCCAAAGAGAGGGATCTCCTCTCTCTTCTCCCTTTCTCACTCACGTTAACCCAATAGCCGTGGCAATCCGATGGCAGGTACGCTCATAAAGCGGGTCATGCCCCCTCAGTTTAATGTTCCAAGAAAAGCTCCATTTTACCAGGGGCCCCCGACCCTGCAGGGCGGGCTCTGTAAACAGGAACGGAGAATCCTGTTGCTGTAGATTGTGCCAAGAAAAATACAAAGCCCAACTCCGACTTCCTTTCAAGCCTGACATTTATTCGTCTGCATAACAGCATTTAAAACCACTCATTTTCCTTACGCGTTTCAGCGTTTGCCGCCTTGCTCACAGGTGAGTGTCATTTAATCCTAGTGGTCACATGGCCATGAGAACACCTACAGGCCCCATGATGCACCATCATCCAGCTTCCATGGCGTGACAAGGTTAAATATAACATTCTGCTTGATAGCGTTTATGCTTGCCAAATGTCATGAAATATAATGTCATCATTAAAGGTGCATACACGAATTACTTTTGCAAAGTGCATGTTGCTGCTGTCATGCTCTTAATACTTGCTTGAAATGTGGCGTTTCCAAAGAGAAGGATCTCCTCTCTCTTCTCCCTTTCTCACTCACGTTAACCCAATAGCCGTGGCAATCCGATGGCAGGTACGCTCGTAAAGCGGGTCATGCCCCCTCAGTTTAATGTTCCAAGAAAAGCTCCATTTTACCAGGCTTGAAAGGAAGTCGGAGGTGGGCTTTGTATTTTTCTTGGCACAATCTACAGCAACAGGATTCTCCGTTCCTGTTTACAGAGCCCGCCCTGCAGGGTCGGGGGCCCCTGGTAAAATGGAGCTTTTCTTGGAACATATACATATATATATATATATATATATATATATATATATATATTCACTGAAAAAACCATAGGTTTCAGACACGTTATAGTTAGAAATTAGCATTTAAAAAATCTTTGAAATTCACTGAAAAAACCATAGGTTTTAGGGACAGTTATAGTTACAAATTAGCATTTAAAAAACCTTTGAAATTCACTGAAAAAACCATAGGTTTTAGGGACAGTTATAGTTAGTTGGACATTTCACTCGTACAAAACCCGTGAAATTCCCCGTTATAGTTAGTTCAGCTAACTATAACTCGCGCCCCATAATGCACTGCTGATGACGTCACATATTACATCACTCATGACATGGTCAGTGACATCACTGATGACATCACTGATGACATCTCAAATGACATCACTGATGACATCATCCACGTGATAATCTGATGCAGCTCCTCACACCTAATATAACCTTTGATACACCCAATCTAAATTACAGACTGCCATTCACAAAACTATAGACACTCCAACACCAATAACTACATACCCACTCACTGATTCTTAGGTCTACACACACACATCCACTCACTCACCCAGTACAGTCACTCATACTTATGGTCACTCAGTACAGGACTATCATATGCACTCTTACTCCTATCTAGACACTCAAACACCGCCACTCATCCATAGAGGTACTCACACACTAGTCAGTCATGCAAATAATTAAACACACTGCCATTTACTCACCTATACAGTTATACACACACCAGCTCACTTAATCATACAAATACTAGCACATTGTTACGCTCTTATACAATCACTGATACAAGCACACACTCATCCATACAGCCACTATCACAATCACTCACTCTCGCTTATAGCTATTTATATACTCCAACACACATATATACTGGCTTTCACATATGTAGTTACTCACACATGTACCACTGGGACATACATTCACTCACTAACACACTCTTACACACACTTACCCACCCATACAGTCTATCACAGATGCACTCTTGAAACCATCCACCCAGTGAATCACCCACTCACACATCTATGCACAGAGTCGCACACACCCCACCCACACAAACACTCAGGCACCCATACAGATACTCAGACAACCAATCAATAACTCATATAGACACTCATGTAGCTATTCACAAACCCATGCAGCCACTTACACAGCAACAGACAGACGGATACAGACATTCACCCAGTTTAGTCACTAACCCATGCATTCAGTAAGATACGTTAAATCACTCACTTATAGAGTCAGTCACGCACCTACTAAATCATCCATACAGACACTTACACACCCACTCATTCTTCAATACGTCTTTTCCTATATATATTAAAAATATTTAAACTTTACAGAAACACACAGTCACTGGATGATGTCATCAGTGATGTCATTTGAGATGTCATCAGTGATGTCATCAGTGATGTCACTGACCATGTCATGAGTGATGTAATATGTGACATCATCAGCAGTGCATTGCGGGGCGCGAGTTATAGTTAGCTGAACTAACTATAACGGGGAATTTCACGGGTTTTGTACGAGTGAAATGTCCAACTAACTATAACTGTCCCTAAAACCTATGGTTTTTTCAGTGAATACATATATATATTCACTGAAAAAACCATAGGTTTTAGGGACAGTTTTAGTTACTTGGACATTGCACTCGTACAAAACCCGTGAAATTCCCACGTTATAGTTAGTTCAGCTAACTATAACTCGCGCCCCGCAATGCACTGCTGATGGCGTCACATATTACATCACTCATGACATAGTCAGTGACATCACTGATGACATCACTGATGACATCATCCAGTGACTGTGTGTTTCTGTAAAGTTTAAATATTTTTAATATATATAGGAAAAGACGTATTGAAGAATGAGTGGGTGTGTAAGTGTCTGTATGGATGATTTAGTAGGTGCGTGACTGACTCTTTAAGTGAGTGATTTAACGTATCTTACTGAATGCATGGGTTAGTGACTAAACTGGGTGAATGTCTGTATCCGTCTGTCTGTTGCTGTGTAAGTGGCTGCATGTGTTTGTGAATAGCTAAATGAGTGTCTATATGAGTTATTGAATGCTTGTCTGAGTATCTGTATGGGTTCCTTGAGTGTTTGTGTGGGAGGGGTGTGTGCAACTCTGTGCATAGATGTGTGAGTGGGTGATTCACTGGGTGGATGGTTTCAAGAGTGCATCTGTGATAGACTGTATGGGTGGGTAAGTGTGTGTAAGAGTGTGTTAGTGAGTGAATGTATGTCCCAGTGGTACATGTGTGAGTAACTACATATGTGAAAGGCAGTATATATGTGTGTTGGAGTATATAAATAGCTATAAGCAAGAGTGAGTGATTGTGATAGTGGCTGTATGGATGAGTGTGTGCTTGTATCAGTGATTGTATAAGAGCGTAACAATGTGCTACTATTTGTATGAGTAAGTGAGCTGGTGTGTGTATAATCTGTATAGGTGATTAAATGGCAGTGTGTTTAATTATTTGCATGACTGACTAGGTGTGTGAGTATCTCTATGGATGAGTGGCGTTGTTTGAGTGTCTATATAGGAGTAAGAGTGCATATGATAGTCCTGTACTGAGTGACCGTAAGTATGAGTGACTGTACGGGTGAGTGAGTGGATGTGTGTGTGTAGACCTAAGAATCAGTGAGTGGATATGTAGTTATTGGTGTTGGAGTGTCTATGGTTTTGCGAATGGCAGTCTGTAATTTAGAGTGGGTGTATCAAAGGTTATATTAGGGTGTGAGAGGTGCATCAGATTATCACGTGGATGATGTCATCAGTGATGTCATTTGAGATGTCATCAGTGATGTCATCAGTGATGTCACTGACCATGTCATGAGTGATGTAACTATGTGACGTCATCAGCAGTGCATTGCGGGCGCGAGTTATAGTTAGCTGAACTAACTATAGCGTGGGAATTTCACGGGTTTTATGCGAGTGCAATGTCCAAGTAACTAAAACTGTCCCTAAAACCTATGGTTTTTCAGTGAATTTCAAAGGTTTTTTAAATGCTAATTTGTAACTATAACGTGTCTGAAACCTATGGTTTTTTCAGTGAATTTCAAAGGTTTTTTAAATGCTAATTTCTAACTATAACGTGCCTGAAACCTACGGTTTTTCAGTGAATTTCAAAGGTTTTGTAAATGACAATTTTTAAATGTATTAATTGTTATATTAATTTTTTTCATACTGATTTACTACATTTTTAGAAACAATTTTTTTTTACATATTTTATTTTTTAAATTACATTGTAATTACATTATACATTACATTACAAAAAATACTTTCTCAGAATGAATTACTTTAGTTTAAATACTTTGCAGATAGGCAATAGACTTTTAAGTACAGTAGTTACAGTTGTTGCAATGGGCAACACATTTTCAAACACAATGCAACATTCATCTCAATGTGAATTTCTAGTTAAATGCAATTAGTTACTTTATGGATTACTTTTGTAACCACAGGACTGGATCCTAGATTCAGTCCTGGTACATCTCCTGTAAACAGTTGAGTAAAAGCGTTTTGGTTACAGTCGTGATTTTTAAGGAATATTATTGTATTTTAAAAGTTGACACTTAGAAACTTTTTCTCATAGAATCACCAATGTTATCCTATGGAAGGAAATTCACTTAGCAGGTAAAAACTGATATCGTTACTTTTTCTTACTCAGTGTTGGATCCTGGATCCAGCACTGGTGCATCTCCTGTAAACAGTTGAAAGAATGCGTTTAAGTCATACAGGCGATTTTTAAGGAATATTTGTAGTTTGTGAAAATCAACACTTTGAAACTTTTTGCTGAAAACCAGTCAATCTTAGCCTATGAAGGAAATTCAACTTACCGGTAAGTACGGTTAAAATTACTTTTGAGGACCAGTACTGGGCTGAAAGATGCAGCACTGAGGTCTCTCCTGATAACAGGTGAGTAAATCGGAATTCGTATTTCGGCTGATTTTAGAGGAATATTTTAAAGTTCCAAAACTCCACACTTAGAAGAATTTCCAAGTGAAACCAGTCAATGTTAGCCTATGGAAGGAAATTCAAGTTACTGGTAAGTACGGTTAAAATTACTTTTCAGGACCAGTACTGGGCTGAAAGATGCAGCACTGAGGTCTCTCCTGATAACAGGTGAGTAAATCAGAATTCGGATTTCGGCTGATTTTAGAGGAATATTTGTATGTTTCAAAAATCAACACTTAGAAACTTTTTCAGCAAAAAGCAGGCAATGATATCCTATGGAAGGAAATTCAAGTTACTGGTAAGTACGGTTAAAATTACTTTTGAGGATCAGTACTGGGCTGAAAGATGCAGCACTGAGGTCTCTCCTGATAACAGGTGAGTAAATCGGAATTCGTATTTCGGCTGATTTTAGAGGAATATTTTAAAGTTCCAAAACTCCACACTTAGAAGAATTTCCAAGTGAAACCAGTCAATGTTAGCCTATGAAGGAAATTCAAGTTACCGGTAAGTACGGTTAAAATTACTTTTGAGGACCAGTACTGGGCTGAAAGATGCAGCACTGAGGTCTCTCCTGATAACAGGTGAGTAAATCGGAATTCGTATTTCGGCTGATTTTAGAGGAATATTTGCACAATGGTGAAGGGAGGGGCGGGGCCTGAGGTGACATCTGTGCAAACGAGCGCCGTTGCGCGTTTTAATTTGGGGGATTAAGTCCCCTTGAATCCTGAGGGTCCCTAGGGACCAACTAGCCCACCAGGAACCTCCAATATGCGCTAGAGGCAGCGTTGCAGAGACGTGTAGAGAGGCCACACCCCTTTTACACCTCTCTGCAACGCAGCTCTGTGGCGCTTTCTGGATGTACCTGTTGGGCTAGTTGGCCCCCAGGGACCCTCAGGATTGAAGGGGATTTAATTCCCCATCTTAAAACGCGCCACGGGGCCTGTTTGCACACATGTCACCTGAAGCCCCGCCCCTCCTTCACCACTGTGCAAATGCGCCCGTGGCGCGTTTTAAGTTGGGGGATTAAGTCCCCTTAAATCCTGAGGTCCCCGGAGTCCAACTAGCGCACCATATACCTCCAAAAGCGCCACAGAGCTGCGTTGCAGAGAGGTGTAAAGGGGTGTGGCCTCTCTACACGTCTCTGCAACGCAGCCCCCTGGCGCATATTGGAGGTTCCAGGTGGGCTAGTTGGCCCCCAGGGACCCCAGTATTCAAGGTGAATTCGTTCCCCTCTGCAAACGCGCCAGGGGCGCGTTTGCAGAGTGGTGAAGGAAGGGGGCGGGGCCTGCGGGCCCGATCGTTTAAAAAAAAAAAAAAAATTGTCCCCTGAAGGGGAGCTGTGTAGCCCCCTTCCTTTTTCTGTTTTTATGCCCTGGGGACCCCATCCCCCAGGGCCTTACCCCTTTTTTTAAATTTTTAATTAAAAAAAAACGGGAAGGGGCCGCGTGGCCCCCTTCCCTGGGCCTATATTGGCCCCGGGGACCCCATCCCCGGGGCATGGCCTTTAATTTTTATTCTTTGGAGGGGGCTGTGTGGCCCCCTCCTCTGACCATTTAAGGCCCGGGGGATGGGGCCTTTCCTTTTTTTAAATTTTTTTAAATTTTTCATATTTGGGGAGGGGGCCGCGTGGCTCCCTCCTGGGCCACTACTTGCCCCGGGGACCCCATCCCCGGGGCTGGCCCTCTCCGTTGGGGACTGTGGGGGGTCCCCAATCCCCCACAGTCCCGCCGGCTCCCCACGTCCCTTGGGAGCCGGCATTGCTGCTTCCACATGGGGAGCAGCTGACATGCTGCTCCCCATGTGGAAAAGCAATGGCTTTGAATATTGGAAGAGAGAGCAGGTTTCCTGCTCTCTCTTCCAATATCCAAAGCAGTTTGCTATGGCAGGACGGGAGCCGCGAGGCTCCCGTCCTGCCATAGCAAACTACAGTGTCCCGGGGGTAGGCACCCGGGACACTGCAGGAGCCCGGCCCTGGGGGTGGTGGTCCCCAGGGCCATCAAGGGCTCCAGGAGGGGCCGCGCGGCCCCCTCCTACATCAGCACAGCCCCGGGGAGGTGGTGGTCCCCGGGGCTTCGGGGTCCAAAACGGACCCCCATTTTAATTTGTTAGTGCCCCGGGGAGGTGGCGGTCCCGGGGCGTGTGGGGGCTGGAGCCCCCACACAGGTTATTAAATTATTTTAAAAAAGCCCCGGGGAGGTGGTGGTCCCCGGGGCTGCGGGAGGGCTCAGAGCCCTCCCGCACCATTTTCAAAAAGCCCCGGGGAATGGCGGTCCCCGGGGCTTGGGGGCCCTTTGAGGCCCCCACACGTTAAATTATCCCCCCACCATGCCCCCGGGACTTGGGCCACCCGGGGGCCAGTTAGCTATCGAGCGCGGAGACCGCGCTTCAATTTTTTTCGGCAGGATTCACGCACCCTGAGCGCATCCTGCCGATTTTCTTTTTTTTTAAATGCTTTTTTGCCCAGGGGGTCCTTGTGGGACCCCTGAGCAGGCCTAGGGGTTAGGGTGTTTCTACCCTGCCCCCTTTGTGCGTTTGCGCACTTGTTTCTTTTTTTCTCGGCGGGATACGCGCACCCTAAGCGCATCCCGCCGATTTTAAAAAAAAAATCTTTTTCTGCCCAGGGGTCCTTGTGGGACTCCCTGAGCACACCTAGGGGTTAGGGTGTTTCTACCCTGCCCCCTTTTGCGCTTTGCGCACTTGTTTCTGTCCCTCGGTTCTACCGAGGGACAAAATAGCTGCCAACACTTCCTGAATCGGAATGTTGACAGCCAGCTGACAGCCAATTAGCATGCAGCTCGTGATCGGGACGGTGCGCGCAGGGTGCGCTGAGGGTACGCGTATCCGACGCGCCCATAGATATATATGTACTTTTACTTTTGATTTTCTCAAGAACTACAGAACGGATTTACACCATTTAAGCAAAAGGCACCAGTCTGAACCAAGGGCTACCTCTTTGCCAAATTTGGTGTAATTCCGTTCAGCAGTTCGGGCTGTAGCTGCGACTAAAGGTTCCTATGGAAAAATGAATGGGGAAAACGCGTTTTGGGACCCCCCTTTTTTCTCGGCCCCCGCTTCACGTATCACCCGAGACTTTCAGGGTAGGAGCGGAGCGGAGCGCCCCAACAAGTTGGAAACTTTCACGAAGATTCGTCAACCGGCGCCAACGTTATTTCAAATAGAATGTCGCGGATTTCCTATGGATAATAGGTTGTAACTATAACTATCTACTGGCGACCGCCAGTAGATAATATATATATATATGAAAAAAGAAGAGTTGCCCCAACAAGAAGAAGCCGCACACTTCGAGCTTTTACCATTTAGTTTGGAGATTACAAGAGCCTGCCACCAGCATTTCCAAACACAATATGAGTGCCAGACGCGTTTCGAGCAACCACTGCTCTTGTTCACTGGCATGCACTCCGGACAGCAGAAATGGAAAGCGCACCACACCCCAAGGTTTTAAATGTCCCGCCCTGGTGGGCGTATCCGCTGTTGCACCGAGGTTGATGTAGTTCGCCTTATAATCCAAACCCCAATGGGCTCCGTCATGTCCATGTATTCCCAAGTGGGGTGTTCAGAATAAAACAGGCACAGGTTCCGCCAATACAACATCCCCAAATCGGACTCGACGTTCCAACAGCGTCTAAATGTTCGTGACACTGCGGACCTGCTTTGGTAGGCAGTGGGGCTCCTTCACGGCTCGGACCAGCCGTTAACATGAAAAAAGAAGAGTTGCCCCAACAAGAAGAAGCCGCACACAGCAGAAATGGAAAGCGCACCACACCCCAAGGTTTTAAATGTCCCGCCCTGGTGGGCGTATCCGGTGTTGCACCCTGGTTGATGTAGTTTCTGCTGTCCGGAGTGCATGCCAGTGAACAAGAGCAGTGGTTGCTCGAAACGCGTCTGGCACTCATATTGTGTTTGGAAATGCTGGTGGCAGGCTCTTGCAATCTCCAAATTAAATGGTAAAAGCTCGAAGTGTGCGGCTTCTTCTTGTTGGGGCAACTCTTGTAAATAGAAATTTTTGTGAATGTAAAAGAAGTAGTATATGTGGTATGGTTACTCACTTATTGTTATATTTATTATGTTTCACAGGTTCTGGGTGTGTTATAAACGACAAAGGGAAGGCATAACGAATGAGAATATCTGGGAATGCGAATTGGAGATACGAATGTTGAAATTAAGAGACTAATAAGAAATTACATTTACCCACTTGGGTTTGATTGAAAATAGCCTAAATGGACTTATTGACTGGGCATGGACTGGAAAGAAATGCAAGCGCGTATTTAATTTCTGTTTTGCCGTCATTTGGTGTTGGAATGTAATGGAACTTGCATTTAGGATAGAATTTAAACAGTAAGATATCAGTTTGGAAATCCTTATGCCCACAGGGGCTATATTGGTCGCAGGGGTCTTGTTGATATGAGCAACAGATCGATAATTTCTTATTACGCACAGGCGTGTCAACATTACGATGGTGTATATTAGCGGCACGTAAAGGCTGGTATTACAGCCATAAGGCAAATGAGGACTTTTTAGCGCTGTCATGTATATTTAGTCAATGTCTCTTTAATACTTGACCGCACGCACTTGTGATGTTATTTTATATTTTTTCATTTTAAGTTGATTTTTTCTGACTAACGTTCATTGACAGAAATTTGAAGTATTTACTATGTATCTCCATAATTATGCATTTAAATCAATGTAATACTCTTTTGATCGTGAATGTTTAACTACCATTGATTCTGTTTTCACTTTCTATGACTCTAAGGTGTGTCACATGATTAGTTTAAAACACCATGATTTACATTTCACTCGTACTCGTGAGCAAAGAGGTGTAACTCCGAAACGCATAGAGTGACTTGGCTTGAGAAATAAATCACGCTGTAAAGGACTTTTGTGGCCGTGGCATCGTTTGTTTGATGTTTCGAAACGATTGTGTTTGATATATATATAAACAACAGAGTGCATGCAGGTTGCAGGCGCCTGAAGCCTCTGGAGTTAGTCAACTTCATACAAAAGACTGAAATACAAGAAAGCTACAACGGTCCAGTTAAAATACTTAATAAGTGTCTGGTCAAACTTATTGACTGTATTACCACATTGTGTGAGTCAATGATCTCTTTCGGCATAAAACACCATATTGTGTGCCAAAGAATCATTGTCAAGCAGCAACTTTGAACCTATTTAATGTGCGAGTCCTCCTTTACAAATTTTTAGCAATGCCTGGCCAACCACCATTAAATTGGATGCAATGGAAGGAAGGTTTAGATACATCTTTAGAAGCAATCGATGGTGGAACATTTACTGTGAAAGCAGAAATTGGTCTTGCTCAAACACTGTTTCGATCCAGAAGGGCACAATGTTTTGAAAACACTTACTGGGAGTGGTCATTTAAGAGCAAGTTGGCAAAGGAACGGTAGTGGATGAATATGCCACAGTCTAAAAACCATTAGATAACAGAATTTACTAAAAAAAAAAAAAAATCTGGAAAGACACAAGGTTTTTCAGAGAGTACAAATGCCTGTCGACCTAATGGGCAGTAAGTAAGTACATATGCCTGTAGAGCAGAGGTCTTCAAACTTTTTGATGCCGAGATCCCTTGTCAAATTTTTTTGGGCGTGAGGACCCCCTCCTGACAAAAATTTCTAGAACCTGGTACTCCCCATCATCGCCAACCATAAACGCCCCAAATTCCCACAGCAAATCATTTTTACAGTGGGGAAATAATATTAAACAGTGTTTAGCCAACCCACGGCCAGTGGGCATGGGGATGTGGTCAGAGGTGTAGCTTAAAAACAAAGGGCCTCATTTACGAGGAATTAGTGTAGGGCAGCGCCGCAAGTCTTCTTGCTGCGCTGCCCTACGCCAATGTGAAAGGGCAGGAATGCACCATATTTATGAAATACAGTGCATTCCTGTGTTTTCCCCTTGCGTTGGCACACAAATTGCTGCTTAGCACCAACATAGACAGGATTGTTTTTGTGCCTGAAGGGGCAACTTCTTTCACAAAAACAATCCAGAGAGGTGTTTTCCTCTCTTTATTTGAGCTGCAGAATGCAGCACGCATGGAAAGAGGAAAAACATGGAGAAATGAAAACATTTCTCCTCGTTACGCCTCCGCTGGGGTGGCATACATTTTTGGCACTGCCCCAGGTTTACGTGATTTTGTAAATATGAGGCAGCATCAAAATCCATGGGTGTTGCGTATGAACCCCCACGCAACGCCTATGGAGCACCTCCTTGACGTAGAGTAAGGCAACGCAGTGACTTACGCTGCTTTGTCTTCCTCCATATCTATGAGGCCATGCAAAGCCATGCAGGGTGACTTTGCGCCGCCTCATAGGTATGGTTGAGACACTTTCTGCCGCCGGAGCATCAAAAAAAGTGATGCTCTGGTGGCACAAGGCTCTCATGAATAAGTTCCAAAATATTGTGTACGTTTTTTTAGGTCTTTCACCATCCGGTACCTACATATAAAATAATGAGCAGCGTAAATGAAAAATAAATTTAAAAAATTGTTACTCAGTTGGAAATGCACTGTAGTACATTATGAAACCTCTATTAGTTAATGTACTGCATAGGTATGTATGTAACCAGGGAGCCAAAAAATTAAATCTTGGTTTGTGCAGTGGAGAATAGTGACTTGTGTATATTTAGTGCTATGAGCTCACAGCCTGTGACAGAAAGCACTGTGAATATGTAAGTCATTATTTTATACTTGCATTTCAATCAATCAATCAATCAAAAATACTTTATTTCGGCCAACTTGGGCCATAAAAGTGCATCAAGAAAACAAACAATCAATACATCTATCTTTAAAAAAATTGATAAATACTCGCATAAAAATTCATATACATTAATCAACCCTCAAATAAAAAATGGGAACACGAACACATAGCACATGCCTCAAAAGGGCGGCAGGGATGGAGATTATCTATATAAAACAAACAATTGTAATACAACCAACCAGATAAAAAAAACACTAAAAAAAAATCACATCAAGATAGATAAAAATGTCCAAGCAATAAAATCTTAAGCTAAAATCTTATAAAAATAGAGCAGTGGGGCTATAGTGAAGGGCCGAGAACCATAGCAGAGACCTACTCACCCATATCACAAATTCCCCCAAGCCCCAGTTGTCACTTTATATAACCCCGTCGGATGAGCCACATACAATTCAAAAAGCGCGATACAGCAAAAACAATTGTAGGATGGGTATCGTATTTTTAGACTCTGTGCGCCTCTGTGGCACACTCAAACCCTAGATTTTTACACAGTTGGATTAACCAACGCTGTCGTGGCATCCGATAGGCGGGGCAGAGGAACAAAACATGGATTTCAGACTCCAACCTATACTTACACGCAGGGCATTCACCGTTTTGATCCTTCAGCCATTTGGTAGAATATGCTGCAAGTGGAAGAGTCCCCAACCTCAATTGCATATACAGTTTCCTTGCAATTGGGGGTTCGACAAAGTCTAAAAAGGTTTCCCTACTATATACATCCTTTATTAATAAAAACTCTAGGGTTAAACGACCACTTGAGGCACTTTCTCGGATGGCACTCAGCTTTACTGCTCTATATGCATTAACTAAATCCAGCCTTGAGAGCTTAGCACACGAGATCTCAGGTGTGTTCCACAGGTCCGGCTTGCCTATCCTACGGGCAAGATCCCTTATATGGCAAAGCCATGTGATTTTCTTTGTATTACTCATTGTTAAAAACTCAGACAGTTCATCCCTAAAAACAGACAGCTCCGGTGTCACCCACATCCTCCGCCAGAAAACTAGGGGTCTTATAGCAATTTCTTCATCCAGCGGTCTCAATCCGAGATCCAAACGTAGGGGAATTAACGGGGTGCTACAGGGTAAACCTAGGACTTGTCGCATGAAATTATTCTCTACCTTTGTCAGGCTTCCAGTAGGACAATGTCCCCACAACTCTACCCCATAAAGTGTGGCACCCCTTGCCTGGGCTTTATAGATTTCCACCACAGGGGCCGCCGGTTTAAAAGCAGAGGATCTATACAGTTTCATTATACCTCCAGCAATCTGGGTTAGTCTGAGCCTCGCTTTGTCTATTTGGGGGCCCCATTCGAATTTTTCAGCCAGGGTAACTCCCAAATAGTCAAATGTCCTAACTCTCTCCAAAGCGACACCAAAGAGAGAAGGACTTTGACGGGTTTTATTAGGAGGGTTGAAGACCATATATTTAGTTTTGTCCAAGTTGATCTCCAGCCCTCTTAACTTACAGAAGTTTGCAAAGCCGTCTAAAATGCGCTGAATGCCCATTGGCGATTTGGAGAGCAACAGTGTGTCGTCGGCGAACATCAGCGCCGGGACCTTCCCTGAGGCTAGCCTTGGAGCATCATTATCCTTAATTAATAACAGGTGGTTGATAAGATCATTGATAAATATACAAAACAAAGTAGGAGCTAAAACACATCCCTGCCGCACCCCCTTTTCAACTGGGAAGCGAGCGGTGAGTTCCCCATACCTCCCACAACGCACTTGAGCAAAATTGTCAGTGTGTAGGCTCTTTATGGCTTTTAAAAGATATGTAGGAATCCCTAATTCACTGAGTACACTCCATAGTTTTTCTCTAGGTACCAGGTCGAAGGCCGACTTCAGATCAACAAATATCAGATAGAGGCTGCCACCCTCTATGGTTACTGTTTTCCAGTACAGTAGTTGGAGTCTGAATATCTGGTCAACAGTTGACATTTTTGATCTGAAGCCGGCCTGATAGGGACTTAGTATTAGCTCCTCTTCCAACCAACTCTGGAGGCGGTCTAAAAGCACCCGGCCATACAGTTTTTGTGAGATGTCGATTAGACTAATCGGTCTATAGTTGGAGGGAGCAAGGGGGCAGCCTTTTTTGAATATGGGGACAATCTCAGCCCCGCGCCAGGTGTCAGGGGGATTGGAGCCCTGCAATACCGCATTAAATAGGGCACACAGGTATGGGACCCATATTACAGGTTCTTTCCTAAAAAGATCCCCTGGAAGTTTATCTAAGCCTGGGGCTTTGTTGCTTTGTAGCTTGTAAATAGCACTCCTCACTTCAGTGCACGTGATCTCCTTCTCCCCCTCTAGTTGAATCTCAGTAGCCATAGTAGTAATACTAGTGTTAACGTAACCGGCATCCCGTTGGGAGTACAATTTCCCAAAATGGGACTCCCAAGCTTCAGGCGCTATATTAGGCTCGATGGCGTGTCTCCCGTCTCTGTCACCCGTACTCACTATTGCCCAGAACGTTTTCAAATCCTTGTCCACCAGGGCTTTCCTTAACGTTTCCCACCTTTCTTGCTCCCATTCTTTTTTCCCCCACTTGATAGATCGATTATATCTGGCCCTCGCAGTTTTAATTTGCACCCTATCCTTAGCCTTGATTGCTTCCAATAGAACCCGCTTATCCTTACGACACTGTTCGTTAAACCAGGGGCATCTGTTGTGACTGTTTACTCTAACACGGCACACCGGGTAAAAGACCTCCCCAGATTAAAAGAAAGCTCAGAGTGTATTTCGCCTACTTTGTCTAGCCTCAAATTTTGGCCCACCCTATAAACTGTCTCCCACATTTTAACTAAAGATGGCAATGCTAACTGGTACATTTTCGCCAACTTGGTAGGAGACTGTTGGATATGGCCCCATCTAATACGTCTTCTATTATTGGTCACTACCAAGGGACTGTGACAGTTGTCAGGAGGGAAAGGCGTTTTACAATGCCCAAATCCTCCTGATTGAAAATTAGGATCAAAGCATTGTGGTCACTGTCCTGCCTCTGCACAACATGAAAATCAAGAACTTTTCCCCAGTGTCTTGTTTCCACCAAGATATAATCAATAAGTGAGGTCTGGCCTGCTCTATTGAATGTAAACTGGCCAGGTTGGTCAGATTTGGTCCGGCCATTGCATGCTCTTAGGGAGTAGGTGAGAGTGAATGAGTTTAATTGCATGACCAGTGGAGACCAAGCTTTAATAGGTGTAGTCAAAGGGTTGGGAATAGACCAATAAAGGTCTTCTTCTGTTGGGGCAGAGTGTAAAGGATCGATGAGGGGTTCAAAGTGACAATTAAAATCACCTCCCACAATCAACCAGGTCGCCGGGTCTAAAGTTGGAATAAAATCTCCCAGCAGAGCAATAGTAGATGATTCCTGGCTGTTGTTAACGGGGCGGGAGTACACATTCACTATGGCAATTTTCACCTTTGTTGGGAAGGAGAGCAAGACACATTGAATGTCACTTGACGGGGTTATTAGCTGCTCCGCCCTACATCCGAGATGGGTAGCTACCCAAATTGTTAGGCCTCCAGATGGTCTCCCCTCCCTGCCATAGAAGCTAAGATGTTGTAGGGGGCATAGCCTACCCGATGTAAATCTTCCCTCGCCCAGGTCTCTTGGAAAATACAAATGTCGAATTTATCGACAAAGTCACCCCAATCCGTACATGGCAATTTGTTTTTGAGACCTGCCACATTCCATGAAAGTATCCTTAGCCCAGTCGCTTGGCCAGTCTCCCCACTATCAACCCCTGGTACCACGTTCTCATGTATAACATATTCACCAAGATCACCCATGCAACACTCACCTATTTTCCCACATTCTATGCTTTCTCTATTTTGTTCTCTCTGGGAGACATTAACTTTTGCGTCTAGGGCTATCGATGTGATGGGTCTACCTCCTATCTGGTCGATCAAGAGGGGGTGGCCAGGGCTGTCACCTACCATAATTCGCTTCAATCCCTCCTCATCCCCATCCTCAGAGTCAAATCCTGCCGTCTGTAATGACTCCAACAACGTCGATTCCTCTCTCAGTCAATCTACACCCTCCAGTACATCAAATCTGTTGTTCACCGGGAGATTAAATAACGGGCGCCTATGATAAGCATCCCAGTTCCCTTCTTGGTGAACGCCTGCACCACCTTCTGAAATTAAAGATGGAACCCTACTTCTTACCATTGATTGAGGTGGTGGATAGAAAAAATTCAAGGGTTGTAGACTCCTAGCCGTCGTGGGATCATAATAACTGATAGGATTATTAAGTAAATTGGCCACCGTGTGGGGTTTTCAAAATTTATAACAACGCAATCACCTGCCTCTCTTTTTTCCGATTACCCACCCACCTCACTCTACGAACCATGATAATTTCTCCGGCTCTGATAAAATCAAAATGTTTATATTTAACAAGCCAGAACAGGCATTTATTCCTCAACTCAAAGTAGGTTTCCTTCATGCTAAGATTGATGGATGGGACACCCGTCAAAATAGCTACATAGGGTGCACAGGCAGGAGGAAGGTTTATGTCGGGAAGATTTGGGACATTTAAAGCATTTCCACCTTCCCTCAAACCGTGGATTACTTGTCTGCTCTCTTTACTATTAGTAACTGGGGCTAAGGGTATAGACTCTTCTCGACTTCTTACACTTAGCTGCTTGTTCTTTGCACTGCTCTCCGTACCATAGCTCCTATCTCTCTGTACCCTAGTGTCGCTTTGGTTCCCCATTTCAGAGTTCAAACTGGGACCCTTGGGAACATCCCTGTCCAACCCCAACGGAGTTGTTAGGTCCTTACTTTCGACCTGGCAGCTGACCTCAATCCCTCTTGTGGGATGGCCCTTGGGGTGGTTATGAGAACAGGCCTCCCCTGACCTTAAGACTTTATCCAGCATATCTAGACGACCAACAAGTGGGGCCAATTCTTCTTTTATAATAGCCCTTAGGTCATTCTGCAAGTCTTCCACCAAACTCAACGCCCACATTGGGTACTGCTGCTTCTCTACACTGGTTTGATTGAGCCTACCTGCTCTGTGGACTTGTTCTACCCCCTCCTCTGTGTTTATGTCCTCACAAAATTTCTTTTTTTTTGCTCCGACCTCAGAAGCTATTTTGCGTTTTCCCTTTTTAAGGGTACTCTGGGCATGTTTGCTTGTATCTATCACTTTTTTGCGCACAGCTATCTCTCTAACAGTCGGTGGCTGTACTTCTGTCTGGGTTTGAGCCTGAGTTGGCTGGGTGATCAATAAGGAGGGCGAGACAGGTAAGTCAAGAGTGAGTGATAACCGCCTTTCTCTTAGCTCGATTTCGGAGTCCACCACCCCTATTGCCCTCTGTAGCATTTTATCTATAGATGTTGCGGGGAGTGGGGACCTACTTATCGTTTTGCCTCGAATAGGGGCTATCCTCCTCCCCATTTTATTAACCAATACCTTAAAATATGAAGAAGTGGGAGACAAAGAAGCACCTGGAGTTATAGACTGGGATTACACAATCTGATCTAAACACTCCCACTCTAACACGTCGCACCCCACATCAAAGGCAAAAATAGGACAAAGTCTCTGAGTCCAATGGTCCTAATAACGCCTCAACTTGTAGACGAATTATTCAGCTATATCAAGGCTTTCCAGCTTTGGCAGGCAGGGTACAGTCAAGAATGGGAGTACACAAGCGTAAGTCTTACCGGCTGTTCCCTCTATCGTGCCAAACACACACCCAAGGGGGGTTGCCCTGCCCTGCCTCTTCCTGTCGATGACGGGCGCAGGACGGGCCCGCCCTTGGCCCAAGCTTTGCCCGGGCGAGCCCGCGCGCGTCCCGCGCCGCGGTGATCCTTTGCGCTATTTAGCGCGTTTGCAGTGGAGCAGAGCACCTCCCCTCCTGGGAAGGAATCCTGGGACTAGTAGTCCCCGCACAACACCGGCAGCAACAGCACCTCCAGGCGTCCCGCGCCGCGGTGATCCTTCGCGCTGTTTAGCGCGTTTGCAATGGAGCAGAGCACCTCCCCTCCTGGGAAGGAATCCTGGGACTAGTAGTCCCCGCACAACACCGGCAGCAACAGCACCTCCAGCCGTCCCGCGCCGCGGTGATCCTTCGCGCTATTTAGCGCGTTTGCAATGGAGCAGAGCACCTCCCCTCCTGGGAAGGAATCCTGGGACTAGTAGTCCCCGCACAACACCGGCAGCAACAGCACCTCCAGGCGTCCCGCGCCGCGGTGATCCTTCGCGCTGTTTAGCGCGTTTGCAATGGAGCAGAGCACCTCCCCTCCTGGGAAGGAATCCTGGGACTAGTAGTCCCCGCACAACACCGGCAGCAACAGCACCTCCAGGCGTCCCGCGCCGCGGTGATCCTTCGCGCTATTTAGCGCGTTTGCAATGGAGCAGAGCACCTCCCCTCCTGGGAAGGAATCCTGGGACTAGTAGTCCCCGCACAACACCGGCAGCAACAGCACCTCCAGGCGTCCTTGCATTTCATTGCACAAAGTTAAAGAAAGACCGATACAAAATGTGTAAATAGCTTTACGATAAAATTGTGCCTCCAAAATGTATATTTTAGTAATACCAGGGCATATGTAATGCAATTTTGTTTTAACATAACTGTCCCTTCAACACCTCTCAAGGGTACTAAGGGCTGTGTAAATACAGTTAGGATTAAAAGCAAGCACTTCACAGCCCAGTTGTTAACTCTTTGCACTACCACTAAAACAAAACCAAATCTTTGCCATCACAAAGGTTGGAGTGATTCACTGGGTCCCAAACACCCTTTGCACTTTCTGATTAACTAATAGAGCACATTTGCATTTCTTTCAGGGGATCAGGCACCCTGGCACGAAAGCTATTCACAGCACAGGAGACTCAGCTGATGTATTTTAACAAGCAAAATTAACCGTCCCAGGAGGGCTGTCTTTTTCCAAAACGAAAACAAACGTTTTGGAATTCAGGCACAAGGGAGGCTGGGGAATGCGCGACCCCCTTCCCAGGACTCCACGGCCCCCCTGGGTGTCGCGCCCCACATATTGAAGACCTCTGCTGTAGAGTGATTGGACGATTATGTAGCTGGACTTAGATCTCTAGCAGCCAATTGTGGGTATGGATCTCTTACTGAGGAAATTTTGATTGGGAAAAAAGGTTAAAAAAAATACAAGAGCAGCAACTGTCCAGAAAAATCCCACCTTAGAAGAAGCAGTAGCTATAGCAAGGAGGTTGAAAAGTACAGCTGACGAAGGAAATGCTATTACTGTCTAGGTATAGTAATCAGTCTGGTTTGGCAAGTGTGTCAGGAGCCTTGACAAGGAAGGATATGGACAAAAAAAGACTTGGATAGGTAAGGAGGAAAATAACCCAGGATGTTTCCATTGTGGCAGCAGGGTATGCTTGAGCAACGCAAGATTTCCCTGGGTTGCTGGGGTAGTGTGCTGTAAGTACAATAAAAGAGCCATAATGTCCATGTGCGTAAGGCTTTTGGAAATGACAAGAAGGGTAGTGTGATTGCGGTATTTGGTAGAAAGATGGAGAAAGTCGGACTAGGTGATGATGTGGAAGAAGGGGTGAGGTACATCTTAACAACTGAAGACAAAAGAGGGAAAGCCCTGTATTGCAATGTTATGGGGGGAGATGTTGAAATGCGCATGATGGCAGATTTAGATGCATCTTACTTATTGATTTGGGAAGAGGATTTCAAAAAGATTCCTGGAGTGCCTCTGAGCAAATCAAAGGTGAAGATCTTGCATTTGAAAGGAAGTTAATACAGGTGGTTGGAGAGTTTAAGGATTTTTTTTTATTGCAAAGGTAAGGTTGTCCACAGTGCTGCAATTTATTTGCAAGAGATGGATTTTGCATGATTCGAAAGGATGAACAGTATTTACATGTAAATGTAGACCCTAACCATCCTGAACAAATAGTTTGTACAAGTGAGATCAGATTTGTGATAGGGGAGAAGTAGGAGTATTCATACCGAATGTGACGTCGAATAAGCTGGGAAAATTGACTTGGTTTCTCTATCAGATAAGACTCAAGAACAATGCATCTTCTTGCGTGGATTAAGTGAGGGGTTCCTGTTGGCTTGAGAGAGTGTTTGAAAAAAGAGCAGGATAAGTTGATGGAATTATACGTCATTGAGAAACTGAACCTCTGCACCAGGAGACTGTTTGATCTCATTATCATTGTCAGTAGAAGAGGATGATAGGGAAGAGGAAGGAGAAGTGCAATATTGATCAAAAGTGTTGCACGTTTATCACAGGAGGCATTGTCTAAAGCAGAAAGTTCCAAATGATTGGCCACTGTTGTTCTGGCGCACAGGTCCAGTGGAGAGTCGAGAATGTGTGTGGACTTATGTGCCCTCCACAAAAAAAATGGGGTGGATATGCATCCTCTGCCCAATGTAACAGAATATTGACATTACTTAATAGTACGGTGTTTTTTTTCCAAACATAAGACATGCCATCTTCATACTGCAAAGTGAAACTACACCCAGACACGTGTGATTTGATGTCCTTCGTAATTCCTGAAGGAGCTTCCCACTTCAAGAACATGCCATTCACACTGGCATCAGCATCTGATGTATTGCAAAGAACTATTCACATGCTGTTTAAAGGGTTAGGAGGGGTCACATATTTCTAGAATGAGATACCATTTTTTTTTTTACAACAGTGTGCAAGATCATGACGAGAAGTTGAAAAGTCTTGTGTGTTTTTAGAGACAAGGGTGTGGCTCTGAGGAGGGAAAATGTAAAATTGGGGTAGATGCATGGACTTTTTGGGACACTGAGTGTTGGGTGCTGAAGCTGAACTGAAGGCATGTTTGATGAAAGCACTAAGTGATGCTCCAAGTCTCACAAGCAAGGATCAATTTCTATTGTTTATGAGCTTAGCGGTGTGTTTTTATGCATATTTTGTATCCGATTTTACTGAGATATCTGCACCCATGCATTTTCTGTTGAATAAAAATAAGAAACTTGTTTGAGGAGAACAATGCAAGAACACCTTTCAGAGGGGGAAGTTGAGCATTGTAAGTGCCAAGGCACTGAAACCATTTGATACTGTGTGTAAGAGCATTGTCATGACAGATGAGAGGGGTTACAGCTTGGGTGTGGTGATTCTTCAAGTGAGAAATGGATGCAAAAAAGTGGTTGCCTTCCCTTAAAGAGCTTTGAAAGGGGCCAAAAACATTTATTCCATCATTGAGAGAGAAGCCTTGGCATGTTGGTGGGGAGCGTATCATTTCAGAATTTAACTGTAGAGAATGGAATTTGTGCTCCTTACTGATCAGAAATCTCTGGTAGATTTGTTTAGCACTAAGGACGCTACCAAAGTGACACCCCGTATAGCCAAGTGGAGGTATTATTTGAAAGAATATATGTATGACATAGCATATACATCCAAATGTAGTAAAGTTACAGGAGACTTTTTCCTCTTATTTACTATTGTCAGTGGAAGAGGATGGCGAAGAAGAGGAAGGAGAAGAGCAATATTGATCAAACATTTTGCAAGTATATCACAGGAGGCATTGTCCAAAGCAGAGTGGGAGCAAGAAGTAAATCATGATGCTGTTTGTGCATGGTCAAGAACTACACTGTGGAAGGTTGGCCCTCTCAGAAGACACTGAAGGCAGTGGATATGGAAATGGGTGCATACCGGGATGTATCATACGAGTTAACTGTGATGACTAGGATATAGTGAGATGGTAAGGGTTTGGTTGTGCCTAAGTGCTTGAGAAAGAAGGTGCTGGAATTCGTACATAAAGGCCATGGGAACATTAATGGACGGGTCTATGGAGCATCATGTTGAAAAAAGAAAGGTTTGAATGACTGTAGGAATTTGGAGTTTTGATTGAGGGAGGTAAAGACCCTTCTCAAGAAACAACCAGAGTCCTTGTCAGGGTGAACTACAAAAGTCACTAAATGAACCTGTGCTTAACCCTCTAGTAGTTTGGCACAAAAACAGTCAGGCTTAACTTAGAAGTGCTGAGTAAGGTATTTATGCAGCACACAAACAGTAATAAAATAGAAACACAGCAGAAGAAAAATCCCACACAAATTTAGAAAGATGGAGGAAAACTTAACCGCTTAACTGCGGCGGCAATTCCGCGGCGGTGCGGCCGTTTAGCGGAGTGGGCGGGGTTGCGTCGGCCAACGGACGTGCGCAGCACTACGGAGGTAGTGCTCGCGACGGCCGTTGGCCGACGAACGCAGCAAAGGGGTTAATAAAATATTTGACACCAAAACAAATAACCAAATCAGTAGAACCGGAGTAATGAAATTTTAAAGTTTTTAATGAAAAATAGCACCTAAAAGATCAAGGCTCCAACCACGGAAATCTGGTTGCGCAAGATCAGGGCACAGTCAAAAGTAAAGGCTGACTGCGATGGATCACGGCTTGGCTACACAAGGTGGTTTGGGCCCAGTCTCAATTTTAGAAATTTTGGAGAAAAGTGACTGAGAAGGTAAAGTTCACCTGAGTAAGGCAGCTGACAGTGTCAGAAGAGGAGACTTTGTTGTTGAGAGCTGCTGGACAGAGTCGCAGTAAAGATTTCTATGATCAAACTGCATCAGTTGGACAAAGCTGCAGGATGTAGCCGACAAGGGATCCATGAGGCCGGATACCCTTCCTGAGAAGTCCCACTGAGCAGGATTTGCTGCCGTGGATAACAACGTAGTGGGAGCTACCGCAAAGTCAGGCTGACAGGAGATACACATCAAGCAAATCAGCAAGCAGGTGTGTCCCAGTCTCCTGTCAGTTCTCAGGCCACTTTTGGTGGAAAATATTTTAAGTCCCAAGTTGGGCACCATTAGCATCACTTCCTAGGGTCCAAGACTGGTTGAGACCACATGGAGGGCAGGACTCACTTCAGGCAGGATCCAGGGGAAGGGTCCAAGGTTGATGAGGCTTGTTGTGTCCCTGTTGCTCAGAGTTGGACACCAACCAACTAGCCTTTGAAGTCACTCTGGAGTTCTGGCCTCAAGCTACAAGGCAGACCTCAAGCAGCAGGGCAGTCCTCTAAGGGTACAAGGCAGAATTCAAGCAGCAGGCCAGTTCTCTGTTTAGCAGCAGGGCAGTTCTTTGAGGTACAAAGCTGGCCTCAAGCAGCGGGCAGTTCTGTGAAATACACAGCAGTCCTTTTTAGACTTCCCCGCAGGTCCACAAGTGTACTGAAGGGTTATGCTAAGGATCCAATATTAAAATCTGGTGCCTTTCTTTGAAGTGGGAGAAACTTCTAGGCTGTGCCCCATCTGGTTTTGGAAATGTCCTTCCTTCCCCTGCCCAGGCTCCAAGTGGTCAAGGGTGGCAAAATGCTGGTGTCTAATTCCTTTGTGAGTGTGCTAGAGGCACCCCTTTGAAATGTAAGTGGGGCAGGGAACAGCTCCACTCCACCCATCCTGGTAGGATGGTCATTCCTGCCAACATATTCCTGCCAACGTCAAGTCCCCCTTTGTCTCACTGTATGGGAGGAATACACAAAGGCCAATTGCCAATATCCACAGTCATGTGAACTAGGCCTAAGGATGCAGGCACCAACTGGTTAGGACAGGAAAATGCCAACTTCTAAAATTGGAATTTTCAGAATTGTAACTTAAAATCCGCTTTTACCATTAAAGAGGATTTTAAATTACAATTCGAGACCAAACATGACATTTCTACCTGTTCCCAATCAAAAGTTAGTACTTATCAAATGTAATAATGTAACCCAATGTTACCCTAAGTGATAACACTGGGTTACATTAGTGAAAAACTAATTAAGGAGTTTATCACTACCAGGACATGTAAAACCTAAAAACACATATCCTACTTTTGAATACAATACACCCCTCCCTATGGGCAGCTTAGGGCCTCCCATATATATTACTTACATGTATCAATAAGGGACGTTTAGTCCAGGCAAAAGGTTTATTTTGCCAGGTAGAATTGGCGGTTTAAAACTGCACACAGGCTTCAAAGAGAGTAAGAGTGCAAATTGTTATGTTATTTTATGAGTTTATAAGCATGCAAATACCTGAAAGGTGTCCTGGCACTGAAAGACTGATGATAACTTTACCCAGGCACTGGACAAATAAAAATAAACAAAGAATAAGCAGATAAGCTGTCCCAAGATAATAGTCATAAGAAAAAACAAAAATTCAGAAAACAAACCCGGTCCCTATGTCCAGACAAACAGAATAAAGGAAGCCAAAGTCACATCAATACTATAGACCTCCTTCACCCTACAATAAAAGTTATAGTCAATACAGCCAAGCTTTCAAAGCTTTTCTGGAGTGCAAATTCAGCAATATTTTTCATTATGTGATAGGAAGGATTTTTCACAGTTTCGGCACCGACAAAGCCTTGCCGCCTGTGTGGACTCGATGGAATCTAGGAACTGATAGGAGAAAGGCATCTTGCGAGCACAGAGACCAACTCGGGACATAGAGTTAAACTTTTTCCTCAGATAGAGTGGTCCAGAGTTGTGTATGGTTTTGTGGACAAGGCAGTGAGACTTAAAGGCAATCCGTTTTGCGACAGGGAACCAGTATAACATATGCTAGGCAAAGGAAAATGAGGCACCTCTGGGCAGGCCAAGAGCTAGCCTCGAAGCAGCATTTTGAATGCGCTGGAGTTTATTTACCATGCTCTGCAGTGCACCTGGAAAAAGAGAATTGCACTAATAGAGGCAACTGAGAATATTTGCCTCGAGCACTATTCGGCAGGCTGAAGTGAGAAAAAGTGAAACAATTTTTCCTCACCATCGGGGAGGACCGGGAGCAGTCATCTAGGAGAATCGTGGGAAACTGTCCTTGATGCAGGTTTGACTACAGGGGTTTCCTCTCCCTTCCTCCCATGGGGCAAGTAGTTTGATTGCATAGGGCTTGAATTTAGAAGCCATCATTTACAGTGGAGAGTGACATAGGTCACACCCGCACAGTGGTATCTTCTAACCATCAGTTGGTAAGAACGGAGCCCCATTTTTATGTTAAGGTCCTGATGAATGCCTTGGACCCTCCTGGGCCACCATGGCAGAAACATGTTGACTATTTTTATTACGGTTAGGGGACAATCAATTCCCCATATACCGTCCACTTATTTTAATATCATATAGTTACCATACTCATTAAAAATCACAATTTGATAACTATAATGATTTTTAACCTCACTCACTTTTTTTGTTTTGTGGGCCCCCACTTAGTTTAGAAGTGCATCCCTGTCATCAGGTGTATGCCCGCCCTCTATCAAACCAAGGTTTTAGAGGGCGAGGACTGGTCAATGATGAAGCATGACACCCGGTGGTGTGTGAGACCAGTCCGTTACATTTTGTGAGATGCTTTCACTCACAATTCGGTTTTAAAACCCACGGTGGTCACTATACTAGGAGCAGCTCTTGTTGTGGTTAAACATTTGCTGTTGGAGGCTGCTTGCTCCTAGAACCCCGCGCCTCTAGTTCCCCTCCCCATGTATTAGCATGGGATTTATTGTGTTTATGAAACAATTTTTCCTAACACCCTCAGCAGAAGAAAAGAGGTGGATGTCAAATGGTGAGCAAGTCCTTCCGAAGTCAAGTTCTCATTCAAATGGAAGACAAGATTGTTTATGGACTTTACTTGGTTGTATATTTCTATTATGGTGGGTGAGATCTGAAATGTAACATGCAGTTTAAGATTTTTTGGGATTGAATATTCTGAGAGACTGTGGTGCTGGGTTGGTGAGATGGGCTACGCTTTACTCCCATAACAAGCTACTTAAATTAAATAAATACTGCTGGCCTGTACCCTGGTGGCCTCTTAGACTTCTTCAGTGGATTATGTATGATCAATTGGCCTGATGAGTGTGCAGTGATCGCCGAGTTTCTTCTATGGACCTCGGGCCCATGGTTCAAGACATCCTTTGTGTCCCGCATTGCATCTAGCCTCGAAGTATCTGCTCCAAAGTTGGACCCCCCATAACTTGAAGAACCTAGTTCACATGAGTTCTGTGTTTCATGTTTTCTTCTGCCAATAGTCGGAGGGGTGAATTCTTTTCCAACCTTACATAGCATTGAAAAATGATTTCATGTCATCGGGAAAGGAGGTTTCCTTTTTTTAGTTAAACAGCTTTATTAAAATATGTTTTAATACTACAGTTGTTAGCCCATTGCCTATGAACAAATTCTACTTGTACATAATTTACATGATACATTAACAACTTAAAGAAATTATACGGTTAAAATTGTATCAACATGCCAACATTAATTAGGTCCTAGGTTCCGTACCTTAAAATTCAAAAAGATACGGGAGAAGAGATAGAAAGAGTGGATATAGGTTTCGCTGTCTAATTAATATAAATATAATATATTTTATCTACGACTCTAAAGATCAGAGAAATATTCTTAAACGAGTTAGACCATACTTAGCCTACTAATTCAGAAAGTTCTAGTTTTTTTTGTACAAATCATTTTCATCAGTTGAGTCCAATGACAATTCCATCCATGGTACAAACAAGGACTGCTAATCCCAGACTGCACTGTGGTGTCATCCGGCCTCACGTTAATGTCCAGAACTGATATCGCGGTACTGGTGCTGGCTTGACATGGAGAGTCGCGGTAAGCGTAACCTGACCTTCGTGCCACATCATTTACATTCATAAAGACAGAATGCGCTTTAAGCAGGCTTCTGTTCGCTACAGACAGAGCCCATTCCTTCCTACGTGGCCTCTCTCTAGCCTGTTTGCTCTCTCACCCTTGCGCTCTCCGGTCCCATTCTAATCGTTCCTTCTGGAATCCTCGCAGTAGAGCCCTCACTTAAGGACTCTCTCCCCTCACATCCCCGGGCGTCTTCTCCATATGTCGCTTTCAGTCGGGCAACCTGTATTAATGCGCTGCCTGCAGCCGGCGTATGCAAATACAAAAGGCAATTCAAGCGGAAACGCTGCTCAGCCTGGTGTTATTTTGACTGATGTTCTCCTGTTGTGGAAAAAAGGCAGATCCGTGCCTCGTCGCCAAAAAGGGCATTAGACGGATGAAAGAAAATGAGCAGACGGATGAAAGAAAATGAACATAATCGTTTTAAAGTAACACTTTCCGGACTCTACCTCCCATCCATAAAGAGCCTCGTCCTAGTTTACAGGAGAATGGAGCGAAACAAAAACATGGGGTTCACAGACAAGACAGGTTAGCAAAGTGGAAGCAATAAATAAAATATTGGGAAGGAAAAATAACAGGATTTTGAGGAGTTCTTCTTGTCTCCGTGGATCTAGTACAAAACTCTGTTCGTAGGTTAGCGGCGGATCTTGGCACCAAAGACGCAATGCCACAGTTTTGCCTGTTTTAAAAAAAAAAAAATTAACTTTTTTTCATTTATTTATGTATTTGAGCGCTTTGCATGAGCACCAGTTACATTACACAAATTCACATACATTTATTTGAGCCTTTTTACCAAGTTTTTTGTTTAGTTGTTTTAATCCAACTGGATTAACTTTCGTGAAACAACACTACAACTCCCAAAATGCATTAGGTTAAAAAAGAGCTAAAAAAACTGTTGCACCGCCCTAAATCGACTGCCAACCTCAGTCTGTTGTCAAATTCGGAAAATCACTCCAACCCAGCATCCAGAGTAAAACCCTTTTCCCTTTTTAGACGCCATGGGGATTTATAGCAGCATATATAAGCTGACCCCAGGACACCAAAGGAGACGGCAGGTATAAGCGCCCATTACATTTTTGGTTAATGCCATCACGGTCCTCTGGAATAGTATAGGTGTCACCAGAGAAGACAAGTGTAGTTTCTGAAGGATGAGTGGGTGATTAATTCTGAAAGTGAGTCACCTCATTATGCTGGGAGGGCAGATGGGAGCTCAGGTGTGACATGGTACTGGGCCCACTTAAGGCTGCAGCAGTAAAGACGACACTCACACATACATTACCAACCAGGACTGTTAGAACTGGGGGTCTCTAGTTGGCAATGGCTTGCACCTTTGTCCAAATAGGGACCCTTGCTTCTAGTCAGGACAAGGGGGATACACTCCTAAAATAACCCCTGCTCACCCCCTGGTAGCTTGGCACGAGCAGACAGGCTTATCTCAGAGGCAGTGTGTAAAGCATTTGTGAACACATACAGTAATACAGTGAAAACACTACAGATGGACACCACACAGGTTGTTTATGTAAAAATAAGTAATCTTTATATAGACTTATCACAAGACCCCAATAGCAAAAATCCACAATACTGTACTCAAAAATAGGCTTAAAATGATAGAGACAGTTCACGTTATCTTCAAAAATAGGATAGTCAATCAAATAAAGCTTGTAGCAACAAATAACTCCACTTGGCAAGTCGACATGGCAGTCACAGACTGCACACAGGCTCTGCAATGGCAGGCCTGAGACACATTTTACAAGCCGCTTCTGTGGGTGGCACAACCAGTGCTGCAAGCCCACCAGCGGCATTGGATTTACAAGCCCTGGGCACACTCAGTGCACTGTACTAGGGACTGACAAGTAAACCAATCATCCAATCATGGAGTCACTAATCCATAACACAATTTATCATGGGGAGAGCATATGCACTTTAGCACCGATCAGCAGTGGTAAAGTGCCCAGAGTCATAAAACCAACAAAAACAGGTCAGAGAAAATATAGGAGGAAGGCAAAAGTTCAGGGATGACCCTGCAAAAGGGCCAAGTCCAACACAACCCCTTCCAGCCAAAACGCAGGGGAGACCAATCACTACCCTGATGGGCTTCTCTGCTTTGGGCGATAGAACCTGGACCCTGGCCCACAACAGCAGGGGCATACTCCAGTTCTACGCCAATCTGAACCTATTTGGATCCCTCTGTCCATACTCTCAGGGCCCACCCAGCTAACCCATGGGGAACCCTTCTCCTCAACTGTGGACACCACCTGTGCAGCACCTAACCTTAGCTTGCTCACAGGTGTGTCCCAACCGACAGACAGTACCCACATGGCCAACACAAATGTGTGGCCTAGTCCACCCCCGGGTGTGACTTCTGTCCCCTCCCAGGGGCAACTCTGTCCACCAGGACAGCAAGCCACAGTGGCCACTGACAGCCGTCAGTGATGAGAGCCAGGCCCCAGGCCTTTCATGGCTCTCCAACCTCTGTGGTGTCAGAGAGCGGGGGCAGTAGCCCCAGGTGCCTGGCACCCTTTGTCCACTCTCCCAACCGTCAGGTCAGGTATGACATCCTGACACTGACCCACCAGCCCCGGGCCTGTAACCGGCGGCTGGACAGGAGACTGGGGTGGGCTCTCCCACACCTGGTCCTCCTCCTTGGGGCTCTGCACCCTCCCACCTGGAGCTGTACCCCCTTCCAGAATTGTCAGGGCACCTGTGGCAGGGGTCCTGCACACCCGCCCACCAGTTCAGGGGTTCTATCCTGCAACTGGGATCCCAGCATAGGGTCTGTACCCTTAGACTGGGCAGAGGCCAGGGGTGAGGCTGTCCTCTCCCCGCCCCCTTACTGGGGTCCTGCACCCTCCCACCTGGAGCGGTGCCCCCAGAAGACAAACTGGTAGGGGCACTGTTAGCAGCTGCCCCTTCCTCCAGGTCAGGGGGACACCCTGAACCTGGTCCTCCAACCCAGGGTCTGTACCCTTAGGCTGGACCTGTGCCTGGCAACCCAGGACTTCCGGGAGGGTACACCAACCCCCCAAGGGAAACACACTCCTCTAGAGTTGTGTAATAATCTGCCTGGCGCACCAGGACTTCCTGGGGAGCACGCATGCCCCCAGAGGGTAACACAGCTCTCATGTGTTGTGTGACAGTCCGCCTGGCGCAGATCTCCCGACCCCTGTCCATCTGACAGCGCGCGAAGATCCCCCAGGACAGAAGTGGTGTCACCATGGTCATTCACTGGTGACTCAGCCCTTCTGGCTGGTCCCTGACCCACTGGTTCTTCCACTGGGGACTCTCTCCCCTCTCACCCCTCACTCTGGGCTTCTGCACCCTCCCAAGTGGAGCGGCACTGCCAGATACCAGAAACACTGGAGCTCCATTTACAGACGCTCCAGGTTCTCTAGACACTAGGAGATCCTCCTCAAGAGGCGGCCCATCAGGACAGCCTAGGCTCCCTACCTGGTGTTCCCTTAAAGAACCATCCAGGCTCTGAGACTGGGTTTCGGGCACCTTGGGACACGCAGCCCCACACTCACTCCTTCTCCACTGAGACAGGACGTGAGCCCCTACACCCCTCCCACTACACCGGGACCTAGCTGGGCTACTTCTGAACCACTTCCACCACTCTGGGCTGGAAGATACCTGAGCCACTCCTCTTAGGGTCACTCCCCAATGCCTTTTCAGACCCTCTGGAAACCACCAAAAGGTCTTCCTCCCTCGTGAGCTCCCTGGGGTCAGAGAACTCACTCTCCAACAGGCGTTGGCATAGCTCTGGAAAACAGGGACTTACAATATGCTCTCCCACAATTGGATCACACAACCCCTCACAGGTGTTAACCAAGTTATCCTTCACCTCACCATCCAGTGCCTCACACATGTACCCCACACCACTCTGCTGAGATTGGCAAGACAGTATCTGACTGTCTCTGTCACTCAACCCACACTCTTCTGGGCGGTCTTCACACTCACACCCCAGGAATTCAAACATGGGGGAACCACTCTCCCTGCACCTCCCATCTAGAGTCAGTAGAGTGTCCCTCCTGCTACTAGGACCATGAATCCCTGCGTCAGTTTCCCTATTCCTCTCAGGGACACTGCGCACTACTGGAGCTACCTCATGTCCTTGAACCTCCTGGTGTATATTAACCCCCTCCAAGTCAGGCACCACATCTCTGGGTGTGTGTACTACTCCCTCAGCACTAGGTAATACAATTTTGCTGCCACCAGAGGGAGGAATCCCTAAGCCCCTGGCTTTGAACTCCAACACCCTCATCATTCTCTCATGCTCTAAAAGCATCTTCCTTTCTTCCATGGCCAACCTCTTACTTTCCAACTCCAATTTCTTATGCTCAAGGCTATCATGGCTTCCCTGTTTTAGTTTGGCCATTTCCATTTCATGCATCCTGCTTTTGTCCCTGTCCTCCAGCTCCTCTGTAGACAGGCCCTTTTGAGAAACACTGCTGCCCTCCCTGGAAGGCACTCCCCTCCCAGGTAAGCCCAATGGCCCCTCAAGCTGCCCATCTAAATTGTCTGCCTCCTCCACAGGCTCCTCGGACTGCCCACTGGCATTCCGTGCTTCCAACCAGGCCCTTAGCGCCTTGTGAAACTCCTCCTTCCTGGTGAGGCCTCTCATAGAGATTTTAAACTTTTTGCAAACAGCTTTGAGTTCTGGCACAGTGTAGGTATCAACCCTATCTTCTTCAAATTCAATATCTGCAGGTGCAATGGATCCTTTTTGCTCATGGTGAAATTTGGCAGTTCTCAACAAAAATAAAGGTTCCAAGGAAAAAAGTCCTATCAAAAAGGTATGTGGTCGCGTATTGGTCTGCACTCACTAGTAGTGTACACCAATCACTGTATATGAATCACAAATGCAAGTCCAAATCCTCACCGCTGACCACCAATGTTAGAACTGGGGTCTCTAGTTGGCAATGGCTTGCACCTTTGTCCAAATAGGGACCCTTGCTTCTAGTCAGGACAAGGGGGATACACTCCTAAAATAACCCCTGCTCACCCCCTGGTAGCTTGGCACGAGCAGACAGGCTTATCTCAGAGGCAGTGTGTAAAGCATTTGTGAACACATACAGTAATACAGTGAAAACACTACAGATGGACACCACACAGGTTGTTTATGTAAAAATAAGTAATCTTTATATAGACTTATCACAAGACCCCAATAGCAAAAATCCACAATACTGTACTCAAAAATAGGCTTAAAATGATAGAGACAGTTCACGTTATCTTCAAAAATAGGATAGTCAATCAAATAAAGCTTGTAGCAACAAATAACTCCACTTGGAGTTATCACGACGTCGTGACCGGTGGAAATCCCAAAGTACGGCGCCGACCGCAAGGTGCGCGGCGTCGGGCCCGGAGTCGAGCAGACCCACAAAGAACAGTACCTGGAATTCGATGAAAACAAAGACGGTGCACGGCGTCGGGAGGTGATGCTTCGTTGGCGCCGGCGGCGTCGGTTCCTTACGACCCCAGGGAGGTGATGTCTCGGTTCCTTACTGCAGCGCAGGGAGGTGAGGCGTCGGTTCCTTACTGTGTCGGGGAGGTGACGTCACGGATGGCGGCGAGGCGTCGGTTCCTTACGATGGTGCGGCGTCGATGGATTCGGGGTCACCCACGTCGAGGATCGGCTCCGCGATGATGAAGCCCTGGCGTCGGTGAAGTCGGGGCTGCGGTGCGAGTCGGGACGGTGCGTCGTGAGCGTCACGAGCGGTGTCCTCGGCTCCGGTGCAGGCAGCGGCCTCGATGACGGCCGGAGTCGATGTCGCACGGCGTCGGCAGGCGTCGGGCCTACGGTGCAAGTCGGGGCGGTGCGTCGTGCTCTTCACGAGCGGTGCCCACGGCTTCGGTGCAGGTTACGGCGTCGCTCGCCGGCGTCGGTGTTGCAATTTCCCTCTGTTAGCAGCTAAAACAGCAGTTCCAGATGCAGGCAAACAGAAGGGGTGAAGTCTTTGTGTCCCTGTGACTTCAGGCAGGAGGCAAGCTCAGTTCAAGCCCTTGGAGATTCCCTTCTTCAAGATGACAAAGCACAGCAAAGTCTTTTCTCCTGTCCTTGGCAGAAAGCAACCACTGCAGGCCAACCCCAATCAGCAAAACAGCACAGGGGCAGTACTCCTCCTTCAGCTTCTCCTTGGCAACAGGTTTCTTGATTTCCCAGAAGTGATCTAATCTCCTAGGGGTCTGGGTCCCCTTTTTATACACCTTTTCCCTTTGTTCTCTGAAGGCCGAGAGGCCTTTGCCTAGTCCAAACCAGTTCTGGTCAGTCCTGGAGCACTTTGTTTTTCTGACTCCTTCTTTCCTTTGAGAGTGAGGGGCAGAGCCATCAGACGCCCGGCAGGAGGTGGAGCCAGCATTGTGGAAGGCAGGCACAGCCCTATTCAGACCCAGGTGCAACTCCTCCCACCCATCCTCCTTCAGGCAGACCTATTCAGCCTAGTGCTGACTCACCCTGCCTCCTGGAATCCCCCAGCCCCTGTCACTCACAAATCCAGACACACAATACACAACCTGAGCAGAGGCAGCTGGATGGTTTAGGCAAGAAAATACCTACTTTCTAAAAGTGGTATTTTCAAACAAAGAATGTTAAAACCAACTTCACTAAAAGATGTATTTTATCATTCTGAGTTCAGGCATACTAAATTCGTTTTTCTACCATGTTCTCTGGGTCAGTTAGGATTATAAGGTGTAATAATCAAAACTGCCCATTCTGGCCTATGGAGAACAGGTAGCCTTGCAATAGTGAAAAGCGAAAATGGCTGTAATTCACTATTAGGACATGCCACACACACCAGGGCATGTCCTACCTTATACTTACAATGCACCCTGCCCTTGGGCCTACCTTAGGGGTGTCTGATATGAAGATAAGGGAAGGTTTAGGGACTGGCAAGTGGGTGCACTTGCCAAGTCGACATGGCAGTCACAGACTGCACACAGGCTCTGCAATGGCAGGCCTGAGACACATTTTACAAGCCGCTTCTGTGGGTGGCACAACCAGTGCTGCAAGCCCACCAGCGGCATTGGATTTACAAGCCCTGGGCACACTCAGTGCACTGTACTAGGGACTGACAAGTAAACCAATCATCCAATCATGGAGTCACTAATCCATAACACAATTTATCATGGGGAGAGCATATGCACTTTAGCACTGATCAGCAGTGGTAAAGTGCCCAGAGTCATAAAACCAACAAAAACAGGTCAGAGAAAATATAGGAGGAAGGCAAAAAGTTCAGGGATGACCCTGCAAAAAGGGCCAAGTCCAACAAGGACTGAACCACAAGTGGTTCATCTCCATTTATTAATCACCTCGGCCGTGCCTTGGCAAGGTGTTACGTGCTGACACTGAGGAGCCCGGGTGGCTCAGTACATCCTATCCAACGTTAGGTCGCAGGGACCATCCCCATCTGGGCACACACAAAGTCACAAAGCCTCTGGCTGGGTGCCCGTTTTGGCCTCAGTTCGTGTTAGTGGCTCCTCCCACTGCGGATCCCTCCAGCGCCACTGCCTCAGGCCATGTTTCTCCTGTTGGGGCCAATTTACCTCCTTAGTCCCTTGGTTGGGGGGTGTTAGAGCCGCTGGACGTCACATTCTCACCCTCCGGCGCTAGCATGTTGTTGGCCACCAACAGGCTGTCATCTGCTCCTTCCTCCCTGTCACAATACACAGTCGATGTGACCATGAGATGTTTCTCCTAGTCACCTCCTGCCCTCGTCGGCCGTTATCATTGTTCCGTTCACCGCCGTCACCGTCCGTGCTCCCCTCCCAAACGGAGTACGAAACATCCACCCAGGGTGGCTGTCTCACCAGAACACGTTCTCCCACCTCCAGGTGACCTTCCATGGCTCGCAGAGCCTGGCTCGCTCTCTCGTTTGTCCTCTGTCACCTCATTTGGGAGCCAGCTACATCCAGCACCTCTGGCCATCAGTCAGAGCCAGCCGGGATGCTGTCCTTGACGTGCCTTTGAAACATGAAATGCATGGGGGTGCTCTGTGTCATGTGCAGTGAGGGGTGTTGCGATATGCCCTCAAGAAACAGTGCAGTTCCCGCTCAATGTCTGTCCTCTGCTCTACTGCCACACAGAGGGCCTTATTCAACGTCCGCATGAACCTCTTCACCATGCCATCGCCATCGGCCTGGGGCCAATGCGGTGTTATCTTCTGGTGTTGGACTCCCAAACTTACCAGGTATTCTCGAAATTCAGCTCCTTGAAACGGAGGCCCATTATACATCAGATTGTCTTTGGTAGTCTTTACCTTGCAAACGTTTTCTCAAGTAACGGCTTGACATGAGAGAATGCCGTTGTTGCCACCAGCCCCAAAACAGAGTATTTGGATAGGTCATCGACCATGGTCTGCCTACCGTTTGGAAAGCTCCCGAAACCCAAACTGACTTTCTTCCAAGTGGCTGTAAGTGTATCTTCTGTGGGGCTCCAGAGGTTCTGACACGTCTGGCACTGGTGTAGTGCTTCCTCTACCATGGCATTTATGACAGGAAACCACACTTTTCCTCTCATTCTTGCCTTTGTCTTTTCAGCCTCTTGATTGCCCTCGTGTGCCAGGTCAATCACTCAGTCCTTTAGGGAATCAGGGATGGCAATGCTGTGATCTCACGTTATAATGCCATCTGCCATGGAGCTCAGTTCGTCCCGTATCCTGAACAGGTGCGATAGCTGGGTCTTTTCAGAGGGGGTGCCATTGGTTGGCATCCTGGAGGAAGAACTTTCATGCATTGTTGCTGATAGCCTCTTTCACTCTCTCGAGGCGATCGCCAGCCATTGTACCTTGCGTCTTCAACTGTCATTGCTCTGGGGCACGCTGTCATCACCACCTTGCATGCATACTCTTCAGGACCCCTCATTGTCAACGATTAGACTGTCCACATAGTCAGGAGGGTGCCGGGATAGGAAGTCTGCCGGGTTGACGGCCCCGTCAGTAAACCATGCAAAATCTGTAGGGTAGCAACTGCACGGCCCACCACTTAATGCGAGGAGGTGAGGGAGGGTCTGTACTCGCAAACAGACTCACCAGCAGTTTGTGGTCAGTTATCACCTTGAACTCCCACTTATATGTGTATAGGTGAAAATTGTGACAGGCACATTTGATTGCTACAGCTTCTAGTTCAATCTGCATGTACCATGCCTTGGTGGCCATGAGTGCTCTGCTTGCAAATGCCAGGGGGCCCACACCCCGGCTCCTGCTTCAGGAAGGCCCCTAGGCCTACTGGGCTCGCATCCACCACCAACTCCGTTGCCCTGTTAGAGTGGAAATAGGCCATCGTGGCATCTGCCAGGATGGCATTCTTTATTCTGCTCTATTCCACTTGTTCCTGTGGGCCCCATGACCATGTCGTTCCTGTTTTTGTGAGCACCCAGAGCAGCTCTGACAGGGTGGCCAAATTGGGCAGAAACCAGCCACAGTATGTCACCATTCCCAGGAAGCTGCCTACCTTCCTTGCATTCTTGGCCACTGAGGCTTCTTTGATCGATGTAGATTTCTGGGAGTCAACCTGTAACCTCTCCCCTCAGAACACAAACCCGAAGAATTCAATCTTGGACTAAAAAAAAAAACAGCGCTTGTCCTTATGAAGGGTCAGTCCATTATCCCTTAGTCTATGAAGGGTGGCTTTAAGGCATTGATGGTGATCTGCAACTCACAAAAAATAATGGGACGCTAATAATTGCAACAAAAACTACAGATTATGTGTATGGAGAAAAGGGAAGTCATTATCTTAAAGACGAGAACCCTCACTCACCCAAGGGTGACATGCTTCATCATTGGGTCCCCTCTTACACACTGCGACCACAAGGTACACAGTATGGGCTACAGCTCTCCCTCTGGAGAGGAGCGTGAGGTGTTTTCTGATATTCCCAATGTAGGCAATTGGGGTGAGGGGCAGAGTGCAAAAGAAAAACTAACAGTGTATTAAAACTAGCTCATGGGTGACTAAACTCAATTTATTCCATGTCCCCATAGACTAGAGTTAAAAAAGGTCAGTGATATATAGGACTAAAAGAATGTCCTATTCGTCAAAGGTCAACATGTTTCTGCCAAATGACCAACAAGGTTCGCGGCTTTCATCAGGACCTAAAGTCATGTCACTCTGCTGAACTTAGATAAAATAAAATGATTATAAACCATACTTAATTGTCATGGTTATTCTGACATGGTACCAGCTGCAGTCTGGTCCAATGTCTAGGCGGTAATATAATTTTACCTCCACCTTATGGGAGTTTCTACCTTAGATCACAGATTTCTCTAGTTCCTCTGTGTCCTCATATAAGCGGCAGAAATCCAGATGGTGATCTGCCAGCATGGTGGAATGAATGAGAATATCATCACTTATGTCTAGGACCCCTTTGAGCCCTGATAGTGTCTCTCGTATTAAGTTCTGAATCAACTTGGCGGCTCAAGAGATGCCAAAGTTCAGTCTCTTATATCTCCTGAGCCCCAGGTGCATTGAGAATGTCGTAATGTAACAACTGTCCAGATGTAGGACCAGATGATGATATCCTGCATTCAAAGCGAGCTTTGAAAACCATTTTGCACCATTTCAATCGGCTATAGTGTCATCCATTGTGGGGGTAATGTGATATCTCTGCTGATGGCTGCATTGGGAAGCTTCATGTCTGTGCAGAGACGAATCACCTCCGGCTGCTTTGGTTACTCCATTATCACCAGTGGTGATACCCACGGTGTGGGCCCTGAGACCTTTTCAATTACGTCCATCCATTCCAGTAGCTCCAGCTTTGCTTCCACCTGGGCATGCAGGTGAAACAGTACTCGACAGTGTTGGAGCACTGTGGCCTGGATTGTCTTGTTGATGCGTAATTTGACTGGTGCCCTCTTTCAGCACCTGATCCCTCAGAACAGCTCTGGCAATTGGTCGAGGAGGTGATTCACCTAACTTCCCTGGCGAAAAAGACCAACCCCAAGTCTTTGGCCGTGTGACATCCAATCAAAGTCCTGTGTTCGTCTATTGTCACGTGGAACACAGTCCTGATCTCTCTGTCTCTGTGTTGGACTGTCGAATTCATTGTCCTAACCAGGGGGAGCGGCTCCCTGCCTCCTTATGCATAGATTTTGGTGTTGGAGCATCGGATGGGCGGTCATGGGCGTAGCAGCAGATTTTGCTGGTTTGTCATCACATTGACCAAGACCCCGGTGTCGATAAGGACTTGTACGGTAGAGCTGGTGATAGTCTCTTTGCAGACCGTCTGAGGGCTTTGTCCATGGGTTCCTGGAGCTGTGTATGAGATGAGGAATACCTCTTCTTCCTTATGGTCTTCCTCATCAAAATATCCTTCCCTCCCCAGTCCACACTGTTGCCTGTGGGCTGGGGATGTTCACCTATGGTCAGGAGGTGCAGGACCCTCATCGGTGGTCTTCTACCACAGGCTCACTGCCCCTGTTCGCCACTTTTGCAGAACTTCACAAAATCGTTGGACTTGTTGCACGCTGACTGAGCACGTGCGCTTTGAGGCCGGACACTTCTCCAAGGGGTGTGGTTTCATCACGCTGTTCCTGCACGTGGTGTTCACATCAGGCCGCAGCTTTTCCTTTTGCGGCAGGGGCCTTTTGAGAATGACATCAACTGTTTCAGACTTAATAACAGACAATTGTGTACTAGTGGCAGGTCCAGCCCTCTATGTAGTGTCACTTCCTTTTCTTCTGCTCTCGCGTTGGACAAGTCAGGCATGCAGGCAATCAATCAATCAATCAATCACGGCATTTATAGAGCGCGCTACTCACCCGGGAGGGTCTCAAGGCGCTGGGGGAGGGGGAAGTTACTGCTCGAACAGCCAGGTCTTGAGCTGCTTCCTGAAGGAGAGATGGTCCTGGGTTCGCCGAAGGTGAGTGGGGAGGGAGTTCCAGGTCTTGGCTGCCAGGTAGGAGAAGGATCTTCCTCCGGCGGTGGTTCTGCGGATGCGTGGTACGGTGGCGAGGGCGTGGCTGGTTGATCGTAGCTGGCGTGTGGGCGTGTAGAAGGTCATGCGGTCGTTGAGGTACTTTGGGCCCAGGTCGTGGAGGGCCTTGTGTGCGTGGGTGAGGAGTCTGAACGTTATTCTCTTGCTGACGGGGAGCCAGTGCAGGTCTTTCAGGTGTCCGGTGATGTGGCTGTGTCGGGGGATGTCCAGGATGAGTCGTGCGGAGGCGTTCTGGATGCGCTGGAGTCTTTTTTGAAGTTGAAGGATGAGCATGTCCTCCAGTTTTATCCCTGGCTGCCTGAGGATGAGTCTCCTCAGGTTGGCTGACCTCCATCCTTCTATCAGTTGCTCCCTGACCTCCTTTTACTGGTCATTGTCCGTACGGTGCTGGCTAAGGCCCGCAGGTGAGCGTAGAAATTGTCCATGAACTCCCCTTCCCTTTGCCGGGCTTGACACGGCTTAAACCTTTCAAGATCAGGGTTCAGTTGGGGGTCTAAGTGTGCATTGAGGGCGGTTATAGCCCTGTTGTAGTTGTCAACCTCCCCGGTGTCTGGGAGGTGTTGAAACTGTTTATATATCTCTTTCCCAAGAAAATACTGCAACAGTGACGTCTTGACTTCATTGTCTCTCTCCCTCGTAGCCCTAAAGTAGTTCTAAATCCGCCCCACCCAGATCTTCCACCTGGGGGCAGCTGTGGCTGGGTCCACCAGCTTGCTGAAAGGTGCCAAAGCCCCTACCAGCAAGTGGTGCTTGTGGTTGCTCTGGCAGCCTTCTTAATGGGACCTTGGCCAGCCCCATGGGCCCCTCCTGCCTGCACGTCATCCGCCATGACCGGCCTACTATGCGGGGGTAGTTGTGGTCCTGGCTGCCCTGGAGCTGCGTGACCTGTGCCCGTACTTTTCGACTCTGCTGAGTCGGCTCCATCTGCAAATTTGCCACGCTGTAGGCATGGTGAGGTTCTTCCCTCTCTAGGTGGAGCTGTGCCCTTCCGCACGTTGAGTGTCTTCCCCCTCTGGAAAACAAAAGCACAACGGGGGTCTCCTCTCTCCCCAACTCAAGTCAATCATGCAGGCACCTCCCCACGGTGCACGCACTCTCTGCGGTCCCAGGGCACATCTTGTTGGCACTCCAACCGCTAGCTCTGTGATCCCAATGGGAGGAATGGCAGGTTTGCACATCGTAGCAGCCCCATGGGCGGGATTCGGTGCCGCAGCCTGTCAGCAGTGTTCCTCCCTTGGTGCAATTGTGCTGCGGCGTGGGCAGATGGGAACTCAAGGGTGACAGGGTATTGGGCCCACTAATGGCCGCAGCAGCAAAGATCACAGGCACATATACATTACTGGCTGGGACTGAACCTAGAGTGGTTTATCCCCATTTATTTATCACCGTGGCCGCGCCCATCCAAGGTGTTGTGTGCTGACGTCGGTGCTCACTGAAGAGCCTGGGTGGCTCAGTACAGCCTGAGCTGAGCAGCTACTATCTGCATCAATTGGACCCCCCTCCCCTTTGTCACAAATGCACAATGTACTTTTGCCTACAGAAGAAGTTGTCAATGTAGACCAAGGACAGCCGGAACCATTCAGATTATCAGGATTACCACTTGCTAGGTAAATGAGCTAGTTCTGATTCATTGTAATCACTTTAATTTTAATCCTGAATGGATCCTGCCTTCCTGGACTTAATGTATACCTCTGTTTTAGAATGTTTTCTAAAGCACCAAAAGAAAAGGGATACTACCACCTCATCGTCGCTCCTCATCCTAGTCCTCACCCGATCAAGCACATTCCCATGCCGTTTTCCCAAATTTAGGGCCTGATTTAGATGTTGGCAGACAGGTAACGGTGACAGTTCTCCTGTCCGCCAAAATATATATACGATTATAGCCTATGAGATTTATATTTCAGCGGACGGAATATCCGTCACCATTGTGATGGAGTAACCTGTATGCTAACATCAAAATCAGGCCCTTAGTCCTCTCTTTTCTTCAAGGGCTATTACATTATGCTACTCTCCTCCTCAGTAACTTCCTGTTTGGTCCCTGTTCCATGTTCCATGTGTCTGGGTTAAAGCAAATTGAATGTCCATTTTGCTGTAAATTTGAAATATGATTCGCTTTGCGGCTAGCTAGTCAGATGGAGTCCTTGTCAACATGGCACCTGCTGTGCACCCCACTCATTCTGGGTGGGATGGGAAGCTAGACAGCTGCGGGCTCTGTGTAATGTAATAGCCATGTTGGTTGGTTCCTGGTCTTGGCGTGTTCTTCTGTTGGAGCATGCGCTTGGGGTTATGCGTAGCGCTTTGGGGGTGGAGAGGGTGGGAAGGGATTTTGGGGGTGGGCGGCCCATATGGTCTATGCAGGCACTGGTAGAGAGTTTTCTTTTGTGTCTAATTGTTAAGATTTTATACTCTCACTCTGAAGATTAACGGTTCTTCTCCAGATGTCTCAAAGGGTCATGTATTTGTGTTAAATGTAATTTAGGTGCAGAGTCATCGATAAATTATTAAATAATTAACTAGTGATGGGCCCCTTAAATAAGTCAGCTAGCCACAGCTGGCTTACATGCTCAGTTCACCTCAAAGCAGAGTCTATCTGTGCTTATGGAAGTTGGTAGTGGGTTGCGTGCACAGGTTACTATAGAGTCTAAAAAAAGTGTGCAGAAAAGTAATCACCAGGACCCAGCTAGTGAAGTAGACCTAGAAGAGATGGTGTTCTTTACACGATCAGAATTAGAGTCTCTGATCAAGGATGCAGTAAACACAGTGCTGGGGGAACCGCATGCCAAAAGGCAGAGGCTGGACTCGGTGGTTGACTTGAATTAGGGCCCTAAAGGAAAGTACATTCAATGGCATCAAATGCTGGAAATGACTGCACATAATAGAGATGTTAAGGTTGCAGGAGAAGCTCTATTGGGATGACAAAGGGTTTTTGTGCAGCATACGTGCATGCATAGGGATGCTCTACCTCTCTATGAGGTAGTTAAGTCCATGGTCCGGTAAGAGTTGAAGGAGTTCAAGAAATGCTGTTTTCCCAGGTTCCTAGCAAAAGGTATAATTTGGCCCAGTTTGATGTGAACTTTCCTCAGGTTCCTCAGGTGAATACAATTTCAGGCAGTACGACATTCAGTTCATTTTTGGCCTCCAAGGAGTCATCTCTTCTGATAGTGGTGGACAGAAAGGTGGAGAGTGCTTTCAAAAGGAACTAATCAGCATCACATTTTGCATTAAGGGCGGCAGCATATGCCTAACAGGTGATGCTGCAAGACTTTTAGATAATTTTTAGGTCGAGCATCAGTGCGCATGCCCGTCTGCAAGACCTGCTGTTATCAGTAGAACCACTTTTTTCGACCTCCTACTTACCATACGCCGACTCCAGTGTCAATCTTTTTTGCTGCCTCTTGAATGTTTCCTGCAGCCGAAACGTCACTTCCGTTGAAGAATGAGGAGCACAGGCTGAGTACAGTTTTGTTCCGCTTTCAGGCCATATCTGTTGTTTGGAAGAGCTATTTTCGCATTCCTTTGAGCAGGTCTTGACTGACATTACTTACGCCATCAAGCTGAATTCAAGTGCTGTCAAGTCAAAAGTGTTCCTTCACTGTTTGATCAAACTGTAAAGGGCTGTTTGTGGGGGTTTTGTGTGTGTTTTTTTTTGCATAGCAATGCAGCAATATTCTAACATTGCATTATACATAGAAAGAAACATGGGGCAAGAGGAGTTGGCAGCAGTGACGTTGAAGCCGTGTGGTATCCGGTTTCCCGCCCTACTCCCTTTGTCTTGTGGATTATAGGTTTACGGTTAATTCTCAGGCGTTTAAGGATACGTGGACCAGTGTAATGTATTTTTGCGATGTTTTCTTTCGACAGGGAAAAGGTTGCCCCTGTGGAGATAACGCTTCCTCTAAGCTCTTACTGAGTCTCGGTGATTCGTTCCCCTTCACACTCTGAAAACACACATCAGCTTTTTGTGCATATTTAAGTGTTAGTAGGATGGGGGTGTATATTCAAAACAATTGTGAAGCCCCCAAATGTCCTTCCCTTATCCTTCTCCTTTTCTGCACTTACTGATCTGGCAAAATCTGACGTTTCATCGTAGAAACGGAGATCAAATTGTTTTCATGTGGTTAGTTGAAACACAAAGGTGTAGAAAGTGTATGAATTGCACCCTCCAGTGATGTTTTCCCCTCCCCACCTACCCAAATGTAAGTACTGCTAACAAATAAGGTACAGAGCCTGGACTCGGTACCGTCCGGTAGAATCTGTTGAATGTGCTCGGTGGGAAACCTTTGTGATTACATTGTGATGTTGCTCGTTCCTGCGCTATCTTTGTAGTTGAAGACATGCTGCAAAAATATATGTTGTTAAATGCTTTACTGTGGCTGCATTAGATTACATTCATTTTGTGAAGAAAACATTCCATACTGGTTCAATCTTACGAACCAATTTGCGTTTAGAACAGTGATTCGTAAAATGCTGGGCCCCGGGGGAAGCAGAGTCGCAGACTAGTCTTCCCCCGGGGTCTTCAGCAGGGGAGGACCAGGCAGGGTCAAGGGGTGGAGTTAGGGGTGGGTATAAGAGCGCGGGGAGGAAGGCAACTTCCTCTTCCTGCGCTCGGCACTATCGGGAGGAAGTTTTGAAGGAGTTTGCAGGGATAGTTGGCAGTGTAGGCCGAGGACCGCGCGGAGTGGCGGACGTGTCGGGTTTCGGTCTGCGTGTGCGGGAGCCACTGGTCGGTGGTTCGGGGCTCCAGCGCGAGATCGCGACGGGAAGGCCATGTCAGCTGAGGAGGTGAGAGAGGCTTTGCGGGTGCTCGGACGCGCCGGGCGGGAGGATCTCCTCCGGCCCGGTGTGCTGGGGAAGCGTGGGTGGGGTTCGCGCGGGCCCCGAGGGCGGCGTCAGCGGGGGTGGCGGCCGCGGTATTAGCGTGCCAGGACGATCCCTTAGGGCAGGTGGGGCGCGGCCGGGAGGGGCGGGGCGGGCCAAAAGGAGCCGGTGCGCGGAGGCCGTAGGAAGAGCCTGCCTCCGCGCCTGTCATTCCCACAACTGGACTTTGTGTCCCCAGGACCGGCGGGACCCGCAGGGGGGCTGCTCTACACTCCGGCTTGCCTGCGAGGGGAGGAGGGAAGGGGGGAGGGGGGCGTGGGGCCCCAGCTAGTGCAGTCGGTTTTGGGGGAGTCGCCGGAGCGTGCTGAAGGGGGGGGGGGCCTTTGGAGCCTGGGGCGGCCACAGCAGGTATGGGGGCAAGCACGGGGCATTGGGGGGACGCTCCATGTGACCTCTCGGCAGGGGCCAGGGTAGTTCGGCCGGGTCCGGAGAGTGTGCAGGAGGCGGGGGGCGGACGGCCCGGGGGGCAGGGGCGTTGTGGCGGGGGCCCAGGGGTCGTCCTCTCGGCCGGCACTTTGGCAGCCGGGAGGGGGTTTCAGGGCTACTGCCCACCCCCTCCCTCCCCGCTGGGAGTCACTGGCCTGGGAAGACAGGATCAGGGAGCAGCGCCTTTGGTGCAGCTGAATGAGGCGAGATGGGCGGAGCAGCAGGTGCCGAGGGTTGGAGCAGTTTGGACCACAGAGACGGAGGGGCCCCCGACCCCCACGTCGGAGGAGGAGAGGTGGGCGGAGGAAGAGGATTTGGGCAGGGCTGGGCCGGGTGGAGCTAGAGGTGGCAAGGGGCCGGCGGGCCCGGTAGGGACGGCCAGGACGGCTTTGAGGCCCGATGGTGCCGGGGCCCACCCAGGTTGTAGCGGCCTGGGGGTAGGGGGGATCCAAGCCGGCGGCTGTCGGCAGAGTGTGGGGTGGCCCGGCGGGGCGCAAGACGGCCTCTGGACGCCGGCATGAAGTGGCAGGGTGGTCCGCGGCGGCCGTCCCTCCAACGCGGGAGCGGGCAACGGCGGCGTGTATGGCAGGGGGCCGGGGTGTGGGTGCTGGTAAAAGTAAGGGTGTGAAACGTGCGGTGAGAGAGGTTTTGTGGGCGCCTGTGGAAGTGGAGCTGGAAGTGGAGTTGGATTATGCGGAGGAGAGTGATGAACTTGAGGAAGGGGAAGTGCGGGATGACGACGACAGGACGGGGGGGGTGCAGAGCAACAGTGGATTTGGTGTTTTCCAGGCCCAGAAGACGACGCCGGGCAAAGCAAAGGCGGAGACTTCCAAGGCTGCCACATCCAGAGGACGGCCCGGCGAGACGCACTCGGCGCTGTCAGGTGAGGGGTCTTGGTGGTCGGCTTGGGATGGTGGGCCACAGGGCGGTAGGAAGAAAGCTTGTAGGTCGGTGGGGGTGGGGAAGGGTCGGTGCGGGTGACCGGAGAGGTGCCGGGGGACAAGCCGTCAAGGGTGGTCAAGCAGGTGGGAGGAAAATTGGTAGCTACGGCGGGGGTTCAGACGGACAAGGCGGACGGAAAGGACGAGAAAGGGGACAAGTCTGAGGACAAACACCAGAAGAAGCTCCCCTACATGGGGCTGGCTATGCCCCTGGGGTCTCATCTGTCTGACAAGATTAAGGGACGGATATGGAAACACGAGTATGTGGACGTGTTTAAATTGCTGCACAGGGAGGTGCAGGCGAAGGAGGGTTCCAAAGAAGAAGAGTGGGAATTGACTAGGCGGCCTAGGGTTCCGGTGATGATGGAAAATTGGACCTCAGCGTTCCTCATCTATGCCAGTATTTATTGCGTTAAGCACCAGGATAGGGCCATAGCGTTACTGAAATACATGGACATCATTAGGAAGGCCCAGATGCAGTTTGGGGGGTTCGCCTGGCTTAGTTACGATGAGGAGTTCAGGGCCAGGGTCAGCGCCAACCCGGACAAGCAATGGGGGGAGGTGGATCAGGAATTATGGATGCAGTGGATGGCGTCCACGCATTCCTCGGCTTCCACGCACACGGCCAGCGGGTTGCCGGTTACTTACCGGTCTTTTCCGCCGCGTCCCGCCCAAAGCGGGCGGGGGGAACACCGCTGGGGCCAGTAGCGCCGGCCAGGCCGCTAAGCCAGGCGGGGCTAACACTGGGGCATGTTGGAGCTATAACCGGGGCTATTGTTCCCGCTACCCATGCAAGTTCAAGCATGAGTGCTCAAAGTGCGGAGGAAGCACGCCCTTACCCAATGCTTTACACTGGTCACGCCATCGGAGCAATGGCGAAACGCGAAGGGGAGGGGACAGCCTGGACCAAAGGCGCCTACACCGGTTAAGGTGGAGGCGATGGCCCCGTGGCTCGCGGGGTACCCCGATAGGGAAGCGGCGGCGAGGATTCAGTGGGGTTTCACAGAGGGCTTTCGGGTGGGCTATCAAGGTCCCAGGGTGCGGAGATGGGCAGACAATTTGAAATCCGCCACATCCATGCCGGGAGTGGTAGCTGCCAAGTTACAGAAAGAGGTGGAGGAGGGGAGATTAGCTGGCCCGTTCAGCGACTGGCCAGCGGATGACCTAATCATCTCTCCGCTGGGGGTGGTGCCCAAGAAAGAGGAGGGTGAGTTTCGTATGATACATCACCTCTCGTGGCCTGAAGGACAGTCTGTGAATGATTTCATCGCGGAAGAGGACTCTAGGGTGCTTTACGCATCAGTGGACGACGCGATCCGCCTTGTGCGGGTGTGTGGGCCGGGGCGGAATTAGCAAAATGTGATGTCAAGTCTGCCTTCCGCCTGCTGCCCATACATCCCGCGGATTTCTCGCTGCTAGGGATGCAGTTCGAGGGGGCCATTTACGTGGACAAAGTTTTGCCCATGGGATGCGCTATTTCTTGTGCACTGTTTGAACTGTTTAGCACCTTCTTGCAGTGGGCTTTTACACAGATTAGCGGGCATCGGGATGTTACTCACTACCTGGACGATTTTCTCTTTCTGGGAAGAGCTCACTCCGGGGATTGTGGCAGGGCCCTGTCACGGTTCCAGGAGATGTCGCGGCACTTTGGGGTTCCCTTGGCCCCGGAAAAGACGGCAGGTCCATCCTGCACTTTGACATTCCTGGGCATTGAGCTGGATTCCCTTCAGTGGATAGCTCGACTCCCTGCTGCTAAAGTGACGGAGATTCAGGCGTGCCTATGGTGGGCGATCGGGGAGAAGAGGATCGCGTTGAGGGCGGTCCAGCAACTGTTGGGTTTCTTGAACTTTGCGTGCAGGGTGGTTCGGGCGGGACGGACGTTCTGCAGGCGGCTCGGCATGGCCATGTCGGGGGCTGTTCTTCCGCACCACAGGATCCGGATCTCTATGGGGGTTCGGGCGGACCTGAGGACATGGTTGACTTTCTTGACGGATTTCAACGGGGTGTCCCTGGACTTTGCAGACGACAGGATGGTTTGGCAATGTCAAATTTACTCGGATGCAGCTGGGGCAGCTGGCTTTGGGATCTTCTGGGATGGCCGGTGGTGTGCGGAGGACTGGCCAGCTCATTGGGTGCAGCAGGGGAGGAGCATTGCGTTTCTGGAGTTCTTTCCCTTGTTGGTGGCACTGGAAGTGTGGGGTCTTGAGTTTCGGAACAGGTCTGTGTTGTTCCACGTGGATAACATGACGGTGGTCGAGCTGGTTAACAGGCAGAGGGCACGGGACCTGAGAGTGCTGAGATTGCTGAGAAGTTTCATGTTGAAATGTTTAAGATTGAATGTGGTTTTTAGAGCCAAGCATGTCCCTGGAGCGAATAATGACATCGCGGATGCTTTGTCTCGTTCGCAGTGGCAGCGGTTCCGGCGATTGGCACCAGGAGCGGATCAGTGCAAGACCAAGCTGCCGGACGGCATCTGGGCCTTGGGGGAGTGAGGGTGATAGGCCTGGTGGAGAATTCTATTGCTGAGACCACGCGACGTGCATATCGTTTGGCATGGGCGGAGTTTGGATCCTTTATGGGATGGAGTGGGGATTCTGCTGTTGAAGATAGCTCAGCGATGGAGCAAGGAGTGCTGCAGTTTGTATTGCGTTGCATTGATAAGGGGCTGACGGCTGCGACTATATCAGGGAAACTGGCAGGGGTAGCATTTTATTGCGGTTTGTTTTTTGGTTTTGATCCGACGAAAGATGTGATACTGAGTCGGGTATTCCGAGGTTGGGGAAGGGAGAGGAGGGGGGGTGGGGTGTTGCGAGAGGCGATCACGTTTGAATTGTTGGTGCAGTTGGTCGCGATTTTGTCGCTTTGTTGTTATGATGTGTTTGAAGCGCGCGTGTTTCGTTTGGCGATGATTTGGATGTTTTTTGGGGCTTTCCGGGTGTCTGAGTTGTTGGGCACGCGGTCCGTGGGTGGCAGGCGGTATGAGGAGATACGGCTGGATGGCGGGCGCCTGGGGATTTGGCTGGGGCACTCGAAACGGATCAGTTGGGTCGGGGTAAGTGGGTTTGGTTGTGCGAGGCTGGTTGTGGGGGTGTGTGCCCGGTGGAGGAATGGAGGGTGTTTGTGCTGTCCGCGCGGGTTGCGAGTGGAGAGATTTTTGCCACAGGTCCGGGGCGAGGTGACGTCCGGACAGTTGTTGGGGGTGCTGCGCATGGCCTTAAGGCGATTGGGTTTTGATCCGGCTGGTTTTGGGACTCACTCCTTTCGTATTGGAGCGGCCACTGCGGCGGCCCGGTTGGGGTGGTCTTGGGACAGGATTCGGCAGATTGGGAGGTGGAAGTCTCGGTGTTGTGAACGGTATGTTCGCAAGTGAGGAGCGGGGGGGAGCAGGGGGTGTTGCTGGGGAAGGGGTGTTATGTGTGCCTGTTTTTCTTGCTAATATGTTTTTCTTTCATAGGTTGCATGGGTGGACCGGGGGCCAAGACGGTCACTTGGATCGTGGGGCATTCCTTCGTGCATTGGGCCTCCAAGTATGCAGAGCAACAGGTGTACGGCCGTAACCTGGGTCTCAAAGGACAACATCACGAGGTGCATTGGTGGGGTAAAGGGGGATGCGATGGGGGCACTACTGCCCTGGCTCGCGAAGATGGTCCCCCAGAAGGGTTGTCCGGATCTGCTGATCATACACCTGGGGAGAATGATTTGGTTCGGCTGTCGGGTTTGGCGCTCTTACAGCTGATGCAGAGGGATTTGGAAGTGTTGAAACACAGGCTGGCAGGGACTTGCATTGCCTGGACGGAATTTGTCCCAAGGAAAGTTTGGAGGGGTGCCATTAAGCATGGGGCTGTGGAAAAGGCACGACGAAAGCTCAACAGAGCGATGAGACTTTTTGCGGGGACAAGGACATTAAGGTTATCGCTCATGCTGGACTGAGACTGGAGGAACCGCTACTTTTTAGGGATGACGGGGTGCATCTGTCATTGATGGGGAATGCTTATTATATGATGGAGATGAGAGATGTGGTTAGTAAGCTGTGGAGACGAGTCAATTTGGTGTCGTAGGAATGTGTGAATTGAGGTGGTCGACAGGTGCACTGCGTGGGCCTGGGGGGGCAGGTAACCGCCTAAAGGGGTTCCTGGTTGGCGATACTTTGGAGGGGTGGGGAGTCAATAGCGGGCGGAACCCATCCCTCGGGGAAGATTGGATGATGGGGGAGCTGAGGCAGGACTGGAATGCCAGGTGATATCGGGGAGAATGCTAGGAGATTTGGGAAAATGGTTGAGGAACGGAATGGGCATGGAGTGATTGGAGATGTGAGTCAGAGTGGGCGAAGAGAGTGGAGGGATACAAGAGTTGATGTAGGGGTTTTGTTAGTAATGTTGAAGTTATTGGTTATTGTTCATTATTGTGCAGCCTGGTCCTAATAAATGGCCTTTTACGCTTAAAGACATCAGCGTGGTCAGTTTATTGCGCGATGCTGGGCCCCGGGGAAGCAGAGTCGCAGACTAGTCTTCCCCCGGGGTCTTTCGCGCAGGGGAGGACCAGGCAGGGTCAAGGGTGGAGTTAGGGGTGGGTATAAGAGCGCGGGGAGGAAGGCAACTTCCTCTTCCTGCGCTCGGCACTATCGGGAGGGAAGTTTTGAAGGCCACCCACCCGCCCTACAGTTACTAGGGTTTTTGGAGGTAGGGATGGCATGGCGTGCCAGTTTAGGACGGGCTGCAGGGTAGGCAATACTTTGGATGGGTGGGGGAGTCAATAGCGGGCGAACCCATCCCTCGGGGGGGAGATTGGATGATGGGGGGAGCTGAGGCAGGACTGGAATGCCAGGTGATATCGGGGAGAATGCTAGGAGATTTGGGAAAATGGTTGAGGAACGGAATGGGCATGGAGTGATTGGAGATGTGAGTCAGAGTGGGCGAAGAGAGTGGAGGGATACAAGAGTTGATGTGGGGGTTTTGTTAGTAATGTTGAAGTTATTGGTTATTGTTCATTATTGTGCAGCCTGGTCCTAATAAATGGCCTTTTACGCTTAAAGACATCAGCGTGGTCTGTTTATTGCGCGAAATGCATTTACTGAGTTTTACACATTCTGACTATTGCAAATCTAAACAGTTTCTATAGGGTTGCTAACTGCCCCAGAGAAATATCTCAGCAGTTTGTTCACGTTTTAAGGCTCCGCAAACGGCAGACATGGTACTTAAATATAACTTGATCTAAATTGTTTAAATTCATTTTTAACATGGATTTTCTGGTTTTGTTTACTTGAATTATCAGTCAGGGGTCATTAAGGCACCTCTAAAACACATTTACAATGCTTTATTCTTATATTTACTGTTTTAAAGTATGTTCTGATAATTAGAAGTCAGCAGTCGTGTCCCTGAAGAGGGAAGCATCTACCTGCAGCACCTGTGCATCCTGAGGGATACTCCTGCTGTCTCGTTTGCACCCACTGTGTACCCAGACAGACAGTTATGTAGCCTGAGAAACAGGCGCAAACCTTTCATTCAAGTGCATCCTATGAGACAGCTTATCTTTCATTTAGGACCACTAGCATCTACGTAACCTGAGAGACAGCCCTGCAATCTACATGCAAGCCTTTCATTCCAATGTATCCTGAGAGCCAACAGTATCACTTAGTTATCCAGGCCAACAGCCCCACAATCTACGAGCAAGCCTATAAACAGCTAATATCTCTCATTACACTCGCTGTAATATCTAATCTGAAAGACGACCCTTCTGCCCAAGTTGCAAGCCTTTAACTCCTGTGGGTCCTTTTCGGTAGCTCTTTCGTCTTGCTCTCACCCACTGTGTATTTGAGTGCAACTCGTGAAACTGTCCTGCTAAGGTGCAAGCCTTTAACTCGTGCTTCCCGAGGCATAGCTCTTCTCCCATTTGCACCCGCTGTATCATTCGGTAACCTGAGGGACAGCCCTGCTGTCAAAGGTGTAAACCTTTAACACTTTGCAACCTCTGGCTAGCTCTGCTGTTTAGAGTGCAGGCATGTAACCTCTGTGCAAACTCTGCAATAGCTATGCTGTCTCAGGCTACACGTGTTACTTTTTACAAGCTGTTTAAAGTACACATCTAATGTAGCATGTATAAAGAACACATGCATTTTATGGTAATCTTGAATTGCCCCAAGTGATAGAAGTTTCGTTATGCCTTCACTGAGCAATTTGCAACACTATTCTGGCCACCACACATTTATAGATTTTGCACACATACCCCTCAACCCATTATCTGTTGCATGTTTTGCCACGCTTCCAAAAGAAATTAAAACCTGTTTTCAGTCTCAAAATTTTCAAAGATTACTACAAACTCTGCACAAGAGGTTCACAATAATACCAAATACTTTTCTAAAGTTCAGCTGTGGATTGCTGTATTCAACATTAAATCGGTTATAAATGTGCCTGAATGGTCGAAATAAATATCTCAAAGTAATGGCCTTTTATTGTGCATGAAATGAAACCCCTGCATGTTTTACTGTCATTGTTTAAAACATGGTTCCTTCCTTAACTAATTTTATTTTTTGCATTTATTATGCCAATAGCTCTAACTTAAAAAAAAATGAGACCTATTGCATTTCCAATGCTTGTTTTAATTGTTGGCAAGAGGGTAAGGACCCTACAGACGTTTTTGGAAAGATAGAAATTTTAGCACAATAATTTTTGGATCCTGTTTTCGAAATTTCGACTCCCTCTGGGCAGCGGAAACATCATTATGGCATCAATAGCTTGTGGAAGACTTTTGTGACTCAAGCTCTGGTAATCTGATTAGTCACAGTGGTCCCTGATACACCATCTTCCATTTCTTGGGAGATAAGATTTTTCATCTGCAACTGGATGAAATGTTGAAAAAGTCGGCTGAGGAAAGGAAGATGCTCTTTATGTTTCGAACATCTTTGCAAAGAAGTCTTCTTTTCAGAAAAAGAGAGATCAGGCCCTTCAGGAGAAGAAAAACTTTTTCAAGACAAAGCCCGTGGTCAGGGATTTGCACTCTTCTCAACATCCCAGCCACAGGCTGACATCTGTCAAGTCAATAAAGCTTGACTATCTTAGTGGGGCAGTGGGAGCCCGGCAGAATGATTTGTATCAGGAGCTGGTCCGAACAGTATCAGGTTCAGTGGATCTTTGAAGTAAAGATCCAGGGAGAGGAGTTGGCCTAACGGCTAGGGCGGGCGACCTCGAATCTGGGGAACTGGGTTTGAGTCTCGGCAATGACGCGCTGAACATCCTGTAATTCTGGGCAAATCACTTAATCTCCCCTGCCTAACAAAAACAAGCATTGAAAATTAAAAGTTAAAGCCATTTGCTTTGCTAATGGTATTGTATGGCAAAGCAAATGGCTTTAACTTAATGAAAGGCGAGACCTATTGCATTTTTAATGCTTGTTCTTCCTGGTCTGCCCGTCATTAGTCGAAAGATCGTTCATTTCTTTGATCGGGTACACCACCCCAGCTGGGGGTGGTCAACCGGAGCTTCGGGTTCAGCTCCAAACAAAATTGCACTTAAGTGTCAATCTACAAGTTGGCCAGGGGTAAAGGGACATTTGAAAGTGTTTTTGACCCGAGCTCTCTCTGTTTGTAGGCACGTGTGCTTCTCAGACATGCCGATGATGGGCGTCTATCTCCTCTCATACACGCTTGCAAAGCACGCAGTAAAAACGTAAATGTTTTAGACATTTAATGAGACTATTGATCGCTGCCAAAGTACTCACATTAAAATCCTAACTGACGTTGTGTTAAATCCTGCAAGCATTAGATAATTATCACTTGCAAGTAGCATGCAGATATATGAAGTGGGTGCATATTTCACTGACCCATTATACTTATTAACTGGTTAAATGAGGATCGCCGCAATACAAGCATTAACCCGCTGCGCTATCCTGTGGAAAATGGAACTTGTGCTAATTCTCTACAACGAATACAGCGACACCCCGAACTATTTAATGAGTCAAACGTAAGGGCTCATTTTACACGCCAGTGTTATACACTGCATCACAGATCTCTGCAGTTCTCAGCTACCGGAGCTATTAAAATGCAATCGGTTTAAAGCCAATAAGACGCTATAGCTTTACTAGTACCCTTTTCTATGCCGCCATTATATGTGCGGTTAGAGTTTAATAATAATGCATAGACTGATCGCCATCAAACACATCCTCAAAGTTCCCCCACTCAAGACGCTTCGTCGCCACAAGCCCGTCTGGAGAAGCAGAGCAAGCCTGCACCTTTCAGTGAAGCACCGAGCGCCTCGGGGACTCGTGGCGCTACCCTCTGCCAGAGTGCATTACACATGTATATTATTGCGAGATTGGGAGCCGGTCTGGAGCGGCTTATTGTCTCCTCAGCTTCATTTACCTCGGCTGCTGTAAGAGCGGACGTCGAGTGGGATTTTTATCTCCCGATCAGCAGATCACAGCAGATGTCAGTGACGGGCGTTTAACCACTTGTGGTTTTAGCGTGTAGGAGTAGTCGGCATGCTCTTTTGCATTGACACAGGTGATCCCCTACAGCTAGATTCCATGGTAAGCATCACATGCGAAACAAATCCCAAATTGGGTGTAAAATCCAAAAGCTTCACCTCAGGTAGGTGTGTGACGGCAAACAATCATCTACCAAAAAAAGAGCGGAAGCACACCAAGAGCGAAACAGTGCACGGCTCGGAGACAATCCCAAACATTTCACAGAACAAACAATGGCAGGAAAGGCAGTGTATCCCACGCTCCGGAAAGACCCCCTTCCTGTCCGTTTGCAGCGGTTTGCTAAAAGCCAATCTGACTTCCTGGTCATTACATTGTACATCGCGAACAGAGCTACAGGGGGATAAAACAATATAATATTTAAGGGGGTTTAATACCCACAAACTAGGGGGGGGTAAATTGTCAGCCTGGTTACAACAATGCCTGGGGTTTTCAATGCAAATTATAATCTGTGATTTCAGCACTGGTATGATGCAGCAGCACAGGGGATTTATAAGGTTATGAAACAACTGTAAATCGTAATTAACAACTCAAGACTGCTCTGATTTAAAACAAAAATACACTTCAGATTTAAATTGACCGAGTGCGTTCGGGTGCCTTGCATCTCTGTAAACATAAGGTAGCTCTTGCCTAAATGTAAACGGGGGCTGTAAGGGGCCTAATTTTTATCTATAGAGGTCTGAGGGCATAAAGGCGCGTTCTATTCAGTCGACCATCAATATACATACACATCCAATAAGGGTACACCACATAGTGTCTCGATGAGCACAGCAAGTCTAGAAGCAGCTAAACTACCCATGCAGAAATCTACGGGCGTTGTCGAAATTGGTTCCTTGCTGGAAGGAAAAACGTATATAAAATTCACTTCACAAACAAGACTACAACTGAATATTAAGAAGCAATGAGCCTCTTGCACTTTATAAGAAACAGGGCATGCTGTTTATCAACAATGGCAGTGGAGACAAGAGTAAGCGATAAATCTAACAGACAGCTTTTACATGACAGAAACCGACTGTCGAATAAGGGTCTGTAGAGCTACAGCAGGCTACGAATGAAGTTGTTTACTTGTATGGGAGGTACATTTTGCCCACAAGACGACGACTTGGAAGAGTGGCAGCACTCGTTTGTACACAACTAAAGACCAAGCTCTTTTCCCAGATGGCAAAGCACTGGGAGGGCGAGAACATACAAGAAGTTGTAGATTTCTGGGCCTCTTTGCAGGCTTCGTGGGCTGAGGTGTAAAGACAGCTGGGAGCTCACACAGGGCTGCCGGGCGCCCCTTAGTGCCCAGCTCAAGCTCCGAGAAAGTATAGCAGACGCTCCCAGGAGCAGCATTTTTTTCCACATTCCATAAAGTTTTGTGTCTCCCCAGAGCCCCGCCCAGCCCAGCGCCAAGAGAAACAGGAGGCAGAGAGGGGCAGGCAGCAGCTGAGGCCTAGGAGGGGCGAGTGAACTCTCCCTCCACCGACAAGTTTTCCAGAATGTGACACGGGTCATTATTATGGGACACCGGTCACAACTGGGCAAACATTCATTTTAAGAGAAGCAATTAAATACTGAACACTGAAGCAACTGCGGATAGCGACGGGCGAAACAAAGTTGGGGCTGCTGGAGTTAAGGATTGAAAATTAAAAGCAGGCGGGTCCTTGGTGGAGTGGGGCGTACTGGAATGGGGCTCCAAAGAGGAATAAGTAGATTTGTGAATGTTGGGGGCTGAAGTACAAGGATGGGAGCGCGCTGAAAAGGGCAGGTTGGGCGCTAGGATATAGCGCCAGTGGTTAGTGGTAAAATAAAAGGAAGGAGTGTTGAAACAAGCGGTGCGCTATGGGGGAGTGTATTATAACACTGTTAATAGTGTTATAAGAGTGGAAACTGAAGGCGGCGAGCAAGTATTAAAACATGGTCTAAAGTACCGTTAAAAAGGTTAAACATAGTGAATACTGAAGCTAGAGCATTGAAAACAAGCCGCTACGCAAGCCATACACACCTTGGAAAGACGCCCAAACATGCGGGAGTCCTACCAAAAGAAGCCTGTTAAGACAGGACGAGCGTTCTCAGAGCGCCCAATGAGAGAGCCGGACTGGCGCGTGCAAGGCAGCGTGCCGAAGATTCTGATAAGAAACTTCGTCATGACAGCCGTAATGCAGGCGACCGAGTCCTTGGGGGCCGTCCAAAAAGGCGAATGGGCGGCAACCGAAAACCCTCCTTTTCAATGGGAAGCCAACGTTTAACATAAACGCTGACGCTACCCAATGAAAATGAGGGGCGGGGCTTCGAGTCCCCTTCTTGAAACTTGCTGGATGACTATAGCTCTCGCAGGCGAGGAGCGCATGCGCACTCCAACGCCAGGCGAGACCTAATGAATGTGTCCTCATGTAATGCAACTGGCGCTATGTAAAGCGCTCTGAAACCCGATTCGGGTCAAGTTTGCGCTATATAAAACTCTGTAAAATAAAAATAAAAAAATAAAAATACGCTATGGTTATGCCGTAGACATTTTAAGTCTTTGAACTGCTCTAGTACCAATAGACCAAGCCAAGAAACTAGCAATAATGTCCAGAGTACAGACCTGCCCCAGAAAGGTGGCATAGTTCAGGTACTAGATTCTTAAAGAGGATGTGGTATATTCAATTGTATACGTAGTGACAAAGCTAATTTTGTTCAGTGCACACACTTCAGGATGCTGGCATTGTAAATGATGATCCCAGTGTTGTTGAAACTCAACTTTCTAGAAAACTTTGATTTGCCAGTTGCATGTTTCCATGTCCCAATAAGGGAAGATAGCCAGAATTATCTGATGTCTGTGATACAGGAGCAACATTTCCTGTTCAAGGCTCTCCCTTTGGTCTGTTCTTGTTCCTGAGGTTGTTTGCAAAGCTATTAGCACTCATCATTTCTTTTCTGTAGTTGCAGGGTATTCATTTGAGTGAAATCTGAAACACTGGCTGATAGCTGCCTCTTCTTCTTTGAAGGTGGAGGCCAAGTGAAGAAAGGGCGCTCCTGCCTGGGCTGGGGTTCATATTAAATTATCAGTAGTCCAGTCTCACACTGCAAAAGATAAAGACATTATTTGAAGCATTTATAGATACACAGAGGGGGCAGTTGTCCCGCCAGGAAATCATGATGAATTTTTTGTTGGCACAGTCAGTTTCAATGTAGGGTGCAACAGCCCAGCATTGGTGAAGATTCAGGGCCTGATGTCAGCATCAATGCCAGTGGATCCCTTGGGAGTGAAATCATTTGAAGGCAGTGGTTTACCCAGTGGGAAGATTGAACTGCAGTCTTCAGACATTAATCTAGTATCATCTTAGCAGGCATTCCTTCCAGCTGATAGTAGAAAGGTTGGGCAGTCCAGCAATGGATTTGTTTATCTCTCCAAGCAATGCCCTTCTAACACAATTCTGTTTAGGGACCTGACATCAAGGTGTGTATGCGGTGGCTGCAATTTTGTTCCTGTGGCTGTCATTCTGTTTGCATTTCCTCTGATACATCTTCTGTCCAGATTCTTGCAAAAGATTCGCAGTGAGCAGGTACACATAATCTTGGTGGCTCCATATTGGCCCTGGGGCCCCGGTGGCTGTGGTTTCCACTGCTGAGCCAGTTAGCAAAGGGCCAGTTTCTTCAGTTTCCTCTTCACCCACTGCATCTTCAATTTCCAATCCTTACACTGGCTCACTTGAAGTCCTTGTGTCCCACAGAATGGAAACTGTATGACAGGCCCTCCAGATTTTAGAGTGTTCCATGGAGGTGGTAGTTGACACATAGGCTTGCAGGAAGCCTTCAACTCACGCGGTGTATTCAAGATATTGGAAGCATTTTGAGGGTTGGTGCCAAGGTAAAGATATGGATGCAAGGTCTTGTGATCAGTTCCTTAGTTTAGATTTTCTAATAGATGGCTTCTTGTTAGGACTATTCCACCTCTACTTGCAGCCTAGTGGACAGTGGTTGTGGGTTTTAGAGAGGCAGCTGGGACTATTTCTAAAGTTATTCTGTTGGATTTCAAGTTATTGAAGAGTTTTAGGACCGAGACCAATAATCCACATGCCAGTAGCTACCTTGACCAAAGACTTTGGTAATACATTTCCCTTGTTTAAAGTTCCTATCAGGTAAAACAGTTCTGAGGCTCGACCCTTTCAGGCCTAAAGTCCAGACACAGTTTAACTATTCATAAGAAATTGCTCTCCCAGTGGTGACAGATGTATCACATTCAGAGTTCCTTTATTCGTTGGATGTGAAGAGGGCTTTATTACTTTATGTGAAAAGAATGAAAGAATGTAATTCTTCTTATGCTTTATTTGCAGCTTAAGCGCAGCAAATAAAGGGAAGTAAGTGGTAACAGGGACTTTGAGTCATTGGGTAAAACAGGCCATTTCTCAAGCTTATGTTCCCATTGATTGTGTTGGTCCAGAGTGTCTGCAAGGCCGTTCCACCAGGGTGGTTTCTACATCCTAGACTGAGTCAGCTTGGGTGTCCCTACAGGAGAGGTCTAGGGCAGCCACTTGGTCCACTCCAAATACTTTTTTGGCACATTATATGTAAGAAGTTTATAATGATTATTCTTTGAACTTTGCTACGGGGTGTTGAAAGATGTAATTGTATGCGATTTCTGAAATGTCTATTGAGTGGAAATGATGTTAAAATAAACATATATGAAAGGGTATTGGTCCTGAGATACTTGGGTGTATCCTCACATGTGAAGACTGGAACAAGGAGCGATATTGAGGAGGTAATGAACTCATTACTTACTGACAATCTTCATTACTTGAATCAGAAGCTCCTCATTCCAGTCGATTTCCCTGCCGTCCCTCCCGTCATGGAACTGATAAATTTGGCTTGTGAAGACAGGAAGTGCCTGGGAGGGAAGGAGCTTTATATAGTAGTCTTTGAAACAAATGAATGACTAAGTTTACTAGTGGAAACCAATGTGGTAACGCGTTTGTGAGAAGTTGGCCTGGTATATGCTGTTCACTAATTAAAGTGGACACCTTGCACCAGTCCAATTCGACTCTTATGGTAAGTAGGTTTAAGACAACATTTATAGAAAGCTATCCTAGTGGTAGCTGTGGAGAGCAGCCTTCAGGCTAAGTCTTGGAGGAATGTAAAGCAGCTTGTTTTACCACACAATCTCTTGAATCACCAAATGAAAAGACACCACATGGGTATATATATCAAATATATATGTATTTATTAATAAACAACTCTCTACTAATCTCTTTATGAGATTAGAAGCCAGGAACATATGTACAAGTCAATGTTTTATCAAAATAAGTTAGCACAAGTAAATATCACAATCTTATCTTGGCTAGACCGTGGTCTAGAGCATTTAGAATCGAGGGACCCCAAAGAACCACCCCAGGTAGTTGTAGGAGACCCACAGGGGACGGACGCGGTGTTTAGACACTGGTGCGAGTCCTGTACGAGTCTATGCGAGAGAACGCGATTGAATTATCAATGTTACAAGTCCCGGGCGTGTTCGAGGCGAACACACCGATCGGTCAGTACGAGTCGAAGGACGCAGATACTGATAGAGTTACAAGGGAGTTGGACGCGATGTGTCTAACACAGACGCGAGCCCTGTACGAGCCAGTGCGATAATCGCACGGGGAAAATAGGAGTTTTAGGGCACTTCTAGGGTAGCTACAAGCAAGCCACTTACAGGGTAAGTAGTTCTAGGGCCCACACCCACAGGAGCACCGTAGTGCTGAAGTTACCTCACCCAGGGGAGCCGGGTGCATAGGTGTCCTTTGGTGTCGGGTCGCGGCGTCGTTTTCAATGGGCACCAATGAAGACTTGCTGCTTGCGACGACAGAAGAAGTGTCCGTTGGAATCCAAGCCTGGATTCGGAAGGAGGAAGACCTGAAAGCAGAGGGGACAGTGTTCACAGTCACTTGGCAGTGACTCTGGGCAAGGAAGATGAATGCCCACCGTCGTCGACAGCTTCGGGTCGTTCACGGGTGTCTTGACTCTTCGACCACGTGGTCCAGGCAGCGTCGATGATGACCAGGAGCTGGATTCGGTGTGTCCCACAACGTCTGCAGCTTACTGAGGTGTCAGCGACTCGATTGGAGCCAACAAGCCTTGGTAGCAGCAAGTCTCGTGGTGATGAGGAAAAGTCAATGGTGCAGACCAGCAAGGTCTGGAGGACTTACCCAGCAAGGGTAGGTCAGGGCAGGCCTGGAGCAACCAGGGGAGCCCTTTGGTTTCATTGGAAAGTCTTCTGGGGACCCACAAGCCGGCTGGCAAGGGATTGCGAAGACGCCTGGGGAGGAACCACTCAACAGGGGCCCACGGTCACTCGGGACGGTGTAGGCCTCTGAATTCGGGAGGGATCTCTGCTAGAGGCTGGGACCACACGTGGTCCAAAGCACAAGTTCGTAGAACGTCGTGAAGGGGTTGCACTTGACAATAGTGCACAGTACCCAGGGACTGCGGTTCCTCGTCGCTCGTAGGGTCCACTTGCCTCAGCTTCACTGGGGACTCACAATGGCCTTGGAGAAGTCAGGAAATCCTCTTCCTGGGCTGCAGGGACTTCGGGCTCCGACGGGAGCGGCGTAGTTTGCGACCGTCGTTGTAGTTTTTGGTGCCTGCCAAGCAGGGGAGTCACTCCTTGACTCCAAGGGAGATTCTTCAGTCTTCCAAAGGTAGTGGAACGTCGAAGGTCCAGGATTCTTCTGTAGAGCGTCGTCCAGGGAGATCTGGGTTGCAATGCACAGGTTCCCCCTCTTATACTAAAAAGAAGGGAGGGACTAGCTCTATGACCCCACCTATGGGAGGGTCAGGGGAGTGGGTGGCTACACCCACTTCCCTTTGTCCAGTTTCATGCCAGAGCAGGGACAGGTAGCCCCTGAGCCGGTTTGAACTGGGGTATGCACAGGGGAGCCTTCTGCTCCCCCAGTGCAGGACTTCAAAGCACTCTAAGAGTGCACCCACCCAGCCCCAATACACTAAACCCTGTCTGGGAGGTGGTCACACCCCTTGCGACAGGATATCTATTGTTGGGCTTCCTCCACTGTGAGTTTCGGTCATCAGCAGGAGGGCAGCCCAGTGTCTGTGACTGGTGGCATCCATCTTGTGATGCCAGGGCTCTGGAAAGAAGTTACCGGTTAGGCCGGTGTGTACATGTCTCTCCCTCTAGAAGGGTGGAATGCTACCCCCGCTGCCAGAACTGGCGGGGGGGTAGTATTCCAAGATGTTTGACACCAAACACGACATGTCTCCGTGCAGCCATCCCAAAGTTAGCATTTAACGCGAGGTTATAATGCGCTTAAGAGTATATGGTCAGGCTGCACTACAAATAGCATCAGAGAAGGGTCTCTGAACGCTGCAGAGGGGCTCTGCTCACGCAGGGACACCCTCCCACATAAGAACCAAGCCCTCTGCCTTCAGGATTGATAAGGCCTGCCATAGGAGTGACTTATAGGTTTGTATGTGTGTATGTATGTAGTGGTATAGGTAGCCCATACCACAGTAAGGGGTGCATGCACCACCTTACCCAGGCTGCAGTAGCAGACCTGTGGTGTCAGATTTAGTCTGCTTCCCAGGGGTGGCATAATACATGCTTCAGCCCCTGGTAGGCCTGTGAAGTACCTATGCCCTTGGCACCTAAGGTACCATATACTAGGGACTCATATGGTACCACAGTATCCAATCACTAGTGCACCTAGAGTGCACTCCAAGTCGTTTAGAGAGAACAGAGAGGCTGGGGCCCTGATTAGCAGGGACCCAGCCCGACTATAGCCAGAAACCAGTGTAAACATCAAAAAAAAGTGGGGGCAACATAAGAGGCAGATCCTACTCTCCTACACAACCCCCCCCCCAAACGCAGGGACACTAAACTAACCTTGACTAGTTAAGTCTTCGTGCTCTAAGTGGAAATACCTTGAGAGTCCATCTGCATTGGCATGTTGGGTCCCAGGTCTATGCTCCACTGTATAGTCCATCCCCTGTAGGGAAATGGACCACCTCAAAAGTTTTGGGTTTTCTCCTTTCATTTGTTTAAGCCATAGGAGGGGCTTGTGGTCGGTCTGAACTATGAAGTGAGTGCCAAACAAGTATGGCCTCAGCTTCTTCAGGGCCCACACCACAGCAAAGGCCTCCCTCTCTATAGCTGACCAACGTTTCTCTCTAGGGGTCAGCCTTCTGCTAATGAAAGCTACTGGCTGATCTTGACCTTCATCATTCAGTTGAGACAGTACAGCTCCCACACCCAGCTCAGAAGCATCTGTTTGGACAATGAACTTTTTGGTGTAGTCTGGACTCTGTAAGATGGGGGCAGTGCACATGGCCTGCTTTAGGTCTTCAAATGCCTTCTGACAGCTAGCTGTCCACTGAACCTTTTTGGCATTTTCTTTGAGGTTAGATCATTCAAGGGGGTCACTATAGATCCATATCCCTTTACAAACCTCCTATAGTACCCAGTCAGGCCTAAGAAGGCTCTCACCTGTGTCTGGGTGGTTGGAGCAACCCATTCCATTATGGTTTGGATTTTGCTCTGTAAAGGCTGAACCTGGCCTCCACCTACAAGGTGGCCCAGGTACACAACCTGACTCTGCCCTATCTGGCACTTAGTGGCCTTGATAATGAGGCCTGCTTTCTGCAGAGCCTCCAAAACATTCCTGAGGTGGACCAGGTGATCCTGCCAGGAGGAACTAAAGACAGCAATATCATCTAGATAAGCTGAGCAATAAGTTTCCATCCCTGCCAGAACTTTATTCACCAACCTCTGAAAAGTGGCAGGTGCATTTTTCAATCCAAAGGGCATCACCACAAAGTGGTAGTGCCCACCAGGGGTCGAAAATGCTGTTTTGGCTTTTGCATCATCAGCTAATCTGATCTGCCAGTAGCCAGCTGTTAGGTCAAATGTACTTAGATACTTGGCTGAGGCCAAAGTATCAATCAGCTCATCTGCCCTTGGTACGGGATAGGCATCAGTCCTAGTGACTGCATTGAGGCCTCTGTAGTCTACACAAAACCTCATTTATTTCTTACCACCCTGGGTATGAGGCTTGGGTACTAGGACTACTGGGCTAGCCCATGGGCTATCTGAAGGCTCAATCACACCTAACTCCAACATTTTCTGGACTTCAGTCCTGATACAGTCCCTGACATGGTCAGGTTGCCTGTAGATTTTACTCTTGACAGGCAGACTGTCCCCAGTGTCCACCTCATGGGTGCACCAGGTAGTCTGACTAGGGGTCAGGCTAAACATATGTCTGTACTGTTGCAGAACCTGCCTGCACTCAGTTTGCTGATGGTCAGTGAAGCTGCTTGCCAAAGCAACACCATCTACTGACCCATCATCAGGGTTCTGTGAGAGAAGGTCAGGGAGAGGGTCACTCTCCTCCTCCTGGTCCTCATCAGTTGCCATGAGCAAGCCCATGTCAGCCCTGTCAACATATGGTTTCAATCTGTTGACATGGAGCACCCTTAGGGGACTCCTGGGAGTTCCAAGATGCACCAGATAGGTTCAACTATTGTATGGGGGCCACTCCACTTGTCTTGGAGGGCTGCTGGGGCCACAGGCTCCAACACCCACACTTTCTGTCCTGGCTGGTACACAGTCAGCACAGCCTTTTGGTCATGCCAAGCTTTTTGTAATTCTTGGCTGGCCTCCAGGTTTTTAGTTGCCTTTTTCATGTATTCAGCCATCCTGGAGCGGAGAGCAAGTACATAGTCCATCACATCCTGTTTGGGGGGCTTGAGAGGTAACTCCCAGCCCTCTTTGACCAGACACAATGGACCTCTTACAGGATGCCCAAACAGAAGCTCAAATGGGCTGTAACCAACCCCCTTCTGTGGAACCTCTCTGTAGGCAAACAACAGGCAGGGAAGAAGAAGGTCCCATTTCCGCATAAGCTTCTCTGGGAGTCCTTTAATCATTCCCTTCAGGGTTTTGTTGAAGCGTTCAACCAAACCATTGCATTGTGGGTGATAGGGGGTGGTGAACTTATAAGTCACACTACACTCCTTTCACATTGCTTTCAGATATCCTGACATGAAGTTGGTACCTCTGTCAGAGATGACCTCCTTTGGGAAACCCACTCTGGAGAAAACTCCAATGAGGGCTCTTGCCACCACAGGGGCTGTGGTGGTCCTCAGAGGAATTGCCTTTGGGTACCTGGTGGCATGATCCACTACCACCAGGATAAATCTGTGCCCAGATGCAGTTTGAGGGTCAAGGGGACCAACAATGTCAATCCCTACCCTTTCAAAGGGTACCCCCACCACAGGTAGTGGTATCAGGGGGGCCTTTGTGGTGCCACCTGCCTTGCCACTGGCTTGGCATGTGACACAGGAGCGACAAAACTCCTTTGTGTCCTCTGACATATGTGGCCAATGAAAATGTGGAACAAGCCTGTCCCAGGTCTTGTTTTGGCCCAAGTGACCTGCTAAAGGGATGTCATGTGCTAGGGTCAAGAGGAACCCCATAAACTTCTGAGGTATTACCAACCTCCTGGTGGCTCCAGGGGCTGGATCCCTACCTTCAGAATATAGGAGTCCCTCATCCCAATAAACTTTATGGGACCCACTAGCACTCCCAGCCGCCTCAGCAGCAGCCTGCTGTCTGAGGGGTTCAAGAGAGGGGCAGCACTTTTGCTCCTTACTCAGATCTTCCCTAGAAGGGCCCCCTGCCCCCAAGAACTCAACCTGATCAGGCTCAAGTTCCTCTGGGGCAGTTCCTTCTTCAGGGTCTGCTCCTCCTCCCTGGGGAGGGGAATCTGTGATCTGAGACAGAGGGAAGGCACTGCCTTAACCCTACTGCTCCTCCTCTTGGGAAGCATCTGGTCCATAATTTCAGGATCCAGAGCTGATTCAGTGTCATGCATTTTGGCTTGTGACCTGGTCACAGCAAATACCTCTGCAGGGATGCCCAACATCTCAGCATGAGTCCATAACTCTACTTCAGACCAGGCTGAAGTTTCTAGATCATTGCCCAATAGACATTCTACAGGGAGGTCTGCACTGACTACAACCTTCTTGAGGCCAGTTACCCCTCCCCAGGAGAAATTCACAACTGCCAGACTATGGTTGGTCCTGACATTGCTTGCATTGGTCACCTGGTACATTTCACCCAGGATGATCTGTCCAGGGTCCACAAGATCCTCTGCCACCATGGTGACACTAGCACCTGTGTCCCTAAATGCCAAAGCCTGTTTGCCATTTATTACAGGCTGCTGTTTGTATTTGCCCTGATTACTGGGGCTTACTAGGAAGGACATATCAATGTCTCCATCACAAATCAGCATTGCCTGAGTGGGTACTCTGACTAGGTCAGCGTCCACTTCAGAACCCAGGGTCAACCCTACTACACCCTTCTTCTGTGTACCACCTCCACCAGTAGCTGGACTAGGGGGAACAGTTGCCTTAGGGGCAGGAGTGGTGGTGGTTTGGTCTTTGGACTTGTTACAGTCAAAAGTCCAGTGCCCTTTCTGTTTACAGAATTTGCACCAGGGCTTCTTTTGGCCTTTTCCCTTGTTGGATTGTGACTCCCCACCAGATGCAGATTTTTGGGGCCCTTGTGAAGACTTCTGGTCTGTTGACTTATCCCCACCTTTCTCAGAGCCCTTAGAATCCTGCTTCTTGGTGTCACCCCATTGGTTCTGGGTTTTCTGCCTCACTCTGGTTCTGACCCACTTGTCTGCCTTCTTTCCCAATTCTTGGGGAGAGGTCAGATCGGAGTCCACCAGGTATTGATGCAACAACTGGTTCTGGCAATTATTAAGGATCTGTTCTCTCATCATTAGATTATACAATCCCTTGAAATCAGTAACCCTACTGCCAACCAGCCAACTCTCCAGAGCCTTGGTTGCACAATCTACAAAGTCAGTCCAGTCCTGAGTCTGTGCCTTCTGGGTGTCTCTGAACTTCAACCTGTACTGCTCAGTGGTTAAGCCAAACCCATCTATCAGTGCACTCTTCAGGACTTCATAGTCATCAGCATCCTCTTCTCTATCAGTGAGGAGCTTGTCTCTACCTTTATCTGAAAAGGAGAGCCACAAGATTGCTGCCCACTGCTTTTGGGGGACCTGTTGTACTCTACAGGCCCTTTCCATAGCAGTTATCCACTTATGGATATCATCCCCACTCTGGTAGGGAGGAACAACCTTGCTCAGGTTCCTATGGTCTGGAATATATTCTCTGCCTCTAGGGACACTGTTGCTGCCACCAGGGGGTTCTAACCCCTCTTTTCTAGAAGCTCTCTGGAGCTCAAAGGCTTCTCTATCTAATGCCAACTGCTTGGTTTTGAGGGCAAATCTTGCTTCCTCATACTGCAGCAGTTTGCACAGTCTTTCAGAGGAGGTCTCTCTTCTTGGAATGTAGGAGTTCCTCTGCTGGACAAATTCTCTGCCAGAGTGATAGGAGCGGTCAGAGTCCCTAGAAAGGGACCTGTGCCTCTCTTCCACTGTGTCAGTTCTCTTAGGGAGAATTCCTCTGTCCTTTTCAGACCCCTTGGGGCCTGGCCCTACAATCACAGAGTCTTGGTCAACTTGATGTTCATCATCTGACCCAGACACTGTAATTGACCCACCCCCTGATTCAGACCCATTAGCTCCTAGAGCTAATCTAAGATCATCTGCTGTCAGCAGATCTATCAGGTGTAGTGTGGAGGGACTCTGTCCTATCTTCAGGTGCCTCTCAGCACACATGGCTTTCAAGTCAAAGAAAGTCATGTCCTTATACTGAAGCTGGGTGGATCCACTGGGTCCATCCCTTAAGGACATTCTAGTGTTGTGCAGTGTTGTACTACCTACACTAGTTTGTGGCCTACTGATCCTAGCTTGAGCTGTAGAAAGGGTGTGCAATCCCTTGGCACACAGCTCTAAGTTCAGTAGAACTTATTGATACTAAGCTTGACTTTATATGTACCTTGAGTACCTATAGTGGTTTTCAGTTAGTAATTCAAATAGAGATTTTCTGGTAAAACAATAGCAAGCTGGAATCCCACACACTGCCACCAATGTGAGAAGTTGGCCTGGTATATGCTGTTCACTAATTAAAGTGGACACCTTGCACCAGTCCAATTCAACTCTTATGGTAAGTAGGTTTAAGACAACCTTTATAGAAAGATATCCTAGTGGTAGCTGTGGAGAGCAGCCTTCAGGCTAAGTCTTGGAGGAATGTAAAGCAGCTTGTTTTACCACACAATCTCTTGAATCACCAAATGAAAAGACACCACACAGGTATATATATCAAATATATATGTATTTATTAATAAACAACTCTCTACTAATCTCTTTATGAGATTAGAAGCCAGGAACATATGTACAGGTCAATGTTTTATCAAAATAAGTTAGCACAAGTAAATATCACAATCTTATCTTGGCTAGACCGTGGTCTAGAGCATTTAGAATCGAGGGACCCCAAAGAACCACCCCAGGTAGTTGTAGGAGACCCACAGGGGAAGGACGCAGTGTTTAGACACTGGTGCGAGTCCTGTACGAGTCTATGCGAGAGAACGCGATTGAGTTATCAATGTTACAGGTCCCGGGCGTGTTCGAGGCGAACACACCGATCGGTCAGTACGAGTCGAAGGACGCGGATACTGATAGAGTTACAAGGGAGTTGGACGCGATGTGTCTAACACAGACGCGAGCCCTGTACGAGCCAGTGCGATAATCGCACGAGGAAAATAGGAGTTTTAGGGCACTTCTAGGGTAGCTACAAGCAAGCCACTTACAGGGTAAGTAGTTCTAGGGCCCACACCCACAGGAGCACCATAGTGCTGAAGTTACCTCACCCAGGGGAGCCGGGTGCATAGGTGTCCTTTGGTGTCGGGTCGCGGCGTCGTTTTCAATGGGCACCAATGAAAACTTGCTGCTTGCGACGACAGAAGAAGTGTCCGTTGGAATCCAAGCCTGGATTCGGAAGGAGGAAGACCTGAAAGCAGAGGGGACAGTGTTCACAGTCACTTGGCTGTGACTCTGGGCAAGGAAGATAAATGCCCACCGTCGTCAACAGCTTCGGGTCGTTCACGGGTGTCTTGACTCTTTGACCACGTGGTCCAGGCAGCGTCGATGATGACCAGGAGCTGGATTCGGTGTGTCCCACGACGTTTGCAGCTTACTGAGGTGTCGGCGACTCGATTGAAGCCAACAAGCCTTGGTAGCAGCAAGTCTCGTGGTGATGAGGAAAAGTCAATGGTGCAGACCAGCAAGGTCTGGGGGACTTACCCAGCAAGGGTAGGTCAGGGCAGGCCTGGAGCAACCAGGGGAGCCCTTTGGTTTCGTTGGAAAGTCTTCTGGGGACCCACAAAGCGGCTGGCAAGGGATCGCGAAGATGCCTTGGGAGGATTCACTCAACAGGGGCCCACGGTCACTCGGGACGGTGTAGGCCTCTGAATTCGGGAGGGATCTCTGCTAGAGGCTGGGACCACACGTGGTCCAAAGCACAAGTTCGTAGAACGTCGTGAAGGGGTTGCACTCGACAATAGTGCACGGTACCCAGGGGCTGCGGTTCCTCGTCGCTCGTGGGGTCCACTTGCCTCAGCTTCGCTGGGGACTCACGATGGCCTTGGAGAAGTCAGGAAATCCTCTTCCTGGGCTGCAGGGACTTCGGGCTTCGGCGGGAGCGGCATAGTTTGCGACCGTCGTTGTAGTTTTTGGTGCCTGCCAAGCAGGGGAGTCACTCCTTGACTCCAAGGGAGATTCTTCAGTCTTCCAAAGGTAGTGGAACGTCGAAGGTCCAGGGTTCTTCTGTAGAGCGTCGTCCAGGGAGATCTGGGTTGCAATGCACAGGTTCCCCCTCTTATACTAAAAAGAAGGGAGGGACTAGCTCTATGACCCCACCTATGGGAGGGTCAGGGGAGTGGGTGGCTACACCCACTTCCCTTTGTCCAGTTTCGCGCCAGAGCAGGGGCAGGTAGCCCCTGAGCCGGTTTGAACTGGGGTATGCACAGGGGAGCCTTCTGCTCCCCCAGTGCAGGACTTCAAAGCACTCTAAGAGTGCACCCACCCAGCCCCAATACACTAAACCCTGTCTGGGAGGTGGTCACACCCCTTGCGACAGGATATCTATTGTTGGGCTTCCTCCACTGTGAGTTTCGGTCATCAGCAGGAGGGCAGCCCAGTGTCTGTGACTGGTGGCATCCATCTTGTGATGCCAGGGCTCTGGAAAGAAGTTACCGGTTAGGCCGGTGTGTACATGTCTCTCCCTCTAGAAGGGTGGAATGCTACTCCCGCCGCCAGAACTGGCGGGGGGGTAGTATTCCAAGATGTTTGACACCAAACACGACATGTCTCAGTGCAGCCATCCCAAAGTTAGCATTTAACGCGAGGTTATAATGCGCTTAAGAGTATATGGTCAGGCTGCACTACAAACAGCATCAGAGAAGGGTCTCTGAACGCTGCAGAGGGGCTCTGCTCACGCAGGGACACCCTCCCACATAAGAACCAAGCACTCTGCCTTCAGGATTGATAAGGCCTGCCATAGGAGTGACTTATAGGTTTGTATGTGTGTATGTATGTAGTGGTATAGGTAGCCCATACCACAGTAAGGGGTGCATGCACCACCTTACCCAGGCTGCAGTAGCAGACCTGTGGTGTCAGATTTAGTCTGCTTCCCAGGGGTGGCATAATACATGCTTCAGCCCCTGGTAGGCCTGTGAAGTACCTATGCCCTTGCCACCTAAGGTACCATATACTAGGGACTCATAAGGTACCACAGTATCCAATCACTAGTGCACCTAGAGTGCACTCCAAGTCGTTTAGTTAGAACAGAGAGGCTGGGGCCCTGATTAGCAGGGACCCAGCCCGACTATAGCCAGAAACCAGTGTAATCATCCAAAAAAAAGTGGGGGCAACATAAGAGGCAGATCCTACTCTCCTACAGCGTTGATGGGGGCAGAGCCTTACAGGTCAGGACTGGGTCCAGAAGCTCCTGATTCGCAGTAATGAAGATTGCTGGTAAGTGATAGGTTCATTAATAGTCAGGGTTAGTTATGGTCAGCGATATTTCACTGCACAATTCTCAGTCTTAAGTTACTGCAATGCCCTTCCTTGAAATTGGTTTGCGACTAATGCATGTGCAGGTTGGGCTTCTTTTAAAAACTACTGCCTCTAGGTGCAGATTGCCAATTCGTCCTCAAGCCATTTGTGCACAGTTTGTTTGCTCTTAGCAAAATTCTGTAGATGCTTGCATGATCACTGCTGTTACACCCATCATGTGCACAATTGCATGTGCACAATGTTACAGAGATGTTCCCTTGTTTTTATGAATTTGTCGCCCCATGAAAAAGAGGAAATGCCTTTGTCTTTATAACTGTGCCACATTACCAATGCACGTGTAGGAGAAACAGGCTTTCTGGAGGCAAGCTATCTATGCGTCACTCAGGGTATGTCACCTACAGTGAAAGACAGCAAGCGGTTGTAAACACTGCACCGTCTGATGCCATCTTTGAATGCAGTACTCTCCCAATGCAGGCCATTTCGTGAATGCACTGGATACTGGGACCAGCCCAGACCTGTGGCTCTTTTGACCCTTGCCTTTGTTCTAGGCCAGGTGTCTCAAATGAGTTGCTCATGAGCTACCAGTAGCTCTCCAGCTACCTGTGAGTAGCTCTCCTGTGTGCAGCCCAGTCTAATAATACAGAAGCTTTTGCTTAGTTTAATTATTATATGTATACCAAAATTAAAGAGAATGTATTCAAGATGAAAATGCGTGTATTTTCAGAACTCATAAGCTGATGTTTGGAGAAAAATGGTTGAAATAAATATAGTTAAAGCTATTATATGAGTTGGAGAATTTTTTAACTCAGATTTTTACTTGGTGCCAGGGGGATTGAATCTATGGCTTTTATGTATTACCCCTGTAAAAGTACCTTGCCGCGACCTGCGTCTCTGCTCCTGCTCTCCTCGTCTTGGAACAGGAAGCACAGCCAGGCCCCACTGACCAATCACAACACTGCTATGTTGTGACACGGCGCTCAGCTAGGAGATGGTAGGGTGGGCATGTTCTCCATGCAGGCTGTAATGTAGAGCAGAGCAGCCCCGCCTATCGGCAAAGCAGCACAAAGCATAAAATGATAATAACGCAAAGTTATTATCATTTTATCTTTCGTGCTTTGCACTGCTCAAAAGCAGTGGGGCGACGCTCCTCCGCCATAGCGGAGGAGTCGCCACTGATTTCGATTCAATTTGTCAAAGCCATTTATACTTTACTGCTCGAACCCTGCCTAATACACCGATGTAATCACTGCTGACAACCTTGGATGGGATTGTCACTCTTACATCACTAATATTAGTAACTCAGGATGATTTTCATTTAACATAAGTAGCTCTTATAATAGAGAAGATTAGAGACTCCTGGTCTAGGACCATCAGCAGTTTTTACATCGGAGAAAGTCACAGCTGGGAGACTCTCTGGGCTCTATTATTAAATATATTTGTGCACCTCTCTATGAGTAACATGCAGAAATGCAGACATATATATGGGCAACATCTGGATCCTGAATTTTGTCATTGTAAAAGCCAAAAAGCATTTCCACACCTCATCAGGGGTAGCAAGCGCTATATAAATGCAAACCCTTCCCTCTTCTATCCCTCCACTATCCTTTTACAATCCAAAAAAGACTAACATGTCCACCGCTCAAATCAAAATAACTTCAAATTTTCCTACACTAATTCACCACTAATCCTTCTTGGGTTCCGGAGAGAGTGCTATACGCTGAAAAGCACTTCAACACCTCATCAGGGGTAGTAAGCGCTATATAAATGCAATTACAATACAATGCAATACAATTGTAAATGAGATTTACTAATTGTTAAATCCAGCCTGTGTAGTGGAATTTCCATAGCAGCAAATCCAGGGACGGACTGGGAACCCAAAGCAGCCCTGGCAATTTGGTCGGACCGGCCCCCAGCTCTGCTGCATTATTTACTGGAGGCCGATATTGCAGCATCGCTGCAAAGCCAGCCCCCAGTAACAAAACCGGCCTCCACAGCACCAAAACCGGCCCCCATCCTTCCAGCCTCCAGGGCAAACACCTGATGCCCGCTACGGCCAGTCAGGCCCTGAGCAAATCTGGTGTTACAGATGGGTTTGTAGGCTTTCATCTACAATTTGCAGCAGTTTCCTGCCCTGAAAATGTTGTAAATTTACTCTTGTCAAGTGAATGAGTATATCTATTTTAGGGTGGGCATGGAGAAAGATCTTCCCCAGAAACCAGTGTTGCTTCAGAGGAAGGATTTAACCCAATGGAGAAACAGAAAATAGTTCACAAGTTCATCTTCAGCATCACATTTCTATGTGTGTAAACAGATAGGTATGTGAGTAACCCTGGGAACTGTGGTAGTTGCCGATTCCAAGTAGTGCCCCTGGAATATGATGAAAATTTGTCAAAAGTCAGAAATGTACTCAATATGAGTACATTTCCCAATTTTCAAGGGCCCTTTAGTGAATCATCCTTCTGCTCTTAAATGTATGGCTCTTTCATAACCACCTTATAACAGTCCCTGACCTTACATTGGTTGTGGACACTGTGTTTATGGTTAATGTAGAGCACCACTGTATCTGCCCTACTTGGATCTGGTACAAGTATTTTACAATGAGTCTGACTTGTGAAAGGGCTTGGCTCAGACTTGAGCTTGGAGGTGGAATCCGTTTCCTCTTTCCATTCAGACTCATTTGCTGAAGGAGTTTACCTGGACATATAATTTATTCCTAATGCCAATTCCAAACATATGCCTTTCTCTAGGCCCATCTCGAATTCTTTTCTACATCTCCTACTAAGTCACCTTGATTTTTTCCTCACATAACTTTTTTCCTCTTTTAACTTTCTTCTTTTTCCACCCATCTATGCTCAATTATGCCTTTTCTGTTTCTCTTTTTCTTCCCGTCTTCCCTTCTTAGAAGCTGCCCTAGCCTATTTATTCCTAAATATTTTTTAATCCTTCCATGTGCTTTATTGCAAGTAAATACCATTACATCAGGGTGATGTATTTACCAAGTGTAACAGATACCTTCTATTCCAGGTTTTCAATAGGAAAATGAGGCATAACATGTAGAATTGTTTTAACACACCAGAATTCTGCATTTATTTTCTTTTTCCTAGTTTATTTCCCTGAAAATATTTTAGCAAGTTTGACCTTAGAGTTCCAATCCCTGTGCAAAATGTGTCTTTCACCACACATTATCAGCTCAGACACGTCTCCTGCGAGACATTATCACCAGTTCTCTGGGTAAGAAAAATTTTGCTACATTTTGAGATGATATAATTTCAATATTTCACGTAATATGTGTAACTTGAAATAGTAGAAATTAAGCAAATCACATGAGCATAATGGAAAATTATACCCAGGTCTATAAATATCTCACTCCATAATATCAGTTATTTACCAGGTACAATAAACACCCAACACTTCCCAGCATCCGGCCAGCTCAGAACCAAGTCCCTAGTCTATAGCATAAGTAAAGTATAACCAACTGCAAATAAATAAATAAAATATGGAGCTTGCTTATGGATCAGACAAAACTGGAAAATGTTTGAGGCCATCGAGTCCAGTAGTACAGTTTGGTAATGAAAAAAGATTGAAGACAGATTAAGTCAAATTCTTCCTTTTTGGGTCGCGCATTCGAGACCTCCTGTATATACTTTAGTATATACTTATATATGTATGTACTTTGTGGGCTCTGGAGATCAGCCCTAGGACTTGTCTGCTTCCACTTAGGGACTTTTTTTTCTGTTCAACTGCCTCTATTTAACTGTCTTGATAGAAAACGACCAGCAGAGGTCAGTAAAATACCAGAATTGCTTTCTGCTTAGGGACTTTCTTTTTTTAATTTTTCTGGCAACTGCCTCTATTTAACTTTCTTGAGAGAAAACGACCAGCAGAGGTCAGTAAAATACCAGAATCACATTAGCATTCTCTAGATTCCAGTCCATAGAAATTGTCTTCCATGAACACCCGTAGACAATAATATCTTTTTCAAATCTGTATTTTCAGTGATATGACAACCGAAGGCCCTGATTTTATATAAAAACAGAGCTTTGGACTATACCATTTCCCGCTGAAAGGCAATATTTCTCTCCATGTGTTCCCATACCTGGTGTGTCACGCAATTTGGTGCTTATTTTCCCTCTATGTTAAAGAACAGTAGATGTTTCAGCACCCAGCCTAATGTACTGCATAGCTAAATACATATAAGGTCCCAAAGGCGAGACCGATTGCATTGCAAATGCTCGTTTTCAAAACTCTTAACTTCTTTTTATTTTTTATTTTTATTTTATTTTGTGCTGTCTAGTTCGTTGCACTACTTCTACTGTACACATGAAATGGAGAAAACACTTTAGATCTGCTCTCGTGAGGCCGTGTGCCATGATGTAGAGATCTCTCTGCAAAGTAAGAATTCAACATTGGGATTTCTTCTTGAAAACTAGTCAGAATATTACTTCCCATACTTTACCAGGAACAAAAGCCAGTGTGTCCAGCGGTTGCTCTTCCCAAGGATTCAAAAAGTTGAATGAGCGTCAGTGAGGTCAGCTGGATGTGAACAGCAAATAACCTCCAATCTACGCTTCAGAGACATCCCATGGGCATTTCTATACTGGGGTGCAGTCTGTATACCGGTTTCCAGTCTGTTGTATACAGAGCCTCCTGTTTGCACAGCTTGAGTGGCTGTGGAACATTTGAAGCCAGCACGCTTCCCTGAGCTAACAGTTAATTTTTTTCTCTCTCTGTTTAATTTGACATATTACAAAATAGGTCAAAAGTACTTTCATTTCATGCTCTGCTTATCACATATTTTTTTTAATGTATAGCTAGCTGTTGTAATACTTTTGAATGAAATATTCACAGTTATATGATGTAGCATGAACGAAAGCATGTGATCTGCTGGGGACAACATTCTGAAACTGGTAAACATTTGTAATGATGATCCATGGTAATGCAGAATAAATTAATGGCAATGACTGCCAATAATCTTCTGGACAAGGAGGATGCAACTTAACTTCATGTCCATTCATATAATTATAGGTAGCCTTAACATTCCTTTTGTTTCTAGCAAGTCATGTTTATTGTTTGAGCTAAAAGCTAGGGGGGAGCGAAATTTGTGTCATTTCCTTTTGTTTAACTGAGCAAAAGTTTGGGTAAATTGTGTGACATTGGGCATAATTACGCAAAATGTAAATATGGCATAAGCGTTATATTGTAGCCCTAATGCATTCCTGCATCCATTTTGGATGCAAGGACTAATTTCACGCTAAATAAGTAGCACCAAAAATATGAGAACAGTGAACGAAAGGCCACTCGTGTTCTGGTCATTTGCATTGCTACCAGCTATCATTATGCAATGCAGCATAATGGTGTAATTTTGGAAATCGAGCGTAATAAGCGTAACACGAAATTCCCAAATTATACGAATGATGCTGCTGTAATTGAAATTACATCCTGCCGAATAAAAGCATCCAATGTTGTTATTAGACTATAAGAAATATTTAAATTGTGCAATGTTATTAAAACAAGTGAAAAACAACTGTTATAAAGGAGAAATCATGATAATATCAGACATATTAAATGCATCGGTTTAAGCTTTTAAAACAGTCCTGGTAAGCTTCCGCGCTTAGCAATACATGCTGCGACTGAGAGCAAAGTATTTGGCAATTTTTGATGGTCGTTAGTCCATAGTGCCTGACCAAAAGTACGAAAATACGTTTCCATAGGGAGGCGGAATTTGTACAAAAAAAAAGGAAAATAAATTACTATTGCTTCAGGGGCATCGGGCACCGCTGTCAATGTTTCTGGAAGGTGGTAAAAGTTAGAAAAGACAGGATTCCAAATCTAAATATTTTCTAGCAAAGCTCAGTGCCTACCGATGCATTGTCTTTATGGAAACACATCAAAATAGAATTTCCATATATTGGTGAACATATAGTGCAAAGATACATTTGCAGCGAGCAAGGTGTATTAGTTAGTATGCAGTACAATGTATATGATCTAGATAATTGTAAGGCAGAGGGATTCTTGCACAACAAATAGCCTCGTGCTTCCACATTACAGGATTTTCACTTCCTCGCTATGTCGGGCCCTTCTCTATCTTTTTACACGTCCAAACATAAAGAGGGAGCGTGGCAGCAGCACCAGTAGAACTCTGCTTCAACCTGGCACACCTGGCACTGTTCTCACAATGGGTGAGAACGGCGTGGAACGTGGGTCCCCCGGAAGGAGGAGTCGGGCAGGAGCACTAAAGTGTTCACTACTACTGCCAATGCTATACTGTGCCCATCATATTTACTTTATGGCCCTGCCCTCCTCAGCCACCACCAAAGCATAAAATGCTGTTATCCCCACTCTGTGCGTGTGAGGTAAGGTTTCACTGCAGCAGCACGTGCCACGGGGTGTAACTATCCTGTGTATACCTGTGCTAAAAGTAGCGGCATTGCATGGGTTGCCAGCGCTCGTGGCGGGCCATAAGCACTTCCCGAGTCCCTTCCACCAGCCCTGTATTGAGACCCTTACTCCCAAGCACCTCTCTTAGATTTTAAGAACATTTTAAAACTTTGCGCCCCTAAGAATTTGTGCCCAGGGCAACCGCCCTGTGACCCCGCAACCGCTAAGCCACTGGCTGCACGCACTCTCTCCCAGAGTGCACTGCTGTGTTGTATTTATTCTTTGCATGAGAGAAGCTTGCACTGCTAATGCTCTGTTGTACCTCTTCTCTTGTGCGAGGGACGCTTGTACCACTGTTCCCTGAATTGTACTGTACTGGCTTATACCTCCCCCCATCCCACCGCGTCTCCTAGGTACTCTGCCTTCGTCCCACCAACTTGGAAGAGCAGCTCAAATGGAGAGATGTCACACAGCTAATAATCCTTGGCAGCCTCCTGATTTTCACTTTTTGTTGAAATGGGCATTTCAATCCCAGCTCAGCCTCGAAGTAGCTGAAATTGCAGCACATTACCTATAACTGCTTTTAAGGAGATAAGTGTGATTGCTCCATTGTGCATTTCTTATCTATACTTTTTTTCTCTGCAGGTTGAGTATCTATGGGCATGGCCACGTGAGTCTTCGGTCCTCCAGTGCACGTGAGGCGGGTCTGGGCATAATGGCACACACACTTCCCTGTTCTGTTACTTAACCTCTCCCACAAGGCATGCAGCCCAGGGATCCAAGGAAAGGGAAGCGAGATTAACTGCATCATATTGCGGATAATTCACCTTTGGCCACTGTTAGGGCTTTATAGGGCCTAGAGTTATTTACCCCGTCCATCGCCCTTCTTCACACCCTCTGTGTCTTAACTTTCCTCTCCTTCATCTAGCCAATCCCCAAAATGACTATATTTCCTCCACAACATCACCCCTGCCAGCACCTATTTTATGGGCATTCTAGACACTTATGTGTGCATCTCCTGTAGTGCCACCGGCTAGGCTCCATTGAGGATACTCCTTGTTGCCCCCGTCTGCGTGTGGCTCCTGGGTGGACTCAATATTTAATGTCCCTGATGTCTGTGTGCTGTGCCTTCTCTCGGCTGCTCCTCTGCTGGACTCCATGCAGCTTTTCTGCGAGTTGCTCTTGTCACTTCGGGATAATCCCAGCGAGCCTGGGGTCTGAAACCCGTGATTTATGTGATTTGCTGCCCTGTTATTACTGGGCCGATTCCATAGTGCACACTCCCTTGTGTTTGCAAGCTGAAACATTCTCTGGGTAGGACGCCTGCAGAATCCACTGACCCATATTCAAGGTGGTTTAAAGCTGCATCTAGAGCATCACCATCCCAGTCAGGTAACTATCGTTTCCCCTGGTTAACTCTGTAAACCCACAAGCCACACCTTAAATCTACCTCATTGCTGGGCTGACCTAAGAAGGAAGACAGACTCTTAAAATCAGAACTTCAGCTGCCCATAGTTGCCCCCACGGTCTTTAATTTTGAGCAGACCTTACTTTCCATAAAATAATTCCCAACCATAACTAATTAGTTTAAACATAATCAAGGCTTTAAGTGGGCCGGGCCCCTCCGGGTCTCAGACATCGTAGTATTTAAAAATGGACATTGAAAGGGGTCCCTTTCGAACCCTGTACTCCTGTCCTTAACATTACAGGCAAGCCTCTGATCTATTTCTGAACAAAGTGTTAAAACATTACGGTAATCCACATCGTTCCTGTGTATATTTCACATTCTTTACATAATTGTGCATACCCTGAGGGGTATATTCACAAGAACGCGTGATAACTACCGCAAGAGTAGCGTAACGCAACTTTCAATAACGCAGCCTATCACGGGAAAATAACCCCGTGTCAACGTGGAATTCACAACAAGGCGGACTTCCTCATAACTAAAGATCCTAAAATACCATACTTCTATACCCTCCCCAAGATCCACAAAAATACGACACCGGTCCCAGGGAGGCCTATAGTGTCAGGGATAGGGTCTTTGCTGGAACCACTGTCTAGATTCTGCGACCACTTCCTCCAGCCCCTGGTGAGGAAAATACCATCATTTGTGCAGGACACAACAGACGTACTTCGGATTATTGACAGCACTGAGAGCCTCAACGAGGTCAATCTTCTGGTAACACTTGACGTGGAAGCGTTATACACTAACATTCCACAACGAGCGACCCTAGATGCCGTAGAGGTTATCTGCTGAAGGAAGAATGGGATTCACCGACTCCAGTCTCCTTCATAATGGGTTGTGCCACTTTAGCATTAACGGAAAACTTTTTTGAATATGAGAAACAACTATTTCACCAGTTCCAGGGTACTTCCATGGGGAGTACCTTCGCCCCTAGTGTGGCCTGCCTGTACATGACAACGTTTGAAGAGGAAGTCATCATGAATCCTACCAATCCGTATAGAAACAACCTGACACTGTGGAAAAGATTCATTGATGATATCCTCATTTTCTGGAGGGGAGACATGGCAACGTGTGAGGCATTCTGTCGATGGATCATCACACAGAATGTGTTTCTCAAATTCACTCACACCATATCAGACACAAGTATCCCGTTCCTTGATCTCAGGATAAGACTTAGTAGTGAGGGACTGAGTACGACCCTGTACAGGAAAGACACAGACAGGAATAGTCTTCTCCTATACGACAGTCACCACCCTATGGCACTCAGGAACAACCTACCGTTTGGTCAGTTCCTCCGGATCAGGAGGAACTGCAGTACATTGACTGACTACAAAACGGAGGCCCAACACCTACAACAGAACCTTAGGGAAAGGGGCTATCCGGCACGTCAGGTCAGGAACTCCTACAAGAGGGCCATGAACAACCCACGGGAATCCGTACTCCAAGGCACTACCAGAGAACAGACTGAAGTTTTAACGTGTGTCACATCATTCACACCCCACTCTACACAAATCAAGAGGATCATCAACAAACACTGGAGCATAGTAAACACAGGAGAACTGCACCTCCTGAGACCCAGGTTTGCTTTCAAACGCACACAAAACCTCAAAGACATCCTGATACACACCAGGCCCAGGGCTAAGGAACCATTGACCCAGAGGACCTTATGGGACCTCCCGCCTGTAATAGGGCACTATCCCTGTGGTACCTGCCCGGTGTGTGAGCAAACTAAAATAGTCAAAGAAATCCTACTGACTGACACGTTCACATGGAAGTTGAAGCGACATACCAACTGTAACACATCTAAGTGTATTTACATGCTGACGTTTCCTTGTGACAAGAAATATATAGGGATGACAATGAGGGCTGTGAAGGTGCGCATCACGGAACATAAAAGCAATGTTAGATGCATGAAAACAACCACCAGATTGTACACACACTGCAAAGACCACAACCATTCTGCGGAATCCCTTAAGTGGGTGGTCCTTGAAGCACATCCCAAGATCACACAACGGGCCCTTTTCAAGATAGAACAGAGATGGGTGCACCGTCTCTCTACTAACTCATATGGTCTCAATGATGACATCCCTTGGGCCGCCCTGACAGGGAGTTAGACGCACCACGATAGTACACAGAAGCCATGGACCACGGTGGGGGTATTCACCAGCCGACGTTTGGGGAGTATACTTCTTACAAGAGAACTGCTATACACGAGTCTGGCCGGTGATACCTGCAGGCCCGCATATCTAACACACGAGCATGTCAGTGCTTGCAACAGACAGGTATTTATGGGGTTGATCAACCGGTTTTTTGAGACGTGTACGAGTAATTCCCACGTTTGCATCCTTATATTATTCATAGAGCCTCCTGATGGGTGCAGTACTGAACTAACCAACTGGCGAGTTTAGGCATGCAGGATGTCACCACTACACCACAAATGACCCGGCATGTGGTTCCCATAATGGTTTCAATTTTGTCTGGATGTACACATTGTGACACAGGTCACAACTGGCGCAACCACCTGCGCCGACATACGCTTTGAGTACACTACAAAATGGCCGCTGCACGCCCAGGGCCGATGCATTCCATACGGCCTGGACACACCCCCTGTACCACGTGATACGGTGTGGCGTGACGCCTATCCCCGACGCGACGGGCTGCTGGAAGCGTGGATTGCCTTTAAAAACACCGCCTAGATGGCAGCACGGGTATCCGGCTTTTTGCGGCTCTACGCGCGGGAGGTTTACCGGTGCACGTCCTACGTGGACAGGTAAGTGAGGGTGCTGACTTTGGGTGGCGGTGGAATAATGCCAATAGCGTTGCACGGACCGATTGGGTCCAGGCATGGGGGGAAGGGGTTGCTTTGCCCATTCCAATACTCGTGCCAAGGCCCCATGGGTGACTGATGGTCTGTGTGGCTCCTGGGTCGCTTTTGCGGCTGTTGGTGGGGCGGACTTCCACTTTCCGTTCCGACCCCCTTGGGCTACAGTTAGTGGGTCCTCGTTGCCACCAGCCCGTAGATGCCTCACTGGGGGCGCCCGCATCCTACGGCCTCAATGACATGGGAGGGGAGGGCATGTGTTCCCACTTCCTCCTTCTTACATGGATACCAGTTGTAGCCGTGCCCCAAGGCATAACTGGTTCAGTTAACCAGTGTTATCAGTTTTGCGCTAAACATGGTATTTTTTAATTTTCTACCTTGCCTCCATTTCTGCAGGACACCACGACTCTGGTGTCTGAAGCCCAAAAATACCGAATGGAGTGAGTTTTATCCCTTAGCTAGGTGAGTCACCTCCTGCATGTTTTGGCGCCCTGTTTTAGGGAATGCTTTATTATGTTATATACCAATAATCTCTCTTCTCGCCTTGATTGTAGTACAGTCTTATTTTTAATCACGCCTTTTTACCAGGGGTCAGACTATAAGCGAAGTTTGATCACTTAATGGACAACTGATATGAGGATGTAAGGGTTTTTTTTTTTGACCTGTCTGCTAGATTGAAGTATCTAATGACTGCGTACTGTTTTTTCATGTCATCCTCCTTGTGTAGGTTACCACTAGGATTGGCGGGACTTCGCGCTCGCATCCAAGAAGTGTGGTAGGTAGGAGCCTCATTGCCCACCACCACCACGTGTAGATAGTATTAAAACACTAGGTCCTGATGAAATGCAATGGATCAGTATTGACCACGATGCATGAAACATGTCGACCACACTATATGAGATGAGCTGAGCTCCACTGGACCATAGAGCCAGAGAGCGGCCACTCAGTTTGCTTTTAAGAAGGTGGATTACCAGCCTAATAAAGAGTTTATGTGGAATATCCAACCTTTTTTAACGTCACTCAACTGCACCACATCTACACTGTTCTTTAGGGCCCTCACACCCATGCACCATACGGCAGGAACAAAAGATCTCCGCTAAAGAGCCCCTTTAAGGGTGCCCGTCGGGTATTGCAGCGCCGACCCGACGAAGAGCAAGTCCATATGATGAAGCATGACACCTAGCTTGCTGGGTGTGTGAGGACTCTAGTTCCGACAAGGAGGATTTCCCTCCTTAAATCCCCTTACCACGTTGTCCGCCTTGGGGAACAGCATACCTTTCATGTTAGGTAGCATGCGATAGTCACCAGATAACGCGTCAAATGCCAGCGTGTAAATCAACACCACGCCCAAAAAATGTGAAACGCAAATGCGAGAAAGCATGCGATGAGGCCAATCGCGGTACAAAAAGCTGCGAAAAGCAGCCTCAGGCCTGCAACTCCCATGCGTCTGGCGGGCAATTGCACCATAAAAACCACAGGCACAACACACCAGAAACAAGCCAAAGCACGTAGCAACATCCATGCACCCTGACCCAGTGCAGAGGGCAACGCGAACATCACAACCCCCACAGACCACCAGCAAGGAACAAGTGGCTCGGGGAAGGCCAAGGAGAAAATGGAGAGGAAGACGGGGTGCAGACTGCAGGAAAACAAGACCAAGGCCACGGAGGCGACAGAACACTACCAGCAAATGACCCACAAGCAGACCGCCTGGAATGCAGTCGCAGAGCCCAGGAGGCCAATCCAGGAGGCCAAGAGGCGCCTGCAGGACCTGACAACCTAAACCAGGTACAAACCCACTGCCAACAGGAAGGCAGCAACGGCGACAGGAGGTGGCAGTCCAGCGCCACAGGAAGAGCAGGAGCAAACCCAGGCCACAGTCATCAGTGTGGAGAGGGTGCAAGGAGTAGGGAGTACGGACACAGCCCGACAGGACCTGACACAACAACAACAGGGTGAGGATCCAACAGGGACTGGGGGGACGGGGGTGATGGACACAATGCCACACATGCACAGTGAGGCGTAGCACACTGCACATCCACAATTACCCAGGGACATGTCCCCCATCCCCGTAGCACACTGCAGCACACACACATAGCAATCACAGCACATACCATGAAAATGTGGCACAAAGTGCAACACCCACACTGCAGAACAGGGGACACAACTGGGTCCAACCAGGCACAGTAACAGAACAATCACATCGGACAGAACAGGGAACTGTGTGATGCACATCTACCCCTACAACCCCACATCAGCCATGTAGGCCAAATGGACACTGTCCCAACTCAAATAGCCACCACCGCCCAAACACTCACAATGTACATCGTCACACAGTCTGCATGTCGACAAGAACAAGGCGCCAACACAATGCCAACATGCACCTCCCCTTCACAATACAGAGGGACAAACAACACCTCCAGCAGGTCAGAACAGACAACCCATCAGTGATGCCCGAGACGAACACCACAGCCCAGACACCGACACCCTACAACAGCCCATGGACATCCCACACAACCCACCACCAGGACCAGGGCAGACAAGCCACTAAAAGGAGAACCCAGCCCCTGCAACAGACCACACAGCATGAAGCACCCGCAACCACAGCTGGCTCACAACACTTCACCCACCCACACATGGCATCCCAATGCCAGGTGGCAGAACGCCAAAAGGAGGTGGCCCAACAGGTGAGGGTGTTGCCAAACCCATGGAATGCGAACTAGAACACATACGTGGGTGTCCAATACCCTTCAGGGACCCCCCACACCCCACAAAGGAGACCCACACCTCCACAGAGACACATGCACATATCATGTTGAACTGGCCACGGGCACGTGCGCCCAGCCCCTTTATTGGCAGGGCCACATGTACAGTGACGCCTGTGCTGGATGTGTGTGGGGTGAGTATAAGCCAGCCCGCACGGAGTGCTTGGTGCTGCCAACAACCTGAACAGTGGACACCAGTGCAATGGAAACAGAAAACACCAGCATAACAGAGTCAACTGCAGAGCAACATGGAGGGATCCGGAGTAAGGACAGAGGTCACCCAATATCCAGTCTGGACGTTCCTTGAGTTGTAGTGCACTGAGGCAGGGGCACTAGAGAAGAGCGCGCTCATGTGAAGAAATTGCTAGGATTGTGTCCCTTCGGATCAGTCCTGATGCAGATGCAGTGGGTGTGTTACACCTGCATCAACTTCCTCATCAACGTCCCAGGTCTCCCACACTGCCTGAGGTGACAGTTGCGTCCGCAGTCCACAGCGCAATACCCAGCAATAGATCCGGGTGTGTAGCTTGACTACCACCACCAGTCTGCATTCCTGCCGTGGGGCTGTTGCCTCCTGCCCTCCCATTGTCTGTGCCCTCTCCCTTCTGCACACTTGACACATCTTCCTCATCATAGTCCCAGGTCTTCCCCACTGCATGAGTGACATTGCTGCGCAACCTCACAACAGCACAAAACTCTATCAGTAACGGACAATGGCTTGCAGTGCACTGAGTCACTGGCACCTGGAGTGCCGAGCAGGGTAGCAGGCCGATGATGGCATCCACGACAGGTCTGAGCAACTCCGTAGGTCTGTCAGGACCACCCTTTCTACTCTGGCAGATGGCGGTTGGAGGTGGTCCTTGCAGTGGTGGCGTGTGCCCCCTGCAGTGATGCGACGTCCGGGCCGGTCAAGACTCAATGCTATGTGTGGGCCCTGGTGGCCCGCAGTTGAGGCCGGAGGATGCGGACAGCACAGGGCCACAGACACATGGCGTTGATGACCCCAAGACCATCGCTACAGAGGCTATTCAATGTCTCAGAAGAAGGTGTCCCAGACCTGACCAGCACATAGTTAGTGGCCCCGGATACACTGCGGCTGGCACAGGCACCCAGCCACGGGACGGTGACATGCGGTGCAGTCAGATGGGCCATGCGACCTGAGCGGGTCCCCATTAATGTCCGAGGTGTATGTTGCGGAGGGTTCCGGGGGACAGTGGAAGGTGTCCTCCAGGGCATGATGCGGAAGGTCTGATGTCATCTGGAAGCAGCAAATGGAGGAATTGTAAAGCGCAACCCTCGTTTGCACCAACAATTCGGGATCAGCTACATGAGGATGAAAACTAGCCCCTAGTCCACAGACTCAAACGCCACCAATGTATGACCAGTTAGTGTCCATGAATGTCGGGGAACAAACTTAGTGGCACAGGTGCTGTGAGGGGATGCAGTCTGCGATGATGCCGGTACACAGATGTGAACTCCAACATTGCCAAATCAAGACTCTGTGACCTACTGGACCGCAGTGTAGGCCGGAGGCAGCGGTCAGCATGGGCCCACAGACACGTGTCGTGTGCTTGTGATGCATTCGTTTGCTTCACTGAGAGCAGGGAGTTTAGTGATATCACCCCTGCAGTAGACATCCGGTCACTACCATGGTGTAATCAAGACTCCGTTCCAAATGTGTGACCTACCTGACCGTGGTGTAGGCCTGAGGCAGCGGTCAGCATGGCCCATTCACCGAGTGTCGCCGGCATAGGTTGGATGGCCCCAACGGCCTGCGTCATTCAGGTTCAGTGGCACCACGTGTTGCCGGCTGGCGTTGAACAGGGTTAGTGGCACCACGTGTAGCCGGCTGGCGTTGAACAGGGTTAGTGGCACCACGTGTCGCAAGATGCCCATATGGAACTATGCCTCACTGATCGGGGGGGTCTGGTGCTGTGGCCGCTGGGCCGGATATGGGGTCACTGCCATTCATGACTCAAGACACAGTTCCACATGTGGGACCTACTGGTCCGAAGAGTAGGCCGGGGGCGGCAGTGGAGTACATCCACGAAAAAGGAATAAAGCGGGCCGGTGTCATGGAGGCCGTGATGGTCTGAGGTGGCTGCCAAGGTCTCTGGCCTCGGGCTTGTGGCTTGCGCCGGCATGTGGTGGGCCCTCCTTGACACACGCCGGTGTTGGAAGGTGATCAGTGTGGCCTGGCTGCGCAGGGGCTGGCCTGATGGGTTCGTGGTCCAGCGTGCCGGGGTCCGGCGGTGCCCGGCATCTCAGGCAACTCCGCTCACTAGGATGGCGTCGGCCTCGTGGCGAGGTGGGAGGTGCCGCCCTGGCAGAGACGTGGGTCTTTCCGGAAGAGGACCATGCCCAGGCCTATGTGATTTTTATTCACAACCCTACGCTAGCGTGGCGTACGCCGGGCCATCATACTCCGCTGACGCTTAGGGGGGGGCATAACAGGCAACATTTCCGCGAGGTCCCCCACTGGCTGGGGTGACATGGTGGCGTCCACTGTCCACTACACTCCATACACAAGCGGTGTATGTCGCCATGGATATTGGTGTGTTCTGCATACTGCGAGGTGTCCAGCACATCTCCGGCACTGTTGGCATTGTGTACTTGGCCAATCATGGTTATACTGCATCCTTCACACATGCCTGGTTGCCCCCTCTCCCCACATTCGGCTATTATGTGGCTGAGGTGCCATGCCGTTGCTGGCTCATTTTCAGGGCTTGCCCATGTGGACATTGTAAGTTGTTCTGTCGTGTCTGGTGGGTGGGCATATTGTTGTGCCTGTTGTAAGTGATTTTGTGACGTGTGCATTGCCAGAGTTGTGAGTTGCATGGTTGTGGAGTTGAGGTGTGTGGGGTGTTCATTTGTATATTGCCAAGGGGCTGTACATTTCCCTTGTTGGCATCCTGGGAACGCTGGTTGATGATGGACTGTCGGAGGATGAAGGTATCATGCACACTGGCTGTGTATTAGAAGGCGACATTGTTGGGTGTTCCACCGTGTTCTGTTGTTGCCTGCACATTGGTGTGCGACGTGTGCTTCCTGTTGCGGTGATTGTGTGCTGTGTCACCAGGGGGCACAGGTAGTACATGTGTGCTGTGGATTGCCCCAAACACGTGCGTGCATCCTGCTTTGGCGTATGGTCCTTGCTTGGTCTCCAGCGGATCCTACGCATTGTGTTGTGCGTATGGGGACTTGGGTTCCAAGGTGATGGTGATGTCCAGGACAGGTGTGGGGGACTTGGATGTGGCTGGCTGTGAGACTCCTCCGACTCTGGCGGGTGTTGGATGGGGGGTCCCAGGGGCCAACAGGTGCAGCCACGCCATCAGCTTTGTGTGGGGTGGGATGTTGGTCGTCCGCTGTGTTGTTGCCGTAGGCCTGTTAGGTGATGATGGTCAGGATGCGTAGGTTGGTTGTCCCTTTCAGCCTGTAGTGGACGGTGACATTGTCAGATGTTGGGTCTGTGCGGCTGGTACGTTTCCTGGGGTTCCGCTGTCTTTGTCTGCGCTGCGTCTGTGTTGGTCCGGGGGGGGGGGTGTTCCGGGTGTGGGATGGGGTCCTGGGGTGGTGGAGGTGGGTGTTGTGGCCCTCTTGAGTGTCCGGGCCGGATGATGGGTGGCTCCATGGCATCTGTTGCCCTTCGGATGTGGCCCTGGGCTGTGCTCCCTTTTGTGGTGCTGGCTGCCGTCCGACTTTACACCAGGTCAGAGCAGGTGTAGATTTCCTGGTGCTAACGCGCCTTATCGCCTGTTTTGTGTTTTTATCGCGGATGTGGCTGGTCGTGGTGAATGTTGAGGTGTGCTGTTGTCTCGGCTTTTGGCATGGGAACGCCTACTCTGCATCTCATTAGCGATATTTGGGATGTTCCTCTGTGGCGATGTTTTTTGGGGCTGCTATCGCGGGTAAACTGGTGCTGTGGGCTGTTTACACCGGCTTGTGAATGGGGGGGTAAATTTATCACGACTTTGGCTGCGATAAAATGCCGTTAATTCGGCGATAGCTCCTTGTGATATGCCCCTAAGAGTGTTAGCTTTTTCCAGGATGTTATTTTTATGTTATGTTTTTCTCAGGTAGCGTATTGCCCTTGTATAGTGCATACTATGAACTAAGTTGCTGCCAAGTTTTTGTAAAGGCCCACGATTGAGTTGTGGCAGTGTGATTCTATGCAAATGTGTTGATAGAGTAGCCCTCTGTGGGGATTTTAGTTTACATGTTTAAGCCACGCCCTTAATTATATAGGCCACGCCCCTTATATAGCACCCTCACTTTTTTCATCCCACTGGGCCAAAATTCATAGGGGCATATTCTCAAGGACTTATCGCCGAGTTAACGGCACTTTAGCGCAGCAAAAGTGGCGAAAGAATCATCGCCCCATTCACAAGCTGGTGCAAACTCCCCACATCGCCAGTATACCAGCGATAGCTGCTGCAAAAAACATCGCCACGGATGAGAGCGACAACTAACGCTAATGATAAGCAGAGTAGGCGTTCCCGTGAAAAAACACACGAAAACACCACCTCGCGACATTCACAACGACCAGCCAGATTTAACACCTGCCTTTTACTGGTGTAAAGCAGGACGACAACCTGCAGTATAAAGGGAGCCCAGCCCAGAGCCACATCGGCAGACCAACACATGTCATGGAGCTACTGATCATGAAGCTCGGAGCCCCAAGAGGCCCACAACACCCACCGCCACCCCCCCCGAGCTACCACCGAGGCAGCGCAGAATGAGACAGCGGTCCTTCCGAAAACGCACCAGCCTCGGAGACTTAACGCCAGAGGAAGTCATTGCCCACTACAGGCTCAAAAGGACGAACATCCTCCGCATCCTGACCCACATTGCCCACAGGCTGACGGTACCAACACAGCGGAGAACCAACATCCCTCTGCAGACAAAGCTGCTGGCTGTGCTGCACCTGTTGGCCTCTGGTACCTTCCAACCAACAACTGCCAGAGTCGGAGGAGTCTCACAGCCAGCCCTATCAAAGTTCCTCACACCTGTCTTGGATGCCATCATCAGCTTGGTACCACAGTACCTTCACTTCCCCACACTGCGCAGGAACAGCTGGAGACCAAGCAAGGCTTCTACGCCATAGCTGGCTTCCCGCACGTGTTGGGGGCAATTGACTGCACACATGTCCTACTTGTGCCCCTGCCGACACTGCACACAATTACCGCAACAGGAAGCACACGCATTCCATCAATGTGCAGGCAATAGTGGACCACCGGGGACTCTTCACCAACGTCGTCGCCAACTACCCAGGCAGTGTGCATGATTCCTACATCTTCCGACAGTCCATCATCAACCAGCGCTTCCAGGATGGCACCTACGGAAATGCACTGCTCGTCGGTAAGTACCAACGGAACACACCACACACCTCAACTCCACAATCAGACAACTAACAACTGTGGGAATGCACACGTTACAACATCACATACGACATGCCAAACAACATGCCCACCTACCAGACACGACAACACATGGATATGTGGTAACAGGGGCCAGACATCCAGACAAGCCATCCACGTAATGGCACCTCTGCCACACAATAGCAGGATGTGGTGAGAGGCGGGAACCAAGTATGTGCGAGGGAGGCAAGTGACCCATGAATCAAAATGTACTCAATGCCAAGTGTGGCGGGGATGTGCTGGACAGACTTAAGTATGCAGAGCACAGACATGTCGATGTGGACATATACTGCTGGTGTTTGTAGTGTCGTAGACAGTGGGCGCACCCATGTTACCTCAGGCAGTGGGGTAGACCCTGGACATGTAGCTATGTCGCCCCCCCTGTAAGCCTAAGCAGAGTGGGCTGGGCCAGCGTAGGAGTGGGAATCAATAGCCCGGGGCTCAGGGCGTGGTTCACTTGAGGGATGGCCACCAAGGCAACTACTGCGTGTGTCTCTGTTTCCGCCATATCCTGACCATAGACCTAAACACACGTGGCCGACCACCTTCAATGGCCAATATCACAGTGTCGTTGTCAGGCTTGTAGACATACGCAGACAGTCATGACAATGGTGTGTCCTAGGAGTGCAAGTGATGCAACCGCGCAGCGCACACAAGTAAATAGGCTCGGGGGGAGTGAGGAGCAGCTGTGAGGCAACGTACTACACATGGATGCCACTCATTTGCCACATGCAAGACATATCAGACATGTATCCCAAAGTCCTACACATCACACACCAATATACTAATAAGCCTGCCAACACAGAATGTCGAACCACCGATTGACACATCCCTCTCCCCTGTCACAGGTGATCAAGGATATGCACTCTGCCCGTGGATGATGACACCCCTCTGAGCCCCGAACACCCAGGCCCAGAGGCAGTACAATGCGGCCCACATACGCACCTGGGGCATTGTGGAGCGCTCATTTGGCGTGTTGAAGTCACGTTTCAGGTGCCTGGACATCACAGGTGGAAGACTCCTGTACAGCCCGCAAATAGTGTGCAAGATGATCATTGCATATTGTGTGTTGCACAACATATGTGTACGCACCAATGCCCCATGGATCCAAGTGCCTGATGCACCGGACGATGATGATGAAGATGAGGCAGGTGGACCACACCACAGTGCAGCAGCAGCTGGAATAGCCCGAAGGGACACTATCATTCACAATTTCTTCACATAGGCACGTCACATGGGGACTGTCCTTAGCAATCATGGGACAGGTCAAAATGACCACAGGGACAGCATGTGCAAATCAATTCATTCCTAGACACATTCCCTGTGTGCATGTCACTCCTCTGCATTGGCACATCGCTCGGACAAGTGTATGTGCAACATTTTGTGCTGTCAATTACACAATTGGCAATTGGATGGTGGGAGTGTCACCTCCGTTATCGGGATCCTGTTTTCCTGCGGACTGAACCGCGTCTTCCTCTTCTTCTCCTTGCCCTTCCCTGGCCCGAGGTCCTAGGCTGGTCCTCCGTGGGGCTTGTGGGGTTCGGGTTCTCCTCTGTACTTGCTCCAGCTCCCTCCATAGTGCTTCACATTTGTTATGTCTTTTTTATTTCTTTCTGGTTTTTTTGCTGCTTTTATGGTGATTTTACCCGCCTGACGTGGGAATTGCAAGACTGCCGCTGCTTGTCGCCGATTTTTCTATCGCGGTTGGGCCCATCGCAACTTTTTTCACGTTCGGGTTGAGATTTTTATCGCCGTCCCGGTAGTGTTATCGCGGACAATTGCCGCGTTATCGGGGTACTATCGCATGTTACAGCCGTGTTGTGAATACCACGTTAACACGGGGTTATTTTCCCGCGCTAGACGGCGATATGAGGACTTGCGTTAACCTATTTTGGCAATGATTATCGCACGTTCTTGAGAATATCCCCCATAGTGGTTTGGAGAAGCAGCGATTGTGCCACTCCTGGCTGAAACCTATTCTTACCTATGCATTGAATAGAGCATCTCCTTTAATGCCACCTACCTTCAGCTTTTAACCACTGGAAGTTGACCTTCATCTCCTCCTGTGTCAAAAACACTTTACCAATACACTAGAAGAAAACTCCTTCAACTGGGCTCACAATTCAGGTTCAAGTGAGACCTAAAGGCTGAGCGCTCTCATGCCCTGGGTTGGCACCACCCTCCTAAAACACATGCCTGTACAATCCCTCAGATGGATGTAAAAACAGCAATACAAGTAAACCATGGAAGCTAAGTTCCTGCGGCCCCAAAGATAACGTCATATTAAAAATAGAGTCATCGTAAACTTCATAACTAGCAACACAACTAGAACCTGAGCTATGAGTTAAAACTTCCCTGGCAAAAGAGCAACGTAACTGAACCTTCTATTAGGCTCAACACACAATACTCGTATTTTTTTTAACATCTTTATTTATATTTTTGCACACTAAATTATGTTTATTGCAAACTCATAAACATTGCAATTGCGACACTTCTCGGTTCTTTTCTGACAGTATTTCTGCACGGTCATCATTAAACCGCCCATCTCTGGGTGTTCCTCCCCCTCAGATTTCTCTTGTGGAATCTCTATTTTTTCTCTCATTGTTCTTATTTCGATGAAGATCCATCCTTTCCTTTATCCATGGATAGGCAATATTAGCTCTCGCCTGCCCCCCTGCTGTAATGGTTCTTTGCCCAATTGATCTCGGGGTTCGGAATAGTCCCCTAGGGGGCACCAGCCATCGACACTAGTGCCCCATCAACCATCACTGCCTCTCCGAATGTTGCCAGTATGTCTCCCCAAACTTCCAGGCCTCAGCAACGTTCTCATACCTGCAGGGTAGCCTAATATATGCCTCCTCAGCCAGTGCCCATTCAACAGTGTCTTTTACCCATATGTTAACCTGCAGTTTCCTGGTCCCCAGCCACCCCATGCAACTCACCGTTTCGTTAGAAGAAGCGCGGGCTGGAGAAACTTATATTTTTATTTTTGTGGCAACTCACTATGCCCAGCAGGCACTGGGCGAGCGAGAGATCAAGACTCAACCCTGTTGCTTCCTGCATGCACTCTACCACCGCCTGCCCTTTTGTCGCTGCAGTGCTATGCCAGGAGCAGGAATGTGGTGTTCCCCTGTCCACAGCGGGGGCAAGCAGTAGAGTGGTTCATGTATATCCTGTGTAGTTTGATCGGTGTAGTACGATGAACATAATTGAAATGCAGTAATTTAAATCTAGCATTTCCAGAGACTCCTTTAATCAAAGCGCTGGTTAATGTCCAGTCTCTGTCCATAATGTTTACCCATTTCCTCCACCCATGCCATGTGAGCCGTCATATGTCGTCTAGGCCTGGCCATCTTGAGGGCCTTGTACCTCCAGGACACTAAGGGCCCAATTAAGAGTTTGGCGGTCCTGGAGCAGGCCGCAACGCCAACGCCCCGCTTCAGGACTGCCAAACAGGGCCGCCCCCCGCCTGCCAGATTATGAGTTTTTCGTGGTCTGGCAGGCTGTCCTGTGCCGGGGCCTTTCAAAGGCACCTATGTATGTCTTAGAAAGGCACTGTTGAAGGACCACCACAGCGTGCTCCAGAACGGCATGGACTATGAAGTCCAAGCCATGCTGGAACCGGGGGTGCATGCACACAGGGAGGGACAACATGTGCCCCCCCTGCCTGCACCCCCATGCATGGGACACAAGGGGGACCTGTAGGGCCCCCTTTGTTTCATGACCGCCAGCAGTTTCATGGAGGAAGAACCTCCAAGACACTGCTGGCGGTCCTGAAATTCATAATATGCATGGTGGTGCTGCTGATGTGAGCCCTCAATTGCCGCAGGACTGCAAAGGAAACGCGGTTCCCTGGCGGTTGTGGCAGTCCGAACGCCAAAGTTGTAATACTGCAGGTGGACCGCCTGTGCGGCGGTGGCTGGACCACCACTGCCGCGTCCAAGCGAGTCTGGCGGTCCTTGGACCGCCAGACTCATAATCAGACCCTAAGAGTCCACCCTCTCCCAAGGTCAAGACTGCCTGGAGGACCTCCGATTGCAGGGGTGCTTCTGGGAAGTCCCTCCAAATTTCCCTGGTGGTTTGAGCAATCTTAGCATACTGTAGGAACTGGCCTCTACCCAGTGAAAAAGTCTCCTGATATGTAATGATGCATTCCCCGGGTAAAGATCCCATAGAACCCAGCAACCACCTTCCTGCCAGCTCATAATAGACATGTTGTGCCCATATTTATGAGTCCCTTGCACTGCTGTTGCATCACTTTTTGTGATGCGACAGTGGCGCAAACCACTAAATCATATTTATGAAGCCACACAAAGCCACTCTGCATGGCTTTGAATGGCCTCATAAATATGGAGTAAGGCAATGCAGCGCATAACGCTGCATTGTCTTACTCTTCACTACGGAGGCATACAATGGGAGTTGCAGTGTGTGTTTCCAAGCAACACCATGGATTTTGATGCATCCCCAAATTTACAAGACCTTGTAAACCTGGGGATGTGCCAAAACCTTACTCCTCCCCAGGGGAGTTGAAACAAGGAGAATTATCCCTATTTTTCCTGGGTTTTTCCTCTTTCTATGTGTGTTGCATTCTGCAGCACACATAGAAAGTGGAAAAAGCCTCCCAGGATTGTTTTTGTCCAGGAAGGTGCCACTTCCTGCATAAAAACAATCCTGCATACAACGCAGACACCCTTGTACCATGGATCATGGGTGCCTACATTGGTGCTACCAGCGCAGGGGGAAAGGACAGGAATGCACCATATGCCATAGATATGGTGCATTCCTGCCCTTTCACTCTGATGCAGGACAGCGCAGCAAGGTGACTTGTTGCTCTGCCCTGCGCCAAATCCCCATAAATATGCCCCGGTTAAGACTAATATCCTTGAATGACTTCAGCATCCATTATTCTAGATCTCTAGAGTAGGGGGCAACTGAAAAACCCTAATGACTATGGGCCTTATTACAAGTTTGGTGGTCCATAGGACCACCGAACCCGTGGTGGCGGTCCAACTACCGCCACACTGTGGGCCCACCCGCAGTATTATGAGTGTGGCGGTCAGACCATCACAGGACCACTGTGACTGTTGGAGAAAAAGTATCCTGAGGCAGTCGCGCAGCAGTCAGGAGCACTAGTACGCTGGCATATTAGGAGTTGCCTATCCACCACCCTGTTCAAGGCAGTGGAGAGGCAACAAAGGGGGCCCTAACAGGGCTACCCTGCCACTCCTGGGCCTGGGGGTGCATGCAGGGGGGGCAAATGTAGTGTCCCCCTAGTTTTGCACTCTCAGTTTCTGCATGGTGTGGCAAGTATGTCACACCGTGCAGGAAGGTGCAGTAGGCGCTCTGACAAAGGCGGTCTGTATGTCAGGCTCTTCAATGAGCCTGAGAAAACTCTGCCTTAGACTGCCGCAGCCCTGCCGTCAGACCAGAATTTAACTCCTAATCTGGGGGGCGGCAGCACCACAGCTTTGTTGGTTCTACAGCGGACGGTGCATTGCACCGTCCGCTGTAGGACTACCAAAGTCGTAATAAGGCCCTATGTGTTCCAAGATCTGGGCAGTGTGGCGCACCAGGTCAGGCAATTCCTCCCCTAGGTTCAAGCCCGTCATTAGTAGTTCCAACAGTGGTGCATCGATGCATGTCACCCGGGACAAATGTTTCTTGCTTTGTCAGAGGCAGTCACCCATTTCACCCCATATTGGATATGTGCTGCGTAACAGTACAGCTCCATGTCCAGTAACCCTAATCCACCCTCTTCATGATTGAGTTTCAGGGTGCCAAAGGCCACCAGACTTCTTTTTCCTGCCCACACCAGCAACACCAATAGACTATTTAGACGTTTGTATGTAGCACGTGGTACAAGGCAAAGTGAGTTCTATATAAGATATAGTACTCGTATTATCTTCAAATTGAACCTTCCTTGATGAATATAATATAATCTCCAGATTCAAGTAATCATTCAGAGAGAAAGATCTCTAAACATTCAATGTTCATACTAACTACAATGCAATAATGAGAATTATGATGTCACCTACTTTACGTCTCCAACCCTACACCCATTTTCACCACTTACTTTAATCACTGTTCTACCTAAGCCTATTTCTTTTTCTCCGCATCTATGCATACAGCCTTTCCTTCACCAATATCCCTCCTTTCCAGCTACACCCTTCCTTCTCACTGCCCTACAAATTTCAACGCCTCTCCTTTGGTCACCCATTCACCCCTCCATCTGAATCCTCCACTGACCAATCACTCTTTCCCACCCACTTACTTGTTCTCATCCTCACATCTCTACTACATCCTAAACACACCATACCTCATTGTCTCTTCCAATTTCGCCCTCACCCTTCTTTCTTCTTTAATGCATTGTTTCTGTTCTTATCTCTCTTGCCTTCTTACCCCATTTTCTTGCACCCATACACCTTGTCCTCTGTGTCCTCATTCCAGCCTTGCCCTTAATACCATCTCCTTCCAACTTACGTCCACCCTTACCCCCAGATTTGTCAACCACCCAATCTTCTTGTACATCTCCACTCTTCACACTTAAGGTGTATTCTCCACCTCTTCTATTCACTCTCATATAATTAACTTTCTTTCTTATTCCTTCCGCATCAATTTTCCTTTCTCTCTCCCCACTTTTACCTAACCATGCAAATGCAATGCTCACAATTCTGGTGGCAGACATTTCAGACTATTAGTAACTTTTCACACATGGGCAGAGATCTCTGCCACCGTGGCGGTGATCTCCCTATGAGAAAATTAATACATTTTATTAAAAAATGATACAGATATTGAAATGCAAAATATAAAATAAAAATCAATTAAAATGATTATTTGTAACATAGAACTAATAAAATAAAATGCTAAAAAGATAACTGTTTATTAAATCATTTTAAATATGTATATATAATAAAAATAATAACATATTTATTTATGATATGTAATATATATTTCAACAAAATAAAAAAACTCCAACCTCAATTTGCATTTTTATTTTTAGTAGTACACTTAATACATTTTTTTTTTTAAGTTCATTGTTAATAAAAATGTTAACTTATTTAAAACGTTTTTTAAATAGGCAAACTATTACATTTCAAAATAATAAAATATGTATTTATTATATATCTGTACTTTTTAAATACTAAAAAATATATAGCATTAAAAAGAAACTATGCTCCCTGTACAGAGAAAAGTGGACACTCCAATGTTGGGTTGTTTGTGAATCAAGTTTATTGAGGCAAACAGTGGTAATGGATTTCGGCAACACTGCCTTTGTCAAACCAGGAAATTACATCACAAGCAAAAAAGGACTAAGATAATTTATAAATCATAATACAAGGATACATATAAATATATATATTTATGTATGCACCTTGCATTAATATCCAGTTCCTGCATGCAGTCCCAAACCCCTCTCTCCACAAATTATTTGCAGTTACCTTGTGACTTTGCTATCCAGATATATATGATTTTATCTGAGTGTTACTTGTTTCTAGCTCACATTACTTAAAATCTTTTAAAACAAAATATTTCCCAAAAATGTATATATATACTTCATGCACAAGGAAATAAACATTCAGTTATATTGAGTATAAATCTTAATTTTATGTTTTGGCGCACTCAAAAATACCACCCAATTGGGCAATTAATACGGGCAGAAAATGTTTCTCTAAATGCATATTCCTGTTCTGTATTTCCTAGCAACATTTCACCAGTAATGAAAGAGGGAACAATCAATCCTATTAATAAACAGTATCTACATGCATATCTACAAAATTAAGAAAAACATTTCTCAAGCCAACAACAGTTTTCCCTCATAGCTTTACTCTCAAATCTCTTTTAATAACATTTCCTTCAAATGAACAGATAACTCTTTATCAGTATTGGCTTGGAGACCCACGCTGGTGGACGTGTGAGCCTTTTGCTGCGCGCCAGCCCGACTATCATCCTGATCCATCTGAGACCAGTTTGTTCACCACGACACACAGGACATACTCATGGTAAAGGAGTGCACTGAGCTGCGGGAGAGTCGGCCGGAGCTCCGTGGAAAGCCTCATTGTCGGGGCTGGCCCGTGCCACGACGAAGGCCCGGGCTCTCACGATGGTGGCCCTGGGCTACTGAATCACTGAGTTAAAAAAATAAGAGAGGGGCCCCCCTCACCCAAAAGGGACAGGGCACCCGAGTGACAATTAGTCAAGCAAGGGATTTCCCTTTGGGCGCAAATGAAACCTGACACTCAATTTGCTACTTCACTGCACACAAACATTCCAACAAAACATACGTTAGAACCAATATCACCAAAATCATCAAGATATTACTAAGTGGTATGCAAAATGAGTATTTTTAATATGATACATAACATTTCTTTAAAACCAGTCAATATTGTAATAGATATGTGCAAAATAAAATAAAGTGTAAACACAGTCATGTAGTTCGAATCATGAGCACTTCTAGTAAAAATTTACATGCCCAAAAAGTAATTTCCTTCCTGTTTACAATTTATCAAGGTAAGCTAAAAAATTCTTATAAAGCATAAGAATATTTGCTACATTTATCAGTGACCTAATCATCACAGGATAAAAAACAATTTTGCTGAAAGGGAGAGTACATTAGACATTCATACTTGTCATTAAAGATGCACTAATCGTAAACCAAATCATTGATAGAAATACATTATATCAAATCATATCCTATTTCAATAAATGTTACAGTCGATTTAGTGCCACAAAGCTGCATTGACGCGTTTCGGTGGATTTATGTAGATCCAAACCACCTTCTTCAGGAAAGTATTAGATATCTCCCACTAGTAAAAACATATCACATGACGTATAAGCAAATACATTGGAAACAACAGTAAAAATTGCATATATTCCACCAAATAAACTATGACAAATAATGATACAATCTGCCTCCACATAAAAGATATATAAATGTAATTCACATGGTGATATTAGGAATCTTGGTTCATTGCTAAATATCATACATACTGATACTCATTCAGAACACTAACATACTGCCCCTAGGGGCTTTCAAATCACCCATAATGTTAAAATGAATTAAACTAATAAAATAAAACAAAACAAAATAACGGGAAATTACCCACCACAAGTGTCGGGGTGGTGCACAACATGTACTCATCCTGTTTTTTTGGGACCCCAAATATTTCATCTAAGTGGCTCCCCAGTAATCCGCTGGGTATGGATTCTTCTATGCTATACGCATACGAATAAATAGAAGTAAAGATAGAATTAAGTATGAAAGCATACAAAAGGGCTCATTATGATTCTACCAAGTCCCTATGTGAGCTAATAAATAGGTGTTTCATACCTGTAAATATTTAGCTGGTTTTTCTTGTAATTCAACGGGGAACTGAACCATTTCACCTGAATTCCCCTAATACAAATGGAGTCTCTTACGTAGACTTCTCACGGCCCAAAAGGTGCCTAAAAATTATAAACCAGTATGTCAGGAGAAGGGGACATCCTCTCTATCTCCTGCTCAAACCCAAGTTAACCACTTCATACTGATAGTATAATTAGTTACAAGCAAACAAAGTTCGAATTGGTACTCTAAACAGACCAAATCTCTTGTAACATCCTCGTATAAGAACCTCCCAATTCGCTATTTAGTCTAAACAAAAGATGTTTTTCCTTTCTTGGGGTGGATCCTAATGCTGTCAAATCCAACCCTGCTATCGGGTTGCAAAGCCCTGGCTCTGTGGGAAGGCCCTCCGGTTAAGGGTATCTGGGTCCCCCAAATAGTATCACTTCTATAAAGAATTTCCATTACAACAAGTGCTTATAAAACTCAGCAGTGGAAACACCCTATCGGGTGTACATGCATGTACATACACACGTTTTTCCCTTTACTTAACCCCCCGCCGAGTTGAGTCACTCGAGTAAGTTTACTTGGACCGATCAGAAAACTCCACTTGAAAACGCTCTTTTCTTGCCCTGCCTGGAGCAGCCATCCGCTGCTCACAGAACTAGGGAATCAAGTACAATAACTCAAAAAGCATTTTCCGAGAGCCCCCCCATACTCACCACTGCCAAGAATAGCACTCTGTCTGTTTTGCTAGCGTCCTGTTCAAAAGAATTCCACTAGAGCAGGAAGTTACGGCCTTTAATATGCAAAGTGCCTAGGTCAAATGGTCGGCCTGTAAACAGTCACTGCTGGTCTCCCAAAGCAATGCCGCCATCTTGGAACATGCAGTGGTGTATTCTAAACATGCTTATTGCCACTGGTGCTTAGTGAGAACGGAGGTCTCAGCCTTCTCTGTTTACAATCCCAAATATTTATAAACTATTCTTTCGTTCCATGAGGAGGACCAACCCAGCTGATGTTTAGGTATTTATTAATCGGTCATAATATGTCAAAATCCAGTGTAAAATAAACCTATTCTGACCAGTGGGAAGGCCTCAAGTAATTAACCTGTCCCATTCTTCCCTCGAATATAACCCCTTTCTAATGGTGTTAAACTTGGAAATGTACCATTGTTCTCTGGTCTTCCTTTTATCTCTAAGGTTTCCTCCCCTCTTCCCAATGATGACTTTTTCTAAATCAAACCACTCAAAGTTTTGCTCATTATGTCCAACTTTATTGAAATGAGCAACCAAGGGAGCACTGGGTTTTGATGTTCTAATTGCCAATTTGTGTTCCTGCAGTCTCACCCTAAGTTCTCTGCTGGTTTCCCCAACGTAGCCTAAACCACACGGGCATCTAAGTAGATAGATGACATTCTTACTACAGCAATTATTTAATGTATGTGTCTTTATACATATTACATTGTGTGTTATTCCCTTGGCTACTCTACACTGTGGGCAGATGTTGCAATTTCCGCATTTAGTGTTCCCCTTTGCTACACTATTATCTAGAGTCTGCATTTGTGCTTTCTCATCTATATATGTGTGCACCAATTGATTTCTTAGGTTTCTGTTCCTCTTAAAGGCAAACAATGTTTTTCCTAGATTAGTTTCATCCTCATCATTTAGGATATCCCAGTGTCTATTGATAACATTCTTAAATCTTGTTACTCGCTTCAGAGAACTGACTCACAAACACTATCCTAGTAATTTCCTTTTTGTTCCTTGTGGTATTAAGCATAGCATCTCTATCATAGAACCTAGGCATTTTCAATGAATGAGAGACAAGTTTCTTGGGATAACCTCTATCCATTAGCTTAATTTTAAGGGCTTCCGCATGTTCATAAAAGTCCTGTAAGTTTAGGAACTGGCTAAAGGGGATATTATCCTTTTGGGATTTAGAGTGGAAACTAGAATAGTGGAGCAATGTATTTTTGTCCATCGGTTTTGTGTATAGTTCCACCTCCAGTTTCCCTTCTTTTTCCTTTATGGAAATATCCAAGAAAACCACCTTTTCGCTACTAGAGGGTGAGGTAAATTTTAAGTTACAGTCACCCAAATTGAGCCAAGGTAGGAACTCTTGCAATAATTCAGTGGTTTTTTCCCAAATGAAAAAAATGTCATCAATAAATCGATGCCATTCAACTACATTTTCAAAAAAGGGGGCCATTTTGTTGTAAATATGTTTCTTTTCAAGTCCCCCTAAATATAGGCAGGCCAGACTGGGAGCACACGTAGCTCTCATGCTGGTCCCCTTCTTCTGATGAAATAATTGGCCCTTAAATATTTTTATTTTTATTTTTTAGGACCATGGTTGTACATTTGACAATGAACTCTTTGTTCACACCATCCATTTCAGTGTTCTCTAATATATCTTGTATCACCCCGATGGTGGACTCTTGGGGGATATTCGTATATAAAGCCTCAATGTCAAGTGTAACCAGACATTGAGTGTTCTTATTGAATGGCTTGTTTACCAAAAGGGAAATAATATGTGTGGAATCCCTTACATAAGATCTTAATTTAGTGACAAGTGGTTTCAAGAAACAATCACCATACGTGCTAAGTGGTTCTAATAAGGAATCCAATCAGCTAACTATTGGTATAAGTGGTGGGTCTAAACTGTCTTTGTGGATTTTAGGTAATCTATAAAGCGCCGGTATTTTTGGTTCCCGATTATTCAAAAATTTAAACTCTTCTTCACATATCCAATTTTGGTCTCAAGCCTCAGTTAGAAGTTCTAAACATCTCCTCGCTAATATCGTCAATTCATTAGCTTGAACTTTTTCATAATGTTCCTCAACTGCCAAGCGACTGTTCACCCTTTTCTCATAATCATTGGTGTCAAAGACCACAACCCCCGCACCTTTATCTGCCGGTTTGATAGTAATGGCGAGATCTTCTTTCAAAGTGCTAATGGCCTTTCTTTGTGTTGCGGTCAAATTATGAGAACGTGGATGTGTTTCAGTTAAAATTCCTTGTATTCCCACCTCAACTGCTTTCTCAAATACCTCAACATTTTTACTCACTTGTGCTAATGATATAGTAAAGGTGGACTTGGGTTTCAACCAAGAGACATTGTTCGACATCCTAGGGGGTCTATCCTCAAAGAACTTTTTTAGTCTGATTTTCCTGAAAAAGGATCTGAGATCCTTCTCCAGTTTAAATTTATTAATCTCACTGGTTGGCACAAAACTGGAACCTTTTTCTAAAACCTCTATCGCATTCTGACTAAGAGTTCTACTTGATAAATTGATAATGGGGGCCTTATCTAGCGCCAATACCTTTGGTTTCTTGTTTTCACATATTCTTATGGGGGTTGGCTTTGTGTTTGTTGACCCCTCCCCTGGCTGTGTCTCTGTCCTCGCCTGGCTTTTTCATCTAAAAAAACTCCATACTCTTCATTTAACCCTCTATTTGAATTATCTTCCCTGTGTGTATGTTCCTCCTCACTACTTGACCCCGAAGTGTCAGAAAAAGTTACTTGCTTCCTGGCACCTCTTGGTTTGCAAGTCATCTCAGACAGTGAGCTATAGAACCATTTCACCAAGTGTTTTGCTGTACCCAAGATAAGCAAAGAGTGCAGCACCGCATGTGTTGTGGGCTCCTCATGGCTTCTTCCCCACTGTCCCTTTAACATGCAGTACAGGGCCTCATACCAGAGGAACTGGCCGACTGGGAGGCCAGGGCCATGATCAGGTCCTCAAAAGGGACAAGAGTGTTTGGCTGGTAACAGTCTCCTACTGTTTCGAGCCGCACCTCCGTCCAAGCTGTCATCTGTTCAGCTGTGAAAATCATCAGTGGGTCCCCATGCGTTAGATAAATCAAGGGCAAGACCAGTGCATACAGAGGGATCTCCGCAGCCTTTGCCATGCAGCGTTTCCAGCACTGTAATGCCGTGGTCAGCAATAGTGTATGGTGTGGGATTTCCACTGCTGGATTGAGCAGCTTACACAACAATAAGTCGGAGTGAGCCACTGACTCTGCCAATACCTTCTCCTCCAATCCCAACCATTCCAGCCACTGCGCCACCCACTATATTTGTGAGGCTAGGAAGTATAACTCGAAATTTGGCGCTCCCAGGCCGCCCTCCATTACGTGGCGTTGCAGTGTTTCTAAGGACACCATCCGCCGTCCCTTATCCCCTATGAGGTCCCGCAGTAAAGTGTCTAGTTCACGAAACCAGCAGGCAGGAACTGTTGTCGGGAGATTAATAGAAAAAAGACAGTAGATGCAGCAGCATGACCATTTTAGACAGAGAGACCTCTGTCTTTATCATGCAGGAGCCTCGCCACTATACGCTCAGGTGTCAAAAGTGGAAAATTACAGAAAGCCAAACGGTTTTCTTCTAAAGGATATTCCTTGCCCAGTGGACAAACATCCCTCTGCATCACACTTAACTCATCATAGACATCTTCAACCTTTTTCCTAAAAAGTCTGCCAAATCATCACAAAGCTGTTTACTTGGGAGTATTGGACTAAAAGAGGACAGATGCGACAGCGTCTGTACCGTTTGGAATAATTCCCTAGGAGAATTAATGGGCAATCTAATCTTATCTGAAAAAAACATAGGGCCTCATTACAATGGCCGTTGGTGGCGGTCCAACCGCCGACAGCCCTTCGGTCCAACCGCCAGATTACAATGCCAGCAGTCGGACCCACAGCGGTCGGCGGGAAGACCGCTGTCTCCGCCAGGATCAGTGAATCTGACGAGGCGGCAGTCGGAATCATATCCCTGAATGGCAGCAGTGCCAAGGCAGGCACTGCTGTCCGGATTATTGTATCCCTTTCTGACAGTCTTTTTATGTTGGGAAGACCACCATGAAAAGGCTGTCAGAAACGAAAGTGACCCTGGGGGCAAATGCAGTGCCCCCACTCACCTCCATGCACTGTGTGCCAAGGATGACGTGGAGCATGGCACACGGTCCATGGAAATGCAGGAGGTGCTCCTTATTACGGCAGATTGTGCTGCGGCCCTTTTCCTTGGCCACAGCACAAGCCGCAGTGTAAGGAGCACTATCTATCCGCCAGCACAGCGGTCGCATTGTAATGTGTCAGTTGGTCCACCGCCTGCTTGTCGGGCAGTCTCATGACCGCCGCAATAGCAGGCAGAGGTCTGACTGACCGCCATCGTAATCAGCCCCTTAGCCTTTTCCGCTTTAATAAGGGACTTATATTCCTGGATAATCACTTTGTATTTCGCCCTTTCCACTAAGGAATAATTACTCCAGATTTTTTCTTCTTTTCGGTACTTCTTCTTAAAATCCTTTAACGAGTGTGAGTACCAGGAAGCTGTGGGATGGCTTCTGTGGTTTTTCACCAATTTGATGGGTGCCACCTGAAGAGCTGCCTCATTAATTCAATTAAAAAACTCAACTGCAGCTTCATCAGGGTCACTGCCTATAGTAGGCTTAGAGGCATCCAAAGTCTCAACAAATTTGTTTAAATCAGTTTTGTTCCAGGCCCTAATAGCTATGGGATGACTAGCCTTCCTGTTTAGCTTTGTCGAAGGATTGAGACTGATGCTAAAACGTACCATCAAATGGTTGGATCAGGTAACGGGGAGGGTATCCTCCCACATGAAGGAAGTGGCCCGAAAAGGGCTACCCGGGTTTTCTACAACCTCCTAATCGCCTTCCACAAAATGAAGAGTCAGTCAGACAGTAGAGAATACAAAACAGTTGTTTATTACCAATACTCTGCAGAGGAGTCCAATCTGACCTGCACCCTAAGATGTCTGTCGAGGGACTGACCCCCCAACAGTCTGCAACGCATAATCACTCCTCCCAAGGGCCTCCCAACCACGCCCACAATAGAAAGTTACCGGCTTAGGCCGAACATGAACAAAGGAGGCACAGAAGGATGGGCTACCACCTGCTAGATGGGTACACGCTATCACTATCTCAAGGTTGCCGTGCTGGGTCTCGGCGTCTCCTAACGTGGGAGCAGAGCTACACACAAGGATAGGTATGCGAGGGCAGAATGGCCTATTCATTAGCAAGTCAGAAGGCAACCTTGAACAAAAGAGAAAATAATAGCTGAATACAGTGTTCTGCTGAGGCAAGCAATACGAATAATGAGGCCTAGTACAGGCACAGCCTAATAGGGATTACGAAATTCAAAATGGAGTCACACTCGCTAACTGAAGCTCGCACATTGCAGGGATAACTCAGTGGGTTGCATAACGTGAATACGAATGGTGTTGAGACCCTCGCGGGTATGTAGTGCGCTTTATAAGTGACATGATTGATTGATTGATTGGTGTCTAATTTAGCCGCACACTGCTAACCTAATATAACATAGAACAAGTATATAACGAGAATGAGATTTTCAAACCTAACAGACCCTCCTTTTAGCAGTGGAGGCTAAATTCTTTATTGACGCTATACGGTAGGGTCTTTACAATTCTAAGCAGGGAAAAGAGATAATCCATAGTCACTTTAATATCAAAGGAAAAGTAAGCAACACATTTATAGCAAGATATTTTTAGTACTCAAAAATACCCTCATCTATCTGCATCATATCCTGTATTTCTTGCATCATCATATTAGAGACTTTATCATTACGGCCTGGCAATTTAGGGGTAGGGGTGAGTTTACTCACACAATAAGTGCAGCATGCTGGAAGGCAATTGACACATAGGCAGCACGTGAAAATGACACCTGCAATAGCTACTAGGAAAAGAAGTGTCTTCCAACCCCAGGATGATAGCAGACCTCAAAACCACCCTGTGAAGGACCATGAACCATTATCCTGATGAATATCAGATGCAAGCCTATGTAGCTTCTTGATAGCCGAGTATACATTAGGGGCGTGGTCTGGGATGTAAACGCAGCAACTGCTGCCTATGACGCGACAAGCTCCACCTCTATCTGCAAGGATGACGTCTAAAACCATCCGATTTTGAAGAGCAACGAGTCTGGTAGCCTGAAGCTCAGCCGTGATGTTAGTGAGTATGCCTGCTGTAGTGTTGATAACCCCTTCAACAACCCTGGTGAGACGACGAATGCTAACACTGTTGTACATAGGTCCCCAGAAAGGGACAATACCCTTCATGGCATCCATGAATTGCTGTAGGGTGGTATCAGTTTGATCGACATCTGCTGTGTCAATAACTCTCTTTACCCGGGATAAGTACATGTTTCCCCGCTGCAGCCTATGGTCTTTGTGATAGTTGGACGGTGCAATGTAAACGGGAGGTAAAAGAAAAGAGACATAACACCGGCCAGACCATCCCCTAGGGAGCCATGTATAAGCCAGCTCCCCACAAACAAAGTATACATTTGGGGGGGTGAGCAAAGGTGGGCTACTAGTAGTGTTTAATCGATAGGTGTAGTTGCAACTGCTCTGTCCCACTGGAATATTCCCAGAACCTTCGACAGAGAAACTAGCTGCTGTATTAACCACAGGTACGGGCATGGCTTTATCTTCAGTGATATTTCGTGCATGGAAACATTTTTTTTTTCTTTTCCTCATATGACCTCCGTAGCTATAGCAACCTCTCGACCTGATCCACCTCTGGTGCTTATAACTTGGTGGTTTCAATCTCAGCTGGTGTTCTTACGGGGACCACCCGTTGTGCACAACCTGAGCTGACCCAGAGGTTTTAATCATTGGAACTTATCCTATACCTTGATCTAATCTAGTCTAATCGAAAGATGGGTCATCCAACAAGTTCCAAAATAACCCAGTATCTGGCCTTTCCCTATATACATTTACCCTCTGATCTAAAGCTCTAAAATATCTTACAGAATTCGACCAGGCATTCCAGGTAGGGGGTACCACCTGACGCCACAATTTACAAATCTCTCTCCTGGCCAACAGGATCAAATAAAACACCAATTTGTGTTGCAACCCCATCGGGCCTAGCACGCCCCCAGGCATATATACAATACCAAATAAAATAAGAGATGGCTTACCTCCACAATGGTACCCAGGACCCTGGAGATAGTCTTACCCACACTTTTCCAAAATTCTTGTATCTTGGGGCAAGAGGCGAATACATGTACATCATCTGCATTCTGGAAACCACATCTCAGACATCTAGCTTCTCCACCGCCCTTTATTCTGGATACTTTAAGAGGGGACCAGTATATCCTGTGGAGTGTGAAAAAGTGATTTCTCCTGAGTGTGGCAGATTTAATTAGTGGGTAAAGAATGTCTAGAGATACTTGCCAGAAATCTTTCAGCTCCTCACTCGGCAAGTAGTTCTCCCAGACCAGGTATGGCTTTTCCATCTTTCTGTCTACTGCGGCCAGGAGATAGTTGTACCAATGAGCCACTTATTTCTTCCTCGGGGCCAAATCTTGTAGTTCATTTTCCATGGGATTATCTTCCGTAAAGGACCAGTGTTGACTCTTACACCAGGATGCAATCTGGTAAGACTTAAACCTAGACAGAGCACCTCTCGTAATGTGGCTCCAGAAGTCCCAAGGATGACATTTATTACCCACTACGATGTCCTTCCAGTGTAAGACTCCGACCTCTTTTAATGGCTGGGCTAGAGCATCCAAAAGACACTCCGGTGTTCCAGGGGAACCCCACACTGGGGCCCAATCACTATAATAGGAAAGTCCCAAACAGTCTCGGCAGTCCGACCATAGCTTGGCCGCCATACGCAGCGTCTTCAAACGGACTTTTTAAAGCCGAACTTATACATGAATCCTAGCACCTCTTCACCGACTAGCATAGCTTTAAACATGCTGCCAATCAGCGAGTCATCTGGAGTAAGCAGTAACATCCTACAGTTTTTTAATTGGTAGGCCCAACAATACAGCTGAAGGTCTGGTAGGCCCATGCCCCCACGTATTAATTTGCGCCTTAATTTTTTCCAGGACAGCCTGATCCCTTTACCTGCCCAAATAAAGGAGGAAATCTTGCCCTGAATTTTAAGCAGATCAACTTTTGCGAATTCTAGGGGGATGTTATTAAACAGATAAGTATATTTCGGTAGCACACACATTTTAATCAAATTAACCCGACCGTAATGGGAGAGCGGGATATTCTGCCATCTTTTTAATAGAACATCAACCTCTTTCGAAACTCTATCTAAATTAGTTTTTGGTATTTCTCTGAGATCCTGAGTTATTATGACTCCCAGATATCTGAGCTCCCTGGCGAGAATCCCTTCCTGATCAGCGATGTTCCATGCCATAATCTCAGTTTTGTCATTATTAATTTCATAGCCAGAGAATTTCCCAAAGGTCTGGGCTTCAACAAGAAGCTCCGGCAGTGTAATGTTGACATTTGAGGATAATAAAATTAAGTCATACGCATATAGGGCTAGTTTCCTCACAAACCCATTTACTGCAAAAGGAGCAATCTTCTTATTCTGTCATAAACTCTGGGCTAAAGGCTCGATATATAAATCGAAAAGAATAGGGGACAATGGGCAGCCCTGCCTAGTACCACGGCCTATTTTAACAACAGGAGAAAGGCTACCATTGACCAGGATCCGAGTCCGGGGGGAATTATATATTTTTTTAAGAACTTCCCTAAAACCGTCACCGAAGTCAAAAACCTTCAAGGTCCTATCCAAGAAGTGCTAATTCACACGGTCGAAGGCTTTGGCAGCGTTGACAGTAATAATTGAAAGAGAGAGACCCTGTGACGATGCCAAATCAACTGCCCCAATTAAAGTGTATACCAGTTCCGACATCTGCCTGCCCGGAAGAAAACCCTTTTGGTCCTCGTGAATTATAGGCCCTATGATCTTACACAGCCGGTTATTCAAAATCCCGGCAAAGACCTTATAATCGGCGTTTAATAATGAAATTGGCCGATATGACTGGCATTGGGTTGGGTCCTTACCGGGCTTAAGAATCAATGTAATAACTGCATCGCTCCAGGAGTCAGGCAAAGGGGAGGTACCATCTAAGATCTCATTATACAGTTTCAGCCAGACCAGGATGACCTCCTCCCTCAATAAGGAATAAACCTCAATCGGGATCGCATCAGGGCCTGACGCTTTCCCTTTCTTAGCTCTGTCTAAGACAGTTAATATCTCACTCCCTGTTATTTCTAATGTAAGCGTTTTTTGACTATCCTCGATTATTTTTGGCAACTGTTTCTCTTTAAGCCAGCTATCAATGTGTTCCTCCTCAACCTGAAGATCTTCTCGATATAGCTCCTGGAAGAATTGCGCAAAAGCCTGTTCTATATTCCCTTTATCCTCTGTGATATGTGTGCCAACTATAATCTTACTAATATAGTTATATGATCTATCAACTGTACTCTTCATGGCGAGAAGCTTGCCACAGTTCTCCCCTTGCTCAAAATCCCTCATTTTACTAGCCTCCCACTTTTGAAGTAAAATCTCTTCAGACTTAAGTCTGAACTTCAGCTGCGACTCTTCTACTCTCTTTATTAGATTCTCATTCTCTTTTCCGGGAGGACGCCTAGCCTTTAAATCTGCTTCTGCCCCGCTATCTGTAGTTCTAAGTCAGCCAGCTCTTTCCTCTCAGCCTTGGCCCAGCCCACAACTGCCCCTTTTAGTGTCCCTCTCAGCCTGGCCTTAAAGGTATCCCACACAATATACAAAGGGGCCGACCCCAAGTTGTCTTGAAAGAAGCTATTTGTTTCAAACCTCAAAAACCTGGAGTTGAAGATTGCAGAAAAATCTCCTATTTAAAGTCCATCTCCTCAAGGGGAACTCTGGAGGGAGTTCCAAGTTAAAAGCTATGGCGCCATGATCAGAAAGGTGTATGGGCAAATATTCGATTGAGTTTACTTTATCAAGTTCTGAGTGCTCCATAAATATGTAATCGATTCTGGAGTAATGAGAATTATTTTTACTATAAAAGGAGTACTCCGTAGTCTCACCCATTTTTTTCCGCCATACATCATAGAGGTTAAAATTTTTCAGTATAGTCAAAAGATGGGCTTTAACGTGCGGAACTGCTACCTGTGTTCGAGGGGAGGACCTGTCTAGCTTATTATTTAAGAGCACATTGAAGTCTCCTCCCAATATCAGAGGAGCCTCATAATCGGCCAAGGCAAGACAAAGATTGTTCAGAGGCGTGATGTCGTCCTCATTAGGGCCATAATAACTAGCTAGAGTGTATTTAGACTCCTGACATTTAATTTCCGCAATAACCCAGCGTCCTCTATCATCTACCTGGGACTTAATAAGCTCGACTCCTGAATTCACTTTAAATATAACAGCTATCCCCTTCGAGCAGCATTGCTGGTCCGAGGCTATAATCTTATCCACACATCTTTGCTTACCGAATAGTTCTTTACATTCCGATTGTAAGAGATGGGTCTCCTGGAACATAAGGATCCTAGCTGGACTATTTTTTAAGTACTGGAAAATCAGGCGCTGTCTTCCTCTAACTCTTAAACCGTTAACATTCCAACTTAAAAATTCAAAATGCTGATTCCCTCCCCGAGCAGGTCTATCTCCCGCCATTGTCCTGACTCCACCCTCTGCTGTAACTACTGGAGGTTGTTATGTCACATGGAATTGTTGTTACGTCTTCTTTTTTTTTTAAATTTCCCAATGCTCCCCACCAACAAACGTGAAAACCCCCACAACCCCCAGAACACCCCCAACCCCCCCAACCCTCCCAGGGGAACCCTCCCTGACTACCCATCAGCAATAGAGTATTGCCTTTCGAGCCGAAGCCCTCCAGCCTCCTAAAAAAAAAAATTAAAAAAATTAGAAAAACCTAAATAACAATAGACGCTAAATTCCCTTAGTCTATAAGCTATAAGCTGGATTTAGTTTGTGCCAGGAAGCTGTCTACTTCCTCCGGGAACCTTAAATTATACATCTTATTAGCCCATACGACTTTTAGAAAGGCAGGAAATCGCAACTGAACTTGAGCTCCCTGGTCCCTTAATGCATCCATCCGCTTACCCAGTTCCCATCTCCTATCTTCTGTAACCCGAGAAATATCAGACCATATTCTGAAGGAGGCATCATGATGAACCTGTATAGTCTTAAGTTTAAGGGCCGCCCCCAATAGTTGCTCCTTAAGAAGATAGGATTTGATATATACTAGGATTTTCCTAGGCTTTTTCCGAGCGGAATTCAACTTAAAGGGGTCCCTATGGACTCGCTGAATCTCAGTTTCCCAAACAGAGGCTGCAGTGACCTGAGGGAAGGCTTTAGTCAAAATGTCTATAACATAAGATTTTAAATTATCACCTTCCAGCCCTTCTTTTAAGTCTAAGATCCTGATATTGTTCCTTCTCGAGATATTTTCGAGCCTCTCCAATCTCTCCGCCAAGTTCCGCTCTCTTTCTTTCAGTCTGACCACTTCCTGGGTGTTATCTTTAACCTCCATGGCCGAGGTTCCCCCACTTTGTTTTCAAGGGCCTCCATCCGATGCGTCAGTGCCCATAGATTTTCCTCTAAGCTGGTGCAGGTATCTTGGATCTTCTTCTGATTAATTTCAGAGGTAGAGAAGCGAACTCCAATCTCCATCGATAGCTGCCTTAACATCCCGTGTAATGTATCCGGGCTCTGTGCTACTACCACCGATGACGTATCCCCTACCTCATCTCGTTCATCTTGACAGCCCCCCCCTGCCGTAGTAACCATCTCACTTAGCGGAGAGAATCGGTTAGAAAGAGAAATGGCAGGATTTAATTCCAGGGATTCGCCTGACGCTGACGCAGCCTGTTTTACGGATGCCATATTGCCCCGAGTGTTAGCCATGAAATACGACCTAAGTGAGGGGGTCACTTTTGAGAGGACTTGGTTCTTATTTTTCTTCTTGCCCTTCACAGGGGTAGATTTCCCAGATTTGTTAAGAGGCTTCCTATGCTTGTGATTATTTACTGAAGTCTCGGTGGCTTGACAAGATTGTTTAGGTTGTTGCGCAAGAGGTTCTCCTCCCAAAAAGGTGCGAGATCTTAATTTGTATCTTTTGCCCAGAGGTACCTCAGTAGTAAGGACACCAAGTACAGATTTATTTGGCTTTGGCAAACCCCCCTTGGTAGGCTGATTCCCTTTTTCCTCAGATTGCCCAGTTTGCTGTGTGACTAACTCCATGGGGTAAAGGACAGTCTCATGCCTTAAATTAGTTATTGTGTTTAACTGATCACTGCATATAACAACACTAGCTGCTGAGTAGCTCCTTTCTGGGACACCTTTAAACACAGTGCCTAGCTCTGTATTCAGCTCTAAATAGTGCCTGAAAGCAGTGAGAGACTTTGTTTCAAGACAAGATATGCCACGGGGACTGCCCCTACAATAGTCAGGCAAGTAACCAGAGAACTGGTCATGAGAAAAGCACCGGGCACGACGACCCTCAGCAAGCGCCCCCGCTGCCCTAAATAGCGTAAGTACTGAGCCACCACACATCCAAACCCCAGTGAATAATAAACCAAATTGTTACCTCCCCTCCCCCTTACCGCACCACACCGGAGCGGCAGCCTTCCAGGTCCTTGTCTCAAAGTCTCGAAGTCTCTCTCGTTTCATGTCCCAGACTGCCCAGACTGCCCGAAATGCCTCGCCTCCCCAAACTACGGAGAGCCAGAGGCGTCACACACTGCCTGCAACCGTCCAGCAAAGCGAAACAGCAACAGCTCCCTGCTCCGCTCCAAAGCAACCGCACCGCACGGGTAGGCAGCGAGACTCGGCGCGCCCACAAAAGAAAAGCCAGAAGACGTTACCCCGGAGAAGACCAACAGTCCCGCGACAAAGGTATGCACAAACTCGGGGGAAACTCAACTCCGAAAGCCCATAACGGAGGCTAGAGGGCGGACGACTCGCGACCGGCTAACTAGCTGGCCGCCATGTTCCCTTGGTTCCAATGTTGTAAAGACGTGCATGGAAACATTTAAAGTATTCAGTAACATTGAATCCCTGAAAGTCCAACATTTCATTTTTCAGCCATGTGGCATTCTTGTTACCTTCGTAAACATTCATGCAAGCATGTGGATGTAAGGTACCCTCCTTTCCTCCTGTCCCAGATGTATAACTCTGGTGTACCACAATATATTCCAACACTGCTTCATAGTCAGACTTCGTCATATTCATAGCATCAGTATGGTAATGCATATACACCATGGAAAGCAACAGGAACCATGCCTCACAACTACTTAGGTACGACAGGGGTAAGGACACCAGTAAATCGTTCTTGTACATAACTGAGGGGAGTAACCCACACACCCAACAATTCGTGGCATTTGTTGTATTATGTACCTGGTGAAGCATTTGCAGGAAAACATTTTCAACATATGTTTGTCTATGTCTCTCTTTATGTGGGGCCAACGTAACAAACAGATGCTCAGGTGGAGACCGGGTAGTCCCTATCAAAGTGTGGACAGGATGCTGTTCTTCTAGATACCACACTACCCCAAACAGTATTATCATTACTATGAGAAGGAACACTATCACCACTATCTTACTCCTAGTAGACCAGCTAGACCACACAGGACTACTCTGCCCCGGTGGTGGTGCCGCTAGGGGCTGTTCTTCTTCCATGACAGCAAGGCCAAATAGGAACATGTGAAGAGCCTTAAGAACTGGAGACACAAGAATACAACCGACCAGAGGGGCACTGTTTACCCAGCGTCCTTTTAGAGCCTCGCTGGCAGGCTCCTATCGTTCATCAACGATGGTGCTCCGAAGCACTCCCTCGAGGGAGCCGCGCGATCACGGCCCTTGCTGGAAACAAATGCTTCTTCTTGCAGGATAGGGCACCCTCCCTCCTGGGCAAGTACCCTCAACGATCCTGTCCAGTGTCTCAGGCAGTGTACCAGTGTTGTTCACCCTAATCTGACGCAGGCACTGCAGACATAGTACCTACACCCTAATCTCAAGTCCTTCCCTAACTCCTGGACTATACCTCTGGCGCAATGTCCTTCTTTCGGGGGCGCAAGTTATACCTGTCAACTCCAGGCACTGTTTCATCAACAAAAAGGGGGTGAAACTCAGGCTCAGAAAGGCATGGGGACTCAGGTGCCAGTGGATCAGATGGGGCAGAAACCGGGGCTGCCCTTATCTCTGGAGGGACCGCCTCAAGCAGGGCGGTGTCACTCTCTGCTTCCGTCCGCGTCCACCTTAGCCGGGCGTCAGAGAAGGGAACAAAGAGGGGCACCCTTTCCCCTTCCTAGTCAGCAATGCCGTCGAGCACCCACTTGTTGTAGGGAAGTGGGAGAGGAACCCTCTTGCAGTGTGTACCATGCAGCCAGTTTTTCCGGCCGTCGAGTTTCACTGCCATTCTAGTGGCAAGGAGGACCAACAGGGGGCCCTTCCAACGGGGCTCCAGGCAGCTCTTCCTCTGGAATCTCTTGACGAGGACGTAATCTCCGGGCTGTAGCTGATGCCCGGGCCCCTCTGGTACCGGCTGCAGTGTCTCCTGAATCTGTTGATGAAGAGAACGAAGATCTTTAGTTAACTCATACAAATAGTCTATAAGCAAAGGGTGCTCTATCTCAGAGAAGCGATTTGGCCTTGGAACGCCCCAGATATTGGCAGGGCGACCAAACACTACCTCATACGGTGACAACCCTGTCCTAAAGTGTGCCGTCGCCCTGGTGGATAACAAGGCCAGGGGCAACGCATCTGGCCATCACAATCCTGTGCTTTCCTGAATTTTTGCTAACTTCAGCTTGAGAGTGCCATTATATTTCTCAACCAGACCTGCTGACTGGGGGTGGTTGGCTGCATGAAACTTTTGCTTGATGTGCAGACCTTCGCACACCAGTTGAATGACCTTGGAATTGAAGTGACTTCCGTTGTCACTCCAGATCACACGCGGCAATCCGAAGCGTGGGAAGAACTCTTTTATGAGTGCCTTCGCCATCGCCATAGCCGTATTCTCTTTAGTGGGGTAAGCTTCAATCCATTTACTGAATGCACAAATCACTACCAGCCCATACTTCAAATTGTTGACTCGTTCCATTTCGATGAAATCCATCTGGAGAACCTCGAAAGGGAAGGAAGGCGGTGCAAAGTTACCAGAGGGTGTAGGAGTACCTTTCCCAAGATTATGTGTCATACAAATCATACAGTGTTTCACTAAATGAGAGGCTGCTTTGGAAATATTGTCATTCTGCCACACTGGGTCCAACACCTTACATATTCCCCTGGCGCTAATGTGGGCTGGGCCATGGGCCATGGTAACCACAGGAAGTACATAGGCATTAGGTAACATCCATCGCTGTTTCTCAGACTTATCAGTCCAGCACCCATCCTCATCCAGACGCCCTGTACTCTCCTGCCATATTGCCAATTCGTCTAGGGTCGCCTCGCTTTGTATCTCTTTGACGTTTTCTAATGTGTCCTCAAACATTCCATTGTCCGGGACCCACCTAGCGGGACCTGCCACAAACATCTTTTTCATCTTTGGTCTCGCTGTCTCTTTAGCTATTTGATCTGCAAACACATTTCCTCTCCCAACATCATCTGTTATTGCTTTGTGGGCACTACATTTTATTATTGCTAACCTTTTGGGAAGTGTTAGAGCTGACAAAAGTCTATGTATCAATGGGCCATTCTGTATTCGTAATCCATGTGATGTTAATAACCCTCTCTCCGTCCAGAGGCGTCCAAAATTATGGGCGACCCCAAAGGCGTACTGGCTGTCAGTATAAATATTGACAGTCAGTCCCTCACTCAACTCACAAGCCCGAAGAAGGGCAACCAGCTCTGCGGCTTGGGCTGATTGTTGTGGGACACGGGATGTCTCAACTATAGTGTGTAACGTTGTAATTGCATATGCTGCAGTGGTGGTGCCATCTGGTAGTTTGAAACAAGAGCCATCAATATATAGTTCCCCTTTGTGTTCAGATAGGGGAACATCAGTCAGGTCTACCCGTCCCTTCGTCTCCTCTTCCGTTCTGTACACACAATCATATACATCTGTGTCATTACTCGTCAAAGGGAGGGGTAGTAACGTGGCTGGGTTCAGAGTGGCACATCTTTTGATGGTAATGTGCGGAGCAAACAAAGTTAGTTCATATCCAGTCAGACGTGCACTAGTAAGGTGCTGTGTCTTTGTCTTATTCAAAAGCGTATCCACGGCATGGGGTACCATTACCTTGAGAGCAGTATCAAGAACGAGCCCCGCCGATTGTCTGATAGAAACTGCCACCGCCTCTGCAGCTCTCAGGCAGCTCGGGAGCGCTCTGGCAACGTTATCCAGCATAGAGGAAAAATAAGCGCAGGGTCTTTGCTGACCACCAAAACCCTGTGTTAAAACAGAAAGCGCGCAACCATCCGCCTCATGTACGTAAAGCACAAAAGGCTTCTGGTAATCAGGAGTACCAAGCACAGGAGCAGAGCAAAGCGCAACCTTTAATTGCTCAAAAGCTTGCTGGCATGCAGATGTCCAAAGCAGGAGTTCATGCACTTCTTTAGTGGTCAGGTAAAGGAGGGGTTTTGTTAATAAGGAATAGTTGGGGATCCAGGGTCGACAATACAAGGTAATACCAATAAATGCGCGTACTTCACGTTGAGTTTTAGGAACAGGCGTATTAGTGATAGCAGCTATGCGCTCAGGTGTTAGTCTGCGACCCTCCTTCGACAGTAGGTGACCAAAGTAGGTGACCTCCTGTCGACAATATTGAAATTTGGAAAGGGACACCTTATGGCCATGGCCCACCAAATGCAACAGCAATTTAACAGTGGCATCTTTACAGCCATCCTCAGTATCAGAGGCCACAAGGAGGTCGTCCACGTACTGCAATAGCACATTACCAGTGGGAAGTACCAAAGAATTCAATTGAGTTTTTAAGGCTTGACTATAGTTACTAGGACTTTCTGTATAGCCTTGAGGAGCCCGACAGAATCTAAAGCTCCTGCCGGCTAGGGCGAATCCAAACAGATATCTGTTATCTGTATGAATAAGAATGCTAAAGAAAGCATTCTTCAGATCAATCACGGAAAAGAACTTTGCTGATGGGGGAATCATTGTCAATATCGTGGTGATGTCTGGGACTACAGGATATTGGGGTACTACAATTTTATTGACCTCTCTGAGGTCAATTACAAAGCGATAAACATCAGGATGAGCATCAGAAGAGTCCAAGGGTTTCTTCTTGAGAATCGGAAGGATAGGGCTATTGCACACATTCGCCACTGTCTCCTCAACCACGCCAGACTTAATCAAATCCTGTATTATTTGCAACAAGGCCTTTTCTCCTGCTTGTGAAATCTTGTACTGGGGAATACGTAGCAAGACAGCATTGTCTTTAACACCTTGGCTGCAGCGCGAATTCCGCCGCGGTGCTGGACATTCCATTCTTGTACGTGGTTCGGACGGCCCCCGGCCGTCGTGCGCACACGCCCACCGTGACTCATGACGGCCGGGGGCCGTCATGAGCACCGAAGGGGTTAATCTGAATAGAGACCGGCGGGATCTGGAGTAACCCCACATCCGTGTCTCCTGCTGCCCTTAAGTTACGGGGCACCTCTTTGAATTCAGCGGGGAGGGGTGCGTCTTTTGCAAAGCATTGTTTTGCACGAGCCACTTGTGGCCCAACAGTCATGTAAACACCATCTGGAGAACAAAAGATGGTGGCATGCAATCTCTTCAACAAATCCAATCCCATCAAATTCTCCCCACAATTTGTCGTTAACAGAAACGGTGAATCCACTGTAAAGGGACGAATAGTCAGAGCAAGAGGTTTGGAAATGGGGCTAACAACCGGCATGCCTGAGAGACCTACCGAAACATTGTTTTGGCCAGACAGAGCTGCCCCTGGGACCAGCGAACGAGAAACAGAGCTATTCATAGCACCCGTGTCAAGTAAGAACGTCTTGAGCGTGCCCTGCAAATCAGCAGTGACATAAGGTCCCCGCTGATCTACAGGCACCGGAACCGGTCCCTTTCCCTGTCCCTGGTTGTCCTAGCTGTGGGGCATCCCCGTCATTTCGTCAATGTCATAGCCGTCATGATAGTACTGCCTTCCCCGGGGTTCGTCGAAATAGTACTGGCTCTGCTGAGCATACGATGTATCCTCAAACTGTCCCTCTCTTCGGCCCCCTCCCCCTCTACAACATCCTCTAAAACCCCTACCTCTCGGGCCTCAACTTTCTGCAGTAACTCCGGACACTCACTTCGCCAATGCCCCTCCTTTTTACAGTACGCACATTGGTTGTACCCCACGGGCACACCCGGTGTACTGTTCCGGCCAGACAGTGACCCTCGCTGGGCCGGACCCAAACCCCTTCCTCTTCCTCTTCCCCTCGCCACTTGCTGCATCAACACCCTTGTCTTCAACTCCTTTTACTTTTTCTCCACCTTCTCTTTGTCCTCATTCTCTCTATGCTCGTAGTACTGTGCCATACTCAAAATTACTGACGGGGAGGAGGTGGTCCAAGTCCTTTCCGAAGCCTGCAACCTAGTCGCAATCTCGGGAAGCAAATTAGTGACAGACCTGTTGACAAACAAACGAACACCACCCTCCAGTGACAGATCCTGGCCTCTAAAATCCAGAAACACCCCTTCAAACCTAGTAAAGAAATCGGACACACTTTCATCCTTCTTCTGACGACACGCAGTCAACTTGACCCAATCCACTCGTCCCGGCAGGATAAGAGAATGCATGTAAGTGATAATACGCCCCAGCAAGGCTAATAACTCCGCCTTCGGTTTCTCGCCGGGCTTGCGCTCCTTATCCCATGCCCTGATCTCATTCCATGTTCCACCCAATTCCACCACATGATCCTGCATATGCACCTGTCTCCATATATCTACTGGTACCAACAGACCGAAAAACAACTCTATATCAGCTAATGTCATCACCGTGGAGGAGGCCGCCTCCGTAATTCTTTATAGTATGCAGTTGGATTTTTCCAAAGGTCTGGCAACTGTCCTTTTAGGGATATTACCTCACTCCTCTTCCAAGGAGTGTAGATCCACTGTTCCTGGAAATGGGCCGCCACTCGTGGGCGAGTAACAATATTATTCCCATCTTGGAACTCTGGTATTTCGGGGTGGTAAATGGGATGAACTTCCCTCATAGGGAACTGTGACGCTGTCGTCGGTACCTTCTGGAGCAATCTACCCCGATAACCCACCAATGTCGTCACATTACTGAAAACCTCATTTGGGGCCAAATCTGTAGTATATACCCTATCCCGAATGTCATAAATTATCTGCGGTGCAATACCCTTGAAACACTGTTCCCACAATCCTATCAGCGTAGCCGACATATGCTTAAGAGCATGTTGCTGTATAAACGGATCATAATTTTTCATCACGCTCCACACATCTTCCACACTATAAATCGGATTTCGGGCCCACTGTGCAGCCTGGTCAGCCACCATTCTCTTTTCCTCATCACCCACAGCAGGACGCACCAGCACTTTATCCATGCATTCTCGTGCCGCTGCCCAATTCACTCTCATGCACTCCACGCACAGGCGTCTCGGCATTTCGCAATGCCTGAGGTAACACACTCAAAGGGGAAAGAGCAAAGGAAGAAACAGGTACCATCGCACACAAAGACTGTGATGCAGGAGTAAGATGAGGTGTGACCACAGGTACGGAGTCGGGAGACAGAATAGGGGAACCGACGGCTCCCGTCCCTGTAACTTGCAAAAGTGGGAAGAAGCAGGTGGGGCCGGGGCCGAAGCAGTAGGGCCAGAAGCAGGAAGAGTAGGAATAGCAGAACCAGAGGCCGAAGACTGAGGTGTTGGGATTATGGGATATATCCGGTCGGGGGCATAAAGAGGTGGGGGCCGAGAATCCAATAACTCCTCAACGAAAACATCACCTTCCTCTCTAGCAACATAACATTTATCACTCTGCAATCGAAACTTCCTATCTGCACACTCTATGCCTTTCTCGATCTTTTCTCTTTCATACGCTACTGCTTTCTGCGTTATCATTTGCGTCTGTTCCCTCCGAGCTTGCCTCTCTGCCCTCATACGTCGTTGCTTCGCTTCCTTCTGCCATGTCCTCAGAGAATCAAACATCAACTACCTACTCTTTTTGGCGAACAATTTGTCCTGCAAGTAATTCAACTTTTGTTCATCAAATGTGCCAGTAAGCGGCCACTGTAACTCAACATTGTCCCTTGTATATTTATTCCACAACGTGCTAAACATAATAGGGCCAATGCCATGCTTGACATATACATCAAAATCTGGGGTACCCTCCGGAGGCGCCGGCTGCCTTTCTTCCAATCGAGCTTCAGTGGAACAACACCGACATCCAAAACACCCTAACTTACTTAGACAAGGCATCTTAATATAAGACACATACACTGTCCCCAATGGACAAATAGAACACCAACCAACAAATGGTCCAAAAACCAAATCAAAGCGGTCCAAAACCGCACAAGACAGTCCGCAGACTGTACCAAGACAAGAAGACAGGCTCTAGCCCCAGACCTTTTCAAGAATAAGCCAAATTTCCAATTGGCCTGGCAGATTGTTCGCAAAGAGCCCCAAACCTGGACCGAATGGGCCGAATGGGCCGAATTTTCAGTTGGCCTGGTAGACCGTTCACAAACACTCTGTGTCTTTTCAAGGGTCCGCAAACCCACCAAGTTCAAGACAAGACAGTCCGGAGGCTGTACCAGACACAGCCCGTAGGCTCGTGCCGTTCAACCATGGCACCACATTTTCCAAGAATTCAAGTCGCTCACCTGGTGCACTCAGGTCGAGCAATATTATTCTCCACTGCCGACTCTTCGGAACAAACGGTAAAATCCAAGGTTCCGCCTTCTTAGGACCCCGGCTGGTGACCACTAGACGGGGAGTCGCCCGATCAGATGGCCAGGGCAGCCAAGAGAACCGGGCTCTTATTGTGTGGGGATCCTCGATCCGCCCGACCGGACGCAACCCCGACCCTACAACCCGATTACGAGCGAGTCGGGTCACCTTGCGGAGTCCCTGTTCGGGCGCCAACTGAAGGAAGTGACCCGAAAAGGGCCACCCGGGTTTTCTACAACCTCCTAATCGCATTCCACAAAATGAAGAGTCGGTCAGACAGTAGAAAATACAAAACAGTTGTTTATTACCAATACTCTGCAGAGGAGTCCAATCTGACCTGCACCCTAAGATGTCTGCCGAGGGACTGACCCCTCAACAGCCTGCAACGCATAATCATTCCTCCCAAGGGCCTCCCAACCACGCCCACAATGGAAAGTTACCGGCTTAGGCCGAACACGAGCAAAGGAGGCACAGAAGGATGGGCTACCACCTGCTAGATGGGTACACGCTATCACTATCTCAAGGTTGCCGTGCTGGGTCTCGGCGTCTCCTAACGAGGGAGCAGAGCTACACACAAGGATAGGTATGCGAGGGCAGAATGGCCTATTCATTAGCAAGTCAGAAGGCAACCTTGAACAAAAAAGAAAATAATAGCTGAATACAGTGTTCTGCTGAGGCAAGCAATACGAATAATGAGGCCTAGTACAGGCACAGCCTAATAGGGATTACTGAAATTCAAAATGGAGTCACACTTGCTAACTGAAGCTCGCACATTGCAGGGATAACTCAGTGGGTTGCATAACGTGAATACGAATGGTGTCTAATTTAGCCGCACACTGCTAACCTAATATAACGTAGAACAAGTATATAACGAGAATGAGATTTTCAAACCTAACACACAGTAAGTTTGAGTAGCTTGAGAAAATCCCGTCATGCATCCCGTCTGCAACATTGATAAGAGGTTATGGCATTGAGCTTGATTCCAGAGTGATGGAAAATATTCTGATTTGTAGACGTGCACCATACAAGAGCAGTGTTTTCTATCACTCTAAGAAAAATAATATGGTAGAAAATATTAGAAGATTGAAAGAAAACATAAAACTGGCAAAGAGCATAGGTATGAGTTGGAGAGATGAAGCGAAAAAGAGAACTGCGGCATAAGAGTTGAGCTTCCCTTCCACTACAAGGAAAGCCCATTTCAAACAGTTCAAAAGAAGGAAGGCCAATTCTGAGGTCTATCCAACGTGGATGATCAGGAAGGGTGTTAATAGGATAGGAGACAAGGAAGATGAAGAAACTTTTGAAAGGAAGTTGAGATACAATGTTTTCAAAGGTATTGGACTGACAAAAGTATGGGGGTATAAGGAAATTGAGCAGAATATCTCTTTGCTCACAACCTGATCATCTAAAGATGAAAAGACATTGGAGAGAAAAGAAAACTGGGGTGGACTCATCATAATGCCTATGTGTGGCAGAGTTCTTCAGTGCTCCTCAAGAAAGAGAAGTTAGCCCAAATATCTGAACACCTATGTACTAAGTTAAGCAACCATTATCACTTTGGATACTCATTGTTTCCAATTTCACTGTGCCCATCTTCATTTATTGCCTCTGGTTTCCCAAGTATTTGAAGAACTATGCTTTAGGTTAAATTATGATTATTACTTTAGCCAGTCTTTGATGCCAATTTTATTGTTTCTTTCTCCCTTGTTTCCGTTGCTATTGTTAAGAGTCCCTCTTCTTGTTATTTAGTTTTAAAGGAGAAATGTGGTATTCTTGGTAGATCAGAGCATTATTGTGTTTTTAGAATGTTTTCTCAGTTTAGGAGTAGTAAAGTTAGACTTTACTACTCCTAAACTGAGAAAAATCCTAACTTTAAGACTTTCGGTATTCACAGAAGGCATTTAGGAGTCCTAAAGTTAGGGCTACTAACTTCTGTGAATACCGAAATGAGTAAGTTCATTCTGTGAATACCAAAATGAGTAAGTGTATTCTGTGAATACTAAAAGTACTAACTTTACGTTTTTGACGTAAGTTAGTTCTGTGAATCAGGCCCAGAGTGTGGAACGTAATACACCATGTTAAGCATGTCATTGTGTATATGGTCAAACATGTGTGATGGTTTTACCAATTGCAGTTTCCGTAGAGCTATAGGCAGATAAAGGGCTTCTGTTGAATAAACCTACTTACCTTCTTCTTGGGACTCCTTGTCTCCATTCTTGATACTGCTGGAAAGTATAAGATTTCCACGCTTACTCACATCACCCTCTCAACTATCTACTTCCATATCTAACAACCATTTGAGAACAGTTTAGAAGTTCTACTTCTGAATGGCATGTTTCCTAGACAATTTTATCCCATTTAAGACTTCTTCAACTTCTCAATGTGGTTGGGAAGTCGGTTGATTGACACCTGAATTAAAATTGGAAACTGGTAAATTGGGAACTTGGGAAGCAACAGGAAGAAAACTTACAACCATAATGACACAGTTGCACTCCATCTTCATTCAAGAATTGATTAAAACTCTGTTAAAACTTCACATGTTAATTACAGTCTTCTAAAACACCGAATGCTCTGATTCCAAAACCATTCACTCCCAAGAGCATGGGACTTTCAAGCAGATGAAATCATCTCAGAAACCAAAGATCAGGAATAATAACTTGATGCAAAATCGAAAGAGGACAAAATAGTAAATTTGATCGCCGTGTTGATCTCTCAACCTAAACAAAGACCAAGGTTATTTGTTCTCCTTCAACTGCCGATCTTCAAATCATTTCACACAACAGCATATTTATATTCAAGAATATGTTCAGCAGCCATCTCTGTTAGAACTATCATCAACCACACCTTGCACGGAAAGTTTCTGAATGAATTTGCAACTAGACCCTGGCGAAACTTCCATTGTGCCAGCATAATCTCATGTACATTTTGTCATTTTACGTTATGTTTATTATGCGAAATTCTTGGAATTACGATATTAAGTCACTTTGTATAATTACATACCATTTGTGGTGTAAGCGCACGGAAACAGCGTGAATCACCAGAACGTAAGTGGCTTCTGTTTGCAGGGCTTGTTTTTATGCACTATTTTTTGGGTTGCAAAATGTGTCATTGCACCCAAAATGGACGTAACGATGCATTTTCACACCCTATTACTTATAACTTTCAGTATCAAGCTTATTCTAATAAAACAGCCTTAAGCCAAACATAAACATTTATTAAAGGAAACTATCCTATGCTAGACCACCAAACCTTATTATTCCTAGGTGCTGGAATGAATGCGTATGATTGCCACATGGGGTAATTTCAAAACTATTATTAATCAAATGGAGTCATGGCTTGTCTGTTACTGGGTCTCTCTTCTACTGTTTGTACTGTTCATCATCATACATTGCAACAAGGACATGACAAAAACGAAGTAGAGTGTATTGTCTTCTACCTCAGTAAAAGACCCATCATCATGTTACTCCCCCCTTCTCATTAGCACCATTCCCTTAACAGCCAGATTCTCTCAATGCTCCATCATCGCCCCTTTTCTGCTTGCCATGTACATCAGGCCTCCACCTGACCTGATCTTTTCCTTCTACCTTAAGGAGTATAGCCACACAGATGAATGGCCAATTATTCTAATGCTTGAAACCCATCATTAGTCCTGCGCTATTCGCCAATGGCTTCAGCGATTGACCAATAAATACAAAATAACACCCTCAAGCTGAAACATGATGAAGACTGAGAAACTTGCATACAAGAAATGGGTCAACCAACCCTCTGGCCAAAAGAAGTAGTTCTATCATCAAACCATAGTACCTGTTTTGTGTCTGCGTGGAAAGAGAGAGAGAGAGAGAGAGTGTGTGTGTTTGTGTGTGTAAGCATGTAAAGCTGATAGTAACTAGTGTAAGTCTGGACAAAGCCTTCACTACTGTGGGCTACTGTGTGCATGTTTTGTATGTGTTAATGATGCTTCAAAAACTATATATAGCAAAAATACTGGACTTGTTAACACTGACCTCCAAGGTCTGAACTCACTGAGCAGTTGCATATATACTCACAAATATGGGACGAGTAAATCCACACGCCTTAGAACTCACAAAACAGTATTGTGACTGTGCATCTACATATGCACATTAAGCACAGGAGAGGCGCGTACATTGTAATACAAATCTCACATACTACACTAGCCAGCGTTTGCGGAAAATCTGTACACCAAGCCACCAAAGAGCATCAAGATGTTAGGAATAAAATAATATTGTGCTGTACAAAAAGCACATAACTTACGATAATGCGTATTTTTTGTTTGAATAGTTCTGTGCTTTATTAGCAAAGGAGTGTGTTGACCCACACTTGGGCTTCGTCCCTGACTCTCAAAAGGGAGTCAGTGCAATAGACTCACCACACATTGGGCCTCTTTCGTGAGTTTGCACCTGAATCATGATTCCCAGTTTTGCAAAATCTGCTGCACATCTGTTCTCATCTGAAAAACTGCTGAAAAAGAGTGGACTCCTGCAGTAGTGTGGCTGCAAAACCTTGATATTGAATGTTATCTATCCCTCATCCGGAACAAGAAAATCCAGAATGTGGAGAGACCGTCACACCCAGTAAAATCCTCTATCTCTGGTATCAGTATCGCACCTAAGTCTGGGCAACTCCGAATTAAACCTCTAGAGCAGAGGTCTTCAAACTTTTGGATGCCGAGACCCCCCTGTCAACATTTTGAGGCGTAAGGACCCCCTCCTGACAAAAATTTCTAAACCTGTAGGCAGGGCTACTGGAATTATGAGGCAGGTGAGGACCAAATTACGTGACAGGCTTGACTAAATTGTGTGGGAAGAAAAGGTAAATGATGTTATGTGATGCCGCGTACACAGTAACACTGAGGAAAGATTTCACCCCATCAGTACCAGTGTATAACCAAAATACAGCAATTAACATCAGAAAGATTTCTAATCAACCTTTGTGAAGGGCCTTCCACTCCGCAGGAATACGTGCTGCCACATTAGAAGCTCACTTGGCCCTGGCCGGGAGAAGCAGGGGTCCCTTAAAACCCTGGCGGTTTTGTGCAGAGTTAAGCAGTTTACCCATGCAGCTTTCCTCTCACCCCCTCCCTTCCATCCCTCTGTCCTCTCCTAACCCCGGATCCCTCTCTCACTTTGCAGGCCATTTTATTTCACCCCTTTTACAACTTCTGAACTCTCCCATTCAACCTCTCACTTCACCTTTAACACTCCCAGCCAGGGCTGGTCCTAACACTGGTCGCACACGGTGCAACAGTCTTTTGGTGCCCCACCCCTGTTTCCTCCTTCTCCATGAATTCCTTCACTGCCACTCACCAACAATTCACCTCATCTCTCTATAGCACCTTTCTGACAAACATTTCATTTTTTTATAGCGCTACTCATAGTTTACTCACACTCATTTCTGTGATCTGCATGGTACATATTCTTTGTAGCAGGAACGTTAACCCTCTGCACTGTGTGGGTGACAAGAGTGCCCATGTGAGTGCACGGTGAGCGATGCAACAGTGTGAGAGTAGGGTAAGAGGAGTGACTGCAGGGTGAGTGAGGTGGCTTGTGAATTTAGGTGCGGATGCAAGTTCAGAATGGGACGAATGAGTGTATGATTACTGATGGGCTTGTTTGAGTGAGTTGCATATTGAGCAGTGAGGGGACAGGTGAGTGAAGTGTCACATGAGTGCAGGATGAGTAGTGTCTCGTGTGGCTGCAGGGTGAGGTATAGGATGAACAGCGCAAGTGCATTGTGAGTGCAGAGTGATCACTGTGAGTGCAGGGTGAGCGGGTGAATGGTGAGTGCATTGTGATCGCTGTGAATGCAGGGTGAGCGTGAAAGTGAAGGGCGAGAATGACGAGTGAGTTGTCTGAATGCAGAGTGCATTCCCAGACACTTGAAGTAACTCAGCATGTTCTGGACGGCGGCGTAGGGTTTAAGATCTAAGTTAAACTATTGCTATTATGGCATTAATCGGGGATCGAGGAAATAAATAATGTGCTGATCCTGCAACAAACTTCCAGTCCTATGGTTAGGGTTGCCAGCAGATTATTTTGATGGCCCAGATCGGTACAAAAATAAGCAGTCACCTAAAGCTGTATTTTAAGCACTTATCTGTGCATACTTCGAACAGCAAATATAAATAGAAAGCACTTTTAATTGTGTTCTAGGGCTGCCTCAATGATCCATGACTGATAATTAAAGAGAACAAAGACAGAAAAGTCACATAACGAATGCATACATACTTTTTATTTATAAGTCTATTTAGTGTCAAGAGGAGGTCTTTGCAGGCTCTTTAAACAAAACACGGCAGGCATTTTTCTTTTGGCAACCCTACTTTATATTCCTTTTCATGAAATGCATTCTCACACTGCAGCAGTAAAGGTAAAATACAAATGTAAGGAATAGGCAGAGTGGGGCCCAGGGGTACTGGAACCAGGAAAAAACTAAGCCTCTGTAACCAGTTTACAAAGGCATGTAAACATGCAAATGGTCTTTAAAGACCTGTGAAAAACTCGGGCGTGCCGGAGATAAGACTGCAGACACTGCCCAGCTGAGCCCCCAGCAGCTCGAGTTGCACTGCATAGCAGCAGCCCGGGCTGAGACGCAGGATGGGGGAAGAGGGGGGGCTGAAGCCCTTGGGCCTCGGCAGAAGTGTGACTGGGAAGGCGCGACCCCCTTTGCATCGCTCCACGGCCCCCCTGGGGGTTGCGCCCCACAGTTTGAAGACCCCTGCTCTAGAGTAACCTCAGGTAGATGAGCACTTTAATTGGGGTAAATAGTGTTGTGCTGAGAGTTCTAAGTTTGAACAAGAGCCGTGTTGAAAACAAGGTCGTTCACTGGATTTGTTTCTAGTTGGAAGGAGAGGGAATTACCCCAGATAGTGTTCACTCTTGAATCTCATAGGGATTTACAGTTGTTTTTCAGCTTCCATTTCAATAATACATTATTTGTACCTAAACTGGCAACATATACATTTCACTTAAAAAAAGTATCTCACAATTTTCCCTCGGCCTGTCATTTTTACAGGAATATTTCCTTGCTACAAGTAGACTTTAGCCGGATCCCCTCCCACAGAAAGCTACTTTGACAGCGTTAAACACCTGTCATCTTCACAAGGTGGAAGCAGGTGAGGTTTCACAGCTTTTCCCGCCCCCAGGTTACACGTTCAGAGGAACGTGCAAGTATGACAAATTCTTATGGATTTTTAGTTCATTTCACTGGTTCTCACACTAGGTGCACATATGCATAATCTTTACATTTCTCTTTTTTTTGATCAGCCGATGCATTTAACTAATTCTGTCTTTAAGAATCAGTATTCAGCTGCCTAAAATGGCAAAAACGCATTAGAAGTGTGCTTTTTCTACATACATTCTACCTTTTTGGAATGATCTGCTATATTACTGCATTTGACACCTACGTTTTATAGGGATTTTTCAAATAACATCAGCCCACCTTTTTAAGTGTGAGTAGAAACTGTTGCGCCTTCTCTGTGACCCTTCATAGCATGTGTGGTGTGTCTTTAATGTCCCCATGCGTATGGAACCCGCAGTTTAGTCAGTAATTTTGGGGTCGGTGCACTGGCTCCTAATTCGGACCCAATCCTTTAATCGCATGTCAACTATTCTGATATTCCGAAGACGCCTCCTGATGTACTGTAGACAGCTCAGAGTCAGGCTGCAAGATTATTTGGGTTGTTTTGTGGGAGTACCGCTGTAAATCGTTGTTGCTCTGAGCCCACCAAAATTGTGGTTCCTCACTCTCTACATAGTGTTAGGAGTGAGGCAGTCAGACTGACAGAGCCTCCAAAAGCTCTTCCAGCATGAACATTTGACCTGACCGCCCATTCTCCACACGTTCTCACTAGTTTTCCTTGCCTGGGAAGGCCATGTGAGGCATGGGGGTCCTGGTAAGGAAACACAATGGCCCCAAGGTGCAGGAGCACAACTCCCAGTAAGTGAGGATCATTGATATTTTTATCTTCAGAAACAAACCCGCGCTTTGGAAGTGTGTTTCTTGAAAAAAAAAATTGCTGAGCGGATGCAAAAAATATGGCGCCCATTGGCACAGCTTCAACGTGCTGCCGTACCAGCATCTCCACTAATGGCACAGAGATAGTCACCTGCCTGGCAAGGATTTCTCAAATCGGTGGGCAATCTGTCACAAAAATGAGAAAAATAGGAAAAAAATGTCCTTGTATGCCTTAATGGTAGGAACCAAATCCCTGGGAAACCAGCATTTGAACCATCCATTGGTCCCAGTAAAGTTAAGAATTAAATTCAAAACCTCATTCATCATTCACATAGCCTCCTAGGGCAAAAGCCAATGATACCTATGTAAACTGTCCCCTCAGTATAGCTCCTCTAGAGTCCTTCATCAGCAATCTCAATTTCATGCAGCAAAGTTGGTTGAAATGACTCTAACTACTTTGGATACAAAATAAACTGTTCTTGTCCTTAACTAATTATGCTGTTTCAGCACTCCGAAATGACCAAACGGTAATATTCTAGCACTTTAAAACACTCTGTAAATAAATTAATAATTCCTCTATTGAGTTAGCCAGTCAGATTGATGGAGTCGCGATTTTAGGGTCTAATAGAAGATCATGCACTGTTTCCAGTGATGGTGAGATGATGGGTGGACAGAGGGTCACGATGGTGGCTGTGCTATGCCAATTTGCATCTCATCCTGAAATTTACTTGTGTAAGTCATCTTCATGCCTCCTTCACCTGCATCACTTCTTTTTCATTCATGAAAAACTTCAAGGCACTAGCGTATAGTCTGGACTTTATTTTCTCTATCTGGCTAAGTCATAGCATCACCCTGCACCTCCCTTGAATCTCAGACTGATCTTTAGTCCTTCTGTGAATTGAACTCAAACTTGTGGTTCAGATAATAAGACGCAAAACCCTATTGTAAGGCAAAGTGCCCAATAATAAGACAACTGTCGTCCTACCAGAACTGCTAAACCATGATGCAAACTATACCAAACCACAGATGGACCCCGGCCTGCAAATGGGGACGTATATTCTTCAGATAGGCTGATTGCTGGAGTCCACTGTTAGAACCAACTCAGTAACTTATCTACTCTGCTTTCATACCAAAAGCAAGCAAACCTTTACACCAACACCACCCAACTCCATGGCACTTTGTGTCCTGCACTCAACAGAAAGATAGGTAGAGCCTGGAGACACACACGCAGGTCAGAGCACAGATATATGATGAATTGTCCTGAAACCTGATGCAATAATAATAGTTCATCTGATGAGCCTGAAGCTGTCTTCTGTGTCTGGCTACACCTCGCCATGAGCCTATGGCTTGAGCAGCTGGTGAATCTCTACGTCCAGGCTTCATATGCAGGATCTTCTCTTATACCAAAGCCTCACCCACATCAAGAATCCCACTTCTGCAATCCTGCAATCAAGAATGTGATTAACCTCAACCACTCATCCTGCTGAATATTCATAACGTGATTGAGAATAAGCCAGCTCCCACAGGTTCTGCTCTGTTTTCCAATCCCGAGTCATCCCCGCATTGAGCTGCCTCCACAACCCAAGGCCCTACAGCATGTGGTGCCCTCTTGACTCTCAGTGATGTACATTATGACATCTAGAGCACCAGGAGTGCATTGGAGCCTAGAAATTGTCTCTTCTTGAAGGAATCTTTGAATAATAAAGTGAGTGTGATTTATACAGGAATATATATGTTTAATTAAACCTGGTCAAGAAGCGAAGCAGCGACACAGCACCGACCAGCAGGTAGGGTCTCGACTGACAAAAATCTATTCAACTTCACCTTAAGATTCCACAGTGTGCTAAAGCATTCAGGGAATGCCGGCTTGAGAAATGCACAGGGGACAGAAGCATGAGGACATATGAGACATATCAATTCTCCCTTTCTAATCATATAGGAGCCATAAAAGGTATACAGCAATACGTTGGAAAAGGAAATGCAAAACAGGCTGCACTTTGGAAGGGAGATATATGCGAAAAGGACAACATTTCCAGTAATGTCTTTTTTCCCTCTCTTTTGGATCCATTTCACAGGGAGACGAATGAAGGAAAGGAGAGGAAGAAGAGGGTAAGACTCATTTCTTAAAGTCATGGTTTTCATCAGATGAGGAGGAGCGAAATAGAGACAGAATGAGGGGACTGAGAAAGAGAGAGAGCTGCCAACAGCCTCAGTGACAAATTGACAAATGTGAGCTGGTGAGCTGCAAGGGACTAATATCACAGTAAGAGGAAGGAAGTGTGTCAGTGCCAAGCTGTCTTGAGGGTATTTGCGGACATTGTGGGGGCTCATTTAAGAGTTATTTGCATAAACCTGCCTTAGTCTGCCCCTAAAATACACAGGTGATACACCACCTTCCTGAGACACCTGAATGCACTGTCTCTTAACCACTTTGTGTGCATGTCTGTCGTTTCGTCTCCTGAGAGCACTGACTTCGCATAGTGGTACAAAGTTAAAAATCTGCAATTATCTGTAGCTGTTGTTTATTGCATCCTACTGTTTCAATATTAGTTTATAATCTAAAGCCTGTAGCAAAAGCATTTGATGAGCACACAACAGAGAAATGACCTGTGTTTGTTCTCCAAATCATCACAGTTAACAATTTGGATGAAAACACAGGCAGCAAGCCTCTCCTGTGACTCGCATATTCCTATATTATTAGCTAGGTTTTCTGAGGTCACACTGTGACAAACTCCCACGAAAAGACTGCTCGGCTGCAGAAGATGAGCCGTACCTGCAGAAGATAACTCTACCTAGCTAGATATTCTAAAACATTTCAGGCGCTTAAGAAAATGTATCTAATCGCTCGACCTAAATAGGAATAGGTTTAGCGAAGGACCCTGAAACCTCCAACAGTTGAAATCATCCTGGCTTTGCCACATGATCAGAAGGTCACTGAATGGCAGATTCCAGAATTAGTCTGGGAATCAGACAGGACATCATTGGAGCAGCGCAATTTAGGCTCCACCCTCCATCATGGCACTTTTCAACTTTTTGTGGTCCGCCATGTATTTTGACCATCAGCGAGTCCACTGAGAGTGCTTCATGTTTTGCTTGACACACATTTCCCATCAGAGCCACAGGCTCTGCTTTGCAAGGACGTGGGTCCAAATTGAACCAGTAACCACAGATGAGGGTGACTACTGCACTCTCCAATCCCATTATATGGAGACCAGGGTCGGACTGGGACAGAAAATAGTCCAGGCCACCAAAATAAAAGTGGCCCTATTAGTGCATCAGGTAGCTAAACAAGTGGTGCACCTCAGCAAATAGGGCAGTTTTTAACTTTTGGAAACACTATTGGTGTTTTGTAATGTATTCATGCATTTGTGTTTGATACTAGCAATGTTTGGGATAATATCAGTCAAATCAAAAGTAAAAACCTGTCCACCAGACCATAAAACAGGCTCACGAACCTCCAAAAAACCATTCCACACACTATCTTATCAGACCAGCCCCTCGGGCACTGCCTGATTGCCCTATAAGCCAATCCAACCCTAAAGGATACTGACATTCAGTCAAACTTAATTTGATAGGGTTGTGTAGTTCCCACTAATACGTAGGACCTGTGCATTTGTTGGACAACATAAACTTTGGGTGAGGTGCCTAGACTGATTCCGGGCACCCCCGCAGGATATGTTGGCCCAAAGACCAGCTAGCTCACAGTGCCACCACAAGCCCCCCTAACCTTACCAGGGAACGAATAGTTTCTGGCAACACTGAACATGACAACCCTGACCCCTCATGGATCGTGGAAACAGATCAGAATCTTTCGCTCAGTCACTCGTGCTTACTTGTGCTCAAAGAAATATACAGAGAATACACAGTGGGATGTTTTCAATATATTTATTGAACCAACGTTATTCTTGTGTAGAATACATGTGCTGTGATAATCAGTGGACAGAAGCAGATGAAAGTGATTACAAGCACCAAAAGAGTATATAGTTTCTACCATGGTGCTAAAACAGCGTATATATGCAGGCATATGATACAAGGCAGTAATCGGGCTTACTCCTACTATTGGAACCCTACTCTGGGTGTACCTAGAGTGTGTGTAGGTGTAGGGCCAAGAATCCCCCCAAGGGATGATTCAACCCCATTACCTGGTGGGAGAGAATGTAGGACCCCATCTTGGTCATGAACTGGACACCCCTTACGGAGATGTCAGACCGCTGCGTGGTGAAGTCTCAGTATGCAGGGACCCTCAGTGACAGCTGAAGTGCCTCCTCTGCTAACCTTTTGGGATGCTCAATATTTATAATAGAAAGCATCCTTGTGATTTACTTATAGATTAGCAATGTTATGGATATGTAGATAGCCCTGTCGCCCCGTTGATGAAGATAGAACAACATTTGTGCATTGTGTGTTAAAAGGCCTTGTATATGGTGTTCGAAACATCGTGATAATGTTAAGCGAAGCTAGATGTATAAACAGAAGTAGTTTCAGAGAAACTAATCCAACATTATCACACACGTGAATATGTGCAAAAGATCACAGCAGAAATGTTATTGTGCAAACTTAGGACAATGTAAGAAAATGTGCAGCTTCATTGCTTGGGTCTAACCCGGGCACATAACAATAGTTTAGGAGCACAAACCATTTTTCCTGTACCACTAGTGAGGAAAAAAGTCTACAGCCCCCTAAAGTCTGCTAAGCACCTCGTAAATAGGTCCCTTTATGTAACATCTTTATTTGTTGTGTTTGGGTCCATGTCTCTTTTTCATGGGAACTGAGTGTCAAATGTCTTTTATGTTCCTCAAGGTTCTTCCATACAGGGCTTGGAACCGCTAACCCCAAGTCAGCACAATGCCACAAAAACAGGATGATTAGCAACCCTGTGTTATTATGCTTGACCTAACCTATGATCCAGAATGTTACCACAAGGGAGAATATAACAAACAAACACTCTGAGACACTTTAAACATGCCTATGTCAATGTGGAATACTCTGCTAAACCAGTTTCCATCGATTTAAGGCGGAAAAGGAATGATTACAAGTAAAATAAAGGGCCGCAATAATGCCTGCAAAATTTCCATCTTTGTGCTGCAAAATTTCCATTTTGTGCCACAAAATTTTCAAATCCATGCCACAATATCCTGGGGGGCGGGGGTCTGACAAGAGCCATGTTCAAAACAAGGCCCTTCAATGGATTTTTTTCTAGCTGGAAGGAGAGGGAATTATCCAATATAATGTTCACTCTTGTAGCAGCTTCCATTTCAATACTACATTACTTGTACTTAAACTGGTAACATATACAATTCATTTATAGAAAAAAGTATCTCACAATATCCCTTTGGCCTGTCTTTTTTACAGGAATAGTTCCTTGCTACAACTAGACTTTACTGGGATCCCTTCCCACACAAAGCTACTTTGACAGAGTTAAACACCCGTCTTCATTTTAAATCTTCACAAGGTGTTAGCAGGTGAGGTTTCACACCTTTTCCCGCCCCCTGGTTACACATTCAAAGGAATGTGCAATTATGTTAAATTCGTATGGATTTTTGCTTCATTACACTGGTTCTCACACCAGGCGCACAGATGCATAATCTTTACATTTCTAGTTTCTTTGATCAATCAATGAATTTAACTAATTTTGTCTTTAAGAATCAGTATTCAGCTGCCTAGGATGGCAAAAACGTATAAGAAGTGTACTTTTTCTATATACATTCTACCTTTTTGGAATTATCTGCTATCTAACTGCATTTGACACCTACCTTTTTTAGTGTTTTGGAAATAACATCAGACCCACCTTTTTAAATGTGAGTAGAAGCTGTTGCGCCTTCTCTGTGACCCTTTATAGCATGTGTGGTGTGCCTTCAATGCACCTAGGTGTATGGAACCCGCAGTTTAGTCGGTAAGTTTGGGGTCCATGCCGTGGTTCCTAATTCAGACCCAATCCTTTAATCATATATTAAATACTCTGATATTCCCAAGAAACCTCCTGATGTACTGTAGACAGCTCAGAGTCAGGCTGAAAGATTATTTGGGTTGTTTAGTGGGAGTACCGCTGTAAATTGTTGTTGCTCTGAACCCATCAAACGTGTGGTTCCTCACTCTCTACATAGTGTTAGGAGTGAGGCAGTCAGACTGGCAGAGATTCCAATAGCTCTTCCAGCATGAACCTTTGACTTGACAGTCCATCCGCCACACGTCCATCACTAGCTTTCCTTTTTTTCCCCTTTTTTTTTTCAGAGTTTTATATAGCGCGAACTTGACCCGAAGCTAGCAGGTATCAGAGCACTTTACATGAGCACCAGTTGCATTACATAAGGACACATTAATTTTTTGTTAGGCACAGGGAGATTAAGTGATATGCCCAGAGTCACAGGATGTTCAGCGTCGTTGCAGAGACTCGAACCTGGTTGCCCAGATTTGAGGTCGACCGCCCTAGCCGTTAGGCTATATCCTCTCCTCTTTCTTGCCTGGAAAGGCCATGTGAGGCATGGCGGTCCTGGGTAAAGGAAACACAATGGCCCCAAGGTGCAGGAGCACAACTCCCAGTAAGTCAGGATCATTGATATTTTTATCTTCAGAAACAAACCCCCGCTTTGGGGTGTGTTTCTTGAAATAAAAAGATTTTGCTGAGCGGATGCAAACAATATGGCGCTTATTGGCATAGCTTCATTGAACTGCCACACCAGCATCTCCACAAATGGCATAGATAGCCACCTGCCAGGCAAGGATCTCTCAAATCGGTGGGCAATCTGTCACAAAAATGAGAAAAATAGGAAAAAAATGTCCTTGTATGCCTTAATGTTAGGAACCAAATTCCTGTGTATCCAGCATTTGTACCATCCATTGGTCCCGGTAAAGTTCAGAATTAAATTCAAAATCTCATTCACCATTCACATGGCCTACTAGGGCAAAAACCAACAATACCTATGTAACCTGTCCCCTCAATATTGCCCCGCTAGAGATCTTTCATTAGGAATCTCAACTTGATGCAACAAAGTTGGCTGAAAGGACTCTAACTACTTTGGATACTAAATAAATTGTTCTTATCCTTCATTATGCTTTTCCGGCACACCGAAATGACCTAAAGGCAATATTGTAGCACTTTAAAAAACTCTGTAAATAAATAAATAATTCCACCATTGAGTTAGTCAGAAAGATTGATGTGGGCGAGATTTCAGAGAACAATAGGAGTTATGCACTGTTTCCAGTGATGGTGAGTTAATGGGTGAACGCAGGATCACACTGGTGCCTGTGCTGTGCCAATTTGCATCTCATCCTTAAATTTACTTGTGTAAGGTATCTTTTTGCCTCCCAAGCCTGTATCGCTTCTTTTCCATTTCATTAAAAACTTCTTCAAGGCACTAGCATATGGTGTGGACATTATTTTCTCAGTCTGGCTAGGTCATAGCATCACCCTGCAGCTCCCTTGAACCTCAGCCAGACCTTTAGTCCTTAAATGAATTGAACTCAAACTTTCAAGAACTGTGCTTCAGAATAAAACCATATTATAAGGCCAAGTGCCCAATAATAAGGCACTGTTGTCCTACCAGAACTGCCAAACCATGATGCAAACTATACCAATCCACAGACAGACCCAGGCCTGCGAATGGGGCCGTTTGTGCTTCAGATAGGGTGATTGCTGGAGTCCACTCTTAGAACCAACTCATTAACTTACCTAGTCTGCTTTCATAACAATAGCAAGAGAAATTTTACGCAGACACCACCCAGCTCCACTGCACTTTGCCTCCTGCACTCAACAGTAAGATAGAGCGTGGAGACACACTTACAGGTCAGAGCACAGTATATAAAAACCAAATATAAGATGGAAAGTCCTGAAAACCTGATGCTATAATGATAGTTCATCTGATGAGACGGAAGCTAACTTCTGCAGGGCCGGACTGGGAACCAAAACCGGCCCTGGCAAAGTGCTCAGCCGCCCCCACCTCCCCCCGGGGGATCGGGGTGCGGACAAGCTGTTTGCCAGGGCCGGTTCCGGCCGATTTTGTTACAGGGGCCGATATTGCAGCTATACTGCAAAAACGGCCCTGAAACAAAAACGGCCCCCACCCTGGCGGCCCACCGGGGAAACGCCCTGTGCCCGCTACAGCCAGTCCGGCCGTGGCCTTCTGTGTCTGGCTACTCCTTGCCATGAGCCTATGGCTTGTGTGACTGGTAGATCTTTTCCTCCAGCCTTTATATACAAGATCTTCCCTCACCAAACCTCACCCACATCAAGAATTCCACTTCTGCAATCCTGTGCTTCAAGAATCTGGTTAGCCTCAACCACTTATCCTGCTGAATATTCATAACATGAATGAGAATAAGCTCCCACAGGTTCTGTTCTGTTTTCTAATCCCCAGTCACCCTTGCATTGAGCTGCCTCCACAACCCATGGCCCTCCAGCATGTGGTGCACTCTTGACTCCCAGTGATGTATTCTATGACATCTAGAGCACGAGGAGTGCATTGGTCCCTAGAAATTGTCTGTCTCTTTTTGAAGGAATCCTTGAATAATAATGCGAGTGTGATTTATGCAGGAATATAAATGTTTAATTAAACCTGCTCAAGAAGAGAAACAGTGACACAGAACCGACCAACAGGTAGGTTCCAGTGGCACAGTGTGCACAGGACTCGCGTCTGGGCATACCCGTCCCACCTAATGCGACACACTGAAGTATACAAACAGTGATTGAAGCGAACGCTTGAATGCATTTCAGCCACTGGTAAATACTCAGAGTCGCATTCCAATCCATCGTATTTTGCACACCATGCCACCTTAGTTTTGACCCAGCCATATGCAATTCACTCTTAACTCTTTTCCAATGGGAACAGTCAAGCCTGAACAGCCCGGCCAGGTCCTCTCTGAACCTGAACGCAAGCAACCCAATTTGGCTGCTCACATGAACATGCATACAATTTACAAATATACAATTAATGCTTGTGATCTTTCCTAAGGGTAATCTGATGCCCCACAAGTAACTTCTAAACTTCTGCATAGCGCACATATAAGCGAGAATTTCCTTCTTGATAACAAAGTATTGTTGATCTGTATCCCTAGAGACTTGAAAAGCAAATGAACAACTACTCTTCTGTGAGACAACAGCTCTTTACCTAAGTTCACAGGCACCATCATTAACACAAACCAGCAAATCTAGGAAATGGCTCCTCAACCCATACAAAACTAGTTTTCCTTTTTTTATCATACTGGTTGTAGGCTCATCAAATGAGGCAAATTAAGGTAAATATTTCAAATAAAAGTCAAAAAGTCAACTGAAGGACATAACCTGTGCACTGTCGTTTGGAGCAGGACCATTTTCAATGGCCTTTCACCAACCCCAGTCTAAGACTGTTGCTTTCTTCACCAATGATGTACCCAAGGTATTCCAATTGTTTCTGACAAAAGTAAATTTGTCATCCCTCAATCCCAATCCATTTGTCAGAAGATGTCGAACATCACACACCCTATCATTATGTTCTTGCCAGTACTTGCCTAAAAATAGGATATCATCCTCAAAAGCCAACACTTCTTTCATACCATTGAGAATTCACTTCATTACGCACTGTGAGTTTCAGCTTAAATGGCATCTTCTTACATTGAAAGACGCCATCTAGAGTGACAAATGCCATAAGATGAAGTGATACTGGAGCAAGTGCGATTTGATGATATGCTGAGCGCAAATCTAGTCGGTGGCTCCCTCCAGACTTGTCATGAGATCTTCAATCTAGTAAGCAAATTTTCTGTGAGATTGTGACCAGCCATTCCCAATCTTTCTTTGGCACGCAGATGCGCGAGTCCACTGTAAGGACCCACGTCTCTTAAACTACTAAATGAATATACACCAAATCACAACAAGCACATTTTCTGGACCAACATCTAGCTTTCTGGCAAATTTGGTGGCATTCCGTTCAGCAGTACAGGATGTAGTCGTGTTCAAAAATCCCTATGGGAAAATGAATGGAGAAAATTTGTTTTGGAACCCTCCTTTTTTTCTGGGCCCCCGCTTGACGGATAACCGCAAAACGTTCAATGCATCAGCTGAACTGACTAAAGTATAAGTTTTGAAAATGCTGTGATGATTTGTCAAGTGGTGCCAAAGTTATTGGCGAAACATAAAATGATCTTCCGTAACTATAACTACCAACCAGTGACCGCCGATAAGTCATATATATATATTCACTAAAAAAAACAAAAGGTTACAGGGACGTTATAGTTAGGAAATAGAATTCAAAGAAACATACAAATTTACTGAGAAAAAACAAAGGTTACAGTAACGTTATTGTTAGGCTCAGCTTATACATGCACAAAAACATAGCAATTCAGCAGTTATAGTTACCTGAGCTAACTATAACTTATGCCCCTGCAATGCACTGCTTATGACCTCACATATTACATCACTCATGACATGGTCAGTGACATTACTCATGACATCACTGATGACATCTCAAATTACATCACTGATGACATCATCCAGTGATTATGTGTGTTTTATAAAAGTTATTGAGTGTTAAACATATATGCAAAGGTACTAAGAAGTTAAATTAATATACATTGTATACTACTACTGGGTGATACTATTTCTAACATATATTATGTCAGTGCCTGTGTGACTGTGTGCATCCGTGTGTCAGTAGGTGTGTGAGTGGCTGTATGGGTGTGTGAATGGTGGTATGGGTGAGTGAGTGGCTCTGTTGAGAGGCTGTATGGGTGAGTGAGTGGCTGTATGGGTGAGTTAGTGCATGTGTGAGCGACTGTATGGGTGTGTGAGTGGTTGTATGGGCGTGTGAGTGGATGTGTGAGTGGTTCTAAGGATGATGTCATCAGTGATGTCATTTGAGATGTCATCAGTGAAGTCACTGACCATGTCATGAGTGATGTAATATGTCAGGTCATAAGCAGTCCATTGCAGGAGCGTAAGTTATAGTTAGCTCAGGTAACTATAACTGCTGAATTTCTATGGTTTAGTGCATGAATAATCTAAGCCTAACTATAACGCCCCTATAACCTTTGGTTTCTTAAGTACATTTCTATGTTTTAAAAAAATCTATTTCCTAACTATAATGTCCCTGTAACCATTGTTCTTCAATGGATTTCAAAGGTTTTTCAAATTGTATTTCTAAAGTATTTTGTCCCTGTAATGTTCAGTTCTTTGAGTTAATTTCTAGGATTTATTTTTAATAAAAAGTATATTACAATTTATTTTGATTTTTAATTTAGCATTTTTTTTAACTGTAGGCATTTTTTATTAATATACTTTATATATGTTTTAAAAGGTAAAAATGGCATACATGCCTAATGTAAAATATACAATGTTTTTGTAAATGTAATTATACAAGTGTTATCTTTTATTAAATTATTTTTTGGTTCCAAGGTAGCTCTGCAAGTCCAAAAACATAGACGGGACCACAAGTACTCTATGGCTTTTAATTCCAATCACCTAATTGGAATGAATCCACGAAGTCGGATCTGTGGATTCACAGAAAATGTTAAAGCTTATTTCACATATGTACCTCCCTCTACTGTCATTAATGACATTAGTGTGAACATATTTACACGTTTATATATGGCCCCCTATAACTGTTTTTCAAGAAAGTTACTCATTTTATGAGTTTTGAGAATCCCATAACCTACGGACTGGAATCACGAATTCACTCGATGACACACCCAAACCTTGCCTTTTGATTGGGTTCAGTTGGACCCCACCCATGAACATGTAAAACCGCACCCAAAACCTGTTATTTCTCCAGTGAACTCTGTAGAAAGAGGATTGAAAACTAGTGGTGCTCTGCTTTCATAGAATGACTGAAGCTTCATCTTTGGCCAGGATGAACATTTAGAATCTGTTAAGAATGAGGAGGAAAATACACCCCCTGCAAGAAAACAAAGTGATGTGTGGAAGCATTTTACAATACCTTCAGGGAAAAAGAAGGTTACAGCCAAATATATATACAGTGCAGTATTCGTGGCAAACAGTAATCCTGGGGCACTGCCAAGACGTATTCACATGGGACAAGTTCCATTTGGAAGCAATTCATGAAAGGTTCAACAACCAGATGATGCAGGAGAAAGCAGGTGCTGCATGACAGTCCACCTCTGCAGCACCCTTGGGAGAACCATCATCAGCTGCAGTCATTACAATACCACTTGCCTGTGAACATTTGAGGGAGATGGTTACTCAGTGTGCGAAATACCACATGCTTCTCGCTGTAAAACTTTGTGTGGGTGCATTTTCCTTTTTTTTTTACTGTTCTCAGGTTCTATACTCATACACCATAAATGATGTACTGTTGAAAGAATCATCATTGAATAGAGGGGAAAAACAATCATAAAGATTGTAGAAAAAAAACTGCACACTATGGGGCCGATTCCGATTCTAGCCGGAAATCTCTCCGACCGAGCCGGACCCGGAGAGAATTCCGACCGAATCGGACCCTAGCAGTCCGACCGGACGAGTACGATGCATTCACATGCTATCGGACTCGATTCGGTCGGACTCCCATTGAAGTCAATGGGAGCCGGTCGTACAACGCGTACGCGGGCTCCCATTGACTCAATGGGTGCGAGGCGAACAAGGGCACCCCCTACAGCGGGTACGCGTCCATGCGCATCGCGGCATACATGCAAAGGTAGGGGGACCCATGGGTCCCCCTGTGTGCGACTCACGCACCTACGCGTACAGGGGGTCCGACGCGGACCTCCAAAGTCCGGCTCCGACAGCTCTTTCGAGCCGGACGGCGCGAGTCGGTCGGACTGCTCACGGCGCGCATCGTACTTACCCGGCCGGGAAACGTCTCCATAGCGCGGTGCGAGTCGTGTCCGTGCGAGTCGGTCGGAGCGTGTTGAAGCCGCGTACGAGTCGGTCGGCGATTTCGCGGGAGCTTGCATCGTACTCGCTCGGCCGGACCCGCGTACGATTCGGTCGGGAAACAGGGCTCCAAATTGGATCCGGTAAATCCGAATCCGATTCGGAGCACTACCGGCCGAGATCGGAATCGGCCCCTATGTGTGTGTAGGTAGGTGTTTGCATGTGTAAATGGGTGTGTCACTGACTGTATGGGATTTTGAATGGGTGTGTGAGTGTATGTGAAGGTCTGTCAGTACCGGTGTGAATGATTATATAGGTGTGTGAGTTCACGTATGAGTACCTGTTTGGGTGTATTTGTGCTAAATTGGTAATATATATTTTTATAACTTTAAAATAGCATTTTATTATCACATTACAATACAATTTAAACCAAACAATTAACAAATAAACATAACATAACTTATTTAACTATTGACAAATACAGGAACACACCTTAACTTCTGATTAGCTGCACTAGGACCCCACCCATGTACTTGCAGTGCTGCTATCTGTTTACCTTACAACTTCAAATTTGATAAATATGATTGTATGCCAACGTGGCACAAATGAGTACTGCTATCATCATGGTGAGCTCAAGCGTATGTTGCAAAATTTAGGAACACCAGCTTGGTTTCTAACCCTCAATTGTGCGTATATCAATGGGATGACTTACATGACCTTTGAGAGATGAAAACTCTAACATTAAAGGCATCAAATTCAAGACACCAGGAGAATGTAAAGATAGAGTTCTGTATTTGCTAAGTTTGTTCAGTGTAACATCTGGGGCAAACAATTATAAAGAGAGACTGGTAAAAAGTATTTCTATAGGACAAGTTTCAAGTGAAATCATACACGAAAGGACATACAATCACTGGATGCATGAGAAGGCAATTGGAGGAGACAAACACTCACCATTTGTTGAGGTCTTGAGGGAACCTTCAAATGTTCAACAAATAACAATACCAGCTTACTGCAATAAGTTATCTGAGATGAAACCAAAAAATAAACAAATAAACATAATATAACTTATTTACATATTCACAAATACACTTTTGTGCACAAGTACTTCAAATAGATGCAGGTATGTATTTAGACCAGCAAGGACAACCTGACCCTGTACTGAATGGGTAGGAAGAGATGCCACCTCCAAAAAAGGAGTAATGTTTGGAAATAGTTTAATATCCCTTCATGTGAGAAAAAGGTTAGTGCTAAGTGTATCCAGCACAATGTCTGCAGCAAGCAATTATTGAGACACACTGTGAAGAAATATTCCCATGAGACAAGTTCCATCTGGAAGCAGATCAAAACTATCCATAAATGCATGTACCATTGCATGATGTGGGAGAAGGCAGGTGCAGCAGGACAACAAGCATTATCTGTAGTAGCCTCAGGAGCATGATTGTAACTGGCTTTCACAACTGTTCCAGCTTTCTGTGACAATTTACCTGAGATGGTCACTCACTGTGGCAAATGCCAGATGCCTATAGATAAAAGACGTTGTTTGTGGCTGCATACCTTGATACAGTGAAGAATCACTGTTGTTTAACCCCTTCGCTGCTAGGCCTTTTCCCCTCCTGTGCTAAGCCTTTTTTTGGCTATTTGGGGTAGTGCGCGCTTAGGCCCCTGTAACTTTTTGACCACATAAGGTATCCATGCCAAATTTGCGTCCTTTTTTTCTAACATCATGGGGATTGTAAAGGTACCCAGGGTTTGTGGATTCCCCTGGAGGGGACCCAGAAATTAGTCAAAATACAGCTAAATGTTGTTTTTTTGGGGAAAAATGCGAAAAAGGGCTACAGATGAAAGCGTCTTGATTTTTCCCTGCAAATGGCATCAAAAAGGGGTTGTGGGGATGAAATCACCATTTTCCCAGCTTTCAGGGACAAGCAGACTTTTGTCAGAAAACCAACTTTTTTACACAGTTTTGGCATTTTTCTGGGACATAGCCTATTTTTGCTATTTTTTGTGCTTTCAACCTCCTTCCAGTTAATGGTAGAAATGGGTATGAAACCAATAATGGATCCTGGAAAGCCATACATTTCTGAAAAGTAGACAAAATTCTGAATTCAGCAAGGGGTCATTTGTGTAGATCCTTAAAGTTTTCCTTATAGAAACTAACAGTTAAATAAAGGAAAAATTGAAAATTAGTTGAAAAAAACAGCCATTTGTGTCAACGTTTTCACCTGTAACTTCTTCTAATTATGACAGCTATTTGAAGGCAATATACCGTTATATCCGCTGGACCTTTCTGGTTGTGGAGATATATAGGACTTGTAGGTTCACCAAGAACCCGACGAACCCAGAGCCAATAATTGAGCAGCATCTTGCAATGGTTTTTTATTATGTACCGGGTATATAGCAATTATTTTGGGAAAATGTATACATGGAAAAATTGTTATGAAAGACACCTATGTATTTCTGAAATGGGAACAAAATGTAGATTTTAGAAACAGTAGATATTTGCACATTTCCGAAATTGGGAGTACCCATACTAGCATGAGAATTATAGGTCATTTTTCAAAATGACTTATTTTTTACACATTGTCTTTCATTTGGAAGGCAGAAATGCATCGAAAGTCAATAGGTAATAACAGTTGCTCTACAATTCTGTGTTACCCTAAGTCTCCCGATAAAAATGGTACCTCACTTGTGTGGGTAGCCCTTGTGCCCACAACAGGAAATGGCTCAAAATGCAACGTGGACGTACCACATTTTCACAATGAAAAATTACCCTTTTTTGCAAAGTGCCTAGGTGTAGTTTTTGAACCCTAGCTCTGCCGGCACCTAGGGAAACCTAGCAAACCTATACATTTTTGAAAACTAGACACCCAGGGGAATCCAGGATGGGGTGACTTGACTGCCTCCCACCAGGTTCTGTTACCCAGAATCCCTTGCAAACATAAAAAATTGTCAAAAAAACACATTTTCCCCACATTTCTGTGGTGGAAAGTTCTGGAATCTGCATGGATCCACAAATTTCCACCCACCCCGCGTTCCCCAAAGTCTTACGAGAAAAATGGTACCTCACTTGTGTGGGTCGTCCTAGTGCCTGCGACAGGAAACTGTGCAAAACGCAACGTGGTCACACCTCAATTTCGCAGTGAAAAATGACCCTTTTTTGGCAAAGTGCCTAGCTGTAGTTTTTGAACCCTAGCTCTGCCGGCACCTAGGGAAACCTAGCAAACCTATACATTTTTGAAAACTAGACACCCAGGGGAATCCAGGATGGGGTGACTGGACTGCCTCCCACCAGGTTCTGTTACCCAGAATCCCTTGCAAACCTAAAAAATTATCAAAAAAAACACATTTTCCCCACATTTCTGTGGTGGAAAGTTCTGGAATCTTAGTGGATCCACAAATTTCCACCCACCCCGCGTTCCCCAAAGTCTTCCGAGAAAAATGGTACCTCACTTGTGTGGGTCGGCCTAGTGCCTGCAACAGGAAACGGCGCAAAACGCAACGTGGTCACACCTCAATTTCGCAGTGAAAAATGACCCTTTTTTGGCAAAGTGCCTAGCTGTAGTTTTTGAACCCTAGCTCTGCCGGCACCTAGGGAAACCTAGCAAACCTATACATTTTTGAAAACTAGACACCCAGGGAATCCAGGATGGGGTGACTTGACTTCCTCCCACCAGGTTCTGTTACCCAGAATCCCTTGCAAACCTAAAGAATTGTCAAAAAAACCACATTTTCCCCACATTTCTGTGGTGGAAAGTTTTGGAATCTGCGTGGATCCACAAATTTCCACCCACCCTGCGTTCCCCAAAGTCTTACGAGAAAAATGGTACCTCACTTGTGTGGGTCGGCCTAGTGCCTGCGACAGGAAACGGCGCAAAACGCAACGTGGTCACACCTCAATTTCGCAGTGAAAAATGACCCTTTTTGGCAAAGTGCCTAGCTGTAGTTTTTGAACCCTAGCTGTGCCGGCACCTAGGGAAATCTAGCAAACCTATACATTTTTGAAAACTAGACACCCAGGGGAATCCAGGATGGGGTGACTTGACTGCCTCCCACCAGGTTCTGTTACCCAGAATCCCTTGCAAACATAAAAAATTGTCAAAAAAACCACATTTTCCCCACATTTCTGTGGTGGAAAGTTCTGGAATCTGCGTGGATCCACAAATTTCCACCCACCCCGCGTTCCCCAAAGTCTTCCGAGAAAAATGGTACCTCACTTGTGTGAGTCGGCCTAGTGCCTGCGACAGGAAACGGCGCAAAACGCAACGTGGTCACACCTCAATTTTGCAGTGAAAAATGACCCTTTTTGGGCAAAGTGCCTAGCTGTAGTTTTTGAACCCTAGCTCTGCCGGCACCTAGGGAAACCTAGCAAACCTATACATTTTTGAAAACTAGACACCGAGGGGAATCCAGGATGGGGTGACTTGACTGCCTCCCACCAGGTTCTGTTACCCAGAATCCCTTGCAAACATAAAAAATTGTCAAAAAAACCACATTTTCCCCACATTTCTGTGGTGGAAAGTTCTGGAATCTGCGTGGATCCACAAATTTCCACCCACCCCGCGTTCCCCAAAGTCTTCCGAGAAAAATGGTACCTCACTTGTGTGGGTCGGCCTAGTGCCTGCGACAGGAAACGGCGCAAAACGCAATGTGGTCACACCTCAATTTCGCAGTGAAAAATGACCCTTTTTGGCAAAGTGCCTAGCTGTAGTTTTTGAACCCTAGCTCTGCCGGCACCTAGGGAACCCTAGCAAACCTATACATTTTTGAAAACTAGACACCCAGGGAATCCAGGATGGGGTGACTGGACTGCCTCCCACCAGGTTCTGTTACCCAGAATCCCTTGCAAACCTAAAAATTGTCAAAAAAACCACATTTTCCCCACATTTCTGTGGTGGAAAGTTCTGGAATCTGCGTGGATTCACAAATTTCCACCCACCCCGCGTTCCCCAAAGTCTTCTGAGAAAAATGGTACCTCACTTGTGTGGGTCGGCCTAGTGCCCGCGACAGGAAACGGCGCAAAACGCAACGTGGTCTCACCTCAATTTCGCAGTGAAAAATGACCCTTTTTGGCAAAGTGCCTAGCTGTAGTTTGTGAACCCTAGCTCTGCCGGCACCTAGGAAACCTACCAAACACACACATTTCTGAAAAGTAGACACCCGGGGCTTCCAGGGAGGTATGGCTTGCGTGGATCCCCCAACGTTTCCTTACCCAGAATCCCCTGCAAACCTCAATTTTAGCTGAAAAATCACTTTTTTCACACATTTGTGTGTGGGAAAGTGTGGCATCACTGGCCTCACACAAATTTCCTACCACCCAGCGTTCCCCCAGGTCTCCCGATAAAAATGGTGCCTCACTCGGGTGGGAGGCCCAAGTACCCGCGACAGGCAAGGGCCCACAACGTATTGAGGCGACCTCAAAATGGCCTATCACAAAACTACCTGGTTTTGCAAGGGGGTCCCATGACGTTTTGGCCCGGGGCTCGGCGGCCACCTAGGGAAACCTACCAAACCTACACATTTCTGAAAAGTAGACACCCGGGGGATTCCAGGGAGGTATGGCTTGCGTGGATCCACCAAAGTTTTCTTACCCAGAATCCCCTGCAAACCTGATATTTTGCTCAAAAAATCACTTTTTCGCACATTGTTGTGTGGTAAAGTTGTGGAATCATGGGGCTGACACAAATTTCCTACCACCCAGCGTTCCCCAGGTCTCCCGATAAAAATGGTGCCTCACTCGTGTGGGAGGCCCAAGTACCCGCGACAGGCAAGGGCCCACAACGTAGTGAGGCGACCTCAAAATGGCCTTTCACAAAACGACCTGGTTTTGCAAGGGGGTCACCTGGGTTTTTGGCCCCGTGCTCGGTAGCCATCTAGGAAACCTACCAAACCCACACATTTCTGAAAAGTAGACACCCGGGGCTTCCAGGGAGGTATGGCTTGCGTGGATCCCCCAACGTTTCCTTACCCAGAATCCCCTGCAAACCTCAATTTTAGCTGAAAAATCACTTTTTCACACATTTTTGTGTGGGAAAGTGTGGCATCACTGGCCTCACACAAATTTCCTACCACCCAGCGTTCCCCAGGTCTCCCGATAAAAATGGTGCCTCACTCGGGTGGGAGGCCCAAGTACCCGCGACAGGCAAGGGCCCACAACGTATTGAGGCGACCTCAAAATGGCCTATCACAAAACTACCTGGTTTTGCAAGGGAGTCCCATGACGTTTTGGCCCGGGGCTCGGCGGCCACCTAGGGAAACCTACCAAACCTACACATTTCTGAAAAGTAGACACCCGGGGATTCCAGGGAGGTATGGCTTGCGTGGATCCACCAAAGTTTTATTACCCAGAATCCCCTGCAAACCTGATATTTTGCTCAAAAATCACTTTTTCGCACATTGTTGTGTGGTAAAGTTGTGGAATCATGGGGCTGACACAAATTTCCTACCACCCAGCGTTCCCCAGGTCTCCCGATAAAAATGGTGCCTCACTCGTGTGGGAGGCCCAAGTACCCGCGACAGGCAAGGGCCCACAACGTAGTGAGGCGACCTCAAAATGGCCTTTCACAAAACGACCTGGTTTTGCACGGGGGTCACCTGGGTTTTGGCCCCGTGCTCGGTAGCCATCTAGGGAAACCTACCAAACCCACACATTTCTGAAAAGTAGACACCCGGGGCTTCCAGGGAGGTATGGCTTGCGTGGATCCCCCAACGTTTCCTTACCCAGAATCCCCTGCAAACCTCAATTTTAGCTGAAAAAAATCACTTTTTCACACATTTTTGTGTGGGAAAGTGTGGCATCACTGGCCTCACACAAATTTCCTACCACCCAGCGTTCCCCCAGGTCTCCCGATAAAAATGGTGCCTCACTTGTGTGGGAGGCCCAAGTACACGCGACAGGCAAGGGCCCACAACGTATTGAGGCGACATCAAAATTGCCTATCACAAAATGTTTTGGGCCCTTGCCTGTCGCGGGTACTTGGGCCTCCCACCCGAGTGAGGCACCATTTTTATCGGGAGACCTGGGGGAACGCTGGGTGGTAGGGAATTTGTGTCAGCCCCGTGATGCCACAACTTTACCACACAAAAATATGTGAAAAAGTGATTTTTTCAGCCAAATTTCAGGTTTGCAGGGGATTCTGGGTAGAAACCGTTGGGGGATCCACGCAAGCCATACCTCCCTGGAATCCCCCGGGTGTCTACTTTTCAGAAATGTGTAGGTTTGGTAGGTTTCCTAGGTGGACGCCGAGCCCGGGCCAAAACGTCATGGGACCCCCTTGCAAAACAGGTAGTTTTGTGATAGGCCATTTTGAGGTCGCCTCAATACGTTGTGGGCCCTTGCCTGTCGCGGGTACTTGGGCCTCCCACCCGAGTGAGGCACCATTTTTATTGGGAGACCTGGGGGAACGCTGGGTGGTAGGAAATTTGTGTCAATCCCATGATTCCACAACTTACCACACAAAAATGTGCGAAAAAAGTGATTTTTCAGCAAAATATCAGGTTTGCAGGGGATTCTGGGTAAGAAAACGTTGGTGGATCCACGCAAGTCATACCTCCCTGGAATGCCCCGGGTGTCTACTTTTCAGAAATGTGTAGGTTTGGTAGGTTTCCGTAGGTGGCCGCCGAGCTCCGAGCCAAAACGTCATGGGACCCCCTGCAAAACCAGGTCGTTTTGTGATAGGCCATTTTGAGGTCGCCTCAATACGCTGTGGGCCCTTGCCTGTCGCGGGTACTTGAGCCTCCCACCCGAGTGAGGCACCATTTTTATCGGGAGACCTGGGGATTGCTGGGTGGTAGGAAATTTGTGTCAGCCCCATGATTCCACAACTTTACCACACAAAAATGTGCGAAAAAGTGATTTTTTCAGCAAAATATCAGGTTTGCAGGGGATTCTGGGTAGGAAACATTGGGGGACCCACGCAAGCCATACCTCGCTGGACTCCCAGAGTGTCTAGTTTTCAGAAATGTGTGGGTTTGGTAGGTTTCCTAAGATGGCCGCCGAGCCCAGGGCCAAAAACCTCACTGGTGTGGGTGGTTCAAGTACCCGCAACAGGCAAGGGCCCAAAACGTATTGAGGAGACATCAAAATGATCTATCACAAAACAAGCTGGTTTTGCAAGGGAGTCACCTGGGTTTTGGCCCCGGGCTCGGCGGCCATCTTGGGAAACCTACCAAACCCACACATTTCTGAAAACTAGACACCCGGGGAGTCCAACGAGGTATGGCTTGCGTGGATCCCCCAACGTTTTCCTACCCAGAATCCCCTGCAAACCTCAAATTTAGCTGAAAAAATCACTTTTTCCATACATTTTTGCGTGGGATCACTGTGCCGGCACAAATGTCCTACCACCCAGCGTTCCCCTTGTTCTCCCGAGTAAAATGATACCTCACTTGTGTGGGTGGGCCAAAGGCCTGTGACTGGGAAGAGCCCAAAACATAGGGATTTAGGGTATAGCACCGAGAATTCTAAGCGCTATATTTTTTTAAAAATACGTTTTAGCCAGTTCTGCTTCGGACACCCACACAAGTGAGGTATCATTTTACTCGGGGAACAAGGGCAACGCTGGGTGGTAGGACATTTGTGCCAGCACGGTGATTCCACGCAAAAATATGTGGAAAATATGGTTTTTTCAGCTAAATTTGAGGGTTGCAGGGGATTCTGGGTAGGGAAACGTTGGGGGATCCACGCAAGCCATACCTCATTGGACTCCCAGGGTGTCTAGTTTTCAGAAATGTGTGGGATTGGTAGGTTTCCTAGATGGCGGCGAGCCCGGGGCCAAAAACCAGGTGCCCCCCAAAACCAGGTAGTTTTGTTATAGGTAGTTTTGAAGTCTCCACAATACGATTTGGGCCATTTCCTGTTTCAGCCACTATGCCTACCCACACAAGTGAGGTACCATTTTTATCGGGAGCCCTGGGGGAACGCAGGGTGGTAGGAAATTTGTGGATCCACGCAGATTCCAGAACTTTCCACCACAGAAATGTGAGGAAAATGTGTTTTTGGGACATATTTTTAGGTTTGCAAGGGATTCTGGGTAACAGATCCTGGTGAGAGCCAGTCAAGTCACCCCATCCTGAATTCCCCTGGGTGTCTAGTTTTCAAAAATGTATAGGTTTGCTAGGTTTCCCTAGGTGCTGGCAGTGTTAGGGTTCAAAATCTACAGCTAGGCACTTTGCAAAAAAGGGTCCGTTTTCACTGTGAAAATGTGGTGTGTCCATGTTGCGTTTTGGGCCGTTTCCTGTCGCGGCCACTAGTCCTACCCACACAAGTGAGGTACCATTTTTCTCGAAAGACTTTGGGGAACGCGGGGTGGGTGGAATTTTGTGGATCCACGCAGATTCCAGAACTTTCCACCACAAAAATGTGAGGAAAATGTGTTTTTTGGGACAAATTTTTAGGTTTGCAAGGGATTCTGGGTAACAGAACCTGGTGAGAGCCAGTCAAGTCAGCCCATCCTGGATTCCCCTGGGTGTCTAGTTTTAAAAATGTATAGGTTTGCTAGGTTTCCCTGGGTGCCGGCAGAGCTAGGAACCAAATTCAACAGGTAGGCACATTCCGAAAAAGTCAGTGCCTAGTGGGCTTTCTGCCGCCCTGGGGAGGGGGAAATCAAGGGCTATTGCCCCGATATGCCCCCGAGGGGGCAGAAAGACTGTGGCTATTCTTTTGGGGGTCGGGGGCATTGGGATGCCTATGCTGGTCAGCCCCCACCCCTCCGTGTAAAAAGCCAGCATAATCGCTGGCACATAGTGGGCTTTCTGCCCCCGGGGGCAGATCAGGGGCTACTGCCCCCATCTGCCTCCTGGGAGGGGCAGAAAGACAGTGACATCTTTTTGGGGTGGGTGGGGGCATTGGCATGTCCATTCTTGGCAGCCCCCACCTCGAACTTTGTAAAAAAAAAATCCCTGGTGGCTAGTGGGCTTTCTGCCCCCGGGGGCAGATAAGGTGCTATTGCCCCATCTGCCTCCCAGGGGGCAGAAAGACTGTAGCATTTTTTTGGGTTGGGGGCATTGACATGCAAATTCTGGGCAGCCCCCACCCCTACCTATATAAAAAAAAATCCCTGGCGCTTAGTGGGCTTTCTGCCCCCTCCCGGGGGGCAGATCAGGGGCTATTGCCCCCATCTGCCTCCTGGGGGGCAGAAAGTTTTTTTTTCTTTGGGGGTAGGGTGGGGGCATTTGCATGCCCATTCTGGGCAGCCCCCACCCCGGGCCTATAAAAAAATAATCCCTGGCATCTAGGTATGTTCTGAACCCCCGGGTGGGTGCAGATTGGTGGCCGCTGCCACCATCTGCCCCCGGGGGCAGAAAGACTGGAATTTTGTGGGGAGGGGTGGGGGCATTGGCATGCCCATCTTGGGCAACCCCCACCCCTAAATGTATCGAGGGGAAAAAACCTGGTGTCTAGTGGGCTTTCTGCCCCCGGGGGCAGATTGGGGCTACTGCCCCCATCTGCCCCCAGGAGGGGCAGAAAGACTGTACCTTTGCGGCGGGGTGGGGTGGGGGCATTGGCATGCCCATATTGGGCAGCCCCACCCCAAATTATAATTTAAAACAAATCCCTGGTATCTAGTGGGCTTTCTGCCCCCGGGGGCAGATTGGAGGCTACTGCCCCCATCTGCTCCCCAGGAGGGGCAGAAAGACTGTACCTTTGCGGCGGGGTGGGGTGGGGGCATTGGCATGCCCATATTGGGCAGCCCCCACCCCTAACTATAATTTTCAAAAAAATCCCTGGTATCTAGTGGGCTTTCTGCCCCGGGGCAGATTGGGGGCTACTGCCCCATCTGCCCCCAGGGGGCAGAAAGACTAATTTTGTGGCCGGGGGGATGGGGGCATCGGCATGCCCGCTTTGGGCAGCCCCCACCCCTAAATATAATTTAAATAGAAATCCCTGGTGTCTAGTGGGCTTTCTACCCCCGGGGGGCAGAAAGACTAATTATGCCAAAAATTGTATGGGGGAGCAAAGGCCCTTGCCCAGGGGCCGCTCCCCTCCCTGGTGCCTAGTGAGTGGATCCTGCTTGGGGATCGCCCTCCTAGGGCGATCCCCAAGCAGGGATCCACTAGTGAGGGGTACCATTGGAAAGGGGAGATTCTCCCTTTCCAACGATACCTCTCCTGAGTTTCTACGTGCTCAGGGGGCTGAGATAGCCCCTGAGCACGTAGAAACTGAAACTGTAATGAGCCTCTTGGCTCATTTCAGTTTCAGTTTCACTGAAATGAGATCAGCGCGACGTGCGCGCCGATCGTCATTTCAGGAAACCAGGGGCCTCGGGAGCTGGGGAAGCTCTTCCCAGCTCCCGAGGCTTTAGGGATGAAGGGAATCCCTCTGGTGCCCGCACCAGAGGGATTTCCTTGACTGGGTTCCATGACGAGCTGGACTCGTCATGAGCACACGAGCACTGTGTGCCATGACGAGTCCAGCTCGTCATGAGCATGGAAGGGGTTAATATTTTTATTTGCTTGCCATTGAAGCTTCATGTTTTTCGCAATCTGAAGCCAGTTTATTCTTCCCCCTTAAAAAACAACAGTACTTTTTACAACCATTTCACCTGGTCAAAGAAAGAGCTAACTGTGCTTTATGTTTATGTTCAATTCTCTGTTTAAGTGTTTATGAGTTTTTGTATGTATACATGTCACACAGCCCACATAAGTAAAATAAAACAATACCCATGAGCACTTGATTATTCTCAAAAGGGAATAAACCTACAAGGTGTTAAAGTTCATACTAGCAAATGTTTTACAATCTCATCTACAATACTAAAATGGAAATGAATGTTTAAATGAGTGTATGGGTGTGTAAGTGAGTATGTTGGTAGGTGCATCAGTGTATAATTCAGTGTGCAAGTGACTGTATGGTTTTTTAAATAGGTGTGTGATTGGCTGTATGGGTGGGTGACTAGGTGTATCACTGGTTATATGGAACTGTAAGTGAATCTGTAAATGATTGAACCTTAAAAGTATGTGTTACCTTTTACCTAAACAGTACCCTGCCTTTTGGGTTACTTAACACCTGCCAAGACATGTTTAAAGGGCTACTTGTCTGGATTGCTGTCTAGGAGTGTCAGTACTTGAGTACATATCTGAGTGAGTATATCAGTCCCTACGTGGGTATGTCACTGGATGTGTATGTAACTATGGGCCATATGTATCATTCCTAGTTTTTGCGATTCTCAAATAGCGATTTTTTGGGAATTGCTATTTGAGAATCGCAAAATCGGATGTATGAAACAAATCGCAATTCCCTAGCGAATCGCAAGAATTCTCAGAATTCTCTGTGAAAGCCCACATTGCGATTCCTTAATTGCGAATTCGCAATTAAGGAATCGCAAAATCAGGAGTCTGCCATTCAGGTGCAGCTTGATGACATCACAACCAGGAAGTGTGACTGCACAGCTGCACCTGATTGCCAGAAGCTCAGTCAGAGGCTGGGAGGAGAGTGAAGGAGAACAGCACTGCCATCCAGGGAGGCAAAATGAATCCACAGGAGAAGGAGAAGGAGGATGCAGGAAGGAAGAGAAAACCAAAGTTCAGTGAGAGGGATCAGGAAGTTCTCATAGAGGAGATGGTAGTCAGCCATGAACTCCTCTTTGGCAAAAAATCCCTGCGCGTGCCGGAGGCAAGGAAGCGGAAAATCTGGGATTCCATACAGGAAAAGGTGAATGCCATTGGCGTAACCCACCGCACCGTGGAGGATCTGCACAAGCGGTGGTATGATATGCGCCAAAGATCCAAAGAAAAGGTGGCAACCAGGCTGCCTGAGTCGAATAAGACCGGTGGCGGAACATCCACTGCAACAGACTCCACGCCCCATGAGGAGTTGGTGGAGTCCACCTTGCAACCCAAGAGCGTCAGTGGAGTGGCTGACCTGGACAGCTCCGACCCACCACACACCAGACAAGGTAAGTTGCATGCCATCTGTCCCCTGCCACTCCACCAATAGCACCCACACAGTTAGGACCCCCCAGTAGCAAATCAGTTGTGCAACTCCAGTACATGCTGTTGTGTACACCCTGAAATGCATCATGGGAGATGTAGTCACATGCACCAAACAGTGTTGCAATGAGACACAGCAAGGTAGTAACAATGCCAGTGAGTTAGGGAAGGGTAAAATCAGGCAGAGAGTACGTAGGTGATGCAAATAAGAAGTAGATTTATTCTCTCACAAAAGGAATTGCAGGACACTAAAACAAATGTCTGTGCTTCTGTCTCCACAGCACCACCGGTGAGGCAGGAGGGCAGTGCAGGGGCTGAGGAGGCAGACGACAACGATGAGCAGGCAGGGGATCAGGAGCAGGAGGTACAGACCCCTGAGATCCCTGTAGTACGCAGAAAGCGCAACATCGTGCCACCACTACCACAGTTGGAGGCAGACCAAGACGATAGCGGAGAAGAATCCCAGCCAGTCCCAGCACACCGGGCAGTCCGTCGCAGGCAACAGTCCCCTGACCCCCAGAGGGAAGGAGGGGGGAACAGGTGCAGGTCAAGGGCGTCCACCAGTGCTGGTGCTGAGGATCAGCAGTCCATGTTCGCAGGGCTGGAGGGCACCATGCTGAGGGTGCAGCGCCTGCAAGCAAAATCAATGAGATCAATGCAGCGTCAATTTGCCTCTTTAAACCATCACATGAGCGACATGAGGGATGGGTTCAGGGAAATGACCGGAGCAATACGCGAACTGTGTCCCGTGCAGAGGAGAGCCAACGCCCGCATGGACACATACAGCAAGGTGGTCAACCACCTGTGCACCGTCACGTCCCTGCTGTCACGTCGGTGTGTGGGCATGCAGGTTGAAATGGCACATAACAGCCAGGATGTGGCCAAGATCTTGGTGCAGGTGACACATGCCGTGGAACTGATGCAGGCGGCTGGCACAGGTGGGACAGGACCCCTGGGCACTCGGGAGAGTGAGGACCAGTCAAGCAGGAACAGCATGACCCCACCACCCCCTGAGACCAGACGGAGGAGCGGGAGGCAGGGGAGAACACATGATGACCCGGGGGAGAGCAGTGGCACCCACAGCGCGGTGCAACAGGCCGTGCCCGCAGGAGATGAGGTGGCATCTGGGAAGCATGGCAATGAGTCAGGTAACCCATTGCTGGGGACTGGAGTGTGTCGGACATCTTTGCTCTGTGACTTCAACATTTGCAAATATGAGTGGCACACATTAGGTGTGCGTCAGGCTGTGTGCCAGATTTATTCCTGCTATTCAAGGAATAAAAACACAGTTGTGCACCTATACATTGCATTGTGTCATCATTCCTCACCTAGAAATAGTTGCGCGTGATCTCCTGGCGCCTCTGGCGTCCGGCAGCCGCCCCGACACCACATGCTGGTCCTGCACGAGGAGCTGGTCCCTCATCATCAGAGGACTCTGAGCCGCTCAGCTCCACTGGGGTGCCCTTCCTTGTTGCTATGTTGTGGAGCATTGCACATGCGACCACTACCTTGCAGCAGGTCTGTGGGCTGTACTGGAGGGCACCTCCGCTCTTGTGTAGGCACCTAAATCGGCTCTTTAGGATGCCAAAAGTCGTTTCTATCACACTGCGGGTCGACTTGTGGGCATTGTTGTAGCGGCGCTCCGCAGCAGTGGCTGGATTCAGGTAGGGCGTCATGATGAAATCACGCACTGCATACGCGCTGTCCCCTGCAGGGTGCAAAAGAAATGGGTTACACACTGTCATCCCAACCAAGAGCTTTACTGAATGTGAGAATGTGAGCCATGTAGTTACCTAGCAAGTAGCCCGCGCCAAACTCCCCAGCCAAGAGGCGACGGTGTAGCCCACTGTGGCGGAATATGAATGAATCATGGGTGCTACCAGGATATTTTGCCACTATGTCCGTGATGACATGGGTGGCATCACAGACTACCTGGATATTCAGGGAATGATAGGACTTCCTGTTCCTGTACGCATATTCTGTCTGGGATGGGGGGGAGAGGGCGACATGGGTCCCATCAATGCAGCCAATTACATGGGGGAATTGGGCTATCTGATAGAACCCCTGCTTGGTTTGGTCGAGTGCCTGCTGCGTGTTAGGAAAATGGATGTGGTGATGCATCCTCTGCATCATGGCATCCAGGAAACTGTGAAAGAGGCGCGACAGGCTACTCTGTGTCACCCTTCCTGCTGCTGCTATCACCCCCTGAAAACTCCCAGACGCCAGCAGGTGCAGTGAGCACAGGACCTGCACATGGGTGGGGATGGTGCGTGTCCTGCGTGTGGGGTGCTCCAGCATGGGCTTTAGCTCCTCAATGAGTTCTAGGATGCTGTCTGGGTGCAGCCTGTACTTTTCATGGACCTCCTCCTCTGTTTGCTGGAACATGGTGATGCGTGCCCTGAATATCCTCTCCTGGCGTCTCCTTCCCTGGGCAGCAGCTCTGATCCTCAGTCTCCTAGCGATGATGTACAGCGCAGCCATTGTGAATGGCCATGTAGCATTCTGGGTCAGTTTATATAGGTTGCACCTGGTTACCACCTGCTCAGAGTTGGTGGTAATTGCGAGGTGCAAAATTGCGAATTTCGAAAAATCGCAATTAGCGATTTTTTAATACATTCCGTTTGCGAATCGCTATTTGCTAATACTTTATTTGCGATATTCGCAAATGAAGTACCGCAAAATGCGATTTCGCAGATTTATTCGCAGTTTCTGGCTCGCAGAGTTCTGCGAATCGCTATATTTGCGATTGGCAAATTTGCACTGCGATTTGCTTTCATACATCGCATTACGCATTTTTGCGATCGCAAACACTGGATTTTTGCGATTTGCAGTGTTTGTGAACGGAAAAGTGCTTGATACATATGGCCCTTTGTCACTATATGACTGTCTCTCAGTAACTCTATGGTCCTGTAAGTGTGTATGTAAGGGGCTGTATGGATTGCTTACTGGCTGTGTTAGTGAGAGTTGGTGTATTGAACTGTGTGTGCAACTGGCTCTTTTACTGCTGGATACATAAGTGCTGTGTGGGAGTGAATGTGTAAATGTCTCTGTCGCTGTCTGACTGGGTGTGTAAGTGGCTCTATGCTTTTATAAATAGGTCTGTGAGTCACAGTATGGGTGGGAGACTGGATGTGTAATTGGGCGGATGGGTCTGTAAGTGCACGTATAATGCACTGAAACTTAAAAGTACATGTCTTTTCCTTTTAAGCACATAGCACCCTGCCCTACGGGCTACATACAGCCTACCTTAGGGGAGACTTATATATAGAAAAGGGGAGTTTAAGAATTGGCAAGGGGTTTTAAATTCAAAGTCGGCCTAGCATTAAAACACATAGGCTCTGCAGTAGCAGACCCGAGACATGTTTAAAGGGCTACTTGTCTGGATGGGTGACTAGGAGTATCAGTTCTTGAGTACATATCTGAATGAGTGTATCAGTCCCTCTGTGGGTGTGTCATTGGGTATGTAAGTAACTATGTTGGCATATGACTGACTCTGTTAGTATCTCTATGGGTCTGTATATCTGTATGTAAGTGGTGGATGGATTCCTTACTGGCTGTGTTGGTGAGTGTTGGGGTATGTAACTGTGTGCGCAACTGGCTCTGTTACTGGTGGACACATAAGTGCTGAGTTGATATGTGGGTAAATGTGTAAGTAGCTCTGTCATTGTCCGACTGGGTGTGTGAGTGGCTCTATGCTTTTGTAAATAGGTATGTGAGTAGCTGTATGAGTGGGTGACTGGATGAATAGTTGGGTGTGTAGGTGTGTAAGTGCATGTGTAGCTGACTGTCTGAGTGCTGGGTACATGAATGTCTGTGCAGGTATGTGAGTGGGTGTGCCAGTGCCTGTATGACTGTGTAAATAATTTGGTAAGTGTATGTATAGGAGAGTAAATGGGTGTTTGAATGGTTTTATGGATGTGTGACTGAGTGTGCAGTCACTGTCTGGCTATATGAGTGGTGGGTACATAGGTGCTTTTGTGGGTGTTTAACTGGGTGTGTAAGTGCCTGCCTGACTGCCTGAGTTGGTGGAAATTACATACTATTAAATTGCATGCAATAAGCAAACACCCACATCTAATTTGAAACACATTCATTCATGCTGGTTTAATAAAATTACTATATTTTCAGTATACCATTTCCTCTTTCTCCTTTCCTGCTCACTCTATTCTTAGTTAATGTTCTTATCTAAGCTCCTTTCTATTTTGCCTTCTAGTATAGTGTCTAGAAGCTATACATTTTCTTTCATATTATATACACACACAATTCTTTATGTAAATATACTTTTGATACTGCACCCTAATTAACATACCTGTAAACGCTCTTTGCTGTACTCCAACTTTAATCTCTATTTCTGTTAACATCTGTTTTCATTGGAAATCTCAAGTCAGAACTATGGCAATCCTTCTCCACTCTCAATACAAAAGCAGCTACAATGGCTACCCTTAACCATGTGCTCTGACTTATACTCTTTACTTAACAAATCACAGGCTTACTTTCATCTTTTAATTTTGTTGTACCATGTCTAAATGGTCAGTATTTTTTCTGGGAAGAAGCCCATTTCTTTTTCGGGAATCAGCCCGTGACATCCAGCTCAGCACCCCGTGTAACTTCGTGGTAGATGCGCGGATCCACATGGAAGCCTGTAGAAGCATTTAACAATCTACTATTAATAGTTTGAATTTATGTTTTACTTTGTCAAAACTACTCAATTAAAAGCCAAACACTCGCTAATTAATAATGTTTCCACACCACTTTTTTGAGTTTCACAGTGCAGTCATTTTCGGTCCCTTCCCCCATATTCTTTTAGGTCCGTGTCCATGGTGACCATGCTGGAAACACTCTCTACCTACCACTAGGTCAAAAGGTCAAAAGTACATATTACTTTCTGTAAGCAGCATACTAGCTTCAAACTAAACTGTAACAGATGTTGTTGACTGGTTACAATTTCAATCATATCCCTAACAACATAAGATTATTTTTTTTCAAAAGCAATCAGATGTTTTTACTTTTTTCTCCAGATCACTACCTAATTTTAATTCCATGCACATCTCCACCATCCAATCAAATATTTTCTTCTACATTCTAATTGCTCTCCTCCATGTTAGTTCCTTTTATCTTCAAAACTGCCTTATTCTACTGCAGCCTTCTCCTCTGTGCTACTTTACCTTCCCTCCAAAATGGTCATAGTGTGGAATTGTGGTCATAGTTTAGTGTTTTGAGCATCGCAAACCAAAAGCACACATTCAACACAAAATAATGGGTTTTCCTCAACCAAAACCATCTATCTAAAACAAAAACACATTTAATACAGTAGGCGTATGACTGCCTACATGGGTATCTAAGAGAGTGTGGGAGTGCCTGTATAGGTCTGTGAGTAGGTGTGTCAATGGTTTTGATATGAGTGGGTGTATAAGAGGCTATATGAGTCTCTTATTGTGTGAGTACTGGTATGGTTCGCTGAGTGAGTGTGTGAGTGAGTAAGTGTTTGGCTGTGTGGGTGTGTGAGTAGGTGTGTCATAGAAAATAGGTGTTTGAGTGGGTGTATGAGTGTGTGACTGGGAGTGTGAACATCTGTGTGAGTCGTAATATTGGTAAATTAGTCACAGTGTGAGAAGTTGTATGGGTGTGTGAGTGGGTGTATAGTGGCTGTCTGGGTGTGAGTGGCTGTGTCAGTGGTTATATGCATGTGTGAGTGAGTGTGTGAGTAGCTCTGTTGGTATATGAGTGGGGGTGTAGCTGGTTGTATGGGTGTGGTAGTAGGTGCATGAGTAGCTGGTGGGTGTGTGAGTGGGTGTGGTTGAGTAGCTCTGTGGGTCTATGAGTGAGTGTGAGTGCTTATCTCAGTGTGTCAGTGGCATTGTGTTGTACGGGTATCTGAGTTTGTGTGTGAGTGTCTGTGTGGTGTTATATGGCCATTAGGGTCATTGTCGACATTGCTAAGTTAGCATGAGCTCTGCTGCCATGATGCTGCTTTTGCACACGTTACTACATGACTTTGTTTTGCAAGACTCTGTTTGTGCCTTTCACATGAGAACTGCCTGCTTTCTGCGTTCTCTGCCTGTTCCTGGAGTTTAGTCTGAACACGATGTGCAAGGTCGATAAACAATGCCCCTTGTTATTCTGTTCTGGTCAGTCCCTAGCATCTAGACAAAACATGCTAACACAGCTGCGCTGCTGGAAACTCGTGCTGTGATATTACGGGGATGCATGTTGTTCTGATACACACTTGGAGAGGGTTCTTTCCAGGGAGAAGAGCTATGCTGTTCCTATGATGTAAAGCTTCCATCTAGGCACTAAGGTATGGGGTCTGCTGACAAAGCCCAGAGATCTTCCTTTATATAATAAACATCACTTTACCAAGGGGAGGGTGGTTAGGCCTTATAGTCCTTTTTCCACTGTCTGTATATGATGACATCCCCCTTTATATTCTATGGAATTGTAACAATGCTAATTGTTCTAGGTTTATGCATTTCGCTGCTGGTAGTGGCTCGTATACTGCATTATAAAGCACGATAGTTAAAATAAACATTTTGAACTATAACAGTGACTCTGGCCATCCTTATTGTGGACAAGTACGAGTGAGTGAGCGAAAGGGTATGTCTTGCTACCGCGATTCCTGAGAGAGTCGGGAGTGTTGTGTTCTGGGTTGTCTAATCATTTGTAGCTTTGTGATTTTGTAGGAGAACAAATGAGACACTATAGCTAGTCGGTTTTGGGATTTAGGGTACTAAGGTGGTAGGTTGGTACACCCCTATACACCGAGGTCCTGTTTTCCTGCGCATAGTTCTGTGTAGGTGCAGAATCTCCGCAACATGGCGCCGCCAACGTTTGGTCTGGTTCTTATCTGCGAGACTCCTGAGTAGTGCTTGTGCTTGTCCACAATCCCCTCACATCTGTTTCCGGAGACAGTTGTGATGGTGCAGCCTCCTATATTGATGTTTTATAGGTTTTTCAAGCTTGAATTTTAAAAGGTCTTTCTCTTTCAGGTAAACCCGTTATTGCGCTGCCACACATAGGTTGTTGTTCTCTACTATTGATTATGGCGGTTGTCATTGCGCCGCCTAACTGGGCTGCAATCACAGCTTATTTGACTCAACATGGGGTCCCAGATACTGGTGTTGCGCTCATTTTTGTTGTAGAAGCAGATGCAGCTTACCGCTTCGAGGTGTTTTATTCTTGGGTCACCTTTCCGGCAGTCGATGGAACTGATAATTTGTTTCATGAATATATTGCCACGGCCCTTCCTCAGAATTATCAGCCTTATCGTTCTCTTGAAGTTCGACTAACGGCTTGGCAACACCAAGTATGGTTTAATGGCGCCCTTCCTCACCCAATAACACCGGTCCGTTTTGGCCCTTTATCGATAGATGGGGCCACGTGGCCCATTTTGGCTGGGTATACCCCGCACCCAAATTATCTCACTGCTACAGTTGCAGAGCTCCGCGTATTACATACTTCGTTGATAGATACATAGAGCTGTTATACAGTTCATGTCGCGCAACTTCCAGGTGGGACCACCTGGCGTTGCTGTGCAACCACCTGGACCTGGTCGTGTGACCATCAGTCCTGTCATGGGTAATTCAGTGATGGGCAAGCATCCACAAAGCAAAGACGAATTTCCTTACTGGCTTGCTGAAAAATTTGGACAACTCGAAGCTGCTTTTCCTAATACAACACCTGTGGAGAAACACAGGATCCTGACCATGAGTTTACCTAAAGGCCTAGTTCCCAAATTAGCTGATTGTAACACTTGGAGTAGAGTTTTTGCAGCGATATATTCGATGTGTTTCGTCACCCCCTCAATGACCGTCCTCCCTTCCGTGATAAAACGTGTTCAGGATGAACATGGGGCCAAGGCGGCTCTGGAGTTAGGGATGAGACTGGTGGGGGTGTTCGAAATTGATTCCGATATGATCCTTGCTAATATCAAGGGCGATGGTGTAAGCTTGCAAGTGGCGCAACGCTTGGAGGCTGTAGCAGACGCAGACAAACAGCGCGAATTGCCAAAGATTATTGCTAAAGCTTATAAAACCTTAGGGCGCAATAGTCTAGGGATTAAGCCTTTTTCACAACCGCAAACTCAATCTCAAACTCAACGAAAAGCCCAGACTGTTAAAGATGGGTGCCCGTTCTTTCCTAAAAAGAACTGGAGAAATAAAAAGCAGGGGCAGCAACAACAGAAGCAGGGTTTGCGTGCTGGTTCACTGACACCTGAGTCTTCTGAGTGTACTTATGATTTGCGCGATCGCGCGAAAATTAAGACTCCTGATTGATTTCACGTCCCTGATCAGCGCTCTCCTCGTTCTTTACAGGACACATCGGACTCTCAAGTCAGTGGTGGGGAACGCCAGGATCATGGCAAAGGTCTGACCACACAACAGGGACGGGATCAACCTCAACAGTTTGACGTTAAAGCCAAACAGGAGGATCTGTCTCGTTTTCGACCCCCGTATCAGAAGACAAAAGTTGCCGCTTTGACAGCGAAGTATGCCTCAGACGGTGAGAACGCGACTCCTAGACTGGACATGGGCAGTAATTCTGCTCGACAGCGCAGCGGAGGTTACCATAGTGCGGGACGCACTGCGTCCCTGTCTGGAAGCGAGAGCAACTGATACATTCATTACAGTAGAAACAGCAGATACCCGGGTAGCCCCCTCGGATAGACTCTGAGGTTGTCTTCCAAATTGAAGGTGATATACAGCGTGCAATCACGGCGGTTTTCTGGGAAAATCTCACCTCCTCATACAACATTTTATTGGCGGAGGCAGATTGGCCTCCACCATTTGTGCTAGCTGCTTCCAGAGGGAAGGACGTGATACTTCTGAGTTTTTCGCGTTACGTCCCTGAGGAACATGCAAAGGCTTACGCAGCTGAGTGGGCTTTGGCCCTTGCCCCAATGGTGTACCATAATCAGGTGGGCTGGGATATTGATTCACCGGCACATGAGATACCATTGCGGTCTATGCCACAACCATAACCACAGTATCCAATCAGACGTGAGGCTAAGGCTCCCGTTTGTGACATTCTAACTCAGTTGGAGTATCAAGGAGTGATTGAATCCTGTGTATCACCAATCAATAATCCTCTTTTTCCGGTATTAAAACCTGTCGGTTCATATCGCATTGTATTGGATTATCGAAATTTGAATAGTCATTGTCGTACATTTGCAGTACAGAACACCCACAGCTCTGCGCTAGTGAACAACCTTGTTCATAAGAAATACAAAACTACACTGGACATATCCAATGGTTTCTACAGTCATAATCTGGCTCCTGAGAGCCGTGACTTGACAGCATTCACCGCCGTCGGAAATCAGAAAAAATGTACGCTCTTGCCTATGGGGTATAAGAACAGCCCAGGGGCTTTTGCTGCGCGTATTGTGTCTTTATTACACAACATAGATCCTGATGCGTTCTCGTACATGGATGATATTTATCTGACGGACGATTAACTAATGCCGCATCTTGTCTGAGTCGACAGCATCATTTTATCATTTGCCGACTATGGATACAAGTTAAATTTTGCAAAATCACACATCGCTCATTTTGCGGTGCTCTTTTTGGGCTATGAGATCAATAATGAAGGTAGGGAGTTAGCCCCCCACTTTCTGGAGAAATGTGCACAATTGCAACCTCCCTCTACGCTGAAGAAACTTCAGTCTTTGCTGGGATTTTTAAATTTCGGAAGGACTTACATCCCCGATTATGCCCAGCGTATCAAACCGCTTTATGCGTTGATACAACCAACATATTCTTCTGCCAGCTGGCTTCCGGAACATACCACTATTCTACACTCTTTGCAATCAGATATGCTTGCAACTAACTACTTGTTGACGCGTGATAATACCACAAACCTGGTGATACATATAGTACCGGGGACTGTGGGTTTCACTTACTTGACGTTCAATGAGGGAGACACATTACCAATTGCATACAAATCACATTTATACACATCGGCTGAAATGCGTTTTTCAAATGTTGAAAAAGTTTTGACAGCAGTCCAAATGGCGATTCTGAAAGAAATCTCGCTGGCGCAAGGAAAACCCATTCTTATGGTCACGCCTTTCCCTGCCTTAGAGGCAGTGACTAAGGCAAGTGTACCCAACTCAAAGGCATTACATCCCCGTTGGATACAATGGGCTACTGCTTTGACATCGTCTGATGTCACGTTTATCTTTGACCCTGCTCTTCAGACACAGGAGTTTTTACAGTATGAACATGTTCATCCTCCTCCGTTGTCGTTGCTTCCTTTAGACGAGTACAAATGTGTCATTTATACCGATGGCTCGGCTCAACCGGCCACCGGTCCCAAACACGCTTATTCAGCGGCTTGCGCTATTGTGGCTTGTTCAATTATAAATGGAGAATTCAAGTCTTCAATAGTGCATACTCAGACACTTGGGGCCCGATTCACAGAACTAACTTAAGACAAAATCCTAAACTTACTACCATTTTGGTATTCACAGAAGGCACTTACTCATTTTGGTATTCACAGAAGGCACTTACTTACTCATTTTGAGTAACTTACTCATTTTGAGTAACTTACTCATTTTGTGTAACTTACTCATTTTGGTATTCACAGAAAGCACTTACTCATTGATGAGTAAGTGCCTTCTGTGAATACCAAAACGAGTAAGTTACACAAAATGAGTAAGCTACTCAAAATGAGTAAGTTACTCATTTTGGTATTCACAGAAGGCACTTACTCATCAATGAGTAAATGCCTTCTGTGAATACCAAAATGAGTAAGTGCCTTCTGTGAATACCAAAATGGTAGTAAGTTTAGGATTTTGTCTTAAGTTAGTTCTGTGAATCGGGCCCTTGGAGACTGCACGGCACAATTGGCGGAGCTGCGTGCACTAGTCTTAGCTCTTGAGTTTGCTGATCCTAATGTGAATACTCTCTTATTGTATGCGATTCTTACTACTGTGTTCAGTCTTTTAATGACAACTATTCTTTTGGTCTCAAAATGACTATCGAGACTCTAAAGGCAGCGCAATCAAGCATAAAACGCTTTGGGTTCGAGTGGCAGAACTTAAACAACGTCTGCCCCTCACACAAGTTATACATACTCTTGGCCATCAGCTTGTGGGAGCACATGCTCTTGGCAATTCTTTGGCTGACGAGGCATCCAAATCTGCAGTAGCCACGTGTTCCGTTGCAGCAGTTACAAGGTCCATGACTAAGATAGATAATGAAATTCTGGCAGCTGTAGCTGCTACGAAGGATGGGACTGCTTATCCACAGGGCTTCCCTTCAAAATATTCTTATCATTTATCTCCCGAACAAGTTCCTTATGCTAAAATTCCATCAGTTGCGGATCGGCTGATTCCCAACATGGACCGCAGACTTTCTTTGATTATAGCCGCACACGAGGGCATAGCTTCTGCACATGCCGGGGTGTCTGCGACTGTCTCTATTTTACAGCAATGTTATTGGTGGCGTGGATTATATAAACAAACCCGTAATTATATACTTTCTTGTGACATTTGTCAGCAAATCAAACCGTCTACGGTCTCACGCCCACCACAAACACAGCTATGTATTTCTAATCAGCCATTTGGCTGTGTATATTTGATCACTGCGGTCCATTGTCTTCTGATACTGCATATAAATACATTTTTGTTGCAGTTTATTCGTGCACTAGATTCCTTTGGGTTTGGCCACAACGCAGTGCTGACGCTCGAAATGTCATTAGAGATTCGCGTGTCTTTGTCGGGATGTTTGCCTGTGGCACCTTCCATTCTGACCAAGGTCCGGCATTCGCCTCTAAGGCGTACAAGGATGCAATGAAGTCGATGGGGGTGCTGGTGCAGTTTTCGTCTCCATACAGGCCTGAGGGCAATTCTATTGTGAAGCGAATGAACCGTGACTTAAAGCAATCTTTGACAGCTAGGGTCTTAGGTACTGGCAGGAACTGGCTGGCCCATTTGTATGGAGTTCAACGTGCACTCAATAATCTCCCTAGAAGATCTATGGGTGGGCGGGCCCCATACAAAATGGTCTATGGCATTAAAATGTTTGTGCCAGACCTTGATGGTCTAGACGTTGTGGCGGCTGCCGCAACCTTTGACGTAGATAATCATTCTATTATGTTACAGGACCTACAAACGACCCGTGACACCTACGCAACTGAACATTTACCCTCTTCCAATGACACAGCAATGCTGATTCCGGTCGCCGGCTAGCTTCCTAAGATTGGAGATCTGGTACGAGAAAAACTGGAGAACAAGAAAGAATTTGGTCCCTCTTATCGTGCACCAGTCCCAGTTCTTGGATTGAAGGGTACTCATACAGTGATTCTACCACCTCTCCCTGGTCGCAAGGACAATTAATACATTTCAGTGGACAATGTCAAGCTACACTGTCCGGCCGATTCTGAATAGTGTAACTTCTGCAGTTTCATGCAACGCTATCTCTATGAATCTGGTGCATTCAACCTCTTCGATTCATCCTCGTATCGTTGAGGGTGAGGTGGAAACTACTATTGACCTTTTGCCTGTCCTGACTCCATCCTGTTCCACCGCCGAAGTCGAGTATACTTATCCTGCGGAAGAGTCCCAGTGTAAAGTGACGCACAGTCCTCGACAACATCAAAATTATGCTGCCCTCCCGCCTTTGATGCATATGGGAGCAAGCAGTTATTTTGGGGACCGTATGAGCTTCTCTTATGACTCTTCCTCCTCGTCTTCCACTTCGGCACTTCCACCGACAAAAACAAGTATTTTCATCTCTTGGTTCAAAAAGACTTACCTGGTCCCACCCTGGACTTACATCTGGTTGGTACTAATCCTGATTTTCCTCTTCATGTCAATTGGAATTGTGACAGTATTTTTCTTGCTAATCAATGGTCATTATTTGCCAGAACGCTCTGCTGTAAAATTGATCAATGGAATTCTGGCCCCTCATACATCGTCCCATATAATGAAACGTGATCATCCCTCATGAACATTTCAGCTTTCCCGGTTGCAGATGGCATCGTTTGGGATAAAGTAGCATTCGAAATCCATGGTTCGACGGAGGTCCTCAACATACCATACGTGTTTCGTGTTTCTTTAGGAGACGTGGTAACACCGGACATACATTCCGATGATTGGGATGTACAAGCAGTACATTCATTGTTTTCAGATTTAAAGTATTATGCTGCTTTTGATGCTGAAGATTTATATTTAAATTCTGCCAATTATGCTGATTTATTCTGTTATCAACACTATGGCCATCATTTCTTACACAAGACAAACAGGTTAAGACCTGTTTTTAATGATATGCAATGGGAACATTGTCCAACTCCTTTACAGGGGAGTTCTAAAACACTGAGGGATAAATTCACCTATTTCACAGATTATGACACGTCCAATCCTGAATCCTATTTCTTTAAATTACAATTGTTGTCGCAATCTAAATGTATTCTGACCCACACTAAATTGATCTATTCCAATTCCTTTAGATCTGAATTGGCCACACAGGGTTATGATCACTGGAGTGCTACCATTGATTTGAAAACAATTTGGGGCACTAAGGCTTGGCAGGTTCAGGGAACTGAAGCTCTACATCGTGCCTGCCTAATACCGGCGCAAATGTTATTTTTAAATGATACAGAATATCAAACTACTTGCTTTGGCCTGGCGACTGCAAAAAATTTAAATGATCTGTCCGTTCCATCTTTAGCAGAGTATGATAACTGGCGCACACACACAAATTATTCAATCGATGTTTTGCAAACTCTATTTCGAAATGGCACTTTTAATGTCTCTGATGTTGACCCTAGCGGTTGGTTGCTGTGGCAAACCAGTTCAAATTCATGTCAACTACGTTTTTAGGTCTTGCCTAGCGTTGCAGCGCGAATGCGCTGCCATCGCTTTGCGAGGCATGCAGTATACACTATAGTGTGGAAGCTTCGTGGAAGCTCCGCCCACTCTCCAGCCCATCTTCTTCATTGGCTTAGGTTATAAATGCTGCCTTCCGATTGGTTTTAAGCTTGTTAGTCCCTCCCCATGACAGCCATGTCAGTCATTTGTATCCTTCCATGGCTACTGGCCCCTTTACTGAACAGACTACTTTCTTCCCGTCCCTCCCTACCCCCTTCCCGCAGTCCGTGACTTCTTGGGGCCCCCCGCCCACTTCCGGTCATGCTCGTGCCTTCTCACGCCCGCCTGCACTCCCGTTTTCAATGCAATAGGTCTCATGTAAATGCGAGTCCTATTGCATTGCCAATGCTTGTTTTTTTATCCTGCGGCGGAGGTGCAGGGGGTGTGCGGCTCTCCAGTCAGACCCAACACACGCGTGCACAAAAGCGGGCTGGGAGAGCTGCGCTCTGCTGCCCACTGCTGACAGCGGAGTCACTTCCGCTCGCGGCGGCTCCGCCTCCTCCCAGCCCCCTGCTCTCACTGTCTGATGGCAGCTTTCACTGAGGCTGCTTCACTGCTCCTGTAGGCAGAAATGTCAAGCGCAACAGCCGTACCTTTGCGGTACAATCCATGCAAACGCTGCGCTGCTTTTACGGCCTCTCACATATGGCATGCACATATTCATCACGTGCGCCCTTAAAATATTATTGTAGCGTCTATCAATGCAGTTCAAGAGAATGTCTGTCACCACTACAGATTTCAGCATTGGCATCCTCATTGCCAAGAAATCGAGAGTGGGAATATTTACACAAGATATTCTTTTTCACTGCGTGTGCGGGCTCATTTTTCAGTATACAGCAGCATCAACCATGCTTGAACGCGTACCAGATTCGTAAGACGTCTTAAGTAAATTATAAATATTTAATCAAATGGGTAGGTACTATCCGGTACTGAGTACCCGCACTTCTTTAATTTGACAGGGACAGTACCGGCACTTCTCAGCACTGCTGTAATACATTTGACGTGAGAGTACCTGCACTTCTCAGCAGCAAACAGGTACTGTAAATAGTGAGCACCTGCACTTCTATATTTCCATTTAAAGCACTGAATATAATCAGTATCGAAGTCAGGCGCAGCTGTTTTATAAAACGTACAACTCAACACTTGAATGAAAATATATTTGCATTTAATTCGCCATTATTTGTTTCACATTTTACTGCCTTATGATTTCCCAGAAGCTTATGTGCTAGACCTGCCTATTTTTTAAATCTCTCAGATCAGCTTTCCTGGCCTCTTATCGGCAACTAGCCCCCATGTGCCTCATCTGTGCTTCAAACTGTTGCTCTCTTGTCTCGCAGAGTGAGTAATGACTCGGTTACTCACTCATCGTCATTATTACAATGAATCTTGCTCTTCCTCAATACTGTCTTTACTAAATGTCCAGAGGCTGTCAACAATACCTAAGCTCGAGACAAAAAAAACCTTTTTTTTTTTTCTTCTCCCATTCTAACAGGGCTTCAGCTCTGACCAATCACACTGTTACCCCCAGTAGTGTTCTATCGCGGTCACCAAGGTTGGGCATTGGGATTTCCCAGGAAGGGAAGGGCTCTTGCACTGAAGGGTCTTAGCAGGAAATCGAGCCAATACTACATCATAACTCTTCCTCCTCCAAAAAGTAATTCTGATACAGTAGAGTCAACAATACTCACTGCTTATTCACTCTACTGGGGCAGAAATTCCATCAGATAGCAACTGCCCTTATAAGCACTGCACTGAGGGGTGTGGGGTACATTCGATGCTTGTACCAGAGATGGGGTGAGAGGGATACCTGGGGAGATGGGGAACAATAGTTGGATCTAAGAGAGCCTGTTATGCCATGGGCTGATCTTGGCCCATGGTCAAGGCGCAATAGACGGAAGGGGCCACAGGCGGGCTGTGCTCTGAGGAACCATGTACGGAGCTGAGCTTGAAGAGCAATGTGCTGTGCTGAAATCAGTCTACCTATGTCATATATATCAATATTTACTGTCTTGCAGTCATCAATATTTACTGTCTTTCAGTGATCAGTCTGGCTGTCTCTTGAGAAAGAGGTGTAATAAGAGGAAATTATGGGTGGGCCTGTAGTTTTATGTCCGAGGGAGCATCACGCACCTTTGTGATTCTGTCGTATACTTCACATGAGTGAGTACATCAGGAGAAGTTGAGGTTGGGAAAATAATAGACCGCCGAGTCACACCAAAATATCACAAGTAGAGGGTGCAAGGGTGAGTGTAAAGTAATTTATTTGTTATACGAGAGGGAGGACATCCTACTGCTGATATCTTCCATTTGTTATATGAATGTAACTTAGGCAATTCTGGTCTCAAGTGTGGGGATTCTTTTTCTACATTATGAAAACTAAAATACTTTTCTTATTTCGTAGTATTTTTCAGGAAAGCTTGGTATGAACCTGCCAAGCAGAGGTCTTTTGATGAATTTGGTAATGTCAATAGCTTTTTAACAAATTACTTTAAATTAGAAAGTTTTAAAGAAAATGTAAGTTTTAAAGAAAATTTCCTTTAAGAGTTGTTGGAACAGCATTTATTTACAGTCATAGTGGCACATGCATCAAAGTAAGGAATTGCGATTCCTTAATAGCGATTATTAAGGAATCGCTATTAAGGAATCGCAATTCCTTATGCATGTAGGTTTCGCTAAAATATTAGCGATTCCTACACATTCCTTAATTGCGAGTCGCAAAGTGTGATTCGCAATTAAGGAATGCCTTCCCATTCATTCCTATGGGCCTAGAGGCCCATAGGAATGAACGGGACAGCATTCGCAATTTGCGAGTACCTAATTGGTACTCGCAAATTGCAAATGCAATTTGAAGGCTGCTAGTGGGCCTAAAGGCCACCCTGATGCACCCCCAAAACATGCATGTGTGCACATGTGGCGCACAGACATGCCCTAAGGGCATGTGTGTGTGCCACATGGCACTTTGAAAAATGCAATTCTTTGCATTTTTCTACAGAATTGCAAATTACCATCAACTTGAAGTTGATGGTAATTTGCGATTCCTTAATGCAAAGTCGCAATCTTAGATTGCTTCTTGCATTGCATTTAAGGAATCGCAAATTGCGATTCCCTAAATGCATTCGCAAAATAGGTCATCGCAAATTTTGCGATTACCTATTTTGCGAATTTGCTTCTGGGTTGATGCATGTGCCCCATAGATTGGATATTGCTCCATCTCTTCCTACAGAGATATCTCATAAAAGAGCAGAGATAGTAGGTCCATTCGCATTTATTTGTCAAACACTAAAACTACATTTAGTCTTGCTACTATTCAGTAAGATTACATACCTCCCGGATTTGTTGCCATCTCGATATATAGATTTCTCTTTATATGGTGATGATTGTAAATTGCTGTTTATATTTTTGCTTATTTTAAATGTGAGTTTTTGCGATTATGAAGATTACATTAGCACCTATGAATGTTAGTTGCATTACACTTTATTAATATATTTTTTTTTTGAGTTTAAAGAGCTTTATTGAAGCAATAAAAACAGAGGTACAATATATAAAACGCTTATATAGCTGGAAACAAAAAGGGTTACGAATTAAATATCGACTGTAGTGGAACTCAAAACATAGGAGATGTATTAATAATATCAAATTGTCCAATAGAGAAGAGCACTAATACAAAGATGTACCATGTAACTAGAAAGCTTTTACAATTTTCAATTTGCTAAAAAAAAAAAGAAGAAAAAACAGAAAAGACAGAAGAGAGGAAAAAGCAAGAAAAAGAAAGGGGAAAAGGAAAAAGAAACTGAAGAAGAAGGAAAGAAGGAAGAAAAGAAAGAAAAGAAAGCAAAATAACATCCTTATCCAATAGTATATTATAACACTATTTCAAAAAGAGCAATCAGTTAGGATCTGAAAACCATGGAAAAACTATGCAATGACACATTGAAATCGTATAAAGAAGTGAAAAAAGTCAAATACTCATGGTGGTTGGTAAACAAAGGTGTTGTCCTTAATACGTAGTGCAGATGAGGATAAATGGTTGGTGAGAGGAGACCAGAAGACTTCCTTCCGAATAAGTTGCTGCGAGGTAGTGACAGAAGCTCTATCCAGTCTGTGATGGTAGCAAAGAAGGTTCCACCAGGCAGAGAAAGAGACTTTAGTAGCATCTTTCCAGTTAGAGGTAATTACCTGAAAGGCAATAGCAATTAACAGGTCCACAAAAATACCCACCTTGCGCGACCCAAACCATTTTATAGAGTTGCTTCCCAAGAATATGGAGTGAATGTCAAAAGGAAAATTAACAGAGCAAATGGAGGAGATTGATTCACATACTTTGGTCCAAAATCGAGCAACATTAGGACATTGAAAAAAGGAATGTATTAATGTGCCCTGAGTATTGGGACATGACCAGCAATTCGGAGATATATCTGAACTAAATTTGGAGAGAGTGAGTGGAGTCAAAAATAATCTTTGATAAAAATAATATAGAGTCTGAGTGGTACTAGCAGTGCATGAGGTGCGGTGTATGCGTGTCCAAAGGGAGTTCCAAGTGTGTATAGAGAGGGTATGCTGTAAATCTGATTCCCACAAGAGCTCAACCTTGCTTTTAGGGCGGCTATGAGAGGAAAAATGAAGATATTTGTAGATATGAGAAGCCCGAATGGAGGAAGTAATGAGCAGAGGTTCTATCGGGGGGTCCGGAGAAGTGGGGGAAGATCCAGAAAGGAGGGACAGTTGATTTGTCAATAGCAGCCTTAAGGAATCATACTTGGAAAGTGAGGAATCAGGTACGTCGAATTTAGATTTGACCTCTTGTGAAGAGAGAAAGACAGAATCCTGTATTAAGTGCTTAACGAGAAGGATCCCTTTATCAGCCCATTTTTTCCAGTAGATAGTTCGATTTGACAGCTTGATGGACTTATTAAACCATAGAGGTGAGTCTAAAAATATTTGTATCGGACTGGAAGATTTACACTTAACAGGATGAAAGGAGGAAATAAATTTTGAAATCGTTGGATAGTTGAAAGAGCGAGGGGATGAGTAAAATTGACTAACATGGAGAGAGGGAATGGGAAAATGAGAGATTCTTCCAATCTATGCCAAACAGAAGTGGGATCTCCTTCTGAAGCAAATGAATACGATAGCACTTGGCGGAGAAGAAAGGAGGAGTGATATTGCCGGAAGTTGGGAAAAAGAACACCCCCTTGATCTTTAGGAAGAGACAAAAATGCTAATGAAATACGGGCTTTCCGACCATTCCAGAGAAATTTACTCAAAGCACCATTGAGGGTTTTAAAAAACTTGAGGGGAAGTTTTACTGGTAGCATGGACAGGTAGAAATTAATAATGGGGAGCAACATCATTTTGATTGTGTCTAATCTACCCCACCATGACAGAAAAAGCGGGGACCAGCTGTTTGTCAAGTGATTTACTTTTGAAAGAGCTTCTTCCAGGTTAAGCTGAATCGTTTTTGCAATGGGAGATGAGTATCTAATCCCCAAGCAGGTAATGTTATCAGTATTCCATTTAAAATCAACATCATCAAACATACTCCTCAAACAATATTTATTTAATGGGAGCACCTCAGACTTGGAGAAATTTAATTTATAACCAGAGAGGGCAGAGTAAGAAGAAAGAAGATCCGTGAAAGCGGGTAAAGAGGTAGAAGGGTCTGAAACATATAACATAATATCATCAGCGTAAGCAGTAAATTTAATTTCCACGGCTTTGTGAGTAAAGCCTCGGAAGGAGGAAGAGTGTCTCAGAGAATGAAGAAAGGGCTCAAGAGAGAGGATAAACAATAAAGGGGAAAGAGGACAACCCTGACGCGTGCCCCTTTGTAAAGGGAAATAAGAGGACTGAGAACCATTGACAAAAACATAAGTAGATGGGGAAGAATATAGTAAGTTAATAAGAGACAGAATAGGGGGACCAAAACCGTGCCATTTAAGGGCACGCATCATGAAAGACCAATGGACGCGATCAAAGGCCTTCTCCGCATCAAGAGTTATGGCAGCCATAGGAGAGAGACTTTTAGATGCGAGATGAATAATATTAAGAAAAGTTCTAGAGTTATCCGCAATCGTCCTACCCTTAACAAACCCCGTCTGCTCAGAGCCGATCAAATCTGGAAGCACCTGATTAATGCGAAGAGCTAATATCTTTGCAAAAATTTTACAATCAAGGTTGATCAAAGAGATGGGGCGATAATTAGCACACAAGGAAGGATCTTTACCTTTTTTGGGAATTAAACAAATCATGGCTTCCAAAAAGGATCCTCGGGGCTCACCATTGGAAATAAAATGTTTAAAGAGAGACAAAAGATGAGGCAGAAGGACATGGGAGAAACAGGAATCAAATTCGGCAGAAAAACCATCCGGGCCAGGAGCCTTATCCTTAGGTAGCAAAGACAAGGCAGAAGTAACCTCAGATATAGATATATTTTGATTCAGAATGGAACAATCCGGAGGAGGAGAGGAGCGGGGAGGTAATGAGTCGAAATAAGAGTCCAAGTCCGCATCCGAGGGAGAGGACTCAGGGGTATATAGGGTCTTATAAAAATCTGTAAAACAATTCAATATCTCTTCATTTTTAAAGCGAGGAGTACCATGATCATCAATAATTTTGACTATTCTGGATCTTTGAGATTTAATCTTCAGGTAATTTGCCAGCATTCTACCGGCTCGATTGCGACCACCATAGAATTTGGAATTAATTTTTAATAAGGTCCCTGAAGCCTCTTCCGTGGATTTCTTATTGAAGTCAAGTTTTGCCTGAACTAAATTCTTAAGGGTATCAGGTTTATTAGAGGAAAAGTATTCATGTTCCAATTTCTTAATGGAGGATAGTATATCAGCAGATTCCTTGCGGAGTTGTTTCCTTTTACTTGCTACATAATTAATAATGAAACCTCGCGCAGTAGCTTTAAATGCATCCCATACCGTATGCATGGGCATGTCTGGGCTGCCATTGAGAAGAAAAAATTCCGACGCAAATTCTTTAAAGCGTGCAAGGAAGGAAGGATCTTTAAGAAGATAATTATTAAAACGCCATCGACGGGATTTAGACGGAGGGGAAGGGAGATCCAAAGTAATTAAAACGGGGGCGTGATCAGAGATAAGAATGGAGCCAATCTCTGCATGAAGTAGACTGGAAATAAGATGAGGACTCAAGAAAATATAGTCGATTCTAGAGGAAGATTTGTGAGTAGGAGAATAGAAAGTATATTCCAAGCTAACAGGGTTATATATTCTCCAGGCATCTGTCAGACCCCTCGAAAGAATAGTATTAGCAAAAGTTTTTTGCATTTTGGTGGGGGTATATCTGGAGGAGGACTTCCTGTCTATAAAGGGATCCATGATCTGGTTACAGTCGCCACCCACAATTATATTGGAGTCAGAACACGAGTGGAGAGTGTGGGACATGGATTGCCAAAACTGTGAATCAATGCCTGTGGGTCCGTAAATGTTAAGCAGGGAGATACGGGATCCATTGATAATAGTATGAAGGAGAAGCCACCGACCATCCTTATCTTTCTCCTCTCTCCACAGTAAGGGACAATGACTTGTGAAAGAGTATTACCACTCCATTCCTCCTGTCTTGAGATGGGGAGCTATACACGTGTCCCACCCATTGCTTTTTGAGTAAATTAACATTATTGTCATTAAGATGTGTTTCTTGTAGCATTGCAATTTTACACTGTAATTTGGAAAGATGGGTAAGTACACGTTGTTTTTTGATAGGGTTACGTAGTCCTTTTACATTCCATGAAATAATTCGAATATTATCAGTCATTGCAGAAAAGAAGAGCATTATTCAACACCATGAGCATTCCAAAATTCGGTAGAATTATACATTCAATGCGCCAATGACCAAAGAAGATAATACTGATGCATGGAGACAAAGATAAATATGCATAAAGGAGAGGAAAAAGGAGTAAAAAATCAGGATTATAAAAAGGAGAAGGAGAGTATGAGATACAAGAAGGACGTATGAGAAAAGAAGAAAAAGAAAAAGACACATTCAAGAGAAATAGCAGGAGGAAGATAGGACAACACAGGAGAACTAAATAAAGAAAAGAGGGGGAAAACCGGAAGATAAAGAATAGGAAAAAATAGAAAAAGAAATAGAAAGTCATTGATAAACATCAAAAAGCTGACACAGAGTCGAAGGACTTCGGTCAGAAAGGACGGAATACAGATCCAAGGAAAGGGAAAAGAAAGCATGTGGAGGCGGGGAGCAGCAAAAGAAGGACAGATGGCACAGTCCACCAAGACAACCGGAGCCATCGGAACCCGATACATATACAAAAAGCAAATACATAGCAGGGAGCTAAGTAATTGAGAAAATAGAAAAAGAAATAGAGAAAGAGCGTCGCACAGGAGGAACATACATTGAATAAAGAGAAACAAACCGACCACTGAACAGGGTGACTCATGAAAAGACTGACACTTACCAAACATCAGGATAAACTGTAAACATAAGGAGCAGGATGGAAGGGCACAGGGCGCGGACACATCAGGAAAGGAGCTGGACATTGGGAGGAAGACATCTGTCGAAGGAGATAAACATTAACAACATTCTGAAATGGCTTCCAGAGAGCATCGAACAAAATCAAGCGATCTAACAATGAATACAACAAAACTATATTAACTCCTAGGAAGTAAGAGCAAATATCTTTCAAACACTAAAATGAATACAGAGTAATTGTAGAAGAACTGTAGTAGGACATTCTTCAGGAGCCCCCAACGTCCATCGTGTCCTTCTTATGGCGAGAGATAAATTCGCGCAGATCTTCAGGACGATCAAAGGAATAGGAGCGTTCTTTATAGGTTACCTTGAAGAAGCAAGGATGTACGAGGCCATATCTAGCGTTCATTGATCTGAGATCAGGGCGAAGAGAAAGGAACTCTTTGCGGCGAGCTGCAGTTGCCCGCGCCACATCCTGAGAGAAGAAGACTTTTTGGCCGGACCACAACATCTGCTTTCTGAGCTTCGCAGCTGAAAGGACCATCAGGAGCTCAGTGTATTCCAAAAATAGAACAATTATTCCTCTAGGACGAGCAACGACTGAAGCCACGGATTGGTCCCTAGAGCTAGGGCCAATGCGGTGTGCACGCTGTAAATTAAGAGGAGTGCCATCCTTAAGGCCAACAATTTTCGGAATGTGAGTCTTCAGAAAGGTAATCATGTCCGCACCCTCCTCTCCCTCCGGGATACCATAAATTCTGAGGTTGTTTCTCCTATTGCGATTTTCCAAATCTTCTGTCTGCGTTTTAAGAAGAGCAATTTCCTTTGACATGGCCGCCACCTGAGGAACTACATCTTGAGTGTCACTGATTCTCTGCTCCGCCTCAGACATCCGAGCCTCTAGACTGGACCACTTCTCCTCCAGCCGTTGAATTGTAGCATTAGTGTCAATCACGAAGGGTTTTATATGCTTGAGCTCTTCCATGAGGTCTTCCATGGTAATGGGTAGAGGAGACTTGGAGGGAGAATTCGGTTCCTTTTTTTGACGTTTGGAAGATGCAGCAGCAGTCGAATCTTTGCGGATAGTAGCCATTTTTACTGACGTATCTCTCGAAGCAGGGGAGGAAGATTGCTCCATGTAAGAAAAGGATAAAAGATATCCAGAGTGACCCTGAAATTACGGTAAGGCACCTCATATGTAGTCCATAGCAACGTAACACAGTTAATGACACAACAATAGAGGCGTAGGTTATGCAGCATCAACCCTTAGAAATGACCAACTCCTCTCCGAGGCATAACCGACCAGGTTGAGGGTCACTTATGACGGAAAAACGCTCTGGCATGCGTCCAACCAGCGCCTAGGAGGAAAGGCGGAGACAAGCAGTAGTATCAGGTGACAAAAAGTCCCTTAGCACCAAAATTTGTGTATAAATACACCGCTCCAGTAGCAGTCCAGAGGCCAAAACATTTCTCCTCGTCCTGAAACCTCCAGGTGAACAGCGTGGCCGTGAGGGGATTCCACACATCACCCTCCCTCCAGAAAGCAGCAGGCAGAGGCTTACTTTATTGCCAACGCAGTTGAGCAAGAGAGGAGGAAAGCAGAAAAAGGCATCGGCGCCCGGACCCCAGCGCCGTTCTCATCCAAGACACGGGAGTAATTCCCGGAATATCGGCGGCGCAAACAAAATGGCGGGCGCCGCCCGCATCACTGACAGGAGCGGGACGCGAGGGAAACAGGGCAAAAGGCGGCAAAAAATGAAGAATAAAAATATGCTACCTGTGCCCCTGCTCCCGCTCCGTGTAGATATTTACTCCATTTTGTGTATATTTCGGCAGGTCCGCTCCTTAGAATGAGAAGGGTTCCGCTCGGACGCGGAGCCTCAGCGGAATGCGGCCATCTTGTGGCTGCTCAAGCCACGCCCCCCATTAATATATTTTCACTTTTGTTTTTTCCTCTACTGCTCCATTCTTCTATCATCATTTTAATCTTCTTTCCCTTTATACGTCTTTTCTTTCCTACTCCCTGCACACACATACAATCCTCTTATAAAAGTTTTATTTCTCATTTTGATATCTGCAGTACTTGATTCAGTCTTTGTTTTTGAATTTAGATTTTATTGGATTGCCACTATGTTTGTAAATATTCATTTTGACATATTGGTACTTTACTTCAGTTATGACGATGGAGCGTTGTTATGCCAGTGTTTGTACCTACATATATATACATCTATATATATTGTGAACAAAGCTTTATAAACGGAAAAACGCGAAGAGAGAGTGAGTAGACTTAGGCATCACGCAGATGCAAAAACCCACAAGAAGCTGCCAATTTTTGGTTTGGTCTCTATCAAGGTGATGTTATGCTTGTTCTGTCTCCACTGGGTATTAAGCAGGAGGGGTTACAAATCTTTCCAGTAGGAGATGGCGGAAGCCGGGCCACATTGCAGCTCCGATAGAAGGGTATTCTTGGGGTGATACCATGTGTGCTGCTGCCTGCGCTGTACATATTTAGCCTATAATGGAAACTTGAATTGCTGCTTGTGCTGTTCCTGAAAATGAATGACAATGAAAACAGTATTTTTAAAGCGCAGGGTTTGCCTAAAAACAGGTATCTTGGCACCTGTCTGTGTGGATTAAAACCCTTATTGACCCTGGCCATGGCGCAATCTTATTTTTTCAGTGAGGGAAGCACGCAGTTCTGCCACCCGTGTTGTTCCTCTCTGTGTGAGGGAAGCATACCCTGCTAATGGTTGTTTTGTACCGGAAGCATGTGTGTCTGTCAGAGGCGTAGCTATAAATGATGCAGCAGGTACAGTGGCACCAGGGCCATGCCTGTAAGGGCCTCCATGCACCCAAATTATAGATGTCTTTTACTTCTCAGCATAGGAATAGGGGGTGGGGGGTACACGCTTGCATTCAGCTTTATGACACTATTGTTTAGCCACTGTTGTATGTGAAGTTTTCACTCCTGCTGCTTGCGCTTTGTCTGTTGTGAGTTTGTGAGGACAACCTGTACAGCGCATTTTGAGTGTGCAGTGCTTAATTTGTAAAAGAATAAGTGCCAGGACCCAAAGTTTTGCTTAGCAGGACGTTGCCAGTGCTATCAAAGGTTGGTGTGCCAAATACCAAGGCTGTATAGTCTTGAGTCCATCTCATGCCTCTTTAATCCACCACAAGGCACTGCTTTTCCACCTTTCTCTTCCTCCTTCTTTCCCAGTTTGTGTTTTCTCTCTCTGTTGAGGAAAAAAAGTACCAGTCCCCTTTTAATGTCTCACCAATCCCTCCCCCTGCCAACTTTCCTCCTTTCCCTTACACATCATGCACGGTACCAGAAGCATGAAATGTGTATGCGTACACAGAAGAAATGATTGCGGAAGGAGCAGGTGGTCACAGTCAGAAACATGGAGAGATACATGGAGAGATCCATGTTTCATTCTTCTCTCTATCTCACCAACATACTGCCTTCTATCTGCATTATTACTAAGAGGGTAAAGGAGCTGCAGTATCTTTGTGTTCCTGGCAGTGACATCTGAGGACATCCAGTGCCCATCCTTCCTCTCTGCATTCACCCCTAGCATGCACGAGTGCAGTGGGGCTGGGACCGAAATGGCGGGTAGTCTGGAGAGGAGGGGCCAAGCCGTACTGAACCGAATCAAAAAGTGCATAAGAGTCAGTGTTCCTTTTAGACTTGGTAAGTGCTGAGAGAGGATGCCTGAAATGAAAGGAACAAGAGGAGGTTCCAGAGAGAGAGAGAGAGAGAAAAGACTGCTGGTGGCTGTGATGCTAAAATTATTTTCATTGTGGGGGTGCTGGTCAATGACTCCATCTCACTAAAGCAATAGTTTTTTTTAAAAACAATTGTGGTGCATTGAGAGAGAATGTAGAAACAGCCAAACACTACCAGGGGGTGACTTCCTTGATACCTGACCCCCATACACCCCTGGATGGTTCTCCTGCCATTTTTAGGTCGAGCCTGGGCAGCGCATGCGCTGCTCTGCGAGGCATGCTGTATTCGAGTATGGACTTGAAGCTCCGCCCACTCTCCACCCATATCTTTCATTGGCTTGTGTCATTGTCCTTTGTAAATGCTGGCTTTTGATTCGTTAATAGGGTTGTTAGTCCCTCCTTAGTACCGCCTTGTCTTCATTTGTAACCTCCCATGAGGACTGGCCCTTTTACTTCTGTTGTTACATGGTATGTCTTATTTAGTCTGTAAGCACTATTTTCTTTAATGTGTGTCTCCTACTGCAGGCATGACATGCTTTCCTGCAACATTCAGTGCGTCATGCGCGCTTTCACTTTCTAAGCAGCCCGGGACAATGGCGGCCGCTTCTTTAAAGGCGAAATAGGTCTTGCATTTACAAGAGTTTGAGCTATTGGCATTGTATATGACAATGCCTTTTATTTATGTGTTAATTATCAAAACAAATAAATAAAAGGCATTGTCATTTACAATGCCAAAAGCTTAAACTCTCGCAAATGCGAGACCTATTGCATTGCAAATGCTTGTTATAATATATCGCCTGGTTTCACACAGTCTAGAGCAGATCCACGTTTTTCGCACTCACATTCAGTCACCACATATTCGGTGGGTAAATTGTGCCAACAATGGTTGGAACACTCCACGTTATCGTCAGTTAAACAACTTATCACACTTGTCCAGTGACATCAATTTGGCTGATTTTCTTCTAGGTCCTTGGACCTCTAGAGCAAAAAGATTTATCTATGCAGCTTACTATGAAATATGGAAACTTTCGCAGATTGAGGCAGCGCTTTGTCTGCGCCAAATTGACAAAGCAAATTTAGAAAAAGTCCTTGCAGTGGTCGACAATAGCATTAATACACTGTCTTCACGAATTTATACCTTGGATAATATTGTTGGAAGAATCTGAAAGACGCCAGTCTGGAGAAGAACAAAAACCAGTTCTGGTCCCTTGTTAGTAAGGGTATTAGCAGAGATCCTGCCTCTCTGTCTAACCACATTACAAGCTATGAATGGCACGACCACTTCAGGAAATTGTATTCCGCTCCTGACGATGAATGTCTGGAGGAGTTAAGCGACTCCACAGACATTCCTCCGGCTGGGAATACGAGCAATCCTTTTTCGTTGCCTGAAATTGAAATGGCAATCTCAAAGACAGTGTCGGGAAAAGCCCCTGGACCAGATGGTCTTCCTGGCGACCTCTTTTTGGCTGATCCCAGGAACTGGTCGCGTTATATCCAACTTCTGATCAACAGCATAGCCAATGGATCCCCAATTCCCGACTCTTGGAAAGGAGCGTTGGTGGTCCCGATATTTAAAAAAGGGGACAGGGAAGATCCATCAAATTATAGGCCAATAAGCCTAATTGATGCCATGCAAAAGTTGGTAGGTAGGGTCCTCCTCCAGCGAATACAGACCTGGGCTGAAGAGGAGGACATTCTATCCCAATACCAGGCTGGGTTTAGAAGAAACACAGGCACGATTGACCAAGTCTTCAGGTTATTACTCATATACTGTAAGGTCGTTGTTATTGGTAAGGGAAGCCTTTACCTTGCTTTTATCGATCTGAGAACAGCTTTTGATCTCGTCCCTAGGTTAAGACTGTGGCAAACGCTGAGGGACCTGGGCATCCCCCCCTCTCCTTCTTGATTTTTTAATTCGATTGCACGAAGGAAACTTCGCCCAAGTCAGGTGGGGCCCTCAAGGGGAGGTTACGGAAAAGATCCTAGTCAGCAGAGGAGTCCGCCAGGGGTGTGTCTTGGCACCTACCCTGTTTTCCTTGTACATCAATGGGGTGGTGAGATTTCTCCAGGAGATCCCGGCAGATGCACCAACCCTGGCGGGCGAGAAAGTTCCAACACTGTTGTTTGCTGACGACACCCTTCTGCTGTCGAAAACCCCGTTTGGGTTGCAAAAACTCCTTAACCGATACCAGCTATTCTGCGACTCCCGGGGCCTGGTTATTAACACAGATAAGACAAAATTCATGGCTTTTAATCCTCACAAGACTTTTAAAAATGACTTAACTTTAAATAATACCCGACTAGAGAGGGTAAATGTGTTTGATTATTTGGGCATCCGCCTTTCTGATAAAATGCACTGGATATATAGCTCCGTCTAGCTAAGATGTTATTGAATCATAAACGTGTTGCTGGGGCTCTTAGCAAAGAACACCGGGCCTCCTATAGTAGGCCGGTAGCTCCAGCACTTGCAATATACGAAGCAAAAGCTGTTGCCGCTGCGTTGTACGGGGCGGAGCAATGGGGCTTCGAAAACATCGAAGATATTGGTAGGTCCGAAAATAAGTTCTTGAGGGATCTGGTGATGCTTCCCAGTAATACTCCATTAACCCCCTTGATGTTCGACATGGGCAGACGGCCGCTCAGGGATATTGCAAAATTGCGCCCTCTTCTCTTTTGGGCGCGAGCGATGCGTACCCCTGAGCTTGCTAATTATGCTGCGGCCCTAACAGAGGTGATTAACTTAGACACGGGGCACAGGGTCAAGTGGATATCCAATGTTAGAAGGTTGTTGTCCAAGCTGGGTCTCACGGAAGCATGGGAAACTCACGTACCACCCAACAAGGCAGAGCTTAAGCGTATTTATTGGAACTGGGTTGATACTAAAGAGCTGAGCAACCCAGAATTGGGGAGTTTGACAGAAGAGTTTTTTCGCCACAAACAGTGTAGAGGCTTAGAGCCTTACCTGGATATCATCCAGATTCCACGCGACAGACAGTTATACATGCAATTCAGGCTGGGCACACTCCCAATCCACGCAACCACTTTAAAATGGCACTCTTACAAATACCAAAGTGAGGCATGTCCTTGCTGCAGAGCTCCGTTGGAAAGCATGCCCCACTTTCTGTTTGCTTGCCCGGCTTATTCCGTTGCAAGGTCTAGCTGGATAAAACCAGTCTGTAAAATTATGGGTACACGCGACCATAGGACCGCCCTGCGTATCCTAAAAACTGACCCAGGTGTGCTTTTTTCGTGTGGGGTGGCGAAGTTTTTGAGCCGCGCCTGGATTATTAGAAACAAAGCATTGAAGGGCACTAGTACGCTTGCCGAGGGATAAATATTTATGTCAGCTTATTTTTTACTATCTAAGTACTGTAACAATTTGTAGAGTTTACTTATTTATGAATATTGTGAAGATGCTTGTGTTTTGTAGAGTACCTCGCCCTGAGATATATATCCCTATTTGTGGTTGATTCCGCACATCTCCCCAGATATGCTTGCATAACCGTTCTAACTCTCAAGTTTTGTATTTCAAGTCTGGTTGTGCGTCCAAAGCTTATTCTTTCATTTTTTTATAAGGTTTTATATACAGCTGTTTTTAACCTTTTAAACTTTTTAATCAATTTTCAGGTCTTAAAAGTTCTACTAGTATCTTTTTAGCTATCCTGATAATTCCGTTAAATCATGTATTCATATTAATGTGATATATTGTATATTTTTTTTTATGTCTCTCTGTTTTTTGTCTGTTGCTTTTATGATTCTAGTAATCGAATAAAGCATTTGATTGATTGATTGAATATTGTTTCATCAGTTATTGATATTGTTCAGAATGATGTATCTGTGTTATATCATGGTCAAAATCAACTACGATCAGTAATGCAGTTTGCATGGACGTTACAGACTCTTAAAATGGGAAAAGTACCTTGGGATTATTTGAATGCTTCCGCTTTATTTTCGCCATTTAATCTGACTGATAAACAAAGATTTATGTCAATGAAAGACGCTACATACATACTATTACACATTGAACAATTAGAACACTTGCCATTCTCTGTGGCGGAGACAGATTCAGCTGTATGTTTAATTCATGGGGTTATCTCTCTCCCTTTCTTGCTGTTTCAATTTAAATCTTGCATGAAACATTTCCCAATTGGTCGCTTTGAACCCCTGGGTAGTGCGTTTCTCCATGAGTTATGGTCCCTACCTTTCACTTACAGCTGTCATCGGGAGGATAAGGAAGTTTACCTAACAGGGTAAGACTGCGATTCCACAGTGGGACATTCCCTAGTTTGTAAACACGTTAAGTTGCACAGCGCTTGTAATGTTTCCGCACCTTATCTTGCATGTTTTTTTAAAGGGAGTCTCGTCCCAGAAATAATTCCCGCTTTTACCTTACTTACTAACGCCAGTTATCTTATTTTGAATAACCACGACTGCTGTGGTTTACGGGCAGGAATCCCGCATATAGTAACAGTTTCACAACGTGTTACTTGTTGTAGCAATGTGCTTTTTCCGCCCCCGCATGAGAAATTAGATAGTTCAATTTGGCCTTCCATTCCAACTTTGAAAACAGATTTCAACAAATTAAGCAGACTCAAAGCGCTATTGTTTCAACAAAAAGTGGCTCTCACTTCAGCTCGAGAGGCCTTCGAATTGCAGGTGGCTAGAACTTCTAGCGAGATTCAGTCTCTTCTGAACACAAATCTCCCACTGCATTTTGGGGAGCTGAAACATCAAATATTTAATGCGTCTGACACCAAAGGCCTTGCTCATTTTTTTAAACTGGTGGGATCCGGCCTTGTGGCTTCGTTTCAGACGATCTTTGGAGTAATACCCGCCTTTATTCATTCTATGTTTTCCAGCGTCTTCGGAGGATTCCCATTAATACTGGCGCTAGCTGGTTGAATCCTGCTGCTTCTGTTCCTGCTACGCGATGGCTGCTCATCTTGTGGTAATACACAGGCCAGGCTAATTGCAACTTACCGTGACTGTATGCAACAACTTTTTGGATGCTTGCCATTAGCGACGCATAGCGTGAGTTATGGACTAACTTTTCGCTTTGCCTACTTCACTTGCGTGCAACCTGTGTTCTACTGTCAGCGGTGCCCCTTCTACTGGGCTTTGGATTTATGCCTCTCCGATACGTCATGTTCTGATACGGATTATGGCCAGTTGATGGGTCCCCTCGTGGCCCATGAGCAGGCCTGTTCTAGGGATGGACGTATGGTGCGTGCGGCTGCACTCGGAGTCTTGGCTGAATGGGATATCTGTGCGGCTGCGCAGAACCTATTGCGACGAAGCTTCATCGAATATCACACAAGTTGCCTGGATATGCTCTTGGAAGCATCTGATTATAAGGAACACATCTGTTCCTTTGGCCTACTTGATTGGATGGCATCCCTTTTTTCTACTAACGATAGGGATGATCTTTTGGAACGAATTGCTTTGTTAGGTTCACGTACCTTGATGGATACACCACCTCCATGTTAGTCACGCTTTTCGTGCAACGACAAATTTTTATCAACACAAGAATTATTATTATTTATTTTTTTTAAACTTTTTCCAATATGTTTTTTTCATGCGTATTTGAACTCTGCTGACCCTTGAATTCTGTTTTGGTCTTTTTTCTATATACTACAACCTTACCAAGGAGAGGGTGTTATATGGCCATTAGGGTCATTGTCGACATTGCTAAGTTAGCATGAGCTCTGCTGCCATGATGCTGCTTTTGCGCACGTTACTACATGACTTTGTTTTGCAAGACTCTGTTTGTGCCTTTCACATGAGAACTGTCTGCTTTCTGCGTTCTCTGTCTGTTCCTGGAGTTTAGTCTGAACACGATGTGCAAGGTTGATAAACAATGCCCCTTGTTATTCTGTTCTGGTCAGTCCCTAGCATCTAGACAAAACATGCTAACACAGCTGCGCTGCTGGAAACTCGTGCTTTGATATTACCGGGATGCATGTTGTTCTGACACACACTAGGAGAGGGTCCTTTCCAGGGAGAAGAGCTATGCTGTTCCTATGATGTAAAGCTTCCATCTAGGCACTAAAGTATGGGGTCTGCTGACAAACCCCAGAGATCTTCCTTTAGATAATAAAAATCACTTCATCAAGGGCAGGGTGGTTAGGCCTTATAGTCCTTTTTCTACTGTCTGTATATGATGACATCCTCCTTTATATTCTATGGAATTGTAACAATGCTAATTGCTCTAGCTTTATGCATTTCGCGGCTGGTAGTGGCTCGTATACTGCATTATAGAGCACAATAGTTAAAATAAACATTTTGAACTATAACAGTGACTCTGGCCATCCTTATTGTGGACAAGTACGGGTGAGTGAGCGAAAGGGTATGTCTTGCTACCGCGATTCCTGAGAGAGTCGGGAGTGTTGTATTCTGGGTTGTCTAATCATTTGTAGCTTCGTGATTTTGTAGGAGAACGAATGAGACACTTTAGCTTGTCGGTTTTGGGATTTTGGGTACTAAGGTGGTAGGTTGGTACACCCCTATACACCGAGGTTATGTTATGTTATGTTAACTGCTACTTTTATAGCGCATAATCACCGTCAGGTCTCTTAGCGCTTTGAGAGAGGGGTCCGATGCCCGATACCCACTGCAGTCCCCAGGAACATGCATAGCAGATGATTAGATGGAGTCTAACGCCTCCCTGAACAGGAGCGTTTTGAGGCGTTTCCTGAAAGGGAGGAGAGAGCATTCCTTGCGAAGGCCATCGGGTAGTTTGTTCCAGAGTTGCGGGAGCAGGACAGAGAGGGCTCTGCCTCCCTTGGATATTGTATTAAACCGGGGAACTGCCAGCAGGCAGCTCTCGGCGGACCGGAGTTTACGGCCAGGTACATAGTTTTGAAGACGCTCTTTAATGTATGTTGGGGCCTGGCCGTACATTGCTTTATGGGCAATACAAAGGCCCTTGAATTTGGCCCTCTATTTAATGGGGAGCCAGTGAAGCTTGCGCAAAAGAGGGGTAGCATGTGCCCTTCTAGTGAGCCTGAAAATCAGCCTGGCTGCATCATTCATGGTCACCTGTAATTTGTTAGTTAGTTTTTCCGGAAGGCCGATGTACAGGGCGTTCCCGTAATCTAATCTGGACAGGATGGTGGCCGATACTATCATCTGTAGAGCTGTCGTTGAAAGAAGGGGGCAAGTCTCCGCAACTGTCTCAGCAGGCCAGTGCATGTACCAATCACGGTCAAAACTTGGTTGGTCATAGAGAGGTCCGCATCTATCTTGATGCCCAAGCTTTTTACGGTCGTGACTGGCGTAGGGGTTGTGCCCAACTCTTGGGGCCAGAAACGGTCACTCCAAGGGTTTGGTTTCCAGGGGATGACTAGGACCTCAGTTTTGTCTGGGTTGACCTTCAGAAAGTTAGTCGTCATCCAGTTCACGGTGTATCTGAGGATATTTTGAGTCAATGAGGGGGCCTGCTGGGAGTTGTCGATCTGGAGGATGAGCTGCGTGTCGTCCGCATAGTTAAAGACTTGGCAGTCCATGCGCGCCAGGGCAGCTATTAGCGGCTGGAGGTAGATGTTAAATAGGAGTGGGGACAATGCTGAGCCCTGGGGACGCCACACGTGAGGGCGCCCCTGTCGGACACCTGCTCCCCAAGCTGGACCCTCTGCGACCTCCCGGAAAGAAAAGATTCAATCCACTGGTAGGCCACCCCGCAGATGCCCAGTTCGGAAATACGGGCTAGAAGCTGCGCATGATTGACTGTGTCAAATGCTGCCGACAGGTCTAACAGCACCAGGGCGGACGGTTTCTTATTGTCGGCCATAACTCTGAGCTCGTCAAGTACGGATATCATTACCAGCTCTGTGCTGTGGTGGGGCCTGAAGCCCGCTTGCCGCCCTTGGAGTAACTGGTGTTCCTCCAGAAAAACCGCGAGTGTTTTTAGGATGTGCTGCTCTATGACTTTCGCCAGGAAGGGGAGCTGGGAAATTGGCCTGTAGTTTTTAAGAGTGGCCACATCCGCCCCAAGTTTCTTCAACAGGGGGATGACCCTGGCTTCCTTCAGGCCAGAGGGAAGGTAGCCTGTCTCTAGGGAGCGATTTAGTAGGGCAAGGATCTGTCTTTCAAGACCTGGGAGGGCCATACGAAAGACCCTCGGAGGACAGGGGTCAGCTGGTGAGCCAGATTTGATATGGTCCTGTTTCCCTGCGCATAGTTCTGTGTAGGTGCAGAATCCCCGCAACAGTGGGTCTGTGAGAGTGTATGTCAGTGTCTGTGTAGATCTGTGAGTGGGTGTGTGAGTATGTGAGTGGGTCTGTGAGTGGGTGAGTGGGTGTGTAAGTGTGTGCATCTATGAGTGGGTGTGAGAGTGTCTGTGGGGGTCTCTGAGTGGGTGTATGATAGCCTGCATGGGTCTGTGAGTGGGTGTAAAAGTGCCTCTGGGACTCTGAGTGGTTTAGTCAGTACCTGCATAGCTCTCTGAATGGGTGTGTGAGTGCCAGCGTGGGTCTGTGTGTGAGTGGATGCATGGGTCTGTGAGTGGGTCTATGAATGCCTGTGTGGGTCTCTGAGTTGGTGTGAGTGGCTGTGTGGGTCTATGAGTACGTGTGTGGGTCTGTGAGTGCCTGTGTGGGTCTGTGAGTGGGAGTGCCTGCAAGGGTATGTCAGTGCATGTTTCAGTGGCTATGTGGGTCATTGAGTACCTGTGTGGGTCTCTTATTGGGTGTGTGAGTTGCTGTGTGAATTCATAAGGGGGTGTGTAACTGCCTGTCTGGGTCTGTAAATGGGTGGGAGACTGCCTGTGTGGGTGTCTAAATGGTTCTGAAAGTGTTTTCTCCCCCCCAAATTGCTCAAAGATTCACAAATCTGTCACAGATTTACACTAGAGTGCCGCGCTGAACCCCACAGTGAATCAGCGGGTTCCTGAAGTGGAAAAATAAAAAAATTTACTTAATTTTGTACCCTACATAGGGCCCTCTGACACTCCTCTAACACACCCATGGGGTCAGGGCCTCTACCATGACCCCTTTAATCATTTTGCAGAAACATATTAAGGCTCTCCAATACTTAAAATGGCAGCCGCAACCTCCCAGTCAGGTTGCGGTCAGCCAATCACTGCTAGAGGGTATGCATCCCTAGATATCCAATTTTGTTTTTCCTTTAATAACTCCGGAACTATTGAATGGATTAACAACAAATCACAAAAAGGGCTCTTTCTAGACCAAGAGGTACCTCTCTACCAAATTTGGTGTAATTCCGTGCAGTAGTTCAGACTGTAGTCGTGTTCAAAATCCCTTTGGGAAATTGCATAGGAAATGCAAATTTTTTGGCCCCCCTCCCTTTTTTCCAGCCTCTGATTGATGGATCACGCCGTAAGTTTCCATGCAGAACTAGACAAACCTGACCACTTTTTTGGGGAAAATTTCATGAAGATTCATCAAAATGCACCAAAGTTATAACCAAGTCAGAAAACGCATTTCCTATGGAAACTAGGTCCTAATTACAACTACTATATATATCCAGGACACTTTCTAACACAGCAACACGAGGAAACGCGCACTCCTGTGAGAAAAAATCCAACACTATAATAAGTTCATAATTGTGATTGAATCCGGTGCAAACATGAGAAAAACTACAACCTAACGTGTTTTGGGGTCAACACGCCTTGGTCACGGGTGAGTTAGTCTTGTTACTAGCACCATTTAAAAGCACAAAAACATGAAAATAGAAAAAGAGTAGGAACATTCCCTGTACAACAGGAAACTGTTGGCCATATTTAAACATGTTACAGGTAGAAAAGTACAAACATGTCATGGAAGCCTAAATCATCATGTAAACAAAATGTTGGCAAAATAGGTCCGAGGTGCAAATACAAATGTGTGTATAGCGACCTCTCTCGCGAGAATCTGGCCATTATTGAAACAAACTGTAGTCAAGTGTGCAGCAGCTGGTTTGGTTTCATTATATCTCAGTATTGCAATTAAATGCCAGATAATAAAGCGCACTTACACATATCGGTATATTTATATGCTCATGACAATATCTATAAATCACAATACATTGCAAATCATATTGCATCAATCCTTTCCTATTCTCATCTCCCAGCATTTTAGGTAATCTGACCATCTAAATCCTCATCCTTGAATTATGCCCCAGTGGGCAGGCAGCCTAACATGATCATTTTGTTTCAATACGTCACTAAGTATATTATATATCAACACTAAGGTCTTGCAAAACATCGTCCTCAGTTTTTTGCCAACCACAGTGTAATTCAAGGAAATGCTGTTACATTTCATAAAGTTATCGCAGACAATGTTCTCAGGTGTTTCAATGAGCTAGTGACCTTTATGAAACATTATGCCCAAGTGGGCAAACAGCTTGGAAATCTCATTTGTAAAAGTACATTACTTAGTTTCTAACTTTTAATCAGCATTCTTAGAATTTTAAAAACTATGCCTCATATCACCAGCAAGATCATTATTGGTTGTTAGTGTTGTTTAAACATATATAGTTCATTGGTGTGTTTTTTAAAAGTATAAATGTCACAAGCAACCTTCTGCAGTGCCTGAATGGGCAATTATGGCCTATATCCTGCATTCATTAATCTTACAACCTCTATATGGGTGTAGGCTAATGTAATAATTCCTGTCATGCACATTAGCTGTAAGTAGACTGTAATACCGCCCTTATTATAGGAAATACAGTATCTATTCCCAAGATTATTCAAAAACCTTAACATACCCACACCCCAACAGAAGAAAAAATAGCAGAATTTTGAAAGGAAAAATCTCAGCTCTTTTGTGTTTATCGGCTCTTTGAACTTAGGTGGAGCAAAGTAGAAGAAACAAGTCTTGCCTCAAGGGCAGCCCAGTACAGCACTGAAGTAATTGTCCAACCTTTTCAGAAAGGATGACCCCATCCTGCATAAACAAAACACGAGGCACAACATTTATGTTAAAACCAATTTGTTGGAAATGGCCCTTTTTGCAAGGTTACCCCAAACTTTTTGCCTTCCTTCTATTTGTTCTGACCTCGTTTTTGTTGACTTTAGGACTCTGAGCACTTTATCACTGCTAGTGCTAAAGTGTATGAGCTCTTTCCCTAAAACATGGTAGAATTGGCTCATACCCAATTGGCATATTTATTTTACTTATAAATCCCTAGTAAAGTGCACTACATGTGCTCAGGGCCTGTGCATTAAATTCTACTAGTGGGCCTGCAGCACTGCTTGTGCCACCCACATAATTAGTCCCTCAGTAGTCTCAGGCCTGCCACTGCAGGGCCTGTGTGTGCAGTTTACTGCCACTTCGACTTGACATTTAAAACAACATCTTAATCTCCCCTTTTATTACACATAGATCACCCCTAAGGTAGGCTTTAGGTAGCCCTAGGGACAGGGTGTTGTGAAGTAAAAGGTAGGACATGTACTTTTATGTTTTGCATGTCATGGTAGTGACAAACAGCCTCTTTTGTTTTTCACTACTGTGAGGCCTACTCCTCTTATAGGCTAGCATTGGAAATTTTCTTATATACTTTTAAGTGGAACATTCCTGATCAGAAAGGAGTAGCTTTGTCATGTTTGGTATGTTTAAAATGGTAATAATAAATCCCCCTTACTGGTGCAGTTGGATTTTACATTACCCTTTTAGATATGCCACTATTAGAAAGTGGACATTTCTCTGTGCTTATAACTCATTGTGCCTGATAAGTCTGTCTCCAATACACGTCTGAGCTGGGTAACAGCTACACTTTTTGTGTTCCCCCAGGCAGCTTCAACACAGGAAGGGCTGAGTGTGACAGGAGATTCATCTGCATTCATCTGCATACTGAGAGCCTTCCAGGGCAGGATGGGGGAGAGGTAGCTTACACTTACATCTGAATAGATTGTGTCCTGCCTTTACACAAAGGGCTGATTTACCCCCTACTGGTAGTCTGGAGCCAAGGCTGGACTGAAAATGGTCCTTCTGCACTTCAAAGAGTTCCTGTGAAGTCACCCCTATATCAAAGACACTTCTGTGTATATGTACGAGGGCTCTGGCCCTACCAAAACAGTACACTACTGGACCTGGGAAGAACTTAGCTGGAGATGAGGCTGCTGTGCTGTAAGGATTGCCCCTTTGCTGTGACTGACTGTTCTGAGAAACTGCTTCTATGTTTTGCTGAGCTGTCGTGCTGCCTGCTGATCTTTGCCCTAATGAGAACAAGGAATGCACCCAGAGTGACTCCAAGGGCTTGCCACCAGTTTTTCTTGAAGTCCCAGAGCCATAAATGACTTCCCATTTCCCCTGACGTTGCTGCAAGACTCTACATTCTGTGAATCTCGCTAAGGGCAGCCCAAACGCTGTCTGAACTGCACCAGGGGCTCTAGAAGAGTCCAGTTCTTTGCTTTTGAATCGCTCTACAATGCCAATCAGCGCTCAGCGCCGATCGAGATCCCCGTGTTTGTCATTATCCAGACACTGCAGCGCAGAGAGAAACCCTTTCAGCAGCCCCGGCGTGTTGCTGTGGTAACAGGAGTCACCTCTGTGCTGACACTTCAGTTTCGCTCACGAGAGCACATTCAATGCTGCGCGCCGGCATTGGCAGCTCACCTGTGCTCCGAGAGAAATTGCCACAGCTGTGAGCATTTCGGATCCGCCTGTATGGCCTGTCGCCACACCGCTTTCTTGTCTGGAAGCCCCAGTGACACAGGCCCCGTTCCAGGTGGCCATCATCCCCACAACTCCTGAATTAAGATACTGTGGGCCAGACCCGTGAGGTCTTTCAAGTTGAGCCACGTGCTTTAAGGTGGCTGAGATTCTCCCAGCTCTCCGGTCCTGAGGGACCTGCTGCCCTACAGGCCCCTCCTGTTAAAATACTGTTTTTGGCCACGAAACTGCAGGGAAACAACCACCAATTATCCCTACTTTGCTTTGTGTTGGTCTCGTCAGTTTTAAACATGACCCAATGATCATAAGTGCTGCTTAACACTGTGTTTATGTGGATACTTGTAAAATTCATATCTCATGACGTCCTTATTGGATTTTTGTCATTTTGGTCTTATTTTAATTAGTTAAATGCTCTTTACTTTTTCTTAACCAGTGTGGAGTCTTTTGTGGTGTTTGTATTGTGTTAATGTGTGTGTGTTGCACAAATACTTTACACATTGATTTATAGATAAGCCTGGCTGCACTATGTCAAGCTACCAGAGGGTGAACACAGGGTATCTTATTGTGTATCTAGCTTACCCTGACTAGAGTGGTAGTTCCTGCCTGGCCTGGGTGCATACTCAGCCAACCACGAACTCCATTTCTAACACAATTACTCTGATGTTGACACACGTCATCAGAGGCACAAGCGAGCTAACCATTAAAACCAGATTTGAACTCTCTCATGCTCTCTTTGTACCCTTCATTCAAATAGAGGTATCTCACTCCCCCACCATAGAAACGCATAGATAGGGGGCATAATGTTAGTCTAATCTCCTAAATGCATAAACATCTCCTCATCTGAATTGAGGCCTTTAGGAACTTTGGTTTCAAGATCTAATATGTTCCTAGATTCAAGCTGTCTAAGGTCACGTGTGCAGTTCCCCCCTCTTGTAGAAGCTGTTATTCTGTCAAGGGCAACATATTGCAACAGATCCTTGTCACCTTTGTGTATAGCTTCAGAATTACGTGCTACAGGGTATTGTTTGTCTCCGATTTCTATGGCTCACGTGTTCTAACACATGTTTTCTCATTGGGTTTGTAGTGCTTCCTATGTACAGTTTCTCACAGGGGCAAACAAGAGCATATATGCAAAAATCAAAGTGGCAAGTAGGATACTTTTCAATAAGTTTGTGTATATTACTAAGAGGGGAGAAATATTGTTTTGTATTGTTGCAATATTTGCAAGCTTTACAACTTCCAAAATTATAGAAGCCCTCTGTTGCCATGCCAGACTTCTTGGCTTTACTTAAAAAATTCATTTTTGCAAAGCTTGTCTTTCAAAGATGTCCCCTCCCTGAAAGTAATATTGGAATGACTATCCAATAAGTCTGAAAGTGTGTTTTCTGTTTTCAGTATGTCCAGTGTCTATTGAGTGTGTTCCTCACTTCTCAGGCTTTATTACTGAAGGTCGCAATAAATCTTTTAGAAGTCCCATACCTTCTCCAAACATATTTGTGTGGTCTCAAATTATTTCTGAAAGGTTAATGTCAATGTGGCCTTTTTTAAAAACTCCATTCACTACAACGGAATCAAGCACATTTACATCAGAATGTTCAATCACTCCTGCTTGCTGACATGACAGTACTTCAGAAAGGTCATTGATGGAAATAACTGGTTGTTTCTTCCCAGGAAGCAAACCAATATCGTAGAGCCCCTGGTGTATCCATCCTAAAATATTTGTTCTTAAAAGCAACATACAACATCCCTCAAATGCAATGGTAGCTCCGGGCACCCACTCAAGTCAATTTTGGTACTTTGAAATGCCTCTGTCTTAATGTCAGGTTCAAACAAGACATCATTCTTTCAATGTTTGAAATATGTATTGTGCGTAATAATGGTAACTGTGGCCTCCGAGTCCATGGGAAGATCAACTGTACCATTTCCTAACTAGATGGCAGCAGCGGGTCCTTACTCCAGTAAGTCCCACATGTATCAACCCTAGCACAAGACCCTTATGACTGGATTGGAAATCCTGCTAATCCCGTGCATCACTCACACCACTGACACAGGTTCTTTTCTCCATGCATACTTTGATGAAAGAACCAACTATCCCACGTGATTCCATGTCTTCTTCAGAGATGGACAGAATTTAAAAGTGGCTAAATGACGACTAGACCCACAACAAAAAAACGTGAGGCCCATTATAATTGGATGCTGATGTGGTGGAACCTTTCCTGCTGTTCAGGACACCCTCTGCTTGGTGCATTACTGGGTTGGGATACTATAACGTCTACAAATAATCCTCATATCTTATTGAGAAGGGCAATAGGTGTTCCTGTATATTTGCTATCGCACTATACTCTACAGTTTTTTCTCTGATGAGCTGATCAGGGAACTTTTCAGCTGTGCATCAGTAAGACGGGCCCCTAAGGGCGGTAACTTATGACACATGACTCATTTGCTGCTGTCTAGGGAAAACTTCAAACGTCTCTCAATTATGCTTTTCTGTCAAAACATCACTTGAATAGCAGGATGGCTTCCTGATACTCATCTAGTTCGAGCCCTCCTACCTGTGCACACAAACGTTAAGTGTTCAAACACGTGCTTGCCCTCCATATCCAGGCAATGATCCAAAATGCACTGTTTTTCTAGCGTCAGTAGCTCCAAAGTAGATATTAAACGATCCCAACCAATTCTTCCAATATAAAGGAGGCTCGACAGGCAAGTCCAAAAATAGTGGTGCAGCCTGCATGAAACACTGAGATACGCAAATGATGAACTCACAGAACGGAAAAAACAACAGACAATAATACAATGTAAGCAGGACGGCAGAAATAAGACTCTAGGAGAGACACATCCAGGACCGTTTTGAGAACCAAGCAATGTAATGAGAAGTCAGTGTAAAAAGTCAGATATAAAGAGCTAACGTACAGATTAATATCACAAAAAGCAATAGTTGTAAATTGTACTCCAAACGATAGGTTTAATTGAATGTAAATTAAGCTGAAAGAATTGTTAAAAGCATGTACATATCCAATGCAGGTAGGTGCCCATTTTCCCACGTGGACGCAATTGGGTGCGCTGCGCATCAACAAAACAAAATCGTCACTCGTGAAGAGCAAAAACTTGCTGTAGGAAAACCACTAAATGGTGTTTCCAAAATCAACCGGTGTGTGCATTTATTTATTTAAAGTATTTGTAGATCGCGCAGTTACCCCCAGGTTTCCTGATGCTGAGGCAAAAGGATTCTAAAGAGAACATTTCGAGTAATGAACTGTTAAAAAGGCAGGGTGAAATAGCTTTCTGAAATGCAGTAAGTTGGTTTTAAATCTCAAGTGGAGCCGAAGAGGGTTCCAGAGCAGGGTTCCATGGTATGGAAAAGACCTGCAGCGTCGCCCAGATGTCTTCATCTTGGGAACCGGAAGAAACAGGTGCGCAGATGCGGAAAGGAGGGCTCTGGTTGGTACACACACACCAGGAAAATAGTTCTGTCATGAAGACTCGGCCACAGTCATTTTGAGATTTAAAGCCAATGGACAAGCTATTAAAGATGATACATTTTTCAATAGAGAGCCAGCGCGTAGAAGGATTGTGGCTACATATAGCTTGTCATGGGAGAATAGAAATAATCATGCAGCCCAATTTTGGAGATGTTTAAGACATTGTAAGTGATCAGCTGGTAGCCCCAGGAAGAGGGCAGTCCCATAATTCATCTGCGAATAGATTAGTGTGCAAATAATTAGAACAAGCATTGGCATAGCCAATAGGTCTCGCCTTGAGGACCTTATAAGTAATCAGGAGAACAAGGGTATCTCAATATGCAAACCTGGGGTGATACGTTGTTTAAAGAAACAATGGTTCTAGTGTGGCCTAACAAGGTCCAAGGGGAAGTGACCCTGTAGAGGGCACTAACAATAAAGAAAAATAAAAGTTTAGGAACTTAATTCTTAGAAGAGAGCGGTAGGTAATATAACGAGGGACATGTAGGTCAGTGTATGACAATTATTTATTACACAATAATAGTATTCAGGTGCTCACACTGTAAGTGACAATAAGCGTAACGTGAGAAGTGAGGGTGAAATTAAAATAAAGACATCGCATTGACAACAATGATAGAAGCTCCTTTAAAGATTTTTACAGAGTACAAGGAGTTCATGTTGTAAGGGGTCGACGACGTTTCGAACTCAGTTATTGGAGTTCATCTTCAGGACAAAAGGAGTGAGCAACTTGAATCTAAAATTAATGGAGGGGAAGGGGAGAAAGGAAATAATAAATATACCATAGTCTGATCCCTAGATATATTAACATCATTGTCAAGTCAATATTTAAATTAAGTAATTGCGCTCTCTTGTGGGCGGTACAGCACAGTTGGGTTATGCATACAATATCTATTAATTAAGTAAGGAGACAATTAATACATGGGATGCAGTACGGTCCCTGGATATATTATATCATGGGCAAGTTTCAAATTACAATGTGCGAGATAAGTTTCCTGTTGCGCATATCGTTTAAATACAACAATTTGTCTTAGAACGTGGTGTGCAGATTAAGATCGTCAATACGGGTAAAGGAGCGTGAGAGGGACCTGGCGATTGACAGCGGAGTGCCGGAATGATTATGGGCGGCGTTGCTGTGAAAAACGCTGGGTGCGAGAATGAGTGCGGAGCTCTCAGTTAAGGTGCAGACCCATACCGCGCATTGGTATTGTAGAACACATGCGCGTCAGTGTGAGGGACCTGGGCGCTGGTGAACCTGTGAATTAAGGTCGGCCGCGACTGGCATATACATATTATTAACAAGTTGGCGAGCAAGGGGACTGGACGTGCTACGAAAAAGCAGGTTTTTGTAAAGGCACTTACTGGGCTGATGGAAGGACGGTTAGAATGATTAAGTCCGTGGTGGAAGGCGCCTGTGAAACGCTGTGCTCCTCAGAAAAGGCTGTAAATTAATTAATTAATACACGTCTGAGAGGCCAGGGGGAGACCTGGGGAGGAATACGTATATTGTTAAGGGTCATGGAATTACTTAAGAAAGAAGGGCGTAGCGTGCTAAATTCTAGGAAGAACTTACTTAGTTGCAGAAACCGATATGAGGACCTTATAAGCATTTAGCGATGCAGCAGATTCCCTTCCACACCTTCCTGTTATGTATAAGCACAGCCACAAGTCTGCCACAAAATAGTTGAATAGATCATCACTCCTAACTTCGCATGCTTTGTCAATGTATTTTAGCAACCAATTTTTTTTTCTTATGATTACCTGTGTCTGTCCCAGCACATGTTGTCACCTCCTGCGAACAGACATTCATTAAAAGGCCTGCTCTTTGATGTTGAAGCGAATACTCCCTGTTCCTAGCGGTCACATATAAAGGAAAGCCTTAGGGGGCACAGGGTGGGGGTAAGGGGCAGAAAAACAGAGGTGGGGGTCGTACATAAAAATATTTGTACACTGAGAGAAGTAAATCAAAGTAGCACTACGAGGAAAAAATGGCGAGTTAAGATGGTGTTGCAATTAAACCATTGCTACACAAAAGTCAAAGTAAACCGATGTACAGAAGGAATTATGAAACGGTCTGAAGAACAAGGTACACAGTAGGAACAGGAAATGGATCACCCACCTAGTTCAATAGAGGAGGAACAACATAACCAAAGTGTGCACACGAGGTTCACACCACTTCCTGCATACAAACAATCCACCACTGGGGAAGTTATCACTCCCCGGCTACAAGGCAGATTTTGTTTCAAGCAAAGAAAAGGCTCTGACAAAAAACACACTGACAAAAATTAATTAATTTTAAAGAGCAGTTTAGCTAAGAGAGGCCACTTAAGTCAAGCCCACTGATGTATAAGTGGTAAACACAAGTACAATAGCAGAGAATATGAAAAATCCATTTAAAAAGCAGAAATCAAAGCTACAGAATGGAAGCATTAAACATACATAGTAAACTGTTGTAGTAGGTGAATGCACAACAAGGCACAATTGTTAAAACTGGACTGCACACAACGGAAAGACGGTCACAGATTGGGGCGTCCTCCAATATGTTAACACCACCAACAGAGATAACTTCGCCAAGGGCCCGAAATGCAAACACACTTTAAAAAGCTGCCAACAACAACATTACAGTGTGAGCCAGATTTGTTTGTTTATATCCGTTGCTTGCCAAAAAAGCTGTATTTCTGGTGCGACTACCAAGCCCCAGGGGCAATTATTCCTGATTCTGTTGATAATAACTTCTCCCATTCATTTAAGTATTTTTTTGTGTGGGGGTGGGGGGATTAGCGCCTCCAAGCTGAAAGTGTGCTTCCTCCTATTTCAATGTTTAGATGAATAATAAACACGTGACCTAAAGTGAAGCACTTCCTGAATAACAGTGAAAAATGCAGGCCACGCCTTATGACAGACCTCAAGTAGTGTCATGTCAGGTGTGGATTAGTTCCCTAGGACGGTTTCCCTTGGCATTCTGGAACACGTAGTTGTGTATTTATTACCATCGTGAAATGCATGTGTACAACCAGACGTTTTGGCATTTCCCGACGAAAATGTATTGTATTGTATTTTACTCCAGAACCCATAATGGATTAGTGTTGAATTAGTATAGTGAAATATGAAAGTAATTTGAGTGGTGGATAGGTTAGGGAGTTATTTGGATTGAAAAGGATAGCGGAGGGATAGAAGAGGGAAAAAGGTTTGCATTTGTATAGCGCTTGTTATCCCTGATGGGGTGTTGAAGCACTTTTTTGGCGAGTAGCATGCTATGGTATGAGCCAAGACCTTTCAATTTTACAAAAATTATATGAATAACAAGCATACATATAGGGGTTCTCAACTAGCTCTTTTCATTCTTGGTCTTATTATGTTACTCACATTTTTCTACCGTCCCCTGCAGAATACAGTGTGAGGCAATTTGTAAGGTCACTTCTGCAACTGACTGTCATCACTATGCACAACAGTATTCTGCCCTTTTACAAGGAATATATCCACACACTAAGTAGTTCCCTTCAGTAGCAGTGACTACTTTGGCCATATGTGCTTTTGAGATCGAAAAAAATATTTTTGCTTTTAGCCAATTTGCTTTTGATTGACGAAAATGCAGCTTTTACCAACAATAAAGTCCTGCAAAAACCAAACGCCCCCAGAAACCTCTCAGCCTGCCCATATCTCAATAAGAAATAGTTTAGCTCAATAGTGTGGAGCGTTACTGTAGCACACAAACACTCATGCATACATTACTATGAAACATCGACACTTGCCTAAGGCAGGAATATTGGCACATCGAGTGTTGCTATCCAGTTGCATCACCCACAAATAAAAGCCACACGAAATACAGCCTTAACAAGTGACGACTCAGTACTACGTAGCAGAAAGGAGCACTAGTGTACTTTTAGACCTTTTTCGCGAGGATCCTAGATAATAAAAAAAAATAAAAAAATTTAGAAGTCAAATGATCAGTTCACTCCATGGCCATACATAAGCGGCAGTCCGTTACTTTTTTGTATTAAGGTAGTCCTTCCTAGAACATCAAAGCAGAAAGGGGATAGAATATTATCATTCAAACGCGATATAGTATTTTAAACAATTCAAGAATAGGATTCAACAAAAGTACTTAAGTCCAAGGAAATAAAATACTGCACACATGTTCATTTTGCAATCCCATATAACTAGTGCTATGCCTAGAAAAACGTAATCTTGGGTACGAGAAACACTTGCTAATTAAATGTCTGAAAGACACAAGAACTTTGAGTAGGAGTAAGCTTTTGAGCTACACAGGGCATGCGTACCTCGGCCAGCGTTTCATACCATGTGCAACAACTTGTCTGTCCCATGAGTATCCCCAATACCCAACCAATAATCAAAGACTCGCAAATACGGGTCGCTTGGTAATTTTGTACAAACAAGCCGCACCTTCCGCTACACGATCCGAAATGTCATAAAACAAGGCTCACAAGGTTCCAACACTAACCTTCCACAGGCTCAGGGCTTTAAGTGGTCCGGGTCCTGCCGGGGCTCAGCACCGGCAGTTCTAAAAAGCAGATGCCGAGACGGGTCCCAATGGGACCCTCCATTTTTGCGCTCACCCTCAGGGTGAAAAAACAATCTTAAGTCTGCAGCAGTACCACTCTGCACTGCCTTTGACGTGACTTCAGAGACTCGTTATAGTTCTTTCAGTCTCATCATTTCAGAACTGAAGCATTTACGATATTATATACAAGAAAGCCGTAGTTGGTGCTTATTTATCATATGCAACTAACAACCATTGACAAAGCCAAAAATTCTGGCTTGTTGTAGGTGTAATGTGATATGTATTATATATCTGGATGTAATGACAGAAATGCAAAATACCAGTCTGGCGGAACAATATGCTAAGCATAGATTTTTTGGTTATGTGTTTTTAAGCCACGCCCTTAATTACATCAGCCACGCCCCTTTGCGAGACCCCCCAGTTTTATCATCCCACTTAAAGCCATGCACAGGCTTTTTGCAAAACATATTTTTGAGGTCCCCGTTTTGACAAGGAACCATCTCTATAGGTTTCACTGGAATATTGCCTCTGTAGAATCAAGCTTTAACGAAAACGCGGCAAATTTATACCATTATGGCAGAGACCTGTATTTTTTTTTTTTATTAAAGTTTTTATTGAGAATCCAAACGAGGATGACAAAGACATAAAATTACACTTTACATGGCAATATAGTACAAAAGAACATTGCATGTCACAATTTACAGCATATAGTAATGAGAATAAAGCATATTTCCAGGTCTATTTGTACAAACGTCTAGGCTAGATTAGGGTGCATAATTACTATTCAATATGTGCCCTGATGCGAAAAGTAACAGCAGGTGTCTACGGAGTGTGTGGGGATATGGCAGTGCCCAGCGCCCCCCCATCTGTTGCACCCCCGCACCATTATGTTGGGATTGTGTTGCAGTGTCAGTCCCCCCCCTAGTCGTCGATATGTAATTTTGGAACAGCTGCCATATATCAACTGGACGTGCAGCTGGTGGCTGCAGCTGTGCGTACGTATCGCTGGTGGTGTTACAGTATGTCATACTACGTAACCAATCCTGCAGTGTAGGGGCCCATCCAAGGGCTTACTACCCCATCCAAGGGCGATTCATGCTTAGCAATGAGGAGTGCTATAGCGACAAAGCGTCGTTTAGATTTAGGAAGGTTATATATGTACCCCAGTAGCGCCATGAAGGGTGAGGGAGTGACCACCATCTCGACCATACGTGAAAGTTCCACAAAAACTGTCTGCCAGTAGGTCACTATTTTGGTACATGTCCATGTAATATGCGCTAAATCGGCATCCGGGCAACCACATCTCAAACATGTGTTAGGACGAGAGGGATCTATGCAATGCATTTTACTGGGTGTCACATATGCCCCCCACAAAAATGTAAAATGCAGCAACTTGTGCCGATGGTTGGGGGATACCCTGCAAATCTGAGTACAGCACCGGCCCCATTGCGTATCCGTGATCGGGTGCCCAAGGTCTCGTTCCCATGCCGCCCTCACACCCTTGTCCCGACTAACCCTGGGCATAGTTCGCGTAGTAGCGCTACCCGTAGCTACGCGAAGTGCACTTCGCACTACGCAAGCTACGCGTAGCTACGCGAACTGCGTAGTGCACTGTGCAAAATGCTGTTCGCACTGATTGCACAGTGCCGGATGCTTGTCCGCACTGTGCAATCATTGCAAACCGCATCTTGCACAGTGCAAGCGATCGTTTTCTGCCGCTCGAGTAGATTTGTACTCGAGTGGCAGCTTTCTCAACGCGGACTGGTAGTTTCTCATCGCGAGCGGTCGCGAGCATACGCGACCACTCGCAATGAGAAACCTCACCTCCCCGCGTTGAGAATCTCGCTGGGAGGTATATTTTCCACGCTCGCGATCTGCAACTTGATGGTGCTGATCGCGAACGAGGAAAAAGTCTCGCCGGGATGTTATTTTGCTCACTCGCGGTCGCCAACTTGACGTTGAGGGCCGCGAGCAAGCAAAAAATGCCCACTATGCTACGCTACGTGTTTTTGCACTGTGCTACGGGCAATTCACGTAGCGCGTAGTTGCGCAAACTACGCAAACTACGCGAGCGTAGCGTAGTCCTACGCCCAGGGTTAGTCCCGACCAGGAAGCATAGAGATCACTGCCTTGTACGTTCTCGCCGTGAGATGGCTGCCATCTCCATCTTTTATAACCCCTGTCAACAATGTGAAATCTGGCGGTTCTATGGGATAGCAGGGAAGGGTCGCTCGTAGTGCCCTCTGCAATCTTAGCAGCATGAAATGATCCATCACCGTGGCGTCACGGAAACGAGGATCCTCAGTGCGCGAAAAAACATGACCCTTGGGGAAAAGGTCGCCAAATGTCACCAGGTGGAACTTGGCCAGAGTACGCTTGACCAAGCCTTCTCGTAGTATGGGGATCCAGCCATTCCCAACTAATGGCAGTGCAGGAGAGTACAGCATACGAAATCCAGCCAATGTTTTCAGCTTAATCCACGCCCAACTTATCGTGCACAATGTTTGAATGTCGTGCGGGTCTCGTGGAAACCCAACTGGCAATAGAGTGTTAAGGGGCGCCGGCAGCGCCAGGTCTGCCTCTGGCCTGTAATATGGGATCCTGACATCCACATGATACCACTGATGGGCAAAGCTGGCTTGCGCGACCAAATAATAAACCCTGAAGTTCAGGACCCCAAACACACCTTTCTCATAAGGGAGCATCAGCGTGTCCCAGCAGATGCGAGGATGCCTTCCCCCCCACACCAGTCGTATCAACAAAGTACGAAGCTCTGTAAAGAAACTATTATACAATGGTAAAGGGATATTATGAAAAAGGTACAGGAATCGTGGAAGGACCACCATCTTTATTATGGCTATTCTTTCAGCCATCAATAAAGGTAGGGATAACCAACGCTCTATGTTACGCCCCAATTGTTCCATAACCGGGCCGTAATTGAGTTGCAAAATGCGATCCTTTTCCTTATGAATGTGAACCCCAAGGTACTTCACCGACTCCGCACACCAGGTCAGCGGGTATTCCGTCGATCTGTCGCAAGGTGCCACTGTTAGGGGGAAGTCCTTTGATTTTTCCCAATTAATATGTAACCCTGACAGGGCACCGAATCTAGTCACTTTGTGTAACAGCGGTGTCAGGTTATCATCCGGGTGTCTATGCTTAACCTGTAAGTGCCGCACTAACGGGTCAAGGGCAATCACGAACAACAGTGGGGACAGTGGACACCCCTGCCGCGTACCCCGTGTAAGCCTAATCTCCTCGGTCAGTGTCCCATTGAGATGGATACGGGCCGTGGGCAGCGTATACAACAGTTTAACCACCGCCAAGAAACGTTCTGGCACCCCAAGTCGCCCCAACGTAGCATACAAGAAGGCCACTCCAAGGAGTCGAATGCTTTTTCCGCGTTTAACAGTACAGCGACTGCTGGGACCGTGGGCGCTATCCTATGTAGTGTGGCAAACAATATGCGCAGATTGAGAGCTGTAGATTTATGAGGAATGAAACCCGACTGTGCCGCTGATATCAGTTTCTCAACAATAAGTGCCAGCCGAGTTGCCAGTACTTTAGCCAATATCTTATTGTCAAAGTTTAGGAGTGACAGTGGCCGGTATGAGTTGCAATACCGCGTATCCTTTCCTGGCTTTGGCAGCAGTGTTATGACCACTTCCCTTAGCACCTTCGCCTCCACTGCCTCTTGATACATGTCAATAAGATAGGGGACAAGTAGAGTCTTATATTTCTTGTAAAAACACCCTGTGAATCCATCGAGCTACGGCGCTTTAGAGCCATCCAGCGCATCAATGGCATCACTAATTTCATCCTCCAAGAAGGGCTCTGCAAGGAATTCCTGGTGCGCCTTCTCCATCCACACCATCGCTGTGTCGTCCAAGTAACCGCGGTAATCCGCAGGGCACCCTGAATCCCGAGTCTCGTACAATGTGGTGTAGTATGTAAGCACCTCCTGGAGAATATTCATATTCCCAATTACACGTGTCCCACTCCTATCTACTAGTTCCGCTATGTATGTTGGTCTGCGGGTTTGCTGCATTAGTTTGGCTAAGGTTCTGCCTGGCCGCTCGCCCTCCCCGTACCGTCTGGCAGTTGCGTATTTTCCTAAGTAGTGAGCTTCACGCTCTGCTGCTTCCCGGAATTCAGACAGGAGCGTTGCACGACGCTGCAAGTCAGGAGGACTAACCTTGGTTACCTCGATGTGGTCTAGTTCCGTGAGCTGCCCTTCTATCTGTGCTAGTGTTCGTTGCAGGTCTCTAAGTACCCCAGCACTTTTGGCTATGCACACACCTCTTATGTACGCCTTAAAGGCCTCCCATAGTATAGCCTTTGACTCAATAGATCCCTCATTGAGGGCAAAGTATTCTGCGACTGCCTCCCCTATCTCGACTGCAAAGATGGTGTCTCTTAGTGCCATGTCAGGGAACCTCCAGGGACGCTCCACCCCCCGGCCCTGGGGATTCTCAACTTCACCATAACCGTGGCATGGTCAGACAGCGTCCGCGGTAAGTGACTAACAGCATCTATCCACAACACCACCCCTTCTGAAAGACACCAATAATCTTGGCGCGTCCATGTATCGTGAGGTGCAGAGTAATGAGTGTAGCCATCACGATCCCGACAATAGTGTCTCCAGGCATCGACTAGTCCAAACCTACCCATGGTATCTAGCAATGAGTTTTGCCCTGGGCTTGGTGTCTGTCGTGTGTGCTGTGCTATCCCGCACCGGATCGAGCAATAGATTAAAGTCCCCCCCAAATATATATGATCTGCTCCCATGCGCTCAATGGCTGTATAAACAGTGTCAAAGAAGCCGGGGTCATCGACATTTGGTGGCTAGATATTAACAAATAGCACAGAACGTTCAAGCATGCATCCCTTAACCAACAGAAAGCGCCCACTCGGATCCCAGCATACCTCCACCTCCCAAAACGGTACCCTCTTATGTATCAATATTGCAACTCCACGAGCAATATCCAGCAAAATACCTGTGGGCCCCCCAGGTCGTTGCTAATAGCGTTTTAACTGCCGACTCCGAATGTGTTTCTTATATAAAAGCGACGTCCACCTAGTGGCGTTGCAGATAGTTTGTCACCTGCTTACATTTACGGGCATTATTTAATCCTCTAACATTGCAGGACATTATTGTAACAGTAGCTTCTGCCTGCACCCTCTTAGCCATAATCTAAACCCTGTCTATGCAGCCTGACAAGACCCAACTGCTGATATCTATACCGCAATTGCAAATTAGAGATAAACCATGTTGTGCATTTCTGCCTAAACACACAATGTCCCCCCTCCCACCACCCATCCCCCTTTCCCAACTTCAGGGGTGGTACCCAGCCCCATGCAATAATGGAGGAAAACAAAGCCAAACTAGAAGGTAAAATAGAACCATTATGATATTGCATCAAATAAAACAGGTGCATCCGCACTAGGGGGGTGGCAACGCTGCGCCGCTTCCCCAATTTCATGGCACACTAGTGCCTGACTGTGTTGATATGATACGTCCCTGGTGGCAATACAATGAAGCTAAAACAAAAAACAAGGGGAGGGACCAGATCGGTTCTGTGAATGTTCCCTCATTCACTAGCTTCTCAAGGGGCAGAGACTGGCATCAAAGTTGTTCAACTGCCGGTAAATAAATCAGCACTGGCCCCAGAGTTGGGTATATTTTGCGACTGCTGTGGCGATGACGATCCGCGCTGTCTGGCTGTCTTAGAGTATTTCTGACAGAACTCCTGGACATCATGTGGGGAGTCAAAGATTCTTGAGCGGCTATCCACGTCAACCTTTATCCTTGCGGGGTATAACATCCCATATCGAAGACCCAGCTTCCGAAGATGTGCCTTCACTCCTACGTACTTACGGCGTGCCTCCTGCACCATCACAGTGAAATCAGGGTACAAGGAAAGGGAAGAACCCTGACAGTTCAGTTGCCCCTTCTCCCGTGCAAAGCGCAAAGCGGTGTCTCTGTCCCTGAAGTTGAGAAGACGGGCGATGATTGGTCTTGGCGGGCAGCCCGGGTTCGGACGCAGCCCCAAAATACGATGCACACGTTCCACCACGAACGTGGTGGTGAAGGCTTCGCCTCCAAACAGATCTGTGAGGAGCGTTTCCACGAACCGGCCCAGCCACCCGGTATTGGTGGACTCGGGCACCCCCATGATACAGATGTTGTTGCACCGCCCTCTCGCCTCCAAATCTTAATTTTTAACGGCAATTGCTTTGAGGAGTTTCTCCATTCTGTCCAACTTTTTAGTCATCTGAGCGGCACCATCTTCTAAATCAGAGATCCTGCCCTCAGCCATATTCAGACGCCCTTCATGTTGATCGAGCCTCTCCCCCATAGACTCTAATCTTTTGTCAAGTGCGTCAAAACGGGTGTCCAACGCCCTGAAGCCAGCCCGAAGCTCCTGCAACATGGTATCCTGACCACAGAGACCTGTATTTAACGTTTAATGTAACACTCGTGACAGAATGAGAAGGCTGTCTCAAGGCCCAACCTCTGACTTTGTGGGAAGGTGAGGCGGCGACAGTGTCCTACACTGCCACGGTATTCCTGAAACAATGCGTCATCATTTGCCCCGTGCCTGTGTCACCTCCGGCCACTCAATCATGTTTTTTATTTGCTTGTTAACATTCCAGGAACAACTATAACTAAGAACAAGCATTGGCATAGCCAATAGGTCTCGCCTTTGGGGCGTTATAAGTGTTTAGATAGAGCTATTGGCTTTGTTAACGTTTTTAATATGTGTTGCTTCGAAGCGCTTGTGCGTTTACCTGTAAAGACTGGACTCCCGAAATAAGACAAAAGCAGAAGTCCCAGCATGGAAATTGGGATGGTTTCCTGGCAGGCCTTTAATTGTAAAAATGCAATAGGGCTGGGGAGAACAGCGACAACAGCACAGTACATCTCAGCATAGAATATCAAGTATAAACACGGCATTACGCCATGATGTGGATCAGTAGATAGGCATACATGAGCCAATTACATGCGGCATCAATCAGACATATTGATGTAATGTCAAAAATGTATCTAAACACTTAAGTTGAGGATAAGTAACATACTTAATGAATAAGTGCAACAGTTGCAGTATATTTTGTTCTTTTTAGTCATGTCTATGGCTCTGCCCCCAAAACTACCAGACCCTGACTGCACTGCACTCGAGATCACAGTTTTCATACTTGTATGCAATTCTACGTCTGAACGATCTTCGAAATACTTTCAAGAGGCTGTTTTTAAGACCCCACCTTCAGCACACATAAGGTAAAGAACTGTGTGTATCCTGGAAGTTGCCGCAGCTCCAGCTAAGACACACGTCAGGGGTTGGGGCGCAGAAGCCCCTTAAGCCCTAGGGGCATCGCATGCCTGAAAGTAGTAAAACATACCAAGTCGGTCCACGCATTGAGACGCCTTCGTCTATTTTACACGTTTTAGCTGACAGAACTTTCCATACTGGGATTTTCGAGAGCATAATTTCAACATTAGACATAAAACTACAAATCCCAGAATGCAACTAGAAGGCTAAAAAGCAGGACAGCCAATAAGTCTCACATGGAGTGTGAGCGGCACGGGGCTCGCCCGTTTAGGGCTGGATGAGTCTGTGCTGCAATGATACCAGTGGGGCGTGTGTATAACACGCCGACTAAAGCTAGTTTATACTCGAATGGAAAGTGTGTGTGTGTGTGTAACGTTACGTTACAGGGAGTGGACTCCTTCCTGGGCAGGGTGTGGCTCCATGCAAGTAGCTCACGGCAAGTGGGGCGACACTCATTATGGGTGCAACACATCAAACGTGGGTGCCTTAATACTTCATGAACGTGAGTGTGCAATACTGCACACCAGAGTGTCACGGGTGTATTCACAACTCTCTGCGGGTGGAGACTGCTCATTTTGATACAGTTCCCAAGAGTACCACTGTCGTGTGACGCACCCAACCAGTTCTAACGGGAAGAAGGCAGCATAATGAGTGAGTGACATTTACTCCTGCAGCTTTTGTGTGTAGTACAGTCACATACGGCGCTCTCAACTTGCACACTCCTCTCTCAAAATGAAAACCCAACCTCGCCAGGTAAATCAGAACCAAAGTTAAAACTTCTAAGTTAAATTGCCCGCGAGATCTGAACGTTTGCGTGTCTTTAAAAATAAATAAATTATGGTAGCTACGCTATATAAACACTAACTTGTTCTCATAAAACTAAATACTCCATACACAGATTTGACCCACTGCAGTGTGGGATTTGGGTTCTGACACAAATCCACGGAAGCCTTGCAAAAATAAAAGCAAAACAAGCGCGCGCGCCTCGCGCTGGCAGCAGGGGGAGAGAGGAGGGGGCATGCGCCTGTTTCCCTTGCTGGAGCGAGCAGGAACCATCTGTTAATTACAAACAGATGGTTTGAAAGCTCGCTCCCGCAAGGGAATCGCCAAACATGCAAGCGTTGCCATTGAAAGCAATGCAACGCGTACACGTTTTTGCCTGCAAAAGTGAATCGATTGCTAAAGGTCTTTTTCCTATGCAGCGCATGCGCGCTGCGTAGGCGAGACCTAAAAAACAAATGCTTGGCAAATTTCGATCTTCGAGTGTGGACTCACACTGATACATACTTACTGATATCAGCGATGCGTGTGTGCGCTAGTCACGCGACAGCCAACATTTCCTGGCACAGGCAATTCTTTTCCAGGCCCTTGAACCCTTAGCCCAGTACAAGAAGCAGCAGCTTCAATTTTCATTAATAAAAAAAAGAAATTATTTCATTCACAGAGCAGTTCAACATCATGCAAAATGGAGGGCTATTGTTATCCGAGAGAGCTATGTTTGTGTCCTCGAGCCACAATCAAAACAGTAACACGAGGGTCCGACTCAAAAACAACACTCGCCTCCTCATCATTATCAGGCAAGAACCTGATTGTGATGAAACATACCTGCAATACTTGTTGCACAGCAAAAACTTGCTTGGGGACAACTGTTGACACGAAGAAAACAGACTGCAGCACAGGGAAATGAGCTGTAACCTGTTTACTAGTGCCCATGCAGCGCTTTCACATTAATGGAGGCTGTGCCCCCTTTCTTTAGACAAGCTGTGTCTAAAGGAAGGGGGCGTGGCCTCCATGAATGTGAAAGCATCACAAGGGCGCTAGCAAACAAAAAAATACACAAGAAATAAAACAATTCCATAGAGGTAAATAAATGATCGGGTAAACAAAAGCCCTTCGTGAACACATAGAGGATCGAGCGGTGTCATGAGGAGCCTTGCTTTGCGATCAGATGGCTAATGAAAGGATATAAACCAGTGAGATTTGTCTGCAACTTGGAGCAGTGAGAGTAAACAAAAAAATAAAAACCTGTGGGAGGAGCCAGGGTGTCGGAACTTTTGCGGGAGCACATTTTTTGGGACCTTATAAGCATTTAGCCACCACACACAGCAGACAGTTGCTGAATGCGGCGCATCATATAGAGCTTCTGACTTTGAGACTGGGGACCCGAGTTCGAGCCGTGGCGTCGGCTGGTAACAAATTAAGTAGTAATCAAAATTAAACAACATCTCACAACAAGAAATTAAACAATGCCATATAAGTAAATAAATAAATGATCGTGTAAACAAAAGCCCTTCTCGAACACGTAGAGGATCGCGCACCTTGCTTTACGATCAGAGGTTACATGCCCAGCTGGGAGGAGGGGCCATCGCGTGCTTTGCCAGGAGGAAGGGAGTGATGTCCAACAAAAACAATGACTTAGTGAAATCGCCTCAGCTGAAAGAAGCACCCAAAGGCGGGACATTGAGAACAATGAGCCAATAGAAAGCCAGCATTTCTGAATGCCACAAGAAAGAACCAATGGCAATCGGTGGGTGTGCCAAGCCCCACAGAATAGATATAACAGGTCGATCCGAGCTCGACCTAAAAAGGACACATTTGGAAAGACAAAGGCAATATTTTTCACAGAATTCTCAGATGCTTGAAAAAGGAATAAGTGACTCTATTTGAGGTGAGAAGGATAGATGATTATCCATAAGAACTCCTCGGTTCCTGACGGTCTGTAGAGGTGTGAGACATTGTCTAAGTTCAGAAGGCCACCAGCACGAGGTCCAACAGGACGAGGGCTCACCTAAATTAAGAACCTCTGTTTTATCTTATTTTAGCTCGAGGCAGTTTGCTGACATATAGACTGCTACTGCCTTTAAGCCATTTACAAATTTAGTTCAAGCCTTATAACCAGTGCCATCAGCCTAACTGTGATCTGGGCGTCATCTGCACAACACATACAAGATCGCTAGTGATCCTTAATCAATTGTGAAAGAGGAGCAACATAAGACTAAATGAGGTCAGGCTGATGGATGAACACCGAGGTACTCCACATTGTAAGATTTAGATGGTGAACGGATGCGGAAGCGGAGTTGCTGAGTGACTCTGACCAAAAAGAAAGGAGCTAAGGAGTCAAGTGCGCGCCCTTTCATGTCACCTGCACCCAGTCTGTCAAGAAGTCATGAGTGGCAGAAGCCACAGAAGATAGTGTTGGTTGCAGCTGAAAAGTCAAGAACAATCAATGCAGCAACTCCTCCTTGATCCAATATCGAGTGAAGTTAATTTTGAACAGCCATATCAGTGCTATGATGCTGCGAAAGCCAGCCTGGTAAGAATTCAGGAGCATCTGTGAGCTAGAAAGTCAACCAATTGGTTGTTAGCAATTTTCTCAGTCACTTTTGAACAAAAAGTTGGCAAAGGACTTTGACAATAATTTATTAGGGAGTAAAGGAACCAGACAAGCTCACATCCATTCCACGCGCCACTTTAACGCAGCCCTACCTTTAGCCGGGGAAATATTAGCCATTCCAAATCTTAGTTTTGACAGCTTGTCCATCCCGAAAACCTTTGATTGGGTAATATTTGTTTTTTATCTGAAACAGCAGTGCCACGAAGACCCGACCACAGGTAAAAGTCCTTTATTTTCGAGATCACATCGTCCGTCGCAAATATTAGGCCTTGCAAAAGAGCACATTCCATAATCAAATTAGAAGATGCAGAAGAGGAAATGGAGTCAGTCCAAATATTAAAATCTCCAAGTAAAATAAAATCATCAGGATTTGAAACATGAGTGCAAGTATCTGAGGAACCTTTGGTAAGGTAATAACCAAGTATGCGAGAAAATGATAATTATGCTGCAGGGTGGAAAGAAAAAGCTAGTGTCTCAGCAAAGGGACACAGTTGAGCTTTAAGAATTCTTGAGTTCAGATATTTCTTAAACATAATAGGTAGTATGCCACCACCGGGTCTGTCCCGATTATCATAATGTATCATTTTAAATCCAAGCAGTCGGGCTTAAAAAATATGTGGACCAAATGTTTCTCTTAACCAAGTTTCTGTCAGGGACAAAGATCCAAATCATGGTCCTCAAAAAACTGCACACAAGATGAGCATGTTTCCTAAGGAGCTCACGTTCAGGAGACGCCTTAAGTTGATCATTAGCGCGTGAGTGTGATAAAGGGGCTGTGGATACCTGGATGCTGCTTTGCTACCGTTTTATGTAGAGAAATGTCAGCAGGGGGGATTGAGCCGTTTTACTAAGCGCTGAATTAATGTCCATATCAACACTTGGGCCAGATGTCAAACTGATATTAAATATCACATTGCAGTTACATGTGGGTTTAAGCAAGCTACCAGATTGCACTTCATACGTTTAGGGGTAGTGCATCCAGGTGCCAGTCCAAAGAGAGCTTCCCTGGTGAAAATTAAGGGCCTAATTACATCTTTGGCGCAGTTACGCCGGCTCTCCATCGACACAGCTGCACAAGGATCGCCCAACGTATTACGAGTTGAACTCGTGTACGGCGGACGGTCCTTCGCCTTTACCATGACGGTGCCTGGAAAACAGGCACCGCAATGGGAACGGCAAAAAAGTTCCAGCACGGCATGGACGTTGACGTCCATGCCTTGCTGGAACTTTGGGGGAATACAGACAGAGGGGCACATGTTGTGCTCCCCTGAATGTATTCCTGTTGGGGGTTGACGTGTGGGCCATGCAGGGCGCCCTTTGGCCCTCCACAGCCAGCTATTTCATGGCGGGGCTCCCGCCATGAAATGGCTGGCGGTGGCAGAACTTGTAATATGCTGAGCGGGACTGCGCCAGCCCTGCTCAGCATGTTACATTGTGGCGCAGCCCCGCCACCGCCAGGGAATGACTGCTCCCTTGCACAGCCGGGGTGGTCCTCCACCGCAATGATTTTTGAAGTCATAATGCGGTGGATGGACCACCGTCACCGCGACTCTGGCGGTCTTATGACTGCCAGACTCGTAATAAGCCCTAAGCTCTCACAAGTCCTGGTCGAGATAAGAGTGGCGCAAATGATCAACTTGTTTTGCTGGGGTTAGACCTACATCACCAGAAAATATTCAATTAACCCATGTCTAGTGACGTATAGAAGGAATGTGCAATGTACCTTCACTGTGATCAGTATCATGTAATTTATAGAAGAAACGTGCGCGCATCAAGTAGGCATGCATCCATGGCACACTTTTAACAGTATGTACTTCACAACAATGTGCATTCAATTAATCAGAAAATGCCTCTCACAATAGCAGGGCGGGCACATCACAGTTATGTGCATGCTGTCATCAGTAGCTCAATCTCAGTCCCGATTGTTGTGCCAAAAACAGCAACAGTGGTTCCTTTTTTGTAAGGCAGACCTTGTCTTGTGGATTGTAGCCTGCCTTGTTATGTTGGCCTAGGCCTGGCTGCCATGCTGCTTTTCTTTGCGCACGTTACACTGAGCCGGGACTCCCTCGCCCTTTGCTCGTGCCAAGTTCTTTTGCACTGTCTGCATTTTCTGTTGTTCACCTTTTTGGGCTCGGTCTGCACAAACATGTACAAGGTCACATAACAATGTATTTTGGTTCTTCCTGATATGGCCAGTCTCGCGCACCCAGACATAACATTAGGTGCAATTGCCATGAAGAATTTTGTGTGCTTTTAACACTGCGGTTTCCTAGCGCTTAACACACTTGGAGAAATCCCTTTCAGTGAGAAGAGCTATGATGTCCTGCTGATGTAATTCTGCATCTAGAGACTGAGGTATGGGGGTTCGCTAGTCAAAGCCCAGAGGTCTTCTATTATTATAATAAACTATCTTACTGCAAGGGGAGGGTGGTAATGTTATTTATACGTTTATCCACTGAGCTCTGAGATGCTTTCCCCGTTTGTATTCTATGGAATTGTAACCATGCTGCTTATATTAGTCATATGCATTATGCTATTAGTACTGACACGTGTACTGTACATTAGAGCACGTAAGTTGGAATAAACATTTTAACCTATCCAGTGTCTCTTCCTACGCACCTTGTGGACAAGTACGAGTGAGTGACGAAAGAGTGTTCTTGCTTCTGCGAGTCCTGAGATAAAGATACCGTGTTCTGGGTTGTCCAAACATTAGTACTTGGGTGCTAATGGGATGCTAAGCTAGTTGGGTTGGGGTTTTTGGGTGCTACGGTATATGGTGGCAAACCACTGTATTCCGGGGTCCCATTTTCCTGTGCATAGCTCTGTGTATGTGCAGAAACCTTATGACATGGCGCGACCACCGTGGGGCAGCTTATCTGCGAGACGCTTGAGTAGTACTTGTGCTTGTCCACAAACCCCTCGCGTACGCTTCCGGAGGCGTAAGTGACGGTGATACCTCCTATATTGAATGTTTTATAGGTTCTTTCAAGCTTGATGTTATTAAAAAAGGTTAGTTAACAGACCCATTTTGTGCTCCCTGATAGGTTGTCGAATATAGTTGTTTAGTCATGGCTGGTGTGGCGATAGCTGCACATAGTCGAGGAGCACTCCGAGACCACTTAGCTGTGTATGGAGTGCCCGATGCAGGGGTCGAGTTGGTCTTTGTGGTTCAAGCCGATCCGGCTTATCACTTTGAAGTGTTTTACACTTGGATCACTTTTGAAGCGGTGGATGCAGGTGATAAGCTGTTTCATGAATATAAACCCACCGCAGTTCCTGCTGCCTATCGACCCTATACTGCTCTTGAAGTGCCTCTCACGGCTTGGCAGCACCGTGTTTGGTTCAATGGCGCCCTACCACAACCAACTACCGCAGTTCGTTTAGGCCCCTTATCAATTCAGGGGGCCACTTGGCCTGTATTGGCCGGGTATACCCCGCATCCAAATTATCTGGCATTACCGCTTGCGGAACTGCGCACTATGCATACCGAATTGGTACGAGTGCATCGAGCCCTAGTGACATATGTTACAGGTAGCCTCCATGGAGCTGCTCCTGTAGTCGCAGGCCAACCAGCTATTGCAGCTGGAGTGACCATAAGTCCTGTCATGGTAAATTCTGTGATGGGCAAACGTCCACAAAATAAGGACGACTATCCTTACTGGCTTGCAGAAAAGTTCGATCAGATAGAAGCAGTGTTTCCACATACATCCCCAGTAGATAAACACCGCATCCTCACGATAAGTTTGCCAAAAGACATAATCCCCGATTTGACATCATGTGAAAACTGGGGTAAGGTATTCGCAGCAGTTTATTCAAAATGTTTTGGAACTCCTTCCATGACGGTTCTACCCTCTGTAATTAAAAAAGTACAGGATGAACATGGCCCTGAAGCGGCTGTGGAATTAGGGATGAGACTAGTGGGAGTGTTTGATGTAGTAGCTGAGCTGATCCTTGGAAATGTCAAGGGCGATGCTATGAACTTTCAAGTAGCGAATGCTTTGGCTTTGGTCCCAGAGTTGGACAGGCCTCGCGAATTACCGAAAATTATTGCCCGGGCTTATAAAACAATTGGAAGAAATAGCCTGGGCAACAAGCCTTTTGTAAAAATGCAAACTCAATCGCAAACACAAGTTACACAAACAAAAAGTGCATCTGAGAAAGATGATAGACCAGTCTTCACTAAAAAGAGTTGGAGACAGAAAAAACAGGGTAAGCAACAAAAGAAGCCGGGGTCGAGAGGAGCTTCCCCAGTTTCGGTTTCCTCTGAACGTACTTATGATTTACGTGATAGGTCAAGGATTAAATCACCAGAAAGGTTTCAGAGCTCTGATACGCGTTCTCCTCGTTCTTCACAGGCCCAGACGTCGTCACAGGCTGGTGGAGGAGGACGGCAAGATAGAGGAAGGGGCCGAGAGGCTCCCCAGGAGCGAGACCAACCTCGACAACAAGTCAGAGGTAAAGCAGAAGACTTTCATCTTCCTCGACCGCAATTTCAGAAGAAAAAGGTTGCCGCTGTCACAGCGAAATATGCCTCAGACCGTGAGAACGAGACTCCAGAATTGGACGTGGGCAGTGACCCTCCTAGACAGCGCCGCGGAAGTTACCATAGTGCGGGAGGCGCTACGTCCTCATATGGAGGCGACAGCAACTGAAACATTCGTTACTGTAGAGACAGCTGACACGAGAGTGGCACCCCCTGACAGACTTTACAACATAGTCATACAAATTGAAGGTGATATACCGCGTGAAATAAAAGGGATTTTTTGGGAAAATCTAACCTCTTCATATGACATTTTGTTAGCAGAGGTGGATTGGCCACCCCCATTCGTTTTAGCTGCACATAAAGGAGAGGAGGTAATCCTTCCAAGCTTTTCAAGGCATGTCCCAAAAGACAAAGCTGAAGCACTTGCAGCTGAGTGGGCAGTGTACCTGGCACCAGCGTTATACCGCAACCATGTGGGATGGGATGAAGAATCACCTCCTCATGCAATACCTTTGCGGTCACTACCGCAGCCACAACCCCAATATCCCATCAAACGGCAGGCAAAAGGCCCCGTCTCCGAAATTCTGACACAGTTGGAATATCAGGGAGTAATTGAACCATGCGTATCACCTATGAACAATCCCCTTTTCGTGGTTTCTAAACCCGATGGATCGTACCGCTTAGTTTTGGATTACCGGCATTTAAATACTCATTGTCGGAACTTTGCGGTGCAAAATACACACAGTTCTGCGCTTGTAGACAGTCTTGTTCGTAAAAAATACAAAACGACACTTGACCTTTCAAACGGTTTCTACACGCACAACCTAGCCCCGGAGAGTGGTCAATGGACCGCATTCACTTCCGGTGGTAAATTATTCCAGTTCCGGCGTTTACCCATGGGCTACAAAAATAGTCCGGGTATATTCGCCGCCCGTGTTGTTTCTTTGTTAAATGACATTGATCAAGATGCATGTTCGTACGTAGATGACATTTATTTGACAGACGACGAATTATTTCTGCATCTGTCCCGTGTGGACCGCATTATTCTTGAATTTGCGGAGCAGGGTTACAAATTTAACTTTGCTAAGTCACACATTGCTGAATTTACCGTTCTGTTCTTGGGCTATGAGCTCAACAACGAAGGTAAGGGCTTAGCCCCCCATTTCTTGGAAAAATGTGCACATTTGTGCCCCCCAAATACTCTGAAGAAACTTCAGTCTTTGCTGGGTTTCTTGAATTTCGGGCGTACTTACATTCCCGAATATGCCCAGCGTATCAAGCCTTTGTATGCTTTGATACAACCTACTTATTCAAGGTCTTGCTGGCTGCCTGAGCATACCTCAATTCTGCAGTCTTTGCAGACAGACCTTTTGGAGTCTAAATATCTTTTGACTCGTGATAACCACACAAACCTGGTGATTAGAATAATTCCGGGGGCGGTGGGATTCACATACTTAACCTTTAATGAAGGTGATACAGTACCCATCGCATACAAGTCGCATCTGTACACTTCCGCTGAATTGCGCTTTACATCTGTTGAAAAAGTTCTAACTGCAGTGCAAATGGCGATTCTGAAAGAACGCGCACTGGCACAGGGAAAGCGGATTCTGGTGGTAACACCCTGTCCTGCCCTAGAGGCAGTAACAAAGGCAAGTGTACCGAACTCTAAAGCAATGCATCCCCGTTGGATACAATGGGCTACATCTTTGACGTCATCAGACGTCACCTTTATTTTCGATTCTTCTCTTCAGACTCAGGAGTTTTTGCAGTATGAATTCGTTCATCCTCCTCCTTTGTTTTTACTACCGCTTGAGGATTACAAATGTGTGATCTACACCGATGGTTCGGCGCAACCGGCCACTGGGTCCAAGCACGCTTATTCAGCTGCATGTGCAATTGTTGCGGGTTCCTTTGTAGATGGAAAGTTCAAATCCTCTGTAGTGCATACTCGCACACTTGGAGATAGTACCGCACAATTGGCCGAGCTGCATGCATTGCTACTTGCGCTTGAGTTCGCTTCACAGGATGAGACCACTCTTATTGTATGTGATTCTTTTTACTGTGTACAATCTTACAATGACAATCTGTTTTTCTGGTCGAAAAACGACTACAAGGACGCAAAAGGGAGCACAATTAAGCATAAAATGCTTTGGGTTCGAGTGGCAGAATTGCAACAACGTCTGCCTCTCACACAGGTGGTTCACACCTTAGGCCATCAGCGGGTGGGCGCACACGCTATTGGTAACGATCTGGCAGATGAAGCTGCCCGTTCAGCAGTAGTCACGTGTTCAGTAGCAGCGGTTACCAGGTCCATGTCTAAAATAGACCCTGTTATATTAGCAGCTATTGCTGCAACCAAGGAAGGTAATAATTACCCTACAGGTTTCCCTTCCAAGTATTCCTACACATTAAGTCCCGATCAGGTTCCTTATGTAACTATACCTGACGTTGGAGATCGGCTGATCCCCAACGCGGACCGCAGGAGTGCCTTGATATCAGCTGCACATGAAGGCATGGCTTCTGCTCATGCAGGTGTATCAGCTACGGTTTCCATCTTGCAGCAGCGTTATTGGTGGCGTGGATTGTATAAAGACACCCGTGCTTTTGTGCTTTCTTGCGACGTTTGTCAACAGATTAAGCCTTCCACGGTAACACGTCCACCACAAACACCGCTCTGCATTGCTAACAGACCCTTTGGGTGTGTTTACTTGGATCACTGCGGTCCATTCTCATCAGACACTGCCTATAAATACATCTTAGTGGCAGTGGACTCGTGCACACGGTTTCTCTGGGTCTGGCCACAACGGAGTGCTGACGCCCGAAATGTAATCAGGGATTTGCGTGTCTTTGTGGGAATTTTCGCATGCGGCACCTTCCATTCGGACCAAGGTCCAGCGTTTGCCTCTAGGGCTTACAAGGATGCAATGGCTTCGCTTGGGGTGCGGGTGAAATTTTCGTCTCCGTATAGGCCTGAGGGCAACTCTATCGTTGAACGAATGAACCGTGACTTAAAGCAATCCTTAACAGCTAGGGTTATAGGTACTGGCAGGAACTGGCTGGCCCATTTGTATACCGTTCAGCGTGCACTTAATAATCTCCCTAGAAGACCTCTGGGTGGGCGGACCCCATACGAAATGCTCTTTGGCATAAGAATGTTTGTGCCTGACCTTGAGGGTCCAGACATCGCGGCGCAATCCGCCAAGTTTGATGTAGATAACCATTCTGCTATGTTACAGGACTTACAAGAAGCCCGAGACAAACTTGCAACTACACATTTGCCTTCAGCCACAGATCCTGCGTTGCAGATTCCGGTAGCCGGCTGGCTTCCGAAAGTTGGAGAACTGGTTCGAGAGAAGGTTGAAAACAAAAAAGAATTTGGCCCCTCTTTTCGTGCACCGGTTCCAGTTCTGGGCTTGAAGGGAACACGTACAGTCATTTTACCACCGCTTCCTGGTCGCAAGGAGAACAGATACATCTCAGTGGAAAATGTCAAGCTACAGCGCCTGGCCGATCCTGAATAGTGTCACACCAGCGGTCTCTTGTCCTGCCATTTATCGGACATATGTTCATAGTCCATCTGCACGAACGATCGCTGATGCTGTAATTGAGATGGTCGATTTGCCTGAATCCTCTACTTTGCCTGAAACTACGATTGATCCCCAACTCTCCACCAATATCGACGAGGACGAGTATACTTATCCTGCATCAGAATCGGTGGCACATCAACCAACAACGCCACTTGGCCCGACTCGTTATTCCTTTGATTCGGATTCCACCTCTTCAAAAGTCCCATCCAAGTTCAGTATTTTTGTATCCTGGTTTAGAGACAATTTTTTGATTCCACCCTGGACATACATCTGGTTGGTACTTTTCTTGATTTTTTTGTTCATGTCCATTGGCTTTGTCACAGTGTTTTTTCTACTAATCAATGGTCACTATTTACCTGAACGCTCTGCTGTAGACTATGTTTCTGGAACTTTGGCTCCTCATTCCTCGTCTCACATCATGAAGCGTGACCACACATTTGTGAACATTTCAGCCTTCCCAGTTGCTGATGGCATCGTATGGGATGCAGTGAACTATCAAATCCATGGTCCGACGGAAATTATTAATGTACCTAATGTCCTTCGTGTTTCAATGGGTGATGTAGTACAAAATAATATTCATTCTGATGATTGGGATGTGCATGCCGTTGAAGCATTGTTTGCCGATTTAAAATATTATGCATCTTTTAATGCTGAAGATTTATATATGAATTCTGCCAATTATGCCGATTTGTATTGTTACCAACATTGGGGTAATCATTTTCTCCATAAGCCAAGTGCCCTGTGTAGTTCTGTTAACTACACCCAATGGGAACATTGTCCAAACCCCTTGCCAGGTAGCTCTCAAACTCTTCGAAATAAGTTTAATTATTTTACTGATTTTAATCGGTCGAACCCTGCATCCTATTATTTTAGACTAAATAACACATCAACTCAGAAAATTATGTTAACACACACCAAATTGCTTTATTCAGGTTCCTTTCTAAGTGCCCTAGCTGTGGGTGGTTATGAGTACTGGGATAATACAGTGGATTTAAAATCTATTTGGGGCTCCAAGCCATGGCAGGTACAGGGAACCGAGGCATTACACCGTGCTTGCCTCATCCCTACACAAATTATGTTCCTCAATGTCTCCATCTATCAGACTACATGTTGGGGCTTAGCAACCACTAAACAATTGAATACTCCATCAATACCATCCCTGTCGAGTTTTCCCAATGAAAGCTCACGATTCAATATGTCCCTCGTGTCCCTGCAGGCTCTGTTACAAAATAATTCGTTTAATGTTTCTGAGCTGGTTCAGTCACCCTGGTTAGTATGGCCTATATCATCTAATGCATGTCAAATGCGTTTTCATGATTCTGGTGCTAGCTACACACAGAATAGGCCTGATCCGAGGTTTACTGATGCCCGTACTGTCACTACATATTCTGTTGGTAAATTATGCAAACAATGGCTGCAACATTCGTCCCTTGATTCTGTTAAACAACATTTGTCCCTCCTTTCAGGCAATATTGATCTGTCCGACTTTGTTTTGGGACCTCGTGGTCCCCGACCTAAAAGATTCATTTATGAGACATATAATGAACTCTGGAAGCTATCACAAATGGAAGCTGCTTCCCGTCTTCGGGAAATAGATCAAGCAAATTTGGAAAAGGTGCTTGCTGTTGTTGACAATAGTATTAATACCCTGTCTTCTCGCATTTATACTTTAGAGAATATTGTGTCCTCTGTTGTCGATATTGTACAAGATGATGTTTCTGTGTTATATCATGGGCAGAATCAATTGCGTTCGGTTATGCAGTTTGCATGGACTTTACAAACGCTCAAGTTAGGTAAAGTTCCTTGGCATTTTTTGAACACCTCTGCCTTGTTTCTACCTTTTAACTTAACTGACAAACAGCAATTCATGTCCATGAAAGATGCAACTTACACTTTATTACATATCGAAAAGATGGATCCTTTGCCGTTCTCTGTTGCAGAACTCGATTCTGCTGTATGGCTAGTTCATGGGGTTATAGCTTTACCTTTTTCCTTATTTGAATTTGACTCAGGCATGAAACATTATCCTGTGGGCCGTTACCGGCCCTTGGGCAGTGCTTTCCTGCATGAACTCTGGTCCTTGCCTTTCATGTATAAATGCCTTCGGGACGGCAAGGAAGTCTTTCTCACGGGGGAGTCTTGTGACTCGACTATGGGTCATTCGCTTATTTGTAAACACATTAAATTGCATGGCTCATGTAGCGTTTCCTCTCCTAATCTTGCTTGTGTGCTGAAAGGTATTCCTGCTCCTGTTATTTCACCTACTTTCACTCTCCTTTCCAATGGTAGTTATTTACTTTTAAATAACGAAAACTGTTGTGGCCTGCAGGCTGGCATTCCTTACATTGTAACAGTTTCGCACAGGGTTGTCTGCTGCAAAAATGTGCTTTATCCTCCCCCTCATGGCAAGGTTGATATCTCTATTTGGCCTTCCATCCCTACCATGGAGGCAGATTTCAATAGACTGAGCAGAATAAAGGCACTATTATTAAACGAGGAAGTTATGCTCACGTCCGCCCGGGAGACATTCATTCTCCAGGTGGCGAGTACCCACAGTGAAATACAGGCCCTTTTAAACACTAATCTCCCCCAACATTTTGGGGAGTTAATACATCGTATTTTTAACGCATCTAACACTGAAGGCCTAGTACACTTTTTTAAGGTCGTGGGGTCGGGCTTGGTGTCCTCCTTCCAAACTATTTTTGGTGCCATCCCGGCTTTCATACATTCTATTTTTTCCAGTGTCTTTGGCGGTTTCCCATTGATCCTCGCTTTAGCGGCTGGTGTCTTGCTCTTAATTTGCTTTCTGCGCAATGGCTGCTCCCCGATGGGACCTGCTCGATCCAGAACGCCTACAGCTGCTCCGTGAGCGCCTCTTGGCTGGTTTTGGTGTACTGCCATTGGCGACACTGAGTGTGTCATATACTCTTTCATTCCGCTTTGCGTATTTCACTTGCGTGCAACCTGTGATGACTTGTGTCCGCTGTCCTTTCACCTGGACTCTGGATTATTGCCTCTCCAATTCGTCATTGTCTGTTCCGGATTTTGTTCAGTTGATGGGTCCCTTAGAGGCCCATGAGCAGGACTGTTCCGTTGCTGGCTGTATGGCGCGTGCGGCTGCACTGGGGATTTTGGCGCAATGGGATATCTGGGCGGCTGCCCAGGATCTCCTACAACGAAGCTGTTTCAATTATCACGCAAGCTGTCCCGCATTGCTTCTGGATGCTCCCTTGGTTGAGGAGCATTCCTGCTCTTTTGATCTCATGGATTGGATGGCATCTGTGTTTTTTGACAATTCCAATGATGAACTCCTGGAGGGTATGGCTTTTCTCTGCACTTACACTTTCATGGATTGACCTGCCCTTCGCCGTTTGGGCGCTCCCTGTGCTCCAACGGCTCTGTTTTTCCTCTGTCTTGGACGCCGGACTGTCCAGGGGAGGGTGTCTTGTGGATTGTAGCCTGCCTTGTTATGTTGGCCTAGGCCTGGCTGCCATGCTGCTTTTCTTTGCGCACGTTACACTGAGCCGGGACTCCCTCGCCCTTTGCTCGTGCCAAGTTCTTTTGCACTGTCTGCATTTTCTGTTGTTCACCTTTTTGGGCTCGGTCTGCACAAACATGTACAAGGTCACATAACAATGTATTTTGGTTCTTCCTGATATGGCCAGTCTCGCGCACCCAGACATAACATTAGGTGCAATTGCCATGAAGAATTTTGTGTGCTTTTAACACTGCGGTTTCCTAGCGCTTAACACACTTGGAGAAATCCCTTTCAGTGAGAAGAGCTATGATGTCCTGCTGATGTAATTCTGCATCTAGAGACTGAGGTATGGGGGTTCGCTAGTCAAAGCCCAGAGGTCTTCTATTATTATAATAAACTATCTTACTGCACGGGGAGGGTGGTAATGTTATTTATACGTTTATCCACTGAGCTCTGAGATGCTTTCCCCGTTTGTATTCTATGGAATTGTAACCATGCTGCTTATATTAGTCATATGCATTATGCTATTAGTACTGACACGTGTACTGTACATTAGAGCACGTAAGTTGGAATAAACATTTTAACCTATCCAGTGTCTCTTCCTACGCACCTTGTGAACAAGTACGAGTGAGTGACGAAAGAGTGTTCTTGCTTCTGCGAGTCCTGAGATAAAGATACCGTGTTCTGGGTTGTCCAAACATTAGTACTTGGGTGCTAATGGGATGCTAAGCTAGTTGGGTTGGGGTTTTTGGGTGCTACGGTATATGGTGGCAAACCACTGTATTCCGGGGTCCCATTTTCCTGTGCATAGCTCTGTGTATGTGCAGAAACCTTATGACAACCTCATACAGAAGTGCACCTATTTTTATGGCCAATGGCTCTAGTTCTTGCCTCAGCAAAATGGCACACCTACCATCCAAGTACGTATTCGGGAATAGGAGGAGGCAGGTAGGGTCCCTTCACTGCCTGACCTGAGTCATCAGGGCCCGGATTGGCCGTCGAAATTTGAGGCTGAAATGCTGTGACAGGAATCAGATGAGAAAGAAGACAAATAGCACCACACAAAACGTAGATTGAGATCTCCACAGGCACTCGTTGCCACAAATAAAGCGAGTGAGATTTATACACTTTTATATGTGTTTATTCAAAATTGCCCAAGGAGCAGAGCAGTGACACATCGCTGACCAACAGGTACGTATGTATGTATCTATAGGGTATTTCTATAGTGCAAATCTGACTAAAAGGCAGCAGAGCATTGTACATAGACAAAGGCAAGCTTAAAGTCCAAGAGTATTAGGAGAGGAAGCTAATTTGTGGATCATCAATGCATTGTGATGTACTGTTCTAAAGAGATTTAACTCTTCCCTAAACTAGAGCAACTTGGGGCATTACTGATGGATGCGGGGATGTTGTTCCAGATCCTGGTCCATAGATAGTAAAAAAGGCCTGTTGGCTTGAATTTTCTTTTTTGCACTTCTTAGTTTGCAGTTTGATGGACTCCTAGTTATGGGTGTGCAGAGAACCAACAGAGACGGAAAGCTACTCTGAAAGATAAGTGGTGGTGCTGGTTGTGATGGCTTTATAAATGATGAAGTTGGTTTTGAAGATGGTACAGGCTGGCAATGGGATCCAATGGACAGGGGTGTAGCTCAGTCAATGAGATTAGGATGTGAATCTCAAATTTCCCAACTAAAAATGCAGTGGGCTGCAGGGTGGAGTTGTGAGACGGCCAAGATTCAAGATTGGGACGGTTTCCATGAAGAACAGGGTAATCACTGAGATGCATTAGGTGGGCCTATGTCTATCTAGAGTGGCACAGTGGACGAAAAGCGATGGGTTGGAATGCTATACAAAGCGATTCTCACTGGTTAGACTATTTGCAAGTAGTAATGCCATTACCTTTTCGGGAAGTTATGAAGGAACCACGCATGCCAATACTACACGTGCTTTTACCACATGTCCACTACCACGCAATGCCTTTACAACACATTGGCTTTACCATGCAAGTCATTACCATGCATATGACTTTACCACGCATACCTTTATAACAAAAATGTAAGTATATCCATGACTCCTTCCGTAAAAAGAGACCCTGAAAAATGAAGCTTCAAATCTTTCCGTTCCGCTCTCCCAGTCAGATCCTCAAAGAGACGCGTTTCTGCGTGTAACTGCCTTTCGCAATCTTTTCAAATCGCCATTGCCATTGCTTAATTTATGCAAATGTCTCTTTCCATAGTCATGTGGGAAATACTCTCCCGTACTTTCAAACACAACTTTGCTCGTCATAATACACGGAATGTTACCAAATGTTCATGGTTGGACGGTAACTATTTAAATGTTACTTTTTTTTTATTTTTTTTTAACACTTTATTTTTCAGATAAAAAATGAATCACATTGCCTTGCATATAATCACTTTACAATCAAATCGACTCGTGCCTGACAGTTTCATTCTCAATGGTAGTTACTACAACAATCTGTACAGTGGTATAACCTAGTATTTTGACCAGTCCTCAGCGAGACCCCCCCTACCCCCACCCCCAATCCCAATCGCAGTGACTAGACATTACGGTCAGCAGCGCCTCCCACAGAAAGCTTATTAACCACGACACCACAAACCACACTGCTCTCATAAAAGGATATCCGGGGAACTGGACACTGTCCCCTCAGCCCACACCCTCCGGAACTATTCCATTGTCTACCGGTGTGGCAGAGGCACGCTTAGTGGCCTCGAAGTAGGCCCTCAGTGGTCCTCAAATATCTCTGGGTCGCGATGTCGGAGGCATGAGGCTAGCGTATGTTTCAGCATTGGTGTTGCAGTGCACCAGACTCCCCAGCCAATCCTGCAGCTGAGGAGTGGTTTTCCTGCCCCAGTGAATGGCAACCTCTCTTTTGGCTAGCAGTAATCCCAAAGCTGCTAATTTCCTGACTTTCTTAGGAATCTGAACTGTGTACCCTAAAAGAGCTATCTCGGGGAGGGGAGCCAGTGGAAGGCCAATTATCTTCCCCAGTGTCGTATGTACCGCTAACCAGTAGGTCTGCAAGCGGGGACAAGTCCATGCTAGATGAATAAAATCCGCGTGCGAGGCAGTGCATTTCAAACAGGTGTGTGGCCTATCAGCGTCTATCCTGTGCGCCAGGGCTGGTGTGAAGTAAGCGCGACGGATAAATTTAAAATGCAGCAACTTGTGGCGTGCGTTAAGTGAAATGTCCTTGGTGGCCTCGCAACATTTTGCCCATTGCTCATCTGTGATGGTGCTCCCTGTGTCCGCCTCCCAGGCCTGTCTAAGGCTGGAATCGTCCGCAGGCATCATCACAGCGCATGCCTTGTACATTTTAGAGATGAGGCGTGTGCCGCTAGGGGTCTCTAACACCAGAGTAAGTGGAGGGAAAGAGTCAGGCTCAACAGGATATGTGGGGAGCCCAGCACGTAGTGTGGATTTCATGCGGCTCATGAGGAATCGCGTCATGAAGTTGCAGTCGGTGAACCTGGCGTCCTCATCTATTGAGAAAATATGACCCTCTGGGAAGAGATCGCCCACTTTTACAATATCTAGAGTGGATAGCGTGTTCTGCACCAGCTTCTCCCCAGTGATTGGGAACCATCTGGCGTTGGGCAACGGCAGGGCAGAGGAATATAATAGCGTAGCGCCTGTGCGTTTGATCAATTTACCCCATGCCCAGGCAGTCGTAGATACTGTTTGAATGTCGCATCTGTCACGTGGAAAGCCCCCGGTAGCATCTCACACAATTTATCGGGGAGAACCAGGTCTGCCTCCGGCCGTAGATACGGAATGCGTGCATCTGGATGAAACCAAGCGAACGCGTAATGACATTGCGCTACCAAATAATATAATTGGAAGTCTGGAACATTGAATCCGCCTCTGTCGTACGGCAAAGTCATCACCGACCAGCGGACACGTGGTCTCTTCCCGCCCCATACTAGTCGTATCATGAGAGTTTGTAAAGTGCGGAAGAAACCAGCTGAGAGGGAATCGGGATATTGTTAAATAGGTATAAAAATTTAGGAAGGACCATCATTTTTACTATAGCCACCCGACCAGCCAGGGACAAAGGTAACCTCAGCCATCTGTCGACCTGTTCCTCCAACTTTTGGAAAGCCTGTCCGTAATTTAAGCGAATAATTTGTGCGGTGTCCAGATGGATATGTATACCCAGATATTTTACCGAGTCTTGGCACCAGTCGAGAGGAAATTCGCATTCCCATTGGACTGTGCTCGCCGTTAGCGGGAATATGATTGATTTGTGCCAGTTTATACCTATCCCTGAGAATCTGCCAAAGCGGACGATTTCCCGGATAAGAGGCGACAGATTAAGGTGTGGTTCCCGGACGTAAAGTATGGTATCCTCGGCGTATAGAGAAGCTAGGAGCGGGCCAGTGTTGAATTGAAGACCTCTATGCAAGTGGCGCTCCTGGAAGTGCCTGACCAACGGGTCCATGGCTAGGATGAATAAAAGCGGGGACAAGGGGCAGCCCTGCCTGGTCCCTCGATATAGCCGGAGTGGTCTGGACAGGGTGCCGTTCAGCCGGAGTCTCGCCGATGGCCCACCGTAAAGCAGAGAGACTGTGGAGATGAAGCCACAGGGCAGACCCATACGCTGCATCACCTCCACAAGGAAGGACCACTCTAAAGAATCGAACGCTTTCTCTGCGTCTAGTAATATTGCCGCCGCTGGGACGTCTGGCTGTATTCTGTGTAGAAACAAAATTACCAAGCAGGTCCCTACAAGATACTATGTACCAAAAGAATATATTGTGCTGGTGTTTAGAGAAATACATAAAAACAATATAATTATATCATATCAATGAGTCAGAACCAACATGCCAAAAAATACAATCGAAATATATAAATAACTAAAATTCACATGAACATATATCAATAAATATTTATTAACATTTATATACACAGTCAATTTCATTAAAAAAGTTTAAAAAAACATTTCATATTACTACATACAATCATAAGAAAACAGAGATGTCAATGACATGAAAACAAAGTTGTCGACGCTGAGTTTCGGTGAGTGAATGTATAGACACCTTCCTCAGGACAGTTTTCTAGACAATAAAAACATTATGGCATTATAAAAACACGCATGTTGCTGACATTACTGTAATATTTTTATAAAAAAACATTGAAAAACATTTTTTGTACACAAACTTATAACTGATTATATTTACTCTATTATCACCAGCACATTCAAATATATCTCTCTATTTTTTACACATAAATAGTAAAGAAGAAATAAAACACCAAAATTACTAAACACCATGGTCATAATAAATGAATAAACACATACCTAAAAAATGTTAAAAACAAGACTAGAATTCAATATTTCTAGACCTTTGTATGACTCAATTTGTAGAAATGAGGGAATAAGGATGGTCACCTCGTCAAAGTACCTTAAATGCCAAAAAAGGAAGAATATATTTAAATAATGATAGTAATTAATCAACGGTGTATCCAAATTGGATTTAAAAACAAATACAAAACAACATACCTTGCGATAATAAATTAAGTCGGTATATGTATGTACATTGATGCCACCGTATATTTATCATGCACTGGAAGTCCCCAAGTGCTAGAAAAAAGATATACAAAGGTATTAATACCCATGATCTACAGGAGGGCAATTTGATAAGCCCCTAACTATAAGACTACATCTTACCAGAAATCAAAAAGAACTGGAACAAATCACAAGTCAAGGGGTGCGTCGTAATAGAGATCCCCAGGGTAGACAAATGTGCCACTGAATTCAATCAATATCTAGGGCAACAGTCTATCGTAGTCGTTCAGGCGTATATACAGCCGTAGTGATAAGTACCTATAATCAAAAAAATTATGCAAGTCAAAGTAAACCATATGATATAATCTATTTTGTGGTCGTTATTAATAATATTAATCGACAATAAACCACATGTAGGCATATTGTTGGTGGATTCCCAGAAACTGATAATGGCGTCCGCTTTTATACTCCATGCTACTTTCTAGATGGTTATGATTACGTCTATTAATAAATCACGGCATGTATTTAAAGCGTGACAATTATTTCGCCACTTATCCCGACATACTAAAAAGGGAAATGTGGACAGAACTAAATACAATTGTTACCAACGCGACCGAAAAAGTTCTCTATAAGTCGCTAAATCCTCTACAATTGATATAATCTATTTTAATGGTCGTTGTTATTGTTAATAATCGACAATAAACCGCATATGGTCATATTGTTAGTGGATTCCCAAAAACTAATAACGTCTACTTTTACGATCCATACTACTTTCTTAGATGATTATAATTACATCTATTAGTAAAACACGGCATGTATTCAGCGCGTGACAATTATTTCACCACTTCTCCCGGCATACTAAAAAGGGAAACGTGGACGGAGCTAGATACAATTGTTACCAACGCGACCGAAAATATTCTCTATGAGTCGCTGGATCCTCTACATATGTGGGGATCCATATGGTAAAACCAATTCACACTGCTATAGGTATTTTATTCTATTGAAACACAGGACACTCAATCGCAGGACCTACTGCTCACCTTATAAGAAAAGTCCGGCCTCCTCGCAAACAATGTACAGCTTCCGGGTCACACTCCATGGAGGTGTTCGACCCGAGGCTGCTTTTAACTGGATATTAATGAAGTCACGTGATCGGAACTAATCCGAAACATACCATAGTGTTAATAAAAGCGGGGATTAGAATTTGTTAACGGCCTAGAACAAAAACGTATTTTTATTAAAATAAGAGAGTAATCTGTGTATTTCTTAATATTAACTTTCTACTAATAAGCGTGTCACTTGAGCGTACCGGATATGGGGCGGCCATCTTGTAACAGGAAGGCAATAATATACCTAATGTCCGTTAGAAGTGACTTATATTACTATTAGGGCCTCAATATATTATTATTGTTATTAATAAGCATGTAAAAAAATCCGTAATCCGCCCATTAATGAAACGATTTAGCAATAAATATAAACATAAGTAGGTGAAGAATCGAAACTAATACAATAATAGGGCGGCCATTTTGGAACGGGGATAACCATAACATAATTGCTGGTTATTTAGGATATATACTCAATATCTCTGGTCATCCGAACTAAATCATTGGCCAGATCCATAACAAGAATACATCAACCATAAATGGTATGTAAAAATATTAAAAAATATTAAAAAATATTAAAAAATATTAAAAATTATTAAAAAAACCACACAGGAAGTGCATGTACCTAAAAGTTTAAAAGATAAAAAAAAATTTTTATTTTTTTTTAAAATCTTGAACATACTTATATTTTGAGGATGCTATGAAAAAGATCTGGAAACGATACGAAAAAGATATATATCTATATATAAGGGACGGATATGATCAAATTAATCTCTCCCAGTCTTCCTTACTGTTTAATCCTTTCTAAATGTATTGAGACGTGACATATAGAATTGTTCGCGTTTCTTTCTTTTTGTTGTTACGTCACCACCTCTAAAATTCATGTGTATAACTTCTATTCCGCACCATTGCAAATCTTCAATTTTATGTTGTTCTTTCATCCAATGTTCTACTAATGGAGCAGTTCTTTTATTTGTTCTAATCGCTGACTTATGCTCATTTATTCTTATTCTGATTTCTCTCGAGGTCTCACCTACATATCCAAGGTGGCATGGACACATGATAAGATATATCAGGTTTTTAGTGCGGCAATTAATGAAATTATTGATTTTAACAGTGCCACCATTATGAAAAATGGAGGATCCTTTTATAATATTATTGCAATTATTGCATCCACTACATGCAAAAGTCCCTGTTGGTAATGGGGTATTCATTATGCAAGTTTGTTTGTTCACATTTGTGTCTCTGTATGTATGCACCAGGCAATTCCTAATGGTGCGATTTCACCTAAAAGAAAACATAGGTTTTGGTAGCTTCTCTTTCTTCTGATTTGTAATCAAATGCCAATTTCTATTTATAATATTCTTGATTTGTTGCTCATATTACTATAATTAGTAACAAAAATCACAGGCATGCTGTCTGCAGAAGATATCTTAGGTGTTTTCTCAAAAAGTGAGTCCCTGTTAAAATATTTAGCTCTTTTATAGGCATGTCTAATCAACCTTTTTGGATAACCTCTATCAAGGAATTTTTTGGCCAGATTATCAGCGTGTTTATCATAGTCCTTAATCTTTGTGCAATTACGTTTTAACCGCAAAAATTGCCCAAAAGGAATATTATCTTTTTGGCAAGCTGGGTGGTTGCTATTGTAATGAAGCATAGTATTCCTATCGGTAGCTTTCGTAAAAAGTTCTACATTTAGTAACCCCTCTACATGTTTAATCTTGATATCTAAGAATTCACATTCGAATTTACTCATATTAAAAGTAAATTTGAGGTTGTCATCTCCCAGATTTATCCACTGTATGAACTCAACTAGATTTTCTGACGTGCCGGTCCAAATAAAGAACACATCATCTATATATCGGGACCAATTTGAGATATTCTCAAAAAAAGGTGCCAAACCATTAAAAATGTGTTTATCCTCAAACTGTGCTACATATAGACAAGCCAGACTGGGAGCACAAGTAGCTCCCATGCTGGTGCCCTTGATCTGTTTATAAAATTCTTTACCAAATAAAAAAATATTATTTTTTAATATAATCTTCACACATTCAACTATAAATGTCGCATGGGGAGATAGGTCAGCATCTTCGGTATTTAGCAGATTCTCAATCATCTGTATAGTGTTATTTTGTGGAATATTGGTATACAATGCCTCAATATCTAAAGTCACAAGGCATTGTGTCTCAGGGTTGAAATTTAAGTGTTCTATCTTCTGAATCATGTCAGTGGTGTCTTTAATATAAGCTTTTTGTTGTATTACCAATGGTTGTAAGAAGATATCTACGTACTTGCTGAGAGGCTCAGTTAGGGAGTTAATACTGGAGACAATTGGTCTCATCGGTGGATCCTCTATATTCTTGTGTACCTTGGGAAGGCCATACAATGCTGGAATAATCGGATTATTATTACACAAAAAATTGAATTCGTCATTGCATATAATGCCATCTTCTTTGGCGAAATTTAATAAGTTGGTGATATTTCTTATTAGGATATTCCACTCTTCTTTACTAGACTTTTGGTAATGTTGGCTATTATTCAAAAGTATGTGCATTCTCCTACTATAATCTTCGGTTTGCATTACCACAATGCTACCACCTTTATCAGCTGGTTTTATGGTCAGCTCGTGGCATTGTTCCAAAGTCTTGAGAGCCAACCTTTCACGGGCATTAAGATTATTATTCACCCAGATTTTTTTGTTCAATAAATCACTTATACTCTTTTCCACAACCCGTTCAAAAACTTCTATATCCTTATTAACTAAGTTTATTTGGGGTGTCCAAGTAGATTTAGGTTTAAGGCCCGATTTATTATCTGTTTGTGGTTTTTCTTTTCCTTCGAAAAAGGCATTTAATCTAATCTTTCTGAAGAAACTTTGTAAATCTCTCTCCAGGTTGTATCTGTCCACCGGGGAAGTAATGGCATATCCTAAGCCTTTCTCTAACACTTTTATCTCTTCTTGTGTCAGAGTCCTGTGGGAGAGATTTATAATGGGAGCCTTATCCGTTAGTCCCACTTCTTCTGGCTCCTTGTGTTGGGGCGATTTTGGAACTGATTTTGCGGGTGGAAATTGCCTCTCCCCTTCCCCTTGTTTGTCCATAGTTCTTGTGACGTTTTTCTAAAAAGATAATGTCTCTCTACTAGAACTAGGGGTTGGTTCTCTTTCCTTATCGTTCCGATGGTCTTGTTGGATTTCACTTTCAGAATCTGAACTTGTGTAAGAGGTGTCAAAAAACCTAACATTCTTTTTGGGGAAGTTTTTGGTTGGTTGTTGCCATGGTCTCCTATTAGAGAAATCCTCCCTCGGTCTATCATAAAAGTCTTTCTGGAGATACGGGTAGACATGTTCCAAATTATATTTGGAAATATCTTTCCGTAATTTATTAGATTTTTTATTAACGAGATATTCTTTATATCCCGAGATATCTATCTGAATCTCCTCGAGTTTCTTTTTAGCTTCTTCAAGTGCTGTATTTTCCTTAAGTCTCAGCTCCATTTCTTCTATTTCAACTCTCTCTATTATTAATACTTCATGGGCAGTTTCTATAATTAATAACATCCAATCGCGACTACATCGATTGGCTATGAAAGATCCAGTTTTCAATAAATTTCTGGTTTTTGATAAATACACCAGGTTCATTATTAACCTGTAGACCTCTGGGTATGGTGCCTTTTTACAATATTCAATAAGAAAATCGGCGTGTAATTCAGTTCTTATAATTTTCTTTTTAAGGTTCCATAATGTTCTCCACTGTTCCTCGTCACTCTTATCTAGAGTAACAGTAGAAATATTTTTGGTTGTACCATTAATGATCTTATTGAATTGATCCTCTGAGAAACCATAAGTTTTAAGTCCTTCCATACTGCTCCTATAATGGTTGGCAGAAGGTAAAGAAAAACTCCCCAGCTAACAAGCTGTACGTGGAATCAATAAAAAACAAGGGAGATACCCTTCAGGTCCAATCAGGGACAGGGAAAGTTCAAACAAAATTACCAAGCAGGTCCCTACAAGATACTATGTACCAAAAGAATATATTGTGCTGGTGTTTAGAGAAATACATAAAAACAATATAATTATATCATATCAATGAGTCAGAACCAACATGCCAAAAAATACAATCGAAATATATAAATAACTAAAATTCACATGAACATATATCAATAAATATTTATTAACATTTATATACACAGTCAATTTCATTAAAAAAGTTTAAAAAAACATTTCATATTACTACATACAATCATAAGAAAACAGAGATGTCAATGACATGAAAACAAAGTTGTCGACGCTGCGTTTCGGTGAGTGAATGTATAGACACCTTCCTCAGGACAGTTTTCTAGACAATAAAAACATTATGGCATTATAAAAACACGCATGTTGCTGACATTACTGTAATATTTTTATAAAAAAACATTGAAAAACATTTTTTGTACACAAACTTATAACTGATTATATTTACTCTATTATCACCAGCACATTCAAATATATCTCTCTATTTTTTACACATAAATAGTAAAGAAGAAATAAAACACCAAAATTACTAAACACCATGGTCATAATAAATGAATAAACACATACCTAAAAAATGTTAAAAACAAGACTAGAATTCAATATTTCTAGACCTTTGTATGACTCAATTTGTAGAAATGAGGGAATAAGGATGGTCACCTCGTCAAAGTACCTTAAATGCCAAAAAAAGGAAGAATATATTTAAATAATGATAGTAATTAATCAACGGTGTATCCAAATTGGATTTAAAAACAAATACAAAACAACATACCTTGCGATAATAAATTAAGTCGGTATATGTATGTACATTGATGCCACCGTATATTTATCATGCACTGGAAGTCCCCAAGTGCTAGAAAAAAGATATACAAAGGTATTAATACCCATGATCTACAGGAGGGCAATTTGATAAGCCCCTAACTATAAGACTACATCTTACCAAAAATCAAAAAAGAACTGGAACAAATCACAAGTCAAGGGGTGCGTCGTAATAGAGATCCCCAGGGTAGACAAATGTGCCACTGAATTCAATCAATATCTAGGGCAACAGTCTATCGTAGTCGTTCAGGCGTATATACAGCCGTAGTGATAAGTACCTATAATCAAAAAAATTATGCAAGTCAAAGTAAACCATATGATATAATCTATTTTGTGGTCGTTATTAATAATATTAATCGACAATAAACCACATGTAGGCATATTGTTGGTGGATTCTCAGAAACTGATAATGGCGTCTGCTTTTATACTCCATGCTACTTTCTAGATGGTTATGATTACGTCTATTAATAAATCACGGCATGTATTTAAAGCGTGACAATTATTTCGCCACTTATCCCGACATACTAAAAAGGAAATGTGGACAGAACTAGATACAATTGTTACCAACGCGACCGAAAAAGTTCTCTATAAGTCGCTAAATCCTCTACAATTGATATAATCTATTTTAATGGTCGTTGTTATTGTTAATAATCGACAATAAACCGCATATGGTCATATTGTTAGTGGATTCCCAAAAACTAATAACGTCTACTTTTACGATCCATACTACTTTCTTAGATGATTATAATTACATCTATTAGTAAAACACGGCATGTATTCAGCGCGTGACAATTATTTCGCCACTTCTCCCGGCATACTAAAAGGGAAACGTGGACGGAGCTAGATACAATTGTTACCAACGCGACCGAAAATATTCTCTATGAGTCGCTGGATCCTCTACATATGTGGGGATCCATATGGTAAAACCAATTCACACTGCTATAGGTATTTTATTCTATTGAAACACAGGACACTCAATCGCAGGACCTACTGCTCACCTTATAAGAAAAGTCCGGCCTCCTCGCAAACAATGTACAGCTTCCGGGTCACACTCCATGGAGGTGTTCGACCCGAGGCTGCTTTTAACTGGATATTAATGAAGTCACGTGATCGGAACTAATCCGAAACATACCATAGTGTTAATAAAAGCGGGGATTAGAATTTGTTAACGGCCTAGAACAAAAACGTATTTTTATTAAAATAAGAGAGTAATCTGTGTATTTCTTAATATTAACTTTCTACTAATAAGCGTGTCACTTGAGCGTACCGGATATGGGGCGGCCATCTTGTAACAGGAAGGCAATAATATACCTAATGTCCGTTAGAAGTGACTTATATTACTATTAGGGCCTCAATATATTATTATTGTTATTAATAAGCATGTAAAAAAATCCGTAATCCGCCCATTAATGAAACGATTTAGCAATAAATATAAACATAAGTAGGTGAAGAATCGAAACTAATACAATAATAGGGCGGCCATTTTGGAACGGGGATAACCATAACATAATTGCTGGTTATTTAGGATATATACTCAATATCTCTGGTCATCCGAACTAAATCATTGGCCAGATCCATAACAAGAATACATCAACCATAAATGGTATGTAAAAAATATTAAAAAATATTAAAAAATATTAAAAAATATTAAAAATTATTAAAAAAACCACACAGGAAGTGCATGTACCTAAAAGTTTAAAAGATAAAAAAAAATTTTTTATTTTTTTAAAAATCTTGAACATACTTATATTTTGAGGATGCTATGAAAAAGATCTGGAAACGATACGAAAAAGATATATATCTATATATAAGGGACGGATATGATCAAATTAATCTCTCCCAGTCTTCCTTACTGTTTAATCCTTTCTAAATGTATTGAGACGTGACATATAGAATTGTTCGCGTTTCTTTCTTTTTGTTGTTACGTCACCACCTCTAAAATTCATGTGTATAACTTCTATTCCGCACCATTGCAAATCTTCAATTTTATGTTGTTCTTTCATCCAATGTTCTACTAATGGAGCAGTTCTTTTATTTGTTCTAATCGCTGACTTATGCTCATTTATTCTTATTCTGATTTCTCTCGAGGTCTCACCTACATATCCAAGGTGGCATGGACACATGATAAGATATATCAGGTTTTTAGTGCGGCAATTAATGAAATTATTGATTTTAACAGTGCCACCATTATGAAAAATGGAGGATCCTTTTATAATATTATTGCAATTATTGCATCCACTACATGCAAAAGTCCCTGTTGGTAATGGGGTATTCATTATGCAAGTTTGTTTGTTCACATTTGTGTCTCTGTATGTATGCACCAGGCAATTCCTAATGGTGCGATTTCACCTAAAAGAAAACATAGGTTTTGGTAGCTTCTCTTTCTTCTGATTTGTAATCAAATGCCAATTTCTATTTATAATATTCTTGATTTGTTGCTCATATTACTATAATTAGTAACAAAAATCACAGGCATGCTGTCTGCAGAAGATATCTTAGGTGTTTTCTCAAAAAGTGAGTCCCTGTTAAAATATTTAGCTCTTTTATAGGCATGTCTAATCAACCTTTTTGGATAACCTCTATCAAGGAATTTTTGGCCAGATTATCAGCGTGTTTATCATAGTCCTTAATCTTTGTGCAATTACGTTTTAACCGCAAAAATTGCCCAAAAGGAATATTATCTTTTTGGCAAGCTGGGTGGTTGCTATTGTAATGAAGCATAGTATTCCTATCGGTAGCTTTCGTAAAAAGTTCTACATTTAGTAACCCCTCTACATGTTTAATCTTGATATCTAAGAATTCACATTCGAATTTACTCATATTAAAAGTAAATTTGAGGTTGTCATCTCCCAGATTTATCCACTGTATGAACTCAACTAGATTTTCTGACGTGCCGGTCCAAATAAAGAACACATCATCTATATATCGGGACCAGTTTGAGATATTCTCAAAAAAGGTGCCAAACCATTAAAAATGTGTTTATCCTCAAACTGTGCTACATATAGACAAGCCAGACTGGGAGCACAAGTAGCTCCCATGCTGGTGCCCTTGATCTGTTTATAAAATTCTTTACCAAATAAAAAAATATTATTTTTTAATATAATCTTCACACATTCAACTATAAATGTCGCATGGGGAGATAGGTCAGCATCTTCGGTATTTAGCAGATTCTCAATCATCTGTATAGTGTTATTTTGTGGAATATTGGTATACAATGCCTCAATATCTAAAGTCACAAGGCATTGTGTCTCAGGGTTGAAATTTAAGTGTTCTATCTTCTGAATCATGTCAGTGGTGTCTTTAATATAAGCTTTTTGTTGTATTACCAATGGTTGTAAGAAGATATCTACGTACTTGCTGAGAGGCTCAGTTAGGGAGTTAATACTGGAGACAATTGGTCTCATCGGTGGATCCTCTATATTCTTGTGTACCTTGGGAAGGCCATACAATGCTGGAATAATCGGATTATTATTACACAAAAAATTGAATTCGTCATTGCATATAATGCCATCTTCTTTGGCGAAATTTAATAAGTTGGTGATATTTCTTATTAGGATATTCCACTCTTCTTTACTAGACTTTTGGTAATGTTGGCTATTATTCAAAAGTATGTGCATTCTCCTACTATAATCTTCGGTTTGCATTACCACAATGCTACCACCTTTATCAGCTGGTTTTATGGTCAGCTCGTGGCATTGTTCCAAAGTCTTGAGAGCCAACCTTTCACGGGCATTAAGATTATTATTCACCCAGATTTTTTGTTCAATAAATCACTTATACTCTTTTCCACAACCCGTTCAAAAACTTCTATATCCTTATTAACTAAGTTTATTTGGGGTGTCCAAGTAGATTTAGGTTTAAGGCCCGATTTATTATCTGTTTGTGGTTTTTCTTTTCCTTCGAAAAAGGCATTTAATCTAATCTTTCTGAAGAAACTTTGTAAATCTCTCTCCAGGTTGTATCTGTCCACCGGGGAAGTAATGGCATATCCTAAGCCTTTCTCTAACACTTTTATCTCTTCTTGTGTCAGAGTCCTGTGGGAGAGATTTATAATGGGAGCCTTATCCGTTAGTCCCACTTCTTCTGGCTCCTTGTGTTGGGGCGATTTTGGAACTGATTTTGCGGGTGGAAATTGCCTCTCCCCCTTCCCCTTGTTTGTCCATAGTTCTTGTGACGTTTTTCTAAAAAGATAATGTCTCTCTACTAGAACTAGGGGTTGGTTCTCTTTCCTTATCGTTCCGATGGTCTTGTTGGATTTCACTTTCAGAATCTGAACTTGTGTAAGAGGTGTCAAAAAACCTAACATTCTTTTTGGGGAAGTTTTTGGTTGGTTGTTGCCATGGTCTCCTATTAGAGAAATCCTCCCTCGGTCTATCATAAAAGTCTTTCTGGAGATACGGGTAGACATGTTCCAAATTATATTTGGAAATATCTTTCCGTAATTTATTAGATTTTTTATTAACGAGATATTCTTTATATCCCGAGATATCTATCTGAATCTCCTCGAGTTTCTTTTTAGCTTCTTCAAGTGCTGTATTTTCCTTAAGTCTCAGCTCCATTTCTTCTATTTCAACTCTCTCTATTATTAATACTTCATGGGCAGTTTCTATAATTAATAACATCCAATCGCGACTACATCGATTGGCTATGAAAATCCAGTTTTCAATAAATTTCTGGTTTTTGATAAATACACCAGGTTCATTATTAACCTGTAGACCTCTGGGTATGGTGCCTTTTTACAATATTCAATAAGAAAATCGGCGTGTAATTCAGTTCTTATAATTTTCTTTTTAAGGTTCCATAATGTTCTCCACTGTTCCTCGTCACTCTTATCTAGAGTAACAGTAGAAATATTTTTGGTTGTACCATTAATGATCTTATTGAATTGATCCTCTGAGAAACCATAAGTTTTAAGTCCTTCCATACTGCTCCTATAATGGTTGGCAGAAGGTAAAGAAAAACTCCCCAGCTAACAAGCTGTACGTGGAATCAATAAAAAACAAGGGAGATACCCTTCAGGTCCAATCAGGGACAGGGAAAGTTCAAACAAAATTACCAAGCAGGTCCCTACAAGATACTATGTACCAAAAGAATATATTGTGCTGGTGTTTAGAGAAATACATAAAAACAATATAATTATATCATATCAATGAGTCAGAACCAACATGCCAAAAAATACAATCGAAATATATAAATAACTAAAATTCACATGAACATATATCAATAAATATTTATTAACATTTATATACACAGTCAATTTCATTAAAAAAGTTTAAAAAAAACATTTCATATTACTACATACAATCATAAGAAAACAGAGATGTCAATGACATGAAAACAAAGTTGTCGACGCTGCGTTTCGGTGAGTGAATGTATAGACACCTTCCTCAGGACAGTTTTCTAGACAATAAAAACATTATGGCATTATAAAAACACGCATGTTGCTGACATTACTGTAATATTTTTATAAAAAAACATTGAAAAACATTTTTTGTACACAAACTTATAACTGATTATATTTACTCTATTATCACCAGCACATTCAAATATATCTCTCTATTTTTTACACATAAATAGTAAAGAAGAAATAAAACACCAAAATTACTAAACACCATGGTCATAATAAATGAATAAACACATACCTAAAAAATGTTAAAAACAAGACTAGAATTCAATATTTCTAGACCTTTGTATGACTCAATTTGTAGAAATGAGGGAATAAGGATGGTCACCTCGTCAAAGTACCTTAAATGCCAAAAAAAGGAAGAATATATTTAAATAATGATAGTAATTAATCAACGGTGTATCCAAATTGGATTTAAAAACAAATACAAAACAACATACCTTGCGATAATAAATTAAGTCGGTATATGTATGTACATTGATGCCACCGTATATTTATCATGCACTGGAAGTCCCCAAGTGCTAGAAAAAAGATATACAAAGGTATTAATACCCATGATCTACAGGAGGGCAATTTGATAAGCCCTAACTATAAGACTACATCTTACCAAAAATCAAAAAGAACTGGAACAAATCACAAGTCAAGGGGTGCGTCGTAATAGAGATCCCCAGGGTAGACAAATGTGCCACTGAATTCAATCAATATCTAGGGCAACAGTCTATCGTAGTCGTTCAGGCGTATATACAGCCGTAGTGATAAGTACCTATAATCAAAAAAATTATGCAAGTCAAAGTAAACCATATGATATAATCTATTTTGTGGTCGTTATTAATAATATTAATCGACAATAAACCACATGTAGGCATATTGTTGGTGGATTCTCAGAAACTGATAATGGCGTCTGCTTTTATACTCCATGCTACTTTCTAGATGGTTATGATTACGTCTATTAATAAATCACGGCATGTATTTAAAGCGTGACAATTATTTCGCCACTTATCCCGACATACTAAAAAAGGGAAATGTGGACAGAACTAGATACAATTGTTACCAACGCGACCGAAAAAGTTCTCTATAAGTCGCTAAATCCTCTACAATTGATATAATCTATTTTAATGGTCGTTGTTATTGTTAATAATCGACAATAAACCGCATATGGTCATATTGTTAGTGGATTCCCAAAAACTAATAACGTCTACTTTTACGATCCATACTACTTTCTTAGATGATTATAATTACATCTATTAGTAAAACACGGCATGTATTCAGCGCGTGACAATTATTTCGCCACTTCTCCCGGCATACTAAAAAGGGAAACGTGGACGGAGCTAGATACAATTGTTACCAACGCGACCGAAAATATTCTCTATGAGTCGCTGGATCCTCTACATATGTGGGGATCCATATGGTAAAACCAATTCACACTGCTATAGGTATTTTATTCTATTGAAACACAGGACACTCAATCGCAGGACCTACTGCTCACCTTATAAGAAAAGTCCGGCCTCCTCGCAAACAATGTACAGCTTCCGGGTCACACTCCATGGAGGTGTTCGACCCGAGGCTGCTTTTAACTGGATATTAATGAAGTCACGTGATCGGAACTAATCCGAAACATACCATAGTGTTAATAAAAGCGGGGATTAGAATTTGTTAACGGCCTAGAACAAAAACGTATTTTTATTAAAATAAGAGAGTAATCTGTGTATTTCTTAATATTAACTTTCTACTAATAAGCGTGTCACTTGAGCGTACCGGATATGGGGCGGCCATCTTGTAACAGGAAGGCAATAATATACCTAATGTCCGTTAGAAGTGACTTATATTACTATTAGGGCCTCAATATATTATTATTGTTATTAATAAGCATGTAAAAAAATCCGTAATCCGCCCATTAATGAAACGATTTAGCAATAAATATAAACATAAGTAGGTGAAGAATCGAAACTAATACAATAATAGGGCGGCCATTTTGGAACGGGGATAACCATAACATAATTGCTGGTTATTTAGGATATATACTCAATATCTCTGGTCATCCGAACTAAATCATTGGCCAGATCCATAACAAGAATACATCAACCATAAATGGTATGTAAAAAATATTAAAAAAATATTAAAAAATATTAAAAATTATTAAAAAAACCACACAGGAAGTGCATGTACCTAAAAGTTTAAAAGATAAAAAAAATTTTTTATTTTTTTTAAAAATCTTGAACATACTTATATTTTGAGGATGCTATGAAAAAGATCTGGAAACGATACGAAAAAGATATATATCTATATATAAGGGACGGATATGATCAAATTAATCTCTCCCAGTCTTCCTTACTGTTTAATCCTTTCTAAATGTATTGAGACGTGACATATAGAATTGTTCGCGTTTCTTTCTTTTTGTTGTTACGTCACCACCTCTAAAATTCATGTGTATAACTTCTATTCCGCACCATTGCAAATCTTCAATTTTATGTTGTTCTTTCATCCAATGTTCTACTAATGGAGCAGTTCTTTTATTTGTTCTAATCGCTGACTTATGCTCATTTATTCTTATTCTGATTTCTCTCGAGGTCTCACCTACATATCCAAGGTGGCATGGACACATGATAAGATATATCAGGTTTTTAGTGCGGCAATTAATGAAATTATTGATTTTAACAGTGCCACCATTATGAAAAATGGAGGATCCTTTTATAATATTATTGCAATTATTGCATCCACTACATGCAAAAGTCCCTGTTGGTAATGGGGTATTCATTATGCAAGTTTGTTTGTTCACATTTGTGTCTCTGTATGTATGCACCAGGCAATTCCTAATGGTGCGATTTCACCTAAAAGAAAACATAGGTTTTGGTAGCTTCTCTTTCTTCTGATTTGTAATCAAATGCCAATTTCTATTTATAATATTCTTGATTTGTTGCTCATATTACTATAATTAGTAACAAAAATCACAGGCATGCTGTCTGCAGAAGATATCTTAGGTGTTTTCTCAAAAGTGAGTCCCTGTTAAAATATTTAGCTCTTTTATAGGCATGTCTAATCAACCTTTTTGGATAACCTCTATCAAGGAATTTTTGGCCAGATTATCAGCGTGTTTATCATAGTCCTTAATCTTTGTGCAATTACGTTTTAACCGCAAAAATTGCCCAAAAGGAATATTATCTTTTTGGCAAGCTGGGTGGTTGCTATTGTAATGAAGCATAGTATTCCTATCGGTAGCTTTCGTAAAAGTTCTACATTTAGTAACCCCTCTACATGTTTAATCTTGATATCTAAGAATTCACATTCGAATTTACTCATATTAAAAGTAAATTTGAGGTTGTCATCTCCCAGATTTATCCACTGTATGAACTCAACTAGATTTTCTGACGTGCCGGTCCAAATAAAGAACACATCATCTATATATCGGGACCAGTTTGAGATATTCTCAAAAAAGGTGCCAAACCATTAAAAATGTGTTTATCCTCAAACTGTGCTACATATAGACAAGCCAGACTGGGAGCACAAGTAGCTCCCATGCTGGTGCCCTTGATCTGTTTATAAAATTCTTTACCAAATAAAAAATATTATTTTTTAATATAATCTTCACACATTCAACTATAAATGTTGCATGGGGAGATAGGTCAGCATCTTCGGTATTTAGCAGATTCTCAATCATCTGTATAGTGTTATTTTGTGGAATATTGGTATACAATGCCTCAATATCTAAAGTCACAAGGCATTGTGTCTCAGGGTTGAAATTTAAGTGTTCTATCTTCTGAATCATGTCAGTGGTGTCTTTAATATAAGCTTTTTGTTGTATTACCAATGGTTGTAAGAAGATATCTACGTACTTGCTGAGAGGCTCAGTTAGGGAGTTAATACTGGAGACAATTGGTCTCATCGGTGGATCCTCTATATTCTTGTGTACCTTGGGAAGGCCATACAATGCTGGAATAATCTGATTATTATTACACAAAAAATTGAATTCGTCATTGCATATAATGCCATCTTCTTTGGCGAAATTTAATAAGTTGGTGATATTTCTTATTAGGATATTCCACTCTTCTTTACTAGACTTTTGGTAATGTTGGCTATTATTCAAAAGTATGTGCATTCTCCTACTATAATCTTCGGTTTGCATTACCACAATGCTACCACCTTTATCAGCTGGTTTTATGGTCAGCTCGTGGCATTGTTCCAAAGTCTTGAGAGCCAACCTTTCACGGGCATTAAGATTATTATTCACCCAGATTTTTTTGTTCAATAAATCACTTATACTCTTTTCCACAACCCGTTCAAAAACTTCTATATCCTTATTAACTAAGTTTATTTGGGGTGTCCAAGTAGATTTAGGTTTAAGGCCCGATTTATTATCTGTTTGTGGTTTTTCTTTTCCTTCGAAAAAGGCATTTAATCTAATCTTTCTGAAGAAACTTTGTAAATCTCTCTCCAGGTTGTATCTGTCCACCGGGGAAGTAATGGCATATCCTAAGCCTTTCTCTAACACTTTTATCGCTTCTTGTGTCAGAGTCCTGTGGGAGAGATTTATAATGGGAGCCTTATCCGTTAGTCCCACTTCTTCTGGCTCCTTGTGTTGGGGTGATTTTGGAACTGATTTTGCGGGTGGAAATTGCCTCTCCCCTTCCCCTTGTTTGTCCATAGTTCTTGTGACGTTTTTCTAAAAAAGATAATGTCTCTCTACTAGAACTAGGGGTTGGTTCTCTTTCCTTATCGTTCCGATGGTCTTGTTGGATTTCACTTTCAGAATCTGAACTTGTGTAAGAGGTGTCAAAAAACCTAACATTCTTTTTGGGGAAGTTTTTGGTTGGTTGTTGCCATGGTCTCCTATTAGAGAAATCCTCCCTCGGTCTATCATAAAAGTCTTTCTGGAGATACGGGTAGACATGTTCCAAATTATATTTGGAAATATCTTTCCGTAATTTATTAGATTTTTTATTAACGAGATATTCTTTATATCCCGAGATATCTATCTGAATCTCCTCGAGTTTCTTTTTAGCTTCTTCAAGTGCTGTATTTTCCTTAAGTCTCAGCTCCATTTCTTCTATTTCAACTCTCTCTATTATTAATACTTCATGGGCAGTTTCTATAATTAATAACATCCAATCGCGACTACATCGATTGGCTATGAAAGTCCAGTTTTCAATAAATTTCTGGTTTTTGATAAATACACCAGGTTCATTATTAACCTGTAGACCTCTGGGTATGGTGCCTTTTTACAATATTCAATAAGAAAATCGGCGTGTAATTCAGTTCTTATAATTTTCTTTTTAAGGTTCCATAATGTTCTCCACTGTTCCTCGTCACTCTTATCTAGAGTAACAGTAGAAATATTTTTGGTTGTACCATTAATGATCTTATTGAATTGATCCTCTGAGAAACCATAAGTTTTAAGTCCTTCCATACTGCTCCTATAATGGTTGGCAGAAGGTAAAGAAAAACTCCCCAGCTAACAAGCTGTACGTGGAATCAATAAAAAACAAGGGAGATACCCTTCAGGTCCAATCAGGGACAGGGAAAGTTCAAACAAAATTACCAAGCAGGTCCCTACAAGATACTATGTACCAAAAGAATATATTGTGCTGGTGTTTAGAGAAATACATAAAAACAATATAATTATATCATATCAATGAGTCAGAACCAACATGCCAAAAAATACAATCGAAATATATAAATAACTAAAATTCACATGAACATATATCAATAAATATTTATTAACATTTATATACACAGTCAATTTCATTAAAAAGTTTAAAAAAACATTTCATATTACTACATACAATCATAAGAAAACAGAGATGTCAATGACATGAAAACAAAGTTGTCGACGCTGCGTTTCGGTGAGTGAATGTATAGACACCTTCCTCAGGACAGTTTTCTAGACAATAAAAACATTATGGCATTATAAAAACACGCATGTTGCTGACATTACTGTAATATTTTTATAAAAAAACATTGAAAAACATTTTTTGTACACAAACTTATAACTGATTATATTTACTCTATTATCACCAGCACATTCAAATATATCTCTCTATTTTTTACACATAAATAGTAAAGAAGAAATAAAACACCAAAATTACTAAACACCATGGTCATAATAAATGAATAAACACATACCTAAAAAATGTTAAAAACAAGACTAGAATTCAATATTTCTAGACCTTTGTATGACTCAATTTGTAGAAATGAGGGAATAAGGATGGTCACCTCGTCAAAGTACCTTAAATGCCAAAAAAAGGAAGAATATATTTAAATAATGATAGTAATTAATCAACGGTGTATCCAAATTGGATTTAAAAACAAATACAAAACAACATACCTTGCGATAATAAATTAAGTCGGTATATGTATGTACATTGATGCCACCGTATATTTATCATGCACTGGAAGTCCCCAAGTGCTAGAAAAAAGATATACAAAGGTATTAATACCCATGATCTACAGGAGGGCAATTTGATAAGCCCCTAACTATAAGACTACATCTTACCAAAAATCAAAAAAGAACTGGAACAAATCACAAGTCAAGGGGTGCGTCGTAATAGAGATCCCCAGGGTAGACAAATGTGCCACTGAATTCAATCAATATCTAGGGCAACAGTCTATCGTAGTCGTTCAGGCGTATATACAGCCGTAGTGATAAGTACCTATAATCAAAAAAATTATGCAAGTCAAAGTAAACCATATGATATAATCTATTTTGTGGTCGTTATTAATAATATTAATCGACAATAAACCACATGTAGGCATATTGTTGGTGGATTCTCAGAAACTGATAATGGCGTCTGCTTTTATACTCCATGCTACTTTCTAGATGGTTATGATTACGTCTATTAATAAATCACGGCATGTATTTAAAGCGTGACAATTATTTCGCCACTTATCCCGACATACTAAAAAAGGGAAATGTGGACAGAACTAGATACAATTGTTACCAACGCGACCGAAAAAGTTCTCTATAAGTCGCTAAATCCTCTACAATTGATATAATCTATTTTAATGGTCGTTGTTATTGTTAATAATCGACAATAAACCGCATATGGTCATATTGTTAGTGGATTCCCAAAAACTAATAACGTCTACTTTTACGATCCATACTACTTTCTTAGATGATTATAATTACATCTATTAGTAAAACACGGCATGTATTCAGCGCGTGACAATTATTTCGCCACTTCTCCCGGCATACTAAAAAGGGAAACGTGGACGGAGCTAGATACAATTGTTACCAACGCGACCGAAAATATTCTCTATGAGTCGCTGGATCCTCTACATATGTGGGGATCCATATGGTAAAACCAATTCACACTGCTATAGGTATTTTATTCTATTGAAACACAGGACACTCAATCGCAGGACCTACTGCTCACCTTATAAGAAAAGTCCGGCCTCCTCGCAAACAATGTACAGCTTCCGGGTCACACTCCATGGAGGTGTTCGACCCGAGGCTGCTTTTAACTGGATATTAATGAAGTCACGTGATCGGAACTAATCCGAAACATACCATAGTGTTAATAAAAGCGGGGATTAGAATTTGTTAACGGCCTAGAACAAAAACGTATTTTTATTAAAATAAGAGAGTAATCTGTGTATTTCTTAATATTAACTTTCTACTAATAAGCGTGTCACTTGAGCGTACCGGATATGGGGCGGCCATCTTGTAACAGGAAGGCAATAATATACCTAATGTCCGTTAGAAGTGACTTATATTACTATTAGGGCCTCAATATATTATTATTGTTATTAATAAGCATGTAAAAAAATCCGTAATCCGCCCATTAATGAAACGATTTAGCAATAAATATAAACATAAGTAGGTGAAGAATCGAAACTAATACAATAATAGGGCGGCCATTTTGGAACGGGGATAACCATAACATAATTGCTGGTTATTTAGGATATATACTCAATATCTCTGGTCATCCGAACTAAATCATTGGCCAGATCCATAACAAGAATACATCAACCATAAATGGTATGTAAAAAATATTAAAAAAATATTAAAAAATATTAAAAATTATTAAAAAAACCACACAGGAAGTGCATGTACCTAAAAGTTTAAAAGATAAAAAAAATTTTTTTATTTTTTTAAAAATCTTGAACATACTTATATTTTGAGGATGCTATGAAAAAGATCTGGAAACGATACGAAAAAGATATATATCTATATATAAGGGACGGATATGATCAAATTAATCTCTCCCAGTCTTCCTTACTGTTTAATCCTTTCTAAATGTATTGAGACGTGACATATAGAATTGTTCGCGTTTCTTTCTTTTTGTTGTTACGTCACCACCTCTAAAATTCATGTGTATAACTTCTATTCCGCACCATTGCAAATCTTCAATTTTATGTTGTTCTTTCATCCAATGTTCTACTAATGGAGCAGTTCTTTTATTTGTTCTAATCGCTGACTTATGCTCATTTATTCTTATTCTGATTTCTCTCGAGGTCTCACCTACATATCCAAGGTGGCATGGACACATGATAAGATATATCAGGTTTTTAGTGCGGCAATTAATGAAATTATTGATTTTAACAGTGCCACCATTATGAAAAATGGAGGATCCTTTTATAATATTATTGCAATTATTGCATCCACTACATGCAAAAGTCCCTGTTGGTAATGGGGTATTCATTATGCAAGTTTGTTTGTTCACATTTGTGTCTCTGTATGTATGCACCAGGCAATTCCTAATGGTGCGATTTCACCTAAAAGAAAACATAGGTTTTGGTAGCTTCTCTTTCTTCTGATTTGTAATCAAATGCCAATTTCTATTTATAATATTCTTGATTTGTTGCTCATATTACTATAATTAGTAACAAAAATCACAGGCATGCTGTCTGCAGAAGATATCTTAGGTGTTTTCTCAAAAAGTGAGTCCCTGTTAAAATATTTAGCTCTTTTATAGGCATGTCTAATCAACCTTTTTGGATAACCTCTATCAAGGAATTTTTTGGCCAGATTATCAGCGTGTTTATCATAGTCCTTAATCTTTGTGCAATTACGTTTTAACCGTAAAAATTGCCCAAAAGGAATATTATCTTTTTGGCAAGCTGGGTGGTTGCTATTGTAATGAAGCATAGTATTCCTATCGGTAGCTTTCGTAAAAAGTTCTACATTTAGTAACCCCTCTACATGTTTAATCTTGATATCTAAGAATTCACATTCGAATTTACTCATATTAAAAGTAAATTTGAGGTTGTCATCTCCCAGATTTATCCACTGTATGAACTCAACTAGATTTTCTGACGTGCCGGTCCAAATAAAGAACACATCATCTATATATCGGGACCAGTTTGAGATATTCTCAAAAAAGGTGCCAAACCATTAAAAATGTGTTTATCCTCAAACTGTGCTACATATAGACAAGCCAGACTGGGAGCACAAGTAGCTCCCATGCTGGTGCCCTTGATCTGTTTATAAAATTCTTTACCAAATAAAAAAATATTATTTTTAATATAATCTTCACACATTCAACTATAAATGTTGCATGGGGAGATAGGTCAGCATCTTCGGTATTTAGCAGATTCTCAATCATCTGTATAGTGTTATTTTGTGGAATATTGGTATACAATGCCTCAATATCTAAAGTCACAAGGCATTGTGTCTCAGGGTTGAAATTTAAGTGTTCTATCTTCTGAATCATGTCAGTGGTGTCTTTAATATAAGCTTTTTGTTGTATTACCAATGGTTGTAAGAAGATATCTACGTACTTGCTGAGAGGCTCAGTTAGGGAGTTAATACTGGAGACAATTGGTCTCATCGGTGGATCCTCTATATTCTTGTGTACCTTGGGAAGGCCATACAATGCTGGAATAATCTGATTATTATTACACAAAAAATTGAATTCGTCATTGCATATAATGCCATCTTCTTTGGCGAAATTTAATAAGTTGGTGATATTTCTTATTAGGATATTCCACTCTTCTTTACTAGACTTTTGGTAATGTTGGCTATTATTCAAAAGTATGTGCATTCTCCTACTATAATCTTCGGTTTGCATTACCACAATGCTACCACCTTTATCAGCTGGTTTTATGGTCAGCTCGTGGCATTGTTCCAAAGTCTTGAGAGCCAACCTTTCACGGGCATTAAGATTATTATTCACCCAGATTTTTTTGTTCAATAAATCACTTATACTCTTTTCCACAACCCGTTCAAAAACTTCTATATCCTTATTAACTAAGTTTATTTGGGGTGTCCAAGTAGATTTAGGTTTAAGGCCCGATTTATTATCTGTTTGTGGTTTTTCTTTTCCTTCGAAAAAGGCATTTAATCTAATCTTTCTGAAGAAACTTTGTAAATCTCTCTCCAGGTTGTATCTGTCCACCGGGGAAGTAATGGCATATCCTAAGCCTTTCTCTAACACTTTTATCGCTTCTTGTGTCAGAGTCCTGTGGGAGAGATTTATAATGGGAGCCTTATCCGTTAGTCCCACTTCTTCTGGCTCCTTGTGTTGGGGTGATTTTGGAACTGATTTTGCGGGTGGAAATTGCCTCTCCCCCTTCCCCTTGTTTGTCCATAGTTCTTGTGACGTTTTTCTAAAAAAGATAATGTCTCTCTACTAGAACTAGGGGTTGGTTCTCTTTCCTTATCGTTCCGATGGTCTTGTTGGATTTCACTTTCAGAATCTGAACTTGTGTAAGAGGTGTCAAAAACCTAACATTCTTTTTGGGGAAGTTTTTGGTTGGTTGTTGCCATGGTCTCCTATTAGAGAAATCCTCCCTCGGTCTATCATAAAAGTCTTTCTGGAGATACGGGTAGACATGTTCCAAATTATATTTGGAAATATCTTTCCGTAATTTATTAGATTTTTTATTAACGAGATATTCTTTATATCCCGAGATATCTATCTGAATCTCCTCGAGTTTCTTTTTAGCTTCTTCAAGTGCTGTATTTTCCTTAAGTCTCAGCTCCATTTCTTCTATTTCAACTCTCTCTATTATTAATACTTCATGGGCAGTTTCTATAATTAATAACATCCAATCGCGACTACATCGATTGGCTATGAAAGTCCAGTTTTCAATAAATTTCTGGTTTTTGATAAATACACCAGGTTCATTATTAACCTGTAGACCTCTGGGTATGGTGCCTTTTTACAATATTCAATAAGAAAATCGGCGTGTAATTCAGTTCTTATAATTTTCTTTTTAAGGTTCCATAATGTTCTCCACTGTTCCTCGTCACTCTTATCTAGAGTAACAGTAGAAATATTTTTGGTTGTACCATTAATGATCTTATTGAATTGATCCTCTGAGAAACCATAAGTTTTAAGTCCTTCCATACTGCTCCTATAATGGTTGGCAGAAGGTAAAGAAAAACTCCCCAGCTAACAAGCTGTACGTGGAATCAATAAAAAACAAGGGAGATACCCTTCAGGTCCAATCAGGGACAGGGAAAGTTCAAACAAAATTACCAAGCAGGTCCCTACAAGATACTATGTACCAAAAGAATATATTGTGCTGGTGTTTAGAGAAATACATAAAAACAATATAATTATATCATATCAATGAGTCAGAACCAACATGCCAAAAAATACAATCGAAATATATAAATAACTAAAATTCACATGAACATATATCAATAAATATTTATTAACATTTATATACACAGTCAATTTCATTAAAAAAGTTTAAAAAAACATTTCATATTACTACATACAATCATAAGAAAACAGAGATGTCAATGACATGAAAACAAAGTTGTCGACGCTGCGTTTCGGTGAGTGAATGTATAGACACCTTCCTCAGGACAGTTTTCTAGACAATAAAAACATTATGGCATTATAAAAACACGCATGTTGCTGACATTACTGTAATATTTTTATAAAAAAACATTGAAAAACATTTTTTGTACACAAACTTATAACTGATTATATTTACTCTATTATCACCAGCACATTCAAATATATCTCTCCATTTTTTACACATAAATAGTAAAGAAGAAATAAAACACCAAAATTACTAAACACCATGGTCATAATAAATGAATAAACACATACCTAAAAAATGTTAAAAACAGGACTAGAATTCAATATTTCTAGACCTTTGTATGACTCAATTTGTAGAAATGAGGGAATAAGGATGGTCACCTCGTCAAAGTACCTTAAATGTCAAAAAAAGGAAGAATATATTTAAATAATGATAGTAATTAATCAACGGTGTATCCAAATTGGATTTAAAAACAAATACAAAACAACATACCTTGCGATAATAAATTAAGTCGGTATATGTATGTACATTGATGCCACCGTATATTTATCATGCACTGGAAGTCCCCAAGTGCTAGAAAAAGATATACAAAGGTATTAATACCCATGATCTACAGGAGGGCAATTTGATAAGCCCCTAACTATAAGACTACATCTTACCAGAAATCAAAAAGAACTGGAACAAATCACAAGTCAAGGGGTGCGTCATAATAGAGATCCCCAGGGTAGACAAATGTGCCACTGAATTCAATCAATATCTAGGGCAACAGTCTATCGTAGTCGTTCAGGCGTATATACAGCCGTAGTGATAAGTACCTATAATCAAAAAAATTATGCAAGTCAAAGTAAACCATATGATATAATCTATTTTGTGGTCGTTATTAATAATATTAATCGACAATAAACCACATGTAGGCATATTGTTGGTGGATTCCCAGAAACTGATAATGGCGTCTGCTTTTATACTCCATGCTACTTTCTAGATGGTTATGATTACGTCTATTAATAAATCACGGCATGTATTTAAAGCGTGACAATTATTTCGCCACTTATCCCGACATACTAAAAAGGAAATGTGGACAGAACTAGATACAATTGTTACCAACGCGACCGAAAAAGTTCTCTATAAGTCGCTAAATCCTCTACAATTGATATAATCTATTTTAATGGTCGTTGTTATTGTTAATAATCGACAATAAACCGCATATGGTCATATTGTTAGTGGATTCCCAAAAACTAATAACGTCTACTTTTACGATCCATACTACTTTCTTAGATGATTATAATTACATCTATTAGTAAAACACGGCATGTATTCAGCGCGTGACAATTATTTCGCCACTTCTCCCGGCATACTAAAAAGGGAAACGTGGACGGAGCTAGATACAATTGTTACCAACGCGACCGAAAATATTCTCTATGAGTCGCTGGATCCTCTACATATGTGGGGATCCATATGGTAAAACCAATTCACACTGCTATAGGTATTTTATTCTATTGAAACACAGGACACTCAATCGCAGGACCTACTGCTCACCTTATAAGAAAAGTCCGGCCTCCTCGCAAACAATGTACAGCTTCCGGGTCACACTCCATGGAGGTGTTCGACCCGAGGCTGCTTTTAACTGGATATTAATGAAGTCACGTGATCGGAACTAATCCGAAACATACCATAGTGTTAATAAAAGCGGGGATTAGAATTTGTTAACGGCCTAGAACAAAAACGTATTTTTATTAAAATAAGAGAGTAATCTGTGTATTTCTTAATATTAACTTTCTACTAATAAGCGTGTCACTTGAGCGTACCGGATATGGGGCGGCCATCTTGTAACAGGAAGGCAATAATATACCTAATGTCCGTTAGAAGTGACTTATATTACTATTAGGGCCTCAATATATTATTATTGTTATTAATAAGCATGTAAAAAAATCCGTAATCCGCCCATTAATGAAACGATTTAGCAATAAATATAAACATAAGTAGGTGAAGAATCGAAACTAATACAATAATAGGGCGGCCATTTTGGAACAGGGGATAACCATAACATAATTGCTGGTTATTTAGGATATATACTCAATATCTCTAGTCATCCGAACTAAATCATTGGCCAGATCCATAACAAGAATACATCAACCATAAATGGTATGTAAAAAATATTAAAAAAATATTAAAATTTATTAAAAATTATTAAAAAAACCACACAGGAAGTGCCTGTACCTAAAAGTTTAAAAGATAATTTTTTTTTTTTTTTTTAAATCTTGAACATACTTATATTTTGAGGATGCTATGAAAAAGATCTGGAAACGATACGAAAAAGATATATATATATATATAAGGTACGGATATGATCAAATTAATCTCGCCCAGTCTTCCTTACTGTTTAATCCTTTCCTAAATGTATTGAGACGTGACATATAGAATTGTTCGCGTTTCTTTCTTTTTGTTGTTACGTCACCACCTCTAAAATTCATGTGTATAACTTCTATTCCGCACCATTGCAAATCTTCAATTTTATGTTGTTCTTTCATCCAATGTTCTACTAATGGAGCAGTTCTTTTATTTGTTCTAATCGCTGACTTATGCTCATTTATTCTTATTCTGATTTCTCTCGAGGTCTCACCTACATATCCAAGGTGGCATGGACACATGATAAGATATATCAGGTTTTTAGTGCGGCAATTAATGAAATTATTGATTTTAACAGTGGCACCATTATGAAAAATGGAGGATCCTTTTATAATATTATTGCAATTATTGCATCCACTACATGCAAAAGTCCCTGTTGGTAATGGGGTATTCATTATGCAAGTTTGTTTGTTCACATTTGTGTCTCTGTATGTATGCACCAGGCAATTCCTAATGGTGCGATTTCACCTAAAAGAAAACATAGGTTTTGGTAGCTTCTCTTTCTTCTGATTTGTAATCAAATGCCAATTTCTATTTATAATATTCTTGATTTTGTTGCTCATATTACTATAATTAGTAACAAAAATCACAGGCATGCTGTCTGCAGAAGATATCTTAGGTGTTTTCTCAAAAAGTGAGTCCCTGTTAAAATATTTAGCTCTTTTATAGGCATGTCTAATCAACCTTTTTGGATAACCTCTGTCAAGGAATTTTTTGGTCAGATTATCAGCATGTTTATCATAGTCCTTAATCTTTGTGCAATTACGTTTTAACCGCAAAAATTGCCCAAAAGGAATATTATCTTTTGGCAAGCTGGGTGGTTGCTATTGTAATGAAGCATAGTATTCCTATCGGTAGCTTTCGTAAAAGTTCTACATTTAGTAACCCCTCTACATGTTTAATCTTGATATCTAAGAATTCACATTCGAATTTACTCATATTAAAAGTAAATTTGAGGTTGTCATCTCCCAGATTTATCCACTGTATGAACTCAACTAGATTTTCTGACGTGCCGGTCCAAATAAAGAACACATCATCTATATATCGGGACCAGTTTGAGATATTCTCAAAAAAGGTGCCAAACCATTAAAAATGTGTTTATCCTCAAACTGTGCTACATATAGACAAGCCAGACTGGGAGCACAAGTAGCTCCCATGCTGGTGCCCTTAATCTGTTTATAAAATTCTTTACCAAATAAAAAAATATTGTTTTTTAATATAATCTTCACACATTCAACTATAAATGTCGCATGGGGAGATAGGTCAGCATCTTCGGTATTTAGCAGATTCTCAATCATCTGTATAGTGTTATTTTGTGGAATATTGGTATTCTGTGTAGCACCGCAAACAACGTACGGAGATTCAGGGATGTCGAGCGTCGGGGTACAAAGCCAGACTGTACCGGGGATATGATGTACTCCATCAGCTGCAACAGCTTATTCGCGAGCACTTTTGCCAAGATTTTATAATCTAGATTCAATAAGGACAGCGGTCGGTATGATCCGCATAACTTGTGATCTTTGCCAGGTTTTGGAAGGAGTATGATTACAGCTTCACGTAGTGTGGGGGGAGAATTTGTTTTTCTAATGCTTCTGCATAGACCTCAATCAGCTGGGGGCCAGAACGTCCTTGAATTCTTTATAAAAATCCCCTGTGAAGCCATCAAGCCCCGGGGCGGAGGAACCTCGCATATTGTCTATGGCCATTAGGACATCGGCGACAGTTATGGATTTCGCCATGAAGTCTATCATATGCTTTTCCAGGAACACCAGTGCAACCTCATCTAAATATGCAGTCTGGGCTGCGCCATCAGGGTCTGACCTGGAGGAGTAGAGGGAGGTGTAATAATCCAGAAACTCATCTCTGATAGCCGAGGTGGAGGTGAGCGTGTCACCGGACGCTGAGTGCAATTCAGTAATGTAGGATTTGCTATAAGGTGGTCTCAGCATTTGCGGCAGAACTCTGCCAGGCCTCTCGCTCTCTCCGTATCGTCGTGCAGCTTGATATTTACCCATATACAATATCTCCCTGTCTGCTGTGTCCCTGTATTCCGCCAGAAGGGCGAGTCTCTCTGTCATAGCCTCTGGGTCAGGGAGGGCCGCGAGCTGGGAATCTAGCTTGGCCCCCTCTTGCTCAATACGGGTCATCGTTTGACGAAGATCCCTGAGTACTCCAGCCCGTTTGGAGATGCATACTCCTCGTATAACCGCCTTAAAACCTTCCCATAGCATCGCCGCTGAATCTACCGAGCCCGTATTGAGTTCAAAGTAGTCCTCTATTGCCTCGCGTACCTCTGCCTTAAACACCTCATCTTGAAGGGCCGTACTTGGAAACCGCCATTGTCGTTCATACCCTTCCGGTCGTGGGAGCAACACCCGTAAAGTTATTGGGGAGTGGTCTGAATATGTGCAGGGGAGTGTAGTGTGGGAGCCAAACCAACCTGCGACACTGGGAGAGATCAGCCAATAATCTATTCTGGACCAGGTGCCGTGCGGGCCGGAATAATGAGTGAATTTGGTGAGGGTGGGATTACGCTGTCGCCAAACGTCTATTAGTGTGTATTGATTACAGAGTTTCATCAAGGCCCGCCTTGCCCGTGGTTTAGCGTCGGGTGCGGTTGACGAGCTGTCCAATTTGGTGCTTATCAGTAAGTTAAGGTCCACCCCTAGGAGCAGCGCATGTGTGTCATGTTAACTATTTAAATGTTACTTAATATTGAAAGCAATCACAATGGATAATGCCTTGTGGACAGCGGCAAAAACAATACATCTCATCACTTTTCAAATGTGTGTGTGTCCATCTCTCTTCCTCTCCACTCGGCCGATGCCTTGATCCGGAGTCTTTACAATTCATCATCAGAGAAGGGCTTCCACTCGGGACCCCTTAGTCCCTGCCACAAGAGTCTATGAACTCTCACCGTTGGATCGCTGCCCCTGCCTCGTCTCTTGCTCATATATTATTCATGTCCGGTCTGGGGGCATGCCGGCCACTATACTTCCTCCTCTTTTTGCGGTCTGCTTGCCTGCGCCAAATCACAGGCGGTGCATGGGTGAGAACTGCCGCCAGCACCTATATTTTACCACGTATCCTTCCATAAAAAGAAAGAGAACCTGCACTCTGGAAAATGAGTCTTCAAATCTTTATTCCATTCCGCTCTCCCAGTCATATTATCAAAGAGATGCTTTTCAGCACATAACTGCCTTTCTCTATCTTTTCAAATCGCCATTGCGATTGCTTAATTTATGCAAATGTCTCTTTCCATAGTCATGGAAGAAATTCTCTCCCATACTTTCAAACACAACCTTGCTCATCATAATACACGGAATGTTACCAAATGTTCACAGCTGGACGGTGAGTGTTGGAAGCCGGAGTCCCCGTCACGCGTCACTGTCCCAAATGAGCGACCCGGGACTCCCCACTCAACGTTAGGCCAAGTAAGGACACCGTTTGAGATAGCCCTGCTCACCCCCTTAGTAGCTTGGCACGAGTATCCAGGCCTATCTCCAAGGCACGAGTGTACAGTATGTGCAACCACGCCCACAGCAACCCCCTGGTGACACCACAAATGGACTCCACACGAGTTTGATAAAACGAGTATAAACTTTATATAGAAAGATATACGATCAGACTACACGTTACAAAAGCCAACATATAATAAAGGATAATATTCGTTCCGGCTGGCTGGTAGGTTCAAATCCCAACCACCGCTTTCCAAACGTTATGCTGGTCGTAATGCTAGAATCGCACACGTTGCAATGGACAAACAATAGTGCTCTGCGTAACGATACAATCATGTGCCGAGCACAGGAGAAATAATACAATGCGTAACGATACACTCCGGTACCTGCAATGGGAGAAATTATGCAATGCGTACCGCTACAATCATGTACTGTGCAATGAAGGAATAATGCAATGCGTCACACCCCAATCACGTACTTTGCAATGAAGAAACAATGCAATGCGCGCCGCCACAATCATGTACTTTGCAATTCAGGAATAATGCAATGCGTAGCTACAATCATGTACGTTGCAATGACGAAATAATGCAATGTGGGCCGCTACAATCCTATACTTTGCAAGGGAGAAATAATGCAAAGCGTAGCGCTACAATCGTGTACTTCGTTAGGCGGAAATAATGTCAGGCGTCATAAGACAGTCCGGCAGTTCGTTAGCAGCAATATTGGCAATGTGTATTACGACAGTCAGCCTCTTCGATAACAGTTGCCCCCCCACACGTATTCACGATGAAATAAAGTACAGCTTCCCACTCGGGCCCCAGTACCACCACTCCTTGGTCAGTACGGGCCCCAATCTGAGTCGAAGCCAAGGCTCACGTCGTCAGAAGGACGGAGAGGCCGAGAGAGTGTCCCTCCGAGCCCGCACCCCACCCAGGCCGTGATCCACGTTACCTGGGGGCGTGACCCCACTCTCCTCTCCTCCTTCAATAAACTAAGCCTTTCGTGCAGAACTTTCTCAATGGGCCTCAGCGGCTCGGCCTGGCAGCTCAGCTCCTCCGGGGCTGCCGGTCCGGACCGCGACTGTTAGGAAGGTCTCAGGCGGCCGCAGGGCACACGTACCCCACGCCCCTGAGATTACGTTACTTTGGGTGCACGTTCACCACCGCACCCTCCGCGTCTCTTCTGGCACGAAGCCACACACACAACGCTGATGGGACTTCACGTCGACTCTGAGTGCACGTTCAACCGGCACTCCTTCCTGCGGTCTCAGTTCGCACCAAGACACGCACACCACACTGCAGAGACTCACTTTCTTCCGGTGCACACGATGATCAGCCGATCACCTCCACGGTCCCAGGTTGCACCAAAGCACGCACACTGCTTCACTGAGACTTACTCCAATTCCGGTGCCCCGATATCCAGGCGCTCTTCACCAACGCCTCCGGCCGCACCTCGACACGCTCACCGTGTCCGAGCCTCGCTTCTCCTCCAATGCACTCGATCACCAGGCGCTCTTCACCAACGCCTCGGTGCACCCCGACACGCACCCTGCGCGTCCGAGACTCACTCCACTTCCGATGCACGCATTGACCAGGCGCTCCTCGCCAACGCCTCCAGTGCACCGCGACACGCACCGAGCGCGTCCGAGACTCTCTTCACCTCTGGTGCACCCGCTCACCAGGCACTCTTCACCAGCACCTGCGGTGCACCCCGACACGCACCCTGCGCGTCCGAGTCTCACTTCACCTCCGGTGCACACTTCACCAGGCGGTCCTCACCGACGCCTCCTGTGCACCACGACACGCACCCAGCACGTCAGAGTCTCGCTTCTCCTCCGTGTGTCCAAGATCACAGGGCACACCTTCTGAGGGTCTCAAGCTGCCACCACACGTGCCCACCGCGTTGCTTGAAACTTCTCCGGAAACTTTTATGTTCATGTGTTTCCAAACAGGGAGCCAGCTCACCTCGGGCCCTTGGGGTTACAAGACACAGCACAAAGCACAGTCTTCTTCAAGCAGGGGGACCCAGCGCCTCCAAGCACAGTCCCAACAGCCTCTCCCTTAGTTAGAACAGCAAACTGCAGACCAGCCCCAGATCACGAAGCAAGGATTGGTCTTTCCACAGCAGTCTCTACAGTTGCTCCTTCTTTAGCAGAGGTTCCTCTTGACCACAGAATGGGTCCAAGCCTTTTCAGTTTCAATCCATTTCTGTTTCATTCCAACGTTCAGGGTTTCAGCTCTCATAGATATACCCCTAAATGTCTTTGAAGTTCGTTGTGCTCAGGGTCCCTGACCCCTGCCTAAATCAGTTCTGGGTGTCTCCCTCCCAGTGTCACCTTTCTCCCTTTGATACTGGGGGTCTGGATCCTTAATCACTCAGCAGGAGATGGGTCAATTGTTTTATATAGATAAACAACGAGAGAGAGAGGGAAAACAAATGGAGCCACTCTTGGTCACCCTGAACAATATCAATTCAACAACGAAAGAGTGCAACCAACAAGAGAAGAGCCGGCAAGAGGAGTCACTCTTGTTTTCTAAAATGAACCCTCACTCACCAACCTAGCTGGTGACATGCTTCATCATTGGGTTCCCACCAGAGAGGCCGAGTGCCTCTCTGGTGTGCTACGATGCCTGACTACAGCGGATCAGGTTTTTTGGTGTAAGGCGTGAGTGCAATAGGTGAGTGGAAAATAGTGATTTAAATGGTGCCTATGTTTTATCCCAGAACATTTTTAATGGTGAAAAACTAGGCATCAATAAAAACAAGTGCGTTGGATGTTTTAATAACTGGCTAAATTGACCAGATACATCCTACTGTGAAAAATGAAAAATGGTCAACATGTTTCTGCTTCAAAAGGCTATTAGCGAAGCATTCTTCAGGACCAGCACACCACGGCGGTTTGTGCACGCTAAGGCGCACCCTAACCTGTGGTGGAGTAGAACCGAATAAACTCACGGTTGTTTGTTGAGCCTTCAGGATTTCTGAAAGTCGTAAGTATCTGCGGAAACAAAGAGACATACAGACAAACAAAACAAGTCACAAGGCACGTAATACATAATAGCTCAAGTGCTTGATAGTAATCCGGCGTGTCTTGACTCATGCCGCTGCTTAGTGCTCTTCAGAGTGCAGCAATATTGCTAGCAAAGCTCTAGTGATGTATCAGTGCCAGTGATAAGTGAATTTTTAACACGTTGTGCTATACTAGTGCTCTTGAGGCATGCTCATTTCTTGTATAGCATATGAACATGAAATCGAGGAGCACGCTTACATTCCTGCATGCTTACGCGGGTGTTACCAGTAGGTGACTTGAAAAAACAAACAATGAACATGATTACACAACTAGAGCACGAGAAGTGATAGGTCTTGTGCCGTCAGTGGATAAGGCAGTTTTTTAAGCATGGATTAAAAACATGGTTTACAAACAGGGCTTACGTGAAGTATTGTATAACCTCATGACATGGGTCCCGGTGGGGGGCGGTGGCTTATAGTCACACACTGTAAGGGTTAGAAAATGAATAACACTAAGTTAAGTACAAGATGGCCAAAGTGTTACCTTCAATCGTTGTAATTCTCGTAAACCCACTTACTTCATCAAAGTCACACGTATGACACCTGCATGATCCCTTCCGTGGACCCCGAGGATGCCATGGTGTCCACTTGGCGTGTATTTGAAGGAAGAAACCAGCCGAGTAACCAGAACATTGTGCGCGTCACACGCCGCGTGGCGACGTTTGGCTTGTGTGTGCACACTATGGAGAAGACTGCAACGCTCACCTTTGGGCTAGCGGAGTGGTAAATTCAAAGTCAAAAAACTTTATTATGAAACCAGTTTCCGGAAACTGGTAACGTTAATTTAACAAAGTCGAGCGTGTTGGAAAAATCATCCTAATATTTTTATGTTCAAGCACTGGACAAGGAGTGACATTTATTCGACAATGTCGAGCATGTTGGGAAAGTCTTCCTAATATATATGTTTTAGCACTGGACAAGAAGGGTAAACGTAAAGACTCGCAATGGTATACTACAAGGCTTACTGTCTAAAGTGGCACAAATACAGTGTTAAGTGCGAGATCTTACTAATATAGTTCATAAAAGGTTTGTATCTATCTCATGCAAATAAATCATATTATTAGGAGATCAACATGGGCATTGTACACTACAGGAGATAATGGATTGGTCAGCCCAGAAGTCAGGATATTTGGTTTATTTAAACATCATTGCCTCATTACTGAACCCCAGGGTATATTATCATTGAGTCCATGCACATGTGTAGAAAGGCGATAGATCCAACGAGGTTCCTTCTCGAACAATATTTGCGAAGACTTGTTTCCAGATTTTATTTGTTCAATAATAGTCCAACGCATGTCGTTAGTAGTGTGGTTTGACTGTAAAAAATGTTCAGTCAACTTGGTGGTACTCTTTCTACATCGGATGTTGCTACGGTGTTCGCACACTCGTTGTTTAATTTTTCGTGTGGTCATACCAACGTATCTTGAACCACATGGGCAAGTAATCAAGTAGACCACATTCGTCGAATTACAATTTGTGTGTGAGCATTGTGTCCATGTCTTGCCACTCTCCAGATCCAGTGTTTTAGTTGGTGTAGTCAGGTGGCAAACACTGCACGATCCACAGGGGAAATGACCTGTGACTCTGGGGAAACCCCAAGCGTTGAGTACCGACGGATCTTCGGCAGTGTCAGTTTTCCTGGGGCGTGTATGCACTAAGGTATCCTTGATACTTCTTGCCTTCTTGAAAGAAAATAGAGGTTTTTCCCATTTTAAGTTGTTACTTTCAAGAATCCGCCAGTGTTTCCTGATGGATTTAGTAATAGCGTTAGATGCAACACTATACGTAGTGACACAAGTTAGTGGGACTTCTTCAGTGTTTCTAGGTGTGTCTTCAAGGAGGGCCTCCCTGGGTTGATTTCTGGCTCTTTTGCAACTCCTATTCAGAATCCTTTCTGGGTAACCGCGTTTATGGAGTTTCTTGGTAAGTTCTCCCGATTGGGAACGATAGTCCTCCACCTTACTGCAGTTCCGCCTTATGCGAAGGTATTGGCCATAGGGGAGATTTTCTCGCAGAGGTCTTGGGTGGAAGCTGGAAAATGACAACAGGTTGTTCTTAGCGGTCGGCTTGTAATGAGTTTTCGTGAGCAGTCTTCCTTCTGACTTTGTTATGAATACATCCAGGAAGATCATCTCTTCTTTATGGAAGGTATGTGTAAACCTTACGTTGGGATCACAGGAATTAATCCAATCAAAGAATTCCAACAATGCGATTTCAGGTCCTTGCCAGATGACGAATACGTCATCTATATATCTCTTCCAGAAGGATATATAGGACGTGTAAGGGTTGTCTGTGGTCAGTATGTACTTGCACTCAAAGTCGTGGACGTAGAGTCCAGCCACGCTCGGGGCGAACGTACTGCCCATTGAAGTCCTTGTGGACTGCAGGTACACGTCCCCCCTGTACTCGAAAAAGTTTTGCTTCAGTGCTAAGGTAGCACATTCGATGACAAATTGTCTGGGTGTCTGGAAATTCCAAGGGGCTGCATTTAAAGCCTCACTGAGGACCCGGATAGTATCATCCTGGGGAATGCTGGTATAAAGACTCTCGATATCCAGAGAAACCAGGATAGTGGAGTCATTGTCCACTATGAGATCTTGCAAAAGAGCCAGGAGGCTTCTCGTATCTTTCAAATAAGTAGAGGTCTTTTGAATGAGAGGTTTTAGGAAAAAATCACAGTACCGTGACAGTGGCTCCAATAGGGAACCGATGCCTGAAACGATAGGACGTCCAGGTGGTGGCGTCCTATTCTTATGGGTTTTCGGCAGAGTATAGAAGTATGGAATGATTCCATCACCTGTTGTTAAGAAATCAGCCTCCTGCTTAGTAATGTACCCATTGGCTTCAGCGTAACCGATCAGGTTGGTAATCGTGGTCTTAAGTTGGGGAGAAGGGTCTGTAGGTAGCGGGGTGTAATTTTTACGGTCATCTAACAGGCGCCTACATTCTTTATCATAATCAGTAGCGTCCTGGATAACCACTCCGCCCCCCTTGTCTGCTGATTTTATGACAATGGAGGTGTTGGACTGTAGGGATTGTAGAGCTTGAAATTCAGCCGTACTCATGTTTTTGAAAACTCCTGTTTCTTGAAACGCCTCCACATCATTGAACACTGCCTGTTCAAAGGCAATTATTTCAGCTGAGATGGTGTATGGTGGAGGGGTAAATGTAGATTTTAGTCGCAACCCAGTGTCACTAGGTAGGTAAGATGCCTCAGTAGGTTTTTGCTTCTCAAAAAAGGATTTCAGTTTTAGTTTTCTAAAAAACTCCGCCAGTTCACAATGTAATCGAAAGCGATCCAGGCGTGCTGTCGGTACAAAACTGAGCCCCTTTTCAAGGACCATGCATTCTGTGTGTGTGAGGTTGACAGAAGAGAGGTTGGTGACTAAACTCTCTGATTGCTGGTTCCCGCTTGTTGGTCCCGGGATTTGCTTCGTGTGTTGTTCCCCACCACCTCCTCCTGTTCCCAATGGACCTGATGTGTCCCTCTTCTTTTCCCGCGGCCTCTCCGGCCCCTCTCTAAAAAAGGCGTTCGGTACGTGTTCTGTGGGTAAGGTGGTATTGGCATAAAGCTTGGGTTCCAGCCCATCATCGGAAACTGGGGGTGTTGGAACTGTTTCTGGAAGCCGCCGCCCCCCGGTGTTGAGAAAGATGGCCAATTCTGTTGGTATTGGTGTTGTCTATTTCTTCCCCTGCCCTGCTGTCTAGGTCTATAACTGCCCCCACTTGACCCACTCGTTGTTGATGCATCATCCTCTGATACATCGGAGTTGTTTGTGTTCCTAGGTGGGGGTATGTAATCAGGGTTGGCATAGGGATAGACTTTAGTGAAAGCGAATCGTTTCAGATCCTTTTGGAATTTTTGGGCCTTGGACTGGGTGAGGATCTCTTTATATTCATTGACCTCTTTGTTCAATTCTTCTGATTTCTTTTTGTACCCTGTTAGTGTTATTTTGAAGTGATTCTCGGTGAGTTGAATTTCCACCATCATTGCTTCAGATAGTCTTAAGGTTGTTTTTATAATGAGCACTAGCCAGTCGCGGGTGCAATGCCACGCGATCTGGGCCCATTCTTTCCTGAACGTTGCATCTTCTAAAAAAATGTGAGGAGCGTTGGTAACCAGCAAGCCTTTAGGTGCCACATTATTCCGCAGGTATTCTGTTAGTATTGTACCATGCAGAATGGTTCGAATGCGGTTACGTTTTTGCTCCGTTAACTTATCCCATTCTGTAGTTTGGGAAATTGTTTGTGCTATAGAGGGGTCAGAAAAAAGAGAGGGGTCTGCCAGAAGGGCATCCACCTCTTCATCTGTGTATGAAAGCCCTGGATTTTCCATGCTGCTGCCAAACAATAGTTAGAGGTTCAGTATTGAGAGTGATATCTCTCGCAGCTGTGTGCTGCCTAAATATAGATAAACAACGAGAGAGAGAGGGAAAACAAATGGAGCCACTCTTGGTCCCCCTGAACAATATCAATTCAACAACGAAAGAGTGCAACCAACAAGAGAAGAACCGGCAAGAGGAGTCACTCTTGTTTTCTAAAAAGAACCCTCACTCACCAACCTAGTTGGTGACATGCTTCATCATTGGGTTCCCACCAGAGAGGCCGAGTGCCTCTCTGGTGTGCTACGACGCCTGACTACAGCAGAGCAGGTTTTTTGTTGTAAGGCGTGAGTGCAATAGGTGAGTGGAAAATAGTGATTTAAAAGGTGCCTGTTTTATACCAGAAATTTTATAATGGTGGAAAACTAGGCATCAATAAAAACAAGTGCGTTGGATGTTTTAATTACTGGCTAATTTGACCAGATACATCCTACTGTGAAAAATGAAAAATGGTCAACATGTTTCTGCTTCAAAAGGCTATTAGCGAAGCATTCTTCAGGACCAGCACACCACGGCGGTATGCGCACGCTAAGGCGCACCCTAACCTGTGGTGGAGTAGAACCGAATAAACTCACGGTTGTTTGTTGAGCCTTCAGGATTTCTGAAAGCCGTAAGTATCTGCGGAAACAAAGAGACATACAGACAAACAAAAAAGTCACAAGGCACGTAATACATAATAGCTCAAGTGCTTGATAGTAATCCGGAGTGTCTTGACTCATGCCGCTGCTTAGTGCTCTTCAGAGTGCAGCAATATCGCTAGCAAAGCTCTAGTGATGTATCAGTGCCAGTGATAAGTGAATTTTTAACACTAACACGTTGTGCTATACTAGTGCTCTGGAGGCGTGCTCATTTCTTGTATAGCATTTGAACATGCTTAAAAAACTGCCTTATCCACTGACGGCACGAGACCTATCACTTCTCGTGCTCTAGTTGTGTAGTCATGTTCATTGTTTGTTTTTTCAAGTCACCTACCGGTAACACCCGCGTAAGCATGAAGGAATTTAAGCGTGCTCTTCGATTTCATGTTCAAATGCTATACAAGAAATGAGCACGCCTCTAGAGCACTAGTATAGCACAACGTGTTAGTGTTAAAAATTCACGGCTTTGGAGTCCCTTAAGCAAGCCACCACTTTTGTCATCAAGCCCTCTGACAAAGGGGGCAATATAGTACTTTGGGACATCAACAAGTACATGGCAGAAGCCAAAAGGCAGTTGGACTTCACCGGCTGCTATACTAAAAGTACTTTTGCTCAATATGCCGCAACCATTAATTGTTTCTATGACAGACTCTCAGTATGGCACTCCCATGGACTTTTGAATAATGAAGAACTAATGTTTTTAACTGTAAAAAAACCTGTTTTACCTTGCTTTTATTTACTGCCAAAGTCCACAAAAACAGCACAAACCCACCAGGGAGGCCCATTATTTCGGCCAATGACAGCTTACTTGAAAACACTTCCATTTTCCTAGACCACTTTCTTTTTCCCTATGTTTTCAACTTACCCTCGTACTGTAGAGACAGCATGGATTTTATATCCAAGATCTCAGGCATTCCTTGGCAACCCAATTACATCATGGCAACTGTGGATGTTGTATCCCTGTACACTTGTATCCAACATGGCTTAGGTGTAACAGCATGTAGGCACTTTTTCAGGGATAGACCGATAGAAACATATGACCACACAAACATGCTGCTTGAGATGCTCCAGTTCTGTCTGGATAACAACTACTTCATGCATGGCAAGCAGTGGTAAAAGCAACTGTCCGGGACTGCCATGGGCAGTTGCTTCGCACCGAGCTACGCCTGCATCTTCATGGGATGGTGGGAGTCAGAACACATCTGGGCAGAGAAATACTCAGGGTTCACTAAGTATCTGGTCCTTTGGACCAGATACATTGACGATATTTTCCTGATCTGGGATGGCCCACAGAGAGCCCTAGATGACTTCCTAGCCACCATCAGCATCAATAATCTGAATCTCAAATTCACGAGTCTCACAAGTAAGAACAAGGTGGATTTCCTTGATGTGACAATTGAGATTTCCAATAACACCATCCACACATTCCTACACAGGAAAGAAACTGCAGGGAATAGCATCCTCCATGCCTCTAGCCACCATCCAGCCAAACTCAAGGATAGTATCCCTTACGGAGAATTCCTCCGAGCTCGGAGAAATTGCAGCTCCACAGATGCGTACACACGTGAGGAAGGCAACATGACACAAAGATTTCTCCAAAGGGGATACACACGAGAGTAGTGGAATCAGCCAAACAGAAAGTCAGAGGGATTGATAGAGATACCTTACTCATACCCAGATCAAAAGAAGCCAATAAACCAGAGATTAGGCTAGTTACCACATTTAACTCAGAATGTACCAAGATCCAAGCCATTATCAGGAAACATTGGCATTTGGTGAAACTTGATTCCGTTATCGGCAAGTTAGTGACACCCAGTGCTAAGGTCACCTATCGCCGGAGTAACTCTTTGAGGGACATGCTGGTCCACAGTGCTATAGAACCTACCCAGACACAAAGTGGAACTTGGTTGAGGGAACTCCCGGGTTTCCACAGATGTGGGAAAAGTAAGGCGTGCACACACAGTACCAATGTCAGGACAGTCCCCTTACCCGATGGGAAACAATTCAAGATCAAGTCGTTCATCAATTGCAACACAGATTTCACAGTCTACATCTTGGTTTGTATCTGTGGCCTGAGATATGTTGGCAGCACAATTTTCCCAGTTAAAAAACGGGTTTTGGAACATCTGAGGGCAATAAGGAATAATGATGTCACATATCCAATGGCCAGACACTGCAATACGATACATAGCTCTGTTAAACATGATGATCTAAAAATTGCATTCTTTGGCATTGACAGGATTCCTTTGAAGAGCCGGGGTGGAGACAGGGAACGGGCCCTTAGAAGATTGGAATCGAGACACATTATCAGCCTCAACAGCAAACATCCAGGGGGTCTGAACCAGGACGAAGAGCTTCATGTACACTTAGGATGATTTTGCCCATTTTCCCTGTTCTGTATCTTGTCGCTGTCTCGCTGTTTCGTAGAAATGCTTATCCCGCCCCTCTCTCTTTTCTCCCTTTTTCTCCCTCTCTCTCTCTTCATCTCTTTCCTTTCCCTTTTCCTCTGAATCTTTTCCTCCTTCTTCATGTTTGCCTCTTTTCTTTCCTTGCCTCCTCTCCTACCCCCTGTGGCTGCTCTCTTAACAGCCACTACACGAATGTACTCCACATTTCCCTTTGTGTCTTCGGCTCAAGGGGAACAACCAAGAATACTGTACTGTTCGGTCACTTGACCTGTATTTCTTAATTTTCTGTGCCTCCGCACCAGTGGGCACTACATTGCAATGTCATTTGTTCTGAGAAACTGGGCACTGTGAGACCCTTGAGGTGAGAGGCACTTTCTAGCACTTGCATCTGCCTACTCTCGTCTTCAGCCCAGGCCCATTCCTAACTATCATTTTTTTATTTTACATTTTTTATGTTTAATTAATTCAGTTGTGGCTATAACAACATTGTCTTGTGTAATATTTTATTTACCCAACACAAATTTTACATGGGACAGAAAAGGTACTTACCTGACTAGAGATAGTCTTTTTTCATGCAACTGATGAGTTGGCATTTTCTATAATGCCAAAAAGTCTTTTTCCTATGTTTATTTTGTTTTTCTATGTCACAATGTATGCTATAAATACTGCACTACTATGTACCTTCCCTAGCTTTGACAAAGACCTTCTGGTCGAAACGCGTCAGCAAAAATAAAATTTAATTGAATTGGACTTACCTGGAGTGCGGGCTCTTCTTGCTAGCAGGAAACTGGCAGCATATATATATACACATTCATATATAATTGCCTGGCATATACTTGTGTGGTAATAGATGCGGGGTAAAGATATCATGTGGTAAAGACTGAGTTGTACAGGTTGTTACCCCCTTTTCAGTGTTTGCTTGCCAGTAGTATGCCTGGCACAGATTTATAAGTCTCCTACTTTCCATGTTCAATGTCTACTACTTTCAATGTTTGTGGATTCCAAAAAGTAGTACATTTGCATCCCTTCAAGGACTTCTTTTCGGGTGCAGATTATTCTTTGGTTTGTAAACCAGTCACCATATGGGCCTAATTTCTGAAGGTAACATACGCTTTTGATCAATTTACACTTTTGAGTAAGTTTACTTCTTTTGGCTAGTCACAAAATCCAAGTGTAAATTTACTCCAAAAGTGTAACTAGCATGTCTCCATCAAATTGGATGCCCTGGGGGCTATTCACAAACTTTATTTTGTAGTACGTTGTGGAGTACTACAATAGTACTAAAAACATACTGTAAATGCTATTCACAAACTGCATTTTTAAAGTACTACTGCCAAAAAAACAGTATTACTTTGGAAGTGCAGTTTGTGAATAATATTTTGCAGTGTGTTTGTATTGCTATTGTAGTACTACAAAACGTACTGCAAAATGCAGTTTGTGAGTAGTCCCCAGGCCCTTCATGCTAACCTAAGGTAGCATTGTAGACTCTAAGGGGCATATTCACAAGGAGCTATCGCCGAATTAACGGCACTTTATCGCAGCCAAAGTCGTGATAAATTTACCCCCCCATTCACAAGCCGGTGTTAACAGCCCACAGCACTAGTTTTCCCGCGATAGCAGCTGCAAAAAACATCGCCACAGAGGACCCTCGCAAATATCGCTAATGAGATGCAGAGTAGGCGTTCCCGTGACAAAAGCCGAGACAACAGCACACCTCAACATTCACAACGACCAGCCACATCCGCAATAAAAACACAAAACAGGCGATAAGGCACGTTAGCACCAGGAAATCTACACCTGCTCTGACCTGGTGTAAAGTCGGACGGCAGCCAGCACCACAAAAGGGAGCACAGCCCAGGGCCACATCCGAAGGGCAACAGATGCCATGGAGCCACTCATCATGCAGCCCGGACACCCAAGAGGGCCACAACACCCACCCCCACCACCCCAGGACCCCATCCCACACCCGGAACACCCCCCCCCGGACCAACACAGATGCAGCGCAGACAAAGACAGCGGAACCCCAGGAAATGTACCAGCCACACAGACCCAACATCTGACAATGTCACCTTCCACTACAGGCTGAAAGCGACAACCAACCTACACATCCTGACCATCATCGCCTAACAGGCCTACGGCAACAACACAGCGGACAACCAACATCCCACCCCACACAAAGCTGATGGTGTGGCTGCACCTGTTGGCCCCTGAGACCCCCCATCCAACACCCGCCAGAGTCGGAGGAGTCCCATAGCAAGCCACATCCAAGTCCACCACACCTGTCCTGTACGTCACCATCACCCTGGTACCCCAGTCCCCATACGTACAACACAATGCGCAGGATCCGCTGGAGACCAAGCAAGGGCCAGACGCCATAGCAGGATGCACACACGTGTCGGGGGCAACACACAGCACACATGTACTACCTGTGACCCCTGGTGACACAGCACACAATCACTGCAACAGGAAGCACACGTCTCACACCAATGTGCAGGCAACAACAGAACACTGTGGAACACCCAACAATGTTGCAACCAAATACACAGCCAGTGTGCATGATACCTTCATCCTCCGACAGCCCATCATCAACCAGCGTACCCAGGATGGCAACAAGGGAAATGTACAGCCCCTTGGCAATATACAAATGAATATCCCACACACCTCAACACCACAACCATGCAACTCACAACTCTGGCAATGCACACGTCACAAAATCACATACAACAGGCACAACAATATGCCTACCCACCAGACACGACAGAACAACTTACAATGTCCACATGGGCAAGCCCTGAACATGAGCCACCAATGGCATGGCACCTCAGCCACACAATAGCCGAATGTGGGGCGAGGTGGCAACCAGGCATGTGTGAAGGATGCAGTAGAACCATGATTGGGAAAGTACACAATGCCAAGAGTGCCGGAGATGTGCTGGACACCTCGCAGTATGCAGAACACACCCATATCCATGGCGACATACACCGCTTGCGTATGGAGTGTAGTGGACAGTGGACGCCACCATGTCACCTCAGCCAGTGGGGGACCTCGTGGAAATGTTGCCTGTTACGCCCCCCCTATGCGTCAGCGGAGTGGGATGGCCCGGCGTACGCCACGCCAGCATAGGGGTGTGAATAAAAAGCATGTAGGCCTGGGCGTGGTCCCCTTCCGGAAAGACCAACATCTCTGCCAGGTCGGCGCCTCCCACCCCGCCACGAGGCCGATGCCGTCCTCGTGAGCCGAGTTGCCTGCGATGCAGTTCGCCTGCCGGTCCCCGGCACGCTGGACCACGAACACGTCAGGCCCGCCCCTGCGCAGCCAGGCCACACTGATCACTTTCCGACACCGGCGTGTGTCAAGGAGGGCCCACCACGTGCCGGCGCAAGCTCCAAGCCCGAGTCCCGCAAACTGGGCAGTCAGCTCAGAACACCAGGCCTCCACGACACAGGCCCGCTTTATTCCCTTTTCGTTGACGTACTCCACTGCCGCCCCGGTCTACTCTTCGGACCAATAGGTCCCACATGTGGAACTGTGTCTTGAGTCATGAATGGCAGTGACCCCATATCCCGGCCAGCGGCCACAGCACCAGACCCCCCCAGTTCAGTGAGGCATAGTTCCATATGTGCATCTTGCGACACGTGGTGCCACTAACCCTGTTCAACGCCAGCCTGCTACATGTGGTGCCACTAACCCTGTTCAACGCCAGCCTGCTACACGTGGTGCAACTGAACCTGAACTATGCAGGCCGGTGGGGCCCTCCAACCTATGCCGGCGACACAAGGAGAATGGGCCGTGCTGACCGCTGCCTCAGGCCTACCCCACGGTCAGGTAGGTCACACATTTGGAACTGAGTCTTGATTACACCATGGCAGTGAACATTATTGAAGGCAGAGAACTATTCACCATACACCCTTCGATGTGGTGGCAACAAGTCTGTGCATGGCATCACTACCACACATGTCTGTGGGCCTACGCGGACCACTGCCCTCGGCCTACGCTGCGCTCAAGTGGGATCACAGAATTGGAACTAAACATCGGTAATTCAAAAGGCTGAATACATGTCTTCGCACGCACGGAGGGGCGTAAGAGGATGACGCGTTGCAGGCCGGAGGGAACAGGATCATCGTCACGGAGGTGATTGAACACCACCGACAACTGCCACTGTGTCACTAACTCTGTGCCCCGCGAGCCGACGACAGGTGGCTGTGGGCCATGCTGACCGCTGCCTCCGGCCTACACTGCGGTCCAGTAGGTCACAGAGACTTGATTTGGCAATGTTGGAGTTCACATCTGTGTACCGGCATCATCGCAGACTGCATCCCCTCTCAGCACCTGTGCCACTGTGTTCCCCGACATTCATGGACACTCACTGGTCGTACATTGGTGGTGTTTGTGTCAATGGAATAGGGGCTAGTTTTCATCCTCATGTAGCTGATCCCGAATTGTTGGTGACAACGAGGGTTGCGCTTTCCACTCCTCAAGCCCATCAGACCTTCCGCATCATGCCCTGGAGGACACCTTCCACTGTCCCCGCAACACTCCGCAACATACACCTCGGACATTGATGGGACCCGCTCAGGTCGCATAGCCCATCTGACTGCACCGCAAGTCACCGTCCCGTGGCTGGGTGCCTGTGCCGGCCGCAGTGCATCCGGGGCCACTAACTCTGTACTGGTCAGGCCTGGGACCTCTTCTTCTGAGACATTGAATGGCCTCTGTGGCGATGGTCTTGGGGTGATCAACGCCATGTGTATGTGGCCCTGCGCTGTCCGCCTCCTCCGGCCCCAACTGCGGGCCACAAGGGCCCACACATGGCATCGAGTCTTGACCGTCCCGGACTTTGCATCACCGCAGGAGGCACACGCCACCACCGCAAGGACCACCTTCAACCGCCATCTGCCAGAGTCGAAAGGGTGGTCCTGACAGACCTACGGAGTTGCCCAGACCTGTCGTGGATGCCATCATTGGCCTGCTGCCCTGCTCAGCACTCCAGGTGCCAGTGACTCAGTGCACCGCAAGCCATTGTCCGTTACTGATTGAGTTTTTTGCTGTTGTGAGGTTGCGCAGCAATGTCACCTCATGCAGTGGGGAAGACCTGGGACCATGAGGAGGAGGATGTGTCAAGTGTGCGGACGGGAGAAGGCACAGACAATGTGAGGTCAGGTGGCAGCAGCCCCAAGGCAGGAATGCAGACTGGTGGCAGTAGTCAAGCTACACACCCGGATCTGATACTGGGTATTGCGCTGTGGACTGCGGACGCAACTGTCACCTCAGGCAGTGTGGGAGACCTGGGATGTTGATGAGGAAGTTGATGCAGGTGTACCAGACCCCACTGCATCTGCATCAGGACCAACCCGAAGGGACACAATCCTAGCAATTCCTTCACATGAGCGCGCTCTTCTCTAGTGCCCCTACCTCAGTGCACTGCAACTCATGGAACGTCCAGACTGAATATTGGGTGACCCCTGTCCTTACTCCGGATCCCTCCATGTTGCTCTGCATTTGACTCTGTTATGCTGGTGTTTTCTGTTTCCATGACACTGGTGTCCACTTTTCAGGTTGTTGCCAGCACCAAGCACTCTGTGCAGGCTGGCTTATACTCACCCCACACACATCCAGCACAGGCATCACTGTACATGTGGCCCTGCCAATAAAGGGGCCGGGTGCACGTGCCCGTAGCCAGTTCAACATGATATGTGCATGTGTCTCTGTGGGGGTGTGGGTCTCCTTTGTGGGGTGTAGGTGGTCCCTGAAGGGTATTGGACACCCACGTATGTGTTCTAGTTCGCATTCCATGGTTTCGGCAACACCCTCACCTGTTGGGCCACCTCCTTTTGGCGTTCTGCCACCTGGCATTGGGATGCCATGTGTGGGTGGGTGACGTGCTGTGAGGCAGCCGTTATTGCGGGCGCTTCATGCTGTGTGGTCTGTTGCAGAGTCTGGGTTCTCCTCTGAGTAGCTTGTCTGCCCTGGTCCTGTTGGTGGGGTGTGTGGGATGTCCATGGGTTGTTGTAGGGCATTGGGGGTGTGGTGTTCGTCTCGGGCATCACTGATGGGTTGTCTGTTCAGACCTGCTGGAGGTGTTGTTTGTCCCTCTGCATTGTGAAGGGGAGGTGCATGTTGGCATTGTGTTGGCGCCTTGTTCTTGTCGGCATGCAGACTGTGTGACAATGTACATTGTGAGTGTTTGGGCAGTGGTGGCTATTTGAGTTGGGACAGTGTACATTTGGCCTACATGGCTGATGTGGGGTTGTAGGGGTAGATGTGCATCTCACAGTTCCCTGCTCTGTCTGATTTGATTGTTCTGTTTCTGCGCATGGGTGGACCCAGTTGTGTCCCCTGTTCTGCAGTGTGGGTGTTGCACTTTGTGCCACATTGTCATGGTATGTGCTGTGATTGCTATGTGTGTGTGCTGCAGTGTGCTACGGGGATGGGGGACATGTCCCTGGGTAATTGTGGATGTGCAGTGTGCTACGCCTCACTGTGCATGTGTGGCATTGTGTCCATCACCCCCGTCCCCCCAGTCCCTGTTGGATCCTCACCCTGTTGTTGTTGTGTCAGGTCCTGTCGAGCTGTGTCCGTACTCCCTACTCCTTGCACCCTCTCCACACTGATGACTGTGGCCTGGCTTTCCTCCTGCTCCTCCTGTGTCGCTGGACTGCCACCTCCTGTCGCCGTTGCTGCCTTCCTGTTGGCACTGGGTTTGTGCCTGGTTTAGGTTGTCACGTCCTGGTGGAGCCTCTTGGCCTCCTGGATTGGCCTCCTGGGCTCTGAGACTGCATTCCAGCCGGTCTGCTTGTGGGTCATTTGCTGGTAGTGTTCTGTCGCCTCCGTGGCCTTGGTCTTGTTTTCCTGCGGTCTGCACCCCGTCTTCCTCTCCATTTTCTCCTTGGCCTTCCCCGACCCCGTTGCTCCTTGCTGGTGGTCTGTGGGGGTTGTGGGGTTCGCGTTGCCCTCTGCGCTAGGTCAGGGTGCATGGATGTTGCTAAGTGCTTTGGCTTGTTTCTGGTGTGTTGTGCCTGTGGTTTTTATGGTGCAATTGCCCGCCAGACGCGTGGGAGTTGCAGGCCTGGGGCTGCTTTTCGCAGCTTTTTGTACCGCGATTGACCTCATCGCATGATTTCTCGCATTCGCGTTTCGCATTTTTGGGGCGTGGTGTTGATTTCCACGCTGGCATTTGACGCGTTATCTGGTGACTATCGCATGGTACCGCCTTGTTGTGAATTCCACGTTGACACGGGCTTATTTTCCCGTGATAGGCTGCGGTATTGAAAGTTGCGTTACGCTACTCTTGCGGTAGTTATCACACGTTCTTGTGAATATACCCCTAAGTATGGCTAAATTTCTTATTGTAGATGGAGCAACATTATAGTCTATTAAAACACTAATAAGCGGTGCAGCGCACATTCTGAATTCATGTATTTAAAAGTGCTCTTACATGTGATGATAAAGTAAAAGGAGGCTCTGTGAAATAAAATGTTTGCCTAGGATCAAACAATTCGGACACGCTGGGAAGCTGGTATTGAATATCTGGTTTCACATTTTGAACTACAGCCACGAGATGTATATCTCTGTCTCTTTCTCTCCCTCTTTCCTGTTTCACAGCATAGGTCGCTGTTTTGTTTTTTATTCTTGGCCCACAGCAGAAAAAAATCTGACACCGGCATAGCAGGCCGAACTCAGGACCCACTCACCCAAGCTACGAGATCAGGAATACATTGATTGGGGGGGGGTGCACATCCCAAACACCCCTCCCCCCAAAGCTTCATCCCTTCGAATGGAGCTCTATCTGATTCAGGCCATGGACAAGATGTGCTGCAGCATATAGGATGCTCCTAAAGGGTACCAGTGTGGAGTCTGGCAGGCCACTGAGTGGGTTTATTACCACCATCCACGTGTAAAAGGGTTTGAACAGCAGTTCCGAAGTCGCTTTCTGAAAGAAATGGTGTGACCTTCTTTATAAGAGAGCTGCCTTTGTTCTTTTTAGCAAAATATTCCTTGAGGGAGTTGATGTGCACTGTGAATTCAAGTGACTTGGCATTTGGTGAGAGTTGGGACTTGAAGCTCTCAATGGTTATGTCATTGAGCAAGGTATGTACTGTATCTTGTTTGTTGTTCTTGGCAAATAATAGAGATTCTGTCTTCGTTGGGTTGACTTTCAGGTAGGCTTTGGACATCCAAGTTTGAATGATGTGCGAGCAGTCTTTGAGGCGTTGGATGCCTAAAGCAGAGGAGACAGGTATGGTCTCTACTGTCAAAAATCTATTAAACTTCACATTAAGATTCCACTGAATGATTAAGCATGCAGGTAATGCCAGCTCGAGACAACCACAGGGGATACAAGTGTGAGGGCATATAAGACATAACAGTGAATCCTGATGAAAGAGCATTCTGATAATAGGACACAACTGGGGGTCCAGCTACAAACGCCACACATTCAGCACTTCCTGTTGATGCCAGGAGATGCTTTGTGTCCACTTAAGCATACCTTTACACTCCCTGCTCTTCACCTGACTAGTTCAGTGGCACCCTCCTCAGAATTTGGGGAGGGGTCAGAGTCCCCCATATCTCACAGATATTCATTGACCTAGGACTTAATGGGGCCCCCCTGAAGACATGGGGCCCCCCTGGACCGCAGGGGCCTGGGTTACGTCCCTGCTCTAATTAAACCATGTCAACAGACAGCAAGCTCTCAGAGGCATAAACACTTTTAGCGGAAATATTTGGTTCCTTGTACAGCGTGTACTACCTCGTTAGGCCTCTCTAAGCAGGAGCTGTTTTGCAATATTGCGAGCAGCTAATGGCATGCAGTTGGAGATGGAAGGGCACCATACACAAGGGGAAACTGTTTTCTCTTCGCCTTATTACAATGCTGACAATAATTACAGGCCAGTTTATTGTTCGTCAACGTGTCTGCTAGCAGCTTTGCTTTCCCTCTAGTACAAAACTTTGCATTTGAAGCAATCAGCTGGCATTAGGGAACTAACAGGCATAGCGGACACCTCTGGGGAAAGGTCTTGACAACCCCTGTCCTTGATGTTTCTCCAACCAAGAATTTAATTTGGCTTCCATCAATTGCCGGGCTGGGCCCCTGGTGGGCTTAAATGATCAACCAATTGCTTAAGAGATGCCAAGGAGAACTTGTACTCATTAACAATAACAAAAAGAGCCTCTCCTCTCCCCTTCTTCCGAAAAGAACAGCAAAAAAACAGAAACCCTAAAACATTTTCCCTGGAATGGGAACAGCAGTCTTGGGGGAGCTTCACAGTCATTGTATGGCAACAATCATTCAACTCATTTGTTTTTAATTGACTTTTCCTGGCGCGTTGTATATTGTTTTGTAGTTCCACAGTATTTGTCTCCTGGGGTGGAGAACTGGGGGAGAGGAGGAAGGCGGGGGCCATTTTCAGCAAATAGATGTCATAGAGTTATCTCTTGTGTTGGGCAGATGGAGGAACATGCATTTCCTGTGCTGGCGGAGCATCAGATCTGATACTATCTTGTAACCATACGCATATGAAAAATGGCTGCCTGTGAGACTGCCTCACCCACTTGTCCTGACTGGTAGGAGGGAAAAGAGTTGTATTCATCCAGCATTTACAGGGCAGCACAATTTACTCACGCTGTCGGTCTTGTGTTCTATTCTAGGGTGGACTCATCGTTGTGAGGTTAATCATGGGTGATTAATCTTGAACTGATTAATGAGGAGGTACTATGGGCCTTATTTACAAGAAAGTGTTGCAGAAAGGCACCGCAAGACATTTGGCTGTGCCGTACTGCATCACTTTCAAAGCACAGGGATGCGTCATATTTACAACAATATGACGTATCCATGAGCTCTCCCATGCACTGGTGCACAATTGGTTGCCATGCACCAATGCAGGCACCCTTGAGCCATGGTACAAGGGGGTCTGCATTTTAGGGGATATTGTTTTTGTGCAGGAAGGGGTACCTTCCTGCACAAAAACAATCATGAGAGAATGCAGAATACAGCATGGATAGAAAGAGGAAAAAACGAGGAGAAATAAAAGTATTTCTCCTCGTTGCGCCTCCGTACTCATCCCCTGGGGAGTAAAAGGATTGTAGCGCATTCCCAAGTTTACAAAACTTTGTAAATCTCGGAATGCAGCAGAATCCATGGGTGTTGCAGGAATACCCACATCAACACCCATGGAACGCTTTTTCCATGCAAAGTGCTGCGTGAAAAGGCACTGTTTTTACAAGGCCACGAAAAGCCACGCAGGTTGGCTTTACGTGGCCTTGTAAATATGGAGCACCACACTGCGCCGCCGGTGCATCAAAAAAAGTGACGCACCGGTAGCGCAAGGGGCTTGTAAATATGCCCATGTGTTTTTAATTATTCTTTCAATAATTTGGGGCTATTAATTTCAGAAAATTCTATGTAAAATTTGGATGTCCTTTTTTATTATTTTTAGAAGAAGGCCCACCTAAACCACCCTGTTAAACTTGTAACTGTTCTTTTGTTGCTATATGTAGCAATCTTAATTTATTTTTTATTTATTAAAATTATATATTTATTTATTTATTTTGTTATTACATCAGACATAGTCAAACTAACTTTTCCCAAATTCCTTTAACCTTACCCCTTCCATTAGGTAATCTACTGAACCCTCACCCTTTATCCTAGCCTGTCCCTTCCAGATTTTTTCTCCAATATTTTTGTTCTTTTTATGTTATTATTCAGAGGTTTTTGTACGCCGAGGTTCTAATACAGAAAAAAAGACATGCCACTGTTTGTCATACTCAATCGCGCAGCACAACCACCACTGTGAAGCAGGGTCATCACAACTTCTTCAAGTAAGTGGCGTGCTCTTGACACTGAGCGGCATATTTGCAAGAACTTAACGCCGCTGTAGCGTAAATTTTTCGATGCTACGGCAGCTTTTTTTTATCGCCTTATTTACAAAGTGCCGGTAACTGCAGTTAGCGGCATTTTTTCAGCATAAACGGGGAATTTCCAAGATCGACATTTCTGTTAGCGGGACTTAACGAAAATGAGATGCAAGGTAGGCGTTCCAGTGAAAAAACTGCCTCTAACCACAATTCGCAATATTTACAATGAAATTCCCGTACGGCGTTAACCCCTCAAAACTGCAGCTAAGTCCAATTAGCGGCAGGCTTTTAAGACCATAAAATAGCTGGTCTAAAAAATGGTGCAAACACACCTGTATATAAGGGAGACAATCCCAGACCCTCATTGGCATTCTCACTGATGCCATGGAGGTACTACTCTTGCAGCTTGGAGCTCCAAGAAGACCACCACAACCACCACTGCCACAAGCAGCACCACAGAGGCAGCGCTGCAGAAGAGAGCAGGTCTACTGCCAACGGATCACCCTGATACACCACCGGCCAGAGGATATGATAGCCCACTACATGCTAAAAAGGACCTCCATCCTACGCCTACTCACTCAGATCGTGCCAAGGCTACGGGCACCATCCCAGAGCTGCACGAACAGCCCTCCACAGACAGAGCTACTTGCAGTGCTGCACATGTTGGCCTCTGGTACCTTCCAACCAACCACTGCCAGAGTGGCCGGTGTCTCACAGGCATCCTTCTACATGTTCCTCCCCTCATCCTGACACCGCAACACCTTTGGTTCCCCAACACTGTGCATGAACAACTTGCCAACAAGCAAGGCTTCTATGCCATTGCTGGTTTCCCGCGTGTGTTGGGGGCAATCGACTGCAGCCATGTGCAACTTGTGCCTCCTGCGGACACTGCACATATATACAGGAACAGGAAGCACACACATTCAATGAACGTGCAGGCACTTGTGGACCACATGGGCCTGTTCATCAATGCCGTCGCCAAGTTTCCAGGGAGTGTGCATGACTCCTACATCTTCCGCCAATCAGTCACCAACCAGCGGTTCAAGAACGACACCTATGGAAATGGACTGCTCATTGGTAAGTACAAACTGAACACACCACACACCTCAAGTCACCAATCATGTAGCTCAACCATGTGAGAATGCACATGTAGCAAATTGAATCTGACATACATTGTAACTGGGCCAACTACTATACACAAACACCTAAGGCCAAAGAACCACACATATGTAAGTTAGCCCAACAAGGGAGTAGGCCAGAAATACACTCACAAACCACTAAGTCACTCTAGGAATATAGATCTTGCAGAACTCATCAGACAAAAATTGAAAGGAATCAATGCAGCACGTGACACAAGACATGTGCTTGTGCTGTGCTTCATTTATTCTGAAACAAAGACATGTGCCATATGCACAACAAGATGACAGATCACCCTGCTATCCCCTGCGCTGGTGCACAATTATCTGACATGCAAAAACACAGGCACCCATGCACCATGCTGCAAGGGTGCCTGCGTCATGGGGAGGAAAGTATTTCTGTATAAATGGACATCTAACTGCACACAAACAATCACAAAAGTTGATTTAGCATTAGTATGAGTCATGTCAGAATGTAGCATGCATAGTAGGAGCATACAAACAAGAGAAATGTAAATCTCACTACATGTTGCGCATCCCTACGCCTCCCCTGGTGAGGTGAATCAATCTTCTGCATTCCCTGCTGGAATATTTATACCAGATGCGCAAATGTAGCCAAATAAATGTGTGTTGAGTGGGAACACACACGGCAATATCCATGGGCATGACCCCAACTCCCATACAAGCAGATTCAAAGTTAATATATGCCCAAAGACATCAATAGACATGCCCGTTGTCTTTACATTCCCAGTAAGTCAAGTGTACCAGGTAGCAGTGCTACTGTGACTCAAACAGTGACCCACCTGGGGGGCAAGGGAGATGTAAATAACCCACAATGAGTACAACATTTAACATCCAAGTATTTTCCAGTGCCAGCTAGCCTCAGCACAATAACTTACAATGATGTATCTTGCTGATGCGCAAACATGGTAATGTACCAAAATTTAAGGGGGCTGCTTCACAAAGCCCATGCGCCACCGGTGCCTCATTTACAATCTGTGCCTAAATGACGTGCTGGTGGTGCAATGTGCCTGTAAATAACCCCAAAGGTGTTTTGAGGTACCCAGACATCCTGACAGTTACAACATGGAGGTAATACACAGCACCTGGCCAATAGCATCATGGTGATGTGTAGGCTGTAAAGTACAGGCAATTCAATTTCAGTGATGCAGTTCAACTATATGTACCACAACATGACAAATTAGAAAGTACAAAGCTGCACAATGGACACAAAATAAAAAAAACACTTCTCTCCATTTTCTGTTTCAGGTGATCAAGGATATGAACTCTGACCATGGCTTATGAACCCCATCAAAATGACCCACACACAGGCCCAGAGAGACTACAATGTTGTACTGGGACGCACAAGGGCCATTGTAGAATGGACCTTTGGAGTCCTTAAATCAAGGTTCCGGTGCCTTGATATTTCGGGGGGGGGAGACTCCTGTACAGGCATGGACTGGTCTCTAAAATCATACTGGCTTGTTGCATTTTGCACAACATCTGTGTACGTACACCATTGCCAGCAGACCAGGAGGAGCAGGACAATCCGGAGGATGGCCAGGACGAAGAAGCTGATGCAAGACACACCACAGCTTCTGCTGCTGGAACAGAAAGGAGGGATGCAATCATCGCAATTTTTTACCTAATCACCATTAACAAATGTCCCGTAACAAGCATTTCTTAAAACCAAAGTCCACAGCTTGTTATTTTGAAAAATAAAATATCACTATAACAATGTCTTGTATGCTTGGTTTGTGACTTTAGAAGGTGATCAATCATGTAAAGTCATGTTAACAAAACAACTGTGTCACACAGATCTCTCACCTAGCAGGGGATATGACACCAATTAAAGAAAGAGTGGGAATGGAACAATGTATTGGGCATCTGAACTTATTACTGTGTATGGTTTCTCAGTGAGAATCAATAACTGTGTGTTGTGTCTTCACAGGAGCACCATCAGGTCTGTTTTCAAACAAGAGCGTAGTACAACATACACTGTGTGTCTGATGCATCATTGTAGCTGGGGCCACATAGCTCTAAACCATCATAAAAGTTGAAACACAACATATCTGTGAATTCCATGCCACAGGAAAAAAGGTAACTGAAAATAGTCACAAAGATACATGACAAATGTGGACTGGATCCACGTGTGGGTGTGGAGGATGAAGATACAGAGGATAGTACAGCTAGAATAACAGATGTATCAATACAGTGCAGGGAATGCTTCAAACACCCAGCATATCCATTCGTTCAAGATTAGCAAGTGACAGTACCTCCCTAGATGACACATATGTCACTGGAATGACCAATAAACACATGTCTTGCATCACTAACACTGTGCATGAATCATCCATCAACACTGCACTGATCTAACAATGCTCTAGTTTCATAAGCAGAAACAATGACACATAGGTCAGCTATGGGACAACTGGCAAGGCATCAGCAATCAACAACATGTATGTTGGACTATGGACCTGGCAATGCAATGGCAAGAAACTGATGATGTCACATGCATAACAACATGAGTGTGGCATGTCAATTAAGGTGGAGAACCGGCTACATTCTCAGCAAATAACTCAGACTCTGTGTTGACACCCCCAAGACAGAGAACAGACATACACATGGTTGAAGTGCAACAGGGAAACCAATAAGTACAGCCAAAACATGCAAGCAACATACAACCTATTGCAACAGGAATGGACATTGTATTGGGTCAGATGGACATGAAAAGAATTGTAGCACCATGAAGTTGCACTACCTATCTCTGGATAGTCACTACAGGTTTACTCATGTCAATTGCATGATGTGTGTAATTGTGCGCTTCATCACGACTACACCAATCAAAATACCCACACATCTTGCATGCACAGTTTAACACATAGGCAAACATGCATCTAAAAAAAATTGTCAATGTCACACATTGTTGTATCTCTCAAGGATTGTACAACATACTCTTCATAAAACATTGTTGCGCAAGATGGCCAGCCACCATGTATGGCATGTGTTGCAGTCCAGTGAGGCCAACCAGCCGCTCAACTCCAGTCAGGTGTATGCTAGACAGGAATCTCTGTCCCAATAGCACCAAGGGAAATCCACCGTACACCCAAGAGCTCAATAACATGGGGTGAGGCAAGGCTGCACCTCCCGGTTGCCTCACGAATGCCAACTTTGGCAAGCAGATTACATGTTCCACATTGCCCATGGAAATCTGGGTGGTACAAGCAGTGTGCTCACAGCATTTGGGCAGATACCACGCCTGGGCCTCCTCTGCTTCACACCCAACCATCTCCCAAACTGGAAAACGACACCAGGCCTCGAACTGCACCACCCTCTACGAATCACTGACTCAGCCAGCTTCATCCTCTGTCAGTCTGGATTACAAAAGCCTGGGTACAGCAGTGTACCCCGAGTATGCAGGGGAACTTACAGATGCAGGAGATGCAAGTGGACCCTCGTAGTTGCTTAGTCATAGGTCCCCTGCATCACAAGTTTTTTCCAGCTCACCCTCCACATTGACGGACAGCACAACCTACTCCAGCATCATGACGGGGAGAGGCACAGCCAAAAATAGGATGTCTCCCCTGTCACCACAGTATCCTGTTGGTGCATGTCATGCAATGCAGACCACCCTTTGTTCATGATCAGGAGTACCTCGATTGATTCACACAAGTTGCACCATGCGGACCTCTCATGTCAGCAATGTGTAAACATTTAACATGCCAGGCTTTGCCACCAGGTAATGGTCATTGCTGATGCATCAATGTCAACAGCCAGGGCCCACCGTCTGGTGCACTACATAGGCACCGACATCAGCATCAGTCTGCAGTAACTCTGCAGTATCTGTGTCTAGCCCTCTGGGTCTCATACAAAAGCACAGCATGGTCTCTAGTCCATGGGGACAGTCTGCACTTACAGGCATAGGATACTTTGCTGATACAAAGATTGTGCAGTGCAAAGTGCTGCATTGCTGTTCCAAGCCAACAATGTCGTGTTCACCTGTGAATCTGGGTCTACAACATGTTTGTACATGGCTTAGTGGGGCTTGTTGACCTATGCATAATTTGGACATGGGTGCTCCATTCTGCAATCTGGCACAAACATTTATCTATGCATTATCCCTGTATGCTCTTGTAGCCCTTAGAGGCTGAAAATGCAGGGAGGGCTCACTAACATCAATATATTTGTCTGCTATCTGTCCAGCCATCACATCATTGTGTCTGCTAGCTCCAAGATGTGTATCGCTGTCATGCTAGACTGATGTTTAATTGTGGCCGGCACAAGAAGATCCTGTTGTACATATGTTGAAAAGCTGACAATGGATCTGGTCGATGGACACCTATCAAAATTATGCCATGCATTGCAGCCTCTAAAATGCGTAGCACAATCTCTTGAAACTATGGCCATGAGTGCCTTTGCACAACCCATCGTAAATGTGCACATATCTGCCTCCAGCTAATCAAATACTCAAATGTGAATCTGCAGTCATACCTTTGCATTGTATGCTGCATCACAAATCTCATTTACAAGTAGTGACTGCCTGTTGTTCAAGTACATGTGTGTTGCAAGCCCATTAAACTGGTACAGACATCCCAGCAATGTAAGATGTAACAGTCTCACATGTAGTGACACATACCACCAATGCTAACCATTATGACTACCACTGAAGCATGCATTTTCTTACACAAATGAATAGTCATAGATAGGCATCAATGTGAGGAACAAGTGCCTCTTGACAGCTCCGGATCACTGATATCAAGACATTACAGATTGCCTAGAGTCAACTACACAACACAGACCACATCCCATAGCCATATGGTGTTGTTAGGCATGCTAAATCCTGCAACATGGTACATTTGCTGATCATCTAGCAATTTGCGGCAAAAACTTTACTGCTTTTCCACGTAAGCGATAATATTTTTCATAACCGCCAGGGAAAATACTCGCAAAATATATGTATATACAAGGAAATATATTTCCGCGTACACCTTAGCGGCTAAAATTTAATAGCAAAGTCCAAAAACGGGCCGCAAATGCCCACAAAGTGATGTCAGTCTGCATCCTATTCCATGGAGGAGTACTGTACACTTTCACTTTCTCTTTCAACCACACTGTTAGTGTCTGTTGAAAGTTGTGGAGTTTTTGAGATGTGTCTGCTGGTATTGGTGTGTTAGAGTGTGGTTCTGTGCCTAGTCTACTGTCCCTACTGTCCCTGTTGAGTCCTGTGTCTTTGTCCTTACGTGTTTTTTGCGTCTTCGTGATTGTCTTGTCGAATGTTTGTGTTAGGGCTCTATTTGTATTTCTCACTGTTATTTGGGTTTTTGGGGGGGTTTATATTCATATTAGTGTGTTTACTTGTGTATTTTGAGATGTTGGGTCAGGGTAGGGAGGGCACCATGCCCGAGTGGCATTGGGGGGCTTCCTCTGGCTTGTCAAATTCTTTTTGCCACCGATGGTGGAGGCCGGGGGATGTGTCCTCCAAGGATATGATGTCCAGATCAGGAAGGTCAGGTGGGAGCACATCCGCAACCACATGATGCGAATCTTCGGTGTGGACAGGACTGTCCAACAGTGGAAGCACCGATGGCAGAATTGTGATGGGGGTGTGGGAGACCTACTGGATCACCTAGGAGTCATTGTTGGCAGGCAAGGTGGTAAGTACATGTCAAAAGTTGTTTGAGATCAGAGTATGATTCAACTGTCCCCAATTTAGGTGCAGGACCACATCTATGCCCCCCTTTTAAATGTGCTCCATTGGAAAATGAAATGGGTGTCATGGTGTACTGTCCATCGCAATGCACATTCCCTTTGGAAAACATCACATAAATTCCTGGCTGAGAAGCTGTGTGATACACAATGCTGCGGGATATTAACACGTCAAGTGTCCTGACACACCTGTGTTACAACTTATGGGCCCATTTGACTAAACAACGTCAAGTATATTGACGTTGGCGAGGTAAAAAGTGACTTATGAAGCTGACATCAAGTTGTAGTTCACGGATACTGGCAGGATTGTCCTGTAGGCCACAAGGCTGCAATTGTCATGTGTTGTGTGTCAGCCAGAAAAAGCACATCCCTACATGTATTTAATGTGGACACACACATAACTGTTACAGTGAATGAAATTGAATTAGGATGACTTCAATGTGGTACAAGAGACGTGTGAAATGTGATGTGTGATACATATATTTTTGTTATTATCCTTTTGTCACAGCTGGAAGACCATTGATCACACAGGGAGATGTGGAGGCCTTCATGGACCCACACACCATTGGTGAGTGCCGTGCTCATACATTTTGATTGAGTGTGATGACAGAAATATATCATGTCAATGGTCCTGTATGTTGGTGAACACAGTCTGGCTGTACATCACATGGACCTCACCTCTAGTGTGATGAGGTAGCATCAAGTACAGAGTTATGCACCTAATCATCAGTTACTGATGGAGAATAACAGTGGTCTTCTTGAATTGATGTTGCAACTCCTCAGATAATTCACTACATCCATGCACCGTACAAGCAACTATACCAGTAATTTCCTAATTTGACCCTGTTAACGAGCCTATTAGGCAGCATACCAAACATTTATGCACTCTGCCAGAATTGTGCAAGGGGGCCAGCTTTGGTGCTAGCCATTGCAAGTGTACACTGTTGTAAATGATGATAAGTGTCTACCCGTGATCGTGGCACATTTGTTGATGAATAGCATTTGCAACGTGTTGTAGCATATTGGAAACAAATCATGACAAACATGCAGCATTCTTTACAAAGGGTGCCCATGTACAACCATTCTCATATGATGTTTTCACCCATGATATCCACTGTGTCACCACAACTCATATTTTTTGGTAAGCTGTGGCTGTGGGTACTCATACCAAGTTGAATGCGAAATGGAACTGTCACACAATGGCCCATCACTTTGTGAAGTATTGTGTGTATTTTCATCCACTTCACAAAGTGATTATGCCGTCTTGTCATAGTATAATGTGTACATGTCAACTTCGGGCCATGTCGCATGGCCACAGTGACCAGAATTTCGATAGGTTTAGTACGTATTGAATATTTTGGCCTGTGAATCCTGTGAAGTTATGGTAACACTGTTTCTGAGCCCATTGATGAAAAATGTATATGTCACTCCAGCCAATGCAGGTGGGTTTCACAGTGTACATACGGAAGAGGAACCATTTGAGTGAAGTTGTTGATGGATATGACCAGACATGGAATCCATTAACACCCAGCACTGAGGTGGCTGTCACTGATTGACAGTAATTTTGAGTAACAGTTGTCATTGACAGTTAGTACTCCAAAGAGCAAGCCTCATAGCCAAGCTGAGAGCTGGGGTATGTGAAACAAATGGATGAGTGGCATGAGCCCCAATGACAACTTGTGTGAATGAATCTAGGCAAATGTAAAACAGATTTAGGTCACCAAAATATGTTCCAGAGCTGACTTAGCATTTTGATTCGGAACTTGTGAATCATTTCCATGTTGATGCAATTTACAAGGCCCCGGTCGCCAACGCAACGTTTGCTTGCACATCATTGTCTTGGCAAGACAGTCGTAGCCTTAGTCACAAGCCAGTGTTAATCAACTCAACGTTGCTCAATGGCAACTCATGCGTTAGACACCCTTTCACCCCACATTTAGGGTGAAAGGGGTAGGCATTGTTACACCGCTAAGCACATTCATTATTACGCAGAACCATTTCCACAAGGGCAGCGTGAATATGATGGAGTGCATAATAGGTTAGACTGTGAAAACCATGTTTTCCAACATGCTCTGGACTGTGAAGTGATCTTTATCTCATCAATATATATGTTCAGATGTGTGCAGTATTGTGCGGCACACATGACACATGCTAAAGGTCAATGATTGTTCATGTGCATGATGGTGATCCTTCCATCACATGAACTATCTTCTGCTAAATTTAGACACCCTAGCACTATTGTGCAAGGGTGCCTGTGTTTGAGCTAGCATGAAGGGTTTCACACTGGCACAAGTGGAAAAGCAGTACAGCAAAAATATGATGTTGAAATGCTGCAGCTTTGCGTTTCCATCTTGGCATAGCACAGTGTGGTGAAGAGCAAGCTAACAACGTGGCACAAGAATTCAAGGAACATATGCCCTGTTGACTTTCAATCATCAAATTTGGTAGCTACCTTTACTCAGATGTTTCTAGTAGATGTAAACATCATGACTCATGGATGTGTAGCTGTGTTGACACCTCTAAATTGATTTTATTTGTTCAACTGTCCTACATGACCACCACTGTGGTGCTTAGTCATCTGCCATGATTGCAGACAGTGCAGCCAACTGTCTTTGTGTAAGTGCCATGCCTGGATCTGCAATGGTCCTGTAAAACGTCATCCTTGAGGACCTTCCCCTGTTGGACTCAATCAGTGTTTGTGCCGCAGCCACATTGCACTCAGCTAATCTAACACTGGTGTCACTGCACTCTGCCCTTGCTATGTCCCATACCATGTCAACATGTCTGTATCACTATCAGGTTTTGATGTGTGCTTTAAATTAAATTGAACTTGTCTGGTCATGTGGGACGTACCTTACATTTGATGAGAGTGTTTAGATAATGTTTTGTTACACTTTTGTTTGGGAGATACATGCAGAATGATGTCAATTTTTGCAAATCTCAAAGCTAAACATGTTTTTTAGGTCTCGCCTGAGCCAGCGCTTAGCGCTGCACTCGGCGAGAGTTTTAGTAAGCGGGTTTTGAAAGTGCAAACAGCAGTGGCTTTTGCTGGCGACCAGCTTGCGTTCACGCGAGCGTGCACGCGCGCAGCCGCCATCTGTATTTCCTCCGTCACGGGTCATTAAGTGCATCGCGATCACTTTCACTTTCGCGGCTGCGCGGCCGTGCCAATGCTTGTTTCTATTTGTTTACTTTTGCTATAATCGCGGCACCCGCGCTTTACTTTAAGCGCGGGTGCCGCGATTATAGCAAAAGTAAAGAAATAGAAAATAATCTATTTCTTTACTTTTGCTACAATCGCGGCACCGGCGCTTTACTTTAACATTAAAGTAAAGCGCGGGTGCCGCGACTATAGCAAAGTAAAGAAATAGATTATTTTCTATTTCTTTACTTTTGCTATAATCGCGGCACCCGCGCTTACTTTTAACATTAAAAGTAAAGCGCGGTGTCACGATTGTAGCAAAAGTAAAGAAATAGAAAATAATCTATTTCTTTACTTTTGCTATAATCGCGGCACCCGCGCTTTACTTTTAATGTTAAAGCGCTTTACTTTTAATGTTAAAAGTAAAGTGCGGTTGCCGCGATTATAGCAAAGTAACAAGCAAATGGTGTAGCCAATAGGTCTCGCTTTTGGGACCTTATAAGTATTTAGTTATGCAACTGTTGCATGGCTAAACACTTATAAGGTCCCAAAGGCGAGACCTATTGGCTATGCCAATGCTTGTTTTCTTTACAGACCACATGTCACCGGATGAAGTGAGGCAGTTCCTTCTGCGTAAGGAACGTTATATGCACATACGTTGTGTGGCAAAGTTGTATAATGATATGGCACGGAGGTACCGGGAAGAGAAGGCATCAGGAAAGTGGAAGTCCATTACAGGCAGCAGCAAGGAAAGTGGACATAAATGTGCTGGCCTGCCTGCCTCCTCTACTCAACACAGGCACACAGATCCAATGCCTGGCCCTTCAGGTGTCCAACAGAGTGGCCGACATTCACACCCATCTGCTGGTCCAACTACATCCACCCTGGTTCAGCCTGCTGCAGCCACCTCATCTCAACACCCAGGTGCACCATCACAAACGTCTCAACCAGGCACATCTTCCATGAGAACGGCGCGACAGAGACAGATTTCCTGCTTGACACACAGGGAGCGGAGGTTGCTTTTCAACCTAAATGTACGTGTGGCCCGACTAGAATGGGACAACGATGACATTAAGACCCACCTCCAGGGTATTAAGGGAGCCCCGGGGCACCCCTATTGAAGCCCTAATTATGTCAGCTGTCCCCCATGTACAGTCCCCCTATTCCCTTAATCCAGTTCTTGTACTTTTTTGTGCTGTAGTTTAGTAGGTAGTAATAAGTGTAGTTTTAGATTAGGTATAGAATAGTGTCAGGTGTAGCTAGGTTTTAGTATTTTTGAAATTTTTACGTAGTGTTTTGGGTTAAGTATCCTTTTCCTTTGGGTGAGAGATTGATGTGTTTTATGACTTGTTCAATAAAAAAGAAATTTATATATATATATTTGTTTAGGATGTATGTTTAGTAAGTTCATGTATAGGTTAAGTAACCATGGGCAATGAACTCCGCTCGCGGAGGTTGCAGAGATTTGCTAACTTCCGCATTACATTGAAAACATGGAATTCATGCAAAAACTCCAACTCCGCCACATAGCAGAGTTAGCTACTGCACCCACAACCCCTTGATAAAACATCTTTGCCTTTACATGCTAAAAGCATATAACCAATTCACAAAAGTAAGCTTTGAAAAATAACAGGCAATGAGAGAGGTGATGATTTTGGGGTCCCCCCTAACCTAGGGGGAGGACCAAGCAGATGCCTTGAACACAAAGAGCATATCATGCTGAACGATTCGGTGGTGGTCCCATCCTCCTAGGACCACCCCAAGCAAAGTTATGGCCAAAAATACAATGCCAACCAAAGGCCAGCAAAGCATTATGGGGCGAGATTCTAGAGTGCAGTGAATATTATAGTGTTAGCTCTCAGCTGAGCCGGGAGAGCCGCTGCCCCTTGAGGAATGTTTTGATATTGGATACTATAATATTCACTGCACTATAGAATCTCGTCCCATAATGCTTTGCAGGGCCTTTGGTTGGGATTGTATTTTTGCCCATAACTGTGCTTGGTTCTCTCCCTAGGTTAGGGAGGACCCCAAAATCATCACCTCTCTCACTGCATGCTATATTTTCTTTTTCACTTTTGTGAGATGACTATATGCATTTTAGCATGTAAAGATAGAGTTATTTGTTTTACCAAAGGTATGTGAGGTTTCTGTTTTATTAATTAGGATGAGATGGAACGGTGTTATGGGAGTTTTTGTTCAATTCTGCAGAATTCCGCCCCCACTCTTAAGGTTAAGCTGTCTTTGTCCCGTCTCTGGATGTGCCTTAAGGGGGGAGGTGGGTTGATGTTGAATGTGTGTCGTGATGTGTATAGTATTAGGTAAAGTAGTTAGTTTAGTCTAGGTATCAATTAGCACAAGTTAGATTAATGTAGATTGGGATAGGTCATTAGCCTTAGGTTTAGGTCAGTAAGTGTGTATTTTTTATAATAAATTCCTAGTGGTTAGTGGTTTGTGGTGTCACTTATTGTTGATGTGATTCTATGAACTGGTGATTTGGTAGTTGGTTAAGACAGATTCATTACCCACACAATTCATTTGAATTTCTACAAATAGAATTACGACATCTTCAAGGGACTGTCATTCTGCAGTTTGAATGTGAGTGACAAAAAATGCATGATATGTAGGCTAGCAAAGCTCAGTTTTGAGATTGCATAGGAGTGGTCTGAAGAATAAGTTTACAGATGATACTAAATTGCTGATTCTAAAATACACATGATGCACTGGAGGCATTATGCTTATACGGTGCAGAGATAGAATATCAAATCAAAAATATTGATTTACACAAATATCGAGTCAAAAATATCGTGGGTCAGAAATATCAACAGACACATTTTTGTGGTCACGAATATTGAATTTAGGTAAGTAATATTGATGTTTAAAATATCGAAGTGTAAAATATCGTTTGCAAAAATATAGTTGTAAAAAATATCGATTTTTTTATTAATGTTATGTATTTTAGCATATATTTTATATGTATGTGATGTATGTTTTTTTGTATAAGATTCGTTTGCATTTTTAATATATGTGTTAAATTTTTAGTAGTTATTATTTCTTTTTATTTGATTTTTGCGTTTTTAGTTCCGTAGCGGGTTGTGGGTTTATAGGGAATAGGGTGGGAAGTAATTTAATTATATAAAATTAATTGATTATTTTTAGTAGTTATTAATATTTTTTATTTGAATTTTTTCGTTTTTAGTTCCGTAGCGGCTTGTGGGTTTATAGGGGAATAGGGTGTGAAGTAATTTAATTATGGTAAATGTATTGAATATTTTTTATTTATTATTATTTGTTTAATTGAGATGTTATAGTGTTTAATCGGTAAAGTAATTTATTATTAATTAATTAATAATTGGTTGTTAATTTTAATTAGTTAATTGGTAATTAATTATGGTAATTGTGTAATTAATTTTAGGTGTGTGTTGTGATGTGTATAGGTGTAAAGGGTGGGAAGGGTGGGAAGTAATTTATTTTTAATTGATGAATTAATAATTAGTTGTTAATAAATTTTAATTAAATTAATTAGTAATTAATTATGGTAATTGTGTAATTAATTTTAGGTGTGTGTTGTGGTGTTTATGGGAGTAAAGGGTGGTAAGTATTTTGTGTTTAATTAATTATTATATAGTTAATTAATGTTAATTATTTGATATTTATTTTGTGTTATTGTTTATTTTTTTGTGTGTTGTTTTTACTTTTAAAGGGGTAAAAGGTGGGTATTAAATACGTTTTAAAATATTTAACTATTAGTTGTTAATAGTAATAGTTTTTCTTTACAAAATAATATTTAATTGTGTTTTGTTATTTTATGGTTTAATTTAGGTGTGTGTTGTGGATATTATATTGTTAAAGCATCCGTACTTAATGAACGTTTATTATTGTTTTTATTAATAGGATTTTTTTAATTGATTATTAATTATGTTAATTATGGAAATAAATTTAATAAAACATGTTGAAGTGTTTTGTTATTGGTGTGTGTTATATGGTAGGAAATAAAATAAATATTTATGTTTTAAATTATTTTTTTGTTTGTTAATATTTATTACTTTTAAATCATTATTGTTTATAAATGTATTTATTAATTTATTTTATATATTATTTGTAGGTTTTTGTTATATGTAATTAATATTATAATATGTATTCTTTTAAATGTTTAATATATTACATTTTATATTTTTAAAATATTGTTTTCTTTGTTTTTAGGATTTTTAATATTTTGGAATATATTTTTTTTCCAATTGTTTAAGTCTTATTACTATTAGTCATTTTTGTTTCTCTGCTACCAACACTTTCCCTAATGTAGCAATCACTGGAGTGGGAATAGTAATTTTTACCTCTCCGCTATCCAGCACTTTCCCTACTGTTGCATTTACTGGAGTGGAAATAGTAATTTTTACCCCTCCGCTATCCTGTACTTTCCCTACTGTTGCACTCACTGGAGTGGGAATAGTAATTTTTACTCCTCCTCTATCGTGATAGAGTGAAAGGTTGTGAGACTGCATCCCCTATCCGTACTCTGGCAGTGGGTGACGCGTACAGCACCGATATTAATCTAAGAAATATGTCACCGACCCCAATCTTGCATAACACCGTGAACATAAAGCCCCATTCCACCGAGTCAAAAGCTTTCTCGGCATCGAGAAATACTGCAGCAGCCTTGATCTCTGGGTTCAGCCTCTGCACCACACCAAACAACGTCCTGAGGTTTAAGGATAGGTTACGGCTTGGAACAAACCCTGCTTGTTCCGGCCGAATGATGCCTGGTAATAGTGGGGCCAGCCTGTTTGCTAAGATTTTAGCATAAATCTTTGCGTCTACATTGAGCAGGGATAAGGGCCTGTATGAGGAGCGATTATTGGGCAATTTCCCTGGTTTAAGCAATGCGACTATAACAGCTTCACGCATGGACGGTGGCATAATACCTGACCGCCATTTCCTCATAAAGCAGCTTGAGATAGGGGATTAGTAAATCTTGGAAGGCTTTATAAAAGGCTACAGTGAGCCCATCTGCACCCGGGGCCTTCCCGGCCGCCATTCCACCCAGTGCACTACGTATCTCATCGGTTGTCAGTGGTCCCATTAGGTGCTCCCTGTGTTCCGTTGCTAGCCAAGGCATTTTAATATAAGATAGATATTCGTCTAGGGCATTGTCGTCAGTTGGGATTTGGGAAGTGTACAACCCCTGATAATAAGAGCGGAAGTGTGTGACAATTTCCTCCGGGGTGCCCAGCAGAACCCCGTTCTCGTCTGTCATGCCCACCATTCTATCTAGCTCTCTATTGGGCCTCAATAAGCCTGCCAATGTGGCACCTGGTCGATCCCGCTCTCCGTAGCTGTGAGCCGTAGCATACTTCCTCATGTGTCTGATTTCGTCATTAGCAGTGTCCTGGAATTCCACTAATTTTTGTTTAAGACTCGCAGCGGTTTGGGCAGTCCCCCTCTCAATCAGATCCCGTTCCATGTGTCCTATTTCCCTTTCTAGGAGGTCAAGCCTGCCCCGAATGGAGCGCAGTACTCCTGCATGTGTAGAGATCACTACCCCTCTAATAAATACTTTAAACGTTTCCCAGACTGTTATGAAAGACGGTACGGATCCTATATTGTTAGAAAAGAAGTCTTCTGTCGCCGTTGCTATCCCTTCTTTGAATACTGCATCTAGCAAAGAATAAGGAGGGAAGCGCCAAGTGAACGCTGGGATTCGTGGTGTGTTATAGTGGAGCACTAGCCGTACCGGGGAGTGGTCTGAATAGGTACGCGGGAGATGTGCGCAGGTGAGCACCCTTGCGTCTAGTCCCCCAGATATTAGCCAAAGGTCTATCCTAGTGTGGGTGTCAAAGACAGAGGAGTAATGTGTGTAACCCCACGTGGCAGGGGATCTGTGTCTCCAAATGTCAATGAGTCCTTCTGTGTGCATAATATCCTGTATGGCCACTGCGGCAGCTGCTGGTCGTCTGGGTGAGCCACGAGATCTCTCTAAAGTGGGATCTAGTATACAATTGAAGTCCCCCCGCAAACCTGCGGGATACCCCTCCATTGTAGCAATTTGTCAGCTAGTGAGTGGTAGACTTGGGGGTCGTCATGGTTCGGGCCATATTCTCCCACTAGAATGAATTTCAAATCTCCCTTTTTGCAGAGGGCCACTGCAAACCTGCCTTGAGGGTCATTAACTAGGCCTGTCATTTCCACACCTGCCTTCTTGTCAATCCATAGTAGAACCCCTCTGGCGTGAGATGTGAATTCAGCTGAGTAGCATGTTCCGTGCAACCTCCGGTGTACCTCCCTGCTACGTACTGGGGTGAGATGTGTCTCCTGTAAAATTGCAATGGACACAGAGTGTCTCTTTAAATAGGCGCCTATTTTTCTAATCTTCCTGTTATCGTTGAGGCCACGTACATTCCATGTCATCAGTTGAATTGTCTGCAGCTTTGCACCCTCAGGGGCCATACATTACGTGCAACACCTGTGCAACACTATGCCTGCGGTATTCACTGTGCGGAAACAACACATAGACTCAAAATCTAAACAGTCATCTACACATAACAAACAAACATTCCCACCCACGCCACGATACCCTCCAACAGTCGTGGCAGTATACATTCCCCCTGCCCCTCCCGCTTCCCCTAACATAAACAAAGCCCCCCAACAAAGCAAATACAATTGTGTTATACACTCGGGGGTAGATGTTGCCATCTGTATTGCCTCTCTACGCCACCCTGTGAGCTCGCACCACTACAACCTACATAAGTAAATATTACTGCGAGATGCAAATTGACCCAGTTATGCGTTCTAACAAAACTGCACCTGCATCAGTCAGTCAGTTTCGGGGATTCAGGAGCATCAAGCCGGACAACTTAAAATACTGCATTTGGTCCTTACCGTGATTTGACTTTGTTTACTACCCCAGTGCGGTCTGTTGCAGTATTTACCTATAGCGTCTCGTGCTTCGGTGAGAGCAAGGCATCGCAACATAGTCCGTGTTTTCATTCTTCAAGTTCTTGCTCATCACGATTGCTTGGGGAATCTCCTGCGTGTGATTGCGAGGTGGTCAGCGACCCTCGTCGTTTAAGTCGCTGGTCTTTGTCTTTAATGGCACGCATAACTGCTTTGGGATCTGTGAAAAAGAGAACTTTACCATCCATTTTGAGCCGTAACTTCGCTGGGTAAAGCATGCTGTACTCCAGATTCAGTTCACGGAGCTTCTTTTTCGCAGGATTGAAGAGCCGCCTTGCTTCCTGCACCTGTAGCATGAAATCGGGGAAGAGAGAAATTTCCGATCCCTCATACTGAAGAGATCCCAATTCACGCGCTTTTCTTAGGTCTGTGTCTCGGTCTCTGTAGTTCAATATTCGCGCAATGATTGGTCGAGGAGGTGCCCCTGGGACCGGTCTGGGCGTTAGCAAGCGATGCGCTCGTTCTATGATGAATATCTCCGAGAAAGTGCTCCGTCCCAGCAGCGTGATAAGAAGTCGCTCTACATACTGCTCCATGTTGCCGGTGTTGGATGATTCGGCAACACCAAGAATGCGAACATTGTTCCTTCTTGATCGTGCTTCGAGATCTTCGGCCTTGAGCTGCAGCGCCCGCAGGATCTTGTCGCTCTCTTTGTCGGTCTCCGCGTCCGCGCGTACCACATCTTCCAGATCAGACACCCGCTGTTCAGCCGCGTCGAGTCGGTCTCCATGCTTATCCAGCCGCGCTGGCATTCGGTCCATGCGGAACGACAGGGCGTCTATCTTACTGTCTATTTTCGATAGACTTTGTTGGATAGTGCGGAATGCAAGTTTTACATCAATATCTGCTCCTGCTTCTGGATCGTCTGAGGTAGCATCTTGTTCCGTAGGCGCAGGGTCTCTAGATTTGGGTGTCTTACGTAGGTCAAATTGCAGTTTGGGCTGGAGTCTGTCTGTCTTGCCCATGATGTGGAAATATGCCCAAAGCGTTAGTGCAACTCCTGGTGTTTTAGTGGCTCCTCGTGACACAGGAAGGGCGCTCAGACCCACCGCAGATCCAGTGCAGCGCTAAGTCCCTGGGGCAATTGCCTCAAGTGCCGCAGCGGTACTTTACATTAGATCAACAGCTGCTGCTCTCCAATTGTTGGCTTCTTTGATATGGTGCACCCACGTTCGCAAGGCGTCCGCCACCTTCGAAGTAGTGATACGCCAGTCAGTCTCTGTGTTTGCCCTTTCTAGAAGCTGTTCTTGTTCCCCAGTGCCGTGAGCCTGGGCCGCGTTGTGTTTTTGTAAACTCCTGAGCAGCAGCAGACCTCTACCAGCACTGCAACTTAGGCCTGGGTGTCGGCGTAGTACGTAACGTCAGGCCTAATTGCAAAATCCTTGGCCTGGATACATAATCTGCTGTCAATACCGGCTTAGCGGGGGTCTGACTCACAGGGGTCTCGTACTGCACAGAGATGCGGGGGGTTCGCACTATCTGTAAGTATTCAATGGCATGTAGGCTGGCAGCCGCCCCCCAGGGTATCATCCGCTTGGGTCCGCCTCACCGCTCTTTGTTTTGCGGTTCCGGCCTCTGCACACTTCCCTCACTGTCAGCCGCAACGCGCATCAATGTCGCAGCCCACCGCGTCTTTCGAGGGGGACGCCCCCCGGGTCTCCCTATTCCAATGCGGCTCTTAACGGCGATCTGTGTTGCTGGAAGGCCACACCTCAGCAAGCGTGCCGCATGGATCCGCTTCCCTTCTCGCTGCTACGCGGCTTCGGCCACTGCACTCGTCTCTCGTTTCCAGCCACGGCTCACCTGCAGTACCGTGTCGCGCATCAAGACCAGTGTCACCGCGTCTTCCTAGGGGGACACCCTACGGGCCTCACCGTTCCGATGCGGCCTGCTTCGGTAATCTGGGTCGCTGGAAGGCCTCACCCCACGGTGTGGTTAATATACGGCTCCGCTGATAACTTCTGTTCCCCTGCACCGATTTGACCCGCGGTTGGCGCAATGGATAGCGCTTAGTTATTGCGAGTCAAGAACATCTCTCTATCAAGACATAAAGCTATGTTGTGTGAGGATTATGCGGGATTAATGGTGGCGATCGAGGGAGCTGCACTAACTCGCGGCCATCTTGGAGTCAGGCAAGCTCCGCCCCACCCCATATTCTAGATATTTTCTTGAATATGTTTGAGGGATGATTATCCCAGACTTTTTTATTTTTTGTTTTTAGTATGTGCAAACTCTTTGAGGTATGAATGTTGTATGTATGGAAGAGTGGCATCAGATATATCAATATTTTTTTGTGTCTTGGCGTTGATGTCTTTAATTGCCTTATTTATCATGTTGTGATTATATAGTATTCAATCTATACTGTTTTGATACTCATAATAAAAATTGAATGTATTCGTGTTTTACCTAATTATTGTGATTTATAAATGCATTGCATGTGATTGAATGTCTTTATTATTAATATCAGCAGGTATAGGGAGCGCAACTTCTGTCTGACTCATGTGTGACTCTTTTTGAGCACTTTCAAAAGGCGAGTTTGTTTCCCGCTAAATAAAGTAATTCTCAGGTAGGATATTATTCATTTTAGAGTTACTTCATGTTTGGTATCTTTGGAATGATAATGAAAAATCCTCTCTGATGGTAAAGTTGGTTTTTAAATTATAATTTTGAAAATGCCACATTTCGAAAGTTGGCATTTTCCTGCTTTAGCAATTTGGTGCCTGTAGCCTGCCTCTGGGTCACATGACAGTGTGTAGCTGACAATTGGGCTTTGTGTATTCCTCCTAAACGGCCACACATATTAGAAAGCTTAGGTCTTCCTGGGCGGGCCATCACTGGAAGGATGGGAGGGCGGAAGTGGGCACATTCTTACTTATACTTGAATAGGCTGTGTCCTGAATAGGCTGTGTCCTGCTCTGAAGGAATGCTGCACTGCTGACCTGCTGTCTGCATCCAGCTTGCCTGGGTGAGAAGAACCTGCATCTCTTAAAACCAGGACCCCAGAGTGACTCCAAAGGCTAGTTGGCTGGCTTCCTGACTAGAGCCTCAGGGACAGAAGGCTTCAACAAGCTTGAACCCAGCATCTGGACTCTGCCATCTGTGAGTCCTACTCTGCCAAGTGTTGCCACCTCAGTCCTGGACGCTTGAAAGTGGGTCTGTAGGTGCTTTGCCAGCCCGTCTGTGTACCCAGCAGGACCGATGCATCTCCTCTGCTGTGTGGCGCAATCCCGAGCAGAACCGATGCATCGCCTCTGCTGCAAGGGTTCCCTCAGCACAAGGGCTACACATCGACCTCGCAGCCTGCATCAGAACTGCTGTCTGTGGGAAGCTTTCCCGACATAGGCCCTCGCATCGCAAATCTCTTGTCGACGCAGGTTCTCACATTGCAGCCTCATAGCTCCTCGGAACTGAAGCATTGCCTTGATTGTGTGATGCATCCTCGATGCCCGGCTTTGCATTGCAAGCCCTCATTGACAGGATAATCAACGATGACGCAGGGCCATTGCGGTCAGCCTGAACTTATGACTTCCAGTCTGGCGTGACCAGATATCATAGTTGGCACTTTGTAGTGCTATTTTTACTGAAATCTTTAAAATTGCTTATCTCCTGTTCTATTGAATGGAATTTTGCCCGTTTTGGTCTTGTTTTATTTATTATAAATTACTCTATTTTTCTGATTTGGTTTGGGATCATTTTGTGGTGTGTTATCACTGTGTTGCTATTTGAAGTGTTGCACAACTGCTTACACATTGCCTCTGAGTTAAGCCTAGCTGCTCTGTGCCAACCTACCCAAAGTTGAGCGCAGGTTAACTTAGGGTCAATTGTGACTTCACCCTGACAAGGACTGAGGTTCCTGCTTGAGCGTGGTTTCACTCCCCTCAACCAGCAATGCAATTTCTTACAATCATCCATACAAATTTTCTCTATGTTTGTATTTCTCTTATGAAAAGTTCATACTTTACTTAGATCTTGTGACAACTATCAAAGTCCTTTATTCCTTGCTCCAGTGTGGTTGTTGCTATATCCTCCACGTGCACATATGTTATTTGGATTTAATATAGCGCACAACTCAACCATGGGTATCTCGGTGCTGAGCCAGGTTAGCAAGTGTCCATGTGAGAGAAGATTGAGAATTAGAATAGGTGGGTTTTCAGCAATTTCCTAAATTTGCAATAATTAGCACAGGTGCGGACATGTATTGGAAGCTTATTCCAATAAAAGGGGGAAATGTAAGATAAAGCTCTACCCCCCACATCTCCTTAAGCGAGTGTGGGGAACACATAGCAGGGCCTTATCATATGATCGTACTCATCTACTGGGTAAGTATGATTTGATTTTTATTTGCAGATATCTGGGTCCTTTGCCTCGTAACGCGTTATAAGTAAGTGAGCAGAGCTTAAAAATGCACCTATTTTTTACTGTCAGCCAGTGCAGCTCCTTTAACACTGGGGCAGAGGAGGTGCTGAGAGGGAGGGAGGCTAAAAATAAACCTGGCTGCCGTGTTTTGAACTACCTGTAGTTTGGCTACCAGTCTATCATTAGCTGCCGCCAAGAGAGCATTACCATAGTCTAATCTGATCATTGCTAGGGCTTGGACTAACGTCCTTCTGGCAGAAATAGGAAGATAAGGAAACATTCTGCATAGAAGACGCATGTTCTGATAACATAGTCCGGCAGTGGTCAGAATGGGATCTTTCATTGTAAGACCCTGATCAATTTTCATCCTGAGATTCCTAATCAATTGTTTAGGGATAGGGGTTGGCCCCAGTTGAAAAGGCCACCATTCATCTGTCCAGACAGAGGAGGCCTTACCAAATAACATGATCTCTGTCTTGTCAGCATTTAGCTAGAGGTAATTGTCATTCATCCAGTTGGAGATAGCTAGCATACCCGAAGTAAAACGCCTTTTGGTAGCGGCTAGATCTGACCCTAATGTAAACCTCAGTTGAGTATCGTCCGCATAAGAGATTATCTCAAAACCAAAAGGCTCTACGATTTTAGCAAGGGGGGAGACATAGATATTAAACAGAGAGGGGCTCAAACAAGAGCCCTGTGGAACCCCCCTGTCTAATCGCATTTTGTGAGAGGTGTATGGGCCAAGGATGACAGTATTGTATCTGTCTTGCAGAAAATGTTGGAGCCCCTTAAGGGCAATGCCTTTTATCTCAATTTCTTGTAACCTATCAATTGTCCTGACAGGAGAGATTGTGTCGAATGTCGCTGAGAGGTCTAATAGTATGAGCATGGCCGAGTTGCCTGCGTCAAGTGTAAGTCACAGGGAATCAGTCACTGTCAAAAGGCCGTTTCCGTGCTATAGCCAGATTGAAAGCCGTATTTGCGAGGAGTCCAGGATTTGATTTGATTCAAGGTAGGCTGTTAATTGTTGATTTATTAATTTTCAAGCAATTTGCCCAAAAGAGAGAGTAGCTATATGGGGCGGTAATTTGCCAACACCTTTTGATCCAGGGTGGGTTTTTTCAGAATAGGTGGTACATGGGCAGACATCCAATCAAGAGGAATGGTTTTGGTTTCTACCGAGGAATTGAATATCTCTAAAATAGCCTGAGCAAGGCAGTAGGACAGCGTTGCCACTGTTTTCAGATCCTCTTCACTGCTAATATGGCTAGCTATAATGGGAAGAGGAGTATTGAATTTTAGATATATATTGGAAATGTTCTCCTTAAAAAATTCTTGGGACCCTGTAGAGGGTTGTGCACATGCTTGAGGAGAAGTACAATCTTGCAAAATATTAAAAAGCAATTGCGGAGAGTTGTCTGGCTGTTCAGTTTGCTTCGTAATAAAAATTTGTCTTGAAGCTTTGATATTTAAATGATATCAAGATAATGCTTGTAGAGGTCCCTATCATGAAGCTGTTTGGATCTGTGCCAGCGTCTCTCTAAATTCTTACATCCCGCTTTTTCCTGTTTTAGCTCGGAAGTAAACCAAGGTGCTGATGGCCGCAGTTTGGTGGAGCAGCATTTTTTGAAGGGTACTGTGGAGTCCAGAACCTCAGTTAAGGCAGAGTTAAACATGAGCAGTTTGTTATTAACCTCCGAAAGTTTACCCGGCCAGCTAAAGTGTAATGCTTCATTAAAAGCTTCAGGAGAGAGCAGATGCCAAGGTCTAGTCAGATTCTTGACTTTATTGCTGATTCCCTTCGCAATAGCTAATTGAGATGACTAAGCATGGAAGGGAATTAAAAAATGATCAGTCCAGGTTAGAGGCATAGGAGTTTCACATATAATGTGTTCAGAGTTGGTGAACAATAGATCTAGCAAGTGACTTGCTCTATGAGTAGGGCCGCTAATATGCTGAGACAGACCAAGCATTCCCAGGTTTGCTATTAACTTTGTCATTTCTATGTTGGTGAGGTCTTCCCCATGGTAATTACAATCTCCCAGGAGAACAAAAGTTTTGCAAATAAGACGTGGGGGGCAATTTCTTCTACCAATCATTGGCTAAAGATGGCCTTCGATCCAAGGGGGGGATAAATCAAGGCTCCTTTCCAACTGTCCGTGGCTGACAGATTTATCATAAAAATGGCTACTTCTATGGAGTCTGTAATTGTGGTCGCAATCTATGTCGTCTTAAGAGAGTTTCTATAGATTATTGCGATGGCACCTCCTGTTTTCAAACCTCTATCTAGCTTGATTACGTTATAGTTGTCAGGAATGGCTAACATGATGGCTGTAAGATTTGAAGCATTTAGCCAAGTTTCAGTCAGAAAACAGATGTCAGATGACTGTGTGGTAATCAGATCCCGTATTTCAATCTCGTGTTTAGCTAGCGACCTAACATTGCAGAGAAAGCTTTTTATCTCTTTCTTTATAGGATTGCTGCTCGATCCATACGGGCAGAACTGCCTACCTCCAAGGAGTTTTGAAAGTGGCATTGGTGACAGGCCATCGGGCCTTCTAAGACACAGGGAAAGCGATTGAGGCCTTTGATTTACCCGGTAACTTTAGCTGGTGTAAAGAGTTAGAGGAGTAATAAATATGAGGGAGTCTGTTTCCTTTTTCATTCAGTGAGCTAAGGGTCCTGGCTCCCAGCGACATCCATGCGTGGACGGGCGCAGACGGACTTGCCTTTGGCGGGCAGCGGCGCGTCCGCTACGCGTCCAGTCCGGCATCCGCTTTTATAGCCAAATAGACTGGAGCACTAACGGCAGTGCCAGAAGTGAGTAGGAAAGGCTTTCTCCGCAACGAACAGTTCCTAGAACTGCGGTAGACCGGAAAGCAGAGGCAGCGTGCAGGTAGGTTGAGACCAAATGTAATAAAAGAAAGGATTAAAAGTTAAAAAACAATAGTCAAGACCTAATAGAGCGCGCACATTAAAATGATCAGAAATGGGCAACTAGATTAACGATATGACCGGAGCAGTCGCGGCTCCTGCAGGGAGTGCTGCGGGGCGGGGGGGTAGTAAACTCCGGCATACGGCCGAACGGAGGTAAGTACATAAATAAATAAATAAAACGAATTACATTGCACGCGCCCCATCGCCATTTGGCGTTGCAGCGGGCGCAATGTAATTTGTTTTATTTATTTATTTATGTACTTACCTCCGTTCGGCCGTATGCCGGAGTTTACTACCCTCCACCCTACCCCGCCCCGCCCCCACCGCCCCGCAGCACTCCGTCCAGGAGCCGCGACTAGACCGGAGGCAGTCTCCGATCGACACACACATGCTCTCTTGGGATTCATTTTCACTCAAGCTAATGCTAATCTCAAATGCCCACTGTAACAATCTCCCACTGACTTCTATAGCACTTTTTTGCCACATTCATCTGGTTGTTTCTTGGCTTTCATTCACTTTTTCATATAATAATAATTGCCCCCTTAAAAAATATACTATAAATCGTCGAGCAATGTTATTATCATGTACAAGACCATGTTTACCTCTATAGTTGCTGTTTTATTTTATTTTATTTGAGCACTATCAAGAACATTTTGGCAAGAAATGCTGTACATAGCATCAAGATTCATGCTTCATAGCTAAAAATCTGTAGTGGTAGGTTTGGGTGTGGATAGAAGGTTTTTATTTGATGACCGAAGACTTCGGGGTAGGTGATCGTATCTGACAAAGATATCCTGTAAGTATTTATGGATAGTCCAATCACAATTTGTAAGATATTTTATTCCGGACCCTGTTTTGGCTGATTGTTATCCTGCCTGGTGATGATAGTTTGAGGCTTGTTTAGTGAAGTTGTGAAGAGTATTTCTTTCTAGTATTTAGAGAGCTTTTAATACCATTAATCACCTCATAGCAAACCTTGAGACTCTCCAATTGTTGTCAAAAGAATTATGTAATATTTGCACTTTGTAAAATTGCGATCTAAAAACGTTTCTAATGCATTGTGTAAAGTTTACAGAACGATATAAAGTGCAATATGCTTTGACTGGAACGCAGGAAGATTTGTAAACCAAGGGCCTCATTTATAAAAAGTGACGCATCGCTGGGCAAAAACAGTGATGCGTCACTTTTCATAGCGCCATTCTTATGACACTAGGATTGAACCATATTTACAATATGGCGCGCCATGGCACAAGGATGTAAATCAACTATTTCATTGGGTTATGACCCAGACTTTTAGCAAAGCAAACAATTGAGTCAACCAATCTCTGAAATTAGAGAGAACTAATTTTGAACAGGAACTTCCAATTACTTGCCATGTCTAAATGTATTCACAAATAAGTGCAATTTCGGGCTTTGGCCACCTCTTCCCCAGACAAAGTGTTTTTTTTGGATTTAGAATATTATGGCCCACATTTTATTTAAAGTGTTTTTGAGCAATTCATTTACAGCCCTAGGTCGTTTATAAAGACACAGAAGGCATCGACCTGGATCCCATTTGCTGCTCTAGCTTGTAACACCACATCGTTCAGATACAATAATACTGTGACTTAGTGGAGACCTATCTTGGGCAAATCTTTCCGCATTGAGCACAAAAATTCTTTTAAACCATTATTATAAAGCAAAAAAAGAAAGGGGGTCATAACGCAAACCTGCCATACCCCAATAGTAGATTTTATTTTGGGAGATATTTCATCCTCATTGCTATACTGCATCTTCGCTGAGGTATGCCAATGTAACCAGCGGAGCAAGTCTATCAATGCATTGTCTATGCTCATGCCCTCTATTATATCCCAGTGTTTAGGGCGTTGCACTGTGTCAAAGGCACAGGTGATCTCCATAAAGGCCAAATGGATGTTTCCTTTATTTGTCTCGACATATTTTGGGGTAATTAGATGTAGATCCTGATCCACGGTGCCCAGCCTGGGATGAAACCCAAACTACATGCCCGACAGTGCCTTGTACTCTAACTCCCATTCCTCAAGCCTTGAGAGTGTTACCCTACCCAGGATCTTAACAGTGCTATCCAGCAATGAGATAGGGTGATAGCAGCTAGGGAGGCCTTTGTCCACCTTTTTAAAAATTGGGACAACCACTGCCTCAAGCCTCTTGGTCTTAGACAATTGTGTCTGCGGCCAGTTTACCCTGATTACTTGGGTCAAAAATATTAGTAAAATGCACAACCCATACATGAACTAGGATTACAGTACCTATCTATGGCCTATCAAAGCTAGAAAAAAAGGATGATTAACTACTTTCTTAAATGCTCTACTGTCCTTCAACTTGTCTGCTGATTCAAGGTTTTCTCAGGCCTTAGCCCTGATTTCTGCCGTCCTTTCTTCTGCTGCTGCTTTAAAAGCCTGTCTGGCTGAAATTCCGTCCTTCTTGTCACATGGGAGTTTCCCTACAGCCAGCTTAAGACATTTATGAGCTAGGGAGCAGGCATGATTAAAACATGTTGATAAAATGTAAGAACAAAGAAAGGTATGTGCATGTATGATAACATATGGAGCTCCTCCCCGTTTGGCAAACAAAGAAAGTGTCTACTGATTTTTCCTCTTAAGATCCTGATTGAATTGGTCCTTGTCTATCTTATCCCACTTGATTCGGACCTCCTTGTTCTTTAAATAGTCAATGTTCCTATATAAAGCCTGTACTTCCTTATTGGCAAGATCAATGTTGAAGTGTAGGGTAAGTGGACTGTGATCTCTTATACAGCTCACCTACACCTCATACTCTTTTAAAATGGGAAACAAGATGAAAATAACATATAATCGATGTCACTACAATTACCAGCTCTATTGACGGTCTGGTGTAGATTGATGTAGATAGACATATAATCTTGCGGAAATACTAGATTTTTGGGCAGTAATATTCTTTTTAGTGCTTCCCTTTATGGTGTATGTCTAAAATGCGCAATCTCAGAATCTGCAATGTCCGATAAACCACAGGACATGGGAGATTTTGGATTAAATATATGAATTCCTCCCCTCCCACCCACATAATCAAAGCCTCTTTCATTTGATTGTCCTCAAAATCTAACAAGTATGCTTCAAGAACATCAACAACCTTGTTTACTAAAGGTCATAGATGTTGTGGTAAACAGTTAGCAATAAAACTTTTTGGGAATTTAAAATGTAATATTTGGTAATATGGGACCCAGACACCTCATTCACAATCAAATTAGCAAGCTTAACACAGGCGTATATTGCCTAACCTTCCTTTCCCCTCCCTGCCGATGACTGTGCTGTCAGAATTTACTGACCATTGCAGCGTACAATCCCCTCGCTTATCCGATACACTTGAAGAGAGGCTTGTCCAGCATTGAGACAGCGGCATATGCATTTCTAACTGGCAGAGTACATATTGGATTCAATTAATGCCTTGAGGTTCAATATTTTTTTATAGTTTTTTTTTATATAGTTGTTTAAAGGTGACAATTACGCAGTCCCCTGGGGAGTCCTTTGTGCACATACCAACCCAAGGAACTCTTCTACAGAGTAGAATTTCTGCAGGCAGGTTATGTATCCACGCAGATTGTTTCCTAAACCAGTGGACAACTTTGCTTTTGAGGGATGCATGATCTTCCCTTTGGGGATGTGCTAGTTTAAGGACGTTCTCCAGCACAATGATGCACGGCGTACATTCTGGGAGGATTTGAAGGTATGAGCCATTTGTTGGTGAATGGTTTGGATTATCATGACTAAAATTCACAAGACGCTCAGGATGTGGTCCATCCCGCTGGATACCATGTTGCCTAAAGATCTGCAAAGCCTCTGTCATGTCAGTACCCCCTCAATGGCCTACATTAGTAAGCATGTGTCTTGGGCTGCACTGACTGATGGGAGTGACTGAGGAGAGGAGTTCCTAGGTTGTTTGCAAGGTGTCGAATTTAGATTGTTAGCACAAAAGGCTGTGAATCAGTTATCCAAGTCTTTTTTTTGCTCAATATTAAAGAACAAAAGCCATGAAGCTAATCATCCAGTTTGTCCAATTTTTCTAAACATTTGCCACAATGATCCTTCAAATCTGACTTCAAGATCAATCAAGACCAGCAGTCTTTTTGCTGACCATGCTGCCATGCTTTTTGTGTGGGCTACGAACTACCTCTTCCCCCTTAGATCCCGAGTTATCATTTCTTGTCAATTCATTGGCACGCTATTGGGGTAGTAGGGTTGTAGGGGCGACTGAAGCAGTGCCAGCCATTGGTTCATGATGACAGATAGATGGGGGACACCTTGACCCGCCACTTCCATTCCATCTTGAGCTAAAGGAGAGTGGCACAAAGTCACTGAAGGCTCCCGATTTCACTGCCAGTTATAGGCAGATGTTACATCCCATTGCATTATCCAAGTCAAAGTTGAGTCTCTCAATGTGGTATCTAACCTGGCCTCAACCCGTCCAATCAATTGCATCTGTGACTGAGGACATGAAGTTCTTAATAGACTTAGTGGTTGCCCTGTACTTACTTGTGCTTGCCACAGGTGAATTACACTTCCATTTCCCCATGTTAGGACACACAACAAGTAACTAGGAAGAAGAGTAAAAGTACCTCAGTAGATCTCAGCAACCATTGGGGCTCAGGGAAGTAGGGCCAAAAGATGGGGCCCAGCCTTGCTGGCCATGGCCGGTCGCAGCCGGGCCACTTTTGCTTCAGTCCTTGCCCAGACATATGCCCGGGTGTGTCAGGGGCCGAGGGTTAGATTCCAGCTGTTAGACCTGTCAGACTTAGGGTGGTCTTCCCCCAATGTTTTGCCTTCCTCCTTTATTTTTGTATATCTTGTTTTTCCTGGCATTGGGACTCTGCGCACTTTACCACTGCTAACCAGTGCTAAAGTGCTTGTGGTTGATGCTTGACTAGGACTCACACTCCAGTCAACACGCAACCCAATTTCTTACACCGGCGTTAAATGCACCCAACCGGCAAGCTGGTGGGTGCCCCCACCTCCAGGGATTTCAGGGTTTTAGGGGCCTTGGAGTCCTTGCCCTTTTTGCACCTAGGTGTCCCATGCTGCATGCTAGATTCCAGCATTAAATACGCCCAACCGGTGCATTGCTGACTGTCCCCGCCTCCATGGATAGCAGTGCTTTATGGGCATTGGGGCAGTGGCGTAACACAGGCCCCCGCATCCCCCGCGGTGCGGGGGGGCGCGAGCTGCAGGGGGCTCCCTCTGCACAGTAGTCAGGCCTTAGAGCTCCGGATTCAATCCAGAAGGGGGCCCTGGGGTCTTGGCCCTGTCTCCTCCTTGGTGTCCTGCACTGCGGGATACATTCCAGTGTTAAATGTGCCTGACTACCATGCTGTTGACCGCCTCTGCCTCCAGAGTTAGCAGGGCTTTATGTGCTTTAGAGTCCTAGCCCTGTCTCCAACTTCGTGGAACACCAACTGGCAAAGGAGTTGGTGGCAAGTGATGAATACCAGGAGACAGAGAATGTTTCATCAAAAATATAAATTAGAGTAAGTTGAGGGCAGTGATACCAAGAGTGAAAAGGGTAGGTCGCAAGGTGGAGCGATTCATGGCAACGACAGAGCACGGAACTCTAGTCATGTGTCAAGCCATGTTAGACCCAGCACTCAGAAAAAGAGGATAAGTATCACTTGCAAGAAACAACGGACTGTAACAGTACGTAAAAGAATACACCTAGAGGTATATTCACAAGAACGTGCGCTAAACACCTCCAAAAAATGTTAACGCAACTTTACACATCGCCGTCTATCGCGGGAAAGTAACCCTGTGTTAACATGGAATTCACAACACGGCGGTACCATGCGATAGTCTGGCGAAAACGCGGCCAATGTCCGCAATACAACCACCTCGACGGAGATAAAAACACAAACCACAAGACCAAAAAACGTGCGATGAGCCCATTCGCGATGAAGAAAGCAGCGATAAGCAGCGCCAGGCCCGCGACACACACACGGCAGGCGGGAATAAGCACAACAAAAGCAGGTAAAAGAAAGACAAACCAAACAGAAAACAACAGCGAAGCACAATGGAGGCAACCGGAGCAAGTACACAACCCCACAAGCCCCATTGGCAACAAAACATTGTACATGGCAGGCCATCGTGGACAAGGTGAATGCAGCCGGAGAGCGGAGGAGGACAATGGAAGAAATACCAGAACAGCCGGAATGATGCGAAACGCACAAACAAGCAGAAACACGCCAACAACCAGAAGGCAGCAATGCACACTGGAGGTGGGAGTCCAGCGCCACACCAGGAGCTGGATGACATGGAGGAAATGGTGTCCACCACATCAGTCTGGAGATGGTGGCAGGACTCGGGGACCGGAAACTGCCCAAAATCAACAGACACAACAGCAACAGGGAGAGGAACAACCAGGGACTGGGGGGACGGGGGAGATGGGCACAATGGCACACATGCACAATGAAGCACAGCACAACTGCAGACAAACCATGCCCAAGAGTAACAACACCAACCAAGAGCACAAGTCACACAACCCGGCAATATCACACCACTGAACAAGCACAGAAGTGAAAACCACACTGCCTGAAAGGGAGATGGGTGAGCCAAATCAGAGCTGAAGGGACATCTCACACTCACACAATGCAGCACACACACATAGGAAGCAGAGCACCCCAACATCGAACACAATGTGGTACAAACAGCAACATATGCACAACCGAACACAGGACACAAGTGCACCCGCTTGTGGCCTGCAAATGGCCATACGCATCTGGCAAAGCACAAAACAGGGACATGATAATGCACAAGTACAAACCCACAGCCCTGATGGGGTAGCAATGCACGTATGGCAGGGAGCCAGATAGGCCGTGACACACACAGTGGCATACAAATCAAGACTCAACACAGTTGGAGACAAGTGAAAGTGCAGAAACTTTATCAACAAGTGCGTGTCAGTACGGCCAAGAGTAGTGCCACGACATGCAGACCAATGCAGCAGCATGTCTGAATGAGGAACATTTGAAAGCGCCCATGTCCACCCCGGGGGAGTTCAACACCAACACAAGTCAGTGCCAACTCGCGTTGGATGTCCGCGCATGGATCAGGAGTCCAGGCCAATGCATCCATGTCCACTGTTGTCTTGGGACATGTGACCAGATCCCCAACATGCAACCAGGCTTTGGGACACGTGCAATGGGTCACATCCAGTTGTGGCTGCAGGTACCTTGTCACTCGTCCATGAACGCGAGTGTAGCAGCGTAGGCCAACATTTCCAATGAGAGATCGTTGTCTACCACATCTGACATGTCGGCGACATAATCCATCAGCTGTCCCGGACAGATGTGCTGACTCCAACCCCTGGCCCCAATTTGCACCAAAGCCCAATCAGGGAGCGGCTCAATGTGGTCACTGCACACAACGACTCGTGCAATCTCCCAGGTCCAGTTGCTAGCATGCATGCCAAACATCCAGGCATGCCATAAACGGGAATCACGGTGACACTCCTGGTCGTGGGCCAACAGGGGGCGCACACACATGTCGAAATCCAGGTCAGCTACCGTTACGTTGGAGAGGCAGACATCCATGATCCACTCGAATATGCACGAGCGACAATGCAACACAGGCTGAACGCAGGTGACGTTCCCAAGGTGGAAGCTCAGCCGGTAACTGATCCGCAGCACTGCCAATGGCAGTGCCCCCAGTACATGCAGCAGACGTGCACGGTACAGGACCACGTGACTGGAGTTGAGCATGTGTCCGGGATGGTCTGCCATTGCATCAGTGTCTCTGCTTGAAGCGGCACTGGCTTGTCCTGCACCAGTCCTGTGGATGAAATGGCACAGCCTGGAGCAATGAGCAGTGTCTGTGTGCAACGGGTGTAGGCCTGGGGTGGGGTGGGAGTATGTGTGAAGGCTATTTCACGCACGCTAACTACGACCAAGGACTTCTGCGTGTGGGATGTGTACAGGTTGGTCTCACGTCGGGCAGTGCGTAGTGTGGGAGTCCCAAGCAAATGCTATTGTATCTGTCAGGGGGTGCTGGCCACATGCAAGTCCCAGCTCTGAGCTGCAGATGTGCTACCCCCTGATAGTTCAGACAAAGGACCTTTCATCCCTACAGTAACTTCACCATCTGCATGCATACAGGAGATGTACAGAGGCCTGTCGTGGGTGGGGTGGGATGTTTGCGACCCTGGGAATCATGGATGATATGCCCAGCACGTGGCACATGAGCGGCCTCACTGTGTGTTACGTTGCTTCACAGCTGCTCCTCCCTCCCACGAGCCCCCACACTTGTGTGCGCTGCGCGGTTGTATCACATGCACTCCTACGACACACCATTGTAATGCCTGTCCGCGCATGTCCAGTGGCATGCCAACAACACCCTGAAGCTGGCCTTTGAGGGTGTGCGGCCACGTGAGTGTAGGCCAATGGTCCGGACAGGGCGGACACAGGTGTACAGTCCATGGCTGCCTGTGATTGCGCTGCGATTGAGGCTAGGCAACTGACTCATGCAGCCGCAGGACTGATACACATAACACTTGGCATGCATGTGCCAAGACCCGAGCGGTCTTGCGCTCCTACATTTCCCCGTACGTGCGGGCCCTCCCTCCTGGTGCATGCTACATCGCAACATCGACTACTGTGGCCCTGGTGGCGACAACACCCCAACACAGAGACACACTTACCGCACTTCCTGCTCAAGGCCAGGCCAGAGCCACGCCCTGATCCCCCTGCCGAATCAGCACACCCCTGCGCTGACCTGACGTACGCCGGACCAGCACACGCCGCTTGTGCATGCAGGGGGGGCGGGCGAAGCTACCTGTCCAAGGTCTCAGCCAATGCTGAGGTGACATGGTATCGTCCGCTGAAGACAGCACACTGTGATGTTGTAGGGCTCTGGCCCATCATGCTGACATAATGACCACACGGACACACTTGCTTAGATGGTGAGAATGGCTACGGGCACGTGCGCCCGACCACTTTTATTAGCAGGCTCACATGTCGAGTGACACCTGTGTTGGATGTGTGTGGGGTGTGTGCGCACTAGCCGTCATGGAGTGCCTGGTGCAGTAAAAGAACCACAACAGTGTACATCGTTAAGGACACACCCATTCAACCATAAAGGCCCCATGACTTGAGCTGCACAGAGTTAGTGGCCCCGGATGCACAGCGTCCTGCACAGGCCTACCGCCACGGGCCGCCGACTTGCGGTGCACTGGGGCAGGGTCACGAGAGCAGAGCAGGTTTTCGTAGATGACAAAGGGGCTTGTCGCGGAGTGTCTCGGAGTGTCTCGGTGGACAGTGGAAGGTGTACCCCCAGGGCATGATGCAGAGGGCAGAACCACGCTGAAACAGTCACTATGGTGGAGATGAATGGAACTGACACATGTCGGACACCAAGTCCGGTCCAGCCAGATGATGATGCAGACAACCCCCAGGCCATGGACTCAGACGCCACCAAAGTCCAAACAGAAAGTGCCCATGACTCATTGCGCACAGAGTTAGTGGCACCAGGTCAGTTGTTGCTAGTGTTCGCTCACCTCCGTGACGAGGATCCGGCTTTCATGCGGACTGAACCGCATCTTCCTCTTACTCCTCTCCATGCGTTCACTGGTATGGACTCTGCCATTCATGAATCACGACTACGTGCTGGATGTGGGACCTACTGGACCGCAGTGTAGGCCGGGGGCAGCGGTCAGCACGGGCCCACAGACACGTGTCGTGTGCTTGCGTGGCAGACTTTGGCTTCACTGATCGGAGGGACTATAGTGATGTGGCCGCTGCCACGGACTTGGGGTCACTGCCATTCAAGACTCAGGACACAGTTCCACATGTGGGACCTACTGGGCGGCAGTGTAGGCCTAAGCCCTCATCCAAGTGTTGCCGGCTTGCGTTGAACAGGGTTGGTGGCACCACGTGTCGCCGGTTTGCGATGCAGACATTCGCCTCACTGATCGGAGGGAGTTCAGTGATGTGGACGCTGCCACGGACTTGGGGTCACTGCCATTTAAGACTCAGGACACAGTTCCACATGTGGGACCTACTGGGCCGCAGTGTAGGCCTGAGCCCTCATCCAAGTGTCGCCGGCTTGCGTTGAACAGGGTTGGTGGCACCACGTGTCGCCGGCTTGCGTTGAACAGGGTTAGTGGCACCACGTGTCGCCGGCTTGCGATGCAGACTTTGGCTTCACTGATCAGAGGGAGTATAGGGATGTGGACGCTGCCACGGACTTGGGGTCACTGCCATTCAAGACTCAGGACACAGTTCCACATGTGGAACCTACTGGGCCGCAGTGTAGGCCTGAGCCCTCATCCAAGTGTCGCCGGCTTGTGTTGAACAGGGTTGGTGGCACCACGTGTCGCCGGCTTGCGTTGAACAGGGTTAGTGGCACCATGTGTCGCCGGCTTGCGATGCAGACTTTGGTTTCACTGATCGGAGGGAGTATAGGGATGTGGACGCTGCCACGGACTTGGGGTCACTGCCATTCAAGACTCAGGACACAGTTCCACATGTGGGACCTACTGGGCCGCAGTGTAGCCCTGAGCCCTCATCCAAGTGTCGCCGGCTTGCGTTGAACAGGGTTGGTGGCACCACGTGTCGCTGGCTTGCGTTGAACAGGGTTAGTGGCACCACGTGTCGCCGGCTAGCATTGAACAGGGTTAGTGGCACCACGTGTCGCCGGCTTGCGTTGAACAGGGTTAGTGGCACCACATGTCGCCGGCTTGCGTTGAACAGGGTTAGTGGCACCACGTGTCGCCGGCTTGCGATGCAGACTTTGGCTTCACTGATCGGAGGGAGTTTAATGATGTGGACGCTGCCACAAACTTTTGGTCACTGCCATTCAAGACTCACGACTCAGTACGACATGTGCCAACAACTGGGCCGAAGAGTACGCCGGTGGAGTATGTCAATGAAAAAGGAGTACTGTGGGCCATGGTCTGCGGTGGCTGCAAAGGTCGCGGGACTGGGGCTTGGAGCGTGCACCGGCACGTGGTGGGCCCTTTTGACACACGCCGGTGTCGGCAGGTGAGCAGAGCCTCCTTGGTGCGCTGGGGCAGGCATGACTGGTCTGGGGAGCAGCGGCCCGGGGTGCAGCAGGCGCACAGGGACGTAGGCCCCGCCCCGCTCGGCGCCGGCCTCGTGGCGGGCTGTGAGGCGCCGCCCTGGCAGACACGTTGACCATTCCGAAGGAGAACCACGCTCAGTGCGACTGGGTTTTTATTCACTCCCCTACGCAGGCCGGCGTACACAAGGCCAACCCACTCTGCCCGCGCATACAGGGGGGACGTAAAGTGCGACATTTACGCGTTCTGCCCCACAGCCTGTGGGGACATGGTAGCGTCCACTGGCCACTACACTCCATGCACCAGCAGTTGATCTCCACATGGCCATTTCCGTGGTTTGCACATTGGAGTCTGTCCGGCACCTCCACGCCACACCTGGCATTGGGTAGGTCCACATTCATTAGTCGCTTGCCGCCCTCGCACATGCCTGCTCCAAGCCTCTCCTCACATCCTGCTATTGTGTGGCTGTGGTGCTATGTCGTGGCTGGGTTGTGTGCATTGCAAGCCCAGGTTCACAATGGAGTTGTGTTGTCGTGTCTGGTCGGTTGGCATGTTGTGTGGCATGTTGAATGTAGTTGTGCTGCGTGCCCATTGCCAGTGTCGTGAGTTGCATGACTGTGGGCTGGAGGTGTGTGGTGTGTTCATTTTGGACTTACCAACGGGCACTGCATTTCCATAGGTGCCATCCTGGGAGCGCTGGTTGATGATGGACTGTCGGGAGATGTGGGAATCATGCACTCTGCCTTGGGAGTTGGCCACGACATTGTTGAGGAGTCCCGGGCAGTCCACTATTGCCTGCACATTCATGGGATGCGTGTGCTTTCTGTTGAGGTAGTTGTGTGCAGTGTCGGCCGGGGGCACGAGGGGTACATGTGTGCAGTTGATTGCCCCCGACACGTGAGGGAATTCAGCTATGGCGTGGGGGCCTTGCTTGTTCTCCAGCTGCTCCTGCGCAGTGTGGGTGATGTGGAGGTGCTGGGGTACCAGGCTGATGATGGCATCCAGGACAGGTGTGATGAACTTGGATGGGGCTGGCTGTGAGACTCCTCCGACTCTGGCAGTTGTGGGTTGGATGGTACCAGAGGCCAACATGTGCAGCACAGCCGGCAGCTTTGTCTGCGGAGGGATGTTGGTTGTCCGCTGTGTTGGTACCGTCAGCAGGTGGGCGATGTGGGTCAGGATGCGGGGGATGGTTGTCCCTTTGGGCCTGTAGTGGGCAATGTCCTCCTCTGGCTTTGGGTCTGGGCGGCAGGTGCGTTTAAGGTGGGTCCGCTGTCTTTGTGTACGCTGCCTCTGTGGTGTTCCTGGGGGGGGTGGGACGGGTCCTGGGGTTGGTGGCGGGCCTGGGGTGGGTGGCGGTGGGTGTTGTGGCCCTCATGGGTCTCCGAGCTGCATGATCATTGTCTCCATGGCATCTGTGGGTCTTCAGATGTGGCTCTTGGCTGGGCTCCCTTTCATGCTGCAGGTAGTCGTCCTGCTTATCACCAGCAGAAGGCAGGTGTTAAATCCCTGCAGCTACCGGGCTTATCGCCTGTTTTTGGTTCGCATCACAGATCTGGCAGTTCGTTGTGAAAGTGGTGTAGTTGTGTTTTCATGTGTTTTTGCACGGGAACGCCTACTCTGCATCTCATTAGGGTTAGTTGGTGGTGTCACCTGTGGAGACAAATTTTGGGGCAGTTATCGCGGGAAAACTGGCGATGTCTGCAGTTTGCACCCGCTTGTGAATGGGGAGTTAAATCTATCTCCACTTTTGTTGCGTTGAGGTGGCGATAAATGGGAGATAAGTCCTTGTGAATATGCCCCCTAGAGTACTCTTTTAGGTACTCTTAAATGCCTTTGTGAACTTGGCCTAAATCATCTAAAATGGGAATAATGAGGGAATATTTGAGCCATATTCATATACGATTAGGGCAAATCGAAAGGACTCTGCACTTTTTGCACTCCTACTAATAGGGAGTTGGACGATTTTGTTCTAATTCACAATGGTATGTAAGAGTGCGTAAAAGAGTTCTTCTGTAGTACTATCTCTCATACTCATAAATGCTTTCATGAATTGGCCCCACAGGTTTTAAAAGGAAATTGATAAATATCATTCGTGCCTTGGACAATAGGGCTAAACATGGGAGTTTTTTTGCCTCCTCGGATTTGCATTTGTAAACTGAGCATTGTTTCTTTTCACAATTCTAATAATTCTTTCATGATCCTCTGCAACAGTCAGTATAACATATGGGAATCCTTATCACGCCTTTTGAGATTGTTGTCCTATTTGGTTAAACAGACGTAGGCAGAAGTCATCTGCGTTTGCACTTTTTCTGTCTGAAAATCCTTTGTCACATAAGGTTTCTTGTAACACGGATGTGGTCTAGGATGAAGCACAAAGCATGACTCATCAATCTGTGAATGAAGGTTGAGACTGGTTCTGTCATACTCACTGGCCTGCAAATTCTGTGCTCAGCAATAGACAACATAAACCTGTCATATCTCAAGAGGCAGAAAAAAGAAAGCTAAAGAAAGATATAGTATGTGTAACAAGCAATGACTCGCCAAGAAACTAAAGAATGATAACCACGGCCATTGCATCTGCAGCAGAGCAAATACACAAAATATAAACTTAAAACATTTGAAAAACGGCCAGGTAAAAGGTAGCTTAATAACTCATTCAGAATGAAATACACTGTTTCAATTATACAGGGAAACAGATTATTTCACTAAACAAAACATAGCAATAGCACACATGAAACACTAGAAAACCAGCTACCATGGTTAACCCTAAAGAGAACCTAGAAATACTACTAAGTACTTCATGAAAACAGTCTAGCAACATTGGAACCTACAGAAGCCAAGTCTTAGGAAATCATACATACATGAGTCTAAAACTTTGGGATGTTTCTGCATCTAAACATGTTGAAAACCCTCCAGAATAGGCTACGGAAGTGTAGTACGTGCTATGAGTTATGTGTATGCAATCTATGGAGCTGCACTAACTACAAATTTGTGATGCAAGTAAAAGGAAGTAATTTTGCTTCATGCGTCTAAAGACACATCATGTACTCAAAAGCATGGTTTTGAAGGAAGACGAAGAAGCCTCTTTTTTGTTTCTTTCAACGCCTTGTTTAACCATTTAACATGCTCGTACAGGTAGTTGCTGCATTAGGTTTCAAATAATTTACAAAATTCCCAGTTAGCTAAACTCTATTCAGAAAATACTGCAGGTTTTAAATTTGCATTACATAGATAATTCAGGATGATAACATATCTGCTTACCATGAAATTATAGTGGTAGTCAATGTAGTGGATGCAATATGTTTGTCATGCAATTTATCACATATGACATAGTGAGTGGCACCCTGCCTGCTCAGTCTGGAAAAAACCCAGACTTCAAGTTTTAGTTGAGTCTGAAAAGTTATTTTTAAAAAGGTTGTGAATCACAGAAAAATTGATCAAGGGGAGGAATCTCCAGTATCAGCCAAGGAGTCAAGCTCCTCGAGGTGAGGCAAAACATATGTATACGGTAAGACAGAGGATTTTCGCATTGGTCATATGTCTGAGAGGTTTTCATACTATACCGTGCAGTTTAACTCATGAGCAAAGAACCTACAAAGAAATCAATATAAAAGCACCATTTCTGCTGAAATAGCAGTTTACGAAAAATCACACCTCGAGTGTCACGGGCACTCTGTGTCTCAGAACAGAAAAGGGAAGAAAGGAAGCAACTTCTGGTTAACTGGTTTCAGTATAGTTAAGAAAATATGGCAGTTATGAGCCTAGCTGGCCAAAGATTATATAAAGTATATTATATTGCTTTAATACCATCTACAATTTCCAGTCTTTCTCCGCTCAAAATGATCTTCATCTGGTTATGGTCTAGGAGCATATCCTAATCAAAAGGGAGTGAACTAAATGATTTGCTGGTATCTTCGTGTACCAGTTGTCAACCCTCAACCAATATTGGCTACTGGTGGTGTTAAGTGGTCACCACTATGGTGTAGTATCAGGCGGCATCAACATTGGGTTTTGCACCTAGGTACTCGCTTCCCTAGGTGACTACTGGCGCCTCTCGAGGAAAAGTACCAGTGGGAATGTTCTAAGAGCAACCTTAGACTTTTTGAATGGGATGAACATCAGACCTATACCGACTGTGTTCCTTTGTGGGTTTGCTGCAAAAGGCGTCTAGCTCCTGTTGTACTGTAACCCAGCAACTAACATTGTATTTTTACATGGTTCTTTCCTACTGATTTTTTTTTATCTTTACAATAACCCAGACATTTGTTTTAGTTTATTTTTTGTCATCTAACTCATTCCATTTTGCTCATTTTTACTAAATTGGGTTAACGGCGTTGAACTATTTGTTACTTAACTGTAATTTTGTTGTAGCATTGTCAAAACTGTCACATGCATCATTTTTCTATGAGGAAAGCCTGGCTACTTGTTCCACACTGCCATGGGTGAGCTAGGTATTCCTCACAGGAATTATGGCTCTTATGTATCAACACATTTCCCCAAAGGCAAAGAATGACCAAAACCCTTTGATACATCAAGCCCTAGAGATGACCGAACAGGAGCCAGGTTGTTTTGACTCTCAGGAAGCTCGGCCACACCTCATATCAAGATGGTGGCCTATGTCTCCCACAGCTACAAAAACTCAGTTTACAGCTTGAACCCTTTAATGCTTTACTGCCCTCAAAAACTTAACAGAAGCTTTGATTGAGACAGAAGAAGGGTCATAATAGCCCAGGCAAAATTTCTAATTTCTCTCCAAAAGAGCACGCTAGCTGATCATGTCCTTTGTGCGTCCAATTCTGGATCTACTTGGTGGACTCACATTGGCCCGCTTTCATTATTTTGCACTTTAAGCCTGCTAAATGAGACCTTTTTGGCTAACTAGGGCGCCCAGCACATTCTGCTCCTAAGCAGGGAAGAAGAGCAAACAGGAAGAGTGCATATTTTTCCTTTTTACCTAAGAGAACATGTTTCGAACACCCCATAAGAATAAGCTTTGGTTGGCGCCCCAGCTGGCATGAAACAATGAACAATTAAAACTGATACACTGGCAAGCACCAGCAGGATCTGAAACAAAGGCAGTTTGCCATCGCAAAGGTATTCCCCACCATTTTGCATGCATTATATATCATGACAATTATATTGCATCCAATACATCGACCTAGCCACTACATCACAAGGTATTAGTAAGTATAGTAGGTGAATATTATAGTTCTTAAGGTTAGGTAAACTATGTGAAAGTGAAAGAATAATAATATACTTACCATGACAATGCAGTTGCAGGCAATGTACCGGAAATGATATTGCGGACATTTTCCAATTTTGTACTATATATGTGCAATTAATATTAGTTGCTCTACATTTGAAGTCACACATGTGTTTCAACATAGAGCTATTGCTATTAAAACGAAATAGTTATGATGTATTATAATGTGTTATTCTGGCTTAAACTAAACTAGGCCTCAGTTAGGCCTAGACACAAACTTTGTCAAAATGGCTGCCAGATCATGATGTTCATTGTATGTTTACATTTCTCACTCGACACCACATGCAGCAAGATGTGCACTGTTTTTTGTACGATGTACATTTCTTGAAGAAGTTGCTGGAGCAAGTCTTTTGCTACTTTCTAAGACTTTTCCTGCTAGCACACTATTGCATTCATTCCCAATTGTTTTCTGTTGTTTATGTAACTAGTTTGTTTGACACCTGCGAATGACATTATGTCAGAAGGACTGTATCAATATTCATGTAGTGGTAGGGTTATGTGACTTTTTAAAAATATTAAATGTGATTTTCTGTCATAATGCTCACACCATGCTGACCTGGCAGTTTTCATGATTCCCACTTCTGAAAATGGTTATATAACCCCTTTAATATGGGGTTAAGCTAGATCTTTTTGGGCCTATATTGTGGATGCTGTCCGATTTCTTATTGATTTGCAGCACATTTGAGACTTGGGGGTATATTCACAGGAACGTGTGATAACTACGCAAGAGTAGCGTAACGCAACTTTCAATAACGCAGCCCATCACAGGAAAATAACCCTGTGTCAACGTGGAATTCACAACAAGGCGGTAGCATGCAATAGCCTGCCGAAACCGCGGACAAAGTCCGAGATACAACCACCACGATGGAGATAAAAACACAAACCACAACACCAAAAAGCACGCGATTGGCCAAAGCGCGATGAGGAAACCAGCGACAAGCTGCGCCAGGCCTGCAACACACACCTGGCAGGCGTCAGAAACCTCCATAAAAGCAGAAAAAAACCCCACACACAAACTGACCAACACACAAGCACCATGGAGGCAGCCGGAGCAGGCGCAGAGGACTAGCGCAACCCCACAAGCACCCCGGACGACCAGCCTGGGACCTCAGGGACAGGGAAGGGCAAGGACAAGAAGACCAGGAAGATCAAGTTCAGTCCGCAGGCGAACAGGATCATAGTCACGGAGGTGATGGAACACCATCAACAACTCTTCGTCACCTCCAACGTGTCATTGGGCACCAAAACTGGAATATGGCGGGACATCGTCGACAAGGTGAATGCCGTCGGACAGCACAAGCAGACAATGGACGAGGTCAAGAGGCGATAGAATGACATCAAGCGGAAGACCAAGGAGAAACTCTCCGCCAACCAGAAGGCAGCAACGCAGACCGGAGGTGGGGGCCCAGCGCCACAGCTGGAGCAGAATGACATGGAGGAGCTGGTGTCGACAGTCATCAGTGTGGAGACTGTGGCTGGAGTCGGGGGACCGGACACTGCCCGACAGGACACAACACAACCGCAACAGGGTGAGTGACCACCAGGTACTGGGGGGACGGGGGGAGATGGCCACAATGGCACACATGCACAAGCAAGCAGGGCACAGTGCACACCCACAATCACTCTGGGTCCTCGCCCAGACCCACAGACTGTCACAATGTACAATGCCATGCTGTCTGAATGTCAACCTGTACCATGCGGCTACATACATGTGGAAACATTGTAATACACCATCTCCCCTTCACATCGCAGGGGCATCGTCAACACCTCCTGCAGAGCAGTCACAGTCACTCTTCACTGATGACGAGGAGGAGGACAACACCAGAATCGACACCCAAACCATCCAAGACCTCATTGACCACCTCCGCAACTCACCTCCAGGATCAGGGCAGCCCAGCTACATCCATGAGACCCCACCCACCACCCAAACCGCCCAGCAGGAGGCACCCACAGCCCCGGCACCCTCCCAAGACCCCCAGGAACAACAAATGGCCTTCCAACGCCTTGTGCTGGAGGGCCAGAGGGAGACGGCCGAGCAGGTGCGGGTGGGGTTCGAGCTCATGGCTACCAAACTGGACGCCATCCTTGGGTGTCTATGTCTGCCCCATGGACTCCAGCGAGCCCTGGCTGACATCTCTGGAGTCATGACGCGGAGGGAAGAATACCTGTCCGCTCAGAGTGGCCCCAGCGATGCCAGCCGTGAGCTGGCACACATGCGGAGGCTCATGGAGAGGAAAGGATGGCAGCCTCCGCTGCACATCAGCGAAATGTAGATGGGATCTACCGTGCCCTGCATGTCCTCATCATGGCATTGCTGCCACAAGGCCTGGCGATGATGAATGCTGCTGCCCCCCACACCATCCACATCTCTGCCCCCTGGTGTGTCAGTGCCTCCCAGTGCGGCAGGCGTATCCACTCCGGCACCTGATGTGTCACTGCCACACAGTGCGGCCGAAAATCCTCCTCCGGCCCCTGACGTGTCAGTGGCACACAGTGCCGCATCCGGCACTGCAACACCCACAGGTGGGGCAGGAAACACACCCAGGGACGAGGACGTGGATGGGACTGTGGTCAGGAGGGCCAGGCACTAGCATCCATTTCCGCCACCTTGCCTGTTTCTGCTTGGTGCCGCACATGGCCTCAAGACCTACCACTGACCCCCGATACACTCCGATGCACTCACCTTGGACAGCGACATGGACTGCCACATCCTGTTGGACGACCAATGACACGGCGGTCAGACTGCGGATTGTACCCTTCCTCTTCCGCAGTACAGGTCATCCCGGGATGGACACTGGCTGGCCCTCCACGGGCCCATATTGTGTGGTGTGCTTGGCATTGCCCTGTACCGCTCCAGCTGCATGACTGCACTGGATGTGCAAATAAACATCCAGTGACTCACTGCTGTGTAATGTCTTACGTCATTCCTGTGTGGATGTGTGGATGAATGTGGGGACAGTGCCTTCCCTTGCGTCAATGATGTTCATCCTGTGGGATGCCAGTAAGGGGGTGCGACATTGCATCTTGTGTAGCGGGTTCCGTGAACACTGCAGCAGGGACACACGCATCAGTCACTTCCTTGTCCGGACATGGACTGGACCACGCCCAGAGCCCACGAGTCATTGTTGCAAGGCCTGCGCTGGTCCGGCGTACGGCAGGCCAGTCCACTCCGCTTACGCCCCGAGGGGGGGGCCCTCATTGCTACCCGTCGCAGCCATACTCGCTGGTGGTGTGCAGGTCACTGGTCTAGTCATCAGAATGTCACAGCCACTCCCTGAGGGCAGGTTTCCACACACACCACACCCATCCGGCACAGGCATCACAGGCCATGTGACTGTGCCAACATAAGGGGCCGACGACGTCACATTCCCCTCTTCCGGTGGTGACTGGATGACGGCCGCTCCACGGTTCTCACACATGTAGGTCCTATGAGTTGTTGCGCACAGGGTTAGTGGCATCCGAGGCCTTGCGGATGGCACAGGCACCCCACCACGGGACGGTGACTTGGGGTGCACTGTGTCAGTGGCACCTTGAGCTGCTGAGCGGGTGTGCAGCCTGCGATGATGCCCCGTCCAGGCGGTCCGGACAGCTCAGGTTCTGTGTGCCCTGCTGGACCGCAGTGTAGGCCAGAGCCAGCGGGCAGCGCGGGCCTACCACCACGTGGCGTCGCTTCCGGGGTCCCAGAGTTGGTGGCACCCATTGGGCTGAGCGGGTGTGCAGCCTGCGATGGTGCCGGGTGCACTGGTATGTCCACTGCCATGGAGTACTCAAGACCCAGCACCAAATGTGAGACCTGGTGGCCTGCGGAGCGTGGCTGCATGATGTGGAGGGTGCCATGTCTGTGGGCCCCGGGCTTGTGGCTTGCAGCGGCACGTGGTGGGACCTCCTGTCTATGCGCCGGTGGCGGAATGTGAGCATTGAGGCCTGGGTGTGCATGGGCGGGCATGCTCCGATGGGTGGTGGGAGGGGTTGGGGTGCCTCTGCCTGGGTGTGAGGGGCGGGCAGGAGATGTTGTCTTGTGCAAGTGTGTGTACTGTGCCAGTCATGTATCTGGGCTCTGTTTCAGCTGTCGGCTCTGAATCAGATGTGTGACCTGGTGAACTGCCCTACATACCGGCACGTGGTTGGAGACACACCGGTCGCAGCAGGTGAGCAGTGTGGCCTGGGTGCGCAGGGGCAGCACTCTCTCTCTCTCTTCCTCTCTCTCTCCCTCCCTCTCTTCCTCTCTCTCTCCTCTTCTCTCTCTCTCTCTCTCTCCCTCTCTTCCTCTCTCTCTCCTTCACTCTCTCTCTGTCCTCTGATGTGCGCAGGATACACCTTCTCATCATGTTTTTTAGCTTACAGGCTGTGACCTACGTATTGTCCGGAGGGGAGCGGCCATGTGTCTTCATTTCATTTCGTTGTTCATTTTAATAAAGTTTCATTTGTTGCTTCGAAAGTGAATGTGTGCTGGTCATTTCTGTGACGACACATCCATGTCACCAGATGTGATTGTGCGTCATCAAGCGGAATATTTTGTACATGTTTAGGTGTGGCTGATGTGGCATGTCTTTGGTCGGGGGGGGTTGCCAGGGAGGGGTGGTCCTGGGGGTGGTGGCGGTGGGTGTTGTGGCCCTCTTGGGTGTCCGGGCCGCATGACGGGTGGCTCCATGGCATCTGTTGCCCTTGGGATGTGGCCCTGGGCTGTGCTCCCTTTTGTGGTGCTCGCTGCCGTCCGACTTTACACCAGGTCAGAGCAGGTGTAGATTTCCTGGTGCTAACGCGCCTTATCGCCTGTTTTGTGTTTTTATCGCGGATGTGGCTGGTCGTTGTGAATGTTGAGGTGTGCTGTTGTCTTGGCTTTTGTCACGGGAACGCCTACTCTGCATCTCATTAGCGATATTTGCGAGGGTCCTCTGTGGCGATGTTTTTTGCGGCTGCTATTGCGGGTAAACTGGTGCTGTGGGCTGTTAACACCGGCTTGTGAATGGGGGGTAAATTTATCACGACTTTGGCTGCGATAAAGTGCCGTTAATTCGGCGATGGCTCCTTGTGAATATGTCCCTTAGTTTATGCAACTAATTCTTGCCCATTATTGCATTATACTGTCTTTGAGAGCCTTAATGGCAATTTATTTATATTTGCACCTTTCTGCATCTGCGCTTTTCTATTTTGCTGTTTTGCACTTTACATTTTAGGAAACTTTTGTGGTTTTCCCTACATTTCCGATCTTGAACTCTGTTTTTTAGTTAGTCCTTTCTTATTGATTGTATTTCGAAATGCTGTTTTGAACAAACATTGCACTAAAGCCCGTCAGTTAGTAGAGACTCTAGAGGGCCTCAATCTGACCCAACTAGTTAGTGGCGCCACGCATCGAGCCGGTCACACGCTTGATTTACTTTTTACTAACAACCATAACTTAGCCAGTGCTTCTCCCAAATCACTCACCTGGTCCGACCATTTTTTAATTCCTTTCAACATTACACTACCTCCTCGTATTTCCAATTCCCCCATTAACTTGGATTACAGAAGGCAGTGGTTTAAAATTACTAAGAGTTCCATGACGCCGGTGCTCTCCTCCACCCCCCTTCAGTTGGTAGGAGATCCAGACCTTGACTCTCTAAATTTTAACCGCTGGCTCTCCTCGGCGTTAGATATTGTTGCCCCCCCTAAACTCTCCCACTCCTCAAGACAAAAACCGTCAGCCCCGTGGTTCACCTCTGTGCTCCGTGCAGAAAAGAGCCGCTGCAAGAAACTGGAGCGCAGCTGGAGACTAGCCTATGATCCTTCGGCTAAATTAGTCTATAGAGCCACCATAAAAAATGTCCATAAACTCAAACGCTCCACGATGAGAGAGTACTTTATTAATAAAATTAATTCTGCTGGCAACTCAACTAAAACTCTTTTCAAAATTGTTAAAGGCTTTACTAAGCCGTCCGCCATTTCGAGCGTAATCCCTCCTACCCAGGATCTCTGTAACGGACTATCTGATTTCTTCCACGATAAAATTCTGGATATATACTCTACGTTTGCCCCGCCATCTCACTCCCCAATCCCGGTCACTATTACGACTAACACCAATGCGTCTTCGTCTTTCCACCCCATTTCTATTGATACCGCCCTTCAAAAACTCCTAGCTTGCAAATCCGGTTCACCTAAGGATCCCTGCCCGGCTCAGTTCCTCAGTATTCTAGCCCCTCTCATCATCTCTCCACTTAACCAGATCTGGAACTCCTCTCTTTCTACGGGTACTTTCCCCTCAGCCTGGAAACAGGCTCTTTTAGTGCCTATTCTTAAAAAATCTGATGCTGACCCTGCAATCCATAAAAACTATCGACCTATCTCCAGCTAAAGTTCTGGAAAAACTTGTTCTGGAACAACTTTCCAGTTATTTGGAATCTCGACATCTTCTCCATGACTCCCAGTCCGGGTTTAGAGCCGGCTATAGTACTGAGACCGCCCTCTTAGAGGTCTCGGAGACTATCCGGGAATGCGTGGATTCAGGCAAAGCGGCCATGTTAGTGCTTCTCGACCTATCCGCGGCATTCGACACGGTCTCTCATTCCATCCTTCTAGAGAGACTCCACAATGTCGGGATCCAGGGCACTGTACTGTCTTGGATTCAGTCCTACCTTTGCTGCCGGACTCAACAAGTCTCTCTGTATCCTTTTGTCTCCGAAGAGAAACCCTTGAGTTTGTGGGGTGCCTCAGGGATCTGCTCTGAGCCCCCTCTTTTTTAATGTCTACCTCTCCCCCCTGATGGCACTGGTAGAATCCTGTGGGGTGAGCGTGATCTCTTACGCCGACGACACCCAATTGGTGTTTTCTTTTGAAGATCACTCCGAGACGGCATTCGCTCATTTTCGACATTGCCTGAGCAACATCTCTTCATGGATGTCTTTGAATACTCTCAAGCTCAACTCAGACAAAACCGAGGTTCTCTTTTTTAACCAAATTAGCCCCCCTTCCCCGTCGCTGTGGTGGCCATCAGTGCTTAATCCTCCCCCCATCCCTGTGGACTCGGCCAGGAACCTTGGGTTCCGTTTTGATAATGAGCTGTCTTGTAAATCCCAAATCAGTCAGGTGTCCTCTTCCTGCTTTGGTAAACTTCATATGCTCCGTAAAATTCTCCATCTTCTCCCCATGGAGTCCCGTCGGACTGTCATCCATGCCTTGATTACCTCTCATCTTGACTAGGCAAATAGTTTCTATCTCGGGGCACCCGCCTACTTGATCCGACGCCTACAGATCATTCAGAACGCGGCGGCCAGACTGATATGTAAAATTCCTTATCGTCACTCGATCTCCCCCCACTTGAGGAAACTCCACTGGCTTCCCGTGCTCAAGCGTATTCAATTCAAGGTTCTCGTTCTGGCTTTTAGGGCCTTCCAAGGACGTGGCCCTGCCTACCTTAGAGCTCGACTCAAGCACTCGCAACACAGTCGTACCCTTAGATCTAATTACCTTCGTCTCCTGGCGACCCCCCGCTTTCGTCGTTCTAGAGTGGGTGGCAGAGCCTTTACAGTGATCACTGCCAGACTTTGGAACAGCCTGCCACTCTCCCTTCGCACTGCTGAGTCAGAAACCATTTTTCGACGTATCCTAAAGACCTGGTTGTTTTCCAGCACCTAGACCCCTCCTGGTTCCCACTTCTGCCGTCTGTTATAGCGCCGGGACACCCCCGTCGGGGGTAGCTGTGCGCTCTATAAACTTCCAAAATAAACAAATTGTCTCTGGGGACACATTACCCAATAGTTCTTGATGTTAACAACATCCCTGACCCCAATAAAATCAGGTACATCACAATCATGCAGATTATCTAAGCTATAGTGCACCCACAATATCAGTGTCTGTTGATATCATTGTCCTCTACATAGTGGTATACAACCCATTGCAGACATCCCATGGTTCAGGAGCACATTTTGTTAAGCACTGAACGACAGCCTATTGTGCAGTAATATAGTCAAGTTAGCTCTGTGCTGTAGCCTCAGTACCCAGAAACATAGATGTGAACTAGGTTAGGTAATTGCTTAATGCAGAAACCTGTGACATACTATTCATGAACTTTAGTAGTAATGAGCATTGTATATAGGACCATATACATGCCGGTACTTCAAGATAGACTCATAACTCTGGTAACTACAAGGCAGCCTCGAAATGCTGAATCTTAGGCCAGCTGGTACTGAAAGTCAGCCTATAGTTGAAAAACATAGCCACTTCGGCACAGCAAAGAGCTCTTATTATTCAAGAACAAAACTGTCTGGGCACTGAGTTACGTCTATGGTCAGGAGCATTGGCGGAGGTCTCGCCCCCTGGAATTACCAATTTGGGCCACACCGGTATCTCCCACTACAAATGGGAACCTGATTGTCCCCTTGAAAATGGGGAATTATCAGGGGATGGGAATACTGCACATCATTGCTATGGTAATTCCTCATTTGTATAGGAGTTTCGAATGCCAACGATCCACATTTTTACCACAGATCTCTTTTTATTCCGTTGGGGCTGGTAACTCCTGTTAAGGGGGCACTCGAAATAGGGCTCCTTGTCTTTCCTCTTGCACTGCCCTTTGTGCAGAGGTTGGATCTGGAGACCACATCATCTCCAGGACCACGTTGGATAGCAGGCGGCCAGGAAGTCATTCAATTAAAATATTTCGCATTTATTTTCTCTTCAGGTGACACTTTATACGTTTTCCCTTCTAATTTGTCATCGTTGTTAGCCCCACTGCACAGTTTATTACCTGCTCGTAACAGTAATTCAACTGTTTATGTTTCCCTTAGTAGCTTTGGTATGTAGTTGTTTGTGGATTAACACATTATATTATACTTTACAAAAATCACTTGAGTTTGGCGGTTATTACAGTAAGAGAGTTGGTGGACTTATATCTCCAAATTAGAGATATTACCAGGTGACTGTGAACTCTCCATTAAGGTCGTATATTGTGTCAGGTCGTATATTGTGTCAGTTTATTAGGTGCTGCCTTCTGAATCAAAGTGCTTGAAAGAAGGCACACCCAAGCAAGCCTCACAGTCGTTGATATTTATTTTTTCCTACTTTTGCTTCATTTCATGTTTTTTGCTTGAGTCCTTCGTTTTACTCTTGTTTCACCAATTTAATGTTGCTTCTTTAGATTTACTCTCCCCTTTTTTGGCGAGCTTTGGCCATATCATTTATTTTACCCGACCTCCTTTTTTTTCTTTTCTAATTCATCATTTTAGTTACTTGTGCTTCCACGTTTTCTCCTTTGCTTCCCTATTTTTTTTTCCTTTTTTGACATTTGTCACTTGTATTTGTATTTATTTTATTTTCCTATTCTTGTTTTCCTGTTTTCGTTCATCTATTTTTTATATACATATTACGTTTAGTGTTCTTTCATTTGTTGTATTACTTTCCTCAAAATTTTGCATTTTGTAAGCGTATAATTATTTTGAGTTCCCGCCCTTGTTTTTTTATGTATATATGGTATCTATATTTGTCATCCAGGCCACAAAGCAACTGAGCTCTTTGCAAATGTGGGAGAGTGTGGAGGAATACAGGGAAGGGGTGTGGGAGGAGATGAAGGTAAAGCAGAGCAGAGGCAAGTGCCAGCTAATGCCTGTCATCCAGAAGGTTTTAAGTGGGTGAAGTACCTCTTCAGTCTTTTTTGGTAGTTAACCTTTTCTTTGGGTGCCCTTTTTGCTTTGTTAATTTTCTTCATCGCTTGTTTTCTTCTATACGGCTTTTGTTTGCCCCCTATTTATATTGACCTTATATTGTTTTTGTTTTTCTGTTTGTTTATGCTTGTTTGTTGATTCTCTTTTCTTGATGCAAACACTTGATGATCGAGCTGTTCCTACTCTCGCACTTCCTGTGTTACTTAGTCATGTTTTCAAGTGTCTCCTAAAATGAAACCAGCTCCGCTCAGCCCGGAGATGCGGGTTCAGACATTTCCAGGGTCTTGAGCGATGAACATCCGTTTTCACAAGATGGACGCTCTGGGACTGTGTGCACTTGCAATAAAATGGGAGGAGTGAGGGGGAGGTTCAACTATAGAAATAACAAGCACATTAACTATTTATAATCATTAGGGGCAGTACACTACCTCCGTGCTCTCCTGAAGGCTCATGAATTGATGAAGCGAGAAGTTGATCTCCGGGATCGTGCCAAGACTTTACCACAATCAGCCTACTGCTTGATCTTACCTGTTGCATGATATTTAAAAATATATTGTTGGTGGCAACAGGAGTAACTTGAGTTTACAATCTACCTGTACATGCTTTGAATTTTTTGTTTACTCTCTTTGTATTTGAAGTACATTTTTCATTAAAAACATTTGGCAAATGAGTGCCTTTTATGAGGAAAAACATGTCACAGGTGTACAAATGTTTGTGAACAGAACAAATTACAAAATGGAGCAATAGAAGATGAAGAAGAGTTCATATGATATGACCTTGAACAGAACGTGGACCGTATATTTGGGTTTTGTACCAAAGGAAGTCAAGGTGGTGGGTGATGGCTCTGGATGCCAGTGCCTGGGCCCTGCGCTGGTAGAGAGTTTTCAATTGTTCGGCATAAGGAGCTTTACTAGGTTATGCTGTATTCTGCACAAAAACAAACCTGGTATAGTTGTAGAATAATTTAGTGGGACTATCGTCTGACATAAATATCACCATCACCTCCTACATCTTGTCACCTCATTGGCGTTAATATATACAATATCTACAATCTATAAATTGCAGGTCTGTTGCAGTGTTAAGAACAATGTGGTTGTGGATCATGTTTTTTGACTTTAGCCCTTGACCTTTCTCGATGGTTTGTTGGATCTCTTCTCATGTTCAGGCCCTCCCTTTTCCTTTGTTCCTTCCTTCTTGGCGCCTGTGCTCCTTCTTTTACTCATTTTGCATTAATTTGTCAGTGGCATAATTGCACATAAATCATAGTGATAGGCCTCCCCGTTCCAAGGTGACATTACATTACCTTTAACCCCAATGATGCACCACTGCATATGTTGAAACTCTGCACAATTACACACACAGGGCCATATTTATGACCCGGTTTGCGTCGCTCAAAGCAAACCTTATATATTTAAAGCTACGCAAAGTCACTTTGCGTGCTGTAAATGGCTGCAAAAATCTGGAGTAATGCAATGCAGCTCAAAATGGTGCGTTTTGTTACTCTGCGCAAGGGAGGCCTTCTATGGGCATTGTGTGGGTATTCAAATGCAACTCCTTTGGTTTTTGATGCATTTCCAGATTTACCAAACCTGGTAAACCTGGGAATGCGCTAAAAAGATACGCCTCCCCAGGAGAGGCATAACGAGGAGAAATATCTATATTTCTCCTTGTTATCTCCTCTTTCTATGTGTGCTGCAGAATATAGAGGAATATGCCTCTAAGGATTGTTTTTATGCAGAAAGGTGCGCCTTCCTGCATAAAAACAATCCTGCATGCAACGCAGGCACCCTTGCACCATGGTGCAATTGTGCCTGTGTTGGCACTAGGCAGCCTATTATGCACCAACGCTGGGGGAAAGGACATAAAAGCGATGTATGCCTTATATATGGTGCATTCCTACCCCTCTGCCAGTGACACAGTGCAGCACAGCAAGGTGACTTGCTGCACTGCACTGTCCCACTTTGCCATAAATAAGGCCCACGGTCTCCATCCCATCCCCTCTGCTAGCACTGTCAATGTAAAGTGTGCAGTGATGCGTTCAGCTTGTCCCTTGTGCTTCTTCTCAGCCCAATGTCTTCTGTCAGCTGTCAGCAAGTGAAGTCCTTCTCCTTGTGGCAGCATGAAACCTTCTCATACATTTCTGTTTCCCTGAAGAAAGTAGCACTTGTGACTGCCCAGGACACAATTTGACCCTCAAAACACAAGATGTTGCTTCTGGAGATGTCACGCGCTAGAAACCTGCGTCCTGCCACAATAAGGAAAACATTGGCCAATTCAGTAGGTTTCACCTATGTGATTAATAATAAGGTTTTTTTTCCTTTAAGATTTAGCTTGGTGAGCAGTAATGCAATATAAGTTACTGAAGCTCCGTGAAAGTGTTATGACTTGTTTATCGAGAAAAGCACTATATTGTGCAGTAACTGGTGGTTATATAAAGAGGGCAGATTAGGTAAAGGGCGGAGGACAAAGAAAAATTAAATATACAGCCGACAAGCACTTTTATTTTGTCTACTTTCAGCCATGTTGAAAGTAAATAAAATAAAAGCGCAGTGAGACAGCTGTAGCACTTGTTTTGTGGCGGAGGGAGGAAGAGACACCAATGGGGATGGTAGGGATGTGTAAGCAAGGACTGGGGAGGGGTGTGGAGTACTGTTAAAGGTACGATGGAGGAAGCACATTAAGGATGAACAGCTGAGTTGGCCTGCAACATCCTCAAGAACCTGCCAGATCGCACTGAAATGGATCTAATTACAATATGGCTTCTGGGAGCGTGTCGAAAGTCTGAATGACAGAAGTAGCCTTTTGGTGTGAGTTTTTCGGTACCCTGCTTGTGGGCACTCGGTGCATGCCCTTTTCCCCCTCTGAGTGGGACTGGAGTTAATGTTTTAAGCCCTGCTGCTCCGGAACTGACTTCCAGGTGCGCTTTGAGACATGATGGCCTTTAACTATTTTTTTTAATTACTGGATTGCGTCTCAGGGTAATGTACTCCTCTCAGAGATATCAGTGATATAAACACCCAGGTGAACACACACACACAATGTCCACTCACGCACAGATATTCACGTGTGGGCGTACATGCACAGAGACACACAGATTATTCAACAGACGCGCCCATTTTAAAAATAATTTGAAAATACTTCACAATGGGAGCTGTTTTGTATTGTACGAAAAAGTAAAAGTGCAGTTGAAATCTGTGTGAATGTGCAGCCCACAGGTACTGAAAGAGCTTACTGAGGAGAAGAGAATGCATTTTCCGCAGAGAGCTTCTTGTAACATGCAGGTTACAAATCCATCTCAGCAAATGAGCTTCGTGCTTATATGCAACCTGCATTCACCAATATGTACCTTGTACTCCAATCAAGAAAGGTGGATCACAGAATTAGAGTATCTCCTGCGGCAATATAAACTGATGTACTAAGGTGAAGACTTTCTATGTGTTAAAGTCACACTTTTTAAAAATGTTGCCTAGACTTTTTTACATGTTGTTGCATGATATACATACCAAAACATTCATGAACTACTGCTGAAACTTTATGAGGTGTCGAAATAATGACAGCATGCTTGATATGGTTAGCGATTGCGGGGAGAGATAAGGCCTCATGGCTAAACCACTGACCTTGAAACATGGGACAGCAGGTTCGGCCACCGACCTTGAAACATGGGGCCGCAGGTTCGGCCATCGACTTTGAAACATGGGACAGCAGGTTCGGCCACCGACCTTGAAACATGGGACAGCAGGTTCGGCCACGGACCTTGGAACATGGGACAGCAGGTTCGGCCACCAACCTTGAAACATGGGGCACCAGGTTCGGCCACCGACCTTTAAACATGGGACAGCAGGTTCGGCCACCGACCTTGAAACATGGGGCCACAGGTTCGGCCACCGACCTTGAGACATGGGGCAGCAGGTTCGGCCACCGACCTTTAAACATGGGACAGCAGGTTCGGCCACCGACCTTGAAACATGGGGCCACAGGTTCGGCCACCGACCTTGAGACATGGGGCAGCAGGTTCGGCCACCGACCTTTAAACATGGGACAGCAGGTTCGGCCACCGACCTTGAAACATGGGGCCACAGGTTCGGCCACCGACCTTTAAACATGGGACAGCAGGTTCGGCCACCGACCTTGAAACATGGGGCCACAGGTTCAGCCACCGACCTTGAAATATGGGACAGCAGGTTCGGCCACTGACCCTGAAACATGGGGCAGCAGGTTCGGCCATCGACCTTGAAACATGGGCAGCAGGTTCGACCACCGACCTTGAAACATGGGGCAGCAGGTTCGGCCACCGACCTTGAAACATGGGGCAGCTGGTTCGGCCACCGACCTTGAAACTTGGGACAGCAGGTTTTAATTTTGCCTAGACTTTTTTACATGTTGTTGCATGATGTACATGCCAAAACATTCATGAACTACTGCTGAAACTTTATGAGGTGTCGAAATAATGACAGCATGCTTGATATGGTTAGCGATTGCGGGGAGAGATGAGGCTTTGTGGCTAAACCACCGACCTTGAAACATGGGACAGCAGGTTCGCCCACCGACCTTGAAACATGGGGCCGCAAGTTCGGCCACCGACCTTGAAACATGGGACAGCAGGTTCGGCCACCGACCTTGAAACATGGGACAGCAGGTTCGGCCACCGACCTTGAAAAATGGGGCAGCAGGTTCGACCACCGACCTTGAAACTGGGGACAGCAGGTTAGACCACCGACCTTGAAACATGGGGCAGCAGGTTCAGCCTTGCCTGGACATCCTGAGATTCTGAGCGAATCACTTCATCTCACTGTACCCCAAAAATGTGAGCTAGTCTGATTCTGTTGTAAAGCACTCTAATGCCCCTCAGCCAGGATCACAATATAAAAACGTGAAAATAATTGTGTGGTATTTCAGAGGAACCACGGGGCAAGCATGGACATATTTGGGTAGAATAGAAAGAATATCAAAAAGGTCAGAGGACGTTCCTCATTAGTAGCATGGAGGGCTCTAAACCCCACAGATCAGACTCAATCGCGCAATATTTTAGAGCATCAACATTTTCTATGTGTCATTTTCACAAACAACCCTTGGGTGCAATAGAACACTGAGGTGGGGGTCAAGTGGAATTGCGGATAACTGGGTGTTGAAATAGAGAGAGTAAAAGACAGAAAGAGAGACTGATATGAAAAAAGGCGAAAGAAAGAGACAGATATGAAGAGGAAAGAAAGAGAGGACAGACAGACCCAACAAAAGAAGAAGAGACAGAACAAGCGAATTGGAGAGAAAAGCAGACAAAAATACGGTTTAGGAGACGCACTGTATAGGTATTTTGTAAGGAACAGGAGACTGAATGCATTTCTCTTTACTGCAGGGAATGTTTGTGGAAATTTCAGGGTAATCAAGTGTAAAAATTGGTCCACTAGACCACTAAACCGGCCCGCACGTGGTCAAAACACCAGCCCACACACTGATGTGTCGGATCTGCCCTTCTGGCACTGCCAGATTGCTCCATAGGTAGGGCCATGGAACTATTTGATGTTGCGACTGCTGCGTTTTTCTGCATGATTATGAATTTGCTGCATTTGCCACATAATTTATCATCTGCAGAGTTTAACAAAGAAAATTTGTTTTTAGCTCAAACGCATCACAAGTTACTAAAACGCATTAACACTTGTTGCTGTGCAATAGCAAGGGGTGACGGGCCACCTTTCTGGTGCTTATTGCTGTATTTGAGTGTTAAACAGGTATTAATGAGGTGAAAACTTTGTCCGGACAGTGTTAACATGTGTAAAAAAATAATCAAGCAATAAAAGAGAAACTAGTTCAGCACTTGAGCAAACTGTTTTTGCTACATTTGAAATAAAAACTTGAAGAGTCTAATTAAGTTTCAGACATAGACCCCTCTTTGCCATTGTAAAAGTGATGAGCATTTATTTCCTTCATTTCCAATTATGAATATATAGACAGATTTTAAAAAATTAGGAAAAGGCAGCACTTGTGCAAATAGAGTTTACTCCATTGCCTGAAAAGTTATACACATGGATTTGTCCTTTTGTGCACCAGTGTTCTGTAGTGGGGCCACAAAGTGGGGCCACAAAGGTTTTATAAAATCTTGCACTGTGAATTCTTGAGAGACCTCATTTTGGGTGGCACATGGCTGGGATCTCCTGCAGTGGATGACATACCACAAAAATCCCAAATGAAATTTTTCCGCCCAGTGGAAATGCTTTTTGAATTGTCTCACTACTGGGTTCGATTGTTTTGTTCCCCGTGATAGCAGCTACTTAACTCAGTTACACAATGTGGATGTTAAAGGATATCCAAATAGATGCTTTGTTTGTGAATTAAGACTGGTGACATAATGTTTGTATAATTTGTTGTTTTGTATCACTGGTTCATGTATTGTGTTTTATATCACACTACTTCACCACGAAGTTTGTATGTTTTTGTTTGATCTGTGGCATAAATAAGTGTAATTTGTTCTAGACTGAAACATATCTAACTTCTCTGACCCATGATTCAAATGTGGAGTAAAGTACATAGAAATGAGCAGCAAATAAATGCCTCAAGCCAATATCAATTGAATTGTTGGTTCATAGTCTGTTAAATTAATGTAGCAGCATTTGAAAGGTGACGGCTAGGACACTTCTTGCTCTTAGTTTAATACGGCCCGTCCAGTCGCCTAGGGCCAAACCCCTTGTTGCTATTATGTTATTGGGCAATTTCATCGGCAAAACGCACAGAAAATTAGAGTTAGCGCTAAAATCGTGCACTGCAAAACGTACGGTGCTAGCACTTCAGCTAAATTGGTACGATAATACATCAGTTATAAAATTGTTAAGTTATGTGCGTGATTCTTACCTGCAAAAACTTCAAATGAGCCACATTTACCAAGCGTGGAAGACAGGGTAACAGTATTAGCTTAACGGGCAAAAACATTAGCTAATACCTTCAGACTCTAAATAGTAGCCATAATGTCTTTTTACGTGGTTTTATATAACGTCCATCTGCTGGTCCACTGGTAGTATCTAGGAGACCCAGTGATTGCCATTGTGGCCTCTCAGCAATATTAACACTAATTAGAAAAGAAACCAGTGGGTGCCCAGAGAGACTTTTCCGTGAAGATTGGTAGCACAGGGACCCAGTCGTACCTTACGTGGGCATAGCCTCGTCTGTGCACCTTGGCATGCCTTCCCCTGCAGACTCCTCTCTGATGTCTTCGTGCTGTCCTCCAGCATGAACACGTTGGGTGAGGGCATGCACAGCTGGCTGAGCTCATATCATTTCATGCAAAATTTCGTGGTACGCTTGGGGTGGTAAATAACTCTAAATAAAAAATAAATTGAGCCAAACAAACCTGTCCACAGAGTAAGCTGATGACAGGAAGCAGATGGGGTCCATTGATGAAGGGAGAAGAATTAAAAACTAGAGTGGGACCCTGCTTCGGCCCTGGAGGGACTGGTGTGGGCGCTGCTCAGTTTGCAAACATAAGGGGGAAAACTAGAGTGGGTCTCTGCTTCGGCCCTGGAGGGACTGGTGTGGGCGCTGCTCGGTTTGCAAACAAAAGGAGGCACTAGAGTGGGCCCCTGTTTTCGCTCTGGGGGGACTGGTGAGTGCGTGTTGCGATCAGAGCATTGGCTTCCCACAAAGCGTGCAGAAGTGCTGACAACGCTTAAAAGAAGTTCCACCAAAGCGGACGAAAACAGTACATGGGCCACAGGACATTGATAAGAGAAACACAAAGAGGAACAACAGGAAATAGTATGCTAAAGCCAATATAAACAGAGGAAAAGTAAGTGGCAAGTACAGGAACCAATGAAAAGCAAGGGCGAGAAGTGAGAAAGTGCCTCTTTTGACATGGTTAGCCCCCACTTTTTGCCTGTTTTTTGATGTGGTTTTGATTGCAGTGCATAGGGTACCTGCCAACCAGGCCCCCTGATCCAGTGCTTCTTCCCTAAAAGTATTTCACAAATGGACCTTCAGGCCCCCTGAAAGTCCCTAGTATATGGTACCTGGGTATCTGGGGCATTGGAACTGAAGAGGGTCCCCTAGGGCCCCTCACATAGGCCCTGCAGACTGACACTGCAGCATGCATGACCTTGTGCAGACAAAATGACAAAGTTGACAGGGCATACTGCTTGTGTGCCATGCCAACTTGCACTGCCTAAGGTATAGGTAAGTCATCCCTCTAGCAGGCCTTCCAGCCCTAAGGCAGGGTGCACTATAACACAGGTGTGGGCATATCTGCATGAGCTGATATGCCCCTACAATTTTTAAGTCCATTCTTAAATATTGTAAGTGCCAGGGAAGCCGTAGAGTACATGGACTAGAAACTTGACAACTCGAGTTCCCCAGCACCATGATGGCTTCCCTGAAACCAGGAGTGTTTGGTACCAAACTACTCCTGCCCCCTGAAAACCTACCAGCCCTGGTGTGGTCACAGACTGGCTGTAAGCAGCCTGCCACCACCAGACATGTTTTTGGACCCCTGGGTCGAGAGCCTCTGCTCTCTGGCACCAGAAACAATGCACATCCTCAGCGGAGGTGTCACAATTCCTCCCCAAGGATGGGCACAGTGCTCGAGAGGAAAGCTTCAAAGGCCTGTCACCCTTGTAATGCGACCCCCAGGCTCTGCTGCTACCAGCAGATGGCAGCCCCAGTTTACACCCCCACTTTGGGCAGGAAAACCGGCAGGAAAACCTAGGAAGAATAGGAGGAGTGCCCACCTCTGCCAACTCCACCCCTTAGGTGGGGGAGGCGAGGTGAAGCACATCTTTCAGTCTCCATCATCTTGAAGATGGGGAGACCCCTCTAATCAGGGCTATGACTGTGCCCCCTCCCAAAGGAGGGTGGCATAATTCAGGGTGTAGTCACCCCAGGTAAGGTGACCATTGGCCCTACCTGCTACTCCCCTAAAACGCACCTAAATGTAGTATTTAGGTGGCTCCCTCAGACCTGGAAACTAGTTCCTGCCAACCTAAGAAGAAGGCCAAAGAAGACGCCGTGCAGCAAAGCCTGAAGACGGCTACTGACTTGGCCCCAGCCCTACCGGCCTGTCTCCAGCTTCAAAGACTCTGCAAAAGAAGATGATGCCTTTCCTGCAGCCAGAGACTTCCAGAACCCGAGGAAGACTGCCTGCCCTTCGACAACGACCAGAGACTCCAAAGGGCAGCGGATCTGCCCCAAGAAACCTACACAAAGGGCTCAGATGCCCTCTGGATCTGCAAGTCCTGCCCACTCTGCACCCAACACTTCCGGGTCATGTCCAGGTGGCCCACTGATCCAGAACAGGCTCCCCAGCGATCCTTACTTCAAGTCCAGTGTTGGCTGATCCCTCCTGGACTCCACATCGACGCCTGCAGACTGAATCCAGAGGCTCCCCCTGACCGTCTCCGGTAAGAAGAATCCAACGTCAAAGGACACCCTTGCACCTGAATCCCCTGTGCCTTGCTGAGCTGGACCAACAGTGCCCCTATGACCCTCAACACCTCAACCTACCTCTGCTGTCAATGGTCTCACTCCTGCAGCCTCCGGTGCAATGCCTGCAGTCTGTTTGTTCTCTATTGAAGAGCATTGGGTACCCGATGCCGTGTTTGCACCATGCACCCAGCCGCCCCTGTGCTGCTGGTGGTGTATGTTTGGTGATGTTTTGTGGCCCCCCTTGTGCTTGCTCTAACCCACAAAGCTTGGCCCCTTCAACCGATTTATCTACCTGCAAGCAGATGGCTCCAAGCACCCCGTATCCATTAAAACACATTGGGCCTATCACCAAATTTGACATCTACACCCAACTGCCCCTGTGCCACTGGTGGTGCAGACTTTGTGCTTACCTGAACCTTGCCCTCTGCTGATCTTAACCCCCGAAGACTAAAACTGTAAGTGAAACCGCATTTTTGTTTTCCTCTCCTCCCTAAGATAATATTGACCTGTTTGAAAATTGCACTAAGTGTTGACTTTTAAAAGACCAAAGTATTTTTCCTGAAAAACGTACTACCTTTTGCAAAGTTCTTGGTCTTAAAAAAAACCTCAAACAAAGCTTATTTTTCTAAAATTGGTGTGGATCTCCTTTTTGAGTTGTGTGTCCCTTATTGGCCTACGTGTGTGCAATAAATATCTTACATTCCTCTGTGTTAGGCCTAAGTCTGCTTACCCACACTACTACTAATAAAGCACTTTGGGTTTGCATTTAGCCCTGCACACGTCTGGGGAATCTTTACACTCTGCGCACAGTATAACCACCTAATGGTATACCATATACAGAGCTGGCTTCCTACAAAGGATGTAAGCCCCTTTTAAGATTATATTAAATACAATAGATTTCATAAGCACAGTGCAAGCGCTGTGCAGGCAAAACATAAACAGTGATCGATGGCGCTGTTCGGACTCCAAGCAAGCATTACTCTGTTCAACAGCCTGACAACAACAGACAGTGGTAAATACTTGCCAATTATCCGCTCGCCATGAAAGCAGCAGTGCTAATAATAGGCATACTACTGTGACCTTAATTGTCCCAGATGCAGCGGAAAGTGAGCCAGGTAGTTCCATAGAAAAAGATGGACCAAAATTAAATGTTAAGAGAATCCGTGTTCTTTGGCTCTGGTATCCCTGACTTCCTTCCACACCGACTTGAGACTAACCTCACATATTGCATCAGCGTCTGTGAGCATACTTGTCATTGGTATCAAAAAGGATGCTTTGAAAGTTTTTGAATGTATCAAATGCCAACATGCAGGATACTGACCAAAATAACTCTAAATTGACTAGAGGGAGAGAGGATTAAACAAAATGAGTCTTGATTCACCAAAAACGAAAAGATGCAAGTTCATATCTAATGAGATAGAAAGGAGATGGCTTTGAAAGTAATTTTAATGATCTGTTTTAGCCAACAAGGCACCGGACTGATTAGGCAGAAGCCGGCTTGGACAAAATGGATATGAGAAAATCTACTAGACTATGAATTTACAGCTGAGAATTCATGGATTTTCAAGAGAATTTTGGTTGGCCAAGAAGCATATGGATTTACCAGTGGCACTGTGGATCGACCAAAAAGCATCAAGTTATAAAGGAGCAGCCGAGGCCGCTGCAGGTAAGAGCGGTGGGGCAGTGGGGTCAAGTGAGGGGGGATTTCGAGAGACGACCGGGAGGGAAAATTAATTATTTATTTAATTTTCCCTCGTGGTCGTCTCTCGAAATCCCCTCACCTGGCCCTACCGCCGCCCCCCACCCCCCCGCTCTTACCTTCAGCGGCCGCGGTGTAAGGAGAATTTCATATTAGCCATTTGGTCATTCAAAAACCCTGGACATTTAAAAAAATAGAATGAACATGAGGAGAAGGATTGGCGAGAGGGCTGTTGTTCTAACAGAAGACTCTACTTTGAGAAACACAACTCTGAATCCTGTGAAGCTAGATACTTTGGAATATAAACTCCTTGATTTGGAGATAATGCCCTGATTTATTGAAAATTATATAGGAAGGATGACTGTAAGGGGTGTACGAATTTCGTGTAATTTGCTTTCACATAATTACTTGAAATGTCTAGAAAATTACATGAAATTATATACAATGATGTGAAATGCAAATCTGCCATTCAGTGCTATGTTAGCACAAAATGCATCCTCGCATCTATTTCGAATGCTAGGTCTCATTTCACACAAAAAAACAGTGCCAAAAATACAATTGCCAGGAACACCAGCTGCTCTTGTTCTGGCCGTTTGTGTTGTTCCAGTGCTATAATTTTGCCACTAATGTAATTAAGGAACGTGGCATAATTTTATGTAACAAACGGAATGCAAAATTCCCACAATCACATGAATTAAGCTTGAGTAATTTAACTTTTTCTCAGGGCCAGTTGAGTGTATCTTTGAAGCTTCAGCTATACATTCAATTGGCCTGAAGCAGCACTCCATAGCAACTTCTTGCAAATAGCACAGAAAGAACATTGATACCATAGTGACCAGATAATGCATCAGAGTGCCCTGGAGTGGCCCACAAACGCACATAGTATGCATGATTGTCAAATATCTTTCTAGAAAGATACACTGCAAGTGATCAAGAACTATATAAATAGACCCTGAGTGGCAAAGAGTGGTGATGTACCAATACCAAAATGACTAAATAAACCCATTAATATGGGGGTGGTGATAGCAAATATGGGGGTGAGCCAGCTCTTTTTGGGTCTCTACTGCAGATGCTGTTCGTTGTCTTACTTATTTGCTGCACATTTCAGACAGGTTATTTCTCAGATTTGTGCCCATTATTGCATTATTCTGTCTTTGAGAGCCTTTATGGCAATTGATTTCGATGTGAGTGCCTGCGAGCATCACAGTGCGCTCTGCAGTCGATCAGAGAGGCTGATAGTCGATAAGAGTGCCCGAGAATGTCTCAGCGTGCTCAGCAGGGACAGAAAGTTAACACAAATGTCACAATGTGACATCCCAAAAGATTCTCCACGAAAAGCAGATCTAGTGCTCTCTGCAGATGCCGGAGCCCCTAAATATATTTCCCTACACTATAGTTTTGAGGAAGTAGCCATCCTCAGCCACTTTACTTGGGTCCCAACTGGTGGTTCCATTTGATAGGTTTCAAGTTGCAGTATCACTGCCCAGGAGTTATACCTACTGACCTCTGCCTTCTGCTTGTAAATTAATTCCAGTGTTCTTTGATAAACGGAGCCGTTTCTATCTTGTGTGCTTTTAAATGAAAGAGAATGATTGGGAACATTATCAGGGTGATTTATAGGTTGGTGGCTGGGCAGCCTATTAGCCCATCGAGTTGAAAGCGGTCCTCGCCTCTGCCCCCAGTGGAGGAAATCTCTTCTAGAGATCTCTTCCCCCTCAGTGGGGATCTCGTTGTTGAAAGTGCCCCAGGCAGTATATTGGGTGAAATTTCCACTGCCGCCAAGTGGTTTTGGCCTATTTGGTACTGTTCAATTATATTTTTCAAAAGTAAACTCTCAAAGCAGAAGTTTGCTTGTAAAAAAACAATAACAACAAAAAAATAAAGGCCCTAATGTGTAGTAATTTGACTTTCTCTCTGTACGTAACAGGCCATTTTGAATGCAAGTGTGTATATTTTGGTATTTCTGAAGCGCAAACCTAGCTGGCTACACTGGTACCCCAAAGTGCCTAGCACCAAATCTCACCATTTCCGGAAACAGCCGCTAACTACGCACTCTAACCCCCTCTGACTGGAACAGCAGAGACTCAAGAAAGAATCAGCATTTTCTCCAGGGCAGCTCTGAGAATCTGGAATTCCCTCCCGCCTCAGACTCGTGCCAACCCATCTGATATCACATTCAAGAAGGGAGTCAAACAGATCTTATTAAACAGATTCCTCCCAATCTGATCCTCTGGCTCTAACTATGACATCCTGACGGACAACTAACATTGAGATTACTTGCTAACCCATGGACTAGAAAAAAGGCCTGAGTCAGTCAGCACCCTACTCTCCTCTGGATAGCTACACAGCAGGAGTTCACTTGGGGCACTAGCTGCTGCTCCCGAGCTCACTGCTGCTGCTGACCAGCTGACCGTTGGGTAAGTAGTTCGAGACCCTCCTCCACCCACAGGCACCCACCTGCGCCTCATCCCTGGTGATCTAGTGGGAGAGCGTCTCTGCTGCTGGGCAGCCCTCTGTCTCTCTTTTTCTGCCTTTTTCTGTCCTTTTCACCCTTTTTTTTTTACTTTTTCTCTCCTTTTGCATCTTTTTTCATTTTGCTTCTCTTTTGCCGCTTTTTGCCCCTGTCGCTGAAATCCCGTGTGGCCCCACACCCTTACAGTGCCACGTTCCCGCTTCCCGCGTTTCCCACCTCCCAGCTGTCCAGCCCCCTTGCACACTACTTAATGGCGGCCGCTGTGCTGCTGAGCCGCTGTGGTGCTGCGTTGCTGGCCACCTCACTTCATCGAAGGACACCCATGGACCCTTCTCCTGCTGAAACCGTAGCTGCACCGTCGCCCACCTCTGCACTCTAGCTCCTCCCGCTGCCCAGCCGATCAACAACGCACCCGAATGGCTCAGCTGCTTCCTCCTCAACACCCGGTCCCTTCACAAACACGCCACAGAGATCTGGGACGTCCTCGACTTCGTCTTCGTCATGGAAACCTAAACCTCAGCTCTGGCCTGGACATCGCCACCACCATCCCCGATGGCTACAAGATCCCCCGCAAGGACCGCACCGACCGACCAGGAGGAGGGATCGCCGTTGTCCACAAAAACACCATCTTCCTGACCACCCACTCGGACGACCCAATGAAAACCATGAAACACCTCTACTTCCAGGTCCAGACCAACCCCAACCCCACCCTCCATGGCACCCTCATCTACAGACCTCTGGGCCCCCACCCCCCCTTCACTGTCACCATCATTGACTTCATCGCACTCCAGGCTCTCGCATCCACGATTACATCCTACTCAGTGACCTGAACTTTCACCTGGACATCCCCAATGACCAGAACACCGCATTCCTTCTGGAGAACCTCACCACCATCGGACTTAAGCAGCTAGTCACCTCTCTGACCAGCGCAGCAGGACACACAATCGACCTCGTCTTCTCTGCCAGCGAAACATCACCTACAGCTACACCTCGAACTCCTCGGGACTGACCACCACTGTGTGCACTTCGCCTTCATCAAACCCACCGTACACCACTGCCCTCACCGCCTCCCTAGCCGCAGCTGGAACAAGGTCACCGAAGAACATCTCACCACCTCCCTCAGCACTACAACACTGCAGACATCCACCGACCCTAATACCTCAGCAAGCAACTTCCACCGATGGATCTTCAACTGCTCCGACACTCTGGCACCCCTCAAGAAGGCACCCAGCAAGAAATACTTCAAGAAAGCCAGCTGGTTCACTCCAGCCCTCCTCAAGTCCAGACGCACCTGTAGATGACTCGAGAAGAGATGGAGGAACATCAAAGCCCTGGAAGCCCACGCAATCTTCATAGCTACCGTCACACATGACCTCCTCCTCAAAATCACAAAGAAAATGTCCCTCCAATACAGAATACGCACAAAACAGCAAAGAACTCTTCACCATCATCAAGGAGTTTGCCAGGCCAAACAGCGAGACCACAGACGTCCCACCCTCCCAAGACCTCTGCAACAAACTTCGCACCTTCTTTCACCACAAGATCAGGCAGATCAACAACAGCTTCGACACCCAAGACCCTCCCACCACGTCTGACACCACCGCACCCAACGTCGCTGTACCCCAACAAATCCTGCTCAACTGGACCCCGCTCACCACGGATGACACACTCAAGACCATGAAGCGCATTGACTCCGGAGCCCTCTCAGAACCATGCCCACACAACAACCACCTCCATCGCCGCCGAGCTACACCACACCATCAACTGCTGCATCGAGACTGCCACTGTCCCTACGACTGGAAACACACCAAGATCAATCCCCTGCTCAAGAAACCAGCCGCCAACCCGACAAACCTCAAGAACTTCAGACCCATCTCCCTGCTCCCCTTCTCAGCCAAAGTCACCGAGAAGGCCATCAATGCCCAACTTTCTTAGTTCATCGAAGCCAACCACGTCCTGGACACCTCTCATTCCGGCTTCTGAAGCAACCACAGCACCGAGACTGCCCTTCTCGCCACCACTGACGACATCCACTCCCTCCTCGACTGGGGCGAAATAGCAGCCCTCATCCTTCTGGACCTCTCGGCCTCATTCAACACCGTCTCCCACCGCACCCTAATCACAAGACTCCACAACGCCAGCATCCACAACAAAGCCCTGGACTGGATCCACTCCTTCCTCACCGGTCGAACACAGTGAGTCAGCGAGTTCCGTTCCTCTCAGAACCCATGGAGATCAGCTGCTGTGTGCCCCAGGGCTCCTCCCTGAGCCCCACCCTTTTCAACGTCTACATGGCCATGCTCTCAGCCATCGTTAGGAACCACAGACTCAACATTGTCTCCTATGCCAACGACACCCAGCTGATCCTCTCCCTCACCAGCGAACCCACAGTCACCAGAAAGAAACTTCCACAGCAGAATGAAGGCCGTCGCCACCTGGATGAAAGACAGTTGCCTCAAACTCATCCCACACAAGACAGAAGTCCTCATCCTGAGACCCAGCTCCTCAGCTTGGGATGACGCCTGGTGGTCTGCTGCACTAGGAGCCCCTCTACCTCCACTGACCACGCACGAAACCTCAGCATCATACTTGACTCCTCGCTCACAATAAACCACCAGAGCAACTCCGTATCCTCATCATGCTTCCACACGCTTTAGCTGCTTCGAAAAAACCAGATGGATCCCCACTGAATCCAGAAAGACTGTCATCCACTCACTCAAAGTCAAAAGATACTTTATTCGGTTTGTGCAACAACCATAAAAGCAGACAAAGTTAAAACACACATATAAAACATTCATTACATATACAATCCAAATAATCATATTACATAAGACAAACAAGAATAAAACATACATATGAAACATTCGTTACATATACAATCCAATTAATCATTACATAATACATTCCCTAGCAGCAAATTGTATACAAATTATCCGGTACATGAAGACAGCCCAATCAAATATCAAGGGTCATTGATTTCCTTGCATCAATTGATTTCAGAATAAAGAAGCCACATAGAAACATAAACCCGCATCATTAAGAGAGACCAATATATTCATGGTAGCATGGAATCTTCTCACTTTCAATTTTAGGAGTATAGGTTTTAGGTAAAATAATCTTAAAAAAGAATAAAACTTACAAAATAGCATAAAGTGACTAGTGCTCTGTTTTGATATCCCGTCGCAGGGGCATGCGATTGACGGGCATGTTTTCATAGTTGGAAAAGCAACCAAGTGATGCACTATACCTAGTCTCAAGCGGGTCAGAACAAAACGATGTGATGACCTGGTCACTACTGTTAGATAATCCTGGAAACCTCTCCCGACCTCCAACTGTTGATAAAATACAAAAGTTTGTTGCCTCCTATTCACTCTCTCACGAATCTCTTTTTGGTGGGCCAGTAAGGAATTTTGATCTCTTGTTTCGATATATTAATCACGGAACCTGAATCACCCTGGATCGAGATATTGAATAAAGTATTGAACCAATCCCTAATATTTCTGAGCCAGGGGATGCTGTAGCATTTATCCAGGAGTAAACAATCTTTAATAATGGTTTGAGTGAATTTGGTTTCCTCTTTAGCCCAGATCGATCTCCACAATAAAAGGGGCCGCAGGGTGATGAGGTCCGATAGATGGTTAATGCCTACTTCCCGATGTATAATTTCAGTTGATGCTGATGGAGGTAAGCACAACAGACGTTTTAAAAGGAATTTTCTTCCAACTGTAATATCTGGGGTTGGTTATTACCCCAAACCCCTGCACCATAAAGGGCAATAGCGACACATCTGGCCTTATATATATCAATCATATCCTTAATACGTCTGCTACCTAGCTTAGCTGCAAATCAAAAGATCCCATGGGCACTCTTCGCCATCTTAGAGCGTACATTAGCAAATTCATTCGACCATTTCCCATTTCCTGAGAAAGTTACACCCAGGTAACAGAAAGTATCAACCACATCTACAGAGGAATTCTCTATATAAAATGTATTAATGCCTTTCCTTGCTTTCTGGCCACATGTAATTACAAAAGTTTTTGTTTTATTAATAGACAATTTCCTGTTCTTGATAAAAAGGCTAAAATTATCAATTAGTCGCTGCAGGCCAACTTGAGTCCTGGATAACAGCACTGCATCATCGGCATACAGTAAAATAGATATAGGTTTGCCAGCTACCTGTGGTGCATCTGCCTGTACCAACCTCAGTGTTTTATCTACTTCATTTATGAATAAAGAGAAAAGTAACGGAGCTAGGACACAGCCTTGTTGAATGCATCTTTTGACATCAAAGATTTGCGTGCATTCCCCTCGCTGGCCATATCGCACTTTGGTTGAGAGTTTCTCATACAACCTTGCTAAAAAATAAATAATTTCTTTCGGGGCACCTAAGTTAAGAAGGGTAGACCATAAAATAGAGTGGTCAACGAGGTCGAAAGCACTGTTAAGATCTGCAAAACATAAAAACAGTCTACCCTCTTTAGCATGCGTATATTTGCCTATTAAAAGTTCTAGATTAATACATTGTGCCTTCACCCACTCACTCATCAGCAGCAGACTCGACTACGGCAACGCACTCTACACCAGCATCACCCAGAAGCTCCTTACAAAACTATAGAACGTGCAAAACGCCGCAGCCAGACTGGTCCTCAACATCCTCCACCGCAGCCACCACACCGAACACCTTTGTGAACTCCACTGGCTCCCAGTCGACAAAAGAATCACTTTCAAGCTCCTCACACATGTCTACAAAGCCCTCCATGACGCAGGACCAGCATATCTGAACCACCGCCTCTCTTTCCATGTACCCACCAGACAGCCCTGCTCCGCCTATCTGGTCCTGGCCACCATCCCATGATCCGCAAGACCAGAACCGGAGGAAGATCCTTCTCCTACCTCGCCGTCAAGACCTGGAACACCAAGCCTCTCCATCTCAGGCAATTCCCGTCACTGACCCAATTCAGGAAGGAATAAAGACCTGGGTCTTCGACTGAACCCCAGCACCCAGACGGATCAGAAGCCCCCCTCAGCGCCTTGAGACCCTCACAGGCGAGTAGCCATGCTTTCCAAACCATGTCTGATTGACCTACATAAATCAGGGATCACAAGGCGAGTTACACAAGGACGGATGGCTCGCACCACTCCGATTCAGTCAGGGGACTGTAGACTTGTGCCCTACCAATATAAAAATGTTCACTATATATTGAATAGTACAACTGTTAGCTGCTACGTTTTACTGTATTTGTTTGACTAAACAGGCTTGGGTCCTTATACTACCTGGACTAGACCACTCAACTAATATTAAACAAACATAGGGGCTGATTACGATAGCGGAAGGATCGTCACCGCCAGCCCGGCGGTAGCGATCCTTCCGTCAATTGACAGCAATTTTCCCACCGCCGAATTACGATGGCGGTGGGAATCGCTTTCGGACCCCAGCGGTCGCAAAGACCGTCCGCCACGGAACCGCCACAGGCAATCGTTACGATTGCCTGGCGGAGCGGTCAGCATGCTTAAAATGGTGGCGGAGCCTAGCAGGCTCCGTCTGCCGAATTACGATGCTGGCGGAAGCCAGCCATTCCGTGGCAGGTAAACCGCCATTGAAAGGCTGGCGGGGATTGGTTTTGGGGGCCCGTTGCAGGCTCCCTTTGTGTTGGGGGAGGTGTTTGTGCACTGGGGGGGTACCCATGGTACCCCCCTACATTTCAGTGCACTAAGTGGCAGGCACCATGTGGTGCCTGCCACATAGTGCAGTGAAATGCACAACATGCATTTTCAACATTGCGGCGGGTGCTGCTGTCAGCAGCAACCACCGCAATGTTAAAATGCAAGATGCGTGTGCCACGGAGGCAGTCACATCATAATTTGGTGTGCGGAACCGCCGCATGTATTGCGGATGGTCCCGGTTACCACCACGATGGCGGACGGACTCCAGGCCGTCCGCCATCGTATTCAGCCCCATAGTGTCCAGATAGACCATTCATGGTAAATGAATATTAAAACGAAACCTTGGATAGAACTTCCAAAGTACGTGTGATTTATTTCACTTTTCTTTAGAAATCTTTAAGAAACAGCATGTCCTAACATTCTTTTCATGTCATATGTCGGACAACACTTTTTTTTAAACACATGTCTTTGAACCTTTTTTTTCCCTTTTTAGACAACACCCTTTCGAATTTAATATACCCTTAGCTTTGTACACAGGCATGACTGGTCGCTCCGTTTATACTGTATATTTTGTATGTCAAATGTAAATGTGTTATAATGTGTTTCACTGTGTTGTTTCACTATTGAGTTTTTGTATGTTGCTTTGAATACCACACCAAAAGATTTTTCTATGTGTTTAAAAAAAATGTTGTCCGACATATAACATGAAAAGAATGTTAGGACATGCTGTTTCTTAAAGATTTCTAAAGAAAAGTGAAATAAATCACACGTACTTTGGAAGTTCCATCCAAGGTTTCGTTTTAATATTCATTTACCATGAATGGTCTATCTGGACAGTACGTTTTACTGTATGGCACTACTGTTCTCTCAACTTTTACGAGTATTTTGTAAGGTGTAATTAGCCGCTTTGTGCGGCACTCTAATACCGCTGGACCAAGTTGGCGCTATAGAAACCTCTTTAAATAAATAAATATCAACGAACACTGCACAAAGGGCAGGTCAGAAAGGACATACAGGGGGGGATGGGGAGCATTGTTTGTTTTCTGTGCCCAGGGCTGTCTTGCCTCAAATGGTAAACCAGTGCAGGAAAAATATATCCTCGTGATGCTTAAAAGGCACATTCTCTGTGGGAGACAGGTCGCCACCCTTGAGTGACTGCTTCTTGGGCCGGTGGAGACTGTATATGCTTTATTTCTCCAATAATTGGCATGAACACTGTAATGAGTGTAGACGGAAGTCTGAGCACAGTCACCTTTAGTACCCCTGTTATTCGGGTGACCTTAGCAAACATCTTTTTCGTATAAATCGTTGAGTGTTAAATTGAAGATGTCTACTATCCACAGACAAATAATAGCATCCACATCTCCCACTTCTTTTCTCTCTCTCATATTTTTTTGTAGGTCCTTCCTGGCAGGAATACACAAGGTTTTCCTCCAGGCCAATAAAGACTGTACCTGGCTGGTGTCACACAGGCATCAGCTCCCACTGTGCATTCTCTATGCAGGGCGAGTTTTGCTCAACCCACCACTCCCGGAAGAAGGAAATCACCATGATTCACTATGAATGTAAGTCGTGCAAAGTGAACATGAATGGCATAGAGTGAGCGCTCTAGGCATGGAGCAGCAAGGCGAAACTCAATATGTTTTATATGGCATAAGTAGTGTGCTTAAAACTATTTATACTGGAAAACTCCAATAGTGATGCTTAGTAGTATAAAATGCCTTTGAATGGCACATAAGGCTTTGGGTGGTGCAACAAGCCTAGGATTAGTATAGGTCGCCTGGATTGTAAAGATACCTGGAGGTAGATTTAATAACATTTTGCGCTGGATTGCCATCATAAAAGTGACACAAACCAGCTGAAAATGTTTTTTTTTGTTATTTACTTTCCAATGCAAAATTTGTTGTCTTAAAGTAACATAAAGCAGTGCCTAGCACTGGTTTGCGTTACTTTGCGCCAAGGGGGTATTTCGTGGGTGGTACCTGGTCATTCCCATGCAACCACCCATGGTTTTTGACGAAAAATTCCATCTATCAAAAATTTGAGACATGGTTTTGTCCACTGCGTTTGTTGTTTCAACATTTAATTTAAAAGCCTGCAGGCCTATTCCAGAAGTCCACCTTGGGACAGGTTAACTAGTTGGCTACCAACAATTGACTTAATCTTTCAGGGCTATCACAGCAGCAGGCAAGCCAATGGTGGCCCAACGTCCTGGGAGAACATGACGGGAATCCTTCTAACATGCCAAGTATATTGCCGTCCGTCTGCTGCTGCAGATCCAGAGAATCGCACTACCACCTCTGCGGAACCAAGGCTTCTCTCCAGTGAGTCCTGCCTGTGGGAATGCAAATATTACTGTAATAAGGACTAAAGCATATATTCAGTTATATGGCTCTAACCTAGCCATAGGGTGGTGGGGTCCATGTGTCTGTACACAGAAAAGAATGTTAATCGACAAAGACCCAGTAATTCACAAGGCAATTATGCTCAAGGCAGCCTTGTTGGAGTAAAATGATGCCAAATGGGCAGGAAAGAGAATTGGTGACATAAGCAGTAGTCTTGCACCTTTTTTAAATTCAAGAATGCTATATACTGCTGTGCAAATATACCATATGAGGGGGGAGAGAAGTGGAAGAGCAATCAAAGCTGGCATCCTGAGTAGAAACTACACAACCTTTAAAGGCCCATGTATCTCCTATTCCTCCTAGGTCGAAAGAGGGCAAAATCATGCTTTTATACTTTAGGCGATGTAGACGACTGCACATATTAAGTATTCATCACTTTATCTAGTATTTTGCTCAATTAGACTCTGCCAGGGTATATGGCTTTCTCTCTTTTTGAAGAAGCAGAAAAGCCATTTCAGGTATTTTTGTACCTGTAGTTTTATGGTGACCCACCTGGCTTGTCTTTCAGAGTTATTATTATTTGACCAGTTTATGGTAAATCCTGACAATTGCTCAAACGATTTGTTTTCATAAAGAGATCTAACGTGGATCAAAATATGCAGTAGTAACCCAACTGACCTACCAGGAGTGAGGAGAGTAAATGGGACACCAAGGGGGCATTACGTCTGAAAAATGGCCCTTCCGGTCTCTTGTAGTTTCTTCTGAAAAAATCAAATGTCTCTAATGGGTCTCATCTGAGGTTGCAGCCAGACTGGTGGGTCCCTCTGGACAAAAGGTTTATCTGTAGCAGACTGATATCTCTAGATAGGACAATCCTCCCAAAAAGAGAGTAACGCAGCCCCCTGCAGCCTCTGCTGAGCAAGGGGGCCCAGCCCTTCAAGGGCCCCCAACAATTCAGGAGAGCTCCATTCTACCCAAGGCCAATGAATGTGACATATGGGAGACTCAGGGCCCCCTCTACACATACTTCAGGGGCCCCCATAATTTTACGTTACGTCACTGTCTCCCGAATATAAATTGTACCAACTGTCAGAACTGAAACTTCAGCCTTAAATAAGTAATACTTTTAGGGAACAATATAAGGGTCACCCTGTAGTAATTAGATCTTTGTTAGTAGGAAAGCCTTACTTTTGGAGAAATGCAATATCAGGCAGTGTGGACAGGGAGAACAGAAATGGACAGTTATCGAGACTGGTCAAACTCGGTCAACCCTACGGAAGGGCTATTAACCTCGGTACCAGCAGAAAAAGAAGACTGTGAAGTAACCTTGCCCCACTTTGAAGGTCCCAGCCCCTTTCTCAGATATCCTTCTCATATTAGGATCCCTGTTCAATAAGACCTCACAATGAACCGATAATCACATTATCAGCAGGATGCCAGGCATGGCTTTGTAAGGCTTGCATGCCATTAAGTCTCAAAGATAGGCTGTATTGGTATGCTAGCAGCTGCCTGCCCTTCACCTCCTTGCCCAGAAAAACACAAAGGGACATTGGGAGGCCAGACACAAATACAGAATACAAACCCAGAGAGCTATTACCCATCTCCTTGCATTTAAAGGGAGAATGCCATGTTTTATAGCATCATTATTAGCGTAGACAGTACTTAATTTGTAAAATAATGAGTGCTGGTGCCTAAACCGCTGCTCAGAAGCCTGCGGCCAGTGCTATAAAAGGTCAGCGTGCTGAATACCAAGGCTTCGTAGTTTTTAATTCACCTTGTGCGCCTCTTTAATCCACTACCAGGCACTGCCTTCCCCTTTATCTCACTCTTGCCGGTCCCTGCTTTCTCCCTGTTTGACGGTTTTGCCGTCTTTCTCTTCCTTCTTCTTTTCCCTTTGTGTGTTTTTCCCTCTCTTGTTGTCATAAATGTCTGAGGAAGAAAAGTAAGTGCTGCTTCCCAAAAATAAGTGCCTGTGGGCACCACCGGCAACCCCTGACTCAAATTAGGCACTGAGCATAGAGTTATTTAATATGTCACTACCCTCCTCAGGCCACAGCATGCAAGCATTCAGTAATAATTGATTCTTGGGCCTCGACCACAAGCCATCTGTGGGTGAGCAGAAGTCGAGGAGTTTTATTCCATGGAATAACATGGAATTTCATTAAAATTACACCAGATTCCGTGGAAATCCACAAAAAGTTTAGAGTGGACATTTAGTACTATTAGTTCAAAATGCACCCTCGCATCCAAAAATGAATGAATGTATGCATTTTGCCTAAGAAATTAGTTCAGCTAAATACCACTCGGCACCCTTGCATACTCTGAAGAACTGCATATCGCTCGGCACCCATCCCTTACATACTCTGCAGTGACTTTTAGTCACTGCAGAGAATGTAAGGACACAGAGTGGTATATGCAGTGGTTTCTAAAATTAAGAAACCACTGCATCATTTAAAAAAAAAAAAAATTTAAGTCCTCATACTATCTCCAATCTCTAATAACCGGCACCTTAGGTATTGTGGCTGCCGTATGTCAATCAGATTGGGCATTCTTCTTCTAGCAGATAAATTCTTGGGCTATTGCGTATTCCATTGCCTCTTGTGCCCACTGCTATAAGAAGATGTAATCATTGGACAGATCGGTTCAAAGAACAAGAGGATTTGATATAACAATATACAGTAAATCTTATCAGCCAGTCCCCCCTCGTTTCTTATCATCCCACCTGTCCATCCTCTCAAAGAAGGCCACTGAGTTCTTCCACACATGCCATAAAGGGGGTGTATTTTGGGTCCACAGTTTACACATCTCCCTTCTTGCAATCAAAATGAAATAGAACATCAGATTTCTCTGTTTTATAAGCAAGCTCGAGCCCCTCAAGTCTTGATGCCTAATCCCAAACATAATCAGGATAGTGCTTACCTCCACCTCAAAGCCCAACACCTCCGCTATGGTCTTACCCACAGCTGACCAAAATCCTTCCAACATCGGGCAGGTGGCAAACATGTGCACATCATCCGCATCATTGCTCCCACACCGCTTACATTTGGAATTACCATCTCCCCTTATTTTCGCCAATCTTTTCGGGGTCCAGTAGACTCTATACAGGGTGTAAAAATGGTTCTTCTTTAGTGCAGCAGATTTACCTACAGAGTATAATGTAGAAAGAGATACTTGCCACAACTCTTCCATTTCGACATCCGGCAAGTAACCATCCCAAACGGAGAAAGGTGCTTTCAGCTTCTCGCTGTCCACTGTGAGATGTTGATACCAAAGCGCTACCTCCTTTTTCCTTGGATGAGGGTCCTGGAGGTCTACCTCCATTTGATCAGATTTTGCTTTTGCCCAATCCTGAGTCCTCAACCACGAGTTTACTTGGATTATTTTAAATCTGGAAATTTCCCCTCCTGTCCTCTGGTTCCCGTACTCCCATGTCAAGCATAATTTTTAATTCCACCGGCAGAATGGCAGAATTTTAATTAATCAGTAATTCCGTGTTACAAGAGTAATGAGGAATTACCAAAATTCCTTCAATTCCGGCGATGGGATTGAAAATTCCGCCCAGGCCTAATGCCACCAGTTAATTTCAATGTGCCTGGTAACAAACAGGAGTTAGGAGAATACAGACAAATGATCTGTTTGAAATAATGAGGGGAACTGATGGAAATTGGCGCAGAATCTCCGATACGTCATGTTATTCCCCAAAACTTGTAATGCCTGTTATTTCTTTGTCCCTTATTCACTGTTACTAGTGGAGTCCAACTATTTCAAGGGGAAATATTAAGCATTATTATACGACACTCGCAACAGAGGTCTCAATGTTTAACATTGCCATGGACTCAGTTTGAGCTGCCTGCAGAACGCACTGGTGCAAGTAGACAGCAGCTAGTTCAAATCAGAAAGGTGAAAAAACGCAGGTGGCTGAGATAGAAATTTGTTTTTTGGGCTAGGTCCGTGCTGCTCAAATACCACATGCATACATACATATTTGGAGAGGTTCTCGAGACAAAATCCAACTTACTCAAGTAATAAAATTCAGGGGCCATGCTGATCCCGTCTTTGGTACCTTTGCTAAGACTACCAAGAGGTGCGGCCATTTTGTGGCAGGTGTGACGGTGGTTTCTAGTTAAAGGGTCTCAGAAGTAGGTTTGTAGCCATGAAAATATAGGCAGCGCCACAGTGAAGGGCTACAGATGAGTATGGAAAGACATGTGTGAAGTCATCTTTTCCTAGGTGACTGCACTGCGTGATCGAGTGGAACAGAAATATTCTAGGGCAGAGGTAGGGGCATCCCATTTCCAATGCAGTTCTGCAAACATTTGTAACAATATTCTCGGTCAGCAGAGAGACAGGAGCTGACCCCGGATGTCATGTGCGCCATGATTAATGACTCCATTTCCGGCAAGAGAACAATGGAGACTGCTCATTATGTATCTTGGTTTCTAGGAGTGCAGCGAGCCTAGATACAGGAGTGATGAACTGCTGTTTTGTTCAAGGGCTGGAGGTGTGCATGGTGTCACTGAATCCATCTTCAAATAATGGAAGCTCTGACTTGAAAATATCATAAAATATATAGTACGCGGAAGCCTTCTCACAGTTGTTGAAACTCCAGGACTTCGATTTATTATATTAGCTCAGTCCTGACGTCAGACGAAGCCAATTATAACTTATCTCATGACATCACAATGCTGTGGCGACTACAGCTGTATTGCATAGTGCTAAAATTGTGTTCCAAATGCCATTAACCATTTAAAACAAAATGTGTCTCTTTCCTATTAAGATTCTTTTTATCTGCAACCCTGTCCCACCGTTGGATGATTCCATTAGACATGCCTTTTCTTGGCAGTGGAAGCTGCCTCCTCACCTTGTCACCACACTTTAATATTTTAGAAAGAATGACGAGTTGAGGTGTCTTTTAAAGGTTTCCCAAACATGAAGATTTATAGAGCGCACATTCACTATTAGTGACGCCCTGTTGAAGCTGGGAGACTGGCATAAACAAGCAACCAAAATGCAACTCACAGACTTATCAAATTAGAATAGTGTGGTCTCTTTTAAAAACAGGTTTTTAAATGACAAATCAAAACGTTGTGGCTCCCATTTACAAACTCACTTATGCTCCTAAATCAGATTTACCAGCTCAAATTGCTGGATTTACAACTGTGAGCCAAAGGTGACCTTTGCTGTTATACATCTTTTTACTACCACATAATATTAACCCAGGATCATATAATATTATGCAGTAGTAAATGGCATGCAAGGCGCAGATTCGACATTTCAGTGCATGTATACCTGAAAGTTTGTGAATGTCCAAAAACACAGGAGTGTGTGGTCAGTCACAAACATATCTCAAATTCTTTTTTCACCCTGTAGATTAACTATTGTCAGCGTAGCAAGAATGGCATGAACTCTGGTGCAAGCAAGAGAAATGTCCCCTTTGACTGCTGTTGGGGTAATACAATAAAGCACTCAGATTTCCCCTCAGGGCTCTGGGATCTGGTGCCACAGCACCTGCTGCACCAGAGGTAGCTTTCTATGTTCCTGGTGCTTGGATAAATCCATTTCTTGGATGGAAAAGGTAACAAAACACTCAGTCAATGTAGGGGTCCTGGGGAACTCATTTCAGTACAGACACTTTATCCAAAACTCCATAGGGAAATGAGCAAATGGTATACCCTTTTAACTCTCTCTGCAACTCTGTACTCTACTAATAAATATATTGATTAGCAGCAGAGAGGCTTGTCTGTGCCTGTAGGTAAATGTACTGACTGGTGAAAGTGAACATATAAGTTAGTCTATTCCTGCAGTCACCAGTGTAAACTTCTGACATCACTACACTACTGGTGTAGGGAATATACCAGGGAATAGACTGTCACCTGGCCGGAGACAGGAGCAGTGCTCTACATATTGACCTACCACTGACAGCAAAGGCATGGCACACTGACCTCACTTCACTATGCACAGAGAGCACCGCTGTCTTTCACCTTTCACTGATAGCAGAGCTACTCCTTCCCTGCTGCAGTCAGCACAGCTATTGTTCATTCGCCAATGACAGCTCAGCTAACACTCAACTTTTGCAGATCAATCCCCCACTGTGCTGTGAACGAATGCAAAAAAGTAAACTTGTATAGTCCTGTTTTACCCAAAGGCCTCTTGGCACTGCAAGCATTCCTGCCAGAGATTGACCAGAGCCTAATCGAAGCGTAACTGATAGAGTGAAAAACCAGGCCTCGATATGATTCTTCAAAATAATATGACTTTCTAGTGACTTAATAGCTGTGGAAGTTTTTTCTAATGCACAATGTTGAGTGAAAAGTAACTTTGAATATTAATGATATTTGTGATGAATTCTAGTTGTAAATGCTGAAATAATAGCATTGCAAATAAAACGATTTTGATATGTCATTTGGAAGTGTGTTTAATAATGTGATTTAGCTGTGCCACATTTTTATAAAGCCACCATTTTTAGGTCTCGCCTATGCAGCGCGCATGCGCTGCATAGGAGAGACCTTTAGCGATCGGCACAGCTTTGGGGGCAAAAACGTGCACGCGTTGCATTGCTTGCAATGGCAACGCGTGCACGTCTGGCGATTCCCTTGCGGGAGCGCGCGGCGCCATATGGTCGCAATCATCGCGCCTTGCTGCACGCTCCCGCAAGGGAATCGCGCAGGCCCCCCTCCTGCCGCGCGAGGCGCGCGCTTGTTTTTTTTTTTTACCACAGCCGGTGGCACAGAGTGGTTGTCCAGTTTACCACCGCAACCACTTTGACAAACGGAGTGCTAACCCGGGCAAACTGCACCAAATTTGGACATAACATTCCAGCATACCAGATTTCTGGTGGGCTTTTAGCCAAGGCAGTAAAGGGTAGGAAATTGAACGATGCACACCTTCCAATTCCAGTTGCGTCCATGAAATGCGGGTCACGTTTCAGAAGTTGGAGACCATTCTACTACAAAAAAGGTAACGCGTTACTCAGTGAGCCAGCAGAGATCACAGCCGTGAAAGTACATGAATAAAACAAGCGCTTTATTTCAGAAGTTACATTTTGAGTCTCTCTGTGTTCATGAGAGCAACGGTAGACCTTCCACCCTCGGCTACAACCGATCTCCACTTCTGCAGAGCATGGTGGAGAGAAGGGAGTGTATGGGACGGTACTGTGTTACGCTCATTGCCAAAAGACTGCGGTGTTGGTAGCTGGTGGGAACGCTCCTTTTGGCCCTCTAAATGTGTACCTGTCCTGACTTATCTTGCAGTGTCTAAAGTCTGGAAATCAAACTTGACACTGACTTTAATTAAAATCATGCAACAAGGCATATCCTCTTTACCTAGTCTCCAGCCTGGCTTCTCCCCTTCTTAAGCATCTGTATTGGCTGCAATTTAAACAATGATCTCTTTTAACGTCCTGTGTCTAGATCATCACTTGCTCTGGGGTCTGCCTGACCAGTTGCATTCTTATGGAACTCTTCGTTGTTCTTTTTCCATGCATTTGAATGTCTTTTGCTTTCTCAAGACCAGGACTGGGGTAACTCTTTTAGGGTCCTGGCCCCTTCGCTTTGGAATTCCTTGCCCATGGATATTATTTTGCCTCTCAATAAAAACATGTAAAACCTCACTATCTTTGTAGTTCAGCTGTCTGCTTCGGTCCTCCTTCCCAGCGCTAAGAGATCCCATTGCTGAACTTTGTGTATATAAATCATTTCTAACCTCACATCATGTTTGTTGTTGAAGAAGCTATTGGTGCCCTTGATGCTCAAGAAAGATACTCAAATTCTCCAAGTGGAGGGGCTTGGAAGCCTGCCCATTGCTTGCTATTGGTTGGATTTTTAGTCACTCATTTGTCTGCTTCTTATGCATGTCCCAGCGTGTCAGTCTTGTATTTGTCCCTCCTGTGGTGCATTCCTGCTTTACCTTCTCTTTGATTGGCTGCAATCTCTGCTTTCACTGCTTGTATTTCAACAACTATTTTTCTTCTTCTATTGAGTACTTCATGAGTGTTGTCAAGCTGTCTCCCTCGTGTACTTCTCTCCCTGTGCACTCTGTGTTGCTCTCTGTCGCCATAGTGCTTCTCCCCGCCCCTCCATGTTGTTTTCGCCCCACCTGCGTCCTTCTTCTCCCCCTTTATTGTTCAGCTCCCCACCCACACACTCGTATTGCTTTACCTCAATACCCATGTTATTTTTCTACCTCTCCCACCCTCCTAGTGTTGCATTGGTGTTGGCCCCTCCCTCCCTGTATTGCTTTGGTGCCCTCCCCCCACCCCACCCTCCATCACATTGCTTAGGCACCCCCTTGTGTTGCTTCTGTGTTTCCCTTCCTCCTCTGTGTTGCTTCTGCCACACCCTCCCCCAACACTATTTCCACAGCATCGCTCAGCGCCACCACAGCATCGCTCAGCGCCACCACAGCATCGCTCAGCGCCACCACAGCATCGCTCAGCGCCACCACAGCATCGCTCAGCGCCACCACAGCATCACTCAGCGCCACCACAGCATCACCACAGCATCACCACAGCATCACCACAGCATCACTCAGTGCCACAACAATATCACTCAGCGCCGCCACAGCGTCACTCAGCGTCGCCACAGCGTCACTCAGCGCCGCCACAGCGTCACTCAGCACCGCCACAGCGTCACTCAGCGCCGCCACAGCGTCACTCAGCGCCACTCAGCATCGCTCAGCGCCACCACAGCATCCCTCAGGGCCACCACACCATCACTCAGGGCCACCACAGCATCACTCAGGGCCACCACAGCATCACTCAGCGCCACCACAGCATCACTCAGCACCACCACAGCATCACTCAGCACCACCACAGCATCACTCAGCACCACAGCAGTATCACTCAGCAAGACCTGAGTATCATTCAGCATCACCTCAGCATCGTCTCCGCAACAGTCACCACCACCACCACTACCACCTCAGCATCACTCAGCACCACCTCAGCCTGCTCTCGGAATCTGACATCTGTTGATTCTCCCCTAGCGTCTGGCCGCTGCTAGTGTTATAATACAGGTACTAGTTCCCAACCTTCACCCTCCGATTGTTTATGCCCCCTAAAAAAAAAAGCTTTAACAAACAACCATTGCAATAGGCAGAAACAAGTTGCCAGCATTGCAAGAACAAAAGAAAACTGAGGACATTTTTTATTGTAAATACTTTTTTTAATATGGTCGTTCAGTTTTACATAATGCCTTCTTGGTCATATATAAAGTAACAAAAATGCTTCTGACACTTTTTTATTATAACTTTTCAGCATGCTGCCCAGCAGCCACGCTTCTCTACAGCACAGCTTGAAGACATTGGCAAAATCAATAGCTCTGGCTAAACACTTATAAGGCCCCAAAGGCGAGACCTATTGGCTATGCCAATGCTTGTTATTAATATGGTTGCTGTTCTGACGATCTGTTCATCTTGCTCCTGCTCATCCCCCCTCTCAATCAATGTCCCCTGGCTTGTTTTCTCTCCACACAGTTTTCACAGAGCACAAGGTACTGTCATGTAACTGGTTACTTTCCCTAGAGTGCATGCATTGTGAATGAAACTTTCTTCATTAATTAAATGTTGCAATCTCAAGGATATTTCCGCAGCAGTTCTGATGTGCTGATGTGAGCCTGGGAGATTACACTAGTGTATGGGTTATTGTTTGAACATTTTTTCACATTGTGCAGTTCTCTCCTGACAGAAACAGCCCAGAAGCTGCTGGAGCCTTTTCTTAAAAGTGGGTTCGTGTTATGTACTTTATTATGATGATTTTAATTCTAATGTGATATCACTAGCCATGCTGTGCTGAATAAGCAGTTTTCTCTTACTACCTTTTCATTAAATGTGTATACAAACCCCTGTTTTTGGAGGTGTGCCAGAGACTTTCCCGTTTCCACTAGAGATGTCTGTTTTCCTTATGAATCTGATAGTTATATTCTAAGAGACTTTTCCTGTTCCTCCAGGGACTCTGTCCAATTATTTTAACAATAATTGGACTTTGGCCTCTCTGCAGGATCACCCCAAACCTATTTATTCTGAATCCACTTATGTTGGACTTAGTACTCTGTGTACTTTACCACTGCTAACCAATGCTAAAGTGCTTGTGCTCACTCCCTAAACATGGTAAAATTTGCTTACACCTGATATTTAATTTTCTTATGCGTCCCTAGTAAAATGGTATGCCTTATACCTGGAGCCTGTAAATTAAATGCTACTAGTGGATCTGAAGCACTTATTGTTCCACCCACTTAAGTAGTCCCTTAAATCATGTCCCACGTCTGCCATTGCAGCCAGAATGTAGTTTTAAACTGCCAAATCAACTTGGCAAAATAAACCCCTTGCCAATCATTAAACTCCCTTTTTATTACATATAGGTCACCTCTAAGGCAGGTCCTAGGTAGCCCAAAGGGCAGAGTGCATTGTAATTAAAAGGTTGGACATGTACTCCTAAGTTTTATATGTCCTGGTAGTGAAAAACTCTTACTTTTTCTTTTTACTACTGTGAGACCTACCTCTCCCATAGGATAACATTGGGTTGCCTTATTACATTTAGTGCTAATGTTTGATTGGGAACAGGTGAACATTTCATGTTTGGTGCCTGAGAAATTGTAATTTAAAACTGTCTTTAATGGTAAAGTCGGACTTTAAGCTACAATTTTAAAAATGGCACTTTTAGAAAGTTGATGTTTTCCTGCCCTACGTATTTGGTGCCTGCAGTCTGTTCCTGGTCACATGACTGGATGTAGTTGGCAGTTGGACTTTGCTTATTCCTCCCAGACAGCGACACAATAGAGGGATTAGATGTGGACCATCACTGGCAGGATGGTGGGTGGAGCTGGGCACAGTCCTACTTGCAACTGGACCACCAGAAGGATTCTTAGAGGACTGCCTGCTGCTATGGCCTGCTTGTACTTTAGAAGACTAATTTGCTGCATCTAGAAGGACAGTTTTGCTACCTGGAGCATGTGTTGAACCCTCGGAGGCTTGCCCTGCTGCTTGAGCCCTGTTATACTGCTTGAACCTAGGACTACCAGAGTGACTCCAAGGGCTAGTTGACTGGCCTCCTGATCAGAGCCTCAGGGACAGAAAAGGCTCCAACCATCTTGAACCCGCATCTGGACCCAGCCTTTGTGAGTTCTAACCCCCCCAAGTGGTGCCCCTTCAGTCCTACACCCTTGGTGGTGGTATTAAAGGTACTCAGATAGCTACATTCCAAAACTTGGGACTAAAAAAACGTTGGCTAAAAACTGCTCTTACAACAGAGAGGACACGGGGACAAACCTGCTTGTCTCTCTGCCCAAGATGCATCTCTAGTCAGACTAACTTTGGGGCAGCTCCCGCTATGTTCTTCTCGGTAAACAGTCTAAATATCAAGTTTTTTATGTCGACTTGCACTAATATCGAGTGCAGAATATCGTGATACAAAAATATTGACTGTCAGAATATCGTGGTCAAGAATATCGAGTCTAAGGTAAGTAATATCGCTTTTAACAATATCGAAGTCATTAATATCGTTTTAAAAAATATCAGTCATTAATATCGTTTGCAAAATTATAGTTGTTAAAAATATCTTTTTTTAGTAAGTGTTATGTATTTTAGTATGTAGTTTAAATGTATGTGTTCTATTTTTTTGTCAAAGTATTGCATTTGTTTTTTAATATATGTGTTACATTTTTAGAAGTTACTAATTTTATTTTAATTAAATTTTGCGTTTTAATTCCGTAGCGGGTTGTGGGTTTATAGGGGAATAGGGTGGAAAGTAATTTAATTATAATTAATTTATTAATAGTTTTATTAATTAATATTTATGAATTTAATATTTAATATTGTTAATTGTGGGAATTAATTTATTATTAATTAATTATTAATTGGTTGTTAATTATTAATAAATAATTGGTAATTATGTTAATTGTGTCATTTTTTTTAGGAGCGGGTTGTGGGTTGATAGGGGAGTAGGGTGGGAAGTAATTTAATTATAATTAATTAATAGATTTTTTTAATGAATTTATATTTATGTATTTAATATTTTATATTGTTAATTGTGGTAATTAATTTATGCGTGGTGAGTTGATAGGGGAGTAGGGTGGGAAGTAATTTAATTTTAATACATTTTTTAATATTTATAATATAATATGTATTTAATGTTATTTTATAGTGTTAATTGTGTGAACTAATTTATTATTAATTGTTTTTATTTTGCTTGTTAGTTGTTATTAAATAATTAATTAATTGTTAATAAATTATGTTAATTGTGTCATGTTTTACGACTGGTGGTGTCATTTATAGGGGAATATGGTGGGAGGTAAAATATTTATAACTAATTAATTATTTGTTAATTAATGCTAATTAATTAATTAAATATTAAATATGCTAATTGTGGAATAATTTTGATGTGTGAGTTGTGGCGTTTATAGTTGTAAATGTTGGGAAGAATTTTTTTAAAATGAATTAATGATTTGTTGTTAATTGTTATTAATTTATTAATGTAAAATTAGTTATGGAAACTGTGTAAATATTTTTAGGTGTGTGTTTTTGTGTTTATTGGGGTAGAGGGTTGAAAGTAATATACTTTAAATAAATTAATCATTAGTTGATCATTAATATTCATTTTTTTTTTTTTTTTTTTGTCCTCATTCGCCTTTATCCACCTTAAACCGACCGCCTGTTCGTAGCCTTACTTGACGACCTGGGATGACTTAGGCATTCTACGATGGCAACTCTCAATGCCTACAGCCTGTAAGGGTACGTTATCAGACCGGAAGGTTGTTTCCCCGCAGAGGAAAAAAAGTAGGATTCACTCGACTAGGTCCTTCAGAACCTGATGGACACTATCGATAGCCTAAAAAGGCTTAAGATGGTCCAGAGAGTATCCAAAAGGCATAATCATAGGACCTCAAAAGAAAAAAAAAAAAAGAAAACAAATAAAAATCATTTCCATTGGAGCAACAAATCCCAATATGCAGTTTTTTTCCTGCTGCAAGCTCTAGAGAGGTCCATCTTGGATACTTCATACAGTGAGGTCAGCCAATCTGAATGTTTGGGGGGCTGGATCTATCCAATGTTTGCAAATTTGCCTCCTAGCCAATAATATTGAATAAAATAGAAGAGATCTTGCTGGTCCTACGATATGACTATTGAGGCCAAAAATTATCAAAGTCAGATCCATATAGATTGGTGCTTTTAAGATACTCTCGAGTGTCTTCCGCACTTCTTCCCAGAAAGGAGCGATGGAGGGGCAGTCCTTAAACATATGTATATCCGATGCTTCAGCCAGCCCACACCTATTGCATGTAGGTTGGGTCACTTTCAAAAATTTATATAGTCTAAGAGGGGATAGGTATGCCCTATGGGCAATATTCATTTATTAACCCCTTCGCTGCTAGGCCTTTTCCCCCCCTGTGCTAAGCCTTTTTTTGGCTATTTGGGGTAGTTCGCGCTTCGGCCCCTGTAACTTTTTGACCACATAAGGTATCCACGCCAAATTTGCGTCCTTTTTTTCCAACATCATGGGGATTCTAAAGGTACCCAGGTTTTGTGGATTCCCCTGGAGGGGACCCAGAAATTAGCCCAAATACAGCTAAATTTTGGTTTTTTTGGGAAAATGCGAAAAAAGGGCTACAGATGAAAGCGTCTGTTTTTTCCCCTGCAAATGGTATCAAAAAAGGGGTTGTGGTGCTGAAATCACCATCTTCCCAGCTTTCAGGGACAAGCAGACTTTTGTCAGAAAACCAAAATGTTTTACACAGTTTTGGCATTTTTCTGGGACATTGCCTATTTTTGCTATTTTTTGTGCTTTCAACCTCCTTCCAGTTAATGGTAGAAATGGGTATGAAAGCAATAATGGATCCTGAAAAGCTATACATTTTGGAAAAGTAGACAAAGTTCTGAATTCAGCAAGGGGTCATTTGTGTAGATCCTTCAAGGTTTCTTTATAGAAACTAACAGTTAAATATAGGACAAATTGAAAATTAGTTGAAAAAACAGCCTTTTGTGTCAACGTTTTCACCTGTAACTTCTTCAAATTATGACAGCTCTTTGAAAGCAATATACCGTTACATCCGCTGGACCTTACTGGTTGTGGGGATTTATAGGACTTGTAGGTTCACCAAGAACCCGACGAACCCAGAGCCATAAACTGAGCAGCAACTTGCAATGGTTTTTTATTATGTACCGGGTATATAGCAATTATTCTGGGAAAATGTATACATGGAAAAATCGGTATGAAAGACACCTATGTATTTCTGAAATGGAAACAAAATATAGAGTTTAGAAACAGTAGATATTTGCACATTTCCGAAATTGGGAATACTCATACTAGCATGAGAATTATCGATCATTTTTCAAAATTACTTCTTTTTTACACATTGTCTTTCATTTGGAAGGCAGAAATGCATCGAAAGTCAATAGGTAATAACAGTTGCTTTACAAATCTGAATTACCGTAAGTCTCCCGATAAAAATGGTACCTCACTTGTGTGGGTAGGCATAGTGCCCACGACAGGAAACGGCTCACAACGCAACGTGAACACAACACATTTTTACAATGAAAAATGACCCTTTTTTTGCAAAGTGCCTAGCTGTAGATATTGAACCCTAGCTCTGCCGGCACCTAGGGAAACCTAGCCAACCTATACATTTTTGAAAACTAGACACCCAGGGGAATCGAGGATGGGGTGACTTGACTGGCTCACACCAGGTCATGTTACCCAGAATCCCTTGCAAACCAAAAAAATTGTAAAACAAACCACATTTTCCTCACATTTCTGTGGTGGAAAGTTATGGAATCTGCGTGGATCCCCAAATTTCCAACCACCCAGCATTCCCCAAAGTCTTCCGAGAAAAATGGTACCTCACTTGTGTGGGTAGGCCTAGTGGCCGCAACAGGAAATCGCACAAAACGCAACGTGGACACACCACAATTTAACAGTGAAAAATGACCCTTTTTTGGCAAAGTACCTAGCTGTAGTTTTTGAACCCTAGCTCTGCCGGCACCTAGGGAAACCTAGCAAACCTATACATTTTTGAAAACTAGACACCCAGGGGAATCCAGGATGGGGTGAGTTGACTGCCTCTCACCAGGTTCTGTTACCCAGCATCCCTTGCAAACCTAAACAATTGTCAAAAAAACCACATTTTCCTCGCATTTCTGTGGTGGAAAGGTCTGGAATCTGCGTGGATCCACAAATTTTCACCCACCCCGCGTTCCCCAAAGTCTTCCGAGAGAAAACGGTACCTCACTTGTGTGGGTAGGCCTAGTGCCCGCGACAGGAAACGGCGCAAAACGCAACGTGGACACACCACAATTTTACAGTGAAAAATGACCCTTTTTTGGCAAAGTGCCTAGCTGTAGTTTTTGAACCCTAGCTCTTCCGGCACCTAGGGAAACCTAGCAAACCTATACATTTCTGAAAACTAGACACCCAGGGGAATCAAGGATGGGGTGACGTGACTGCCTCTCACCAGGTTCTGTTACCCAGAATCCCTTGCAAACCTAAAAAATTGTAAAAAAAAACAAATTTTCCTCACATTTCTGTAGTGGAAGTTCTGGAATCTGCGTGGATCCACAAATTTCTACCCACCCTGCGTTCCCCAAAGTTTTCCGAGAAAAATGGTACCTCACTTGTGTGGGTAGGCCTGGTTCCCGTGACAGGAAACGGCGCAAAACGCAACGTGGACACACCACAATTTCACAGTGAAAAATGACCCTTTTTTGGCAAAGTGCCTAGCTGTAGTTTTTGAACCCTAGCTCTTCCGGCACCTAGGGAAACCTAGCAAACCTATACATTTCTGAAAACTAGACACCCAGGGGAATCCAGGATGGGGTGACGTGACTGCCTCTCACCAGGTTCTGTTACCCAGAATCCCTTGCAAACCTAAAAAATTGTAAAAAAAAACAAATTTTCCTCACATTTCTGTGGTGAAAAGTTCTGGAATCTGCGTGGATCCACAAATTTACACTCACCCCGCATTTCCCAAAGTCTTCCGAGAAAAATGGTACCTCACTTGCGTGGGTGGGTCAAGGACCCGTGACAGGCAAGGGCCCAAAACCTATTGAGGCGACAACAAAATTACCTATCACAAACCAACCTGGTTTTGCAAGGGGGGTCCCATGAGTTTTTGGCCCCGGGCTCGGCGACCATCTAGGGAAACCTACCAAACCCACACATTTCTGGAAACTAGACACCCGGGGGAGTCAAGCGAGGTATGGCTTGCGTGGGTCCCCTAACGTTTTCCTACCCACAATCCCCTACAAACCTCAAATTTAGCTGAAAAAATCACTTTTTTCTGAAATTTCTGTGTGGGAAAGTTCTGGAATCTACGTGGATCCACAAATTTCCTCCCACCCAGCGTTCCCCGTGGTCTCCCGATAAAAATGATACCTCACTCGCGTGGGTGGGTCAAGTACCCACGACAGGCAAGGGCCCAAAACCTATTGAAGCGACATCAAAATTACCTATCACAAAACAACCTGCTTTTGCAAGGAGGCTCCCATGAGTTTTTGGCCCCGGGCTCGGCGGCCATCTAGGGAAACCTACCAAACCAACACATTTCTGAAAACTAGACACCCGAGGGAGTCCAGCGAGGTATGGCTTGCGTGGGTCCCCTAAGGTTTTCCTACCCACAATCCCCTGCAAACCTCAAATTTAGCTGAAAAAATCACTTTTTTCTGAAATTTCTGTGTGGGAAAGTTCTGGAATCTACGTGGATCCACAAATTTCCTCCCACCCAGCCTTCCCCGTGGTCTCCCGATAAAAATTATACCTCACTCGCGTGGGTGGGTCAAGTACCCACGACAGGCAAGGGCCCAAAACCTATTGAAGCGACATCAAAATTACCTATCACAAAACAACCTGCTTTTGCAAGGAGGCTCCCATGAGTTTTTGGCCCCGGGCTCGGCGGCCATCTAGGGAAACCTACCAAACCAACACATTTCTGAAAACTAGACACCCGAGGGAGTCCAGCGAGGTATGGCTTGTGTGGGTCCCCTAAGGTTTTCCTACCCACAATCCCCTGCAAACCTCAAATTTAGCTGAAAAAATCACTTTTTTCTCAAATTTCTGTGTGGGAAAGTTCTAGAATCTACGTGGATCCACAAATTTCCTCACACCCAGCGTTCCCCCAGGTCTCCCGATAAAAATGATACCTCACTCGCGTGGGTGGGTCAAGTACCCACGACAGGCAAGGGCCCAAAACCTATTGAGGCGACATCAAAATGACCTATCACAAAACAACCTGGTTTTGCAAGGGGTGTCCCATGAGTTTTTGGCCCCGGGCTCGGCGGCCATCTAGGGAAACCTACTAAACCCACACATTTCTGAAAACTAGACACCTGGGGGGATCCAGCGAGGTATGGCGTGCGTGTGTCCCGTTACGTTTTCCTACCCAGAATCCCCTGCAAACCTCAAATTTAGCTGAAAAAATCACTTTTTTCTCAAATTTCTGTGTGGGAAAGTTCTGGAATCTACGTGGATCCACAAATTTCCTACCACCCAGTGTTTGCCCAGGACTCCCTATAAAAATGGTACCTTACTCACGTGGGTGGGTCAAGTACCCGCGACAGGCAAGGGCCCAAAACGTATTGAGGAGACATCAAAATTACCTATCACAAAATAACCTGGATTTGCAAGGGGGGTCACCTGGGTTTTTGGCCCCGGGCTCGGCGGCCATCTAGGGAAACCTACCAAACCCACACATTTCTGAAAACTAGACACCTGGGGGAGTCCAGCGAGGTATGGCTTGCGTGGGTCCCCTAACGTTTTCCTACCCAGAATCCCCTGCAAACCTCAAATTTGGCTGAAAAAATCACTTTTTTCTCAAATTTCTGTGTGGGAAAATTCTGGAATCTACGTGGATCCACAAATTTCCTACCACTCAGTGTTTGCCCAGGTCTCCCGATAAAAATGGTACCTTACTCACGTGGGTGGGTCAAGTACCCGCGACAGGCAAGGGCCCAAAACTTATTGAGGAGACATCAAAATGAACTATCACAAAACAACCTGGATTTGCAAGGGGGATCACCTGGGTTTTTGGCCCCGGGCTCGGCGGCCATCTTGGGAAACTTCCAAACCCAAACATTTCTGAAAAGGAGACACCCGGGGGAGTCCAGCGAGGTATGGGTTGCATGGGTCCCACAAAATTGTCCTACACAAAATCCCCTGCAAACCTCAAATTTAGCTGAAAAAATCAATTTTTTCTCAAATTTCTGTGTGGGAAAGTTCTGGAATCTCCGTGGATCCACAAATTTCCTTCCACCCAGCATCCCCCCCGGTCTCCCGAGAAAAATGGTACCTCACTTGTGTGGGTAGGCCTAGTGCACGCGACAGGAAACGGCGCAAAACGCAACGTGGACACATCACAATTTCACAGTGAAAAATGACCCTTTTTTGGCAAAGTGCCTAGCTGTAGTTTTTTAACCCTAGCTCTGCCGGCACCTAGGGAAACCTAGAAAACCTATATATTTTTGAAAACTAGACACCCAGGGAAATACAGGATGGGGTGACTTGACTGCCTCTGACCAGGTTCTGTTACCCAGAATCCCTTGCAAACCTAATAAATTGTCAAAAAAATACACATTTTCCTCACATTTCTGTGGTGCAAAGTTCTGGAATCTGCGTGGATCCACAAATTTCCACCCGCCCCGTGTTCCCCAACGTCTTCTGAGAAAAACGGTACCTCACTTGTGTGGGTAGGCCTAGTGCACGCGACAGGAAACGGCGCAAAACGCAACGTGGACACACCACAATTTCACAGTGAAAAATGACCCTTTTTTGCCAAAGTGCCTAGCTGTAGTTTTTTAACCCTAGCTCTTCCGGAACCTAGGGAAACCTAGCAAACCTATACATTTTTGAAAACTAGACACCCAGGGGAATCCAGGATGGGGTGACTTGACTGCCTCTCACCAGGTTCTGTTACCCAGAATCCCTTGCAAACCTAAAAAATTGTCCAAAAAAACCAAATTTTCCTCACATTTCTGTGGTGGAAAGTTCTGGAATCTGCGTGGATCCACAAATTTCCACCCACCCTGCGTTCCCCAAAGTCTTCCGAGAAAAACGGTACCTCACTTTTGTGGGTAGGCCTAGTGCCCGCGACAGGAAACGGCACAAAACGCAACGTGGACACACCACAATTTCACAGTGAAAAATGACCCTTTTTTGGCAAAGTGCCTAGCTGTAGTTTTTGAACCCTAGCTCTGCCGGCACCTAGGGAAACCTAGCAAACCTATATATTTTTAAAAACTAGACACCCAGGGGAATACAGGATGGGGTGGCTTGACTGCCTCTCACCAGGTTCTGTTACCCAGAATCCCTTGCAAACCTAACAAATTGTAAAAAAAAAACACATTTTCCTCACATTTCTGTGGTGAAAAGTTCTGGAATCTGCGTGGATCCACAAACTTCCACTCACCCCGCGTTTCCCAAAGTCTTACGAGAAAAATGGTACCTCACTTGCGTGGGTGGGTCAAGGACCCGTGACAGGCAAGGGCCCAAAACCTATTGAGGCGACATCAAAATTACCTATCACAAACCAACCTGGTTTTGCAAGGGGGGTCCCTTGAGTTTTTGGCCCTGGGCTCGGCGACCATCTATGGAAACCTACCAAACCCACACATTTCTGGAAACTAGACACCCGGGGGAGTCAAGCGAGGTATGGCTTGCGTGGGTCCCCTAACGTTTTCCTACCCACAATCCCTTGCAAACCTCAAATTTAGCTGAAAAAAATCACTTTTTTCTGAAATTTCTGTGTGGGAAAGTTCTGGAATCTACGTGGATCCACAAATTTCCTCACACCCAGCGTTCCCCGAGGTCTCCCGATAAAAATGATACCTCACTCGCGTGGGTGGGTCAAGTACCCTCGACAGGCAAGGGCCCAAAACCTATTGAGGCGACATCAAAATTACCTATCACAAAACAACCTGCTTTTGCAAGGCGGCTCCCATGAGTTTTTGGCCCCGGGCTCGGCGGCCATCTAGGGAAACCTACCAAACCAACACATTTCTGAAAACTAGACACCCGGGGGAGTCCAGCAAGGTATGGCTTGCGTGGGTCCCCTAACGTTTTCCTACCCACAATCCCCTGCAAACCTCAAATTTAGCTGAAAAAATCACTTTTTTCTCAAATTTCTGTGTGGGAAAGTTCTAAAATCTAAGTGGATCCACAAATTTCCTCACACCCAGCGTTCCCCCAGGTCTCCCGATAAAAATGATACCTCACTCGCGTGGGTGGGTCAAGTACCCGCGACAGGCAAGGGCCCAAAACCTATTGAGGCGACATCAAAATGACCTATCACAAAACAACCTGGTTTTGCAAGGGGTGTCCCATGAGTTTTTGGCCCCGGGCTCGGCGGCCATCTAGGGAAACCTACTAAACCCACACATTTCTGAAAACAAGACACCTGGGGGGATCCAGCGAGGTATGGCTTGCGTGTGTCCCGTTACGTTTTCCTACCCAGAATCCCCTGCAAACCTCAAATTTAGCTGAAAAAATCACTTTTTTCTCAAATTTCTGTGTGGGAAAGTTCTGGAATCTACGTGGATCCACAAATTTCCTACCACCCAGTGTTTGCCCAGGTCTCCCGATAAAAATGGTACCTTCCTCACGTGGGTGGGTCAAGTACCCGTGACAGGCAAGGGCCCAAAACGTATTGAGGAGACATCAAAATGACCTATCACAAAACAACCTGGATTTGCAAGGGGGATCACCTGGGTTTTGGCCCCGGGCTCGGCGGCCATCTTGGGAAACTTCCAAACCCAAACATTTCTGAAAAGGAGACACCCGGGGAGTCCAGCGAGGTATGGCTTGGCATGGGTCCCCCAACATTTTCCTACCCAAAATCCCTGCAAACCTCAAATTTAGCTCAAAAATCATTTTTTCTCAAATTTCTGTGTGGGAAAGTTCTGAATCTCCGTGGATCCACAAATTTCCTTCCACCCAGCATCCCCCGGTCTCCCGATAAAAATGATACCTCACTTGTGTGGGTAGGCAAAGTGGCTGAAACAGGATATGGCCCAAATCGTATTGTGGAGACTTCAAAATTACCTATAACAAAACTACCTGGTTTTGGGGGGGGGCACCTGGTTTTTTGGCCCTAGGCTCGCCGCCATCTAGGGAAACCTACCAAATCCACATGTTTCTGAAAACTAGACACCCTGGGGAGTCCAATGAGGTATGGCTTGCGTGGATCCCCCAGCTAAATTTGAGGTTAGCAGGGGATTCTGGGTAGGAAAACATTGGGGGACCCACGCAAGCCATACCTCGCTGGACTCCCCCAGGTGTCTAGTTTTCAGAAATGTTTGGGTTTGGTAGTCTCCCAAGATGGCCGCCGAGCCCGGGGGCAAAAACCCAGGTGACCACCCTTGCAAAACCAGGTTGTTTTGTGATAGGTCATTTTGATGACGCCTCAATAGGTTTTGGGCCCTTGCCTGTCACGGGTACTTGACCCACCCACTTGGGTGAGGTATAATTTTTATCGGGAGACCTGGGGGAACGCTGGGTGGGAGGAAATTTGTGGATCCATGTAGATTCCAGAACTTTCCCACACAGAAATTTGAGAAAAAAGTGATTTTTTCAGCTAAATTTGAGGTTTGCAGGGGATTGTGGGTTGGAAAACGTTAGGGGACCCACGCAAGCCATACCTCGCTGGACTCCCCCGGGTGTCTAGTTTTCAGAAATGTGTGGGTTTGGTAGGTTTCCCTAGATGGCCGCCGAACCCGGGGCCAAAAACTCATGGGACCCCCTTGCAAAACCAGGTTGTTTTGTGATAGGTAATTTTGATGTCGCCTCAATAGGATTTGGGCCCTTGCCTGTCGCGGGTACTTGACCCACCCACGTGGGTGAGGTATCATTTTTATCTGGAGACCTGGGGGAATGCTGGGTGTGAGGAAATTTGTGGATCCACTTAGATTCCAGAACTTTCCCACACAGAAATTTGAGAAAAAAGTGATTTTTTTCAGCTAAATTTGAGGTTTTCAGGGGATTGTGGGTTAGGAAAACGTTAGGGGACCCACGCAAGCCATACCTCGCTGGACTCCCCCGGGTGTCTAGTTTTCAGAAATGTGCGGGGATTGATAGGTTTCCCTAGATGGCCGCCGAGCCCGGGGCCAAAAACTCATGGGACCCCCCTTGCAAAACCAGGTTGTTTTGTGATAGGAAATTTTGATGTCGCCTCAATAGGTTTTGGGACCTTGCCTGTCGCGGGTACTTGACCCACCCACGTGTGTGAGGTATCATTTTTATCGGGAGACCTGGGGGAACGCTGGGTGGGAGGAAATTTGTGGATCCACGTAGATTCCAGAACTTTCCCACACAGAAATTTGAGAAGAAAGTGATTTTTTCAGCTAAATTTGAGGTTTGCAGGGGATTCTGGGTAGGAAAACGTTGGGGGACCCACGCAAGCCATACCTCGCTGGACTCCCCCGGGTGTCTAGTTTTCAGAAATGTGTGGGTTTGGTATGTTTCCCTAGATGGCCGCCGAGCCCAGGGCCAAAAACTCATGGGACCCCCCTTGCAAAACCAGGTTGTTTTGTGATAGGTAATTTAGATGTCGCCTCAATAGGTTTTGGGCCCTTGCCTGTCGTGGGCACTAGGCCTACCCACACAAGTGAGGTACCATTTTTCTCGGAAGGCTTTGGGGAACGCGGGGTGTGTGGAATTTTATGGATCCACGCAGATTCCACAACTTTCCACCACAGAAATGTGAGGAAAATGTTTTTTTTTTTAGACAAATGTTTAGGTTTGCACAGGATTCTGGGTAACAGAACCTGGTGAGAGCCAGTCAAGTCACCCCATCATGGATTCCCCTGGGTGTCTACTTTTCAAAAATGTATAGGCTTGCTAGGTTTCCCTAGGTGCCGGCAGAGCTAGGGTTCAAAATCTACAGCTAGGCACTTTGCAAAAAAAGGGTCCGTTTTCACTGTGAAAATGTGGTGTGTCCATGCTGCGTTTTGGGCCATTTCCTGTCGCGGCCACTAGGCCTACCCACGCAAGTGTGGTACCATTTTTCTCGGAAGACTTTGGGGAACGCGGGGTGGGTGGAATTTTGTGGACCCACGCAGATTCCAGAACTTTCCACCACAGAAATATGAGGAAAATGTGTTTTTTTGACACATTTTTAGGTTTGCAAGGGATTCTGGGTAACAGAACCTGGTGAGAGCCAGTCAAGTTACCCCATCCTGGATTCCCCTGGGTGTCTAGTTTTCGAAAATGTATAGGTTTGCTAGGTTTCCCTAGGTGCCGGCAGAGCTAAGGTTCAAAATCTACAGCTAGGCACTTTGCAAAAAAAGGGTCAGTTTTCACTGTGAAAATGTGGTGTGTTCTGTTGCGTTTTGGGCTGTTTCCTGTCGCAGGCACTAGGCGTACCCACGCAAGTCAGGTACCATTTTTCTCGGAAGACTTTGGAGAACGCGGGGTTGGTGGAATTTTGTGGATCCACGCAGATTCCAGAACTTTCCACCACAGACATGTGAGGAAAATGTGTTTTTTTGACAAATTTTTAGGTTTGCAAGGGATTCTGGGTAACAGAACCTGGTGAGAGCCAGTCAAGTCACCCCAACCTGGATTCCCCTGTGTCTAGTTTTCAAAAATGTACAGGTTTGCTAGGTTTCCCTATGTGCCGGCTGCGCTAGGGCCCAAAATCCACAGGTAGGCATATTGCTAAAAACAAATCTGTGCCTAGTCGGCTTTCTGCCGCCCTGAGGGGGGGGGATATCGGGGGTGGGGTTGCCCCGATATGCCCCCAAGGGGGACAGAAACACTGTGGCTATTTTTGTGGGGGGTGGGGGCATTGGAATGCCCATTCTGGGCAGCCCCCACCCCCACGCATAAAAAAATCCTGCGTAATCGTTGGCTTGTAGTGGTCTTTTTGCCCCCTCTGGGGGGGCAGATTGGGGCTACTGCCCCCATCTTCCCCCCAGGGGGGGCAGAAAGGCTCTACTTTTTGTGGGTAGGGGTGGGGGCATTGGATGCCCGTTTTGAGCAGCCCCCACCCTAATTAAAATTTGCCCAAAAAATCCCTGGCATCTAGTGGGCTTTTGCCCCCGGGGGCAGATTGGGGGCTACTGCCCCATCTACCTCCCAGGGGGGCAGGAAGGCTGTAATTTTGCGGGGGAGGGGGTGGGGCATGGGCATGCCCGTTTGGGCAGCCCCCACCCTAATTAAAGTTTGCCCCATAAAAATCCCTGGCGACTAGTGGGCTTTTGCCCCCCGGGGGTGTAGATTGGGGCTAATGCCCCCAGCTGCCCCCAGGGGGGCAGAAAGCTTACTAGACACCAGGGATGTGTTGAGCAAATTTTAATTAGGTGGGACTGCCCAAAACGGGCATGCCAATGCCCCCACCCTAATTCAAATTTGCCCCAAAAAATCCCTGGTGTCTAGTGGGGGTTTTGCCCCCCCAGGGGGAAGATTGGGGGCTACTGCCCCATCTGCCTCCCAGGGGGGCAGGAAGGCTGTAATTTTTGCGGGGGAGGGGTGGCGGCATGGGAATGCCCGTTTTGGGCAGCCCCACCCTAATTCAAATTTGCCCAAAAACAATCCCTGGTGACTAGAGGGCTTTTGCCCCCCGGGGTGTAGATTGGGGCTAATGCCCTCATCTGCCCCCCAGGGGGGCAGAAGCTTCTAGGCCAGGAGTTTTGGGCAAATTTTAATTGGGGTGGGGCTGCCCAAAACGGGCATGCCAATGCCCCACCCTAATTAAAAGTTGCCCAAAAAAATCCCTGGCGTCTAGTGGGCTTTTTGCCCCCCCCCGGGGGCAGATTGGGGGCTACTGCACACTTTCCCTACTGTTGCACTCATTGGAGTGGGAATAGTAAATTATTCCCTTCCGCTATCCAACACTTTCCCTACTGTTGCACAAGCTGGAGTGGGAATAGTAATTTTACCCCTACGCTATCCAACACTTTCCCTACTGTTGCACTTGCTGGAGTGGGAATAGTAATTTTTCTCCTTCGCTATCCAACACTTTCCCTACTGTTGCACTCATTGGAGTGGGAATAGTAAATTATTCCCCTCCGCTATCCAACACTTTCCCTACTGTTGCATTCGTTGGAGTGGGAATAGTAAATTATTCCCCTCCGCTATCCAACACTTTCCCTACTGTTGCACTCGCTGGAGTGGGAATAGTAATTTGTACCCCTATGCTATCCAACACTTTCCCTACTGTTGCACTCACTGGAGTGGGAATAGTAATTTTTACCCATCCGCTATCCAACACTTTCCCTACTGGTGCACTCCCTGGAGTGGGAATAGTAATTTTATCCTCTACGCTATCCAACACTTTCCCTACTGTTGCACTCATTGGAGTGGGAATAGTAATTTTTACCCCTCCACTATCCAACACTTTCCCTACTGAAGCATTAATTGGAGTGGGAATAGTAAATTATTCCCCTCCGCTATCCAACACATTCCCTACTGTTGCACTTGCTGGAGTGGGTATAGTTATTTTTACCCCTCCGTTATCCAACACTTTCCCTACTGTTGCACGCGCTGGAGTGGGAATAGTAAATTATTCCCCTCCACTATCCAACACTTTCCCTACTGTTGCACAAGCTGGAGTGGGAATAGTAATTTATTCACCTCCGCTATCCAACACTTTCTCTACTGTTGTACTCAATGTAGTGTAAAATGTAGTTTTAAAAAATAATAAATATTTTAATATTTTAATTTATAATATATCTATATCTATATTTTTATTTTTATGTTACAGGTGTATGTATATATATATATATATATATATATATAATTTTTAAAATATTTCTAACATTTTATAATTTATTAAAATAATTATTTCTTAATTATTATTAAGTAAATATATATATTACATTTTATATATGGTTGTTTAATTTATTTTTACATTACATTTATTACTTATAATTGTTAAAAAAATTAATAATTCTAAAGATTTTTTTAAGTTGTATGTATTATTTAATTTATTTTACATTATTTTTGATACATTTAAAAAAACAATATTTTGTACTTCGAACGATTTTTTTTTCTCGATATTTTAGTACTTACCATTATGAAGATAGGATGTCGATATTTTTGACATCGATATTTATATCCCGATATTTTGGGAACACGATATTCTGTCACTCGATATTTTGTCAATCATCCGTTCTTCTCCACGGCAGCAAATCCTGTCCAGCAGTCCTTCACTAAAGGAATATCTGGCCTCGTGGATTTCTCGTTGGCTGGAGATTTTCGACTTTCAAAAAAGAGACTTCATCCAAATGTGGAAATCTTCACCGCAACTTCGCCCAGTGGCTGTCCGACAACAATGCCTCCTCCTTGGCCACCGCCTGCAGTCTTGCCTCTCTGAGCTTTACCTTCTCAGACAACTTTTCACTGAAATTTCTTCTCATTCTGAAGGTAAGCGCCGACCAGGCCCAATCCACATTTTGTATCCGGCACATGCTCCATCACGGTTGGCCATATTTTCGGACTTTGACTCAATCTAGCATGACTAGATATCCGTGGTTGACGCTTTGATCTTTTAGGTGCTCATTTTTACCTTAAAATTTAAAGATTCATAACTTCTGTTCTACTGATTAGATTTTTGTTGTTTTGGTGTCAAATAATGTATTAAGATTTACTCTATTTTTCACACTTGATGTGAAATTTTTCTTGTGTTGTGTTTTCACTTTAATACTGTTTGTGTGCTGCATAAATACTTTACACATTGCCTCTAAATTAAGCCTGATTGCTTTTGTGACACGCTCCTACAGGGTTAAGCACAGGCTAATTTAGTGACTTTAGCGGTACAGCCTGACAGGAATTGTGGCTGTTGCTTGAGCAGGGGTAACACCCCACTCAACCATCAACCCAATTTCTCACAATAACTTTCCTTTTCTTCCAGAGACTCTGGGCCCCATTAGGATGGCGGGCAGACTTCAGTCCGCCAGCCACTCTAGCGGTGCTGGGACCAGCCGCCAGCGGTGCGGTGCAGCGGTCCCGCACCACCAATTAGGATGCGACCGCCACCCTGGCGGTCGCATCCCGCATCTTTAACATTGCGGCTGGTGCTGCTGTAAGCAGCACCCGCCGCAATGCCAAAGAGGCATGTTGTGCATTGCCATGCACAACGTGACAAGCACCGCGCGGTGCCTGCCACCTTGAGCATGCCCCAAGTGCAGCCCCCCACTCCCTCCGGGGGCCCGCAATGGGCCCCCAAAGCAATTCCCGCCAGCCGTTCCATGGCAGCATCGCCGCCATGGAAAGGCCAGAACCGCCAGGCATCATAATATGGATGGCGGTTCCTTCCAGGCACCGCCACCATGTTTTGCCCGAGTTCCGCCTGGCCGGCAATCGTGACGATTGCCGACCGGCGGAAAAGCGGCGGACGGACTTTCCGTCCGCTGTGGTACCCCCAGCCATGGTAATATGGCGGGGGTAAATTTTGTTGTGATGGCGGGCGGATCACCACCGCCAGCCGGCGGTGGCGATCCACCCGCCATCATAATCAACCCCTCTGTCCAGTTATATTTTGACCCTCAAAAATAATGGGGTTGCCATATGTCCCTCAGAACCTGGGGATGTAATGTTAAAGACTACAATGCGTTCTGTTGGGTATCACAATTTGTTTGCATGACAAATGTCCAAAAATGTCACACTTATGTACAAAGATCAATGTATGGTCTGAAAGAGTTGAACGAGTGTAGGCCCACAATCATTCTACTATTTTTGTCATACCTAACAGAACTCATTGTAGTCTTTAACATAGTTATATTTTGAGACATTTTAAATTTTCATCTAGGGATGCTCTCTGCTCCTCTTATGATTCTGCTGTTCATTGGAACTTTAAATAATTATGATCTCTTAGCTATGTACTCTGCATCTGAGCCTTAATGGCATGCATCTTAGATTTTTCTGTACTGCTGAAATTGATTTTTTATAGTAAAACCCCTTTAACTTTTCCATGATCTAGAACTCAGTTACTTATTTATTATCTACTAAACCAATGTTGTGTCTGATGCTAAGTAGAGTGTTCCATAACACTAGATCAAGGGTGTCGGAGCAGAATCTCTAAAAATTATATTTTGGGGTGTCTAAGAATTTAGTGGTTCAGGGTTCTGCTCCCACAAACAAATGCTAGAAGAGGATTGTTCTGTAAGAACACTTCCTCTTTTGTAGAGAGTTCCCCAAACGATTCTACCTAGGTTTTGCAGTCCTTTATTCCCAGTATGTCCGTCCTTGAGGTTATGGAACTTTGCCAAAATGTCTGGTGCTGGAGACTCCTGAGGAGTGAGTTGCTGAGTGTTTCTGAACTAGTTGGAGTGTAAGGATGTATAGGGTGAACTGATTTGTGTATGATGTATATATTTGTGATGCATGTTGTAGTATGTGTTTGAAGAATGGATTTCTGTTTCTGTTGTCAGTTGTTTGGATACGAGATAATGATTATAGGTTCAATTGTTCTATTGACTGGTTTGGTTTGGTTTGATATTCAGATTTGTCAACTCCAAAATCTCGAGATATATTTTTTTTACTGATCTGTATAAGGTGATGTGTAGGGCGAGGCACCACATACACAAAGACAGGGATTCTGAACTAAAAAGCTTTCTTTTCTAGGTTGTATATTCAATTTGGGCTAGTACAATTTGCTCTTGAGTGTACAGGAGCAAGTGCGCTCACTCGGGTGTATTGCCGCTGGATGGGAGTCTACCTAGTGTGAATTGTGGTTTAGACGACTTTCCGTTTTCCATTTTCCATTTTCCATTTTGAATTTATTCTTGCTTCTGAAGTTTCATGGTTTGTAAGTGATTTTTTTGCTTGATTTGCTGACTTTTACTTCCTATCTAGGGTAAACAGAGAAGGGTTTATTTGGTTTATTGGTTTAAAAGAGGATTTGCAGTTGTTTTCCTGTTCACAGAGAAGTTGTGTTGTGATTGGTTAGTTAGCTGGGGAGCCATGCTGGGTGGGATTGGTGAGAAGTCACCACAAGGCTGTGCTCTGATTGGTTGTTTGCTGAGGAAGCCACACTGTGGTAAGCTGACCTTTGACAGAGCCACACTGTGATTGGTTGTTGTTTGCTAGCCCATTTGTGGTGATTTTGAGGTGATTTATGAGTTTGTTTTAAGTACACAAAATGGGGAAAGTGTTGAAAAACCCTAATGTTTCAGTTGTGCCTGCTAAAGAGAGTCAGGTATTACCTGCAGATGGAACGCCTGCATTTGAAATGATGATGACATTGGGTTTCATACATGTACCTGGATCTCTAAATGGAATAAATATACGGCTTCTAAGAAAGAATTACAGTTTACTTTAGAGGGTACTTTTAATACTAAACAATTAGATTTTCTTTGACAGACTATATACGATATCAAGCCGATGTCCAGACTTACACAATTTGAGGGTCTAAACAAGTGGGATATAGTGGTGTCAAAGAAAGAGAGAAAGAAAATTACAAAACTTTGAAGGGCTCATTTAGACAGTGGCTTAGGAACACATAGGACAAACAGGAAAAATGCTGAAGGGAGGATAAGACTAGGGGGCATATTAGCAAGAACGGCGTTAAAATTATCGCCACTTTAGCGGCAGGAAACTGCCGCTAAAACGGCGATAATGGGCTTGATAATATGCCCTTGAGAATACCAATAGAAGCCCATGTTCTGCTGTGATTCTGGGCTTCTATTGGAATTCTCAAGGGAATATTATCAAGCCCATTATCGCCGATTTAGCGGCAGTTTCCTGCCGCTAAAGCGGCGATAATTTTAACGCCGTTCTTGCTAATATGCCCCTGAGGGTGTAAAGACTTTTTCTGCTATAGTAAAGGAAAATGATAAAGACCAGACAAACAAAAAGAGAAGCAAAATAATGATACTGATGAGACGGCTAATATTGTAAATTAGCTTTTGAATTCTAGACCTTCTCCATACACAACAAGACCAGGGGGGACAATGAGACTAACTAAGGACCTGATATGGGTATTGGGAGTGATCTTGTCACAGTACTACTAAAGTTGTACAGAGTGCACCAACAGAGACAGTGATGACTGTCATGCCTAGCAGAAGTCGAGATACACAGTCGGGTGTACAAATTCAAGCTGCATCTTCAGCAAGATAAAAAATGTGGACATAATTTTACAATAATTTGACACATGATAAAATTAGACAGATGGGTTTATTCACATTAAGAGTCCATATTAAAGATTTCATTGAGATTACAAGGGATTAGATTAATTTGCCAAAATGTCGAGAAATATGGAAGAAAGGAACAGCAAATAAAAAGAGAATGCCATAAGTGGGAGCTCCTAACTCTGATAGAAGATGAACAGTATGATGTTTTATTCTTGACCGAAACATGGTTGCATAATGACTCCAAGCCTCACTACTCTGACCATTTACTGCACAAGAGCCCTGGCTGGCAGCCACTTTCGCCAGAGCAGAGCCTTTCAAAATGCCTTCCTGGAGGTAAGGATTGACTTCAGCGTGTGCTTCTATGATGGCTGCTGATGGTTCTACAAAAAAACGATTGCCACTGTGCCAGCAATCTGTTATTTCTGCGCTTTTTGGTGCAGTGGTAAAAGGAAGGGTACTTCTCTATGCTCTTGCCCATAACCTGCATTAAGAGCATTTCTCTCTGTGACCTCCCTTTTGTAGTGGCAGCATTCTTATCTGAAGGGCTGGGATGTACACAGTGGAAATCTGTGATGTGGACCCAATGCAGTGCCTGTATGGAAATCCAGGGGCAGATTTATCATTCTTTCACGCAGTGCAATGCAGCAAGCCACCTTGCTGCACTGCATGCAAGGGAAAGAGCAGGAATGTGCTGTATTTTCAATTATATGGCTCATTACTGTCCTTTCCTAGTGCTGGTGCACTTTTGGCTGCTTAGCGCCATGCAGGCTCCCTTGCGTCATGGTGCAAGGGTGTCTGCGTTGTAGGCTGGATTGTTTTTGTGCAAGAAAGGAAACCTTCCTACACAAAAACAATCCTGAGAGGAGTATTTTTCTCTTTCTACATGTGCTGCAGAATGCAGCACATGTAGAAAGAGGAAAAAACGAGGAGAAATAAAGATTTTTCTCCTCGTTACACATCAGCTGGGGAGGCATAGCAGTTTGACACATTACCAGGTCTACCACTAATTCTTAATCTGGGAATGCACCAAAATCCATGGATGAATGAGTGAGAACACCCACGCTCCACCCATGGAAAGCCTCCCTGTCACGGAGTAAAGCAAATGCAAAAAGAACAATTGATGGACAGAATGCAGAACAATGTCATACATTCACCCCAGTGCAGAGATCTGGGCCTAAATCCATCGTTTTTTTGCTCACCATGCCATTCCAGTTTGGACCCAGCCATATGCAAGTCAGTCTTGACCCTGCGCCCAATGGGAACAATCCAGCCCGAACTGCCAGGCCAGGTCCTCCCTGGACTGGAAACAAGCATCCTAGGACCGGTTTCAGGCTTTCAGCCCTCATCAGCCAGGATAGCTTGACTCCAGCGGCATGGAGAGCACGGGACCCACGTCTGGGCATACCCATCCCACTCGGGGTGACAAATGCAAAAAGAACAATTGATGGACAGAATGCAGAACAATGTCATACATTCACCCCCGTGCAGAGATCTGGGCCTAAATCCATCGTTTTTTTGCTCACCATGCCATTCCAGTTTGGACCCAGCCATATACAAATCAGTCTTGACCCTGCGCCCAATGGGAACAGTCCAGCCCAAACTGGGGTGGCGTAGTGAGCAAAAGAACGATGAATTTAACCCAGATCTTTTGACTGGGGGAGAATGTTTGCATTGTCAGCATTCCGTCCATCATTTGTTTGCTGTAACACTTTTCGCCCTAAGTGGGATGGGTATACCCAGACGTGGGTCCCTTGCTCACTGTGCCACTGGATTCAAGCTAGCCTGGCTGAAGAAGGGTGACATACCCTGAAACCGGTCCCAGGATGCTTGTTTCCGGTCCAGGGAGGACCTGGCCTGGCAGTTCGATCTGGACTGTTCCCATGGGGCACAGGGTCAAGACTGATTTGCATATGGCTGGGTCCAAACTGGGGTGGCGTAGTGAGCAAAAGAACGATGGATTTAACCCAGATCTTTTGACTGGGGGAGAATGTTTGCATTGTCAGCATTCCGTCCATCATTTGTTTGCTGTAACACTTTTCGCCCTAAGTGGGATGGGTATACCCAGACGTGGGTCCCTTGCTCACTGTGCCACTGGATTCAAGCTAGCCTGGCTGAAGAAGGGTGACATACCCTGAAACCGGTCCCAGGATGCTTGTTTCCGGTCCAGGGAGGACTTGGCCTGGCAGTTCGATCTGGACTGTTCCCATGGGGCACAGGGTCAAGACTGATTTGCATATGGATGGGTCCAAACTGGGGTGGCGTAGTGAGCAAAAGAACGATGGATTTAACCCAGATCTTTTGACTGGGGGAGAATGTTTGCATTGTCAGCATTCCGTCCATCATTTGTTTGCTGTAACACTTTTCGCCCTAAGTGGGATGTGTATACACCCAGACGTGGGTCCCTTGCTCACTGTGCCACTGGGTTCAAGCTAGCCTGGCTGAAGAAGGGTGACATACCCTGAAACCGGTCCCAGGATGCTTGTTTACGGTCCAGGGAGGACCTGGCCTGGCAGTTCGGTCTGGACTGTTCCCATGGGGCACAGGGTCAAGACTGATTTGCATATAGCTGGGTCCAAACTGGGGTGGCGTAGTGAGCAAAAGAATGATGGATTTAACCCAGATCTTTTGACTGGGGGAGAATGTTTGCATTGTCAGCATTCCGTCCATCGTTTGTTTGCTGTAACACTTTTCGCCCTAAGTGGGATGGGTATACCCAGACGTGGCTCCCTTGCTCACTGTGCCACTGCATTCAAGCTAGCCTGGCTGAAGAAGGGTGACATACCCTGAAACCGGTCCCAGGATGCTTGTTTCCGGTCCAGGGAGGGCCTGGCCTGGCAGTTCGGTCTGGACTGTTTCCATGGGGCACAGGGTCAAGACTGATTTGCATATGGCTGGGTCCAAACTAGGGTGGCGTAGTGAGCAAAAGAACAATGGATTTAACCCAGATCTTTTGACTGGGGGAGAATGTTTGCATTGTCAGCATTCCGTCCATCATTTGTTTGCTGTAACACTTTTCGCCCTAAGTGGGATGGGTATTCCCAGATGTGGGTCCCTTGCTCACTGTGCCACTGGATTCAAGCTAGCCTGGCTGAAGAAGGGTGACATACCCTGAAACCGGTCCCAGGATGCTTGTTTCCGGTCCAGGGAGGACCTGGCCTGGCAGTTCGGTCTGGACTCTTCCCATGGGGCACAGGGTCAAGACTGATTTGCATATGGCTGGGTCCAAACTGGGGTGGCGTAGTGAGCAAAAGAACGATGGATTTAACCCAGATCTTTTGACTGGGGGAGAATGTTTGCATTGTCAGCATTCCATCCATCATTTGTTTGCTGTAACACTTTTCGCCCTAAGTGGGATGGGTATACCCAGACGTGGGTCCCTTGCTCACTGTGCCACTGGATTCAAGCTAGCCTGGCTGAAGAAGGGTGACATACCCTGAAACCGGTCCCAGGATGCTTGTTTCCGGTCCAGGGAGGACCTGGCCTGGCAGTTCGGTCTGGACTGTTCCCATGGGGCACAGGGTCAAGACTGATTTGCATATGGCTGGGTCCAAACTGGGGTGGTGTAGTGAGCAAAAGAACGATGGATTTAACCGAGATCTTTTGACTGGGGGAGAATGTTTGCATTGTCAGCATTCCGTCCATCATTTGTTTGCTGTAACACTTTTCGCCCTAATTGGGCTGGGTATTCCCAGACGTGGGTCCCTTGCTCTCACTGTGCCACTGGATTCAAGCTAGCCTGGCTGAAGAAGGGTAACATACCCTGAAACCGGTCCCAGGATGCTTGTTTCCGGTCCAAGGAGGACCTGGCCTGGCAGTTCGGTCTGGACTGTTCCCATGGGGCACAGGGTCAAGACTGATTTGCATATGTCTGGGTCCAAACTGGGGTGGCGTAGTGAGCAAAAGAACAATGGATTTAACCCAGATCTTTTGACTGGGGGAGAATGTTTGCATTGTCAGCATTCTGTCCATCATTTGTTTGCTGTAACACTTTTCGCCCTAAGTGGGATGGGTATACCCAGACGTGGGTCCCTTGCTCACTGTGCCACTGGATTCAAGCTAGCCTGGCTGAAGAAGGGTGACATACCCTGAAACCGGTCCCAGGATGCTTGTTTCCGGTCCAGGGAGGACCTGGCCTGGCAGTTCGGTCTGGCCTGTTCCCATGGGGCACAGGGTCAAGACTGATTTGCATATGGCTGGGTCCAAACTGGGGTGGCGTAGTGAGCAAAAGAACGATGGATTTAACCCAGATCTTTTGACTGGGGGAGAATGTTTGCATTGTCAGCATTCCGTCCATCATTTGTTTGCTGTAACACTTTTCGCCCTAAGTGGGATGGGTATACCCAGACGTGGGTCCCTTGCTCACTGTGCCACTGGATTCAAGCTAGCCTGGCTAAAGAAGGGTGACATACCCTGAAACCGGTCCCAGGATGCTTGTTTCCGGTCCAGGGAGGACCTGGCCTGGCAGTTCGGTCTGGACTGTTCCCATGGAGCACAGGGTCAAGACTGATTTGCATATGGCTGGGTCCAAACTGGGGTGGCATAGTGAGCAAAAGAACGATGGATTTAACCCAGATCTTTTGACTGGGGGAGAATGTTTGCATTGTCAGCATTCCGTCCATCATTTGTTTGCTGTAACATGGAGTAAATCAAGGCAGCAATTTGCGCTGCCTTGCATTACTCTAGATTTATCAAGCCATGCAGGGCCACACAAGGTGGCTTTGTGTGGCTTGATAAAACTCAAGTAGGTTTTACTTTGCTATTGCAACCCTTGCGTGGCACAAGGGCGATGCAAAACCTTGCTAAATCTGGCCCCCAGTATCTTATCATTGGTCCCGTGTTCTGTCACTAACCCGTCAAACATTACCTGGCCAGAACTTTATAATGATTTATGTAAGATTATTAATTATTCTATTCGTGACCCTTCATTCCTGAAGAATCCATGATTTTCAGCTGCTGTGCAGGTACGGTGTTCCCTATTCGATGGTGAGATCTATAATGTAAATCTGCTTGATCTTGTGATGTAAGAGTAAGGCACTTAACAAAAGGTCCATCTACAGCTCTGGTATGTTCTGTGCCCAGTCTCAAATACCAACCTAAACAGACAACTATGAAAAAGTGCCTGAAACGAGTCTCTTCAAAGAAGCCTTCACAACAATCTATGTAACAATGAGGACCCCCCTTCCAGGAGGGACAGGGCCCCTATATACGCAGTTTAATTCTGGCCGAAGGCTGAAACTGAAATGTCACCCTCAACGCCCCACCCACAAATTTCAGTCGCTGTTACACCTGAGATGGGAACAGATAGTCTCTGTGATTACCACCCACGCTTTCCACGGTACTACAGAGTGGGCTTCTGGAACAAGCCAGCAGTTTACAAAACAATTAAATAAATACAGACGACCTTGCCTCACCTTTAGCCCCCATCACATATTAATTCACAGGTTTGTATTGTTGATACAGGAATCCAAGCATATACAGGCATAAATTCACGTGGGTAAGGCCCCTCTGCATAAGGTCATGTCGGAAAAGCTCATTATCTCTCTGCAGCTTATTTCACTCATTCTGCGATTTTAAATAATTGCGGGATAAAATTGAAAAGGATTACCATTATGTTGGTGACCTCTGCTTCATTATCGAGGAAAGTCTGCACTGTGAGGCGCCGGAAATGAGCATCTTGGGACATGTGGAAGAACCTGCTTCCTCCTAGTATACCTACAATGTTACTGTGATTGCCATTTGCAAACCTTACCTGCCAACGTTCAAAAACATTGCAACTGCATTTTATCAAGATATCCATAGCTGCATGTGGTATCTCCATAATGGAAACAGTGTTGCTTGTTGTTGCAACGAAAAGAAGATTAAATTCAGCCAGTGCACTGCACTGCACCTTCAAGACCTCTTCAGCTTGTACACAAATGTCTATCGCAATCAACAGAGTGGAGCAGCATAATTTTAGCTGCACCTTTACATGTCGCAAAAACTTTGGGGCATATTCACAAGGAGCTATCGCTGAATTAACGGCACTTTATCGCAGTCAAAGTCGTGATAAATTTACCCCCCCATTCACAATCCGGTGTTAACAGCCCACAGCACCAGTTTACCCACGATAGCAGCCGCAAAAAACATCACCACAGAGGACCCCCCGCAAATATCGCTAATGAGATGCAGAGTAGGCGTTCCCGTGCCAAAAGTCGAGACAACATCACACCTCAACATTCTCAACGACCAGCCACATCGGCGATAAGAACACAAAACAGGCGATGAGGTGCGGTAGCCGCAGGTATTTAACACCTGCCCCAAGCAGGTGTAAAGAAGGACGTCTACCTGCAATAGGCAACGGAGTCCCGCACAGAGCCATACCCGAAGAACAAACGACGCCATGGAGCTACTCTACATGCAGCTCGGAGCCCCAACAGGGCCACAACACCCCCGCCACCACCCCCTGGACCCGCACCCCCCCCGGACCACCACAGAGGCAGCGTCGAGCAAGACAGCGGAGCTACCGTAAACGCACCACCCTCACAGACCTAACGCCCGCTGAAGTCATTGCCCACTACAGGCTCAAAAGGACAACCATCCTCCACATCCTGACCCACATCGCCCACAGGCTGACGGTCCCAACACAGCGGAGAACAAACATCCCTCCGCAGACAAAGCTGCTGGCAGTGCTGCACCTGTTGGCCTCTGTTACCTTCCAACCAACAACTGCCAGAGTCGGAGGGGTCTCACAGCCAGCCCTATCAAAGTTCATCACACCCGTCCTGGATGCCATCATCAGCTTCATACCCCAGTACCTTCACTTCCCCAACACTGCGCAGGAACAGCTGGAGACTAAGCAAGGCTTCTACGCCATAGCCGGATTCCTGGCCGTGTTGGGGGCAATCAACTGCACACATGTCCCACTTGTGCCCCCTGCGGATACTGCACACCACTACCGCAACAGGAAGCACACGCATTCCATCAATGTGCAGGCAATAGTGGACCACCGGGGAATGTTCACCAACTACCCAGGCAGTGTGCATGATTCCTTCATCTTCCGACAGTCCATCATCAACCAGAGCTTCCAGGATGGCACATATGGAACAGGACTGCTTGTTGGTAAGTACCAACTCAACACACCACACATCCCACAGCCACCAATGCACAAGGCACAACTGTGGGGATGCACACGTGACCTAACCACATCCGACATGTTAAACTACATGACCCCCTACCAGACACGACTACACCACTCCATGGTCATCCTGGGCTACCCCTGCACCCAATACAGACGCCACATGGCACCACAGCCACACAACAGCTGAACGTGTGGAGATGCGGAATGCGGCCATGACACATGTGAGGCGCTGCTCTGCCCCCATGACCCTACCCCGGTCTCCCACAGGTCAGCGTCCCGTGGTGGTGGGCCCATGTCGGCCGCTGTGCATCCGGGGTGACTAGCCCTGTGCGACTCGAGTCATCCCCCCTTGTCGTTCAGACATTGCATGTCTGTGTGCCTGATGACTGTTGGTGTAGTTGCCAGCACATGCTACTCCCTGAGGGCTGGCTTACACTCACCCCCCCCACAGCCAGCACAGGCAACACTGAATTGGTGGGCCTGCCATCACATCCTGCCGAAGCAAGTATTGACTCTTTTCTCCCTGCACTGTCACAGGTGATCAAGGATATGCACTCTGCCCTTGGATGATGACACCCCTCCGAGACCCGAACACACCCACCCAGAGGCAGTACAATGCAGCCCACATACGCACCAGGGGCATCGTTGAACGCACATTTGGCGTGTTGAAGTCACGTTTCAGGTGCCTGGACGGCACTGGTGGGAAGCTCCTGTACAGCCCGGATGTCGTGTGCAAGATGATCGTTGCATGTTGTGTGTTGCACAACATCTGTGTTCGCACCAGGGTCCCATGGATCCCAGTTCCAGAGGTACCGGACGATGATGGTGGTGATGGGGCAGGTGGCCCACATCCCACTGCAGCTGCGGCAGGAATGGCCCCTAGGGACTCCATCATTGCCACTTTCTTCTCATGAGCACGTCACATTCTGACCATCCGTGGCATTCATGGGACAGTAGTAGATGTCCAATTGCACTGCATGTGTGAATAAAACATATTTGCAGGTCACAGGTTGGAATTGTACATTGTCATGTTATATGTCCCTGGGGTTTCAGATGTGATTTGCCATGTTGTGCACATTTTCCGAACCAGTTGTGTCCTGTGTTCAGTTGTGGAGGTGTTGCTGTTTGTACCAGGATGTTGTCACTGTCCGGGTGCACTTCTGCTTATGTGCGTATGCTGCACGGTGGGTGTGTCGCTCCTGTGGCTCTGATTTGTCTGCCACTGGTCTCTTTCATGTGGTGTGCCTGTAGGTTCTGTTCTTCCACGGTGCGTGGATGCTGTGGTGTGCATGTTGTCCTCTGCAGTTGGCCAGGGTGCATCCGTGGTACTCGGCTGTCGATGTATTTTGTTCTGTGGCATTTTCCGTATGCTGCTCATGTGCTTTTTCCTGCATTGCGCGTGAGTATTGCTGCCCTAGCACTGGTTGTCACAGTTTTCTTATCGCACTTTGGCCCATTGCAGCTTTTTTCGCTTTGTGTTTTTATCTCCGCCGAGGTGGTTGTATCGCGAGCATTGGCTGCGGTGTCGGCCAACTATCGCATGGTACCGCCTTGTTGTGAATTCCACGTTGACACAGGGTTATTTTCCCGTGATAGGCTGCGTTATTGAAAGTTGCGTTACGCTACTCTTGCGGTAGTTATCGCACGTTCTTGAAAATATACCCCTTTGTTTTTACACATACCCGGCTATCTGGTCTGTGTGTCTAACTTTATTGACGTGAAGTGAAGAATTCAAATGTACTCCTGAAGTGTTTTCACTGTAGAAAACTAGAGACTCTTGAACGTGTACTCATTAATGTTAGTTTAAGCATGGAAACCTGTAATTCTCATTTATGTTTACACTTATGTTTTAAGTCTATTGCATTTATTTGAAGTCTATTGCCTATGTAACCATGAATTCATTGTTCATTTTGTAGTTATTTTGAAGTTATACGTGCACACATAATCATGTATTCAAAGTGCAAATTGAAAATGCTTAGCTGAAGTTAGCTTGCCTAGGCCTTTTATTTCTTAACATGAAATTTATTTTTTCTTGCTCTGCATGTTCTTTTCCTTTGTAGGTGTGTTTTCATGATTTCATAGTCAGAGAAAGGAGTATTGTGTAGTAGACATAGTGGGGTACTACAAGAAAAATCTTGGCAAGAACTGGACGATTTAATGCGCAGAAGAAGCCTCCTATTCATCGCATATCAGGAATGAGGGTGCCCAAGGTTAACTTGGTCGTTCAAGCTCTGTGGGATGGGAAAATCAATGGATGTTGCAGATGTATACTGTGAGAAAGGAATAATTGAGGTTTCTGGTGACGTGTTAAGAGATATGGATACTCTTGGAACTTTCTGGTTTTAATTAGTGTTCACACTGTTAGATTTTAGAGCAGATCCCCTTCCACTTTGAGAGATACAGACCTCTCTGCTTCTTTTTGTCCTTACAAGTGTGTAGCTTCATGCTAAACACTGATTTCTCTTTCCAGAAGACTTCTACTGGAGTCTTTGCTATGCTGACACCTTCCTTCCTTTATTCCCGAATCCTTTGAGACCACTATTCTAAACCATTCTCATTCTAGCTTAGAGCCTGGATTATATGACCCTTAAATCTGTTCATGTTTATAAAGGAAGATCAGCATTTCTTTAAGGAACACCAATTTCTGTTTCTTAGTATTTGTATTGCTGTGACTGTATTCTTTGTATGCCTTATGCTACTGAGACTAAGCCTATTCCAGCATTTCAGCGTGCCGGTTATGATTTTGTATCTTCATAATGTGTTCTTGATATGCATTTGTAGAGTCGTGTGATCATGTGTGGCAGGACCCTTGTGGTCCTAGGTGGACTCCTTACAAAGTTACTTAATCAGTTGGGAGGTATTTGGGTGTGTCTGGGTATGGTCAATAAAGTCTATGATACAGTGCATTCAGTTGAAGGTTGAATGCCGAAGAATAAAGATGTGTATCACAGAGCTCCATGTGTGGTGTGATCATTTCCATGGTCCAGAGCTGGGGTGAATGCTACAACTGGCGATGAGTAGGGGATAGGTGCCCCGAAGAAACAAAACTGCTCTCCCTGAGAGTTTGCCAAAGTCCAGCAAACTGCTCGTGCGTGCCACGTTTGCCCCAAGAAACAGTCTACAGTTGGTGTTTGTGGAGTCAAAGTGTGGCTTTAGCTCTCACAAGGTCCTCGAATAAGGTGAAGGCCCCACAGAGGAGCCCAGCCAGAAAGTCAGCCAAAAGCCTTCTGGTAAGGCCAAAAGGAGAGCAAACATCCATACAAAGCAGAAACGCTAATGGCAGCGACAGTCAGATGCATAAAATCGCTAAAGGCAGAGACGACCAGCTGCAATGGAATGTTAAAGGCAGTGACAACCACGTACAGAAAGTACAAACATACTGCGTGAGTGAGGGAAGTGCCACATGACCTCGAATCGGGTGTGACGACCAAGCCAGGTTGAGCAGCCGATGTATGCAAAGTGGCAAGTGGCATTAAATACAGCAAAAGGCCCTCGGAATTGTGAATTTTTTTATGGCTGCCGAAAGAAATGTGAGGCATGGTGCAGCCGCATTCCTGATATCACCACCACCATTCGACATCGCCAAAAAGCAGAATATTGGCACCAGATGAACTGAATGGATTGAAACATTGGAAGACTTCATAGATGCTCTAGAAGAAGTAGATGACAAAAAGATCAACAAATACTTAAAGAACCTTGCAGGTGATGGAGTGAAAGAAGAGATAAAGAAAATATCACAAGTTGATGAAGTATCATACCGTCAAATCAAAGAAACGTTGAAGCCAAGTTCAGTCCAATGCTGAATGTCGACTATGAAAGGTGCATTTTCAACCAAGCTGGTAAAACGATGGAGGAGTTTGTTAAAAACCTTGAAGCCCTCATCAAATATTGCAAGTTCAGTGAATTCAATGATGAAGAGGCCATGCATCTCAAGGTCATTGATGGTTGCCTCTCTGATTTGTACAGACAACGCATGCAGAGAGAGACATTCAGTCTAGAAAAGGTACTCATGTCTGCGAGAGCTGAGGAACGTGCAGATCAAAAGGCTGCAGATATGGAAGCTGAAACGACACAGAATCAATCAGCATTGATCATGAAAAGTAAACAGAAAGACAAAGTGGAGGCCCAGAAGACGATGTCTCTATAGAGAAAGAAATTGTGTTTCCGATGTGGATTCTCGTTTTCACACACGGGTAAATGTCCCGCCATCGGACAGGTAGGCAAAGGCTGTGGGAGAGAAAACCATTTCATAATAGTCTGCAAAGCGAAAGAGAAAATAAAAGCTCTACCACGACAAGAGAAAATGGGCACCTGAAAGTTCCAGAAGCATTCTGGCCACTCCCACAAGGCCAAATGGCAACACCAATTGAGACAAGTAGAGACTAAACAAAGTCGATCGTCACACATTCATCTTCCAAAGGCTCTTCAGTGTCATCATCAAGCAACAATGAAGAAGATGGATGTGCAATGGTGATGACCGCAGAAAGACATGCACATGTAGGATTGGCTGCTTGCAAAGAAGAACAGAAGTTAACGAGAGATCGTTATGTGAAGTGACCAAACTCATTTGGACGATGCCCCAAGATCACGCTAAAGGTGAATGACTGCCCTACAACTTTCATTATATACAGTGTTGCATCGATCGATATCATGCCGGCAGAAAATACAACAAACTGTCTCCGGTACCACCTCTAACGTCATTGAAAACTAAGATGTACACATGAGCTGCTTCTACCATTGCAAAGTCAAGGGTCATTTGTGGAGAGCACGGGGCATAGGATAACGACAGGACTAGTTCCAATTCATGTTCTCCAAGGTACTTTGCCGAGTGCACGTATACTCAGTTTCAGCATTGCTGCTGACATCGGACTGATATCCATCAACTACAACCTCAATGCACATTCCGGAAATAGGGAGTCAAAACCCATCATTGTTTCATAGACTAGGGAAACTCAAGACAATGAAGGGTTAACTTCACATTAATAAGGACATTCATTCTGTTGCTCAGCAACACCATCGGATTGCTTTTCATTTACAGGAGGCCGTTGAAAAGGAACTAGAAACATTATTAAAGCATGGCATCATTGAGTGCTCTACTGGTCCAACGCCATGGGTTTTGCCTATAGTGGTGGTGCCAAAAAAGGACAGTGGAGGTGCAGTGCGCATCTGTGTTGATATGCACCAGGCCAACAAAGCAATCGAGAGAGAAAGACATCCAGGTCTACACATAGAGGACATGATAGCACAGCTGAATGGAGCCAAAGTCTGTTCCGGTCTTCATTTTAACAAAGGATACCATCAACTCAAGCTGGAAGAGGACTATAGGTACATTACTACTTTTTCAATACATGTTGGCTTGTTGAGATACAAAAGACTCCGTTTTGGTGTCTCTTCATCTGCAGAAATCTTTCAAGATGTCATTCCCTGAGTAATTGAACCTGTCACACATTCTTTTAATTACAGTAATGATATATTAGTATTTGGGGCCACACAAAAGGAACATGACAAAGCTCTTACACAAGTATGCCATTTGTTCGCCGATGCAGGTCTCATGTTATATGCAGAAAAGTGTGAGTTTCACAAAACCAAACTCAAATTCTTTGGGCATATTTTCTCTGAATGGGGTATGACCCCCTCGCCCTGAAATGGTTCAAGCATTGTCATCCACCTCTCCCCCGCAAGATGTAACCATGCTGCGATCCTTTTAAAGCATTACCAGGAATTGCTCCAGATACATTCGTGATTTTGCCACGGTGAGTGCCCCATTGAGAGTTGACAAAGAAGAATGTTCCCTTCCAATGGTCCTCTGAATGTGATTGAAGTTTCAAGAAGATCAAACACGCAATTGAAAATGCAACTGAAATGGCTTACTTTGATCCAAAGTTACATACTAAGATTGTTGTGGACGCAAGCCCGGTGGAGTGGGGTGCTATCCTTGCTGAACACCATGGACATCCAAATGCTCAGAGACACATTGTGGCCTATGCTAGCAGAATTCTAACTCAGACTGAACGTGCCTATTCTCAGCCAGAAAAAGAGAGCTTGGCTGTAGTGTTAGCTTGTGAACATTTTAATCTGTTTTGGTACAGAAAGCATTTTAACAATGTTACTGACCACTAGGCGGTGCTCACCATTTTTGGAAATCAAAAAGCCAAGATCCCCCCCTTGCATCAAGAGGTGGGGGTTGAGATTGCAAGAGTCTGATTTCACTATTGTACATAAGCCAGGGAAGGATCAAAACCCTGCAGATGGCTTCTCACGAGTGCCGTTACAGCATCACAGTGTAACATCTAAAGTGGCTGAAGCTCACATCAATTTCATAGTAAAGTCCAGCACCCCTGCAGCTCTATCCATTGAGCAGATCATTGCTACTACCAACACAGACAGAGGCATGCTCACACTCAAGGATATCATTATAATGCAATAATGGAGGAAGCACACTCAACCTCTCACAGATGACGTTGATTCTCAAAAATTCAAAAATATGCAGGAACAACTTTCTGTCACTCAAGAAGGTATTATACTAAGAGGTTCGAGGATTTTCATACATGAGAGCTTAAGACAACAAGTCATTGAACTGGCACACGTAGGACATCGTGACATTGTAGCCACCAAGAGAGCCCTTAGAGATCGAGTGTGGTTTCCTTGCCTTGACGAACAAGTCGAGAAGGAACTGAAAGCATGTCACCTGTGTAACTACTTATCTCCCAGGACAACCCAGCATCTGCTAAATATGTCTGATCTTCCGAAACAAGTGTGGGAGAACATTTTAGTTGATTTCTCTGGACCCTTAAACAATGGCCATCATCTCATGGTAGTTATTGATGAGCACTCATGTTTTTCCTTAGTGGAAGATTTATCATCGACCATCCATGACAAAGTCATTGAGAGGCTGGATGATATTTTTGCGGCGTGGGGTGTTTCCTCCATCCTCAAATCTGACAATGGTCTGCCTTTCAATGGCAGAGATTTAAGGACTTTCTTAGCCGTTTGAACATCAAGCATCAGAAAAGCACATCTTTCTGGCCACAGGCAAATGGCATTGTTGAACAATTTATGGGCACCCTGAAGAAAGTGGTTCAGCGCACTGTGCCCGAAGGAATCAATCTCAAGTCAGCCTTATGTCCATCCCTTCATGCCTATCGGTCGACTTCCCATTCTACAACAGGTGAAATCCCTGCCACCTTGCTGTTCGGGAGAGCCATTGGGACAAAGCTACCACAATGGATCACAAGCAGAGTAATAGACACTGATGAGATTCATGCCACGGACACTTCTCTCAAAAGTAAATTGAAGGTCTATATGGATAAGCGCTGATGCGCTCAGTACACGGTTTTCGAGGATGGAGACCCGGTCCTAGTCAAACAAAAATGGAAGCGCAAGACTGACACTCCATTTGATGCCAAACCAATGAGAGTTGTGACAAGTAAAGGACATATGGTGACCCCTCAACATCCCGGAAAGTCCATTACGAGAGACTTGTCACATTTCAAACATCTGCCTCGATGTTCATCGGCTCAAGACCTTATGAGTGAGACAAGTCCACCTGAGTACCCAAGTCAATCATCTGAGTCTACATCTATGATGTCAGAGGACAGTGAAACTCCTTCACCTCATACGATTTGATCTGGAAGATTGGTGCGAGCACCCCAATTACTCGTTTTCGAGCTATAATATATATATGTTGTCTGTATTTTTTATTAACAAAGTAGGAGATGTAGGGGTCGATTCCGATTCGGGCCGGAAAAAGCACCGACCGACTCGGATCCGGAAATAATACCGACCGACACGTACCCGTGGCGCCCGACACGCCAAGTACGATGCAAGGCGTGAAAACTCCGACCGACACGTACCGAAACCAAGTCGACCGACCGAGCCGCACGGAAAACAGCAATCCGGCCGGAAAAACACGCGAATCCAACCGACCGACACGCACCCGGAACAAATCCGACCGAAACGTACACGCGAACTCCAAACCGCAAAGTACGATGCAAGGCGCGAAACCACGAGCGAGTCGGACGGAGGACAAGCCGTACGACCGACACGCATACAAAACCGAGCCGAAGCAACACAAAACACCGCGACCGACGCGTACGCAGCATAGAAAACTGCACAAACACAGCGCGAACGAAACGGAGAACACCGTACGAGACAAATGCAGGGTCCGACTCGGTCACAAGAACGTTTCCAATATACACAAACAGCACAAAGGAAAAAACACCCAAAAAAAGGCCAAACAAGCAATTACCAAGCCAATAAATACTGGGTGGGGTGGGGACAGAGAACAAAGACACACCCACAACTCCACCTATATAAAGGACACAAATCACAACCATGAGCCTTTGCAAATGCCATTCCACTGCCAGCACCCAAGAGAAAGCAACCACACACCCACAGCTCATCCCTCACACAAGCCACACACTATCAGCACACCAACAAATACCTACCTCACATACACCCAGCAAAACACACACTCACACACCCTCACCTGCACACCAACACACACATCACTCACCATCACCACCCATCACCATGCCCCCCAAGAAGAATCCCAAGTTCCTAGATAGTGAATTGGAAGTCATGGTAGACGAGATCCTCAGGGTAGAGCCACAGCTGTTTGGCACACTGGTCCAACAGACCCCCATCTCCCAGAAAACCAAGATGTGGGAGAGGATCATCAACAGGGTGAACGCACAATCACCATGTCGGCGCACAAAGACCGACATCCAGAACAGGTGGTATGACGTGCGCAGGAGGGTACGGGACCTGCTGAAGAAAGACTACATCAACAGCCAACACACCGGCAGTGGCCCTCCTGCCAAGCCAATATACCTCAGGCCCTGGGAGGAGAAGGTGCGGGCCATCCTTCCGCCAGTGAGCGTATATGGACTAGAGGACATCCCAGAGCCTGGTGAGTACACAACAAATGTACACAATATACTGCCACAAAACACACACATCACTGTCAAGGGGAGAGTCAAATCATGCACTCATAGTAATTACACAGCAACCAGAACAGAATCATCCCAAAATGTGTATGTCAGTCAGATAAACACAACACATGCCATCAAAAAAGTCACATCCAACTGTGCCAACACATGTACAAACACAACTACAACTACAGCTAGGCAGTGGCACAAATAGAACTAACAAACACATCCACACATGTAGCCACCACAACAACACCAACACACAGTGAAGACCACTCAAAGGAAGGAATCCTGTGTATGCTGGCCAAGTCAGTGTAGCCAATAGCATCATGGGAGTCGCAGTCACACATATTGCCCCCCCACAACTGTCCCATCAACACCACCCTGAACCATGCTCACATCACAGGAAGTGGAGAAGGACTCACAAGATGGCTGACACTGGCTACTGCTGTGGGGAGCACAAGGCCCTGCTGGCAACTGTGCACCAACAAACAGCAGGACACCACTGAATGACATCCTGAGAGACAACTTACACTCCCTGCAATGCAAGCACGTTCCATGGTGGGATATCTGGCTAGATGGGTGGGAAGGGGGACTTGCAGCACTGACCATAGTCACAAGCACCTCCCCTCACACACACCCCAACACAAACTCCACAGAACCCACCTGGTAGAATGCAATGCCCACCATCCTAACACAAGATCCCACAAAGAACCACCACCCTGGGTTATGTTGTGTGAAGCACAGGGACACTCTTGGGACTTTTAGCCAAACAACTGCCAGGACAACACTCCCAGCCATCCTGTCAGCACAGCCAGCCCACCCCACAGGGAAGCAGAGTCAAAAGGAAGGAAGCATGGGCATGCTGGGAAGGGGGTGGAGGCAATAGCATGATGGGAGTCGTAGTCACTGATATTGGTCACCCCCACAACTGTCCCATCAACACCACCCTGAACCATGCTCACATCACAGGAAGTGGAGAAGGACTCACAAGATGGCTGACACTGGCTACTGCTGTGGGGAGCACAAGGCCCTGCTGGCAACTGTGCACCAACAAACAGCAGGACACCACTGACTGACATCCTGAGAAACAACTTACACGCCCTGCAATGCAAGCACGTTCCATGGTGGGATATCTGGCTAGCTGGGTGGGAAGGAGGACTTGCAGCACTGTCTATAGTCACAAGCACCTCCCCTCACACCCCCCCCAACACAAACTCCACAGAACCCACCTGGTAGAATGCAATGCCCACCATCCTAACACAAGATCCCACAAAGAACCACCACCCTGGGTTATGTTGTGTGAAGCACAGGGACACTCTTGGGACCTCTAGCCAAACAACTGCCAGGACAACACTCCCAGCCATCCTGTCAGCACAGCCAGCCCACCCCACAGGGAAGCAGAGTCAAAAGGAAGGAAGCATGGGCATGCTGGGAAGGGGGAGGAGGCAATAGCATGATGGGAGTCGTAGTCACAGCTGTACATCCCCCACCACATGGCCCAGCAAGCTCACACTCACGCATGCACATCCCACAGAGAGTGGAAAGGCCCATCAAAGATGTCTGACACTGTTGCTGTGTCGTGGGGAGCACAAGGGCATGCTGGGTACTGCACACCAACCAACAGCAGGACACCACTGTCAGCCATCTTGCCATTGCTCTCACACCCACACACACTGAACTCCCCACAAAAGCAAGTAAGTATGGGAATGCTGGGAAGTGGGGTGGAGGCAATAGCATGATGGGAGTCGTAGTCACAGACATAGCTCACCCCCACAACTGTCCCATCAACACCACCCTGAACCCTGCTCACATCACAGGAAGTGGAGAAGGACTCACAAGATGGCTGACACTGGCTACTGCTGTGGGGAGCACAAGGCCCTGCCGGCAACTGTGCACCAACAAACAGCAGGACACCACTGAATGACATCCTGAGAGACAACTTACACTCCCTGCAATGCAAGCACGTTCCATGGTGGGATATCTGGCTAGCTGGGTGGGAAGGGGGACTTGCAGCACTGACCATAGTCACAAGCACCTCCCCTCACACACCCCCAACACAAACTCCACAGAACCCACCTGGTAGAATGCAATGCCCCCATCCTAACACAAGATCCCACAAAGAACCACCACCCTGGGTTATGTTGTGTGAAGCACAGGGACACTCTTGGGACTTTTAGCCAAACAACTGCCAGGACAACACTCCCAGCCATCCTGTCAGCACAGCCAGCCCACCCCACAGGGAAGCAGAGTCAAAAGGAAGGAAGCATGGGCATGCTGGGAAGGGGGGTGGAGGCAATAGCATGATGGGAGTCGTAGTCACTGATATTGGTCACCCCCACAACTGTCCCATCAACACCACCCTGAACCATGCTCACATCACAGGAAGTGGAGAAGGACTCACAAGATGGCTGACACTGGCTACTGCTGTGGTGAGCACAAGGCCCTGCTGGCAAATGTGCACCAACAAACAGCAGGACACCACTGAGTGACATCCTGAGAGACAACTTACACTCCCTGCAACGCAAGCACATTCCATGGTGGGATAACTGACTGGCTGGGTGGGTGGGAAGGAGGGCCGGCTGTCAACCAAACACAACCAATGCAGACCATGTTCACACCCCAGAAAATACATAGAAATGCCCAAATAATGCAGGACAATGTGCCACACCAATATCAACCCCTGACTGTGACGACTTAGGACAATGCAATGTACAGGCCCGCACCCAGAGGCACAGTCACAACTGTCATGTGTGTCAACCATTGATGCCTGCAGAAACATAACATACATTGTTTGTGTCTCCCAAAAACAGGTGATGATGGGTACACAGCAGCAGACGCTGAGGAGTCCCAGTCCCAGGCTCAAGAGGATGCAGAGCTCACTGGCGTCGTACAGCCTCTGTCCTCCTCGGACGATGAAGAACAACCTGGCACATCCGGTGCAAGTCAACATGCAGCACCAGCAGGACCACCAGCTGCAGCACCAGCAGGACCACCAGCTGCACCCCCTGCACCCACCCCTCCAACGACTGTCACCACGAATACCATCCCTGCCGACATGGACAGAACAAGGAGCAACACCAGCACTTGGACCCTGGACCAACCTGGGGCCATGGACACCACCAACACCACCAACCCCCAAGGTGGACCAGGGTTATCTGTGCGTGCCACTGCACACACTGCACATGTCAGCAGGGGTGGTGGGAGGGGTGGGAGACAGAGGTCGCTGCTTGCAGACATTGCTGGTGTGCATGATGACCCACAACTGGTACGCATAGCTGATGCGTACCAGTCCAGCACCGGAGAGCTCAGCCAGGTAGTGGGGCTCCTCAGAGACATGAAACAGCAGCAGGCTGCCCATCATGCCCGCTTGGACTCCCACATGTCCCACTTGGAGTCACACATGTCCCGTGTGGACTCACACATGTCCCGCGTGGAGTCCAAGTGGGATGCACTGCATGAGATGACGGCGGTGCACAGGGACATTTTACAATGCCTCCGCCAGATGAACAGCAACCAGTCCACACCTCCCTGTGTGCCAACAACATCTGGTGCCAAACAAACTGCAACTGCCACAGGGAGGAGGAGGACTCTGGCGGAGAGTCCCCTGCACCGCAGCAGCCTGTACTTGAGGGCCCCCCCAAGAAGAGGGGTCGTCCGAGGAGGGAAAAGTGAGAGGCCGATGGCCAAGCGCAACTCCCAGGAAGCCTGAACCTGTTCTGGATGTTCGCCTTTGTGCACAGACTGTTCACCCTGTTGACGGCAACACTACTCCCACACATTGCATGGGGAGTACAAGTTGGACCAATGTGTCAGACAACTGTGGCCCCGATACTGGGGATCCTGTCTACCAGGACTTTCAATTCACCTAGGAACTTGGGATTGCAAGATTTATGTACAGCACTACCCATCCTATGCACTATTAACATAAATGTATCACAATAAACACACTAATACACCATACTTGCCTCTGTCGTGATTCCAACGTGGGTGCTGTTATGGGGATGATGAACTGCAAAATTACACTGTGTATGCGAACTGCAACAGCAAGGACAACACAGGCATGTGAGTACAGGCAACGTGACACACATGAGGGAGACACACCACCAGGGCTACACAACACATACACACCTAGGCCATCTGACTCATTGCCTACACTGATGTTGCCAGGGAAGACGGTGCAATGCACAGACACCACACCCATTCCCAGTTGTAGTCAAGTAGCCCACAGGTGCAGTAAGCAAATGGCAGTCAAATGTGTGACCACAGACAACGCACATCACAAAGTGAAGCACAGGTTTATTACACAGTTGCAACATGTCGTAACCACTACAGATGCAAGGTAATCCCACCTGGCTGCGGGCACACAGTCAACAACTGTAGACGGAAGGAAGTCCATGGGTGTGGCGCACATCACCTGTAGGGACACAACAGCTACCAGCCTGGATGTGCAATCACGTCGTCGGTGGACACAGTTGACCAAACGAATCTGAAAGTACCCTGTGAAGGACAGAAATGACACACAGTCAAAAGAAATAGAGTACAGGACAGAACAGCAAAACTCATGCACAATACATGTTACAAGATACCCACCCAGAACCAAGTTAGCATGTCAACACTGTTGGGGAGTACAGCCCACCTGTTAGCACACATCGCAACACACATCCAGTCAAGTAGCCCATGGACACACTCCAACAGCACCAGAGCACCACCCACACATCATGCCAACTCACATCATTGACATGACACCTCAGGATACTCACATTCAGCTAAAGAAGTTGGTGATGAGCTGTGTGCGGACATCACCATCACCATCATCATCATCATCATCATCGTCACTGGCATCGTGGTCCAGGCCAGGATCCTCCACAGGTGGCGGATGTTGGTCATTGTCATCCTGGATGAGAGGCAACTCCTTCCGCACTGCCAGGTTGTGGAGCATGCAGCAGACGATGATAATCTTGCACACTTTCGCAGGGGCATATGGGAGGGACCCTCCGGTCTTGTCCAGGCAGCGGAAGCGGCTCTTCAGGAGACCAAAGGTCCGCTCAATCACTCTCCTGGTCCGACCATGTGCCTCATTGTAGCGCATCTGGGCTGGTGTCACAGGGTTCCTGAGGGGTGTCAGCAACCACGGCATGTTGGGGTATCCCGAGTCACCTACGGACAGACAAGTGCACATTAGCTGACTTGGAAAAGTGGGCGGAATACTACAGATCAGATCACACACAATGGCACAAAGTCAGTACACACCGACAAGCCAGGCACGCTGGCTCTGCATCTGTGCCATCATCCTGGGGATGCGACTACTCCTCATCACAAAGGCATCGTGTGCTGAACCAGGGAAACGGGCACACACGTGTGTGATGGTCATGTCTGCAAGACACACCACCAGTGCATTGACCGAGTGGTAGTGCTTGCGGTTCCTGTAGGCCTGCTCCTGGGCCTGTGGTGGTACCAAAGCCACATGTGTCCCATCAATGGAGCCAATGACATGCGGCATCCTCCCCAGGGCATAAAAGTCACTCTTCACAACAGTGAGTCGTCGCAGTCTAGGGAAATAGATGTACCGGTTCAGGAAGAGCAACATTGCCGCCAAAACATCGCGGAGCACACGGCTCAACATGGTCTGTGACATCCCACCAGCAGTCGCCACAGTATGTTGGAAGGTACCAGTGGCAAAGAAGTGTAGGGCTGCCATCACCTTCACCTTGGGGGTCAGCGCTGTAGGATACGGCCGGCCAGGCTGCAAATGTGGGGACAACTGCACTGCCAAATCCTCAATCAGCTGCCTGGTGAAGCGGTACCGTCGGATGCTGTCCCGTTCCACCATCGTTGCCAGGTCTGGGAATGGTCGATGGACAGCAGGAGCCCTGCAGTGCAGAGGAGAAGTAAGCAAGATTGTCAGTCACCCCACATATGCGGCATTGAACACACTCAAGATCCCAACATACATCATTATGAGGCACAACTACATGAAGTGTGCAGTTCCGGAAGGACATGTATGGTACATACATGGCCAACATCTGTCAACACGGTCCAACAGGTGGCATCAATTAGTCCCAGGTTGGCCCATTGGATATCATGAGGCCGTGTCACAGTTCCCATCTCCTGCTGCCGTGTCACAATAACCCCCCACAGTGACATGTGAGGACAGATGTGCCCCAGGCACCACAGCTCAACGACAGGTACATTCCCAGGGACCCTGTAATGCCACATGGACACTGGCATTACATGGAGTATCATGTATACACCACAGCAAAACAACCATGACCCCCACAGGTAGTGGCCCCACTTGCCACGGCAGGACAGACATGGACGTCTGTGACACACACACGCACAACATCAAAGTCCATGCACACACAACGTGGATGTGGAGACTGTCTCCCATTGTGCACATGAAATCAGAGACATTGTAAACACTACATGCACAAAGACTGTGGAGGACCATCACTATTGTGCCACTGGGACACCCTGGCTCAAACATACCGTCCCACATGGGACTCACGGGGTATGTGACATGACATACACATACACCACCATGAAATGTGACCATGGCACATGCACAGATATGAACAGTTGCACATCACAGTGGTCATGTACACGTAACACCCAGGATCCTGTCCCCATGAACACGTGCACAGCCTGGGGGTGGCTGCCCACAGGTGACACCCACAGGACAACATGTACACCAACATACACACAATAGGAAATGCAGCCTTACATGCCTTATGATAAAGTTTGGACAGGCTGTCGTGATGTAGGTGTGCCCCTCACTCCCTGGGAGCTATCTGTGGCTGGCATATGTCCATCTGAGACAGGCATGCTGACATATGCCAGTCACATGTACAGTGATGCGTTGTACTGCAATGGACCGATCGGTGCCTCCGGCCGGCCCATTGCATTCAATGTGTGCGGGTACGCGTTGTACCCCTGTGCGCGTTGAACTGCAATGGACCGATCGGTGCCTCCGGCCGGCCCATTGCATTCAATGTGTGCGGGTACGCGTTGTACCCCTGTGCGCGTTGTACTGCAATGGACCGATCGGTGCCTCCGGCCGGCCCATTGCATTCAATGTGTGCGGGTACGCGTTGTACCCCTGTGCGCGTTGTACCGCAATGGACCGATCGGTGCGCACCCATTGACAATGGGCTTGCCTGGCAACGGACGCGTTTTCGAATTTCGAACGAGTCGGTTGCTGTAAATTCAGTTGGTCACCCACAACAATGTTGCAAAATCATGTATGTCATGAAGTTGAAGATTTGAAGGATGCTGTGGGCGTGTTTTGGTGCTGCTATTCCATGGATTGGCCAGATTCAGAAGATGCAAACGACTTGGACCTATCACTTTGGACACAAGGGACAGTATGTGCCTCTCCAGCACATATATATTGCTGGCTGTTCCCCTGAGAGCTCACTTGCCTGCACTACATGCTCCAGGACGACATCTGCCACTGCACTGCTGCTGTCTCTGCCCCTCTGGACCCTGCAATGGCACGTACTGTGGAGAGAGCCCCAGCCTTCAGCCTTGAAGAGAACCAGGCCCTGCTGGACAGCCTACTTCCACAGTACAGAGTAAAAATTAACAGGAGTAAGGCCCGTTAGCCCAGGTGAGACCAGGCGCAATTTACAACAAAAAACAATGTCTCAACTGGAGGATAATTAAAAGAGGTCAATTTAAAACAGTGAAATAAATCACAAAGAGAAAGGGGGACAAGGGAAGGGAGACCACAACGTAAGAGTAGGGTGAAGTAAATTAAACTATAATTCCGTAAGTAGTTTAATAAGCACTACAGTACATCATTATACAATGACCATGACACACAACGTGAGCACTGGGCGTGCTAGTGAAGGTGGACTGCGCAGTGACATAAGTGTGCAAAAAACAGCGTGAACGGCGAAGATAAGTAAATTAAAGGTGGTCAAAAAATTGCAGAATATATACAGTTTATATATACAAGATAGACAGAAAATTAAATTTGACCACAATAACGCCTGTGTTCTAGGCTGGATAGTCGACGGCGTTTCAACCTGAATGATTGCAGGTCATCATCAGGACAATGGTCATTAATTTGACGGTAGTGCTCTAGTAAAAAGAGCGAAGTGGACGTGAGGCATCACGGAGGGATCACGATCTGCGATTTCTTCAGGGTGGCTTGTGAAGTCCAAGATGTAGGTCCAGAAGCGCGATGGCAAAGTAAGGGGGGGGGAGGAAGGAATCCAATATCAGCCCGGTTGGTGGGCGGTGAGGATAATTTTGTTTGTTAAACTTAGTCAGGGCGGTCTCCAATGAGTCCGCAGTGCAATGGAGGGGGGAATGAATCACCGTGCCAGAGGAGGGCGAGTAAAGCGTCCACCAACCGGGCTGATATTGGATATCCAGCCTAGAATACAGGCGTTATTAATCATTGTATAATGATGTACTGTGGTGTTTCCAGACCTGGATGGGCAGCTGAAGGCCAGCTGAAGGCCAGACAGCAGCAAGGAGGGGGTGAGTCAAAGACTGCACTGTGAACTCTGTATTACATGCTTTGTGCCCTCCTCTGGCCTGGTTCAACTGCCACAGTGCAGCAGTCATGTTGTCCAGGAGCCATGTCCCTCTATTGTGCACTGCCCACTGCTCATCTGATACCCAGGTGTGGCCCTTACATTCAGGGAATTGTGTCACTTGGGACTGTGTCCTTGCAGTTTGCTTCACTAAAGGTGGGGGACAGCATCTGTTTCCCTAACTCTGTTGTGGGCATCATGGGTGGGTCCATTGTTCACACAACGCCTGGGTTTGGACATGTGATCTGCGTGTTGCTTTGATATGCGGTCCACTTGCTGAGCTGAGCCACCACATGTGCCTGGGGTATGTGGCACACGCCCATGCAGCGGGTGGGAACAATGTTTGGGCCCCAGGAGTGTGCAGATTACGTGTGTCACACATACATAGCCAGCTATCCACTGTCCAGGGCACATCCCTCATTCATGTGGAGCAGGACAGTCATGCCTACTCCAGGCCATGCAATGCACTCTGTACTCCCACTCCCGTGTATCAGCTGACACATTGTGCACAGTGATTTGACCCCTCAGGTGTCTGCCTCTGTGTCAGTGTGCTGTGGATTAGTTGCCAGGACTGCTGGGGTGTTTCTTGGTAGGGGCTCAGCATGCCCCTGGAGATGTGACCATAGGAGACGATACTTGTGTGTCACATAGGTGTTTGATCAGCTGCCCGTGCAGACTGGGGTATGCGAATGTGAAGTTCAGGCAGCTGTTCCCCATTCACAGCAAATTGTGAGGGGCTCAGGTTCAGAGGGTAGTGTCACAGGTCTCCCATATGTCCAATAGGTGTGACCTGGACAGATGAGGGTTAAGATGATGTGTTGTGTGGGGGATGCACATGTGCACTTGTGCAGCTCCAGGACTTGCATTCCCCATGACCTACTATTGTGACACAGTGCATAGTGTTGTTGTCTGGCTGCCAAGTCATACATCAGTGATGTATGACTTAGCAGTCATGCCTCTGCTATGGCATGTGTCAACTTATTGGTGGTCCTGCAGGGGAGTGACATGTGCTACATGCACACCATTGTGGCGCTGGCTATCAGGACATGGGTGCATCATGGTGTCTGTCGCTGGTATGCATCACATGCATTTCCTATTTGACTCTGGGCATCCCTTTCATCCGGAAACCTGTACTGACTCAGTGGCAAGAGCTGTGATGTGTGCATGTCCACATGCCACACCGTGTCCTCTGCACTGTCCAACTACTGTGTACTTGGTGCATGTGTCCACACTGGGGTGTTGCAATCCAACAGACACCAGACAGATGGGTGCAAGGCCATGTGGGATGTGAGTGCCATGCTTGGCATCAGACTGACAATTGGCTTCTCCTGTTCAGTTAGGGCACTTTTAGCAATGTACAACTAATGATGCCAGGGCTTGCTCTGTAATGTGCTGTGCTCACAGTGGTGTGTGCGTTTGGTGCAGGTGACTGATGTCTGTCTGTTTCCCCATTGTTTGCAGATACATCCACGGCCACGGAAGGGGACAGCTCCACGGACCAGGAGGAGCCAGAGAGCCAGACTGGGTCAGCAGCCGAGGAGTGGTCGGAGGGACCCAGTGGCACGGAGGGCGAGGGGAGCCACACCGAGGAGTCCTCAGCACCATCCACCTCAGCTGAGGACCAGAGCAACTCGGAGGATGACTCCCTTGTGGAGGCGGGTGTCAGCAGCCACCACACCCCAGCTAGTGTTGCTGTCCCCGCCACCACCAGCACCACCACCGCCCTCCCATCGGCTCCCATTCCCCAGGTCCGTGGAGGCTCCCATGTTCGTTAGCGTGTCTCCTTTGGCCCAGGCACCGCACCCCCTGCCCCTGTGTACCCTGCTGCCCTGAGTGAGGAGTCTGTGTACCTCCTTCACCAGCTCCATGTAGGGCAGACAGCCATGCTGAGTGTCCTCCATGCGCACACCGCACTGTTGACTCAGCTGGTGTCGTTCATGGAGGGCATCTCATCGGGCATGTCTGACCTACAGAGGGGCAACAGGTCCATGGACTCCTCCCTGACGGCAGCAGTGTCCCTCCTCAGACAGTCCCTCACCCCTCCTGCCTCTGCTCCATCCACACTCCCCAGCACCTTACCCGTCCCAAGCACACACACACCGGCACAGGCACACACCAGCACAAACACGTCCAGCACACAGACACACACGCCACAAACTAAACGCACACGCACGCACAGTCAGGGGACTGAAACCAGACTCACAGGGGATGGGGCCCTGGTACACACACACGCATCCACGGGCACTGCGCAGTCCTCAGTTGCCTCTCCCTCCAAAGCACCCTCCCTTGCCTCACCTGCAACCCCAAAGACCCAGTGCCTCTTCCTCAGTGACCTCGGCCTCTTCCCCTCCGATCCAGCTGCCCCAGCATCCAGGGGGAAGAGGAAGCCCCCCCACATGGAGCAGAGTGCCCCTCACCCCCGGACACCCTCCCCCAGGCGCAGACAGACTGAGGCCCCCACCCGCAAGTCCCCCCGGAGTGCTAAGAGCAAGACCCCGCCGCCGCCCTGCAGCTCAAGCACCAGGTCTCCTTCCTCCATCCCTCAGGCCCCCACTCCACAGGTGCCCCCACCACACCCTGCCCCAGGTTCCCCCACCCACAGATATACCATCCCCAAGAGGCTCCGGCCTTCTCCCCCTGCCACTTGCTCTCCCGGCACCACACCCCCGCTGCGCTTGTCTGTGCCACTGATGTGGTGAGGGTGTCCTCCCCCTCTGTCCAGCCCACCTTGCCTGTTCCCCATTCTCCTCCCCTGGTGGTAGGCACTGCAGTGGAGTCCACTACCACCCTGTCTGACTTGGGCACTGCAGTGGCGGACCTGTCCACTCCATCTGCAGGGTCCACTGCAGTCGTGCCGGCACCCACAACATCTGAGCCATGCCCCCAGTTGTGCCGGCACACACCATGTCAGACACCTCCACTGCAGTTGTCAGTGGCTCTCCAGCACCCACCACCCCTTCCCTGCTTCCTCCTGGTGAGCCCTGATCCTGTCCCTGCGGTGCCTGGCCTACCCCCGGTTGCCCCTCCTAGTGGATTGTCCCTGGTTTTGTGCAGGCATGTGTAGGGTGGCATCTGCCACTGTCACCCACTTGTGACTTTGTTGATGGACTGGCCATTGGCCTTTGTTTATGTTCTACCGGACTTCTACTTTTAATGCCACATATGCTGAATAAAGCAACTTTCTGTTCTCTAGTGCTTTTGCTTCTGATGTACATGATGTTGATGATGCTAACCATGCCCTTGCTGCAGTGATGGTGATATTTGGTCTCATGATAATGAAGTGTTACTGTGCAGGAACCCATGTGGTCCAGGGGGAATGTGTCCTATCCTGTGGTGTATCCATGTCATCCATAGCAGGATCTGAGGGTGTCATGTGTTCAGTATTTGGCAATGGGATTTCCTACTTAGATTGGCAATTTCACATCTGTGGCTTCCACCCCCTGCACATCTGTTGTGCCTGCCATTGTTCAATTCGTCTACTTCCCTGACCGTGTGGCCATCTCCACTGGACATGCAGGTTTGGGCATCAATGGAGAAGGACTCATCTGTGTTGTCAGTGCAACATTGCTATACAAGTGTGTTGGATCTGTGCTGATGATTCCGTTGGCACTTCCATGACCAGGCTGATGTGACGGGAGCCCTCATTTGGTGCTAATTGTTGATTGTGTGACCAAGTGCTCAGCTGACATGGTGGGGCCCTACTGAGGCAACATATGGCACAGCTTTCCTCACACAGGAGTGGAGTCCCCTCATGGCAGTGTGTACTCCTGTGACATTGCCTGCGCCCAAGGTGTGTGTTGTATGTGCATGTCTGTGTGTTCACTTCCGTTTAGCTGTGCATGCTGTGATCCCTAGTGTTGTACCTGTTTGTGATGCTAGCTGAGTTGAGCTATGTTCCCCCAAAGTCTTCTCCCTGGGTTCTCTGTGATGTGGGTGCATGGCACATTACTGGTCATCAGGGTGTCACCCATAGGTGTGCTTGCTGTCAGGGCTGAGTTTGTGTGCAGACGCAGCTGGGTCACAGTCAGGTTTCCCCTTGGCACTTGTTGTTTGCCCCTGTCATGTGATTTCCAGTTTGTGTTATCTTTCATTGATTGTGACACGTTGTGTGTGTGACTGCTGGCACTCCTCAGGGTCCGGGCTGCAATGTTGGTTGTTGTCTATGTGTGTTCTTTGTGGGTGACCTTGGCTTCTTCATTGGTGTGTGACTGTGGCTGTGATCCCATTGGTTGGTGTGGTATTGCCGTCATGTCCATGTACGGCGTAGTGTGCAGTGTGTCAGACATTCAGGAGTCTTGTTGAGTGTCCATGTGTGATGTGTTTCTGCACCTTGGTTCCCACCCACCACCCTGGAATAGTCATGGGTGCATGTGCAATGTCACCAGTGCATGTGTGCTTCACTGCTGCACATTGTTGGAGGTCGAGGGGTATGGTGTTGAGTGTGTGCAGATGAGAGTTGTTGCCCGGCTAGGCCCCTGCCTCCATGTTGGCCTTGGCTCACTGGCCATGCTGTTTGATTTGTGCTTGTGTAGGTGTGATGGTAGTTAGTTGCTCAGTACACATGACTGTGGTTCACAGTGTGAACCACATTTAGCTTTGTCATCACAGTGGGATTGTAATGCAGCCCAGGGTCACCGCATTGTGGGGGCCCTGGGGGTGGTGCTGTGGTGTGTCTGTGTCTTGCTGTGTCAGTTGCTGTCCCTACGTGCCTGTGTGACATGTGTGATTTGTGCTCCCTCTCATCTGACAATGCCTGCTTGCCCACATAGGGAATTTGGATCCATGAGTTACCTTTGTGTGGCACTGTATGCACATCTGTATGATTGGTATTCATGTCTCCTCATGTGTTGTGTGGTTGCCTGGGGACACAGGCACCCCCACCCTCACCTGTTGTGTATGATGTGCAGGGTGGGTCTGCCTGTTTGTGTTTGTGCATCTGCACCACTGCATTGGCATATCTTGGGTGTGCCATTGGCTGTATGTAGTTTGGTGGGTTTCCCCTGCTGTCCCTGGGACTCCTAGGTCATCGGTCTGCACAATGATCATGGTTTGTGTGTCCCATTGCTGCCATGGTATGGTATCTGTTCACCTCACATCTGCAGTCTCCACAGGGTATCTGCATGTGTGTGCCCATTGGTGCAAATATGTGGGTCTGCATTCGGATGGTCACTTCTGTCATTGTGTCATTGATGATTGTTGACGGTGTCAGCCCCCATGGGTGTTGTTTGTCTGCACATGGCCAAAGTTATGTCTTATTTGCACTGCAGGATTTGGCTCCCCCAATTTATGTTGCAATGGGACACATACACTACTTTGCCACTGATGTGTTTGTTGTTCTGTGACCAGGAATCATCTTTGCAGTTTGGCAGTTGCACCTCTTACTTTGTCAACACTTACCTTTTGGTCACTGTGATGATGGGGGTTTGGACCCCATTGCCACACTGTTCAAAATGTGCTTCAGCTATGTACCCCACACTTACATTTTGGTCACTGTGATGATGGGGGTTTGGACCCCATTGCCACAATGTTCAAAATGTGCTTCAGCTATGGACCCCACACTTACCTTTTGGTCACTGTGATGATGGGGGTTTGGACCCCATTGCCACAATGTTCAAAATGTGCTGCAGCTATGGACCCCACACTTACCTTTTGGTCACTGTGATGATGGGGGTTTGGACCCCATTGCCACAATGTTCAAAATGTGCTTCAGCTATGGACCCCACACTTACCTTTTGGTCACTGTGATGATGGGGGTTTGGACCCCATTGCCACAATGTTCAAAATGTGCTTCAGCTATGGACCCCACACTTACCTTTTGGTCACTGTGATGATGGGGGTTTGGACCCCATTGCCACAATGTTCAAAATGTGCTGCAGCTATGGACCCCACACTTACCTTTTGGTCACTGTGATGATGGGGGTTTGGACCCCATTGCCACAATGTTCAAAATGTGCTGCAGCTATGGACCCCACACTTACCTTTTGGTCACTGTGATGATGGGGGTTTGGACCACATTGCCACAATGGTCATGGCCTGCTTGCATTGTGGGTGCCACACACATATATGTGTGGCACATGTGCTAGGGGGTCACATTGTATGTTCAAAGTCATGTTCGGTGTTGTAGGCATTTGACACAGTCTACACACGCTTGTCATGGTGTTGGGGGGATGTCTTCTTCTTGCATTCCCTAGGTTGTGGTGTGCTGGTTGTGTCATGCATTGTCCATCCTATGAGTGGGGGTGGTAGTGGTGGTAGGCATCCTGCCCCCCTGGCTAAGGGTGGTAGTAGTGGTAGGCATCCAGCCCCCCTGGTTGAGGGTGGTAGTAGTGGTAGGCATCCAGCCCCCTGGGTGAGGTTGGTAGTGGTGGTAGGCATCCTGCCCCCCCTGGCTAAGGGTGGTAGTAGTGGTAGGCATCCTGCCCCCCCTGGGTGAGGGTGGTAGTAGTGGTAGGCATCCTGCCCCCCCTGGGTGAGGGTGGTAGTAGTGGTAGGCATCCTGCCCCCCCTGGGTGAGGGTGGTAGTGGTGGTAGGCATCCTGCCCCCCTGGCTAAGGGTGGTAGTAGTGGTAGGCATCCAGCCCCCCTGGGTGAGGGTGGTAGTAGTGGTAGGCATCCTGCCCCCCCTGGGTGAGGGTGGTAGTCGTGGTAGGCATCCTGCCCCCCTGGCTAAGGGTGGTAGTAGTGGTAGGCATCCAGCCCCCCTGGGTGAGGGTGGTAGTAGTGGTAGGCATCCTGCCCCCCTGGGTGAGGGTGGTAGTGGTGGTAGGCATCCTGCCCCCCCTGGCTAAGGGTAGTAGTAGTCTTAGGCATCCAGCCCCCCCTGGGTGAGGGTGGTAGTAGTGGTAGGCATCCTGCCCCCCCCTGGGTGAGGGTGGTAGTGGTGGTAGGCATCCTGCCCCCCCTGGCTAAGGGTGGTAGTAGTGGTAGGCATCCAGCCCACCCTGGGTGAGGGTGGTAGTAGTGGTAGGCATCTTGCCCCCCCTGGGTGAGGGTGGTAGTGGTGGCAGGCATCCTGCCCCCCCTGGCTAAGGGTGGTAGTTGTGGTAGGCATCCAGCCCACCCTGGGTGAGGGTGCTAGTAGTGGTAGGCATCCAGCCCCCCCTGGCTAAGGGTGGTGGTAGGCATGCAGCCCCCCCTGGGTGAGGGTGGTAGTAGTGGTAGGCATCCAGCCCCCCCTGGCTAAGGGTGGTAGTAGTGGTAGGCATCCAGCCCACCCTGGGTGAGGGTGGTAGTAGTGGTAGGCATCCAGCCCCCCCTGGCTGAGGGTGGTGTTAGGCATCCAGCCCCCCATGGGTGAGGGTGGTAGTAGTGGTAGGCATCCAGCCCCCCCTGAGTGAGGGTGGTAGTAGTGGTAGGCATCCTGCCCCCCCTGGCTAAGGGTGGTAGTAGTGGTAGGCATCCAGCCCGCCCTGGGTGAGGGTGGTAGTAGTGGTAAGCATCCAGCCCCCCCTGGCTAAGGGTGGTGGTAGGCATCCAGCCCCCCCTGGGTGAGGGTGGTAGTAGTGGTAGGCATCCAGCCCCCCCTGGCTAAGGGTGGTAGTAGTGGTAGGCATCCTGCCCCCCTGGGTGAGGGTGGTAGTAGTGGTAGGCATCCTGCCCTCCCTGGGTGAGGGTGGTAGTAGTGGTAGGCATCCTGCCCTCCCTGGGTGAGGGTGGTAGTGGTGGTAGGCATCCTGCCCCCCCTGGGTGAGGGTGGTAGTAGTGGTAGGCATCCTGCCCCCCCTGGGTGAGGGTGGTAGTAGTGGTAGGCATCCTGCCCTCCCTGGGTGAGGGTGGTAGTGGTGGTAGGCATCCTGCCCCCCTGGCTAAGGGTGGTAGTAGTGGTAGGCATCCAGCCCCCCTGGGTGAGGGTGGTAGTAGTGGTAGGCATCCTGCCCCCTGGGTGAGGGTGGTAGTGGTGGTAGGCATCCTGCCCCCCTGGCTAAGGGTGGTAGTAGTGGTAGGCATCCAGCCCACCCTGGGTGAGGGTGGTAGTAGTGGTAGGCATCCAGCCCCCCTGGCTAAGGGTGGTGGTAGGCATCCAGCCCCCTGGGTGAGGGTGGTAGTAGTGGTAGGCATCCAGCCCCCTGGCTAAGGGTGGTAGTAGTGGTAGGCATCCTGGCCCCCCTGGGTGAGGGTGGTAGTAGTGGTAGGCATCCTGCCCCCCCTGGGTGAGGGTGGTAGTGGTGGTAGGCATCCTGCACCCCCTGGCTAAGGGTGGTAGTAGTGGTAGGCATCCAGCCCACCCTGGGTGAGGGTGGTAGTAGTGGTAGGCATCCTGCCCCCCCTCGGTGAGGGTGGTGGTGCGCATTCAGGCCCCTGTGTGCATATGTGGCATTGGTGATGGGCATCCCGCCCCTATGGTGCTGCTGTTGCTGGTGTAAGTATATTCTGCATCCCTCTGTGTGTGTGTGATGTGTCGTGTACGTGTTGTATGTGTTTTGTGGTTGGTGTCTGGCTTACCTTCTGCGCCGTACGCGTCCGTGCCTGTTCCGGTAGTAAATGTAGAATATTGGTATGATCGCGACGAAGGGATTCATGGTTGGTTCGTGTCGTTCGTCCTTCTCGTTGCTTCGCGTCGTCCTCGTCGCTTCGCCTCGTCCTCGTCGCTTCGCGTCGTCCTCGTCGCTGCCGTGTTCGTCTCGGAGCCGTGGATCGTGTTGTGGCGCGAATCGGAGCTTATGTGCGCCTCTCCCGGATGCTTTGACGTGCCGTGCGTAGCGACGGGTTCGGCGCGTACGGAAAGCGCATCGTACTTGTCCGGCCGGACGGGGCTGCATTTTTCCTTCCGTGCGACTCGATTCGGCTTTTCCGGATTCACCTCGGTCGGGGAACAGGACCTGGTTTGGGTGAGTACGGCTCGGCCGGATTCTTTGCTGTTGTGCGCATCGTACTTACTCGTTCGGTGTGCTGTACGGATCGGTCGGGAAACAGGCTTTCGCATGGCTTTTTTCCCGACCGAATGGTGTTGGGTACGCCTCCGACCGAGATCGGAATCGGCCCCGTAGTGTCCTGTGATCATGTGCATTAGGTCCCTTGATATCCTAGGCGGACTCCTTATTAAGTTACGTAATCAGTTGGGATGTATTTGGGTGTGTCTGGGTCTGCTCAATAAAGTTTATGACACAGTGCGTTCAGTTAATAATTGCATGCCGAAGAATAAAGACGTGTATTACAGAGCTTCGTGTGTGCCTCTGTCATTTGTGTGCCCCAGAGCTGGGGTGGATGCTACAGCACCTTTATTGGATTGTTTACTAAATTGTAATAAACCTACTAAACTTTACCTACCGATTCCTAGTCCTCATTGTGTGGATAAATGGGCTACACAAAAAGTTAAATTGTAATTCTTTGCTAACTCCCTTTACCGCTCAGTCAACTAAAACAATCCATCAGATGAAGACAGAAGCTTACTCTTACCTTCTGCTTCAATGCAATTCAGTCAATAGAACCATGTGCTTGACCTCATGATGACATTGCCTTTGTGAACATTATCTTAAAATTCAAGAAAATAACTCGTGATGTCTCTCTCCCTCAGCCAACTCAAGTTCCAAGATCAGTCTCCCAACTTCTGGGCTGTTTTTTTAAGCTCGAAAACAGGAGACCAGTAGCGGCCCGTGGTGGGAGTGCTGCCCGGCGGTGACGTGGGGCGGGGAGGGGCAGGGTGGGGGGTAGTAAACTACGGAATACGGCGCACAGAGGTAAGTAAACAAATCAATAAAACCAATTTCGTTGCGCGCGCTGCATCGCATTTGGCAATGCAGCGCGCGCAACGAAATTCGTTTTATTTATTTGTTTTACTTACCTCTGTGTGCCGTATTCCGTAGTTTACTACCCCCCGCCCCACGTCACCGCCCGGCAGCACTCCCACCACGGGCCGCTACTGCAGGAGACTAGATGTCTGCTCCTGTCTCAATACAAAACTTTGTAAAGCAACTTAGGGAGGCCGAGGCTCCTATTTAAAATCAAGGTCAGTTATCAAAAGAGCAGTCATTACCGCAAGGCAATGAAATCACAATATACTCTAGTCTTGAGAGACAATGCCATTGAGTTCTTTAAATTTTTTTGCTTTCAGAAATTTTTACTGTAACCCTATGAGCAGCAGATTTTTACCTTACTCTAGGTCAATGACAAGAATAAGTTCTCTCCTTTGTGCTTATGCCAGGAACCTCCACATGTTCCCCACTTGGTTGAGAAGTGTTCTTCGTGAGGCTAACAATTGGATGTGTGCTTCTTTATCAGTTTACAGCTTTGATCTGGCCAGTCACATACACACACACACACACACACACCCACACACACGCACACACACACACGCACACACACGCACTCACACACACACAAAATAGGGTGCACAAAATGTCTCCCATGCATCCGTCTAGATAACTGAAAGCTCTCTAAAGTTTCCACTGGCTCCTGCCTCACATCTCCCAATGCTTCAAATAATCAGTTTCTGAAATTCACCTAAATTTGCACATTTCAGAAAATTACTTAGGAATCACAAACCCATGTGTAATTATGTAACCCACCCACACTGCCACAGCCCTTTAGGGCCTACTTCTACCCAGTCTAACATAATTACATTTAGAAATAAGAATAAAAGAGCTGTTTTGTGAGGCAGTGCAGAATAAAGAATGCCTTCTGGTTTCTTTCATTATTGAGATTATGGGATTCAACACTGGTCTGACAAAAAGCAGAAGTAGAAGTGATAATAGTGTACTGGTTGTACAATACAAGTCAGAAGAGAGCCTTCTCATCCTTCTGTTATTCCTTTGAACCAAAAATAATAACTGTGGTGATCATCTAGAGACTGGTGTGTGGACCACTAGCCTGCCAAATCAGTGTTTCTCTGGTGGAGGACTGCTAAAAAGCTGAGTAGGGATCTGTGTGACTTCATAGGAGCCGCAGCTGTGGTGCTTCCATTGAAGGCTCTGATCCTTGAATAAGCGACTTTTAGCTCTGCAAAGTTCTTTTTGTTGCTGAAAAAACAGTCCCAAAGCAAGCATTTTTTCCAGAAAACAAAATAGCAAGTGTTCTCTTTGTGTCTGGAGTTATTGGGAGCTTTCTCCACCTGGGACTGCCATGTCGATCATGGCAGTCCTGAGTAGGGAAATCAAGCAATTGTGGCCCAGCCCTAAACAGAGTAGGACAAATGCCTCCGTGAGCTGGTGGCACAGTGGTAGACGAGCAGCCAGGTCAAGGGTTTACAGTGGCAGAGCCAGCTGAAGTGCCATTGTTTAGGTCGAGCCTAGCGTTGCAGCGCATGCGCTGCTCGCTTTGCGAGGCATGCAGTATTCAGTATGGAGTGGAAGCTCCGCCCACTCTCCGCCCATCCTTTTCATTGGCTTAGTTCCTAAATGATGCCTTCCGATTGGCTTTAGGCTTGTTAGTCCCTCCTTATGACGACCATGTCGTCATTTGTGTCCTTCCATGGCTACTGGCCCCTTTACTTCCAGTGTTGCACAGCACTACTTTCTTCCCGTGGCCCCTGCCCCCCCTCCCGCAGTCCGTGCCTTCTCGCCCGCCCCACCCCCTGTTGTACGTGCCTTGTCGCCCGCCCGCACTCCCATTTGCAATGCAATAGGTCTCACGTAAATGCAAGTCCTATTGCATTGCAAATGCTTGTTTTCCCGCTTGTCGTTCTCAGTCACCTCTACGTAGAAGGAGATGTCTTCATTTTCCTAATTGGCTCCTAGCAACATGCAGCGCATGATGCAGCGAGGCGGACACGCCAGGTAATCGCTCCGTTGTGCCAGTCCATCTGCTTCCTGAAAGTGAAGCTGGGCGTGCTGCCTATGTTTCAAATGAGAAGCGTGATCCTATCGCCGATTGCCCGGAAGTGCTTCAGCGTCTGCTGACTGCGGCTGGCGTCAGCCTTACCTGGAAACCGCCCCAGGGTGAGAAGTCACAGCAAAGGAGCAGCGTCTTTTGCAGCCAGGTGCGAGCGCGTGCAAAGCACCCGCCGAGCCCACTGACCGGCATTTAAACCAACATTTGATTTGCTAATGCTCCGGCAACCTGCGTGATTAGCAACGCGATAATTTAACCCAGAATAACGTATTTTAATTGCTTTATGGTGTTCTTTCTCCAGGTGCAATAGGGAATGATTGTATTTTGAAAACAAAACAAAAAATATATACAGTGATGGCGTGTGTATGAGGTGTCTGGTTTATTTGCATTACCAGTTTTGGAGGTAACAGCAACTGAGGAACAAGGAAACAAAGTAGTTTGTTCTTATTTTGAAAATAAAACAAAAAATATTTTGTGTATGGTGATGGTATGTGTATGAGGTGTCTGGATATATTTACATTACCAGTTTTGGCAGTAAAAACAACGGAGGCACAAGGAAACAAAGTAGTTTGTTTCTGGTCATACACTTAGGGCAAGTGGAAAGTAAGAATGGACTGGAACTCGGGTCCCTTGTTCGTCAAGACCATTTATCCACCCTCTTTATTTTACACGATGCAGATTTGGAGTGCCTGCCTTTAATTAATAAAGTGTGCTTTTTTTTGTTGATGGTACACCGAAGTTTGACGCAGCAGCAAAGACGCCTGGGATATATTTACATTGCAGGTGCCGACATCATTACTTTATTTTTGTGGAACACAATCCCTCCAACTCCATTTGGGATGGTTTATTCCCTGCGAGTGGTACCGAACCAGCACAGGTTCACATCCTCGATAACCTAAAGGGAGATATTTGCTGATCTAGCATAAGGACCTTAGTATTGTTCGACCTATCAGCTTCTGCCACCACTTCCGAACATGCCACCCTCCCATTGCTTCGTCAAGAGTCTGCAGTCAGTAATGGTCCTTAAAGAAGCCCAGATCTTTCCTTACCAGCTTCTCTTAGATCATTATACCTATAAGAAAGATTTCAGTTTCAGGCAATCCAAAGACATACAGAGCTCCACCATCTCAACTTTTGTATCTGTTTATTTGAAACCTGTACTCAAATTTGTGGTCTCAGAATTCCGTTTTACAGTCATGTTCTAATATGCAAATGAAATACTGTTCAAACTCACTTCACCCTCAGGCTCATCCAGAGCCTGGATTGCCTAAACAGACAAAAAATTAATTCCATCATATCAAAGATTGTGGTTTTTGTTTTTTTTAGTTTCTCCTGCCTAAAAGTCTTAAATGCCTTGCCCGAGCCACGAATGGTGAAAAACCTGTCTGTTCTTATTAAGACTCCTCACTTGTCAAAAGTTTCCCGGTTTAGATCTTTGAAGCTAAAAGGCCCAAATGCATAAAGTCAAATTAGGGTTGCAAGCCCTGCGATTTGCTAAATCACAGGGTTTGAGACTGCAAAAAGTCTTTTTGCTATATGCTAAACACATTTTGCGAGTCAAAAACATTTCCTACTCACAAAATCGGTTCACTGTTGCATTCTAAATCAGGGTTAGAAAGGGGTTTCTCCTCCTATTTGTGATTCAAAATGGTATGCATAGCTGGTTTGTAACTACAACTGTAGTCAAAGGAGGTGGCAACAGGTTCCCAAAGGGGGAGCTGTCCCTTTTGGGAATCGTGTCTGGTGGCCTCAGGGAGTACAGGCATTGGTCCAGGAGCCACAACTGCTCCCCCGATGTGTTCCCAAAAGGGAGTTTTTTTAGACTGCACCAGTCCTTTTAAGGAACATACTGCTTATTAAAACGAAATGTTTCTCTTTTGGGAAGGCAAATACAGTAATGATGGTGTGCCGTCCCTTGCAGGCCAGCATTCCTGTAATTGTTGCCAACCTCAGGGTGTCACCAGCCTAATTAATAATAATTGTGCAGGTCGTTCTGTGACCCCTTCCCCCCCATGATCCGCTCCCTCAGCCCCAGGGACTGGACGTTTTGGATACAACCTGTAGTACACAGGTCGCATCGCAAAATTGAAGACTGGTCGCAATGCATTGGTGCACAATTTGTGACCACTTTGTGTGACCAGTCTTTTTGTACACTTGGTTCATACTCCTTTATGTCTCATTCATGCGTTTTGTAGGAGCCATCACTGCCTGCCCATCTTGACAACACTAATCGGGGGTATATGGGGCTACCCCAGTGCCTGGTATACAGATTACAGAGTTCTTAAGCAAGACTGCTATTCTCCATCAGAAACCCTTTGGCAATTGAACAAAACATGGACAGCAAGTCAGATTGGCTTAAAGCAACATGTGCGCTCTTCATGCATTTTCCGACACTGGTCGCCCATTTCTCTCTGAAAAGCACTGCTTGAGTGGCCTTACACAAACCTGAGATCCAGATACACAACACAACACACACTTCCACACCAAACAATTTCACAACTAACAATTCCAATTCAACCCACATAATTCCACCAAAACCACACACATCCAATCCACTCCAAAACAAATAATCCAGGTGAAAGACATTGTCATTTACAGCGCCAATAGCTCTAACTCTCACAAATGCGAGACCGATTGCATTGCAAATGCTTGTTTTATTTGGCCAGTGCTTGCCTCAACTCTAAATAGAGCAGAGGAATAGCGACCCTGGTTGCCGAATGCTTCCAGGGTGTGCTGCGACGCCAGAATTACTGCGGAGCTGGTTGTTTTTTTTGTGATTTTTGTGCATGTGACGTAGTGATTTTAAAATTGTCTCGGGAATCCCTATGATCCGAAGTCTCCAAATTTTTATTTAAGTGTTAAGGGGTTCCCGGTCAATCCTCCGCAGTAATTCTGGCGTCACAGCACACCCTGGAAGCATTCAGCAACCAGGGTGGGAACCCAATGATGAAGCATGTCACCTACCAGGTAGGTGAGTGAGGGTTCGTCTAAAACACCCTGCGGGTTCCCATGTCCCGGCAATCAACACCAAAAGGGACAAAAGGAAGAAGACTGGAGCAACCATAACAAAAATAGGAGGCTTATCCGTTCTATATTTGTTTTGCATCATATTCTTGCATATGTCATGTGTTCTTAAAAAAGGGCAGTTGTTAGATTTGGTTTTCTCAGCGGGTTGATCCCCAGACATTTTGCTTCTTGGCCTCTTATGTTTGACCCTGTTTTTGTCTGCAACTGGTACACCAGCCTAGGGTCTGTACCCTTAGGCTGGGCAGAGGATCAGGTTGACCCCCCGACCGGGAGGAAGGGGCGACTGCTAAGAGTGCCCTTACCGGTTTGTCTTCTGGGGGAACTTCTCCAGGTGGAAGGGTGCAGGACCCCAGTAGGGGGAGGCAGGGAGAGGGCAGCTTCACCCCTGACCCCTGCCCAGCCTAAGGGTACAGACCCTAGGTTGGTGTACCTGTTGCAGGATAGCACCCCTGAACTGGTAGGCGAATTGTGCAGGACACCTGCCACAGGTACCCTGACAATTCTGGAGCCTGAGGGTACTGCTCCAGGTGAAGGGGGGGAGAGCCCCAGGGAGGAGGACCAGGTGTGGGAGAGCCCACCTCAGTCTCCGGTCCAGCTGCCGGGTACAGACCCTGGGCTGGTGGGCCAGTGTCAGGATACCATAACTGACCTAACAGAAGGGAGAGTGGATAATGGGTGCCAGGCACCAGCTGTTACCGCCCCCACTCTCTGACGCCAGAGGGTTTAGAAAACCATGAAAGGCCTGCAGCCTGGCTCTCAGCACTGACAGCTGTCAGTGGCCACCGTGGCCTGCTGTCCTGGTGGACAGAGTGTCCCCTGGGGGGGGGCAGGAGTCACACCTTGGGATGGACTGGGCCACACCACTGTGTTGGCCCTGTTGGTACTATCTGCCTGCGGGGACACACTTGTGAGCAAGCTAAGGTTAGGTGCTGCACAGATGGTGTTTTCAGGTGAGAAAGAGGGTTCCCCATGGGTTAGCTTAGTGGGCCCTGAAGGTACGGACAGAGGGATCCAGCTGGGTTCAGCAAGGCGTAGAACCAGAAGGTGCCCCCACTGTTGTGGGCCAGGCCTAGGTTCTATTGCCCAAGCAGGGAAGTCCATCAAGGGACTGATTAGTCTACCATGGCTTTAGACTGGAAGGGGGTTGTGTTAGACCTGGCTTTCTCAGCGGGTTTAGCCTCAGACTTTTTGCTTTTTGGCCGCCTATGTTTGACCCTGTTTTTGTTGGTTTTAGAACTCTGGGCACTTTATCACTCCTATTCAGTGCTAATGTGCATATGCTCTCTATGTAAATTGTGTTTATAGATTGGTGATCCCATGATTGGCTTATTCGACTTACTACTAAGTCCCTAGTACAGTGCACTGTGTGTGCCCAGGGCCTGTAAGTCAAATGCTGCTAGAGGACCTGCAGCACTGATTGTGCCACCCACACAAGCAGCCTTTCAAAGGAGTCTCAGACCTGCCACTGCAGTGTCTGCGCGCAGTCTCTACTGCTGTGTTGACCTGGCAAGTGCACCCACTTGCCAGGCCCTAACCTTCCCTTTTATTACATGTGAGTCACAGCTAAGGTAGGCTTAAGGTACCCCTGTGGGCAGGGTGCAGTGCATGTGAAAGGTAGGACATGTGCTGGTGTGTGTGACATGCCCTGATAGTGAAATGCAGTGTATTTCGTTTTTCACTATTGAAAAGCTATCTGTCCCTTAGGATAGAATGGGAGTTTAATTATAACATCTTATAAGTATAACTTCCCATTGGGATCAGATGGAAAGATGGAGTTTAATATGCTTGAACTCAGAATATAAAAATGCATCTTTTAGTAAAGATGATTTTTATATTGTGTGTTTGAAAATACCACCTTTTAGAAAGTGGGTATTTTCTTGCTTAGCCATCCTGTGTGCCTATGCTGGTTTGTGGATTGAATTTCTGGATTTGGAGTGACAGGGGCTGGGGATGTTCATTCACTGTAGACAGCCACTGGGGGTTTGAGGTGTGTACTGCCTTTCCTGGATGAGTCAGGGCTGGGCTGAATAGACCTGGGCTGCATTTAGAGTGTTGGGAAGAGATTTCCTTGCACCTGAATGGTACTGGTCTGCCTTACACAGTGCTGTCTCCACCTCCTGCCGGGAAGCTGGACCAGGGAGGACAGAACTGGTTTTGACTGAGCACAGAGCCTCTCTGCCGCAAGAGAACAAAGAGAAATTGAGTATAAATATTGGGGCCCACACCCCAGAACTTTAGAATACTTCTGGACTCAAGAGGAACCTCTGCCATGGAGAAGAGCTGGGAAAGCGGAGGGAGAAGTACAGCGCTTTTGCTGTGTGCTGTCTGAGGTTGGCATGCAGTGGGTGTTTTTGCCAAGGAGAGGACAAAGACTTTGCTGTGTGCTTTGTATCCTGCTTGAAGAAGATCTCAAAGGGCTTGAATTAGAGCTTGCTTCCTGTTCTGAAGTCTCAGGAGCCTCTGGGGTTTTTCCTGCTGCTGTGAGCTGGGAAAAGAGAAGCAATTAAAGAAGCGTGATGCATCCACACCCGTTTCCGACGCAACACGCCATGGGGAAGAATTTCCACTCATCGCCACCGTGTCGCTGCAGAAACCAACGCAGCGCCTGTCCTTAGCTGGAAAAATTGCTGCAAGCCAAATCTCGTGCACCCATCTCCGAAGACCCAGATCACCGCACCGACTGTGACGCAGGCCCTGCTGTGCAGCTGCAAAAACCAACACATCAGGGGACTGCGGCTGAAGTGATTGACGCAACCCCGTTGCCGCCACCGCATCGAGAGCTGCCGCATCCCCAAATCCCCACGCATTGCACTGGGGCGCCAAGTCTACAACAATGCCGGGGCCGCAGTAAGAATTCGACGCATCACCTGCTCTTCAGTAAGGAACTGACGCTTAACCTCTCCTGCGTGGCAGTAAGGAACAAACGCATCACCTCTCCTGGAGCAAGGAACCGACGCATCACCTTGCCTGTGTGTAAGGAACCAACGCATCACCTTCTCTGCGGCTGTTTTTGCTTATCATTTTAACGCATCTAAGATACTTTGTGTTGAAAGTGTAGCATCAATAGTTTGCTATGGATAGAACTGTTTTTACCTCTTAAAATCATATCTTGATATCTGCATGTTGAATTTTTGTCGTTTTGGTCTTGTTTGGTTTAGATAAAGATTACTTATTTTTCTAAACTAGTGTGGTGTCCATTTGTAGTGTTTTCACTGTATTACTGTATGTGCGCACAAATGCTTTACACACTGCCTCTGACTTAAGCCTACCTGCTCATGCCAAGCTACCAAGGGGGTGAGCAGGGGTTGTCTAAGGGCGTAACTCCCTTACCCTGACTAGAAGGAAGGGTCCCTACATGGACAAAGGTTACAAACCATTGCCAACGAGAGACCCCCATTTCTAACAGCAGTTAATAATATAGTGAAAATATTTTATATTTAGGAATATGTGATTAGATCAACATTTTATTGAATTTACACTATATCATTTTTGAAAGTAGAAACTGCTGGGCTGACTTATGTACATTGATTATTTGTTTGTATTTAGAAGAAGTTTTAACAAGAATAGATGAAGACGTATTCAGCTAATAAACGAAGGGGATCGGCTCCACATAATGCACCTGATTTTTCTGTAAAATGAAATAAATACACAGGAGGAGGATATTTGAATGTGATCATTATATTGATCCATGGTCCCCGTACATAGGATCAACTTGAATGAATGAGATAATCTCACGGTTCAGCATTCCTGGATTGTGTAGTTAAAACCACATTGGAGACCAGCTGCATTATGGGATGTATTAGTGCCCAGACAGTATTTCCTCCTGGTATTACTGCCACGCTGGGGATAAGTTACTAGAGCACACAACATCGATTTAGTCATTTGTCCCCTCTAGCCCCACCAGCTCCTTTATTACTCAACTCTTGTAGGTAAAACAAAGTGAGTTTAAACCAGCCCAGATAGTCATGTTCTATGGCACAGTAAATAATGGAAATATTGTTATAGCTCTGTCCTTTTCAATACTCCCTGCTGTCTCTCTTTTCTGCACAACCTACTTGTAAGTCTGCAACAAAGCTTGTTTTATTAGCACCCAAGTTCAATGCACTGAGCTTGTCGAGTTTTTCTAATTAACCCAATTAAAATCCCAAATGGACTCCTGTAAAACCCTACAAACTTTTGTACTGTTATCTTCTCTGGAGTTGAAAAGAAATCCTCTTGTAACGGTGCTTGATTCTTAAGCTGCAATAATTAAAATACTAAGCTCTAAGGGCCTGACTTCAAGAGGCAGGTTTGTATTCCCCGTCTCTTTGGCTTTCCGTGCTCTGGCATGGAAAAAAAATGGAAGCAGTACTTTGGAGGGAGAACCTACAGGGAAATGTCTGGCTTTTATGAGAGGCCGGTGCTGCTGGCAGGCGGGTAGGGCAGAGTCCGGTAGGTGTGATGCGAGATACTTTGGTTATGGGCCACGTTGCTATATACCAAAACCAGTGACTCAAATGCTATAACTTTTTTTCAATTTACATAAAGATGGAAATTGACAGTGAAAAGGGCTGCTAAGCCGACCCTTCATTACATTTTTCAGACACATATAGACCCGATTCACAATCAAAATTGTAAATCTATTCTAATAGGCTTACATCAAGCTTTAGGTGTAAATTTACGAATTTTTAAACATTTGTTTTCCACGCTCCTCGCTTCCACTAAACATCAAAAATGTTTGGGGGGTTCCCACGCTATTGCTTCTGTTTGTAATTATTTAAGCCTGCCCTTAATGCAAGTAAATCTCCAACTGTACCCATGGTGGGAATGAGCAAAGGAAATGTTTCATAATAACCAAACACTCATGCATCTGTGGGTTTTCACCAATTTTCCATGGCACTCGTCTCCTCCCCACCTTATCGGATTTACTCCAACATAGGGGCCGATTACGATCTCGTTAGGAAAGCATTCCTACCGAATCGGTTCCGGAATGCTTTTTGAACGACCCGACCGCGTCTGCCCGAACGACGGATCACAATGCAATGCATGTTAAATCCCACAGAGTCGTTCGGAACGCAATCCGTCCGACTGACTCGTCCGGAAATAAGCCTGATGCGACCGACTCGTTCGCAAACGCTGAATAATAGTATTTCTGTTAGGAATCAGACTCGGTTTACCCCACGAACAGATGACGATGCATCCGACGCGGTTACTGAACTGTGTCTGTTTGTGTTACAAATGGCAAGTGGAAAATGTCTAATACAGTATAAACAAGCATTAGCAACGCCAAATATAAATAAAATTAAAAAAATTAGCCACACCCAGCAATCCACCTATAATAAAGGACCAAAAACATGACCATGATCCTTTGCTCTAACACAACTGCTGCCATGTATCAGGAGTCTGTCCACATTCCCTGCTCTCTGCCTCTCTGCCTCACACACTCATACTTCACCCACCACACAACTTGCACATTTTTAAAAACAATTCTTACAAACACACTCTTTTTTATATTCACCCTCACCCTCACCTTCACAGTCACCCTCACCTTCACATTCACACTCTAACCCCACCATGGCCCCAAGGAAGCAGCAAAGGTTCACAGAGATGGAGTTGGAAGTGCTTATAGATGAAATAGTCAGAGTGGAGCCACAGTTATTTGAGAACCAAGTCCAACAGACCCCCTGTCCCAGAGAAATAGGATGTGGGACAGGATAGCCAACAAGGTAAACGCTCAAGCACCTTGCCTGTGCACAATGGATGACAAAAAACTGATGGCCAGAGAACACGCCCAGAGCCAGCAGACTGGCGGTGGCCCTCCTGCACCACCTGTGCACTTCACTTCCTGGGAGGAGAAGGTAAGTGACATCCTTCCGCCGGAGGGCATCCATGGAATCACAGGAGCACCAGAGTCTGGCGAGAACTTACTCCACATTCCAATATTGATTCCAATTACACCTCCATAGACATCACTGTAAAGGATACAGTGATACAAATGACTGTTTTCAAAGTTTCAAAAAACTAGAGTAAATGAGCAAGTGATGTGTATGCCATATTGACAAACAACATCCCTGCAATGATAATTAAAAGTTATTAAATTCCTACCATGTACATACTACTTACAAACTCACAGCAAGCATAGCTGCCAAGGTTTGAGATTGCCAAGTGTGACATTTTCATAATTTCAGTGTAATTATGAGTGACATTCCAACGACTATGAGTGACACTTTTTCGCAAGCAAAATCAAGCAATGAAGACTAGGAAAGCATATAAATATCAGCAATTACACCCATTTTAGCAACAAGACACTCTTAGAAGATGTTAAAACTGCTGGAAAGCACCAGAAACTGAAGCATTTAGTGCCCTTCTAAGCTGATCGTACTATTAACCAAAACGAGGACTCAGATCTGCATCACTCTCATTGACAGTGCGCGCCGTGCCACTACAAACAAAAGGACATTTCTGTAAATTTCAGTAAAGTCAGTTATTGTACTAGGGTCAGATTATCTGTTGCGAAAACCGGCGCAGTGTGCCTGCCACTTATCACCTGGAGTACAGAGAATAACATAATGACTGCTGTGGGGGTGCGGGGGGAGATAAGGAGGCGGATGAGGACTGTTTTCAAGATTGGGTGTCTCACTTGAAAGCGCACATCATCGTTCGTTGGGGTACTGAATGTATCCGAGGTGCAGACTCTCCACTACCAAAAATTTGAGCAGGTGTTCTGCTTTAATTTCTTCTGCTCTGACAAAACGAAAATAAAAAGCTTTACCTAATCACTTTCCTGACTGCTCGACCGCTATAAATCTGGCCAAACAAATGAGCACAGGGACATCCATTGTATTAAGAGCACCAATAGTTTTCCTTGTTCAGAGGTTATAAGTGATGTTTAATCTTGCACTTACTTTGGGCAGGCGATGAGTGGAGACGGCGCAGCGGCGACAGGCACCTTCCCCCTGGGCTGGTACACACTCTTACAGCTGCAGGCAGCAGTCCGGCCCGCCGACGGTGGCGGTAATGACCCTTAGCCCACGGAATCATGATTATACCACTTAGCACACAGACACTGCACAGAGCACATGGCTGCCGAAAGTGGCGAGCAGCTATCTCTGCTACATGGGGGCAGCAGGCTCATAACGGCGAGTCCGCAGCCGCCAATGCTTGTGGGGCCGGGTGACCCTCAGAGAGACCGAGGCAAGCCTGCGGTGGTGCGAGGGGCTGTGGCGTGCTCATCGCCTCAGCTACCCCGGACCTTTTAATTATCTGAGATCCTGCCTCTGCCATGACTGTGCGACTCGTGTAACCGTCCAGTGAAAGCCGGTGTTTGCGCGCATGAGCGAGGAGGCAAGCTAAAAAGGCATAACTGCCACTCGCCTTGCCGCCTACGCAGAGAGAGTTAGGGATACACTGTTGCAATCACGTGACCTCACCAGGTCACGTGAATGCTGTGCTCTCCAGCCGGCCCGCAGCAGCTGTGCTAATAATGAATGCTCATTGCTGCAGGCAGCGCAGCAATGAGCCATTCACCAACAGACTTTTCACACTTAGACTACTACAATACACACAGCCAGAACAGCACGTGGTCTACGCTGCGTGCTCAGCTCATTAGGAGTTGGCCAGGGTGGCGATTTCGGTCCCGCTTATCTCTTCCTCTGCACCGATGGTGGTGTCAAGGATGCGCTACAAATGCATGACCTTGCATTTTTGTGCGGTGATGCGGACCACCGCACAAAAATGCGTTAGTGTCCCGCCTGATGCGTGATACTTGGCAGGGCTGAGCAAGGCGTTGTGCTCCAAACACCAGTCACCAGCATTAGCCATCTTGCCAGCACAGTTACACACACTCTCAGGAAAGCTGAGTCACAGGTAGGCTGGTTGGGATGGCTGGCAAGGTGGGTGTGAGCACATGCTGATGGTAGTTGTAGTCACAGCAAACACTCCTCCTCCCACACAGACCAACAGGCCCACCTGGAACCATGCTTGCCTGACAGTGAGTGGAAATGCACTGGCAAGATGGCTGACACTGCTGCATGGTGTCTGGAGCACAAGGCCTCCATGGGAGTTGTAGTCAACTCAAACAGCAGGCACCACTGTCAAAGATCTTGCCAGCACAGTTACACACACTCTCAGGAAAGCTGAGTCACAGGTAGGCTGGTTGGGATGGCTGGGAAGGTGGGTGTGGGCACAGACCTGATGGGAGTTGTAGTCACAGCAAATACTCCTCCTCCCACACAGCCCAACAGGCCCACCTGGAACCATGCTTGCCTGGCAGTGAGTGGAAATGTTTTGGCAAGATGGCTGACACTGCTGCATGGTGTCTGGAGCAGAAGGTCTTGATGGGAGTTGCAGTCAACTCAAACAACAGGCACCACTGTCAGACATCTTGAATATACACTTCCCTCATTGTCAGGACAGCACTCTCCTTGGTGATCTGGTTGGTCTGGCTGGGAGGAGGAGTGTTTGCACTGACTACATCTCCCATTAGGCTCTGTCCAACACACACCTTCCCACCCAGATCAAACAGCACAACTGGGGCTATTCTGTCCATGACGGTGACTGGAAATGTACTGGCAAGATGGCTGACCCCGAGGACTGCTGTTTGGAGCACAAGGCCATGATGAGAGTTGTGGTCAACTCAGACAACAGGCACCCCTGTCAGACATTTTGAGAGTACACTACCCCTCATTGTCAGGACATCACTCTCTCTGGTGTGCTGTATGAGCTGTGTGGGAAGGTGTGTGTGGGGGCACATGCCTGATGGGAGTTGCAGTGCCAGTAAACACTCTTCCTCACACCCATCTCAAAAAGCTCATCTGGGCCTATGGCTACCTGACAGTGTGGGGAAGTATACTTGCAAGATGGCTGACACTACTGCAAGGTGTTGAACTTGAAGGCAAATACCATCATGGCCCTGTGCCACAAACACCTGGCCCCAGGGTCAGCCATATTGCCAGTACATTTCCATTAACTCTCAGGGACTGCATAGTTCCAGGTGTGCTGTTTGGGCTGCCTGGCAACGTGTGTGGAGGACAGGGCATGATGGGAGTTGAAGTCAGTGCAAACACTCCTCCTCTCACCCAGTACAAACAGACCCCCTACCTGATAGAGAGTGGAAATGTACTTACAAAATGGCTGACACTGTGGGCTGGTCTGGACAGCTACGCCCTGCTGGGAGTTGTGGACACATAGGCACCAGTAATCAGTGATAGACATCTTGCAAGTGCATTCCCCCTCACTGTCAGGGAAGCTGAGTTACAGGTTGGCTTTTTGTGCTATGGGGGACAAGGCTTGATGGGAGTTCTAGCCATTGCAAATACTTATCCTCCCAAACAGCCCTGCTAACTCCTCTGTGCCTATGCTTACCTCACAGTGAGAGTAAGTGTACTGGCAAAGTGGCTGACACTGGTGACTGGTGTTGATCTTGAAGCCAACTCCCAGCAAGGCCCTGTGCACCAAACACCATGCAACTGTGTCAGCCATCTTATTAGTACACTTCCATTCATTGTGAGGTAAGCATAGGCACAGAGGAGTTAGCAGGGCTATTTGGGAGGATGAGTATTGTCAGGTAGCCTGAGCTGTCTATGCTGGTTGGGAGAAGCAGTGTTTGCTATCACTATAACTACCATCAGGCTCAGTCAGACACACACCTTTCTACCCATCCGCAATAGCTTACCTGGGACTCTGCTTTCCTCACAGTGAGTGGCAATGATCTGGCAGGATGGCTGACACTGGGGACTGGTGTCTGGAGCACAAGGCAGTGATGGAATTTGCGGTCAACTCTGACAACACGCACCAGTGTCAGACATCTTGATAGTACATTGCCTCTCACTGGGAGGTAGGCTTAATTACAGGTGTGCTGTCTGGCCTGGCTGGGAAGGTGTGTGGAGGACAGATCCTGATGGGACATGGAATCAGTGCAAACACTACTCATTACAAACAGCGCAACAAGACCATCTTGAACTAGGCTTATCTTACAGTGAGTGGAAACGTACTAGCAAGATGTATGACACTGGGGACTGGTGTGTGGACAACAAAGCATTAATGTGATTTGTGGCCAACTCAGACACCAGGCACAAGTGTCACATATCCTGATATTACATTTCCAACACTGTCATGAAACCATACTGCCATGTGATCAGTTTTCTCAGGGTGGAAAGAGTGTGTGTAGGACAGAGCCTGATTGGAGTTGGAGTAATGGCAAACACTCCTCCACCCACCCATCCCAACCACTTCATCTGGGCATATGGCTACGTGACAGTGAATGGAAGTGCACTAGCAAGATGGCTGACACTGTTGCATGGTGTTTGGGGCACAAGGCCTTGTTGGGATTTGGATTCAAGTTTAACACCATGCACTAGTGTCAGCTTCCTTGCGAGTACACTTCCCCTAACTGCCAGTTAGCCATAGTCTCAGAGGAATTAGCTGGGCTGCGTGGAAGGAGGAGTATTTATAAGGGCTGCAACTCACATCAGGCCCTGTCCAACATACACCTTCCCACCCACCACAAACAGCACAACATGAACTAAGCTAACACCAGTGTCTCAAAATGTACGAGCCGGATGCATGGCACTGGACACTGGTCTCTGACTTTTCCTCAACTACCAACAGGTCCTTGTGTTACAAACACCATGCACCAGTGTCAGCCAGCTATGTCAGTACATATCCACTCATTCTCAGGAAACCATAGTTCCAGGGGTGCTGTTTTGCACAGTGGAGAGAGTGTGTGTAGTACAGGGCCTGATGGGAGATCTGCCCATTGAAAACACTCTTCCCACCCAGCCCTACAGGCCCACCACGAAGCATGCTTACCTGATAGTGAGTGCAAATGTAACAACAAAATGCCTGAGAGTGGGGACTGGTGTGTTGAGCACAAGGCCATGAGTGGAGATGTTGTAAAGTCAGACAACCGTGACCCGTGTCAGGCATCCTGCAGGTACATTCAGACACACTGTGAGGTAAGCCTAAGTCCTGTTGGGCTGTTCGGGCTGGTTGTGAAGGTGTATGTAGGACATGGACTGGTGGGAGACGGAGTCAGTGCAAACACTCCTCCTCCAACACAAACTAAACAGCTCATCTGGGCCTATGGCTACCTGACAGAGAGCGGATGTGTACTAGCAAGATGGCTGACACTGGGGACTGATGTCTGAACCTCTCATAACTACCACATTTGCTTCTGGGCTACAAACACCAGCCACCAGTGACAAAAAATCTTGCAAGTACACTTACCAACTTTGCCTGGACAACACTCTTCCTGGTGGCCTCTTGGGGCTGGGTGGTATGAGGAGTGTAAGTTTCACAATTAGAGCATAAGCACATAAACAGCAGTTTATCAAAGTTCATTGACACAAAATGGCAGAAAGCTGAGTTTGAGAACTCATCTGAGTATGGAGTCAATGTACAAAATACATGATCTGTGTAGGCACAAAGCTAAGCAGTCACACATTTTGCTACTCACAGCCGTTCACATGTGTAGAATGAGATGAGAACAAGAACCACCTCACTCACACCATTCCCAAAAATATCTGGGAAGATTAATAGACTGTGAGTGTCTAGGCAGCCACACCAATGTGACTGCTAAAGACATGCACTAAGCCGAGTAACCTAGCCACAAAAATACATACATTGGGAGAGGAAGAGTACGTATGTCACCGTGAAAGTAAAGATGTGGACAACAACAACCCACCTGTGCCATTCACAGGGTGTCACAAACCAGTCAATGTCTTTGGACATTTAATGTGAACTAAACACAACATGCCCATTGATGCACATAGCTGGACATGTTCATCAATCCCTATCTTGTCAGAATTTCATTGTACCCCCAAAAAATAGGCCTGCATCATGGATGGAGGAGTCTAATCTATGTACATTAACTCATCATTCGGTTCAGTAGCCTATGTAATGTGTATGATTTGATGGGCAGTGGACATTCACATCAATCACTGTGTCTTTCATGTACCTACAGGGTGAGCTGGGAACACCACTGGAAGCAACCAGGACAGCCAGTCCCAGACTCTGGTCGACCAGGAGCTCTCTGGCATTGAGGTCTCTCAACCATCTTCGGATGACGAGGAACGACCTGGCACATCATGTGTGGGTCACCCCACAGCATCAGCAGCAGCTATCCTCTGCGACCACTCCTGCATCAGCTGACAACACCCAGCTGACCCCTACCCTCACGGACTCAGCAGCCCGAGCCACCACTGACAGCACAGCAACATAGGGCACTCTGGAGTTGGCGGACAACAACATCCCTGTCAATGATGAAGGAGACTCAGTTTTGACTTGGCCAACACCAACTATGCCTGCTCGGGTAGGTAGGGGTGGTGGGAGGGGAAGTGGGGACCAGGGCCAACATGCAGCTGGTGCTGCTGATGAAGAGCACCCACACCTATCTAGAATCCTCCACGCATATGAGGGTTGCACCGGAGATTTTGGCCAGGTTGTTGGGATCCTCAGGACCATTCAACAGCAGCAGGCAGCCCACTTTGAAAAAATAGACATGTACATGAGCAAAATTGATGACCTGACTGCGGTGCACAGGGACATTGTCACTTGCCTCCGCCAGATTGCTGACAACATGTCCACACCTCCTTGTGTGCCCACAACATCCAGTGCATCAACATCTGCACAAGCCACAGGGAGGGATGTGGACTCTGGCGGAGAGCCCCCAGCACCGCCGCTGCCTGCACCTGAAGGACCCCCAAAAAACGTAAAAAGGGTTGTCCGAAGAAGAATCCATTAGAGACTGATAGCTACGCATCACCCCCAGGAAGTGACAAACTGCTCCTGATATCCTCCATTGTGTGCCAAGCGTTCACTTTGTTGACTGTCATTGAACTGTTCCACATTGACTGGAGGGACTAAGTTGGACTTTGGACATAAATAACTGTGGGTTTACTTTTAATCAATCAATCAGGGATTTGTGAAGAGCACTTCTCACCCATGAGGGTCTCAAGGCGCTGAGGGGGAGGGGGGATTCGAGCACTCCGTCTCATCCGAAGAGCCAGGTCTTGAGGCTCTTCCTTAATGCTTGCAGTGTGGGGGTTCGTCTGATGCTGAGGGGGAGTTTGTTCCAGGTCTTGGCCACGATGTAGGAGAAGGCTCTTCCTCCCGTTATGGCTCTGCGGATATGTGGGATTTCGGCCAGGGCAAGGTTGGCGGAGTGGAGGTTTCTCTTGGGTGCATAGAAGGAGATTCTTTCATTGAGGTATTGGGGTCCTGTGTAGTGGAGGGATTTGTAGGCGTGAGTGAGCAGCTTGAAGGTCACTCTCTTTTTGACGGGGAGCCAGTGGAGGTCTCTTAGGTGCTGGGTGATGTGGTCTTGTCGTGGGATGCCGAGGACAAGTCTGGCTGCCGCATTCTTGATGGTCTGGAGTTTGAGGAGTAGAGATTTGTTGATTCCGGCATAGAGTGCGTTCCCGTAGTCCAGTCTGCTGGTTATGAGTGCGTGGGTGATGGTCTTGCTGGATTTGGGGGGGATCCATTTGAAGGTCTTGCAGTGGATGTGGAGGGTATTGAAGCACGTGGAAGATACAGCGTTGACCTGTCTGTTCATGGTGAGGGAGGAGTCGAGTATGATGCAGAGGTTGCCGGCGTGGTCCGTGGGTGTGGGAGGGTTGCTAAGGACAGTGGGCCATCAGGTGTTGTCCCATGCGGAGGGGGTGTATCCGAGGACGAGGACTTCCGTTTTCTCCAAATTGAGCTTCAGGCAGCTGCTGCTCATCCAGGATGCTACGTCTTTCATTCCTTCCTGGAAACTGTGTCTGATGATGGCAGGTTCCTTGGTGAGGGAGAGGATGAGCTGGGTGTCGTCGGCGAAGGGTACTATGTTGAGTCGGTGTTTTCTGGCAATGGTAGCGAGGGGGGCCATGTAGATGTTGAAGAGAGTGAGGCTGAGTGAGGATCCTTGGGGTACTCTGCAGCTGATCTCTGTGGGTTCGGAGAGGAAGGGTGGTAGTCTGATTCTCTGTGTTCAGCTGGTGAGGAAGGAGCAGATCCAGTCTAGGGCAGTTCCCTGTATGCCGGCTTTGTGGAGTCTGGCGGTTAGTGTGCGGTGGGAGACAGTATCGAAGGCTGCTGAGAGGTCTAGTAGGATGAGGGCAGCCGTGTGGCCTTGGTCGAGGAGGGTGCGGATGTCATCCGTGGCGGCTAGGAGTGTGGTCTCGATGTTGTGGTTGCTGCGGAATCCGGATTGGGAAATGTCGAAGATCGAGTTAGATGCTATGAAGTTCGTGAGCTGGTTGTTGACGATCTTCTCAGTGACTTTGGCTGCGAAGGGGAGGATAGAGATGGGTCTGTAGTTCTTGAGGTCTGTCGGGTCTGCGGAGGGTTTCTTGAGGAGGGGCTTGACTTCTTTGCATTTCCAGTCGTCGGGGAACATGCCTGTTTCCAGGGTGCAGTTGATTGTATGTCATAGTTTGGGTGCTATAGCGGAGGCAGCTCTGTGGAAGATGTGCGGCGGGCAGGGGTTGGTGGGGGCTCCTGAGTGTATGCTCCTCATGGTCTTTGCGGTGTCTTCTGTGGTGAGAGGGGTCTAGGCGGTGTGGTAGGCTGGGTGGCATTGTCGGGGGTAGGTGTAGTGTCGGTGCCTGGTTCCGTTCGTCGAAGTTGTCGTAGAGTCCTGATCTTGTGATGGAAGTAGGAGCCGAGTCTGTTGCAGAGGTCCTGGGAGGGAGGGATGCCAGAGGTTTCACTGGGGGTTTGGTGAATTCTTGTATGATGCTGAAGAGTTCCTTAGAGTTGCTGGAGTTGGAGAGGATTCTGTCCTGGATTAAGATTTTCTCCATGTTTCTGATGAGTTGATGGTGTTCCGTCATGGCGGACTTGTAGGCGGTGCGTGCTTCTGAGGTTTCGCTGTTCCTCCAAGCTTTCTCAAGTCATCGGCACGTGCGCTTGGATTCTCAGAGGTCAGTGGTGAACCAGGTGGCTTTCGTGGTGCGTTCTGTGTCGAGTTCTGGAGGGGGGCCAGTGTGCTGTGCAGTCAGTGATCCATCTGTGGAGTTTGTTGGCTGCAGAGTTAGCGTTAGTCGTGGTGGGTGTAGGAGCGTGGTTGAGGGTGAAGTTGAGGTGCTCTTCAGTGATCTTGCTCCAGTTCCTACACGGGGAGCGTGGTGTAGGCTTGTGTGCGGTTGGTTTCGAGAAGGAGAAGTGGACGCAGTGGTGGTCTGTCCAGAGGGGTTGCATGGTATGGCTGAAGCGAATGTTGTTTCCTCCTGCGAAGATGGGGACGAGGGTGTGTCCTGCCTTGTGGGTGGGGTGGTGATGAGCTGTTTCAGTCTGAGGTTTCGCTGTTCCTCCAAGCTTTCTCAAGTCATCGGCACGTGCGCTTGGATTCTCAGAGGTCAGTGGTGAACCAGGTGGCTTTCATGGTGCATTGTGTGTCGAGTTCTGGAGAGGGGCCAGTGTGTTTGTGCAGTCAGTGATCCATCTGTGGAGTTCGTTGGCTGCAGAGTTAGTGTCAGTCGTGGTGGGTGGAGGAGCGTGGTTGAGGGTGAAGTTGAGATGCTCTTCAGTGATCTTGCTCCAGTTCCTGCACGGGGAGCGTGGTGTAGGCTTGTGTGCGGTTGGTTTCGAGAAGGAGAAGTGGACGCAGTGGTGGTCTGTCCAGAGGGGTTGCATGGTATGGTTGAAGTGAATGTTGTTTCCTCTTGCGAAGATGGGGTCGAGGGTGTGTCCTGCCTTGTGGGTGGGGGTGGTGATGAGCTGTTTCAGTCCGATGTTGGCGAGGTTGTCCAGGAGGGCGGTGGAGTTGGGGTGGCTGAGGTTGTCGAGGTGGAAATTCAGGTCTCCGAGCAGTACGTAGTCTGTGGATGCGAGGGTGTGGGACGCGATGAGGTCTGTGATGGTAGTGGTGAACGTGGTGTGCAGTCTGGGAGGTCTGTAGGTGAGGGTGCCACGTAGAGTCGTTCTGGGGTTGATCTGAATCTGGAAATATAGTAGTTCCATGGGGGACGAGGAGTCGTTCGATCTGGCTCTAGTGAGTCGGAGGGAGTTTTTGTGTACAATGGAGAGTCCACCTCCAGGGTGGTTGGGGCGGTCCTTCCTCTGGATCTTGTACCCGTCGGGGATGGTGGTTGCGATGTCGGGTGAGGAGCTAGTGTTGGTCTGGGTCTCTGTGAGGAAGGCAAAGCTGGGCGATAGGGTGTTGAGGAGGTCTCAGATTTCTACTACGTGTCTGTGTAGGGAGTGTACGTTGAGGAGGATGCAGCTCAGGGGTTTGTGCTCGCTGGCGTCCGGTGGGTTGGAGGTAGCAGTAGGGGTCCGGATGTGGGTGAAGGTGCGGCGAAAGTGTCGGCAGGAGAACTGCCCTTGGGTGGTGTTCGGCGTTGACAGCTGGCAGTTGTTGTTTCTTTCGGGGTTGAGTGCGTGGAGTGTTGCTCACTCGTAGCGGTGGGTGGTCAGAGGACCAGGGTTCCTGGCGCTGGTCGGGTCTCAGACAGGTGCAGACGGGCTTGCCTTTGGCGTGCCAGCGGCCGCCATTAAGTTAGGGGTCGGGGGAGGGAGAGCAGCTGGGAGGCGGGAACACGAAGGGGGGGAGGGGCCATGGGGGCAGCAGCAGCGGGGCACACAGAGAAAAGCACAAGAGAGGCCCAAAAAGAGACAAAAAGGCACAAAAAAGGCACATGAAAGGCACACAGAGAAAAAGCACAAAAAAAAGGCACAAACGAGGCACAGACAGACAACGGAGGCACAGGCACAAAGAGAAAAAAGCACAAGAAGGGCACAAACGAGGCACAGACAGACAACGGAGGCACAGACAGACAGAACCAGAAAGAAAACCGAAGGCTGGCACAGCAGACCAGCAGAAGAGCAAGGCTCTCCCACTAGACCACCAGGGATGAGGCACAGGCAAGAGCCTGCGGTGGAGGAGGGCCTCGAACACCTACCTGAAGGGGCGCAACGACAGAGCTGTGCGAGGGGAGAGTAGTCAGAGGTCTCATCCACTTTTGGATACTTCATCTACAAACACTACCAACTCCTCTCTGCACTTTTGTTTTTATGTTTTGTTGAACACTCCCCCAATGAGTGGATTGTAGTCATTACGTCATGCACTAAAATAAATCACGTTGCACAAAATACTTGCTCATGTCGTGACTTTGAATCCCAAATGTACAGATCGAAATGATGCACAAAATCACAAAGAAGAAACTGTCAACAACATTGGATGAGAAATCACCTCAGAAATGTTAACTACTGCCTTGTGAGTAAATGTAACCTGTCACAGCATGATAGATAGACACAACCAGGTTATCACACAACCCATTATCCATGGTACTGATGCCATTTAAGTCTACTGTCTACAAAAATATTACTTTTTTCACACACAATCAACAATCATTGTCAGCAAACCAGATCATCACGGTACATGTTTTGTTTTCTAAATAATATTTGGATGTGTGAAAACAGATAATGCACACCTCAATGTGAAGAACAGGTTTATTCTCCAGAAACAACTTGGAGCCTTCACACAAAATAAGATCACATCACACTGTGTCAAAAAGCACAAAAGAACAAAAGATGAAGATCAGGTCTGAAGTAAGTGTGAGCAAGGGAATTCCAATACAGTTCACTGTTGGAATGTCACTACATCATGGGTCTGGGAGGTCACAGGTCTGCAGACGACAAGGCAAAGTACCCTGGAAGGAGAAACATAGAACAGAGTCTGGAACTCATGAATCAGTTTTCATCAAAAACACAAAATTGTCTGTGTGAACACTAGCTAGTATTCATGTTAGCACTGTACCTGTTAACCTACAAACTTAATTGAACCCTTTTTTTTTAAGAAATCATGTTGATTATCATACACTCACACGCATACATACACATTGTACACCAGCAACACACAAACCAACAATTGGGCTTTGTCACCTCCTCTCATTGCATACTTACACTCATGTGAAAAAGTTGTGGATGAGCTGTCTTCCCAAATCCAAGCCCTCCTTCTCATCACCACTGGCAACATGTTCGAGTCCTGGATCATCCCTCGCTGGCAGCTGCTGGTCTCCGTCATCCTGTATGAGAGGTATCTCATTCCTTATAGCCAGGTTGTGGAGCATGCAGCAAGCTGTGATGATTTTGCACACCTGCATATTGGAGGGCTCCTCCTGCATGATAACGGCAGCGGAATCGGATCTTCAGTAGGCCAAACGTTCGCTCCACCACTCGCCTGGTCCTACCATGTGCCTCATTAGACTGAACCTCTGCAGGGGTGACAGGGTTACGGAGTGGTGTCAGCAACCAAGGCTGGTTGGGGTATCCAGAGTCTCCTACATTGAACACAGAAAAGACTTCAGTTGTCTGACAACAGAGCACTATCTGACATACAATCAACACACACCACAACATAAACATACAACATCACCTACCAACAAGCCAGGCATACTCAGGTTGCAGCTGAGACATCAACTGGGGGAAGACACTGTTCCTCATAATGTACGCGTCATGTTCAGATCCAGGGAAACGTGCGCAGACGTGGGAGATCATCATGTCAGCCAGACATACCACCTGGTAATGTTTGCAGTCTCTGTATGTCTGCTCATTGGCTTGTGGTGGTATCAAAGCAATGTGTGTGCCATCAATTGAGCCAATGACGTGGTATCCATCCAAAGGCATAGAATTCCCCCTTGATATCTGTCAACTGTCCAGGTGTCGGGAACTTAATGTAGAGGTCTAGGAAATGTAGCAATGCCTCTAACACATCCCAAAGAACATGGCTGAACATGGTTTGGGACATGCCACCAGATGTTGCCACTGTATACTGGAATGACCCTGTGGCAAAGAAATGTAGGGCTGCCGTCACCTTCACCTTGGGGGTCAGCGCAGTAGGATATGGGTGTCCAGGCTGAAAATGCGGGGCCTACTTCTCAGACAACTCCACAATATTTGGCCTGGTGAAACGGTATCTTCTGATGGTGTCCTGTTCTTCCATGGTCTGGAGGTCGAGGAAGGGCCTGTAGACTGGAGGTCATCTGCGATACCTATGTGTTGCGTGTAAACAGAGTTGGTGCCAGTTTACAGTACACGAAGCAACATGCATTGAAACAAACTGAACATGAAATCTGAACTCAATAACGGTACAGAACATTGGAAATACACATTTCTATGAAAAAGGCTGACTCTAGATACATATCACAGCATTAGTACCCTTCCCAGGCATGTTACCAAGGTATGGTGACACAGCAATTAGAGTGCTGTACTGTAAAAAGTCTCTACTGTCTGTCACAGTTCATGTGATCAAGCATCACGTAGTCCACAACTCCCCACCAAATAAGCCAAGAGATTGGTTTGTGACAAAAATTACATGGTTGAAAGGTGCCCACAATAGTATTTTGTAATGCCAGATATGTGGGACACATGATACACACAGCATCTCACAATGAGAATCATGCACACCACTGTCACAGGGTGGACACTGCCATGTTATCATGTCTGCCAAACACATACAATCACATACACAGAACATGAGCAATGTAGGTGTTGCATATATTAAGCCATCATCCACTTAAGTCTGGGACACAAAGATACACCAGTAATTCACATAACAAACACAAGCTGAAGTGGTTGCTTAATGTCACGGTCTACTCATTCAAAGGTAAATGCTTTCTCTATGAATTCAAAACATAATATTTACAGTCAGAAATCTCACAGATTGCACACTGGGTCACACAGTCCACAAAAGCAGTGAATCTGTAAGGAAAAAACATATGTATCCCCAAAACCCATTGGCACTGTAACCAAGCCTAGGAGGGTAAAAGGAGTAGTTTTGTCTTAATGTTGGTATTAGCCTCACAAACAGTGTGCCATGTGCCCCTCAAGGTTAGCTCCTCATGGAAGTGTGAGCTATTAATTCAGAGGTACATTTTTTCATGAAAAAACTGTCTCCACACATGTAATGCACAAAAATACATCAATTACCGGAGTGTCTGCCCTGCCGACCGATTAGTGGAAGGACACGGTAGCCGCATCGTAACCGATTCTGACTGAGCCATAGGCTGCAAGTTGTAATGCTGAACAACGCGGGTGAGTATTCAAAGGACGCGGTATGGGAATCTGAACCGATTCGGTCACAGCATTGGCTGTTGGTTGTCATGGTGACAGATGCGGGTGAGTATTCAAAGGACACAGTTTCCGTATCCGAACCGATTCGGTCACAGCCATTGGCTGTTGGTTGTTATGATGACAGACGCGGATGAGCATTCAAAGGACGCAGTAGCCGCATCCGAATCGATTCGGTCACAGCCATTGGCCGTTGGTTGTTGTGGTGACAGACGTGCATTTCAGTTCGTGCCCTCATCGTGTGGAAACTGACTAGGTACCCTCCCATCACCAATTTATCAAAGTCAATCGCGGTCTGATGATGAGTTTTTGAACGGCGCGGTAGGCGTGTCGTTTGCAAGCAATGTTGTGCATTGGACCGATTCAGGTAATGCAACCGATGCGAACCTATAGCTTTGTCTTCATGGAATTAAGACCATCTCTGCCTTTTAGATATAAGTCTGTCTGTTCCCTAGAGACTTCACTTGCCCGCACTACCTGCATCATTCCTGCACCTCCCCATCTCTCTGCTGCTGTTACCACATCCTCTGGAAGCTACTATGGCACATACAGTGGACAAGGCCCCAGCTTTCAGCGAGGAGGAGAACCAGGCCCTGTTGGGCATCCTCCTGCCACTGTACAGCCAGCTCTATGGCAAACCAGAGGAGCAGGTGAGTGATGATCACACTGCTTTTTCATTGGACAGGTGCAATCACCATGCTATACTACCATTAGGAATCTCATTGGCAAGCCTGTAAATTGTTTTATGCATGTTTAAAAGTGTGTAGATAACTGTCCTGGGCATGTACACTGCTGTAGAAGTGTGTGTACTGGTGTAACCATCTTATGACTGTTCTCATGGGACGGAGTCATCATTGAATCCAGGACAACTGCACAGAATGCCATATGCCTAGCCCCTTAAACCTTGTTGCCAAACTGACCATGACCAATGTATACAGGTGTCCCTCACTGTAGCAGGAGACACTGACGGATGCGGTTCTCCTAGACGCGTAGCGGTTGCACGCGCGAACGGCTTCCCCAAATTGATTTATTAGACAGGTACACGGATTGTCATGGCCTGGGCCCTGGTGTTTGCTACCATTCCTAGCAGCACTCACCTTTCTGGAAACGCCGTTTTTGAACATTCCTCCCTTGTGAGACCACTTAGGCTCATACAGATTGCCGGGTCTACAATCCTCCATTCATTCAGCAGCGCATTCCTGTGCTTCAGCTTCCCTGACAGCTCCCCCTCCCCTCCCTGGGTGCCCGGCTGGGACCCATGTGAGTAACCCGTTCTTACACTTTTCACTTACCTAAGGTGCACATCCTTCACGCTGTCAGACCATCTTCAGTTTCAGATGTCCCTTTACCAATAGGTCCTGAAGAGACCACTCGTTCTCTAGGGGTCGAAACGCCGTCGACAAAAGCAAAGCGAACCATTGATCAGCGCCTATTATTATATAAGGACGTTGTTTGCACCAAAAATCCCTTTTGATGGTCGACTTTAACAATCTGTTGGAAACCGAATGTATGTGTCACAACTATGTCACTTATTGTTTTAGGTTCCATGTTCACTGGGGACACATTGCACTTTTGATTTGATAAAACTGCTTTTACACTTACATAAAGAATTACTGTTTGTACCAGATAGCCAGTTGTATATGGTCTTTCTCCTTTGGATACCGAATTTACCCTTATCTACATTGCAATTGTGCATATAAGTACTACTATTTAATACATCTGTTCCACAGGAACCATTGTGTCTGCTAATACAATATGTACAGGTGTCGGACTCATAAACATGTTGCATGTGAACTAAGGGTCTGTCACCATGTCATCCTTACAGGTCAACCCCCATGAAAAGGCCAAGCTGTGGAGGAGCATCGCCCGGAATGTGCACTCCGTGGGGTTGGAGCTTCGGCGCGTCCGTCATTGCCGCAAGAGGTGGCAGGACCTTTGTGGCTGGACCAAGAAGATCGCAGAAGTCCAGCTGGGCCTGTCAGCTACTGGCAAGAGGGGCGGGTGCCGAACACTGACCCCCCACATGCTCCGCATCCTAGCGGTGGTCTTCCCTGACCTGGATGGGCAGTTGAAAGCCAATACATTGACTAATGTATGACCTGTTCTCAGTGTGGTTTCCACACATCTGTGAAGCATGTTGTAATTGGAGCAAAGAAGTGTGAACAGGCCATGCTATACATCCCTGCAGCAGGTGACATCAATATTGAGGCATTGGTGTGTTTTGCTGGCTCATTGTGCCAATGTTAGGTCCCAGCCATGGTGCTCAGTGGTATGAAATATATCCTGTGGGCCAATTACAGGTATGCTAACTCTGGTCATCTGTCACATGATTGTGTGGAAGATTCCATTCTCTCCGTTCAAATGAGTGAGTCCATGTGTCTGACTCTGTACCAGTGACAACACATGCCATTCACTGATAAACACAGGTGGTAACTGGTTGAAAATGGCTGAAAATGTGGGGTATGATGTTAGATACACATTCACAACAGTTGCCATGTGTCTAAATGCTGTTGACTATACATACATGGGGCTTTGTAAACCATGTGTATGATGCATCACTGTCAGCCTGAGAGGTGTAAAATATGCATCATTTTGAAGCAAGACACCAAAATGAGATGGAAAAGAAGAGCAATCTAAGCTGTAGGAAGTGTGCAATATGTCTAATGGAAGTGAGGGACATTCAGACTTGGGCCATACAAATTGGGACATCTGCAGTCTAGACAGGATTGGTACACAGTGTTGACTGGACTCATGAAGAATGGAGGTTCAGTAGTGATAGTCTGTACAGACAATGCACCCAGACGGGCCAGTGGCATGGTGTTCCACCAGAAGCATTGTGAAGATGCAGTCATCCGACTTGGAAGTGTGTTGACCATTGTTCACATCTGCAAATGGTTAGCTGTTTACAATGTGCACTACATTCTGATTCATCTTCATGGCACTGTGCATAGATGACACAAGACAGTGGGCCACGTGCCTCTCACCCTAGTTATGCCTACTACCTTGGTGAAACCTCAATAAGAGTCTAATGCGTGACCCGACAGTAGAGAACCTGAGTTACAGGACAAATTAGCACAATCACTGTTATCTGTGTGACATGACTCATGCAATGAGTAAGCAATCTTAAAGTTGGACAAGGATGTAATTTGACCTGTGACATTACATCCAATGGTTACCAATTTGATGACTAGGGATTGCAGAATGGATACCATGTCTCAATTCAATTGTGTGAATCCTAGTCCCATTGTGAGCTCTGAACTGCCTTGCAGGAGATGAGACAAGTATGTCATGACACGAGACCATCAGGTGCAAAAGACGATACATCAACTGCTACATAGTGGGGTATTTGACATTGTGGTTGTGGCATTTGATGTTGATACACGCAATGTTGCAGATAACATCATGTGTGAGGGAGCAATGGTTAACTTGCAGACTGACAAGTGCCATGTATGTAAATGTATCAAAAGATAATAGCACTAGTCAAAATGATGTATTTGGTTGAACTGTCAGGATCTGTGATGTTATCTATGTGTCAAGTACATACAGATGACTTATGTGATTCTTTTGCCTTTTTGTTCACAGCATCAGCACCGGCCAGCGTAGGAGGCAGTGACACAGATGTAGGGGGAGCAGTTTGCCAGTCTGGGTCCAGTGCGGAGTCGGACGTGGAGGGATCTACTGGCGGGGGGATGAGGGAAGCCACACTGAGGGCAGGCCTGCAACAACATCTGCAGTATCTGAAGACCACTCAAGCTCCAGTGATGACTCCCTGGTGGTGGAGGAGACAGGGGATGATTCCTCTACATCGGAGTCCACCACCACCACTACCATCTCCACCCTCCCAGCTACTCCCAGGCCCAGTGTTCGTGGCCGGGCCCGTGGCAGGGAACCCGTCTCCTTCACGCCAGGTACCTCACTCTCTGCCCCTGTCTCCCCTGCTGTCCTCAGTGTGGAGGCCATTGACATCCTGAGGCAGATCTCTGTGGGGCAGACATCAGTGCTGAATGTCCTCCATGCGCATACCACTCTTTTGACACAAATGGTGTCATTCCTGGAGGGCATTCACTCTGACATGTCTGCCCTACACAGATCCAATCAGGCTCTGGCCTCCACACTGATGGCAGCAGTGTCCCAGCTCCAGCAGTCCCTCCCCCTACCTCTTCCCATCCACTGTCCCAACTACCCTCACTGACCCAAACACACACAAACACTCTCAAGCACACACCTCAACAGCCACACGCAGCACACAAACACACAGACACAAGGGCAAACCCACACACATGCACACTCAGGAGACAGATAGCACACTCACCACGACAGACACACCAGCAGATGACATACATGCATCCACAGACACTCCGCATACCTCACAACCCTCTGTCTTCACAACCCCTAACCTTTCCTCTCCTATTCCTCCCTCTGCCCAGAAACTCTTCCTATGGGTTCACTGACAAAATATCGATAGCAAAAATATAGATGACAAAAATATTGATGAAAAAATATAGAATGCAAAAATATCGACTCCCTATACTTAAACAGGTAAGTACAAAAATAATGAATCAAAAATATCGAAGTTAAAAATATAGATGTAAATAATATCGATTTAAAAATATAAATAAAATAAAATAATATATATTAAAGATATAAAATATTAATATTATCTTTAACAAAATTAATTCAATTTAATATACATTTTAACTAAATATAAAAAATAAACTTAATTTAAAAAATATAAACACACAAACATAATAATTTATATATATACATATATTTAATTTAAAATAATTTATTAACTATCTTTATTTAATTTTTTAACTTTTAAATTATATAAAAATAAAATATATACATTATCAATAATTTAAAATAAAAAAACATTCTAGAATTAATTAAAACATTAAACTATTAAAAATAATTAAAACATACATTTCGCAATACAATAAATACAACAGTAGGGAAAATATTGGATAGCCGAATAATTAAATTTACTATTCCAACTCCAGTGAATACATCAGTAGGTAAAGTGTTGAATAGCGGAGGGGTAAAAATTAGTATTCCCACTCCAGTGATTGCAACAGTAGGGAAAGTGCTGGATAGCGAAGGGGTAACAATTACTATTCCCACTCCAGTGAGTGCAACAGTAGGGAAAGTATTGGATAGCGGAGGGGTAAAAATTACTATTCTCACTCCAGTGAGCGCAACAGTAGGGAAAGTGCTGGATAGTGACTTCCAGTGACAGCCAGATGCGGGTAGTTCCCGCATGAACCGGATACTTCAGTGAAGTTCCTTCAATCGCAAAATCAGCGATCATCCTGGCCAGCCACGGTTGGGGCAGATTAAGCCCTCAAATGAGGTGCCTTTTCTTCCAGAAGGTAGATAATTTTTAACCTCTTTCACTCACCACACAATTGGACTACTCTTTGAGCCCAGACTTCAGGGGACGTGACTTTTTGAGCTTTACCTAGTTTAAGCCATCCCCTATGAGTAGTAGATACAATTTAGGTCCTGATGAAATGCCTAGATCCTGTTGGACAGTATAGGGCATGAAACATGTCGACCAACCACTTACCTTACACATTCCTTTAGACCGAAGTGGGTATAATTTTCCCCCCTTCAGTCCATGACTCACTAGTCAATATTTTAACGCATAGCACAAGAACCCAGTAAAGAAAATTACCTTTGGCGACTCTTGTAGCTAATTTTAGATCACACTCACTTCACCCCACTTCTACTCACTACACATAAGCCCTCTCATAACACCCTTAGCTTCACGACGGCAACCAGAAAAGAACTCCGGCAAAGAGCCCCCTCGTGGGGCCCGTTGGGCATTGAAGCGCTGGCCCAACGAGGAGCTCCTATGATGAACCATGACACCCCTCGGGTGTGTGAGGGCCCTTGCTCCTTATTGGAGCTATCCCAGTGCAAGTACGCACTCTTATTCCAGCACCTGGTAGATAAAGACTTCCCTCTTCCCATCTCTCTTCTCTCCTTTCCCCCTCATAGGAACAGCACACTCCTTTGTTTTGCATAATTGGTTGGGGCCTGTATGCTGGACCTTCTAAGCCCTCATCCCTCCTCGTGATATTCATTAATAAACATTTGAAATAAATATAAAAATATTGCATTATGAAGAAATATTTCAGAAAAAAATTACATTTTTTAAAATGCTTATAAACATTTTCTAAAAATTTTACTTTTAAAATATTTTTTAAATATTATTATTTTGCACTTTTTAAATACTGTACACTTCTTTATAAAACAAACTGGTTTATATTTATTACTCTTATTATATATTTATATAAATGTATTTGTATTTTTTTAAATATTAAATTAGAATATATTCCTGAAATTGTTTTTTAATTTTGAAACTTGTATAAAAATATTTTTATTTCTTTTAGTTTATTACAATACATTTAAAGTATTTTTATTTGGAAATTGTTTTAATAAATTATCTTTTTAATAAAAGATATTTTACACTTAATACCTTTAATGTATATTTTTATTAATATTACATTAAAATGTATTAAAAACACAAAAATAACAAAATAAATTTTAAAATTGTAAAATATTAATTTGCATATCATTAAAATTATTACCATAAATGTTACTTCAAAATATGCACTTTTAAAAAATCTCCCCACCCTTATCCGTAAAAACCAATATCCCACAACTAAAAAAGGATAAAACCATTATTTATATACATTAATACAACTAAAAATACAAATTTCAACAATGTCATAACTAATAAATTATCTTACTGAAAACACGAATAAAAAAAGTAACAAATTTATACGATTAAACACACTACAATAAATTACATACAAATTAAACGTACAATCAATATTACATCCAACGACATTTTTTACATCGATATTTTTTACTAGGGTATTAAAAACAACACTAAAAACTATATTTTTGCCTTTGATATTCCTTTCAACGATATTACTGTCATGCCAATATTCTTGACAAGATATTTTCGTATCGCAATATTTTTTTCCTAATATTTTGTCCAAATATCGGTCTGCCAGTGAATGGGACCACAGAATATAATGTTAGTTTTAAAAAAAGACTTGTGAGGGACATTCATATAAAAGTATTCCCAAACTAATGGAAGATGTTAGGAGACGCCATCCACTTCTACAATAATCCAAACATGTTTACACTGTTTATATTTTAAATTGAGTGAACTGGTATGAATCATCCATGTCAATGTTGTCTGGTTAATGCAATTGACATACTTGATATGAGAAAATCATCCTTGTTCATTACTTGGACAATTTTGGACAAATTACTTTACTACGCTATAGCATGCATGCTCTCGGGCACCAACAATAGGTATAATGACTTTGTATGTGAATAATATGAATATGTATTTGTACAGAATACCAACCAAGTAAAATGGTGTCTTTCCCAGGTGTGATGATGTGTGTGTCTAGCTGAAATCTCCCTTCTGTGTGTCTGTATACCAACCTAAAGCCATTATTGCTCCTCATCTGCTGTCACTTAGGAGGAGGTGAAAGGAATTCATGAGCAAACCACTGAACAAGGACCTCTGCATTGAAGGCACTCAAACCCAGGAGAGGTACGTCTGTAACTACTGTTTCTTCTGCAATGACTCCTTGAAAGAGCATGCTTCTGTAGGGTTTTCTTTCATAACGCCTTGTGAAGTAAAAACAGATGACAAAGTCACCATTTTGTGTTTCAGCATCCCACGCTCTGCGCCTGAGGGTACTGAGTGCTGAGGCTGGGGTCGTAACCCCGAGTAGTAGATATGTTAACTTATAGAAGACCAATAACTGGTCGATTAAACAAAAAACTCTTAATTATTATCCAACATCGATAGAAGAAATTAAAATTGTGCCTGCAAAGTGAAGAAACTTTGCCCTTCGTTTAGATAAATGAAGGTTTACGATATAGCCCGACTTATCATGAGGTGAAGTTTAACTTCTTTGGTAGAGATTCCCTGCAGCAAGGTATCCCTCCTACAAAGGGTGGGATGCCAGTCTGCAGACTTCAACTCAGGGCCACCATTATACCAAAGGGACAGCAGTTAAATGCAGTAATACCTATGCACTGTCCATTGTTCCTGCTGGAATACCTGTCCTAAAAGGCGGGACTTCCGCTTGGTGGGCAATGAGCAGTAACTGCTGAATGGCCGTAGAGCTGCTGGAGTGTGGCTCCATCTTTGAGCAGCTGTGGGAATGTTTTCCAGCTGAAGCATCTGGTTCTGTTTTATAGCCTTTTATTTTTTTTAACTTTCCCAGCTTTGTCATTTACTTAGTTGGTAAAATTTCAAAATGTTACAATATGTTGAAAAGCCAATGTCACACACTGCTGGAATCAACCATACTCTTAAGACCTTTCTTATATTACTTCCTTTGCTCAGCCTTTTACAATACATCTCCTACATTTAACCTATTACTTTGCCTCCTAATTCTTAAGAATCTTCCACATATGAAACATTAAGGCCCTCTACACCTTGCACCTTCAATATCAGTCTCTTCTCAAAGCACACTACAGCTTGCCCTCACAAAAACTAAACTACCATACGATTGTCCTTTTTTCGTGGTCCAGCCAATCACAACCACATTGTCACTGACCATTTTGCAGCATTTAACATCACTGATACCCAAACAATGGCACCCAGACTGTTCTTACTAGACGTCTCTGGGACAAAACTCAACTTGTTCTAATATATCCGACCATTTCTCTGTGTGTTCTCATGCTCCAGGTACCCCCATTCCACAACCCTATCGTTGAGTGCCCAGTAGTCTCAGTCCTCATTCCCTTTTTACATTTTCTCTCTGCTCCACTGCGGTTGGTGATATCATCTCTTATGTTGGCTTCTCTGACCCCCTCTTCCCAGATGATTCACATTTGTACCTATTGTCCGCATCCTTCGCTTCTGACGATCAAACCAAAATCTCTGTCTCATTGCTATTTGACACAGAAATAAGGACATTCCTGGCCTCTGTTGCACCAGCACTGTCCTTCTCTCTATATTTCTTGAGGACAATCTTCTACAGCTGCTGGAAGATTCAAAGACAGCTTTTCTTGCTTTTCACTAAGGCAAGTCTTATCACCACACTGGTCATGAGCAAGTCTATCTACTGCAACAGCTTCTGCTGCACAGAGAACAGGATCCAAAACTGACTTCAGAAAGCAGGTCAGGAGTAGGAAGGTTAAAAGGCTATAGAAGGTCTTTAATAAAATTTAAAAATGGTGATACATGAATCACTTTTGCATTTATATAAGGTATAACCATCCCTCATACACTGATTACACACCCTGCCGTATCCCGGGTGGAGTTTTAGCTCCTCGGTTCAAGTTCTGCCGGTTTGATTGGGATGATAATACCATGGGTCTTCCACTTGTCTGACCTCCAAAACTCTGAATCCTGTTTTTTTCCCCACACATATTTTGCCAGGTATGTCCTGGTGAAATCTGCGTCGAAAAAAACAATCTGAATTATGTGCATAGTTTGGAATGTCGAATCGTGCACTAAAAACACATCTTTGCAACCAATGTGACTAATACTAGAGCAATTAAAATGAAGGAATAACATTTTGCTCCTCTTTGTCGTCTTTTGGCTAGGTTTGCGATACAGGAATACCACATCCATTCATACATTCATTCAATACACTTTACTATTGCTTGGCTGAAAATGTTGTATTCTAGTTGTGGAGGTGAATCACTTCTTAGTCCTTCTGTCTTTTAACCAGCTTGACTGTCCTAAATAGACTCATTTTAGCCTTCACTTGAGCCATCCAAAAATGTGTTTCTCAACAAACTTTAGGCCATACAATATGTTTATGGTTATTTATTTATTTATTTTGAATTCCTATACAGCGCACTCCACCAGAGGGTATCAGCACACTGCACAGCTGAACAACCTGAGATGTCAATCATGTAGGGAGATTGGGGTCCCTTGTTTGAGTGGGAAGTAGATGTGTGTTTGACTCCTCTAGCCCGACTTCATCATAGCAACTCCTTGTATGGAAAATGGTGTAGATCATGGCTCAAAGCCACGCCCACAGGGCTCCTGTAAAGAAGCGATATATCCTGTGAATCTGTCTTGTTACAAAGGATCACAAACACGCTTCACATAGTTACACCAGATAAACTCAGGAGAAATTGAAGGGATGACCCTACTATGGGGATCATGTCTTTTTTTAACATGAGAGCTGGTAGACCTTGTCCCATCAGGCAGAATAAAAGGCGATTTCCACAGGAAAACTGCCAGCAACCAGGCACTCACCTCATCAGTGTGATTACACCTTGGAGAAGAAAGGGGGAGATCTCAGGTGTGCCTCAACTGGGTAGCACTAAAGAATCACTCAGCGCCACTCTGCAGCCTGCCCTTTGGTGGTTCTAGGGTTCAGAAATCTCAATATGAAAAAAAACAAAAGGGAGAAACTTTCAGTGGCAGAATCGTGACTTCAAATTTTGAAAAGAGAAAAATGAGCAAGATCAGTGGCTGCAGAGAAGCATTTGCCCTCCTATCATCACAACAATGATCTAGATCAGATATCAGTTTGAGTAATGCTGCTTTCTTCCTGGACCAGTGGTGCCGCTGTGATTTCTGGGACGGTCAGGGCGGTGCAGCCTTAGCACAGCCAATAAAACTCTCCACAAAAGCACCGTGGGGGTCGCGGCACTGATTACATCTGAAGTTGGTTGACACTGACCCAAAATAAGTGAATAACTACGCTCCTTTTCACAAGACAATAATACAGTCAAGTTCTAAGATATCAAGGCAAGGCCTCTAGGCGCTAAATTGTCACATCACGTTAACATCACCTGCCTGTTACATCTTTCCCACTGTAACCCGGCCGTGAAAATCATCAGCACGCATGAGTTGTTTAATCGTGTGTGTATGAACATCCCCAGTTACTCCAGGGAGGCTGGAGGCCGAACCATGAGGAGGGGGGTGTAAGGAGCACCGCACTTGTTGCTGGGCCCCACTGCCGCCCTCTCCACCCCCTCCCCAGCTGACTTTGACGAATCCAAAGAAAATGAGCTGTCAAGGGGCTGCTGGCTCCCATTAATCCTAGAAGGGAGAGCCGGTGACAGGGGGAGCGACTGACGCTCCCGGTTTGTTTTCCGAGAGATAAGCTAGTAAGCGAGTGAACGAAAAGGGCATGGGGAGAGAGGTGGGGGCGGAGGGGGGCGAGCGCAGAACCGGTGACTGAGAGCAGGGAGAAGAGAGACGGCCACAGCTTTATTCCCGCGCCTTATTTGCGGGTGTGCTCTTTGGTCAAGACTGTATTCAGAAAAAATGCAATTTCACCGCCAGCTGAGGGGCATTTTGAGGTGTGTTGGGCTAGTGAAAGTTTACATTCGTCTGTACAGCATTGCTAGTGTCCGCAGCCATGATAGCTGTCTAGAAGTTGGCGAGGCAACAAATTAAAAGGGACAGCCGAGCCAGGGGTCTGGCTTGTCTCAAAGACACCTTGCATGAACCGAGCCCCGGCAATGTTTGCCATGTAACAAACATCACATTAAATATGATAAAGTCTCTTCAAAATAAAAAAAAGCGCATTTTTTTAACATGCGTCGCACAACTTTGACATAAGTAATTCATATTATAGATTCATTGAGAAGTAATGAAGAAAAAGGTGGATGGGTAAAGCAAAATATTTTCCAAAAATCGCACAGTTTGGTTAAACAGGGAAGCGGGGATTAATCCCAGGTTTCTGGTTTCACTTTGTGCTAATCAGCCACTAAATGGATATCTATTCGTCTCTCCGTTTTACCACCAATGTTAATGCTTTGTTTTAAACTTCGTGCACAAGGGTGGCAGGCTGAAGCCATATGAAAGCTTGGATCGTTTTGGACTAGAGGGCCCAAGATGACCTTGAGCCAACCTAGAGCCTGACATGCGGCTCAAGCCTGGCTCGAGCTTTAAGTGGCTCGCCCACCTCTACAGCTGCCATGAATGTCATTTGTGGTAGGCAGGTGTAGCTAGCAGCCCATTGTTTTTGTTGTTCATACTGGCTGCCCTCCCCCACCCCCCCCGGTCCGTCAGAAGCAATTCGATAGCTGCTGAGGTGTCAAGGGGAAAACAAATTACTAACAGGCTCAGCCAAATGGGGTACTCATCTCTCACCTAATGCTATTGGCTGTTTAGCTGGATCATTCCGTCTCTAATCTAGTGCTTGGAATGAATTGTGCCAGGAACTACTTTACAGATATAGCTCTCTCTATCAGCTCCTGCATGCTTTAAAGCTTTACGTTCCATGTAGCACATAAAACACAAGTCTATTGGCTTTGCCAGTGCTTGTTGCTGAATGATGTCCAGTTTCACTCCCAGCATGTAAAATTGTGTGCTTCACCTATTTCTGCAGAAGATGCTCTACAAATTTAAATCTCCGACAGACTTTATATTTCTTTCTCACCTCAAAATGAAGGGTTAGTGTAGAAAAGCGAGAACACCGGTTCAATTTGTAGTACATTTTATTCCGCTGAGGAGCACAGTATGACACGTCCGGCTCCCCCGTGTCAACTTGTAACTGTCCCCAAGAGAACGGCCAGAGTTAAACATAAACATTCCAGGAATGCATCAGCAAGGCATTCCTGGTAACTAAGCGACACAACACTTCTCCCTCCTTAAATAACAAGGGAAAAAAACGGAAATACAATAAAATAAAATAAAAAAACAATGAAACAGAAAGGAAAGGAAAAGAAAACAGGAAGAGAAGACAAGCAATGTAAGGATAACAGTATAGCATTACATATTCTTCATAACATAATCCTTTAACCAAGTAGGAGTTTTCCTTTCTCTCGACAACCTTTGTTTAAGGCTAAGGGAATCACAAGGATCAGATCCATGATCATCCCCCAAAGGAGAATAAACCACCCCTTCCTCCCCCTCAAGAACAGGTGAATCAACAATGGCACTATTAGCTGAATCGCCAAGAGGAGTAGAGGAAATACCACAAGGAGTATGACTAGATTCAAGAACAAAATCATCCTCCATCCAATCGGAAATATCCTTGGAATTGTTAGTTCCGTTAGTATGACTAGATCTATCCTTGGCCACTCTTTTAAGATTCCAGACTTCTCCATTCCTAAGTCTGACAGCATTTTGCAAAACTTCAACAACTTCTTCTGCATCAAAAAAAACATTCTCACCCTTCTTAACAAATCCAGGTTTCTTGACACAAACCCAGTCTCCAACTTCAATAGGAATGGTTTTAGTACCATGTTTGAAATCAAAGTATTCTTTGCTTTTGTTATGAATGCGTTCCATTCTATTCCATACATCCTCCTTGGACCAATGTTCCACACCAGACAAACACATCCAGCCAGGATTAAATTTGGACCTGGGTTTACGACCACGCATTATCACAAAGGGAGGTAACCCAGTAGCTTCAGTACAAGTTACACGATACGCCCAAATCATTTTGCCAATTTGTGTGACCCAATCCACTGAACCACTCATAGCTAACTGGATAATACCCTTCAAGACACAGTTAAACCTTTCCACCATTCCATTCCCACTTGGATTGTACAGAGAAGTGGTTCTATGTTTAATTCTTAACTTCTCAAAATAAGCTCTAGCCTTATTGGACAAAAATTGTACGCCGTTATCACTTATCAATGTAGCAGGAATACCTTCGGAGGTGAATACCTCATCCAAAAATTCTAAAACAGAAGTGGTATCAGCTTTATCCACTATTTTAACAACAGGCCAGCGAGAAAACAAGTCCATCAGAACAATTAAGTATTTCTGCAAATCATCAGCGTGATCACGCACTGGACCCATGATATCAATCGCTACAGTGTCCCAGGGTTCCTTAGACATAACACTGTCACACATGGGAGGTCTAAAGGTTTTCAAGGATTTATCAGAATTGAGACAAGTACTGCATTCCCTTACAAATCTCTCAGGGGATATTCACAAGAACGTGTGCTAAACATCTCCAAAAAATGTTAACGCAACTTTACACATCGCAGCCTATCGCGGGAAAATAACCCTGTGTTAACGTGGAATTCACAACACGGCGGTACCATGCGATACTCCCCCGATTACGCAGCCAATGTCCGCGATACAACCACCGCGACGGAGATAAAAACACCAACACCAAAAAACATGCGATGAGCCCATTCGCGAGGATGAAAGCAGCGATAAGCAGCGCCAGGCCCGCGACACATATACGGCATGCGGGAATAAGCACAACAAAAGCAGGAAAAAGAAAGACAAACCAAATAGAAAACAGCGAAGCACAATGGAGGCAGTCGGAGCTAGCACACAACCCCACAAGCACCATTGGCAACAAAACATTCTACATGGCAGGCCATCGTGGACAAGGTGAATGCAGCCGGAGAGCGGAGGAGGACAATGGCAGAAAACCAGAACAGCTGGAATGATGCGAAACGCACAAACAAGCAGAAACACGCCAACAACCAGAAGGCAGCAATGCACATCGGAGGTGGGAGTCCAGCGCCACACCAGGAGCTGGATGACATGGAGGAAATGGTGTCCACCACATCAGTCTGGAGGTGGTGGCAGGAGTCGGAGACCGGAAACTGCTCAAAATCAACAGACACAACAGCAACAGGGAGAGGAACGACCAGGGACTGGGGGGACGGGGGGAGATGGGCACAATGGCACACATGCACAATTAAGCACAGCACAACTGCAGACAAACCATGCCCAAGAGGAACAACACCAACGAAGAGCACAAGTCACACAAGTCGGCAATACCACACCACTGAACAAGCACAGAAGTGAAAACCACACTGCCTGAAAGGGAGAAGGGTGAGCCAAATCAGAGCTGAAGGGACATCTCACACACAATGCAGCACACACACATAGGAAGCAGAGCACCCCAACATCCAACACAATGGGGTACAAACACCAACATATGTACAACCCAACACAGGACACAAGTGCACCCGCTTGTGGCCTGTGAATGGCCATACGCATCTAGCAAAGCACGCAACAGGGACATGATAATGCACAAGTACCAACCCACAGCCCTGGTGGGGTAGCAATGCATGTAAGGCAGGGACCCAGATAGGCCGTGACACACACATTGGCATACAAATAAACACTCAACACAGTTGGAGACAAGTGAACGTGCGGAAACTTTATCACCAATTGCGTGTCAGTACGGCCAAGGGAAGTGCCACGACATGCAGACCAATGCAGCAGCATGTCTGAATGAGGAACGTTGGAAAGCGCCCATGTCCACCCCGGGGGAGTCCATCACCAACACAAGTCATTGCCAACCCGCGTATGTTGTCCGCGCATGGATCACGAGTCCAGGCCAATGCAGCCATGTCCACTGTCGTCTAGGGACATGTGACCAGATCCCCAACATGCAACCAGGCGTCGGGACACGTGCAATGGGTCACATGCAGTCCTGGCTGCAGGTACCTTGACACTCGTCCATGAACGCGAGTGCAGCAGCGTAGGCCAACATTTCCAATGCGAGATCGTTGTCCACCACATCTGACATGTCGGCGACGTAACCCATCAGCTGTCCCGGACAGATGTGCTGAGTCCAACCCCTGGCCCCAATATGCACGAAAGCCCAATCGGGGAGCGGCTCAATGTGGTCACTGCACACAACGACTCGTGCAATCTCCCAGGTCCAGTTGCCAGCATGCATGCCAAACATCCAGGCATGCCATATACGGGCATCACGGTGACACTCCTGGTCGTGGTCCAACAGGGGGCGAACACACACGTCGAAATCCAGGTCAGCTACCGTAACGTTGGAGAGGCAGACATCCATGGACCACTCGAATATACACGAGCGACAGTGCAACACAGGCTTAACGCAGGTGACGTTGGCAATGCGGAAGCTCAGCCTGTAACTGATCCGCAGCACTGCCAATGGCAGTGCCCCCAGTACATGCAGCAGACGTGCACGGTACAGGTCCATGTGACTGGAGTTGAGCATGTGTCCGGGATTGTCTGCCATTGTGTCAGTGGCACTGCTTGAAGCGGCACTGTGATGACCTGCGCCAGTCCTGTGGATGAAACGCCACAGCTCGGAGCAATGAGCAGTGTCTGTGTGCAACGGGTGCAGGCCTGGGGTGTGGTGGGAGTACGTGTGAAGGCCATTTCACGCACGCTAACTACGACCAAGGACTTCTGCGTGTGGGATGTGTACACGTTGGCCTCACGTCTTTCAGTGCGTAGTGTGGGAGTCGCCAGGAAATGCTATCGTATCTGTCAGGGGGTGCTGGGCACATGCAAGTCCCATCTAGGAGCTGCAGATGTGCTACCGCCCGATAGTGCAGACAAAGGACCTTTCATCCCTACAGTAACTTCACCATCTGCATGCATACAGGAGATGTACAGAGGCCTATCGTGGGTGGGGTGGGATGTCTGCGACCCAGGGAATGATGGATGACATGCCTAGCACCTGGCACATGAGCGGCATCATTGTGTGTCACGTTGCCTCACAGCTGCTCCTGCCTCCCACGAGCCCCCACACATGTGTGCGCTGCGCGGTTGTATCACGTGACCTCCTACGGCACACCATTGTCATGCCTGTCCGCGCATTTCCAGCGGCATGCCAACAACACCTGTAAGCTGGCCGTTGAGGGTGTGCGGCCACGTGAGTGTAGGCCAATGGTCTGGACAGGGCGGACACAGGTGTACAGTCCATGGCTGGCTGTGACTGCGCCGCGATTGGGGCCAGACACCTGACTCATGCAGCCGCAGGACTGATACACATAACACTTGGCATGCATGTGCCAAGACCCCGAGCGGGCTTGCGCTCCTACATTTCCCCGTACGTGCGGGCCCGCCCTCTGGGTGCATGCTACATTGCAACCACGACTACTGTGGCCCTGGTGGCGACAACACCCCAACACAAGGACACACTTACCTCACTTCCTGTTCAAGGCCAGACCAGAGCCACACCCTGATCCCCCTGCCGATTCAGCACACCCCTGCGCTGACCTGACGTACACCGGACCAGCACACGCCGCTTGTGCATGCAGGGGGGGCGGACGAAGCTACATGTCCAAGGTCTCAGCCACTGCTGAGGTGACATGGTATCCTCCGCTGAAGACAGCACACTGTGATGTTGCAGGGCTCCGGCCCATCATGCTGACATAATGACCACACGGACACACTTGCTTTGATGTTGGGAATGGCTACGGGCACGTGCGCCCGGCCACTTTTATTAGCAGGCTCACATGTCGAGTGACACCTGTGTTGGATGTGTGTGGGGTGTGTGTACACCAGCCGTCATGCAGTGCCTGGTGCAGTCAAAAAACGACAACAGTGTACATCGTAAAGGACACTACCATTCAACCGTAAAGGATCCATGACCTGAGCTGCACAGAGTTAGTGGCCCCGGATGCACAGCGTCCTGCACGGGCCTACCGCCACGGGCCTCTGACTTGCGGTGCACTGGGGCAGGGTCACGAGAGCAGAGCAGGTTTTCATAGATGTCAAAGGGGGTTGTCGCGGAGTGTCTCAGTGGACAGTGGAAGGTGTACCCCCAGGGCATGATGCAGAGGGCAGAACCACGCAGAAACAGTCACTATGGTGGAGATGAATGGAACAGACACATGTCGGACACCAAGTCCGGCCCAGCCAGATGATGATGCAGACAACCCCCAGGCCATGGACTCAGACGCCACCAAAGTTCAACCAGAGAGTGCCCATGAGTCATTGCGCACAGAGTTAGTGGCACCAGTGCTGATAGGGGATGCCGCCTGCGATGAGGCGTGTCCAATGGTGTGGACTCCTCCATATCTTACCCAGCACACAGTTCCACATGTGTGGCCTACTGGACCGCAGTGTAGCCCTGAGGCAGCGGTCAGCAGGGGCCATTCTCCGAGTGTCGCCGGCTTAGGTTGGATGGTCCCACCGGCCTGCGTAGTTCAGGTTCAGTGGCACCACGGGACGCGGACTTGCGGTGAACAGGGTTAGTGGCACCAGGTCAGTTTTTGCTAGTGTTCGGTCACCTCCGTAACGAGGATCCGGCTTTCATCCGTACTGAACCTCATCTTCCTCTTACTCCTCTCCGTGCGTTCACTGGTATGGACTCTGCCATTCATGAATCACGACTGGGTGCTGGATGTGGGGCCTACTGGACCGCAGTGTAGGCCGGGGGCAGCGGTCAGCACGAGCCCACAGACACGTGTCGTGTGCTTGCGATGCATTCCTTTGCTTCACTGATAGAAGGGAGTTTAGTGATATAAACTCTGCAATAAACATCTGGTCACTGCCATTCATGACTCAAGACACAGTTCCACATGTGCGACCCACTGGACCGCTGTGTAGGCCTGTGCCCTCATCCACGTGGCGCCGGCTGGCGGTGAACAGGGTTAGTGGCACCACATGTCGCCGGCTTGCGTTGAACAGGGTTAGTGGCACCACATGTCGCTGGCTTGCGTTGAACAGGGTTAGTGGCACCACGTGTCGCCGGCTTGCGTTGAACAGGGTTGGTGGCACCACGTGTCGCCGGCCTTCGATACGGAATTATGCTTCACTGATCGAAGGGAGTCTGGTGCTGTGGCCGCTGCCACGGACTTGGGGTCACTGCCATTCAAGACTCAGGACACAGTTCCACATTTGGGACCGACTGGGCCGAAGAGGACGCCAGTGGAGTATGTCAATGAAAAAGGAGCATTGTGGGCCTGCGCCCTGGAGGCCAGCGATGGTCTGCGGAGGCTGCAAAGGTCGCGGGCCTGGGGCTTGGAGCTTGCACCGGCACGTGGTGGGCCCTCTTTGGCACACGCCGGTGTCGGCAGGTGAGCGGAGCCTCGTTGGCGCGCTGGGGCAGGCATGACGGGTCTGGGGACCAGCGGCCCGGGGTGCAGCAGGCGCACAGGGACGCAGGCCCCGCTGCGCTCGGCGCAGGACTCGTGGCGGGCTCAGAGGCGCCACCCTGGCAGACACGTTGTCCATTCCGAATGAGGACCATGCCCAGTGCGACAGGCTTTTTGTTCACACCCCTAAACAGGTCTGGCGTACGCAGGTCCAACCCACTCCGCCCGCGCATGCAGGGGGGACGTAACATGCGACATTTCTGCGTTCTGCCCCACAGCCTGTGGGGACATGGTAGCGTCCACTGGCCACTACACTCCATGCACCAGCAGTTGATCTCCACATGGCCATTTCTGTGATTTGCACGCTGTGGTCTGTCCGGCACCTCCACGCCACACCTGGCATTGGGTAGGTTCACATTCCTTAGTCACTTGCCGCTCTCGCACATGCCTGCTCCATGCCTCTCCTCACATCCTGCTATTGTGTGTCTGTGGTGCCATGTCATGGCTGGGTTGTGGGCATGGCAAGGCCAAGTTCCCAATGGAGTTGTGTTGTCGTGTCTGGTCGTTTGGCATGTTGTTTGGCATGTTGAATGTAGTTGTGCTGCGTGCCCATTGCCAGTGTCGTGAGTTGCATGACTGTGGGCTGGAGGTGTGTGGTGTGTTCATTTTGGACTTACCAACGAGCACTGCATTGCCATGGGTGCCATCCTGGGAGTGCTGGGTGATGATGGACTGTCGGGAGTTGTGAGAATAATGCACTCTGCCTGGGGAGTTGGCCACGGCATTGTTGAGGGGTCCCGGGCGGTCCACTATTGCCTGCAAATTCATGGGATGCGTGTGCTTTCTGTTGTGGTAGTTGTGTGCAGTGTCGGCAGGGGGTTCGAGGTGTACATGTGTGCAGTTGATTGGCCCTGACACGTGAGGGAATCCAGCTATGGCGTAGGGGCCTTGCTTGGTCTCCAGCTGCTCCTGCGCCGTGTGGGTGAAGTGGAGGGGCTGGGGTACCAGGCTGATGTTGGCATCCAGGACAGGTGTGATGACCTTGGATGGGGCTGGCTGTGTGACTCCTCCGACTCTGGCAGTTGTGGGTTGGATGGTACCAGAGGACGACATGTGCTGCGCAGCCGGCAGCTTTGTCCGCTGGGTTGGTACCGTCAGAAGGTGGGGGATGTGGGTCAGGATGCGGGGGTTGGTTGTCCTTTTGGGCCTGTAGTGGGCAATGTCCTCCTCTGGCGTTGGGTCTGGGCGGCAGGTGCATTTCAGGTGGGTCCGCTGTCTTTGTGTACGCTGCCTCTGTGGTGTTCCCGGGGGGAGGGGTCGGGACGGGTCCTTGGGGTGGTGGCGGGCCTGGGGGTGGTGGCGGTGGGTGTTGTGTGCCTCATGGGTCTCGGAGCTGTATGATCATTGTCTACATGGCATCTGTGGGTCTTCAGATGTGGCTCTTGGCTGGGCTCCCTTTCATGCTGCAGGTAGTCGTCCTGCTTTACACCAGCAAAAGGCAGGTGTTAAATCCCTGCTGCTACCGCAGCTTATCGCGTGGTTTTGACTCGCATCGCAGATCTGGCAGTACGTTGTGAAAGTGGTGTTGTGGTGTTTTGGTGTGTTTTTGCACGGGAACGCATACTCTGCATCTCATTAGGGTTAGTTGGTGGAATCCACCGTGGAGATAAATTTTGGGGCAGTTATCACGGCAATACTGGCGATGTCTGCAGTTTGCACCCGCTTGTGAATGGGGTGTTAAATCGATCTCCACTTTTGATGGGTTAAGGTGGAGATAAATCGGCGGTAGGTCCTTGTGAATATGCCCCAAAGTCTCTAAATCCAGACCAGGCCACCAGAATAAACTTTTAAGAATAGACTTGGTCCTGGAGATACCAGAATGCCCTTCATGACATAATTCCAAAATGGTGGAGTGTAAACTTTGCGGGGGAATAATTTTCTCCCCCTCAACAAAAACCCATCATTAAAGGTAAGTTCTTATCTGATCTCCCAGAAAGGTCTCACCACCGCGTCAAGAGTATCCTTGCGAGGCCAACCATTCATCACGTAGCCAATAACCATCTCCAGAATTTTATCCTTTTGGAATTCCAAATCCCACTCAGTTTTGTTAATAGCAGACCGACCCTGATCATGGACTAATGCTACCTGAAAATTGTTCCACTTATCATCCTCACATTCCTCTAACATTGCAGGCATTCTTGAAAGAAAATCAGCCACAACGTTATTTTTGCCAGGTGTATACACTATTTTGTAGGTAAAACTTTGCATGCGCATAGAAATCCTGGAAAGTCTGGACGAAACATTGGCAGAACCCTCCGCCGTTAGAATTTTGATTAACAGTTTGTGGTCACATCTCAAAGTACAAACTTTTCCCCATATGAAAGATTTAAAATGGTCCAAACCCCAAGCACACACTAAAGCCTCCTTTTCAATTCTAGGATATTTCTCTTGGCAAGGAAATAAGGACCTGGAGGCATAGGCAATGATATATTCTTTACCATTGTCATCCCCTTGAGACAACACAGCCCCAAACCTTTGTTGCTAGCGTCCGTAGTGATAATACTCTCTGCTACAGGGTCAAAACTACATAAGCTTGTAGCGCTTGCAATGGCGGATTTTATAGCATTAAAATCTTTCTCACAATCAGAAGACCACACAAAATTAACATTCTTCTTAAGCAATTGGCGAATATTATAGCATTTATCCGCAAAATTGGGAATATATTTCGTGCAAAATTCTGCCATACCCAAAAAGGATCTGATGTCATCCTTGTTTGAAGGTGTAGATGCATTCTCAATTGCTGAAACAAGAGAAGGTTTAGGTCTAACCCCATTCTCATCAATGGTGTGACCTAGATATGTGTCACTATTACTCGCAAATTTGCACTTAGAATATTCAATAGTAAGACCTTTTTTTCTCCAAAATCCTTAATACCTTAAGAAGTCTAGATTCATGTTCAGATGCACTTTTGCCAAAAATCAGAATGTCATCTTGAAAAAATGTTACACCTTCTTCCTTGTTGAACAATTGAAACATAAGACGCTGGAAAACAGCTGCAGCAGATGCAAGGCCTAATGCCATGCGCGCAAACTGATAACAGCCGAAGGGTGTAATAAAAGATGTACATTTTTTAGACTCAGGAGATAGTGTGACTTGGTGATAAGCAGATGAAAGGTCAATAGTGGAAAACCACTTTGCCCCCTTCAAACAACTTACCATTTCATTAATCTTAAGTAATGGGAACCTATCAACAATTCTGTTATTATTCAAGTGGCGTAAGTCCACACAGAGTCGGATTTTTCCGTTGCTCCGCCTAGCGATAACCACTGGAGAAATCCACTCTGCTGCTTCAATAGGTTCAATTACGCCAGATGACATTAATTTTTCTAATTCTTTGGCAGCATCATCCTTAACTAATAAGGGTACATTACGACATTTATGAACTTTGGGAATAGCATCATCCTTAAGTCGAATTACATGTTCGAATCCTTGTAAATTTCCTAACTTCCCACTAAAAACTGAAGGAAAGTGTTTAATCATTTTTTACCTAATGAATCTCCTTCATCGATAACAAGCACTTGTTCCTTACTATTAGGATCAAGAATAATGTGTAGCATTTTCTGATCGAACCAACCTAAAACAGGCGGCCCAGATTTGGCAATATACAATTTACCCCGACTTTTTCTATTCTTGAATTCAAAAGTAAACCACCTGAAACCAAGTAAATCAATTTTTTGCACCACTGTACCCTTCAAGATGTACATGAGGTGGAAATAATTGCTCTCCCACTTTACCCACAAAGTTAGACTTCCAAAGGTTTTCATCAATAATGGTATAAGGGGATCCCGAGTCAGCGTAAATTTTCAAATTGACTCCTCCTATAATCATATTACACTCAGGCTTGTTACTACATATAGCATCATTAATATTGAGCATTAGGTTGCCTCTGATATTTCTAATCAAGTCACTTATAGGAGTGTCACTACTCGCTTCAACTTGAGAATTATCAACATCTACAGTGTTATTGCTAGTTTCTCCCACATATTTGACTCTTGAATTATTCCTCCTGCAAACTTTGGAAAAATGACCAAAAATTCCACAGTTACTACATCTCTGCCTGGCAGCAGGACAGTTTCTACTGTAAGCTAAATGATCAAGACTGCCACATCTGTAACATTTTGCTTGATCTTTGGTATTGGTCTTCTCTCTATTAAATCTAAAGGCTCCTTGTTTGTCTGCGTTAGTAGTTACCTTCCTAACCAACAATGAATCTTGTACATCATTCTTTAACACTACGGCACATCTGCATGAAATTTCAGCCTTACGTACAATAGCCAGGACATCCTCCAAAGGTGCGTCACCATTGACCCATAATCTGTCTTGGATGCCCGGGTTACAAGTATGCATTACTATTTGGTCCCTAATAAAATCGTCATGCAATATGCCAAATTTACAATCTAAGGCTAGTCTTATTAACTCTGAAACATAGTTGTCAAAAGATTCAGATTTAGCTTGTTTCCTCTGAAAAAATGTGAACCTAGTGACACCTATACAAACTTTGGGTGTAAAATAGTTATCAAGTTGTAGTAAAGCTACTTCATAAACATTAAGATCACCAGTAATAATAATTTTAGTCATTCGGTCAAACACTTTTAGACCAACTGGTCCCAAAGAGTGTAAAGCAGCCTTTTCTTCTGGTCCGCAGCCATCTTTTTGGCCTCATCAACTGCCTCAATGTAGTTGGTGAAATATGCCTTCCACTCCAACCATTTAAGAGTAGGTTTCGAAACAGATGCCCAAAATGCTTGAGGTGCGGAAATGTTGAAACTTTGAGTACTCATGACGACAGGGCTTGCGGTTGTACTTTGAGTGCTCATGGCGAGAAGAGGGTAACAAAGGAAGACTTTGACACAGTCAGATGAGCAGAAAACAACTTATTAAAATTGTCAAAGAAATCTCCAGAAGGTAAAAATAACCCCCAAAAAAATCAAGTACGTGTACCTACACTTCCCAAAATAAACTTCCGATAGTAGTTCCTGAAGAGGAAGGTTGAGCGAAGTATTAGAGTTGAGATGAACGAAAATGGATTGTGCATAACCCTGGGCGGTGAACTACGCTACGCTCGCGGAGTGTGCGTAGTTTCGGTAACTTCGCGATTCGCGTAGAGCGTGAAGTTACCGAGCACTTCGCAATTTGCGGCGTAGCGTAGCTGTTTTTTTTCTTCGCGCGCTCAATATACGTTCTCACGCGCGCGGTAACGACCTACCGTGATTCTGCGTTCGCCGACGCGACTTCCTATCTGTTCGCGGGCGCCACGAGATTTGGAATCCGGCCGCACGATCCCGCGAGAGTGTGCGAACGCGAACACGTCATTCGGACGCGCGATCTGACTTCCGGCGGCAGTGTTGGTAAGATCGCGATCCTGAACATGAAGAAACTACAATCTGGCGAAGAATATCTCTCGAGCATCATAAAACCTTCTCGAAACTGATAATTTTGCTCCAAAAAACTCCTCAGATTGTGATTTGGCTGTAGTTTTTTGTGCAAGGAGTCCTTTTTCTTTTTTTACTTTTTTTTCCAAGAGGAAGGAAGTGCCCCTGATTCTCAAATTTCCAGTTCCTGTCCAGCAGGCTCCTCCCAGTGCTTTGTCCATGTGCTGTTCACTTTCATTTGGATTTGGAGCTGGAAGGATCACTTTTTGTGTCTGTCTGCTGCATCATATCATTCGATTGGATTTGAGGACTTTTGGATTTGAGATTTTACAAGTAAGTTGGAGAATTGGTGTACTTGTTTGTTTGATTGGGGCTTGTTTGTACCTACATTTTTTTGGGATTTCCATCGTTTTTAAAATTTATTGTTGTGGCCTGTAGTTTCGGTAGGGGCCTAGTTGTTTTTCTTTGATTGGAATTTCAGCCAGTAGGCCCAGAGCCAGAGGTACCCATGGGTGCATGTTTCTGTGGTGTCTGTTGAATTTAAACATCATGTAGGGCATGCATGGATGGCATTGGATTGAATTGGTAAATGTGGTTTTTGGGGTGTATTTCACTTTTTGGGGGTAATATATACCTTTGTTGGATGTGTGTGTGTGCTTGTTGTGTAACTTTCCAACCTTTCGTAGCCCTGTGGATTTTCGTTTTTGCATTTTTGTATTAAAGCTGTGTTGTTTAGCAGGCCTCCTTTGTCTGGTCATATTATTATAGGCCTGCTTGAGTTCATTGTTTTCCATGGCCTGTTGTGACTGTGAGTGACCACGTGGCTTGGGGCCATTTTGTGGTGGTAGTTTAGTAGTGTGCTGCTTTTTCCATATAGGCCTGCATGTCTTTTCTTTGTTCCCCTTGGCTTATGCTTGTTGTGAACTTGTGGGTGGCCTGGCCATGTGGTGGCGGCCATTTTGTGGGACCAGCCACTGTGCTTTTGCCATAGGCCTCCAAGCTTGCGGCCTAGTCTGCCAGTAGGCCCAGAGGTAGTCATCCTCATGGGTGCATAAAAACTGTTTCTGTGTTGTCTGGTGAATTGTAACATCATTTAGGCCATGGATGGCATTGGATTGAATTGCAAAATGTGGGTTTTGGGGTGGTATTTCAGTTTTTGGGTGTGTGTTAAATAAATAGGCCTTTTCAGCCAGTAGGTAACTCTGGGCGTTCAGCTCGCGGACTTTGGGCAACTCCGCACTGCGCGACAACGCGGACTTACACTTTTTATCTTCTTCGCGCGCTCAATATACGTTTTCGCTCGCGCGATAACGACTTTTTGTGACGATCGCGATGCCGAACACGCAGAATTTACCATCTGGCGAAGAATATCTCTCGAGCAGCATAAAACCTTCTCGAAAATGATGATTTAGTTCATTTTGCACAAAAAACTCCTCAGGTTGTCATTTAGATGTAGTTTGGTGAGCAAGGAGTCACTTTTTTTTGTTTTACAATTTTTTTCAAGAGGAAGGAAGTTGCCCAGAGTCTCCAACTTCCTGGTCCTGTCCTTTGTCTTCACTTTCTTGTTATTGTGGGTGGCCTGGCCATGTGGGTGGCGGCCATTTTGTAAAGCCAGGCATTGTGCTTTTGCCATAGGCCTGCATTGTCTGTCTTGTGTTCCTTTTCTTGTTGTTGTGGGTGGCCTGGCCATGTGGTGGCGGCCATTTTGTGGGACCAGCCACTGTGCTTTTGCCATAGGCCTCCAAGCTTGCGTCCTAGTCTGCCAGTAGGCCCGGAGGTAGTCATCCTCATGGGTGCATAAAAACTGTTTCTGTGTTGTCTGTTGAATTGTAACATCATTTAGGCCATGGATGGCATTGGATTGAATTGCAAAATGTGGGTTTTGGGGTGGTATTTCAGTTTTTGGGTGTGTGTTAAATAAATAGGCCTTTTCAGCCAGTAGGTAACCCTGGGCGTTCAGCTCGCGGACTTTGGGCAACTCTGCACTGCGCGACAACGCGGACTTACACTTTTTATCTTCATCGCGCGCTCAATATACGTTTACACGCGCGCGATAACGACTTTTTGTGACGATCGCGATGCCGAAAACGCAGAATTTACAATCTGGCGAAGAATATCTCTCGAGCAGCATAAAACCTTCTCGAAAATGATGATTTAGTTCATTTTGCACAAAAAACTCCTCAGGTTGTCATTTAGATGTAGTTTGGTGTGCGAAGAGTCACTTTTTTTTTGTTTTACAATTTTTTTCATGAGGAAGGAAGTTGTTGGGTGGCCTGGCCATGTGGTGGCGGCCATTTTGTGGGACCAGCCACTGTGCTTTTGCCATAGGCCTCCAAGCTTGCGGCCTAGTCTGCCAGTAGGCCCAGAGGTAGTCATCATGGGTGCATAAAAACTGTTTCTGTGTTGTCTGTGGAATTTTGACATCATTTAGGCCATGGATGGCATTGAATTGAATTGCAAAATGTGGTTTTTTTTGGAGGGCCTATTTCACTTTTTGGGTGTGTTAAATAAATGCGTTTTTTGCGTGTGTAATTATGTGTTGTTGTAGTGGTTGTCTAACTTTCCAAACTGTTTTTAGCCATGTGGATTTTAGTTTTTGCATTAAAGCTGTGTGTGTTTTATCAGGCATCCTTTGTCTGGCCATATATAGGCCTGCTTGAGTTCATTGTTTGCCGTGCCTTGTGCCTGTGAGTCACCATGTTGCTGGGGGCCATTTTGTGGTGGTAGTTAGTAGTGTGCTGTTTTTGCCACATAGGCCTGCGTGTCTTTCCATTGTTCCTCTTGTCTTACTGCTTCCAAATCCATCCCCATTGCCAGCTGCAGCTCCCTGATGCTGCATACATCCCACGTGATGCACAAATTTAGGCCAAACATGCTCCACTACATTTTAGTTTTTGTTCTTTACTATTCTTATTCTTCCAGAGTGTACACACTACACAGTAGCCAGGAAAGCCCTGGCCTTGTTGTCAAAGTCTCATAAATGGCTACACTGTTGTTGTTCACTGAGTTTCTAAAATTTAATAATTGAGGCAACCCCACACTAAGTTCTATATTAAATTTGTTTGATTTGTGCTATCGTTTGAATGATGTTATTCTGGCTTTTTTGCTTTTAGGTGCACAAAGACTGAGGAGGTGTGTCATCATTGCCCGTTGCACTGCCAGACAGACATCCTGCTGCTGTACACAACGTGACGTGTGACCTGACCAGATATCTCTGCAACTGAGTGCTGCTGACATCTGAAGAAGATGGGCCCAAAGAAAGCAGGTACCAGGTCCTCCAGTACCAAGAAAGTTGCTATTGAGAAGAAGGAACAGAAGAAGGAAGTGACACTTAAGTCTGGTGTGCCGCCCAATACCTTTTTTGGGAAAAAAACAATTACGCCTGCAGCAGCGGTGTCCGGGGGGCAAGCTGGGGGCAGCACCTCCGCATCAGTGGGCCCAACCCACCAACCCAGGCCCAAGCACATGAGTGTGGAAGAGGTAGCCAGCCTAATGGTGGAAACCAGTGATGCAGAGCCTTAGATAAACTTATCGCTATCTCAAAGTAGTACCCAATCAACGCAGGAGGAAACACAGCAGATAAGTGGTCAACAAAAACAGCCGCAACCACCGCCCGCAATAGTAGTTGTTGTTCCTCCCGAAGTAGGGGCAGTTCAGGAAATTGAGCCTCATGCAGAGGTAGAAGAAGAAGCCACTCATTCAGAAGATCCATTGTCTTCCAAATCTCCAGCAAGGAAAAGGAGGGGTAGTCCATCAAGTTCTTCGCCAAGCCCCCTTCTGATGATCTAGATGCCACTTGGAAGCCACAAACTGAGTCTGAGAGGGAGCCACGTCCCAAGACCAAGCTAGGGAAAAGGAAGGTTCCAGAAAGCCTTACACTTATGGAGGTCGATGTAGAACAGCAGGATGATGATGATGATGAGCCAGTCATCACGAACATCACTCCCGGCCCCGAGGAGATGGAGACCAACATTATTACCCTATCCAAAATCGCTGCGAGGGATGTAGCACGCATACCTCCACAGGTAACACCAACATGACCTAGAGCTTCCATATTTGCATTAGCAAAGGCCCGGCAGCGACCTACATCCAGCACAACCACCACCTCAGTAGAAGTAGGTAGTGGTACAGCAGCACAGAGTCAAATTCAACACACACCCTCCAGTTCATCCGGCATTGGAAGTGGCACCTCCAGCAGGAGGCAAAAGTTAAGCTCCCCAGTTTGGGACTTCTTTACGGTTAGCGAAAAGGAGGAGAACATTGCTATATGCTCCATTTGTAATACCTCTGTTAGTCGTGGTAAGCTTGGTACAAACTATGGTACCGGAGGCCAAATGACCCATCTGAAAAAACACCACTTGATCAGCTGGGAGGACCACCTTCGCGGCATAAAAACAGCAACAATTGGTGTTGGTGGGGATAAAGGAGTAGAAGATCCGATCACGGTGGAAGAGGAAGGACAGGGAGACATTCTCTCTGGTAGTGGTACACAAGGTGTCCCTGACCCCAGCAGTGCAGTGTTAACGTCGCCCACATCTTCAGCAACATCTCAGTGGCACAAGAGTAAGAGTCAGCCTGAGACACCAAGGAGTACCGCAATCAAAAAAAGTGCGTTGTTGAGCCTAAGAGAAAGGAAAACCATGCAGCCTACCATTATCAGCATGTTTGGGGGAGGGGCAGTACAAACGCAACCACCCAATAGCACGTTTGTACAATGCGAAGCTGGCTAAAATGTTAGCACTGGACCTTCTCCCTTTTTCTTTTGTTGAAGGGGTGGGTTTTCTGGAATTTGTGTCAACCATCTGCCCAAAATGGCATGGTCCCAGCCGCTACTATTTTGCCAGAGTTGCTGTTCCAGCACTACATCACGACGTGCTGGAATTGCTTGGAAAAGCCTTGAAGCAGAGTGCTGTTCACAGTATCCACCTGACAACAGACATGTGGACCAGTTGCCAAGCCACAGATTACATGTGCATCACTGCACACTGGATCTCTTTTGCGGGGGTTAGAGAACAGATATCTGCTGGTGTTGACGCTGCTGATATTTTTCATGCCACTCGCAAACATGCAACTGTAGCCATGTTTGCCATGGAGAAATCTCATACTGCTGCAAACATTTTGGAAGAGTTTAACACCAAGGTCTTTGAGTGGCTGCGCCCAAGAGGGCTTAAGATTGGTTTTGTTGCCACGGACAATGGCAGTAATGTAGTTAAGGCCATGGGCGATGGTGGCTATTTCAGGGTCCCGTGTTTGGCACACTGCATTAACATTGTTGTTCAAGACTTTTTGAAAAATGAATCCAAAGTCAGTAACTTACTGGCCACCTGCAGAAGAATATGCACACATTTCAGCCATTCTTTTAAAGCCCGGAAGCAGCTGAGGGTCATTCAACGTGAGCATAAAATGCCAGTCAAAGCGCTCATCCAGGAGGTGCCAACACGTTGGAACTCAACTTATTACATGCTTGATCGTCTGTTTGAACTGTACATACCACTCAATGCTTATGTCATGCAAAGATTAGGGGAACCTACTGTGAGAGGCATGACCGTTGAGATGGGTCAATGGGACCTCATTAAATGCCTGACTGAGATGCTACTTCCTTTTGAGATCTTCACACGTGAAGTCAGCAGGGAGGACTGTACTATGGGCCAAGCTATCCCATTGTTGCACATGCTAGAGCAACAGCTGAAGGAGGTGTCTGAAACGTACGCAGGTGTGGATGACAAACAAGACGCATATCATTTGGCGGAGACCTTAGCCGCTCGCTTATCTGCAAATACAAGGATTCAAAATAACATTGTGTCACAACAACATTACATTAGTGCCACAATTTTGGATCCACGGTACAAAGTATTTCTGAACAGTAAGGCAGTAATTCCTTTTTCGGAAGTGGATGTTGCCAACTACAAAACTTTGATAGCTAAGGAAGCCACTATTTTCGAAAACGAACGGCTGTTAATTACAGGCCCCCCACCACAGGCCATAACAAGTACTATCGGGCATCCAGAGTCAAGTTCTACTTCGGAGCCTGAGGGCAGTGCGTTTGCCTCGCAGCAGTCACCTACACCAACAATAACATCAACAACAGCAAGAACAGGATCATCCACAGTACAATCGGCAACTGATTGTTTTCTACGGCAGGGGTATGGTAAGTCCAGTGCTGATGCAAAGGCAAAACAGGCCGAGCACATCGGAGCACCCCTGAACATTGAGCGGACGGTCCAGGCCTATCTGGATGACCCAACAGAGGTCTTCATGGATCGAAACCGATTGGTGTATTGGTATGGGAAAAGAAGCCAATGGACAGTGCTCAGCAGGCTGGCGATAAAGTATCTGGCTTCCCCTGTCGCAAGTGTCTCTTCTGAGCATGTTTTCAGTGCTGCTGGTGCCATTGTAACTTTGAAAAGGACCAGTCTCTCGCCCAAAAGCGTGGAGAGGTTAACCATGATCAAAATGAATCAGCACTTTATACCACCGGATTACAAAATACGTGAATCACAGCAGGAAGAGGAGAGCGACTTGGATGACGGAAGTAGTGGGTTACAGGACCTACTTCTGTCCGAACCACCAGAGTTTGAGGACGAGCTCCTCTTCCCTGACAACTAGGCTTTCAAATTGTTACTTTCTTCCTTCCTTTATTTGTCTGTGTATCTGTCTTTCTGGTTCAAATCAAATCACAACAAATCCATCACCACCGTCTTCTCTTTTATTTCCCTATTGGAGTTGCACGTCTGTGCATTTAACTGTCCACTCTTCAGAGTCCTGCTTCATCTTCCTGTCTCGCCCTAGTACATTTCCATCAAGCCAGACATTGGAGTACAAGAAATGTTGCCTTTAACAGTCCCTCCATAAGAAGTGAAACGTGACTATAGCTATCCTCCGTTTTGTTTCCGAGCCGAAACTCATCAGTGTCCGAAGGCTACCGCCTCTGCAGGCATCCACAACTCTTCACTGTCAGAACTTGGGCAGGCATCCAAAAGTAAACTCATCACTGTCCGAAGGCTACAGCCTCGGCAGGCATCCAAAGCTCCTCACTGTCAGGACAGAAGGTACTTGGCAGAGAAAGACAAGACTCTTCGAAGAAACTTGCTGACATTTGTGCAAACTCAATTGACCAGCAATGAGCGCTACCCAGGCCGCGGCCCATCATCACAGTGCTGACCATGTGAAGCAACTTAAACTGTGACAAAGTGCCACAGATGAATAAGACGAAAACCGAAACAGCGACTAACACTCAAAATGAATGTGGACTGGAGTAATGATGATGCCACTGCCCCGTTAAAAAAAAACACACACCTGTCAGAACTAGGCATCTGATGATCTGACAGCCAAAGAGAAGAGCAAGACAGGTAATGATGGAATGCATTGGATGCTTGCAGACTCTGAGCGATTACTGTTGTTTGTTGTGTTGATGTTGTGCATGAAGTCGAACTCTACTCTACTAGTTAATCTACAAAGTGAAAGTGACTCAAGTGACAGTCAATGTTTCCCTTCTTGTTGTTTAATAACCAAATTGTACTCCTACTACTGCAGGTGCAGGCCAATATCTGTTGCAATTTTTTAATATGGAATATGGACTTAATCGGAGTCACTACAGACTGAGTTGGACAACACGTACCACACCATGATGATGACCATACTATCTTTGCACACAGTCAGTCAGTTGGATCGGAGATGATTGAAGGAATAACTGCGTTTCATGAAGTGGCATAAGGTAAACATAAACACAACAATTCAACAAGAAAGTAAACACAGCAGACCTACATGTCCATGTAGTGGTGGAGTCGAGTGTAGTCATATGACTGACAGCGGCGCATTGATTTTGTCACTTAATTTTGAAAATGCTAGGTTGCTGTATATGCCTTTTGTCTGGCTCTGTCAAAAATTAAGGTAAATGGAGGTTGGGTCACGGGCTGGTGCTGTGGTGGGCCTGTTCTGTCCTGTTGTTGTTGTAGCTTAATGCTGTAAACAGAATATACACGATATATCCAAGCCGCCTCAGTCTGAAAGTGTTCTCTCTTCTCTTCTTGGACTCCACCGTAATTGATGCTTTTTTTTATTCATTGATTTTTCAATACCCCTTTTGTTTTTTCATCTAGACGTTACAGGCCGGCCTTTACCCTGTGCTATACTGGGAGACACAACTCATACTTACCTTACCAATCCGCATCAGGCAGGCAGTGGCACCCAAGATTGATGTGCGGAGCGTCCATGGAAGATAGGACCAAGAGGAAGGACGAGATTCAACTCCACAATTTGACGAGGATAATACAGTAACTTTAGTATCATTCATCATTCATCTTTTAATTAATTGGAATCCTTTTTTCTCTTCAATCATTACGACTGTGTGTTGTGTGTTGTTGTTTGTTTGCTAATTGATCCCTACAGCTATTTTTTAATTTTCCTTGCTATCTTTAAAAGTAAGCCCAGTGCAACATGGAATTTGGGTCTCTGAGGGCATATTACAGGCAAGGCAAATTGCATAGAATATACTGCTGCCCTGTACTGTCTAATTGTCTAGTAGAAGTTAATAAGTACTACTCATTAACCATCAAGTTATCTTCATCATCATGCATGCATTTCCTTTTTCTCCCTTTATAGATTTTTTGGATAAGATCATGGTCGTCTGCCAAGATTGCGCTTTGCTTTTGTTGTCCATGCGTACTGTTTTTCTTTCTCAAACCTTTCCCCAAACCCCCTTCCCATCCATTCATCAAACCCTAACCCTCTTCCCCGGGCTGTGATTTATATTGAGGTGTGATGTGACTACATAAAATGTACACCAATTGATCACACGCTTGCTGGGGCAGATGTGGTGAAAGCAACACTAATTCAATTTCAAGGCAGGGCGAGGAGCTTCTTCTGCTTGCCCACCCATGCTCAGTCTATGTGCAAGCCAATTTTTTTTCCAAAGGGACCGTCACCTAATAGTACATCATAATTAATTGCCGGCATTGATTGGATTCATCATCAAACTCCTACCACACAGCAGTAAAGGTTACCAATTACGATTGTGTTAAGTTAAGTGACTCACTCGACACAACTACAGTTTGTAACTTCTTGTACTAGGCTGTCCCCACCACCATTATGTTTTATTTGACTATAGCAGTTGCAAATGCAATATTGTTTGTTTGGCAGTCTTCTTCTGTACTGTATTTTACTTCGTTCTACTACTCCTCCCACAGTCGCTCTCAGGCAAGTGACTGTCTCTTTTTTATTTTTTTGCAAATGCTACTGCCAGTGTCTACTCTACTACTACCACCACAACCATGGCATCTTCTCCATTCTCTTGGAAAACCATGCAGCCATCGCTGTGCCGAACGTAATCATCATCAATCACAGGTAAGATAAGTTTGGTGGGAGGTATAATGGACTAGGAGGAGAGACTGACAGTACTAGTAGGACAAATAACTCAGTGAGGGGTACCGCATCTATCTGTTTGTGTTACATCATCAGCAGATTATTTAAATCAAACACTGGCTGCGGCCCTGCAGCAGCAAGGAAACCATGTGACGTTGATTCGTAAAACAGTAACCCCCCACAAAACATTAAAATTGTATGTTTAAGTATAAATATAATTTATTACCCTAACAAAAATAAACTATCCCACACCTGACCCACCCCTCTCCCTAACCCCAACCAATGTCCAAAACGAAAAAAGTCCAAAGAATGTCCAGAAACCCCAACGCCCAATTCCCACCCACCAACAAAAGGAATAAAAAAGGGGAAATGCAACAGGGTCCTATAGTTCTTATATTCTGCGGGCTTTTAGGTGTTTGTCCACCAGTATTTTGACATGCTCCTCTAGTTGCTCCTCTAGCCGTGACATCCGGAGGAGCATCTTGCGGCGAAATGCCCTGCAGTGGCATCCAGGGTGGGGGACAGCAGTGCTGGCTGCTAGAGAATTGCGGCGGCGGGCGGCTGCCAGACCGCGGCGCCGTACCACTGGAGTTGGGGCCTGGCTGGGGCCCGGGGCATCGGACGAGGCTGCAGCTGCTGCCGCCTCCTCCTCCTCCGCCTGAGCCACCAGCCGCCGGTACTCCTCACAGATGGCCTCCAGTTTCCGGCGCCGGGCCCTGGCTGCCAAATCCTTCCGGGATGGCTTTTCTTGGGAAGGAGTACTATCTATATCAAGAAAGAAAAAGAATATTGTTGTAACCAGTACTCTTAGCAAAACAGTAACACAAAATTAATTCAACACATAATGGCACAGTAGCACTAGCAAGAAGCACAGTACATAACATTTGTGGTAATAATCTATCTATCCTCCCACTTCCTTGGCCTCTAACATTTGTGGGAGTTTCAGGCATTATACTAGCACTATGGACTCCGGTACACAGTACACCAGTCTTCTTCTTATCTCTAGTTTAGCGAAATTACATAACCTGGTTGTAGCCGGCATGCCAGCTCGGTCATCTATGCTTGCACCCAAGACAAACATACGAGTCATGACGCAGACTCACGTTAGTTTGATTTACTACTGTCTGCAGGTGGGGAAGCTCGTATTTTTCTATTACGGGTGGCACTGGCCATACTCTCTCTGTTACATGAAGGGCAATTGGTCAATTTCACTTTCACAGTGCCCTGGCTACTACAAAAAGGCAGATTATATATCTGATCCAATGATCATTGCTTTTATATGGGACGACGACATAAGGTCAGTAGCGTTCGGTGGTGGGACTCGGGAGTGCTGCCGGGCGGTGACGTGGGGAGGGGCAGGGTGGGGGGTAGTAAACTATGGATTACAGCCAATTACAGGTAAGTAAACATATAAATAAATAAAACTAATTTCGTTGCGCGCACTGCATCGCATTTGGCGGTGCAGTGCGCACAATGAAATTCGCTTTATTTATTTTTATGTTTACAGTAAAGTTACCTGTATTTGGCCGCGTAATACATTGTTTACTACCCCCACCCTGCCCCTCCCCACATCGGCTTTGCTACTCTGGCGCGGTTTCTTTTACATTCCCTTAAAACTAAGACTGTGCATTCCGTGACATTCTCCACCTATGCTGTCTATGATGAATACATACAGGCATCCATCCATTCTAAGTAAATGTCTATCATTCTTCTTAATCTCTCCACAAACCTTACTTTGTTTCACCAACAACAACCCATGCGTCCACTCCTTCCTTGCTTGCCTTGGCTTTGAGTTTCACCCAAACACCGCTGATGATTCTTGCTATCCACAGTATCCATCCATACTGTGTCGCCCACCCAGGCAGGCATCCATTCTTCTTTCACCTTCCACCCATCCTTCAACAACACATGCATCTGATTCCTATCAGCCACCTATCCATGCTTCCAACGTATCCTTCTCTGCCAGTCATCATATTAAATCTCGCCCGTCCTTCCTCCTTCCACCCTTCTTTCCCTTTTTGTTCAACACATCCATCAAGGTCATCTGATCTGACTTTTAGTCTCCTCCATAAAACTTTCACAGCTGAGTTGGAGTCAGATAGAAGAGGCCATTGGTTAATCAAGTCACGCTGGTAATGCTATTGCTACTGCATTGCTAATGCTAAGTAAAGGGTGTCTTCTTCAACCGTTGTATAATGTTCACTACAACTTCATACCTAATAAGTCTCAACAACAGTACAGTGAGTGAAGTCAACACCCTTCCAGCTAGTGCAATGTCAATAAGTAATGAATATAACTTACCACCGCCCGGTGCCGCATCTCCTGCCCCCTCCGGAATGGTAGAATCGCCGCTGGCCCCGCCGGCACTGGTGGTCGCTAGTACGCCTAGATAAAAACATGACACATTTTTAGATGCCTGTACACCTCCCCCTATTTATTCGTTTTCACTAGCAAGATTGAAAAAAAAGTTAATACATACATATACATCACATTCACTAGCCCAAATCGGGTACTAGAGTAGAGTCAGTAGACACTAGTAGTGTTATGGTCCCTAGGGTCATTATTATAGTATACTCTACTCTTTGCAAAGTTAGCCTGAGCCATGCAACCATTTTTCGCTTCATGTCTTTTGCGCATGTTACCTCGCAGCTTGTTGTGCAGTAACAGTAAGACGCCTTTTGAGCCCACATGAGCTCATACAGCTACTGTCTGAGCGTTGCGTACAAGAGGTCGAAAAACAAGCCACTTTGTTATGGAGTTCGGTTAGTCCGTATTGCTTAGCCATAAGTAACATGTTACACTATTTTGGCGGGACTGAGAAATGCTTGCATTATACTATCTAACGCGCACCATTTTTCTCATAACAGGCAGAAGATTCCCTTCTACGAACCAGAGATTTGCAGAGCTTATGAATGATGCATGTAACCAGTAATTCTACGTTCTACGGGGAGGAGTCTCCCAGAATTCGCACAGATCTTTTGTCTTCTATCATCATGCACTTGTTGTAACAATGTTTATTGTTTTAATCTTATGCATTTTGCTGTTGGAGCTGGCTGGAGTACACTGAATTTTATAAAACAACATACAGAGCTTGTTAGTTGAAAATAAACCTTTTGAACTTACACATAGACTCTGTGGTATTTGGTGTGGTGGTGGTGGTGGACTTACACGAGTGAGTGAGCGAAAGGGTGTTATCTGTTCTGGGTTGTGTAATCATTGGGTATCTTCGGGTGGGGGTTCGGGGACCTAATGAGACACTATAGCTAGTCGTTCAGGGGATTGTGGGTTCACTTCTGACTGAGGTGTGAGGAAGGTCCAAGTTCCAACCTCCCATCACCAACATCCTATTTTCTTGTGCATAGTTCTGCATGTGGCTGTGCAGAATCCCCACATCAGTAGTAGTATGTACTATATCCTATCAAAAATAGTCAAATATCTGGTTGGGCATTCTGTTTGTGGTAATTGTCAAAGCCTCAAGATTAAGAAGCCTAGAAGAGGACAACCGAAAGCACTGGACTCAGTGGCTAGAGCTATTGGTCAATCTGAGTTTTATTCAAAACCGTAAAATAAAGAGTGGCAATGCAAACTGGGCAAGCTTAGTGACAGACTAATAGTAGTAGTACAGACATTCATAGCAGAGGCAGTTAGAACTTAGAGGCAGGGATAACCAGAATTTAGAAACAGATAGTCAAGTCAAGATCAAAGAAGCTTTCGTAAAAAATAGAATTAGGGAGTGGAACCAGAATTAATAGTTCAGAAAAAATAAGGTGCAGTAAAAGTTAGGGCAATATAATTGTTAATATTAACCACTGGAGGACTTACTGGGACCAGCAGCAGGGCCCTCGGTAGAGGAGCGGTCCTCTGGTGGTTGTCCCGCTGACTCGGACCCCGTCTTCTTGCCCCTGGGTGCTGCAGATCAGTGATCATGTAAGATATAATAAAGAAAGACACAAACATTAATGATTGCTGTGAAACAAATAAATTATCTAAAAACGCTCAAAAACGTTTTAGGAAACAAAAATTGCAATAAAATTGACCTATCTAATCCGATCGACTACTGGCTTGCGGGATTCACGGACAGTCTACTTATTTAGGAACACTAATTCAGTGTTCCATTCTGATTGATTCAAATAAAATCCAGAACACTAACTAAGCCTAAGTACCACCTGACCTAGCCCACCTATTCCAGACGGGCCAATTGTTCACTAAGTCTGCATCTCCATTTTTTTTATCCCTCAAAAATGCATAGATGAGAAGGAGGACACATGCATAAATTGGTGCATAATGCATACCAGTCGCGGTCCGTGTAGGAGTGCCGGCCGGGCGGTGACGTGGGGCGGGGGAGGGGCAGGGCGGGGGGTAGCAAAGTACGGATTACGGACCTATACAGGTAAGTAAACATTTAAATCAATGAAACGAATTTCGTTGCGCGCACTGCATCGCATTTGGCGATGCAGCGCTCACAACGAAATTCGTTTTATTGATTTAGATGTCTACTTACCTGTATTGGTCCGTAATCCGTACTTTGCTACCCCCGCCCTGCCCCTCCCCCGCCCCACGTCACCGCCCGGCCGGCACTTCTACACGGACCGCGACTGATGCATACACCAAATTGTTGGTTGGTTGCGTCTGATGTTCTGCTGCTGACTGACACTGCTAAGCCTACCACTCACTAAACAAACTACAAAAGGTTCTACTAAGGACTGGGGTAAGCAGCACTCAGTGACAGAGGATGTGTCACGCAGACCGCTCAAAAATTATCAACTAATAGTAACTAAACCTAGTATCAATCCATCCACCACTATTTGACAGGAGGACAAAGGAAGGACTAGAGTCTCTCTAGCAATAGCATTACCTAACTTAAGTTCTCTAAAGTAAACTCTTACATAATAATAAGGACAAGCGAGCGCAAAGTTCCAAACAAGTAAGAGTAGCGCCCAGCACCTGTGTCCTACAATCACAGAAGATTTTGAAACGTAATTTACCTGCAATGTAAGCAGCAGTATTCTTGTTATTTGTAAAAAATGTATACACAAATCACAATACTTATACTACTATATATATTAGCTACTCACCAAGCCCCACGACCTCGACACCTAGCAGGTCCAACAGGTCCTGCTCCCGGTCCAGGATGTCTGACCACCGGTGTGCCAGCTGGTTATGGGTGCGCCGGACCCCTGAGCAGCGAAACACTGCCTGGCGCACCTTCGCCCACCGGCGGTGACGCTCCTGGGTAGGGTACCCGGAGCCTGGCCTGTCGCCTGCTACCAAGGTCAAGGGGAGTTGGCGCTGAACAAAAAAAACAAGGGCGGCCACCTCCGCCTCACTAAAAAGCTGGCGGGCTTGCACCCCTGCAGAGCGCAGTCTGCCGCAAGGCAGGCGGCTCTTGGGCGCACACGCCTTGCCCTTCGAGCCGTTACTGCTGCTGCTACCCTTCGCCATGGTTCTGGGGTGTGTGGGAGGAGGCGGAGAAGAAAAGCTAGAAGGGAAAAATAAAGTTAGGGGAAGAAGTAGGAGCTTAAAGAAGAAAGTTATATAAAACAGTCGAAAAGTTAAAAAAACACAGTAAAAAGTAGAAAAAAATGCAAAATATAGACTTAGGCAGAGAGAGAGATAGATAAGAAATAAAGAAAAATTGAAAAAGAGTGTAAAAAACTAAGGATTGCAAAGATTGAGGGAGGATAGAAAAGCAGGCCCAGAATCATAGCATAGAGTGAAAAACAAGATGGCCGCGCCCATCGCGACCGCGTGGGTAAGTTCGCGCGATATTTCTTCCCGAGCACGCAAAAAGCGTCGCGAACACGTACGACGCGTTCCCGAACATGAAATGCGCATCGCGAGCACGCTATACGTGACCTGGAACAGGAAATAAGGGATCGCAAACGGGCGGGACAAATGAAAAACAAGATGGCCGCGCCCATCGACGACCGCATGGGTACGTTCGCGAGATACTATCCCCCGAGCACGCAAACAGCGTCCCGAACACGCACAACGCGTTCCCGAAGAAGAAAAACGCATCGCGAACGGGCGCGACAAGCAGCTACGCACACTTGCGTAGCTCGCGTAGCGCTTCGACGTCTTCGCGTAGCTTTGCGTAGTGCGACTACGCGAACTACGCCCAGGGTTAATTGTGCAGGTCTTCGTGAAGAGAGAGCTGTGCCGGTAACTAAGGAAATCCAAGATGGCCGTACGCGGGGTCACGCAACATGACCTCGTGTGATGACAAAGTTTCCGTCGAGTTCAGGAAGGACATAGCGCATCACCAGGCGAAGACTCACCAGCGCAGCAAAGATCTAGAACTCAAAACGTGGCGAGTGACGGGCTCGAGAGCGAAGCAGGTAAGCTCGAGACGCCTTAACTGTCACCCGGTAATAGTTCAAAGACAAACAAAGCGCTGAAACGAAGCAATCCAGAAACAAATACAATGTACGCACCTCCGTTAGGGCACAGAACAAAAGTAATCCAAAGCGATGACGGAAGATGTGGCAGTAGAAATGCCAATTACTGATGCGGCTGTAAATTGCCAGATCTTGCAAAAACTGCACACGCAGATTCCTGAAGCTCCTCAGCAGTCTCCTCGTTGCCAGTGTAGAAAAGCGAGTACACCGGTTCAATTTGTCGTAAATCTTTATTCAGCTGAGGAGCACAGTATGACACGTCCGGCTCCCCAGTGTCAACTCGTAACAGTCCCCAAAAGAACGGCCAGAGTTAAACATAAACATTCCAGCAATGCATCAGCAAGGCATTCCTGGTAACTAAGCGACACAACAGTTAGCTTCTGAAATCCCATAGGAAGAGCTTCTGGGGCCATGTGACATTTAGTAAAGCTCTTTTACAAGCTGGAACACCCTTCCACTAAGCCTACGAAAGACCCAAGACCTGCTGACCTTCAGGAGGCTACTCAAGACCTGGCTGTTCGACCAGTAGCAGCATCCCCCCCCTTCCCTCTCCCCAGCGCCTTGAGACCCTCGCGGGTAAGTAGTGCGCTCTACAAATTCTGTGATTGATTGATTGATTGAAATAACACATTGTTTCTGTCATAGCATCGTGCAGAAGGTATTCTAGCCTTTTGATACATTAATTACTGCAGCTCTGAGTCATTCACAAATATTAACCATAGTTCCAGACTTCTAATAAACCGTAGCTCTTTTGAAATCATGAATTTCACAAAAAGGCATAGACTTTGACAAATTAATATGGGTACGACTAGTGTAGTTCTATTCATACTTGCCAAGTATTGGGACAGGAATGTTTCCTAAAAGGCGAACGGGTGTGTACAACTACCCTGAGTGTCTGGCTTCTGGTGAAACTGGTACAGTGACTATTTGTGTGGCACTGGCCTCATGCTCATCTGGCATGTGTACCGTGGCTTAGATCTCTCCCTGGTAATGCGAGGTCCAGAACCTGTTTTGTGACCCAGAGTGGTGCACAGCGCAAACCATCAGTGCAGGAATTGGACTAAAGTCCTGGTTTGGTGTAAATCACATAAAGTGGTGATGGCAGCCAGTGAAAAATCTGTAAAATAATAGGCGCCGGACTCCAAACTTTTCTGCAGAAATCTACCTGTGGCGCTGCTAAATGTCATGCTTGTGAATACAAAGGCTGTTTAGCCCTGATTCTATGTCAGGACCGGAGGTTTGAGATTATGCTTATCTCACTTCGCTTTTATTACAATTCAAAATCCAAGCAGCCAGAAAGATATTCAACAAATTATCACAAACAGTAAAAAACTACAACTCCCTACATCCAGGGAGGAATGTAAGTCCATAGTCCTTCCATTATTTCCACCATCTTTGGTATGTAGTCCCATGTCTGTCTCTGTCCTTCCTCTTTCTTCGCTGCTTCGCAGCCAGTTAAGTTGTTTTTTTCCCTTCTCCTTCATGCTATGTTTAGTATGCTTTATTTATCGTACTATTGAATTGCTTTGTTTTGCCTTTTCTCGCAGATTCCTTAAACCGACCGCGGGAGCGTTTTCCGCTCCTAACGCGGCCGGACCCCCCACTGGTGCGGTGCCTCTGAAGCCCGCTAGAGGGACTCGCTCCACTCGTTGCTCTACCGGCGCCGCTCCTCACAGAGGAGTCGCGCTGTGAGAGCGAGGAGTTCAGAGCCTTGTCCCCGTCTGCCTCACTGTGACGCCCATTTAAATGGGTTGTATTTCCCGCATCTACATTGCTACGCCCCGGCGGGGGTCCGTATTTTGGGTTTGTTATCCCGCGATTGACGCGCTTAAGCGCAGTAGTGCACAGCTTCACCGTTGCTTGTAACGGTCGAGGCGCGAACGCGCTCAACCTTTTCTCACGCATTTTGCGTTAGACGCGCTGGGAGGCAGGCAGCCCGGTCAGTTTCTGAGGGCTATAGCGTGTTTTGGGTGAGTGCAGCCCTATCGTGACCCTTGGGGTTACCCACAATTGTGCAGCCTTTCAGCCTGCCCCACATTGGTTTGGGTTTCTTTTTTCCCACATTAACACTTGGTAGTGCTCAGCACTTTAATAAGGGGTTCTTCTATTTACTTAACCCTTCACTTACCTGGTCAGTGTTATTTTCCCTTAGCTATGGAGGCCCATTCTGAGTATTATGAAGAGGAGGTCCAGGGATACCTACCCTGGGATGATGATTTTTACGAGGCAGTGGACACCTCAATCTATCGAGTAGTGAATGAGGTGGTTGGCCCTATGGAGCAACGCCTCTCTGAGAGAATAGTCCACGAGTGTGCTAAATTAGCGGCAACGCGTGCGGAACCCCCGGCGGATTCCAACCAACAATCTGGTGACAATCCTCCACCGCCAAAGAAACAACGACCTGGAGGGGTGGACGTGAATGCTTTTGCACGCCTTAAGTCCGCATTTTTGGCTTCGGGCCGCCATCCGCCCCCGCACCTCCACCGACAGATGCCCCTCAGGAACCCCTAGAACCCCCTTCCCCCGGGACAGACAATGATGATACGCAAGGGGATACAGATGACGAGGCGGGGTCTTCACGGCCTTGGTGCCCGGCAGCGACCCCTTCCACTTCTGCAGCCCCTGAGGACTCTGACATGCTTAATCCCGATGACATTATGCATCCACGGTCGGCGGCCTGGGTTCCTGGCGATAAGGTGGCCAGGTTTGTCGCGGCCCGTCTCCGCAAGCCCCTTGAAAAGGAGGCTCGAGGTTGTCTACGGGCAGACCTAGACCCTCTTTGGACCACAAAATAGCTTTCACACCAGAGTTGGATCCTAAGATGGCCACCTTTTTGGCCAAATACATGAAGGATCCAAGGAAAGGCATTGATAGATCCTGGCGATCCTGTCCGGATAAACTCCTTGACGCCATCGGGCCAATGACGAAAATACTGGACATGGCGGAAGAGGCAAAAGTCTCAGGGTCCCCTATTTCCCCTGAAGTCCTTTCCAATTGGGCCCAGCGGGCTATTATCTTCATGGGCAACGCTAATTGTGCCCTGTCCCGAGCGTTGCCGCTCGCTTTTGATTAAACTATCAATCAATCATATCATTTGTAAAGCACACTACTCACCCATGAGGGTCTCAAGGCGCTGGGGTGGGGAATGCTGCTACTGCTCGAAAAGCCAGGTCTTGAGGAGTTTTCTGAAGGTCAGCAGGTCTTGGGTCTGCCGTAGGTGGATGGGGAGGGTGTTCCAGGTCTTGGCGGCGAGGTGGGAGAACGATCTGCCACCGGAGGTCGCTCTTCGGAAGCGGGGGACAGTGGCGAGGGCGAGGTCGGCGGAGCGGAGCTGGCGGGTGGGGGTGTAGAAGCTGAGTCGTCTGTTGAGGTACGTTGGTCCGGTGTTGTGGAGTGCCTTGTGTGCGTGGGTGAGGAGTTTGAAGGTTATCCTCTTGTTGACCGGGAGCCAGTGCAGGTCTCTCAGGTGGGGTGTGATGTGGCTGCGGTGAGGGATGTCGAGGATCAGGCGTGCAGAGGCGTTCTGGATGCGTTGGAGCCGTCTCAGGAGTTTGGCCGAGGCTCCTGCGTAGAGGGCGTTTCCGTAGTCCAACCTGCTGCTGACGAGGGCCTGGGTGACCGTTCTTCTCGTTTCAGTGGGGATCCACTTGTAGGTCCTGCGGAGCATGCGGAGGGTGTTGAAGCAGGCGGAGGAGACGGCGTTGACCTGTTTAGTCATGGAGAGGGTGGAGTCGAGGATGACCCCTAGATTGCGTGTGTGGTCGGTGGGTGTTGGGGCGGTTCCCAGTGCGGTCGGCCACCAGGAGTCGTCCCAGGCCGAAGGGGTGGATCCGAGGATGAGGACCTCCGTCTTGTCCGAGTTCAGCTTCAGTCGGCTGTTCCTCATCCATTCAGCGACGGCCTTCATTCCTTCGTGAAGGTTGGTTTTGGCGGTGTGTGGGTCCTTGGTGAGGGAGAGGATCAGCTGTGTGTCATCGGCATAGGAGATGATGTTGAGGTCGTGCCGACGGGCGACATGGGCGAGCGGTGCCATGTAGATGTTAAACAGAGTTGGGCTGAGGGAAGAGCCCTGGGGTACGCAGCAGATGATCTCGGTGGCTTCGGAGCGGAAGGGGGGAAGGCGGACGCTCTGTGTTCTGCCGGAGAGGAAGGAGGTGGTCCAGTCCAGGGCCTTCTCTTGGATCCCGGCGTTGTGGAGGCGTGCTCGTAGTGTGTGGTGGCAGACCGTGTCGAAGGCGGCTGACAGGTCCAGGAGGATGAGGGCCGCCGTTTCTCCGTTGTCCAGCAGGGACTTGATGTCATCGGTGGCGGCGATGAGGGCAGTCTCGGTGCTGTGGTTGCTGCGGAACCCGGACTTGGAAGGGTCCAGGATGTTGTTCTCCTCGAGGTAGCGGGTCAGTTGTTTGTTGACGGTCTTCTCGATGACCTTTGCCAGGAACGGGAGCAGGAAGATGGGCCGGAAGTTCTTGAGGTCCTTGGGGTCCGCCTTGGGTTTCTTGAGTAAGGCGTTGATCTCGGCGTGCTTCCAGCTCTCCGGGAAGGTTGCTGTCTCGAAGGAGGTGTTGATGACTTTCCGGAGATGGGGTGCGATGGCTGTGCTGGTTTTGTTGAAGATGTGGTGTGGGCATGGGTCTGACGGAGATCCGGAGTGGATGGTGTTCATGATCTTGATGGTGTTGTCGTCGTTGATGTTGGTCCAGGAGAGCAGGCGGTTGGTGCGGATGGTGGTCGTGGGGGCGGAGGTCTCAGTGGTTGTCGGGGCGGTCGTGGCGTTGAAGCTGTCGTGGATGTCTGCGATCTTGCGGTGGAAGAAGGTGGCCAGCGAGTCGCACAGGTCTTGCGAGGGTGGGACGTCGTTGGTGTTGGAGCTGGGGTTGGAGAGTTCCTTCACAATGTTGAAGAGCTCTTTGCTGTTGTGCGTGTTGTTGTCTAGGCGGTCTTTGAAGGAGGCCCGTTTGGCGGATCTGATGAAGTGATGGTGTCTGCGGGTGGCGTTCTTGTGGGCTGCGTGGCTGTCCGGTGTTCGTTCACGGAGCCAGATCTTCTCCAGCTTTCGGCAGGTTTGCTTGGAGGCCCGGAGGTCTTCAGTGAACCATCTGGCTTTCTTGTTGGTGTGACTGTTGGAGGGTTTCTTGATCGGAGCGAGGGTGTTGGCGCAGTCGTTGATCCACTGTCTGAGGTTGCGGGCGGCGGTGTCGGGGTCGGTGGGGTCGGTGGGTGGGCTCTGGGCGTGGGTGGTGGTTAGCTGGTCTTCGGTGACTTTGCTCCAGCAGCGGCGGGGCATCTGTTGGGTGGGCGGGGCATCTGTTGGGTGCGGTGGTGCGTGGTGGGTTTCTTGAAGGTGAAGTGGATGCAGCGATGGTCGGTCCAGTGGAGTTCGGTGGTGTGGTTGAAGGAGACGTGGGGGCTTGCAGAGAAGATGGTGTCAAGCGTGTGACCGGCTGAGTGGGTGGGTGTTGTGACGAGTTGTCTGAGTCCGAGGTTGGCTAGGTTGTCGATCAGGGTGGTGGAGTTGGTGTCGTTGACCCAAAACTTGGGGATTTGGCCTCCTCGGAGGCGGGGGCGGTGGCCCAAGGGGGCCTTTTCGGCGAACCCTTCATTAAAGAATTAGGTAAATTTGTCGCAACATTCACTTCTCTGGACAAGGCCCAGTCCAGTATCAAAAGGGTCTTCAATCAGCGGGTTTTCCGCGGGGCCGGGCGAGGCAGGGGCCGCTCGCCCGGCTGCGGCTTCCAACAAAACCCCGCAAGGGGACAAGGCTCTGGTCGCGGACAGTATAACTCTACTGCGAACTATACAAACTTCTATCCGACGAGAGGACAACGCTTCAGAGGACGCGGAGGCTTCAAGGCCAACGCCGGCGGTGGAAACTCCAACGGTAAGTGTGTTTCCAGCATCACAAGTTCGCATCGGGGGTCGACTGGCGGCCTTTTGGAATGCATGGGCGGACATTACTTCAGACGCATGGGTCCTTCAGACCGTTCAAGGTTTTCACATAGAGTTTTACGGAAACCCCCGACAGGAGGTTCTTCCTCGTCCGCTATCATTCAGCGCCCTCGAAGCACAGTTGATCGACGAGGAGGTCTCCGAGCTGCTCTGCAAAGGAGCCATTTGCCGATCATCTCTGCACCCCCACGGTTTCCTCAGCAATGTTTTTCTGGTGGACAAGGTCGACGGAGGCCGGCGCCCGGTTATCAATCTCAAGGAATTCAACGGGTGGTTGGTATACCGCCATTTCAAGATGGAGGGAATCCATCTGCTTTGCGATGTCCTCTTGCCATCCGACTGGATGGCATGCCTAGACTTGAAGGATGCCTATCTGGTAGTTCCCATTCACCCGCCTCACTGACGGTTCCTACAGTTTTGTTGGAGGGATCTGGTGTACGAGTTCACCGCCCTTCCATTCGGTCTTTCATCAGCCCCTTGGTGCTTCACCAAGGTGCTGCATCCGGCAGTGGAGTTCCTCCGCGCTCAGGGCATTCGTATGATCGTGTATTTGGACGATCTGCTCCTGATGGCACAGTGCCCTCGGACCCTAGCCCTCCAGCTCCAACAGACGGTGTCTCTTTTGCAGAGCCTAGGGTTCATTATCAACGAGGTCAAATCGGTTCTCCAACCTTCTCAGAAGGTAACTTTTCTCGGATTCGTGGTGGACTCCGTTCAAGCTACTTTGAGTCTCCCATCTCGAAAGATGGCGAAGATTCGACACGAACTATGCCAAACGCTCTCCAAACCATACACCTCATTACGTCATCTGGCCCGAGTGGTGGGCCTTCTCTCATCGTCAATTCAGGCGATCTTCCCGGGGCCCCTACATTATCGGGCTCTCCAACGCCTCAAGGCGTATCATCTGAGGAGAGGGAAGTCATACGACCATTTAGTTCCCCTCTTGGCGGAGGCCAAGGAAGAGATTGCGTGGTGGTTGTCCCACATGGAAGCTTGGAATGGACGGGCGATTATCGGCTCGGTTCCAGACCTTATCATAGAATCCGACGCCAGCAGGTCAGGCTGGGGCGCTCGGTGCGGGGATTTTTCCACTGGAGGAGTGTGGTCTGTAGAAGAGCAGAACCTTCATATCAATTGTCTAGAGCTTCTAGCGGGCTCCTTTGCGGTCCGATGTTGGACCAAGGACAGGGTGCAGTCTTGTGTTCTTCTAAAAATGGACAACGTCTCCGCGGTCCGATACGTCAACCAATTGGGCGGTTCCCGCTCCCGGGCGTTGGCAAATCTGGCAAAGGATTTTGGGGGTTTCTGTCTGGATCATCACATCTCGGTCACAGCAGAATACCTTCCGGGCCAGAACAATCAGATTGCGGATTGGCACTCGAGAAACCTTTACGATTCCAGCCTCTGGAAGTTGGATTCCCAGATCTTCCAATGGATCGATTCTCTATGGGGACCGGTTTCGGTGGACCTCTTTGCCTCCCACCTGGACAATCAGGTCCCTCGGTTCTTCAGTTGGAGACCGGATCCGATGGCGGTTGCCACGGACGCCTTTCTTCAAAACTGGACCGCAGAGAGCGGTTATGCGTTTCCCCCCTTTTCCATGATAACGAGAACGGCGGCCCAGATCCGCCGACAAGGGACGGAGGTGATCTTGGTAACTCCTTGTTGGAGGTCTCAAGTTTGGTTTCCGGTTCTTCTGGAACTTTCTTGGGATTTTTCAATCCTACTCCCCCTGTGTCCTCATCTGCTTCGGAATCCGGACGGGATGCCGCACCATCTGGTGACGCAGGGACTGCTTCGCCTCATGGTGTGGCGACTTTCAGGCAACGCTGGTCGCTGCCAGGCCTTTGGAGACCGGCTGAAGCCCTCCTGTCAAAGGCTTGGGCAGATAGTACCACGAAGCGTTATCAGTCCGCTTGGACAAGATGGGTTCGTTGGTGTCTTCGAAGGGATTTGGACCCCATGGTCGCAGGTGTCGTTCACATCTTGAATTTTCTGGCGGACCTGGTGTCCGATGGGCTGGCGTATCGTTCAATAAATGCGATCAGGTCGGCGATTTCGGCGGGTCATGTTCCGCTAGATGGAAACCCAGTTGGAGAGCATCCATTGGTCTGCAGGCTGTTGCGAGGTATCCGGTTGTCTTTGCCTCCTGAACCTCGATATTCAGTTCTTTGGGATGTCAACTTAGTTTTAAATCTCTTTTTATCTTGGCAACCAAATAAATATCTTTCTTTGAAGGAACTATCTTCTAAACTGGCTATGCTGTTGTGCTTAATCTCATGCAGGAGAGTTTCAGACGTCCGAGCATTGGACATTTCGGCAAGAACTTTTTCTCCTGAAGGAGTAGTTTTTACGATTGGGCGACGTACTAAATCTCATACCCGTACGGTCTCATACCCGGCTTTTTGAGATACCCCAAAATTATGTGTGGTACATTGCCTCAAGGCGTATGAGGACTTGACCCAGGAATTCCGCCCTCCGGGCGAACGACAACTCCTGATAGCACTCAGGAAACCGCACAAGGCTGTGTCTTCTCCCACAATAGCTAGGTGGGTATGTTGGGTCATGCAAGAAGCGGGTATTGACACGAAGCAATTTGGTGCCCATTCAACTAGAGGCGCTATGGCCCCTAAGGCGTTCGCACTGGGAGCGCGCCTAGAGGATTTGATGCGAGCAGCAGATTGGTCTTCAGACTCTACGTTCAAAAGGTTTTATTTTAAACCGGTCCTGGATGTGGCTCAATTAGTAGTAAGAAAGCTTTGAACTAGCATAATCTGAAGCCTCCGGTCCTGACATAGAATCGGAATTTGCCAAGCAGAGTGAGGGTAAGTTCCAATTCTATTAAGGACACGGAGGCGAAGATTATCCCTCCCGGAGCACAGTGGTGCGAACCCGCCCGTATCGTAGTAAGTAATCATTTCTTGGTTTTTCTTGGTGGGTTTAAGAAATGTTCAGTGTTCAATCTCAGTTCTGCGGTTTGACCGTATTGTAAATTACATGTTTTCTTGGGGTTTTTTCCTCACCCTGACGTTATCCTTGTTCTTCCAGGGAACGATGGGTCAAAACAGGACCAGTGATGATTTGGCGTGACTCGCGCGAAGAAAGAGAAAGGACAGAGACAGACATGGGACTACATACCAAAGATGGTGGAAATAATGGAGGGACTATGGACTTACATTCCTCCCTGGATGTAGGGAGTTGTAGTTTTTTACTGTTTGTGATAATTTGTTGAATATCTTTCTGGCTGCTTGGATTTTGAATTGTAATAAAAGTGAAGAGAGATAAGCATAATCTTCGCCTCCGTGTCCTTAATAGAATTGGAACTTACCCTCACTCTGCTTGGCAAATTCCGATTCAACCTCATACCTCTTTCATCCACTGCCATTCACTCCTTACCTGTTTATTTCTCTCTTCTAGGTTCATTTTCATCCCTTCATGTTTCTTTTGTCTCTATTTTCCCTTATTTCTCTTCTTCGTTCCTTCTTCCTTTTCTGCTTTTCTCTCTTCCTCAAGGTCAAAGTCTGAAAATAAAAAAAGGTCCGCTAGGCCCCACCTGCAACCACCGGCTCAAAGGATGTACTTGACTCAATTTACAGAGCAGTAGTAGGATGTACCCTAATACACGAGTGGCAAACAACCTCAGCTACCATGATTGAGCCCTGATAGCTCTTGTCGGACCTGTGGCAGCCCGATTAGGGTCTGACACCATGTGCAGCCTCCGCCAAGCAAATGTAGGAGAGAATTTGGAAGAAAAAAAACCTTTCATCTATAAGCCTGTAGGATACTACAAAAGATGATAGGCACTCTATCCATCTGTTTGTGAAATGTCAGTGTGCTCTCCCGTTCACAACCCCCCATAACAAGCCAGTTTTTGGTTACAGAACTCCCAAGGTACTTATAAAGGTAGGTTAAGAAAACCTTTATCCTATTACACAATTAAATAGTAAATTTGTCAAATTTATGGCTCATAGACACTGCATGCTCAAAGAAACATAGTACTGTAACATTTTAAGAGAAGTCAATGATGATTCTCTCTCTATGTCCCATAAGTTTTTAAGGAAAAGTTTGTACTTAGTTTAGTGAGCGTAATTGTTAGAAATGGGGGTCTCTAGTGGGCAATGGTTTGCACCTTGTCCAAGTAGGGACCCTTCCTTCGAGTCAGGATAAGGGAGTTGCACTCCTAAAATAACCCCTGCTCACCCCCTTGGTATTTTGGCACGAGCAGTCAGGCTTATCTTAGAGGCAGTGTGTAAAGCATTTGCACATAACCAACAGTAATACAGTGTAAGCACTACCAAAGGACACCACACCAGTTTAGAAAAATATATCCAATATTTATATATACTTAAGACAAGACCAAAAACGATAAAAATCCACAATGTAGTACTTAGAAATCTTCAGTTATCAAAATAACTTTGAAATAAAGTTCCTTGAAGTTGACAGCTCCATCTGGGGCTATCACGGCGTCGTGAACAAACAAATCCAAACAGTTCTGGCTGACTGCGGCGTCGCGGGCCAGCTGTTGGGATGTAGGACGTTATTGGGTCTGGTGCTACGTTCTCCCCCCCCTTCCCTTTTGGGTCCGTGTTCCTTTAACCCTTTCTTTCTTTCCTCTCGGCTGCGTAATTGGGTGCACATGTGGGAGCGGGTTCTCTTACCGGCAGCAGGTATTTAAGTTCCTGCCTACAGGATGCCAGCGCTTGGTTTCGCTTCCGGTTCCTTGCCTCCGGGAGGTTTGCGCTCGACAGCTCCTGTTTCGCCCGTGCCTTTTGCTGGACCTTTGCTCTACGGATACTTTGTTGCTTTAGGATTGGGGCATGCTCGATTGGGCCCCCGCTGGGACTGATTTTGTTGTTGGACCCCTTTTCATGTCACTGGAATTCGGCGGTGTGTTTTGGGACCGTGATTGCTGAGGGGACGAGGGGAGTAACGCGGCTGCGTTCCCGTCTTCCCTTCCAGGACTTCCTGTATTTTTGTATCCAATCCACCTTGTTATGGGGAATTTGGGTGGAATCACGGAGTAGCTCCAAACCGGCGGTTTATTGGGCTCTCCGCTCCATCGCATTCGTGTTTGTTTTTTTTTTTTGGCTCACTGTGTGTCTTCCCCCCCCCCTCACGATTATGTTTATTCAAGAAGGAGTCATTTTTGGGGATCATGACTATTGGACTTAAACACTATTTTTGTGGAGTACAAATACCGCAGCTGGTGTTTACACTGATAAGTTTGCTGTCAGGCTATATCGAGTTCCTCCTTCATTAAGACAACTCGACCAGACTGAAGGGGTAAGATTAGTTATATCTGCTGTCTTGTGCACCTAATTATGTGTGTTTGCTAAAGAGATTCCTCACTCAGCGGCATGTTAATTCTTCTTTCTTTCTTACCTCTAAGAGCCAGCTGTGCCTTCCTGATGTTCCATTGGTGGTAGAGATGAATAGAAGGAGGTCCTGCCTGACTACAGTTTTTCCTTGATCCCTGTATTTCCCCCACCTTCTCCCAGAACCGGGGTTACCTGTTACTCTTACATATATATATTGGGGGCAGGGTGACGGCGGTGTGGGTAGAGGATTGGGATATTCTTCGCTCCTGCAGTGTTGGGCAATTAGCAGCGTGGTAACGGAAAACCAGCTATGGTGTCGGGGAGACCCGCAAAACATTACCTTTAGAAATGCAGGGCAACGACAACCTCTCGTTGAGCTTCCAAAAGCACGGCGTCCGCAGGCGTCGGTTCCGGAGGTCGGTGCAGGAGTCGTCGGGCCCTCGAAATCACTGGCGTTGCAGATCTAACTCCCCGCGGTTGAAGTCAGGAGCACTGGCGTCGGCAGGCGTCAAGTGCTGCGGTGCGAAGTGCAGCGGTATGGCGTGCGATGCCCTCAGGTTGCGGTGCGAGCAGCGGCTCGGTGACGGCGTCATATGGCGGCGTCGGTGAGACCAGGGTCGCGGTACGAAGTGATGCGGTGCTCGTCGCGGTGCTGGCAGGTCACGGTGCAAGCAGCGGCGTCGCCGTTGCTGAAGCGCTGTCGTCGGCTGATGAACTGGAGTCGATGGCGCCGGCGTCGGTAGGCCAAGACTGTGGTGCGGGACGAGGGCGGTGCGTCATGTAACTTTACAAGTGGTGCCCTCGAACCACGGTGCAAGCAGCAGCGTCGATGTCGGCGTGAAACGGCGTCGTCGGGGATACCAAGGCGGCGTCGCGAGGCGGTGCGGAGTGCGGTGCCCACAGGTCGTGGTGCGAGCAGTGGCTCAGTGACGGCATTAGATAGTGTCGTCGATGAGACCAGGGTCGCGGTGCGGCATTGCGGCGGTGCCCTCTGCGGTGCCTTCAGGACACGGAGTCGCCAGCGACGTCGTAGATGGCGTCTGGTTGCTTTTTCTTCTGTTGCAGCACAAAACACACAGTCCCCAGTGCTGAGGGAAGAAGAACTTGAAGTCTTTGCTGTTCCTGAGACTTCTTGAACAGGGGGCAAGCTCTACCTCAAGCCCTTGGAGATACTCAAAGAAAGAAGTTGTAGAAAGTTCAGTCCAGTCCTTTCACTGCCCAAGACAGAAGCAGCCACTGCAGGCCAACACAGCAAAGCACTCAGCAAAGTGGTAGTTCATCCTTACAGCTTCTCCAGCTCTACTTCTTGGCAGTCTTCTTGGTCCAAAAGAGTTCTAAAGTTCAGGGGTTTGGGCCCCACTTTTTATAGCCCAGAATCCTTTGTCCTCTCAGGCAGAGAGTGTCTGTGCCCAGCCAGAACCAGTTCTGTCCTCTCTGGTGTAGCTTCCTGGCAGGAGATGGAGATGGCATTGTCAGAGGCAGACCAGGCCCTTTCAGGTGAAAGGAAATCTACTCCCCCTACTCTAAATGCAGCCCAGGTCTATTCAGCCCTTTCCTGACCCACCTAGACTATCTGGAGCCACTGCTCCTACCCAGCCCCTGTCATCCAAAACCCAGACAGTCAATCCACAAACCCAGCAGAGACCTACTGGATGGCTGAGCAAGAAAATACCTACTTTCTAAAAGTGGTATTTTCAAACACAGAATGTAAAAATCACCTTCACTAAAAGATGAATCTTTAGATTCTGAGTTCAGGCATACCAAACTTAATTTTTCTACCTTGTTCCTAGGACCAGTTATGTTTATAAGATGTTATAAACAAACTCCCCATTCTGTCCAATGGGAACAGGTAGCCTTGCAATAGTGAAAAACGAAATTGCAGTAATTCACTAGCAGGACATGCCACACACACCAGGGCATGTCCTACCTTTCTCATACACTGCACCCTGCCCACAGGGGTACATTGGATCTACCTTAGGGGTGACTGACATGTAAGAAAAGGGAAGGTTAGGGCCTGGCAAGTGGGTACACTTGCCAAGTCGACATGGCAGTCCCAGACTGCACACAGGCTCTGCAATGGCAGGCCAGAGTTACATTTACAGGCTGTTTGTGTGGGTGGCACAATCCAGTGCTGCAGCCCATGAACAGCATTTGATTTACAGGCCCTGGCACACTCAGTGCTCTTTACTAGGGACTGACAAGTAAATCAAACATGCCAATCATGGAAACACCAATCCATAATACAATTTACAACAGGAGCACTTGCACTTTAACACTGATCAGCAGTGAGAAAGTGCGCAGAGGCATTAAACCAGCAAAAACAGAGTCAAAACCGGGAGGTCAGAAAGCAAAAACTCAGGGGAAACACGCCCAAAGATGCCAAGTCTAACACATGTCCGCTCCAGCTGAAAGTAGGGAGAACTACCTAACCTCCTGGGAGTTCTCTTCACTAAGGCGGAAGAACCTGGACAGACCATCTGCGTTGGCGTGTTCTGTACCAGGGCGGTGTTCCACCGTAAAGTCCATTCCCTGTAGGGAGATGGATCACCTCAACAGTTTTGGATTCTCACCCCTCATTTGCTTCAACCATCTGAGGGGCCTGTGGTCCGTCTGAACCCGGAAGTGAGTCCCAAACAGGTAGGGTCTCAGCTTCTTCAGTGCCCAGACCACAGCAAGAGCTTCCCTTTCTATGGCACTCCACCTCTGTTAAACACACAAAAAGGGGGGCCAAGAGGAGGTTTAAGGACCTGCGTGGGTATACTCCCCACTCGCAATACCTAACACAAAACGAGCCCACAGGTCCAGGACAAGGGCCTGCGGGGTGTGTGAACTATACCAACCATGCTCCAAAGGGGATTTCCCTTTTTATGGACAGTTCCCCTCACACACCAATGGTGTCATGCTTCATCATAGGGGTACCTCCTCGCGTCAAGAACCTGGTCTTGACGCGGGCTACAACCCCCTCGTTACGAGGGAGGAGCTCAGGGATGTTTTAGATTGGTCAGGAGGGTTATCCTAAAACCCTATGCAAGCATGGTGTGTAATCAGTGAGGTGCAGTGCTAAAGTGAGTGTGGTTAAAACTGGCTACAGGGTTAGCTACCGACAAACTTTATTCAGCTACCCTGTGACAGGATTAAAATAAAAAAATCTGATAATGAGACTGTCGACATTAGAGACAGCTACATTAAAATAAGATCAACATGTTTCGGCCTTTAGGACCTTTCAGAGTGGCATGACCTTCATCAGGATAAATAAACAGCTACTGTAAACAGTGAGTGAATACCACAAATGAGTGTTAAAATAGAAACAACGGTGTACAATACTGAACCAGTGGTCCTTCCTTCCTTCCGTCAATTTGAGACTCAGCTCTATCTCCAGGTATCCGGCACTTCCATCCGGAGTACCTTTGCGCCAAGCTTGGCGAATCTCTTCATGCACGTTTTTGAGGAGGATGTCGTTCTTTCAACTGACAATCCCTTTCTTGATCACATTCGCATCTGGAAGAGGTACATCGATGATATCTTGATGGTGTGGAGAGGTGATGACACCACCATCAATACCTTCTATGACTGGCTGAACTCTCATAATGACCACCTTCGGTTCACATGCGAATACAGCAAACAGAAACTTGCCTTTTTGGACCTCTCTATTTTTCCATCAGAAGGTCATTTGGAAACTGAACAGTACCAGAAACCCATGGCCCGGAATGCTCTCAATACGAGAGCCATCATCCTAAGTCTCTGCGTGAGAACCTACCTTTCGGCCAATTTCTCAGGCTGAGGCGGAATTGTTCGAGCCTTGACAAATACAAGGAACACGCACTGACATTAAGAAACAATCTTCTGGACAGACATTATCCTACAGCATTAGTGAAGTAATCAGCGAAACGTGCGCTCAATAACAATAGAGATGCCTTACTGGACAACCTCTCCAATAAACAACCACAGACCAGACTGGTGTGTGTCAATACCTTTAGTTCTCTCTCTAACACAGTGAAGAAATCCATCATGCGTATCTGGAATATCCTCAATAAAGGCCAACTATCACTGCAGAAACCCTTGTTTGCCTTTAAAAGAGGTCGCAACCTCAGGTCAGGGATACTCTAGTTCACACCAGACCTTCACCCACGACTATACATAGATCCAACACCCTCTGGCATATGCCAACTGTTCAGGGCCATTTCCCCTGCGGGTCTTGCTCGGTTTGTGCCCAGACACAAGTCACCAAGACTATAGACATCGGCACAGGAAGAACCTGGGAGTTAATGCACCATACCAACTGCAACAGTGAGTGAGTAATTTATCTTATCACTTGCCCCTGCGGGCTCAGATATGTGGGCATGACCACACGGAAAGTACGCACACGCATACTGGAACATAAGAGTACTATCAGATGCACCAAACAAACCACGAGACTCACCAAGCATTTCTTGGAAATGCATCACCAGGCAGACACACTAACCTGGACAGTCCTGGACAAACCCAACCTTAGCGCAGTGACACCTGATCTCACGATGAAACTCTTACGGATTGAGCAGCGATGGGTGTTCAGATTGAACACCTCGAAGATGGGACTCAATGACGATATCCCTTGGCTTTCCCTGACCTGAGACGCTTCGACCACTGGCATACTCCATGCCAAGCATCACCATTACCACCCAAGTGCAGCCTTGTTAATCATCCCCCTGTTGATAATGACGGCTTGTGCTGCACTCTTGACCCACATTGAGATCCAACACTCTCCGGTATTCTCAATGTCATGCATCATATTTAGTGTCTTACTCTACATGAGTGCTGCCTTGCACCATGAGGTCCTGTTGCAGTCATGTTCTACAGTCCCCCTCATGCGTCCAATTGCGCTGCACTCATGCCTTTCCAGTTTGGCTTGACAGAGCCCACTTTGCGACATTGAATGCGATCAGGACACATTTGCCCAGAAACGAGTGTGTTCATTATTGTCTAGGGCCATCCTGGTTCATATAACCGAGCATACCCTCATCCAAGATTCGTTTGGTGTTTCGTTGATGTGGTTGTACTTACCATCTGTCCCGTTTTCCTTTCCAGGAAGCGGGCTCCGTTTTTTTAGCTACCGGTCTCTGGGAACTACATTTCCCAAGTAGCGGCCGCCCTCTACTACATTTCCCATGATCCGTCGGGCGCCGCTCAGGAAGTGGTTTCCATGATTTAAGCTGGCCGATCCGGCCGAGCTTCTTTCCTGCCGGCTGGACATACGATCACACAGTCCACGCTCACGGTGAGCGGTGAGTATTATCAGGGCATTTCTTGCAGTGTCCCTGCTTGTTCCGGTTACGTCGGCCGTCAACCCATTTCCGCGACCCGGCCGGTCTGCCTTGTGACCCTCAGGCTCCTGCTAGCAATTGTGCTGGTTGTCATCTACAACAGCAGAGCCTTGTCTTAAGCACGCCTTGGGCAGTCGCTTCTTACTTGATACCCGCGTGCCAGCTTAATGTTAGCTCAGTGCCTTTAAGTCTCATAAAAATTTGTTTGCCATGTCTGGGTCTCCACCTTCATGTTTAGTATACAGAGGTTTTCCCCCCCTGTGCGGAGCAAGCCTGGGCAGCCGCTTCCCGCGTGCTTGTTTATGCCATGTTAGCGCCTGTAAGTCTAATTACGGCGTGTCTGCCATTACGGGTATACCTTTACTTCACGTTTAGTATAAATGGCAGTTTGATCTTATGGTCAACACCCCATGCGGTGTCCCCCAAGCCTACCGGGCCATTCCTCTTGAGTCACATGACCAAGGGTTTGATCCCATTGTTGCTCTTCTGCTATATATGTTTTTCCTTTTGTCATGTGCTGAAGCTTGCCTTGACCATTTAACACATACATGAGGCAACGCACAGAAGTGTTGTTCAGGTCATTGCTGATATGTTATTTTACATACCAATGCTGATGGCTGTTATTACACCACTGGGCCTGTTGACATCACTCAGAATCTGTTTCTTCCTTCTTTCTACTTTAACGCCACCACCTTTTTCTACCAGGTTGGTTGGCGTATGTACCTTTGGCTAAATAGCCCCGGACAGATGCGGTTAGTTCCCTAACTCTTGTAGGTGAGTGCCGCATTCCCTATCACTTATCAAGTGCATATAGTGTTTTAGCCAGATACAGTTAATTGATTAAGACTGGCTGTCTGTCGTGTTTTGGCACAACCATGCAATATACGTATGTTGTTTTTTTCTGTTTTATCACAGGTCTCATTGGTGCTTCTACTGAACGGAAGGACCACTGGTTCAGTATTGTACACCGTTGTTTCTATTTTAACACTCATTTGTGGTATTCACTCACTGTTTGCAGTAGCTGTTTATTTATCCTGATGAAGACCATGACACTCTGAAAGGTCCTAAAGGCCGAAACATGTTGATCTTGTTTTAATGTAGCTGTCTCTAATGTCGACAGTCTCATTATCAGATTTTTGGTTTTTAATCCTGTCACAGGGTAGCTGAATAAAGCTTGTCGGTAGCTAACCCTGTAGCCAGTCTTAACCACACTCACTTTAGCACTGCACCTCACTGATTACACACCGTGCTTGCATAGGGTTTTAGGATAACCCTCCTGACCAATCTAAAACATACCTGAGCTCCTCCCTCGCAGCGAGGGGGTTGTAGCCCGCGTCAAGACCAGGTTCTTGATGCGAGGAGGTACCCCGATGATGAAGCATGACACCATTGGTGTGTGAGGGGAACTGTCCTTAAAAAGGGAACTCCCCTTTGTAGCATGGTTGGTATAGTCCACACACCCCACAGACCCTTGTCCTGGACCCGTGGGCTCGTTTTGAGTTATAGACTCCACCTCTATTCCCTGGGGAGTAGTCTCCTGCTAAGGAAGACTACAGGCTGGTCTAGGCCCTCTTTGTTCAGTTGTGAGAGCACCGCTGCCACACCATGCTCTGAAGCATCGGTCTGCACGACGAAATCCTTGGAGAAGTCGGGTGCCTTGAGCACGGGCGCTGTGCACATGGCGGCCTTCAGGGCATCAAAAGCCTTCTGGCAGGACTCAGTCCAGATCACCTTCTTGGGCTGCTTCCTGGATGTCAGCTCTGTTAAGGGGGCAATAATGGTGCCATAGCCCTTAACAAACCTCCTGTAGTAACCGGTGAGACGTAAAAAGGCTCTCACCTCTGTCTGGGTCTTGGGGGGTTCCCAAGCCAGAATGGTGTCAATCTTGGGCTGTAGGGGCACCACCTGGCCACTTCCTACCTGGTGTCCCAAGTACACCACAGAACCCTGCCCGATCTGGCACTTACTGGCCTTGATCGTGAGGCCTGCCCTCTGCAGAGCCCTCAACACTTCCCAGAGGTGCAGCAAGTGTACTTCTCAGCTGGAACTGAACACTGCAATGTCATCCAGGTATGCGGCACTGAAATCCTCCAGTTCGGCCAACACCTGGTTGACCAACCTCTGAAAGGTGGCAGGGGCATTCTTCAACCCAAAGGGCATCTCCCGGAACTGGTAATGTTCTCCTGGGGTTGAGAATGCTGACCTCTCCTTGGCCCCATCGGTTAAGGCAATCTGACAGTATCCAGACGTTAAATCAAACGTGCTGAGGAACTTGGCAGTTCCCAACCGATCAATGAGCTCATCAGCTCTGGGGATGGGGTGCACATCAGTCCTGGTGACGGCAGTGAGCCCACGGTAGTCCACACAAAACCGCAGTTCTGGAGTGGCACCGGGTGCAGCAACCTTTGGGACCCACACCACTGGGCTGGCCCAAGGACTGTTGGAGGGCTTGATCACCCTTAACTCCAACATCTTAGAGACCTCCTCTTTGATGCTGGCCCTGACCCGGTCAGTCAACCTGTAAATCTTGTGTTTTGCAGGAGGGCTGTCACCAGTGTCCACGTCATGGGTACACCAGTGAGTAACACCTGGGGTCAGAGAGAACAGTGGGGCAAACTGTCCCAACAACTGGTGACAGTCGCTCTGCTGCTCTGGGGTCAGTGTAGGGGAGAGGATCATACCTTCGACTGACCCATCGTGATCCTTGGTGGGTAGGAGGTCAGGGAGAGGTTCACTCCCCCCGTTTCCACCCCATCATCTGTCGCCAAGAGCATGCTCACTTCGGACCTCTCAAAGTGGGGCTTGAGGCGGTTCACGTGCAGGACTCTCAAAGGGTTCCTTGGAGTCTGCAAATCCACCAGGTAGGTGAGATCACTTTTGCACTCCACCACCTCAAACGGCCCAGTCCACTTGTCCTGCAAGGCACAAGTTTCCACTGGGGCCATGACCCACACTTTTTGCCCAGGTTGAAATTCGACCGGAGCGGCATTCTGGTCATACCACTTCTTCATTTCTTCCTGGCTTGCTTCTAGGTTCGCCTGAGCGAGTTTCCTGAAGGGGGCAGTTTGGTTTCTGAAGGCCAGCATGTAACTAAACACATCTTGGGGAGTTTTCCTGGGAGCTGCCTCCCAGCCTTCCTTCACCAATCTCAGAGGTCCTCTCACAGGGTGACCATACAGAAGCTCAAAGGGACTGAACCCAAGAGACTTCTGTGGCACCTCCCTGTATGCAAAGAGAAGGCATGGCAAGAGGACGTCCCACTTACTCCTCATGGGTTCTTTTAGACCCTTAATCATGCCCTTCAAGGTCTGGTTGAATCTCTCCACCAGACCGTTACCATGTGGGTGGTAAGGAGTGGTGAACTTGTAGGTTACACCACACTCCTTCCACAGGGATGTTATATACTTGGATATGAAATTGGTCCCCCTGTCAAAAACCACCTCTCTGGGGAACCCCACGCGGGAAAAGATCCCCATTAACGCCCGCCCCACCACTGGCGCCGTCGTTGTCCTGATGTACCTGTTGCCCATGGCTGTCTTGAGATCCAGTGGCCCCACAATGTCCATCCCTACCCTTTCAAAAGGGTTTCCAACCACTGGTAAAGGTTGGAGAGGAGCTTTGACTTTCCTCCCACTCTTACCACTTGCCTGGCAAGTTGGGCAAGACCTGCAATGTCCATCTGACTGCTTTCGCATTTGGGGCTAGAAGAAGTGGGTGATAAGCCTGTCAAAGGTCTTGTCCCACCCCTAATGTCCTGCCAAGGGCACGTCATGAGCCAGACCCAATAGGAAGGTCCTGAAGCACTGGGGTACCACCAGCACACGGGCTGACCCAGGCTCAGCGACCTTAGGCTCGCTATACAGGAGACCATTCTCCCAATAGATCCAATGTGATCCAGACTGATCACCAGTTGCCTGGTCTGCAGCCTGCCACCGCAGACCCTCCAGAGAAGGGCACTCCTTCTGCTCCCTGCAGAAGTCTTCCCTGGTGGGACCATCTTCTTGCTGCCAATGGGTCAGCTCGGAGATGTCCCCCAGTTCAGCTACTGGCTCCCCTGTAGGTACCGGGATGTCCCCCTCAAGGTCAGCCTCCACCCGGTCCGTGGGAACTTCAGGGGCTGGTTTTCCGTGCCCCCTGCCCTTTCTCATGGCAGGGACCTGGGCCACGGTTTCAGGCTCCAGGTCCTTCTGATCACCCTTTCTGGCCGTCATTGACCGAGTGGACACGCATGCCCACTCTGGCAACCCAAGCATCTCCAAGTGAGACCTGAGCTCAACATCCTTCCATAAGGACTGCTCCAGGTCGTTACCTAGCAGACAATCTACAGGCATTGTAGGGATCACAACCACCCTCAAGGGACCTGAGAACCCCCATTCAAAGGGAACCTGCGCCACCATACACTGGCGCTCTTAGTTGTCCACAGCAACAACTTGGTGGAATGCCCCTGGGACTACCTGCTCTTCAGAGACCAGGTGACAACGGACTGAGGTCACACTGGCTCCAGTATCTCTGAGAGCTTCTACCCTTTTCCCATTGATGGTCACCCAGGTGCTATATTTCTTTGTGTTAGGGGGTACCTGGTTTCCTGGGACCATCTCACTGTCCCCTAGTGAGACGAGGGTCATTTCTGCGGGATACCCACCCTCCTGTGGGCACCCCTCCTCCCCAAGCGCTACACTAGCCAACACCTTGGACTGCCCACCGGTGGGTGGCTGTGCCCTCTTGGGACACTTGGGATCCCCCTTCAAGTGACCCACCTGATCACATGCAAAACACTTGCAGGGGCCGGTTTCAGCAGGCTTTCCTGAAGAGACCACTTGTTTCTTATCTCCTGGGGGATGGGAACCTTTAGCCTGGGTGTTAGTTTGGGGCCCTTTAGAGAAATCCTGTGCTTTACTCTTGTCCCCCCCACTTTTCTGCTGGGGACCCTGCCCACCTTTGGCTGAGTCTCCCCCAAACGCTTTCTTGTGGACCCTGGTACTCACCCAGTGGTCCGCCTCCATAGCAAGCTTCCTGGGGTCAGTCAGCTTACTATCTACCAAGTGCTGGCGCAGTTCTGCAAAACATAGACTCCCATGCAATCAAATTGTAGAGCCCCTGAAAATCTGTTACATTACTGCCCTTCACCCAGCCATCCAGAGACCTGCAGAAAGAATCTACACATTCCAACCAAGTGTTGGCATCAGTTTTCTTGCTAGACCTAAACTGATCCCTATACTTCTCAGGAGTGAGACCATACCTGGTGAGGAGAGCGTCCTTCATATCAGCATACGTGAGGTTCTGCCCCTTACCCAAAGCTATCAGAGTATCCCTAGCTTCTTCTGGAAAGAGAGGCCACAACCCTGCCCCCCAATTCCTTTCAGGGACCCCATTCATATGAATAGACGCCTCATACCCCTGGAACCACCTTTGTATGTCATCCCCCTTCTTGAATTCTTTGCCTACATTCTTGGGTATGTGCACAATTCTGTCTGACTGCCCTGACGAATTGCTGCCACCATCTGAGCTGGATCTACTCCTTAGCTCCAGCTCCTTAAGACTTCGTTCATGATCTAAGATCATCTTCCTTTCCTCCGTGGCTATTCTTTTGTCTTCCCTTTCAGTTTCTATCCTGAGTTTTTCCAACTCGAACTTCCTTGCTTCCCGCCTGTTCTCCAGCTCCTCAGGGGACAGGCCACTGCTGCCTGGCCTGGAGGGTTCCCCCCTCCCAAAAGCACATCCACCCTAGGAATAGGCTCCTCCGCCTCTCCACTGAGATCTCCAGACTGCTCACTGGCATGTCTGGCTGCTACCCAGGCCCTCAGCGCCTTTTTGTAGCTCCTCCTTCCTGGTGAGGCCTCTGACTTGGACCTTTAGGTTTTTGCAAATAGCCTTCAATTCTTTCACATTGTAGGATTCCAACCTATCCTCCTCAAAGGCCACTTCCAAAGATGCAGCAGATGATGCTCTTGATTCACGCATGATGAAGTAGCAAGTTCAAGTTCTCAGAAAAAACTGGCAAGATCAGAAAATAGGCCAAAAAGAAAGAGAACCAGTATGTGGTACGTAATGGTCTGCGATAAAGTAGTAGTGCACACCAATCACTGTAAGTCAAGTGCAAATGCAAGTCCTATCCTCACCGCTGACAACCAATGTTAGAAATAGGGGTCTCTAGTTGGCAATGGTTTGCACCTTGTCCAAGTAGGGACCCTTCCTTCTAGTCAGGATAAGGGAGTTACACTCCTAAAAAAAAACCTGCTCACCCCCTTGGTAGCTTGGCACGAGCAGTCAGGCTTATCTTAGAGGCAGTGTGTAAAGCATTTGCACATAACCAACAGTAATACAGTGTAAGAACTACAAAAGGACACCACACCAGTTTAGAAAAATATCCAATATTTTTATATACTTAAGACAAGACCAAAAATGATAAAAATCCACAATACAGTACTTAGAAATCTTCAGTTATCAAAATAACCTTGAAATAAAGTTCCTTGAAGTTGATAGCTCATCTGGGGCTATCACGGCGTCGTGAACAAACAAATCCAAACAGTTCTGGCTGACCGCGGCGTCACGGGCCAGCTACGGTGTCGGGGAGACCCGCAAAACAGTACCTTTAGAAATGCAGGGCATCGGCGACCTCTCGTTGAGCTTCCAAAAGCACGGCGTCCGCAGGTGTCGGTTCCGGAGGTCGGTGCAGGAGTCGTCGGGCCCTCAAAGTCACACGCGTTGCAGATCGAACTCCTCGCGATTGAAGTCAGGAGCGCTGGTGTCTGCAGGCGTCGGGTGCTGCAGTGCAAAGTGCAGCGGTGCGGCGTCCGATGCCCTCAGGTCGCGGTGCGAGCAGAGGCTCGTGGCGGTGTCAGATGGCGTCGTCGGTGAGACCAGGGTCGCGTTGCGAAGTGATGCGGTGCTCGTCGCGGTGCTGGCAGATCACGGTGCAAGCAGCGTCGTCGTCGTTGCTGAAGCGCTGTCGTCGGCTGACGAACTAGAGTCGATGGCGCTGGCATCGGTAGTCCAAGGCTGCGGTGCGGGATGAGGGCGGTGCGTCGTGTAACTTTACGAGTGGTGCCCTCGAACCACGGTGCAAGCAGCGGCGTCGATGTCGGCATGAAGCGGCGTCGTCGGGTATACCAAGGCGGTGTCGCGAGGCGGTGCGGAGTGCGGTGCCCACAGGTCACGGTGCGAGCAGCGGCGCATTGGCGGCGTCAGATGGCGTCGTCGGTGAGACCAGGGTCGCAGTGCGGCGTTGCAGCGGTGCCCTCAGCGGTGCCTTCAGGACACGGAGTCGGCAGCGGCGTCGTAGACGGCATCGGGTTGCTTTTTCTTCTGTTGCAGCACAAAACACACAGTCCCCAGTGCTGAGGGCAGAAGAACTTGAAGTCTTTGCTGTTCCTGAGACTTCTTGAACAGGGGGCAAGCTTTACCTCAAGCCCTTGAATTGAAGATACTCAAAGAAAAAAGTTGTAGAAAGTTCAGTCCAGTCCTTTCACTGCCCAAGACAGAAGCAGCCACTGCAGGCCAACACAGCAAAGCACTCAGCAAAGTGGTAGTTCCTCCTCACAGCTTCTCCAGCTCTTCTTCTTTGCAGTCTTCTTGGTCCAAAAGAGTTCTAAAGTTCAGGGGTTTGGGCCCCACTTTTTATAGCCCAAAATCCTTTGTCCTCTCAGGCAGAGAGTGCCTGTGCCCAGCCAGAACCAGTTCTGTCCTCTCTGGTGTAGCTTCCTGGCAGAAGGTGGAGACAGCATTGTCAGAGGCAGACCAGGCCCATTCAGGTGAAAAGAAATCTCCTCCCCCTACTCTAAATGCAGCCCAGGTCTATTTAGCCCTTTCCTGACCCACCTAGACTATCTGGAGCCACTGCTTCTCCCCAGCCCCTGTCATCCAAAACCCAGACAGTCAATCCACAAACCCATCAGAGGCCTACTGGGTGGCTGAGCAAGAAAATACCTACTTTCTAAAAGTGGTATTTTCAAACACAGAATGTAAAAATCACCTTCACTAATAGATGCATCTTTAGATTCTGAGTTCAGGCATACTAAACTTTATTTTTCTACCTTGTTCCTAGGGCCAGTTATGTTTATAAGATGTTATAAACAAACTCCCCATTCTGTCCAATGGGAACAGGTAGCCTTGCAATAGTGAAAAACGAAATTGGCAGTAATTCACTAGCAGGACATGTCACACACACCAGGGCATAACCTACCTTTCTCATACACTGCACCCTGCCCACAGGGGTACCTTGGGCCTACCTTAGGGGTGACTGACATGTAAGAAAAGGGAAGGTTAGGGCCTGGCAGGTACACTTGCCATGTCGACATGGCATTCCCAGACTGCACACAGGCTCTGCAATGGCAGGCCAGAGTTACATTTACAGGCTGTTTGTGTGGGTGGCACAATCCAGTGCTACAGCCCACTAACAGCATTTGATTTACAGGCCCTGGCACACTCAGTGAACTTTACTAGGGACTGACAAGTAAATCAAACATGCCAATCATGGAAACACCAATCCATAATACAATTTACAACAGGAGCACTTGCACTTTAACACTGATCAGCAGTGAGAAAGTGCGCAGAGGCACTAAACCAGCAAAAACAGAGTCAAAACTGGGAGGTCAGAAAGCAAAAACTCAGGGGAAACACGCCAAAAGATGCCAAGTCTAACAGTAATGAATTTGTAAATAGTCATAGATTGATGATATCGTAGCATACATATTGTAGCTGGTTCTAATTAACTGCACAATAAACTATATGATATATTATTTATCCAAATATATTACGTAACACTGAAAAACTGTAGTAACGTAGTACCAAAGCACTCGCAAAGTAATCATAAAGGACAGTTTAAAATTCGCTCAATAATTCATATTAACATTTGTTGTCAATTCCGAATTGAAGACAAAAGCCAGATGGTTGTGGACCGTAAACGTGTATTAAAAACAGGAAAAGCAGCCAAGAGCCGACACGTTTCATCACAAGGTGACTTATTCAAGGCTGTAAACATGTGTATCACGTAACACTGAGTTCACACAAATTTAAAGTGAATACACTCCAGGTAGGTTTAGCATAATGAGCAAAAAAACGATGGATTAAACCCAGATCTCTGACTGGGGGTGAGTCTTTGACATTGTTCAGCATTCCGTCCATTAATTGTTCTTTTTGCATTTGTCACCCCTATTGAGACGGGTATGCACAGACGTGGGTCCCGTGCTCGCCATGCAGCTAGATTCAAGATTAAGCTTGGGGGGAGTTTCACTCCGCTGAATTCCGCTGTATCACCAAAAAAACTCCACAGAATTCCGCGAGCGGGCGGAGTATTGCTCGGCCACCCTCTGCTGCCCTGTGCACTCTGTACTCACCTCCAGCAGTGGGTCCTCTGCAGCCTGCAGCACATAGGCAGCAGGCGGAGCAACGAGAAAGCACAACAAGCAAAACCCGAACTTGGAGTGCCTCAACTGAGCCAGGATGAGGCTTCACTGCTGGAGTTACAAATCCCAGAGTAAGGAGTTCTGGAACATGGTGCCACGTAGATTCATGCAGAAAGCGTGAAATTGCGGATACAGATTCATCAACAACATATCAGTTCCACCAGCTCTCTCTGGTGCTCGCCTCGCACCTCCACATACCGGGGTCTGGCAGACAACAAACATATCCTATTAAACTCTGTGGCAAGCATACCACCTGCAAGACACAGACAAACATATCCAAGCTTTGCAGTGCGAACCGCTCAAGCTAGCACCTCTAGAACACGCTGGAAAATCAGGAACCTTCCAGAGCAGAAAAAGGCAGTGAGCAAGTTTCCCTTCGCTTGAATGATAGCAGGGAAGGCACCCCTGGTGGCATCATCAAGCACAGGCACATGGTTTCATAGCTCCGAGTTCCTGCTTCGGAACTCTAAGCGCTAAGATTTAGAACTGCACATCTGTGTTATCCCTGGATCAGAGTTCACGAATGCTGAAAAGAGAGCAGAACAGCTGATACAATAAGCTATGCAGTTTGTCTTAAGTTGGTCTAAAATTCAACTACTTTTTGCTGGAAAGCTTGCAAGGAGGCTTTTCGCACGTGTTTACAGCACATTACCATATATCCACGCGTCACTCATTTCACTTATCTATAGATCACACAGAGCGTCAGTGGTAGCCAGGAGTCTGACGTGGGTAGCTTCACACGGACAATCAGTGGCACCCAGGAAATCTAAACAACAGTTGCAGGGTCAACACTGGAGCAGATTAGCTCTATGCCGTCTCCCATTCACACCTGTCACCACCCCTAACCCCAGCGTATGGATTACAAAGCATTAACTGTTATCATGATATGACTAATGTTTTCTCACCTTGTCCCTGGCCCCCCAGCTGTCGCTCCCAGCTTTAGGCTTGGGCTTGTGAGGCAAGACAGCCTCAGCCATACTAGACTCCGTTAAGAAGCCAGAGGAGCTGTCACAACACATGCCAGAGGTGCTCAAGTCACACAGTCCTGCTTACACAAGACATTTGTTTTCAGTGCTTTGCTGCCTGAAACGAAGTTTGCGTGATGTAGCTGTCACATGTGTAGGTGCTGGCCAATCAAAGGGGACACGTAGGAAAAACAGATGGCGGACACAGTAATTTCAGTTTGCTCCAAAGAAAAAGTGAAAGGACGAAAATTACGAGTGCTCCGGTAAACTCCGCTCCGCCGGCGGTTGGCCGAGTCGTTTTTGCTGAACTCCGCATTCCCAAGTGGAGCGTGGATTTGCCAAACTCTGCGAACTCCGCTGGCGGAGCAGAGTTTACCCCCCACCCCTATTCAAGATATCCTGGCTGATGTGGGGTGATACCCCAAAACCAGTCCTAGGATGCCAGTTTCCAGTCCAGGGAGGACCTGGCCTGGCAGTTTGGGCTGGACTGTTTCCATGGGGAGCAGGGTCAAGACTTGCTGGCATGTGGCTTGGTCCAAACTGGTTTATCGTGGTGAGCAAAAAAACGATGAATTAAACCCAGATCTCTGACTGGGAGTGAGTGTTTGACATTATTCAGCATTCTGTCCATCAATTATTCTTTTTACACTCCAGGTAGGACAGCCTCTTAACATTTGGGAGTTTTACATATGACTGGTAGCTCCGAAAAGTTGATACAGCTAATTCAGTGAGGGAAACATCCATTTCTGAGAGCTCACAACCACACATTACCATTACCACGAATCCTTTACCATGAACATGCCTTTACTACACATTTGTTTACCACAAATATACCTTTACCATGCATGCCATTAGAACGAAAGGATAAGCATTATGCAGGTAAGTATAAGTTTTTCATCAATCCCATCCAATGACAGATAAAGCTGCATACCAAATCCTTGCACCAGTTTATTGGCATGAAAAACAACAATGTGTTTCAGCTACCCATTAGCCTTTGTCAAGTTCAAATCACTTGTACATGCCTTCAATAAGAACGGAAGTGGTACAAAGACAACATGCTTTCTATTATATGAAATGAATCTTTCAAGCATAATATAATATCAGTCAAGCTTTTCCATCAAATTGATTATCTAAATTCAATGTCTGACTTTTTTCTCTCATAAAATTCAAATTAATGCTGCCCTTCACATAAAGGACTGTCTAAATCATGAACATAGAAAGAGGACTGCTAGATACTACATCACGCAGTAAATTCTTAGGTGTTGAATATCATAGCCTGTCAACCATGACAATATAATCACAGAGATTTTCAAATTAATTAGGTAGAAAAACTCAATCAATTGATGTTTTATCTTGCTTGAACTCCGCGGAGGTCCGCGGGCGGTGGAGTGCGTTACCTTGTGCTGTTCGCACTGATTTTTAGTGCTGGGAGTTTGTCCCGTTCTGTAAAATCAGCACAAATGGCATCACGCACAAGAGGGCGCTGCTTCTTTCTGTCGCTCATGGAGAAGTTCTACTTGAGCGGCAGCTTCCTCAATGTGAACGGAAGGTTTCTCAACGCAAGCGCTAGCGACCATCTGCGACTGTCCGCATTGAGAAATCTCACTGGGAAGCAGTCTAGCGTTGGATTTATCTTGCTCGCCAACTTACCGTTGGCGAGCGTGAGCGAGGAAAAAACTCAACTACGCAAAGCGGAATTGTTCGTAACTCCGCGAGCTCCGCAGAGCGCGCAGTGCGATGAACTCCGCGAACGGAGCGGAGTTCACCACACAGGCCTAGTCATAAGCAGTGCATTGCGGGGGTCGTAAGTTATAGTTCGCTCAGGTAACTATAACTGCTGAATTTCACTAGTTTTGTATGAGTGCAATGTGAGCCTAAATATAACGCCCCTGTTAGAAATGGGGGTCTCTAGTTGGCGATGGTTGCACCTTTGTCAAAGTAGGGACCCTTCTTCCTAGTCAGGGTAAGGGAGTTACATTCCTAAAATAATCCCTGCTCACCCCCTTGGTATCTTGGCATGAGCAGTCAGACTTATCTCAGAGGCAGTATGTAAGGCATTTGCACATCACCAACAGTAATACAGTGAAAACACTACAAAAGGACACCACACCAGTTTAGAAAAATATCCAAGATTTTTATATATCCAAAACAAGACTAAAACAATAAGAATCCAACACAAAGTACTTAAAAATATATACTTTGCAAGATATCCTCAAAATTGCTGAAATATCTCAAAAACACAGTTCTTATACGTCAGTAGCTCCGTCCAGGGCTACCGCGATGCTGTAAATAACAGAGTCTAACAGTTCCAGCCCACCGCGTCGGTATGGGCTAGTGAAAGCGTGGACAGACTCGTGAACAGTACCTTTCTTGTTGCGGCGGGCATGTTGGTGCGCGCCGGTCATGGCAACCGTCGCGGTTGCGTTGCAAAATGGAAGCGGTGAAGGGTGCGGTGCCCTCACGATGCGGTGCAGGCAGCTGCTCAGTGACGATCGTCCAGATGGCGTCAGTGAGACCAAGGCTTACGGTGCAGGGCGAGGCGGTGCTCGATGCGGTGCTGGCAGGTTGCGGTGCAAGCGACAGAGCCGGTTAGCGGGAGCTGGCGTCGCTCGGCCCAGACGGCTGTGTGGGATGAGGCAGTGCGTCGTGAAACTTACGAGCGGTGCCCCCAGCCACGATGTGGTCACAGGTATCTAAGTCAGCAGCAACGATGGTGTCAGTGAGACCAGGATGGCGAAGTGAAGTTAGGCGGTGCGAAGTGCGGTGCCCACAGGTCACGGTGCGAGCAGTGGCATGGCGGCATCGGTCATTGTCATCGGTGAGACCTGGGTTGCTGTGCGAGATGCGGACGGTGCCCTCTGCAGTGCTGTCAGGACACAGAGCCAGCGATGGAATCGGTGATGGAGTTGGTTGCGTTTCCCTTCTCTGTGGCAACTGAAACAGTGGTTCCAGAAGAGGTACCCAGAGGTTGATGAAGTCTTTGCAGTCCCTGAGACTTCAGAACAGGAGGCAAGCTCTACTTCAAGCCCTTGGAGATTCTCAGCACAAGTAAAGAATGTTCAGTCCAGTCCTTTCACTGCCCAAGGCAGAAGCAGCATCTGCAGGCCAACCCAACAATGCAATGACACAGCAAAGGGGCAGTACTCCTGGCAGCTCTTCCAGCTCTTCTTCTTGGCAGGATCCTTGATTCCAGCTAGTTCTAAAGTTCTGGAGTCTGGGCCACAATATTTATACTCAAAATCCCTTTGTTCTCTCAGGTAGAGATTGTCTGTGCTTAGTCCAAACCAGTTCTGTCCTCTCTGGCCCAGCTTCCTGGCAGGAGGTGGAGATAGCATTGTTCAAGGCAGACCAAGCCCATTCAGGTGCAAGGAAATCTCCTCCCACTACTCTAGATGCAGCCCAAGTCTATTCAGCCCATCCCTGACTCATCCAGGATAGGCAGGACACACCTCGACCCCCCCAGTGGCTGTCTGAAGAGAATGCACATCCCCAGCCCCTGTCACTCCAAAGCCAGACAGTCAATCCACAAATACAGTAGAGGCACACAGGATGGCTAAGCAAGAAATTACCAGCTTTCTAAAAGTGGTATTTTCAAACACAGAACATAAAAATCATCTTTACTGAAAGGTGTATTTTTACACTCTGAGTCCAGGCATACTAAACTCCATTTCGCTATCTGGTCCCAATGGGAAGTTATGCTTATAAGGTTTTATAAGTAAAACTCCCATTCTTTCCTATAGGACTGATAGCCTTGCAGTGGTGAAAAACGAAATACACTGTAATTCACCACCAGGACATGTCACACTGTGGAAACTAGCTGAAATGGCTGTTAGCATCAGCTGAAGCCATTTTGTTTTTGCCAGCCATTTTAGTTAGCCATGTGCTCGCCATGTGCTTTCTCCCTCTTCAGTGTTTCCTGCTCTTGTATTTCACTTGAGTCAGGAACTATAATTAACTCCTTCAGTACTGAGCCAGAGCACTGCACATGCTCAGAAAGGCCTAGCTGCTAGAATGCACCTGCTCTTGAAGTGACTGTCAGGCTATTTTAACTAATGTCAGCAATATTGTAAACCCTCCCACTCTGTTGAGTAAGCGATTCTTATGTATCCTTATATGTAACTAGCTATTCATGTGCACACTTGTACTGCCTCTTTTTGAGTCTACATGCTAACTCAGCTATAAACTGGGCATAAAAGACCCAGAGTGTTTGTACTCCATAGACTGTCTCATACAGTGGCCTGAGGGTACTGTATGGACGCAGTCTCCCTCATGGGAGGTTAATAAACTTGTTATTTTGATATTCCAGCTTCCGTGCCAATCTCTTCTTTGTTGGTTTAAGGACCAGGTGCATCAGTGAAACCCTACAAAGGTTTTTTTTTTCTACAAATTGGCGCCCGAATGTGGACCTCATCGGAGAAGTGGCTATCCAAGGGAGTGGTCATGACGGAAGGCAGGAATCCACTGAGAAAGGTACCCTGCATGAGGAGACCCTTTGTCTTTGCAGACCAACGTGTTTTCCGGTTTTCCCGATCTGACCCTCCAGGTGTTGGCCGCTCCCGACTGAGATCTTTTTTGGGCGTGAGTATTTTAAAATGACCGTTAGGTCACTCAGAACTTGGCAGTTGGAAGCTGGAGACTTTGGTTTGGTAAGGTTGCTGTAGCAACACTTTTGCTTGGATTAGCTTGGCCAAGATTCTTGTTTGTTTGTTTGTTTGCTGCAGCAAATGAAGGCAGGTAATGAGGAGATTTTTCTCTAATTTTTGAAGTCTTGAACGGCACAAATTGTGTTAAGTGTCATTTGGATATAATATTATATATGCTATAATATTTTTGGCATGCCTGCTCCTAGCACACTTCGTAGAAAGTGTTGCTGTCTTGGAGGTACCAATATGGATTTAGGAAGTACTCAGCTGACTCCCCTAAGAGGGGATACCTAAATGGGTTTAGGTATATTACAAATGGTATTTCTTCCATGATGACTAGTACACTATGGAACAAATATATATATATATAAAAACGGATCCTGATCTGCGCACTTAGTAAAATTCATAAGTGGTGATATGGAGCGCTTTTGAGTGTTCTGCCAGCCCAACTGGTAATTTGGTGTATTATTGGAAAAGGCCTGAGGCGCGAGCCTGTCTTTTTGAACATGGCTGTCTTTTGGCTGTCTATTTGTCTTGGTGTAATCTCTGTACTTTTTTTAGAGTCCTTTTGTTTGTAAATATTACTTACAATTGGTATTTACAAATGGTTTGGTTTGAGTACAGTCTGTAGGCTGTCTCTTGCTTTGTCCTAAGTGTTGATTTGTGGGTTAATTGTTTTTATTTTTAGTGTCTATGTGGTTGTGGATTGACACCGGTGGTGATGCTTGAAAGTACTTGTTTCAGTAAAGTAGTGACTATGGGGCATATTAGCAAGACCCACGTTAAAATTATCGCTGTTTTAGCGGCAGGAAACTGCCGCTAAAACGGCGATAATGGGCTTGCTAATATGCGTTATAGAATTCCAATAGAAGCCCAGGTTAGATGTCCTGCACATCTAACCTGGGCTTCTATTGGAATTCTATAACGCATATTAGCAAGCCCATTATCGCCATTTTAGAGGCAGTTTCCTGCCGCTAAAACGGCGATAATTTTAACGTGGGTCTTGCTAATATGCCCCTATGTTTTTTGTGTGAGAATGGCTTGCCTTAGCAAGCAGTGTTGTGTGCTCTGAGTGTGTGGCCCCCTTCTTGAAAAATGTCTGGAATGAGCTCAATTTGGTTTTTTTTGTCGTCATTCTGTTATGCAAATGTCATTGAAAGAACTACATTTTAAAATTCAAGGAATGAATTATGTAACATATGCTAAATAGCTGCATGCTACCATTAGAAGTAAAACAATAACAAAGTATAGATGTGTGAATTTTGCCACAATGGTAAAAGGAGAAATTAGAATTAACACTTAATAGGGAAAAAATAGGCCTCATAGAAAGAAAAAAAAAACGCATTTGTGTGCTTTGCATAACTAGGACTTAATACAAAATGTTACAGCATTATCCTTAGATATTAATATTAAAAGGCATTCACATCATCTGAGTAAATTGGTCGCTGCTGAAATAAACGCGCCTTTTTTTTCACATTACAAGACGATAGATTTGTGCGGGCTTGGAATGCCTGTGTTTTAAATAGACTGCACCGTGCTTGAATTTCTAGCACCACAAAAAGAGCTTTTAAACAGCTGTTCAAAGCTGTCTGTACCGAAGGAAGCTGTCTGAACAGCAGAGGTTAGAAATGGTTTGCAAACTTTTTGAGGACATTGCAATACAGCAAAGGGTTTTTCTCCTGAAAAAAGCGTAGAAGTTGAGGCTTGCTGGTCGTAAAAACACAGCTGAGTAAACAACACATCGCTATGCCCGGCCACAAGCTACAGATCAAGCACGTGCGTTAAAGACTACTGATTTTAAAAGTTATAAATACAGCTTCATTATTTTGGATAAAATAGAAAGGATTAAAAGCAGGGATTTTCTTTCTTGTTGCTTTTCTAAATAAGCATATCTATGGTCCTGATGGTAAATAATTACTGCCCTTTAAAAAGTGACACAAACTATTTTTTGTTTCACTACAGCTTCTGTGCTTAGTGTTATAAATACATGCATTTAAGGCAAAAGGAAAGGAATGAGGCTTGCTTTTCATATGTGGAAACATTAACAGAGTTAGTGATCATTATTAAAAAAAAAAAGGACTACATAAAAAAAAATGTATTAAAAATAATTGCACTAAAATCGTTTTTGCATTTTTAATGTCTAATAATCCTTCTGTGACAAATATATAAGCTCCTAGCATCAAAGTTGAATTTGAGCAGCACTTTACCACTAATGTGGGGAGTGAAATGTGAAATTTCACTTTACCCAGGCATATAAAAACTTATTTTATAAGGGTGTACCTTATACATTTCTGACCCCCCACCCCTGGGATATCTAGGGGAGACCCTGGGGGTCCCTAATATGCCAAAACATTGTAGGTTATTCATTTTTAAGTAATCCTACCACCAAAGTCGAGTTTGGGCACAATTTACTTTTTAAAAGCAGTCCTGGCACCCAGGGCTGTTTTCAAACTGATCTCAGGTTTCAGCAGTACACACATGCAACTGCAGAACAAGCAGCTGGCCTCTAAACTGCTAGAAAGCACATCACACACTGCACATGAATAAAAATAAGTATGAAAAAAAAACAGCAGAAGTTAGATCCTACCTTTAAAATTATTAGCTCACAGGCACGGAACAGGACTGCTTTTCAGCTGTGATTCCTCAGAGTTACTTTGAATTGGAAAACCGCATGGAAATAGCCTTGCACAGAAATGGGACAGCAGGTTTAAGGGGCAGAGGTCGAGTTCTGTATTTAGCAGACCAGCAAAATGCCCACATAGGAGGGGTTTTTCTAATAGGTTTGCTTTGGCACTTCGACCTTGAAAAAGATTCTGAAGGAAGGGATGACAGCGCAAAGAGAAAGAGAAGCTTTGCTTATTATTTTTGGCAAAAGACCAGGCAGGTTTTGCTCAGTCATAAGAAGCAAAGGAAAGGCAGTAACGTATGTGGGCCCTGTGTAGAGCATAGCTCTGCCATGTATATAGAAATAATGTTTTTAGTTGAAAGATTACTGTGCAAGGGCTACAATAAGGAGGCAATGAAATTCAGTTTGCATTCATGCGCCCTCATGTTACACTAGTACAATTGCTAAAGGAATTGGTAGTTGGTTATTAATGTTTTCTAGCTAGCTCAATGTGCTATTTACCTCCTACAAGTTTGTTTGTGCCCAGCTGCCAAAAATGGGAGTAAATATTGTTGACAGAAGGTCACCTGTTTCAGGTTACCTACTGTCAAATGGGGGAGGAGATTAGGGAGATTAGCTCCTGGGCAAATTAAGGGTAACCAAAATTAAGTAACACATTGTCATTTTTCTTGATTTATGTGCTCTCTCTCTCTCTCTCTTTTTCTCACTCTCTCTTGAGCCTGTCTAAGCTGTCTAGGAACGGCCATGAGACGTTTAATTGGCTATCAGTAATACTGTTTCAAAATTATTGTTAGCATTAATAAAATGAATAAAAAATACGTCATGTTACTGCCCATCCTGTCTGATGAAATTATGAAAGGATGAGTAGTCTAAATTGATGTTCCCTTATTTGACCTTTAAAGGGGAACTATATGTGGGTAGTTTTTGTTCTAAAATTCTCAGGAGATAACACCATTATTGTTTATATTATTCCCATGCTATAGTTATTTATGTAATAAGGATCCCTGTTAAATTAGCAGTTTTAGATTTTCCCGCCGCGCCTATAACATGAGAGCATGGTCCTAAGCGTAAAATATAGGTGTTTTTACGTAAAAAAATCATTTTAGAAGTGTCTGCAGTCCTGTACAAGTAGTGAAAGGTTATAACTTATGAAACATAAGCTTGTTAAGACGAGAAGCACAAAAGAATGCTTGTTCTAAAAATTCCCTTTCTTGAGGTTCTTCAGATGAATAAAATAGGAATACACAAATGTAAGGATTTAGAGTATGTCCGTATTGTTTTTCTTTTTCCCTCAGAATTTAGTAAATAAACATAGACTTCCTTGGCTGCTTCAAATAGTGTAACGTTTTACTCTTGTCAGTTCACCAAAAAGTTCCTTTTGTACTCGCTAATAGGTCCAGGATTTTTTTACTCTCAGATAGATGAAGTGGTTCTTGGGTGCCTTGCTAATGTATGAGGCGCCCCAAGACTAAAAAGAGGTATTCTGAAATAGAGTATCCTCTCTGTTGATAGATTATTTGTATGCCTTGTCTAAAGATTTTTTTTGTTCTGTCCATCAATAGATATCTGCTGCCCTACAACCATTGCCAGAGGGGCCCGGACATCAGATTCAGCCTGGAGAGTTAGCGCTGATCCAGCTTGGAGTCGAGGTAAAGGGAACCAGCACAGGCATTGCTGGCAACTAGGACCTCAGTGAAGGTAGAAGGCCGGAAGCACTGGGACGTGAAGTGTGTACCCCTGCCGCTGTCTTGGCCGAAAGACGGGGTCACAAATCAGGATGGAGAATTCTTTGCGTGAATCCAGTTTTTGATGCCCAGCTGAGAGAGTCACAGACCGACAAGGAGGCTTTTGCTTGAGGTGACCCCCTTTGAAACAAGGGTTGCCTCAGATATCCCAGCATCAGGCCTCTGAGTCCTGGTCCCCAAGTGAATGCAAGTCTGCACCTTTGTTTGTTGATCAAGGGATGCCTGGGCATACTGGGTACAATCTATGGCCCCGACAAAAGAGCAGTGCGCCAGCGGAGCAACACAGGAGTTAGGGAAGGACTTGAGTTCAGGGCACAGGTGCTGTGCCTTTGGTGCCTGTTAGATTAAAGTGAAGAATACTGGTGCACTGCCTGAGACACTGGACAGGATCGTTGAGGGCATTTGCCCCGGAGTGTGATTGCCCTATCCTGAAAGAAGAAACTTTTTCCCTTAAAACTGGGCCGTGATTGTTTTCTTGAGTTGCAAATTCTGCAGCTCCACTGTTGGAAAAGAACTTTGATAGGAGCCTGCCTGTGAGGCTCAGACGGACACAGGGAGAAGACTCCCCTCTGGCTGGTTGTACAGCGGCTTCTATTCTTTTAAGTACTTTTAAGCAATGTATCCCTTTGGTCGTCCCATTTTTGAGGAGGAGCAGCCCTTTGCGGCTCCTCGTCCTTATTCCCATGGCCCCATTTGGTCTTCCTGGTCCCCTGAAGCAAAAATTGTTTTTGTAATGATCCTTGTATTTTCTTTAATATTTCTTTAATATTTGCATTAGGAATGTATATTCTGGAAGAGAAACGTTTTTTTTTTAAAAGTTGATAAATACTACTCTGCCCTGCTCCTGAGCATATCAATTGGTACTCTAGCCCTCATAAAAAGAACACTGGAAAGGTCTATTAAAAAATGTTTTTTTTAATTAAGATATTATATTAGATATGTGCTGTTGGCTATTCTGAAGCTGAAATAGATGGTCACTGTCCTTGACCATGAGGCCTGCCCTCTGCAGAGCCTTCAACACTTCCCAGAGGTGCTGCAAGTGTTCCTCCCAGCTGGAACTAAACACTGCAATATCATCCAGGTAGGTAGCACTGAAATCCTCCAGTCTGGCCAACACCTAGTTGATCAGCCTCTAAAAGGTGGCAGGGCATTCTTCAATCCAAAGGGCATCACCCGGAATTGGTAATACCCCTCTGGGGTTGAGAATGCTGACCTCTCCTTGGCCCCATTGGTTAAGGCAATCTGTCAGTACCCAGACGTCAAATCAAATGTGCTGAGGAACTTGGCAGCTCCCAACCAATCAATGAGCTCATCAGCTCTGGAAATGGGGTTTGCGTCACACCTGGTGACGGCATTGAGCCCACGGCAGTCCACACAGAACCGCAGTCCTCGAGTGGCACCGGGTGCAGCAGCCTATGGTACCAAGACCACTGCGCTGGCCCAAGGACTCTGGGAGGGCTCTATCACCCCTAATGCCAACATCTGAGAGACCTCCTCTTTGATGCTGGCCCTGCCCCGGTCAGTCAAGTTGTACATCTTGTGTTTTACAGGGGGGCTGTCACCAGTGTCCACGTCATGGGTACACCAGTGAGTAACACTTGGGGTCAGAGATAACAGTGGGGCGAACTGTCCCAACAATCGGTGACAGTCACCCTGCTGCTCTGGGGTCAGTGTAGGGGAGAGGATCACACCTTCCACTGACCCATTGTGCTCCTTGGTGGACAGGAGGTCAGGGAGAGGTTCACTCTCCTCTTCCACCCCATCATCTGTTGCCAAGAGCATGCTCACTTCGGACCTCTCAAAGTGAGGCTTGAGGCGGTTCATATGGAGAACCCCCACAGGGTTCCTGGGAGCCTGCAAATTCACCAGGTAGGTGATATCACTTTTGCGCTCCACCATCTCAAAAGGCCCCGTCCACTTGTCCTGCAAGGCACAAGGTTCCACTGGGGCCATGACCCACACTTTCTGGCCAGGCTAAAACTCTACCAGAGTGGCATTCTGGTCATACCAGCGTTTCATCTCCTCCTGGCTTGCTTCCAGGTTCGCCTGAGCGAGTTTCCTGAAGCGAGCAGTTTGGTTCCTGAAGGCCAGCATATAGCTAAATACATCCTGGGGAGTTTTCCTGGGTGCTGCCTCCCAGTCTTCCTTGACCAAACTAAGAGGTTCTCTCAGAGGGTGCCCATACAGAAGCTCAAAGGGACTGAACCCTAGAGAGTTCTGTGGTACCTCCCTGTAGGCAAAGAGAAGGCATGGCAAGAGGACATCCCACTTACGCTTCATGGCTTCTGTTAGACCCTTGATCATGCCCTTCAAGGTTTGGTTGAATCTCTCCAACAAACCGTTACCTTGTGGGTGGTAAGGAGTGGTGAACTTGAAGGTTACACCACACTCCTTCCACAGGGATGTCATATACTTAGATAGGAAATTGGTCCCATGGCCAGAAACCACCTTTCTGGGGAAACCCACGCAGGAAAAGATCTCCATTAACGCCTGGCCCACCCCTGGTGCCGCCGTTGTCCTGAGGGGGATTGCCTCCGGGTACCAGGTGGCATGGTCCACCAAGACCAGGATGTACCTGTTGCCCATGGCTGTCTTGGGATCCAGTGGCCCCACAATGTTGATCCCAACCCTTTTGAAAGGGGTTCCAACAACTGGAAAAGGTTGGAGAGGAGCCTTACACTTCCTCCCACTCTTACCACTTGCCTGGCAAGTTTGGCAAGACCTGCAATGTCCCTTTGACTACCTTCGCATTTGGGGACAAAAGAAGTGGATGACAAGCCTGTCAAAGGTCTTGCCCCACCCCAAATGTCCTGCCAAAGGGACGTCATGAGCCAGACCCAGTAGGAAGGTCCTGAAGCGCTGGGGTAACACCAGCACACGGGCTGATCCAGGCTCAGCGACCTTAGGCTCGCTGTACAGGAGACCATTCTCCCAGTAGATCCAATGTGATCAAGACTGATCACCAGCTGCCTGGTTTGCAGCCTGCTGCCGCAAACCTTCCAGAGAAGGGCATTCTTTCTGCTCCCTGCAGAATTTCTCCCTGGTGGGACCACCTTCTTGCTGCCAATGGATCAGCTCAGATAAGTCCCCCAGTTCAGCGACCTGCTCCCCTGTAGGTACCGGGGCGTCCCCCTCAAGGTCAGCCTCCTCCCGTACCGTGGGAACCTCAGGGGCGGGTTTCCCGTGCCCACTGCCCTTTCTCTTGGCAGGAACCTGGGCCACTGTTTCAGTCTCCAGGTCCTTGTGATCACCTTTTCCGACCGCCATTGACCGAGTGGTCACGCATGCCCACTCAGGCAACCCAAGCATCTCCAAGTGAGACCTGAGCTCACCATCCTTCCACAAGGACTGCTCCAGGTCGTTACCTAGCAGACAATCTACAGGCATGGTAGGGCTCACAACCACCCTCAGGGGACCTGAGACCCCCCTCACTCAAAGGGAACCTGCGCCACCATTCACTGGCGCTATGAGCTGTCCACTGCAACTACTTGGTGGAATGCCCTGGGGACTACTTGCTCCTCAGAGACCAGGTGACACCGTACTGAGGTCACGCTGGCTCCAGTATCTCTGAGAGCCTCTACCTTTTTCCCATTGATGGTCACCCAGGCGCTGTATTTTTTAGTGTTAGCAGGCACCTGGTTTCCTGAGACCATCTCACTATCCCCTAGTGAGACAAGGATCATTTCTGCGGGATCCCCGCCCTCCTGTGGGCACCCCTCCTCCCCAAGCGCTATACTAGCCAACACCTTGGTCTGCCCACCGGTGGGTGGCTCTGCCCTCTTGGGACACTTGGGGTCCCCTTCAAGTGTCCCAAGAGTGTACTCACCCAGCATACCGCCTCCATAGCAAGCTTCCTGGGGTCAGTCAGCTTACTATCAGCCAAGTGCTGGCGCAGCTTTGCAAAACATAGACTTGACAAGTGCTCCCATGCAATCAAATAGTAGAGCCTCTGAAAATCTGTCACATTACTGCCCTTCACACAGCCATCCAGTGACCTGCTGAAGGAATCCACACATTCCAACCAAGTGTTGGCATCAGTTTTCTTACTGGACCGAAACTGATCCCTGTACTTTTCAGGAGTGTGACCATACCTGGTGAGAAGGGCTCCCTTCATGTCATCATAGGTGAGGTTACACCCCTTACTCAAAGCCACTAAAGTGTCCCTTGCTTCTTCTGGGAAAAGAGGCACCAATCATGCCCCCCAATTCTTCTCAGGGGCCCCATTCATGTGGATAGATGCCCCATACCCCTGAAACCACCTTTGTATGTCATCCCCCTTCTTAAATTCTTTACCTACATTCTTGGGGATGTGCACAATTCTGTCTGTCTGCACTGAAGAGTTGCTGCCACCATCAGTGCTGGATTTGCTCTTCAATTTCAGCTCCTTGAGCCCCCGCTCATGCTCTAATACCATCCTCTGTGATTCCATCTTGAGCCTCTCAAGCTCTATCTCATGCCTCCTAGCTTCCATTCTGTCCTCCAGTTCCTCTGGGGACAAACCACTGCTACCTGGCCTGGAGGGACCCCCCCTTACAACAGCACATCTACCCTAGGAGTAGGCTCCTCCGCCTCCCCACTAAGATCTCCAGACTGCCCACTGACCTGTCTGGCTGCCACCCAGGCCCTCCGCGCCTTTTGTAGCTCCTTCTTCCTGGGGAGGCCTCTGACTTGGACCTTTAGGTTTTTACAAATAGCCTTCAACGCCTTGACGTTGTAGGTTTCCAACCTTTCCTCCTCAAAGGCCACCTCTAGGGATGCAATTGATAATGCTGCTGTACCAGGCATGATGCAGTGGGAAGTCGAAGTTCCAAAACGATACAATCATGTAAATAGACCAACCAAACAATATGTGGTACATAATGGTCTGTGATATGGTAGTAGTGCACACCAATCACTGTAAGTCAAGTGCAAACACAAGTCCTATCCTCACTGCTGACAACCAATGTTAGAAATGGGGTCTCCGGTTGGCAATGGTTGCACCTTTGTCCAATTAGGGACACTTCTTCCTAGTCAGGGTAAGGGAGTTACACTCCTAAAATAATCCCTACTCACCCCCTTTGTAGCTTGGCACGAGCAGTCAGGCTTATCTCAGAGGCAGTGTGTAAAGCATTTGCACATAACCAACAGTAATACAGTGAAAACACTGCAAAAGGACACCGCACCAGTTTAAAAAAATATCCAATATTTTTGTATATCCAAAACAAGACCAAAACAATAAGAATCCAACATACAGTACTTAAAAATATATACTTTGCAAGATAGCCTCAAAATTGAAGAAATATCTCAAAAACACAGTTCTGACGAGTTGGTAGCTCCATCCGGGGCTACAGCGATGCTGAAAACAACAGAGTCTAACAGTTCCAGCCAACTGCGTCGGTACGGGCCGCCAAAGCGTGGACAGGCTCGTGAACAGTACCTTTCTCATTGCTGCGGACACGTTGGTGAGAGCCGGTCGTGGCAACCGTCATGGTTGCGTTGCAAAATGGAAGCAGTGCAGGGTGCGGTGCCCTCACGATGCTGTGCAGGCAGCGGCTCAGTGACGATCGTCCAGACGGCGTCGGTGAGACCAAGGCTTACGCTGCAGGGCGAGGCGGTGCTCGATGCGGTGCTGGCAGGTTGCGGTGCAAGCAACAGAGTTGGTTAGCGGCAGCTGGCATCGGTCGGCCCAGACAGCCAGCGACGGAATTGGTGACGGAGTTGGTTGCGTTTCCCTTCTCTGTGGCAACTGAAACAGCGGTTCCAGAAGCGGTACCCAGAGGTTGGTGGAGTCTTTGCAGTCCCTGAGACTTCAGAACAGGAGGCAAGCTCTACTTCAAGCCCTTGGAGCCCTTGGAGATACTCAGCACAAGTAAAGAAAGTTTAGTTCAGTCTTTTCACTGCCCAAGGCAGAAGCAGTAACTGCAGGCCAACCCAACAAAGCAACAAAAAAGCAAAGGAGCAGTACTCCTCCTGGCAGCTCTTCCAGCTCTTCTTCTTGGCAGGATCCCTGATTCCAGCGAGTTCTAAAGTTCTGCGGTGTGGGCCCCAATATTAATACTCAAAGTCCCTTTGTTCTCTCAGGCAGAGAGTGTCTGTGCTTAGTCCAAACCAGTTCTGTCCTCTCTAACCCAACTTCCTGGCAGGAGGTGGAGACAGCATTGTTCAAGGCAGACCAGGCCCATTCAGGTGCAATGAAATCTCCTCCCACTACTCTAAATACAGCTCAGGTCTATTCTGCTCAGCCCTGACTCATCCAGGAAAGGCAGGACACACCTCGACCCCCCCAGTGGCTGTCTGAAGAGAATGCACATCCCCAGCCCCTGTCACTCCAAAGCCAGACAGTCAATCCACAAACCCAGTAGAGGCATACAGGATGGCTAAGCAAGAAAATATCTACTTTCTAAAAGTGATATTTTCAAACACAGAACATAAAAATCATCTTTACTAAAAGATGTATTTTTACACTCTGAGTCCAGGCATACTAAACTCCATTTCCCCATCTGGTCCCAATGGGAAGTTATGCTTATAAGGTTTTATAAGTAAAACTCCCATTGTTTCCTATTGGACAGATAGCCTGGCAGTGGTGAAAAATGAAATACACTGTAATTCACCACCAGGATACGTCACACACACCAGTACATGTCCTACCTTTAACATACTCAGCACCCTGCCCACAGGGAATTTCTATTTTAAAAAAAATTATATTTACTACCTGTAACCTTTGAAACCTTGCTGGTATGTAACTGATTTCTATAATACCTCTATGGCAATCTAAATGTGTATGTAAGGGGCTGCACAAAGACTTCAGTACCCGTGTTAGGCAATAGAGAGCTATGTGGGTGTCACTGCATCTACCTTTGAATCTGCTGCATGTATAAATAGTTTCTGGTGAGTGACTGAATGTATAAGTGCTTCTGTAGCTGTCTCTGTAATGGAAAGACAGGCGCTATGCTTTTGTGAACATGTATGTGAATTGTTTTAGGGATGGCATTCTCTATGTAGTACTTGGCATAGAGGCCTGCAAGTGCACAAGTAACTTATTCAACTCAAAAGGACATCTCTCAATCTCTTAAACACAAAACATCTTCCTTTAATGCATACCTACATATATCTTAGAAGTGTATTATGTGATCTAAAACGTGGGTTTGATACTTGAGAAAGAATTATAACATGCCAAGTGAAGCTTGAAGTAAGAATACACAGACAGGGTCTGCACTAGTAGCTATCACCTATGATTCACAAATTATTTCTCTGCATGGTTCAGAAGGTTGTGTCAGTACTTTACTTCATATGTAAGTGGGTGTAGCAGTACACCAGTATGAGTGCCATAAGATGTACAAGTAAATGTGCTTGTATTTGGCTGTGTGCTTTAGTAGCTCTATGGCTTTCTAAATGTGTATCTAAGTGGCTGCACAAATACTTTAGTGTCTCTGTAAGGGAATAGAGAGCTATAAACGTGTGGCTGCAACTACCTTTGCGTCTGCTGCAGGCATATGTAGTTTCAGGTAAGTGACTGAATGTTCATGTGCTTCTGTAGCTGTCTGATTAGGTTGCAGATAGGGTCTATGCTTTTGTGAACATGTATATCAGTTGCTTTAGGGGTGCATACTCTATGTAGTACTTCGCATAGGGGCCTCCAAGTGCTCAAGTAACTTATTCAACTCAAAAGGACATCTGTCAATCTCTTAAGCACAACATAGCATCCTTTATGGCATATATACAGCATATAAAGGGTGGTATGTGCACTAAAACATGGGTCTAACACTTCAGAAACACCTATAAATGCCAAGTGAAGCTTGCAGTGCACAAGGTATTTGAGTGGCGGGGGTATTTTTTAGGGTTCAGGGTGGGTAAGACTATTTGGGTGGCAAGGGTATTTTTTGGGGTTTGTGGTGGATGGTGTCATCAGTGATGTCATTTGTGATGTCATCAGTGATGTCACTGACCATGTCATGAGTGATATAATATGTAGAGTTAAAAAAAACTCAAAATTCACTGGAAAAAACGGACATTATAATTAGGCTCAGATTTCACTCATATAGAAACAGTGAAATTCAGCAGTTATAGTTACCTGAGCTAACTATAACTTACACTTCCGCAATGCACTGATTATGACCTCACATATTACATCACTCATGACATGGTCAGTGACATCACTGATGACGTCTCAAATGACATCACTGATGACATCACTAACATCCACAGACCCACTTACACATCCACTGACATCCCCATACAGCCTCTCATACACCCACTCACGCACTTGCACAACCACTCACATGCAACGGGGCGGGGCCCAACGAGTGGAGCTTGCAGATGATTTTGGGCATTTGCATACTCAGGGTAACTAAAAGGGAGACCCATGGTCTCTGTTCATATAATTTTCTAAGGGGAGGGGGACCCCATCCCCTAGGGCCTGGCTAAAAATCAATAGGGGAGGGGAGCTGCGCAGCCCCCTTCACCGGGTTGATTTCAGCCCCGTGGCTCGGCCTTTTCATGCTGGGTACCCTGGGGCCCACCCAGGAAACCCAGTCGCCTGCATTGGAGACCGCAGGGCGAGCCTTAATGCCTCCGCGGTCCCTGCTCACATTCAGCCAGCACAACCCCTAAGGTGGGTCAGGTGATGTGGACCCCACTTTTTAAATTCCTCCATCTTGTGTTGGAGAGAATTAGCCAACCAGGGTCAGGGTTATGCCCACTTCCCAGCGGAAGTGGTCATAGGAGGGTATAGTAGCCCTAAAGGTAAGTAGCCTATTGACTACTACCTGCTACTCCCTTTAAAGCCTCTAAATTTAGTATTTAGGTGGCACCCTTGGCCTTGAACTTCAGATTCTGCTGACCTAAGAAGATGAGGACACCAAAGAGCTTCAAAGCACAAGGAGAAAAGGACGTGTGACTGATCTGCCGTCAACCCTGCCAGCCTGCCTTTGTTTTTTCTCTGACTCCTGCACAAAGCCGACTCATCCTGCAGCTGTACTCCAGAAACCCGGGAATCCTTCCTGCCTTTGACAAAGAAACAGGAACTCCATTGGAATGGTGGAACCAGTCCCCTGCACATCGCAGGCCAAGTCCGAAGCAGCAACAAAGTGCTTGCCGCTGGGTCCGTCAAGGTGTTGACCCACAGCAAAGTGGCAAGAGCACTCCAAGAGTGGTAGCTGGCTCTCACCGACGTTCTGAGCCTCTACCTCACTCCCAACGACCTCCAGCCTGTGAGGTCCCTTTTAACTTAATGTGCCCCATCCAAGGTTTGTTGGTAGTCAATCCGGCCACCCACCCCTTCAGTCTTCACTCCAACAAAAGGGCACTCCACAGCGCCTGCGACCGACATCAGAAACGACCCGCTCCAGTGATTTTTCATCTCCTGTTTGGTGGCATTGACTGTGTGGCAGAACCCGTCTGGGCACAACCGCTGTTCGTTGATGGACTGACCGAGACACATCTTTGGCACACCCGCCCCAGTGAGGGACATTTCCAAGTGTGCCTACATCCAGCATCCCTGGGTAAGGTAATCGAGATCTGCCTGTTCCACTCGGGTCCTGGGATCCCAAAGTCCTCTGCTCTGAAAGAGAAGAAACCAAATCCAACCACAAGTGCCCATTGGAACAAGACTTCCAAAAGCCTGTGTGCTTTTATCCCCAACCTCGACGGTCTTTGATTGATGGTCCAGCCCGTCACCCGATTTCCCCCATTGCCTGCAATACTAAATTGTTTGATGGTGGCGCAGGTTACCGCTGTGTATTCTACATTGACCATCACCGTGAATACTTGATGGTGAGACCTATACAGTCCTGTTAGAAATGGGGGTCTCTAGTTGGCAGAGGTAGGTACCTTTGTCCAAATAGGGACCCTTGCTTCTAGTCAGGGTAAAGGGGATACACTCCTAAAATAACCCCTGCTAACCCCCTTGGTAGCTTGGCACGAGCAGACAGGCTTATCTCAGAGGCAGTGTGTAAAGCATTTGTGAACACATACAGTAATACAGTGAAAACACGACAAATGGACAACACACCAGTTTAGAAAAATAAGTAATTTTTATCTAAACCAAAACAAGACTAAATGACAAAAATCCACAATACAGTAATAAAAATATGACTTTCAGATGGTAGAAATAGTTCAGTTCAATGCAAGTTGTAAATGCAACACTTTTCTCACAAAGTACCTGGGATGCGTCACGCAAAACAAACAAAATGGCCGCAGGGAAGGTGATGCGTCGGTTCCTTATACGCAGGGAAGGTGATGCGTCGGTTCCTTGCTCCGTGGGAGGTGATGCGTCAGTTCCTTACTGCCGCGCAGGGGAGGTGATGCGTCGGTTCCTTAGCAGAGAGGAGGTGATGTGTCGTTTTCTTACTGTGTGGGGAGTTGATGCGTTGGTTTCTTACTGCGTCCCCCAACGATGCAACAGTCTTGGCGCCGCGATGCGATGCGTCGATCCAGTACAATGCGTGACTTTGCGCAGCCGCACAGCAGGCTTGCGTCGGGATTGGTGCGGTGATCTCGGACTTCGGAGATCGGTGCACCCGCTGCGTCGTGCGGCGATTTCTCGAGCCGCGGCAGGTGCTGCAACGGTTTCTTCGGCGATGTGTCGGAAACATGTGCGGATCCGTCACGCTTCTTCGATGTTGCGTCGATTCTCCAGCTCCCAGCAACAAACAGTCTCTAGAGGTCCTAAACAGCAGCAGGCACCTCTTTGCAGGTTGGAATTCCCAGCAAGGGAATTCAGGGGAGCTGGTGGTGAAGTCTTTGTGTCCCTGAAACTTCAGAACAGGAGGTAAACTCAGTTTCAAGCCCTTGGAGATCTTTTCTTCAAGCACGTGACAAAGCAAACAACAAAGTCCTTTTTCTCTTTTCCTTGGCAGCAAGCGGCCACTGCAGGCCAACCCCAGACAGCAAACAGCACAGGGGCAGTATTCCTCCTCAGTTTATCCGGCTCTTCTCCTTGGCAAAGGTTCCTCTTGATTTCCCAGAAGTAATCTAAAAGTCTGGGGTCTGGGCCCCTCTTTTTATACACCAAAATCCTTTGTTCTCTGAAGGCAGAGAGTGTTTGTACCCAGCCAAAACCAGTTCTGTGGGGCACTTTGCAAGTGCACAACAACCTCCATTGTCAGTGTGAGCCCTGGCTCCAGACACACCACAGGGGGGCGGAGCCGTCATTGTGGAAGGCAGGCACAGCCCTATTTAGGTGCAGGTGCTACTCCTCCCACCACTCCAAATGCAGACCAGGCCTATTCAGTCCTGCCCTGACTCATCAGACTTCTGGAGCCACTGCCCCTCTCCAGCCTCTGTCATCCAAAAAGCCAGAAATGCAATACACAAACCTAGCAGAGGCACACTGGATGGTTAGGCAAGAAAATACCTACTTTCTAAAAGTGGTATTTTCAAACACAGAATGTAAAAATTACCCTCACTAAAAGATGCACTTTAACATTCAGAGTTCAGGCATACTAAACTTTACTTTTCCATCTTGTTCCTAGGGTCAGTTATGTTTATAAGATGCTATAAACAAACACCCCATTCTGTCCTATGGGAACAGATAGCCTTGCAATAGTGAAAAATGAAATTGGCAGTATTTCACTATCAGGACATGCCACGCACATCAGGGCATGTCCTACCTTTCACATACAATGCACCCTGCCCACAGGGGTACCTTGGGCCTACCTTAGGGGTGACTAATATGTAGAAAAGGGAAGGTTTAGGGACTGGCAAGTGTGTGCACTTGCCAAGTCGCCATGGCAGTCCCAGGCTGCACACAGACACTGCAATGGCAGGCCTAAGTCACATTTTACAAGCTGCTTCTTTGGGTGGCACAATCAGTGCTGCAAGCCCACCAGCAGCATTTGATTTACAGGCCCTGGGCACACATAGTGCACTGTACTAGGGTCTGACAAGTAAATCAAATAAGCCAATAATGGAATCACTAATCCATAACAATAATTTACAAAGGGAGCACTTGCACTTTGGCACTGAACAGCAGTGGCAAAGTGCCCAAAGAATCTAGACCAGCAAAAATGGAGTCCAACACACAGCAAAACACAGGAGGTAAAGGCACAAAAATGGAAGGGAGACCCACGCCAATGGTGCCAGGTCTAACAAGTCCTCAATGCTGATAATCAGGCTAAGGTACATCCAATGGCGTTGGTGTCCTTAGAATGGGGAGGGGCTACTGGCCACAAAAGGGTGTTTGAATATTCTGCAATTCCTGTACAGTTTCTGCTAGGCAATGATCTGGAGTCGTCAGCCTGGGCTGAGGTAGATAGAAAAATCCATGCCAAGTGGGTGTATGTGTAAACCAGAGCATCGAGTAGAACCCAGGGTGAACCAGCAGTGTTGGAGCCTGAAATTATGACCCAACCTTCGAGGACAAAAGGCAAGAAAACTGGGACACCAGCTTCCCCACAGACCCTAAACAAGGTCCCCTCTCCTCATGGAGAAGACCTGTGAGCCCCAGAGGGAACTGAGCCCCAGGAGCTTGGGCTTTACACGGCAGAGCGCTTGGGCCCATCCCTCTAGAGAAAATCTGTACCAGGGGCAGAAAGCCTGTCCCACTCCTGAAGGCCTGAGACAGCAAGCTGCTGATCAGGAAAAGGAAGATGTCAGTGGCTCCCACAGGACTAATTGGGAGGAGGGACACCTTTACACTGAGGCCAGAGACCCCAAACCTAGTGCCACTAGGAGAGTGGTAGTGTCTCAGCAGTTTAGAGATTTTCTCCTCACATTGGCCCATGACATCCCCCTAGCTGGGCATCTTAGCCAGAGGAAAACTTGGAGTAGGTTGGTGAACCACGTCTACTGGCCAGGTATGTCCACGAAGGTGAAGGAGTTTTGTAACTCCTGTGCCTCCTGTGAAGCCAGTAGTAAAACAGGTGGCCACCTGCAGGCCCCCTTAATTCCACTTCCAGTGGTTTGGGTTCCCTTTGAAAGGGTAGGTATTGGCATTGTTGGTCCCCTTGACCATCAAACTGCATCAGGAAACAGATTCATACTGGTAATAGTAGATAATACTATGAGGTATCTTGAGGCGATTCCCCTAAGTACTACCATTGCCCCTGTAGTGACTAGGGCCCTCCTTGGTATCTTTACCAGGGTGGGTTTTCCTATGGAAGTGGTATCAGACAGAGGTACAAACTTCATGTCTGCTTACCTCAAACACATGTGGGCTGAATGTGGAGTGACATAGAAGTTCACTATCCCATATCATTTGCAGACCAATGGGCTTGTTGAAAGATTCAACAAGACCATGAAAGGTATGATTGGTGGACTCCCTGAAAAACGCATGAGGAGATAGGATGTTTTAATGCCATGCCTCATTTTTACCTACAGAGAAGTGCCACAGAAGGGAGAAGGGGTTTCCCCCTTTGAACATGTGTTTGGTCATCCTATAAGGGGACCATTGTCTTGTGAAAGATGGTTGGGAGAAGCCTCTCAAAGAGCTCAAACAAGATATTGTGGATTATGTGCTTGTCCTTTGTTCCAGGCTGAGTACATTAAAAAAGCAATCAAAAACCTTGAGGCCAGCCAAGAGGTCCAGAAGCTCTGGTATGACCAAAAGGCTGACATAGTCGAGTTCCAACCAGGACAAAAGGTGTGGGTTTGGAGCCTGTGCCTCCTAGGGCCCTCCAGGACAAATGGACTGGGCCCTACCCTTTTCTTGAGAGAAAAGGGTAGGTCACCTATGTGGTGGACATTTGCACTTACAGGAACCACAAGAGGGCCATCCATGTAAACCACCTTAAACACTATCATAACAGGGCTGAAGTGACCATGCTGATGGTCACAGATGAGGATCAGGAAACAGAGAGTGAACCTCTCCCTGACCTCCTCTCAAACAACCCTAAAGATGGGTCAGTTGTTGGAGTGGTCTTGTCAGACACCTTCTGTTAGAAATGGGATTTCTGGTTGGCTAGGGCAGGCACCTAAGCCAGCCAGAAACCACCACTCTAGTCAGGGCAAGGGAGTTACACACTGAAGATAACCCCTGCTCACCCCCTTGGTAGCTTGGCAGAGCAGTCAGGCTTATCCCAGAGGCAATGTGAAAAGCGTTTGCGCAACATACACACACAGCAGCGACACACTAGGCACACCACAAAAGAAACTCTACACAAGGTTATATCAAAAATAGCCTTTGTTTTATTCATAAAACACATTAGAACGCAATCACATATATACACTGTGCCACCTGGCACTAGGTATGACTTTACCGGGGATTATATACATTACAGGCCCATTCGGGCCACTGTCATCATCAACATAATTCACAGATAGTGAAAACAACCAGTAATTACTGGTAAGGGTACACTGAGCATAAACATATAATAAATAAATAAATATAAATCCGTATTTGTAAAGCGCGAACTACTCACCCTTACGGGTCTCAAGGCGCTGGGGGCCGTCGTGGAAATTAAGTGAGCTATTGCCCAGAGTCACATGGTGCTGAGCTGAGCTGCCGCCGGGGATCGAACCGTGAGCCCTGTGCTCTGAAGTCAGCTGCCCTGGCCGCTGCACCACACCTCTCCACTTCTTAGGCATACATCCTAATCATTACCTAGCACAACATGTTATGCGTCACATAATCAGTAGTATAGCACATTATACATATACATTCTCAGCACAAGGTACCCCAGTAAACACCTGCCAGGGTGCACATCTCTGTCGTAACGTCACTGACCATGTAGCGTCCAAAGCATACTAACATCCGGGCATAACACAGCCCCTGGGGCAACTCCTAGTACTCCTGGGCACAATGAAAGCACACTAAGCCCGCAACCAGGGCTCCCCTATGAAGGAAGTGACCCGAAAAGGGCCACTCGGGTCACTCACGACCACCTTCTCTGCCTTTCTACAAATGAAGAGTCGGTCAAACAGTAGAGAATACAAACCAGATTATTTATTGATATTACACTGCAGCGGAGCCCAGTCTGACCAGCCTCCTGAGATGGCTCTCGAGGGACTGGACCCCGTAAGCATGCAATTACATTATGTACGTTGCGAAGTCCACAAAGGCCTGCCTACTATGGAAAAACACTAGCAGGTGTCGTAATACAATGGGGGTATAGAACAAAAGTTTCGATTTTGCAGCCGGGCACAGGCTACTCCCCAAGGTCGTCTGGCCTATCCTCCCCACCAGACAGGTGGGAGAAGGACCCTATCTAACGAGAAAGGCATGCACTGATGAGGACACTTGCAATTACAGAAAGAAAAGCTCAACCTTGGGACCGAAACTTACCAAAGACCGTTTTCTCGAAAATAGCCAAGCAGCAGTTTTGATTATAATACAAAATGGCATCCAGATTACAAGATGGTTTCGCGAATGCTAAGATATACAGACAGGAGGGCCCTTCCGTATTAACAAACCCTCTTGTTAGCATGAGCTAACCATCTACAATCGGAAACCAAAGCAAAACATAAATTAATAATAAAGCACATAGCTATTTTATACACATGTCATGTTGTCAACAGTAGGAGTGTGCTCTATGAGAAGAGAAGATGTTTCGAAGATACCCTCGTCTATGGCCATAATGTCATCTATTTCTTTCTGTAACATTATTGCAGCATTGGTATCATGAATCGATAGCTTCCCGTTTGGAGTCAATACAGAGATACAATATGTGCAGCACATTGGAAGACATTGAATTAGGACACAGCAAAGTATTAATATAGCAACAAGATATATTGCTTTTTCTATTAGCCAACCCCATGTTCCGAAAAGGTACCAACTCCAATTACCTGGCTCCATGCCTTTGATATTCTCAATAATGTCCAAGATATGCTTAGTGATATTCTTTTCTATATTGGTTATTCCCACTACGCACTGACCACCAATAACTGCGCATGCACCACCATTTTTTGCTAAAATAAAATCAACTGCATATCTAGTTTGTTCAGAATAGATACTCATACTCTCCAATTGAATGGTGATGTCACGTAATGCTGCTACTGTGGTATTGTAAAATATCTGCAATTTACAGCCAAAATATTCCCGGGCCTTTTCAGTCCTACTCATAGCCATTCCCCCCAATGTGAAGATAGCAGACAGGATATAACAAAAAGTAATACCATTACTGTAACTGTTGATCTCAATATCTGTTACTCCTTCGCAAAATTCCTTTGTGAGTGTTCTCTTCACCCATTTTACCGGTCTGTGGGCATATTTACAAGGGACCCCCAGGGGCAGCACCATCCCAAGAGCTACATCGTTGGTGCCATTATGAACATTTGAGTATGTTCCATTAGTTAAAAAGAAGAACCCGGGATGGGCATATATCGGTCTGTCATAGTTCACAGCTGAATAGCGAGAATTACCTGTAATGGTGCTAGAACCTCTCGTACCTTTCAAAAGGAATGTCTTTTTGGATATGATCACCCCGAGCAATTGATATACAATATGGTATCAGTACTATTTATGATGGGGCAACAGGCAGGGTAATGGCCAGCTTTTCGAGGAACCGTCACTTCTTTATAATGCCAACCCACCAACGTAATATTTTGCTCTTCCAAGTAGAAGTTATCACAATACGTATTATTGTCACAACCGGGATAACCTGTTCCTGTGGGCTTACGATGATACAAGCATGGCCCTGGGTAGCCAAACCCAAACTCCCCTTTTACCTCAACAAAATTTGTCGGCTTAGAATAGGTGTAATTTATCAAAGACAAAGGATAAGCAGTCCATAGGCTAGTCACAGATTCAGTAGGATAACAAGCGACACCATTACCGAAAAATCTCTTATGAGTATCTAGAAAAACATTATTAGAAAGCATTCTCTTCCATCTTGGTGTGAAAAAGATATCATTGTCAGGAGTAGGCGAGTTACATGCATACTCTAACACCCAAAGAACCCCACAAAAGATAATCATCAGCAGAATAGCAAGAAGAAGGAATATTACTCTCCGCTGTTTGACCCATGATGATCGTGGCAAAACAACAAGACCCAATGGCTGTTCTTCATCAATCATTGGCCTGCCAAAAGGATGCATGATAGCAGAACGAAAAGGTACTATTAATATAACCTCAATTAAACCAAATAAACAATCTTCTTTCCAGCGTCCGTTTTTCTTCTCCTTTGAGCCTCGCTGGCAGGCTCCTATTGTTCATCCACGGTGGAGCACTTCTCGTTGGAGCTACGCGATTACAGCCCTTCGTGAGGAAAATCCACTTCTCTCAGGAAGGGGACCCTCCCTCCTAGGAAGACACCCCAAACTTATCCTGTCCAGTGTCTCGGACAATGCACCAATCTCCCTGTCCCTGCTCTATCGTCCCTATGCTTTGTCCATGAAGTCCATCCCTACTAATCTGACTTTTCCTTTGGTGCACTGTCCCTCCCTCGAGGACGCAAATTGTACTTAACAACTCCAGGAACAGAGGGATCAAAAAACAAAGGCTCACTTTCAGCGGGATTGACTGACTCAGACTCAGACACAGACGGGCCAGCCGACTTGAGCTCTTGGCTAGCCTTAATCTCAGGTGGCACTGCTTCATTCAAAACTGCATCACTCTCCTCCTCAGAAGGTGCCCATGTTATTCTGGCAACGGAGAAAGGAATGAAACGGGGAACCTTCTCCGTCTCGTTATCCCCAATGCCGTCGAGCCTCCACTGGTCATAGGGCAGAGGAAGCAGCACTTTCTTGCAGTGCGTTGAATGAATCCAATTTTTCCGACCGTCCACCTTCACCGCTGTGCGGGTAGCAAGGAGGATCTGGAAAGGCCCCTTCCACCGGGGCTCCAGACCGCTTTTGCGCTGAAAGTGGCGAACCAACACATAATCCCAAGCCGAAGGTCGTGGCCTGGTCCCTCTGTAGTGGATGGCAAGGCCTCTTGAATCTGCTGATGAATAGAACGCAAATTTTTAGTCAACTCACATAAATAATCTATCAACAAAGGGTGATCTATCTCGGAAAACCCCAGACATTAGTGGGCCTACCAAAAACAACCTCAGGGGGACAACCCTATTCTAGTATGGGCTGTAACTCTTGTCGACAGCAAAGCCAATGGTAAAGCATCCGGCCACTTCAATCCTGCACTCTCCTGAATTTTGGCCATCTTTAGTTTGAGAGTACCATTGTACCATTGTACTTCTCAACTAAACCTGCTGACTGGGGGTGATTCGCAGCATGAAACTTATGCTTAATGTGCAGGCCATTGCATACCAACTGGATGCCTTTCGAATTAAAGTGGCTGCCGTTATCACTCCAAATCAAACGGGGCAAACCAAAGCGAGGGAAGAACTCCTTTAAAAGAGCCTTCGCCATCGCCAAAGCTGTATTCTCCCTAGTAGGATAAGCCTCAACCCATTTACTGAATGCACATACCACCACTAACACATACTTCAGATTATTTACCCGTTCCATCTCAATGAAGTCCATTTGCAGGACTTCAAAAGGGAAAGAAGGGGGTGCAAAATTACCGGGAGGTGTGGGAGTGCACTTTCCTGGATTGTACATCATGCACACCATGCAATGTTTTACTAAATGGGTAGCCGTGTTTGGGATATTATCATTCTGCCATACAGGGTCTAGCAACTTACAGATACCCCTAGCACTAATGTGAGCTGGTCCACGAGCCATAGTGACTACAGGAAGAACATATGCATCTGGCAGCATCCATCTCTGCTTCCCGACTTATCTATCCAGCACCCATCATCATCCAATTGCGCTGTACTTTCCTGCCATATTGCTAATTCCTCAACCGTCACCTCGCTCTGTATTTCCTTTACGTTATCTAGTGTCTCTTCAAACATCGTAACTTCTGTCACCCATCTAGCTGGACCTGCTACAAACATCTTTTTCATCTTAGATCGGGCCGTCTCCTTAGCTGTTTGATCTGCAAAAGCATTTCCCCTCCCCACATCATTAGTAATTGCTTTGTGAGCCCTACACTTCACTATTGCCAGTTTATTGGGCAGGGTTAAAGCCGACAAAAGTCTATTTATCAAGGGGCCATGCTGAATTTTCGAACCATGGGAAGTGAGAAATCCTCTCTCGGCCCAGAGCCGCCCAAAATTATGAGCGACTCCGAAGGCATACTGGCTATCAGTATAAATATTAACCACCAATCCCTGACTCAACTCGCAGGCTCGAATTAGAGCTACCAGCTCTGCAGCTTGGGCCGACTGATAGGGGACGCGTGATGTCTCAACTATCGTGTGCAGTGTTGTGATTGCATAAGCAGCAGTTGTGGTGCCATCTGGTAATTTAAAACAAGAACCATCGACATATAGTTCCCCTTGGGGGTCAGATAAGGGAACATCACTCAAGTCTACCCGTCCCTTCGTCTCCTCTTCCGTCCAAAACATGCAATCATGTATGTCTATTTCCTCACTCTCTGAAGGGAGGGGTAGTAACGTGGCAGGGTTCAGAGTGGCACATCTTTTAATCGTAATGTGTTGTGCAAAAAGGGTTAGCTCATAGCCAGTCAGACGTGCACTGGTAGGGTGCTGTGTCTTTGTTCTGTTCAAAAGCTTATCCACAGCATGAGGTACCATAACTGTGAGATCAGTATCAAGAACAAGCCCTGCCGATTGTCGAATAGAGACGGCCACAGCGGCGGTCGCTCTTAAACAGCTCGGGAGGGTTTTCGCGACGGGATTAAGCACAGCAGAAAAGTACGCACACGGCCTCTGCTTACCTCCAAAGGCCTGTGTTAAGACAGAAAGCACACAACCGGCCGACTCGTGTACATATAACACAAACGGCTTGTTGTAATCAGGTGTGCCAAGACCAGGAGCCGAACAAAGCGCAACCTTCAATTGCTCAAAAGCTTGTTGACATTCAGGCGTCCAAGACAAAGGTTCATGCACATCTTTAGTTGTTAGATATAGCAATGGCTTTGTTAATAAAGCAAAATTCGGTATCCAATGACGATCATAGCAAGTGATACCAATGAAGGCTCGTACATCCCTTTGGGTCCTTGGAACAGGCATGTTAACTTCGGCATTAATACGCTCAGGAGTTAGTTTCCGACCCTCCTTCGACAGTAGGTGGCCTAAATAGGTGACCTCCTGTCGGCAATATTGAAATTTGGAAAGGGACTGACCCTGGGCGGTGAACTCCGCTCGCAGAGTTTGCAGAGTTTCCTGCATTCCGCGTTACGCGGAGATCGCGGAGTTCCGAAAAACTCCGCGTTGCGTAGCGGTGTTTTTTCCTCGCTCGTATTCGTCAACGTCAAGTTGGCGACCGCAAGCGAGGAAAATCAACCTCCCGGCAAGATTTTTCCTCGTTTGCGAACGTCAACATCAAGTTGGCGAGCGCGAGCATGGAAAATCAACATCCCGGCGAGATTTCTCAACGCGTGGGGGGGTCAGGTTTCTCATTGCGAGTGGTCGCGTATGCTCGCGACAGCTCGCATTGAGAAACTGCCCGTTCACGTTGAGAAAGCTGCCGCTTGAGTAAAAATCTACTCGAGCGGCAGAAAAGGAAAGCAGGGACCTCTTGCACTGTGCATGGTGCCGTTCGCAATGATTGCACAGTGCGGACAAGCATCCGGCACTGTGCAATCACCGCGAACGGCATTTTTCTATCGTACTCCGCCGCTCGCGTAGCTCTGCGTAGTGAGGCAGAGTTTTTTTTGCACTTCGCGTAGTGCCGCGTAGTGCAACTCCGCGAACTCCACCCAGGGTTAAAAGGGACACTTTGTGTCCATATTGAACCAAATGCAGCAACAATTTTACTGTAGCTTCTTTACATCCTTCCTCAGTATCGGACGCAATCAAAAGATCGTCCACATACTGTAACAATACATTACCTGGGGGAAGGGTGAGGGAGTCCAATTGACCTTTCAAAACCTGGCTATATATGCTATGACTCTCAGTGTACCCCTGAGGAACTCGACAAAATCTAAAACTACGACCTGCCAAGGAAAACCCGAAAAGGTGCCTGCTATTTGGATGAACAGGGATGCTAAAGAAGGCGTTCTTTAAATCAATAACAGAAAAGAATTTAGCAGAAGAAGGAATCATAGTCAAAAGAGCAGTAATGTCAGGAACCACAGGAAACTGAGGGACCACAATTTTATTAACTTCGCGCGGATCAATCACAAAACGATAAACATGAGAAACATCATCAGAGGAACCCGGAGGTGGTCTCTTAAGAACAGGAAGGATGGGACTATTACACACATTCGCTGCTGTCTCCTCTACAACTCCTGACTGACTCAAATCTTGTATTATGCGCAACAACGCCTGTTCTCCTGCGTGCAAAATTTTATACTGAGGGATACGAGGCAATATCGCATTTTCTTTAACCTGAATAGAAATTGGAGGTATTTGCAAAAGTCCTACATCTGTGTCACTTGTGGCCCACAACGTAGATGGGACATCCTTAAACTCAACTGGGAGGGAGCATCTTAGACAAACATTGCGTAGTACTAACCACACTCTGACCCATTCTCATATGGACGCCATCCGGGGAACAGTAAATAGTAGCATGTAACTTCTTCAACAGATCTAATCCCAACAAGTTCTCTCCACAAGTTGATGTTAGTAAAAACGGCGAATCAACGGTGAAGGGACCTATAGTCAAAGCAAGGGGTTTGGAGATGGGGCTTACTACCGGCACACCAGAAAAACCAACAGAAACATTGTTATGGCCAGACAGGGCTGCCCCAGGGACCAGTGACCTCGAAACAGAACTATTCATTGCTCCTGTACCCACCAAAAATTTCTTTTCCGAGCCCTGCAAATCCACACTAATATAAGGTCCATGCTGATCTACAGGTATCGGAACTGCTCCCTTACCCTGTCCCTGGCTGTCCTAGCTGTAAGACATACCCATCACCTCATCCAAATCATAATCATCATGATAACTCTGTCGTCCCCGAACGTCATCAAAGTAATTCTGATCGGAACGGCCCAGTGATGTCCCAGTAGCCTGATGTCCACCCTGACTGCATGCTCCCCGACCTTGCCCTCTCTCCCCCGTCCTCTAGGAGCCGCAACCTTTTGCAGCAAAACTGGGCACTCGCTGCGCCAGTGCCCTTCCTCCTTGCAATACGCACATGGGCCCACAGGCACAGCATTTCGGCTCGTACGAGGAAGCTGCCTGGCCGGTCAAATACCTCGACCCTGTCCTTGCCCTCTGGATGCCTACTGCATCAGTACCTTCGTCTTCAGCTCCTTCATCTTCTTTTCTACCTTCTCTTTCTCCTCGTTCTCTCTATGCTCATAATACTGAGCCATACTCAATAGCTCCGAAGGGGTAGAAGTAGTCCACGTGCTCTCAGCAGCCTGAAACCGGGTTGCAATCTCTGGGAGCAAATTCGTGACAAGCCTGTTGACAATCGGATACCCCCTTCCAAAGACAAATCCTGGCCATTAAAATCCAAGAACACACCTTCAAACCGGGTAAAGAAATCAGACACACTTTCATCTTTCTTCTGACGACATGCGCCCAGCTTATCCCAGTCCACCTTCCGAGGTGGAATAAGAGAGTGCATATAGGTAATAATGCGGTCTGGCAAAGCCAAGATCTCAACCTTGGGCTTTTCACCAGGCTTCCTCTCCTTATTCCACGTCCTAATCTCGTCCCAAGTACCACCCAATTCTAGGGCATGGTCCTGAGTATGCACCTGTCGCCAGACATTCACTGGCACCAATAAGCCAAAAAACATTTCAATATCTGCCAACGTCATTACAGTCGATGCAGCAGCCTCTGTCAATTCTTTATAGTAAGCAGTAGGATTTTTTCTGGGGTCGGGTAACTGAGCATTAATTGCGAGGACTTCACTCCTCTTCCATGGAGTATAAACGCATTGTTCTTGAAAACGGGCCTCTACTCGTTGCCAAGTCACCTGATCGTGCTGATCACGTAGCTCCGGTATCTCCGGGTGGAAAATGGGGTGAACTTCCCTCATCGGGAACTGAGATATCATCGTCAGAGATTTCTGATGCAATCTACCTTGATATCCAATCAATGTAGTAACACTAGCGAAAACCTCACTGGGAGCCATGCCCGTGGCATACACTTGGTCCCTAATATCATAAACAGCCTGAGGTGCAACACCTTTAAAACACTGTTCCCATAGTCCAATCAAAGTAGCCAACATATGTTTAAGGGCATGCTGCTGGACAAACGGCTCATAGTCCTTTAACATACTCCATACATCCTCAACACCATAAATAGGATTACGGGCCCACTGGGCAGCCTGATTGGCCACCATATTTTTCTCCATATCTCCCACATCAGATCGAATCAACACCCGTCCCAATCGCTCCTTTGCAACTACCCCATCTCCGTCGTCCTGGCCACGCACCGGTGTCTCGGCACCTAACAAGGGGGCAGAAGAGAGAAGAGGGGACAACACAGTAATCGAAGGAGGGGGGGCATCAAGGTCAACATCGGCTGAGTAGTAAGTGTCTGTGAAGGAGAAAGTGATGCCGTAACAACAGGAGTGGCAGGAAGAAGTAGTCACGGCGACTGTGGGGGATGGAACCAAAGAAGAAGCTGGTGATGCCGGAACCAAAGCACTTTGCTCAATACCAGAAACAGCAGAAACAGGGGGGGCAGAGACAGATGGTACGGGCTGTGGGACAACAGGATATATTCTATGTGGGGCATAAGTGGGACGCGGTCTGTCTTCCAATAATTCTTCAACAAAAGTGTCTGCCTCCTCCCTAGCAACATAAGACTTATCACATTGCAATTGAAACCTCCTATCGGCACATTCTATACCCTTCTCCACTTTCTCTTTATCATGTGCCACTGCTTTCTGAGTCAGTGTCTGCGTTCTCTCCCTCCGTCCCTCCCTTTCCGCCCTCAGCCGTCTCTGTTTAGCTTCCTTTCGCCATACCTGAAGATAATCAAACATCGACTGCCTGCTACGTTTAGCAAACACTTTTTCCTCCAAATAATTCAATTTCTGCTCATTAAAGGTGCCCGTTGATGGCCACTGCAATTCAGCATTATCCCTCGTATATTTGTGCCATAATGTACTAAATATAATAGGGCCAAGACCGTATTTGACATACATATCATAATTCGGAGTACCCTCCGCAGGTGTGGGCTGTCTTTCCTCCAATCGAGCATCAGCAGAACAACAACGACACCTCACACAACACAACTTACTCCAACAAGGCATTCTGTTCACACGAAGAAACACATTCACCACACAATTATACTAAAATGCACTCGTGGCTTTACCAAAAGTCGCTTCCGCGGATTGCATCAATCACAAATTAACAAAATGGTACCATATTTCAAAAAAATTTCAAAATCAAATGCAAGTGCTTGTCTACAACTGATTCCTAGACAAACCAAAGTACCGACCAAACAAACGTCATGACGGCAAAGAACCAAACAAGCTCACCTGGTGCACACAGGAAAACAAATTTATTCTCCACTGCCGACTCTGAGGACCAAACGGTCAGATCCAAGGGTTTCGCCATTCAGGACCCCAGTCGGGATGACCACTGGGCAGGGCACCGCCCGATCAGACAGGCGGGGCAGCTGCAAGTACAAAATTCTATCGTGCAGGGGTCTCCCGAACCGCCTATCCGATCCAACGTAGCCCCGACCTCCTCACCCATCCGCGGGCGAGGATGAGGTCACCCGATAGAGTCCCTGTTCTGGGGGGGTCTCCCCTTCCGCTTCTCCACCACCACTGGGGGAACTGCAGCCCAACACACGCTGCACCGGCACAAGTCAGCTCCCAGATCCAGCGTTCTCCAAACCCTGCACAGTGCTTCTCACGCACCCCGTAACAACAGGGTATGAAGGCACAGCGCTCACCACACTCTGCACCAAAACCACATGGGCAAGCCACAAATCCTGGGAGACCACAGGGGCACCCCAGCAAAGGGTCCCCAGGGAGGCCATCACAAGGATTCCCTCAGGCAGAGTGATAGTTCCCCCCTAGCCCTAGAGAGGCAGCAGGTCAGTGCTTCCTGCAGCCCAGGTCCATGGCGGTACCTCCTGGTCCCAAGCAGTCTTCTGTTCCAAGCAAGCCCCCTAGCCCACACATGGGGTCACAGCCCGAATACTTATACCCCTTAGTGTCTTTTTTCTCCCCCTGCCACAGGTCTCTGCGCCCGGTCCAAACCAGTTCTGGGCGGCACTCAAACATTTGCTTAGATGTGTACAACACCTCCTTTGTCAGTGTAGGCTCTGGCCCCAGACACACCACAGGGGGGTGGAGCCAGCATTGTGGAAGGTAGGCACAGTCCCATTCAGGCCCAGGTGCTACTCCTCCCACCACTCCAAATGCAGATGGGCCTATTCAGCCTAGAGCTGACTCACCCAGCCCCTCTGGAGCCACTGCACCTCTCCAGCCCCTGTCACTCCAGAGCCAGACATGCAATACACAACAGGCAGGCACAAAGACACGTAGTACACAGAAATGCCCACTTCTAAAAGAGGCATTTCTAAAATAGTGATAATAAATCTGCGAACACCATTACGCAGCATTTATTACCACTATTCCACACATACCAAACTTGACCACTCAGCCATGCTATACACAACAGGCAAGCACAAAGACACATAGCACACAGAAATGCCCACTTCTAAAAGAGGCATTTCTAAAATAGTGATAATAAATCTGCGAACACCATTACGCAGCATTTATTACCACTATTCCACACATACCAAACTTGACCACTCTACTCCTCTCAGGTCAGGAATTACCACGGAAGCACATATCAGGGAATCCCCAATGCATTCCTATGAGAGGGCAGCCTCACAGTAGTGAGAAACCAAAATGGCTGTTTGTCACTACCAGGACATGCCACACAGTTAAGGCACATGTCCTACCTTTTACCTACAGCGCACCCTGCCCATAGGGCTAGCTAGGGCCTACCTTATGGGTGACTGACATGTAGTAAAAGGGGAGTCACAGATGTGGCACCCGCTTTATGTGCCACGTCACAGCGGCAGTAAACTGCACGCGCAGGCCCTACAATGGCAGAGGCCTGAGACTGTTTTGAAAGGCTACTTTCGTGGGTGGCGCAATCAGCACTGCAAGCCCACCAGTAGCATTTAATTTACTGGCCCCGAGTATATGAGATACTACATTACTGGAGACTGATAGGTAAATTAAATTAGCCAAACAGGTGTAGACCAATCTTACCACGTTTTCCCATAGAGAGCACATGCACTTTACACTGGACAGCAGTGATAAAGTGCCCAGAGTCCTAAAACCACCAACACCAGGTCAGAAAAATAATAGAAGGAAGGCAAAAAGTTCAGGGATGACCCTGCAAAAAGGGCCAAGTCTAACACAACCCCCTTCCAGCCAGGGTAGACCAATCATTACCTTGATGGGCTTCCCTGAGTGGGGCGATAGAACACGGACGCCAGCCCGCAACTGCAGGGGCACACTCCAGTTCTACGCCAATCTGAACCCATGTGGTTCCCTCTGTCAAAGCTCCCAGAACCAACTAAGTTTCTCCACTGGGACTCCCTAGCTGTCCGTGGCCAGGACCAGGCCCTAGGCCATCCTGATGTCTCTTGTCCTTGTCATCTCACATAGTGGGGGACAGTAGCCCCTGGTACATAGTATCCATTCTCCACTCTTCCTCTCATCAGTGCAGTTCTAAACTGCCACTGATCCTCCAACCTCAGGCTGACTAGAGGTCACAGGCGAGGCTCTCCTCCCCCTATCTCTCCTTTTTGGGTTCCGCACTCTCCTCCTAGGAGAGATACCCTCAGAACACAACTCTCCCACCAGTTCAGGACCTCTCTCCTGCAACTGGTCTCCCAATCTAGGATCTAAACCCTCAGGTTGAACCGGGGCCAGAGGCGAGGACTCCCTCCCTCTGCACCCCCTTCCAGAGTTCTGCACCCTCCCTCCTGGAGTGGTACCCCGAGAAGACAAACCGTTCAGGACCCTGCTTACAGTTGTTCTTCCTTCCAGGTCAGGCAGAACCTGAACCTGGCCTCCCAACCCAGGGACTATACCCTGTGGCTGAGCACCCTCCTGGCACACCAGGACTTCCTGGGGAGCACGCATGCTCCCCAAAAGGGTAACACATAACTCATGTGTTGTGTGACAGTCTGCCTGGCGCTGATCTCCCGACCCCTGTCCATCTGACAGTGCTCGAAGACCCCCCAGGACAGAAGTGGTGTCACCATGGTCACTCCTAGGAGGCTCAACCCTTATGGCTGGCCCCTAACCCACTGGTTCTCCCACTGGGGACTCTCTCCCCCTCTCACCCCTCCATCTGGACTCCTGCATCCTCCACTCAGGAGCGGCAACGCCAGACACCAGAACTGATGGAGCTCCGCTTGCAGACGCTCCAAGTTCTCCTGACAATAGGAGATCCCCCTCAACGGATGGCCTACTAGTACAGCCTAGGCTCCCCACCTCGTGTTCCCTTAGGGATCCCTCCAGGCCCTGAGACTGGGTTTCGGGCACCTTGGGACGCATCCCATTCTCACTCCTTCTCTGCTGAGACAGGAGGTGAGTCCCTACACCCCTCCCACTACACCGGGACCTATCTGGGCTACTAACAACCTTTCCCACCACCCTGGGCTGGGAAATACCTGAGCCACTCCTCTTAGGGTCACTCCCCAATGCCTCCTCAGACCCTCTGGCGCTCACCCAGAGGTCTGCCTCCTGTGCAAGTTCCCTGGGATCAGAGAACCCACACTCCAACAGGTGTTCGCCTAACCCTGGAAAACAACAATGGAACATGTGCTCACTGACAATCAGATTGAACAGCCCTTCAAAATTGTTTGCCCTGCTACCAATCACCCAACCTTCCAGTGCATCACAACACTCATCCACAAACTCCCCCCAAGACTGGTGAGACAGCTTCCTACTGCCCCTGAACCTCAACCTATACCCTTCAGGTGTGACACCCTCTTCCTGGGAACTAGGTACCACGCTCTGGGATCTGGGAGTGGGACTTCCTACACTGGACTCACTTCTGCTGCCACCACTGGACCCCAACCTCACTGGTGAATCCAGACCACTAAAACTACACTCAGGGGACATATCCTCAAGAGCTAGCTTTTCCCTGGCGAAGGCCCTCTCTGCCTCCGCCATCCTCTCCTGCGCTAAGACCCTCCCAGTCTCTAGCTTTTTCTCTTCAAGGACCAACTCCTTGAGTCTCAACTCCTGAGCCAACAGGGCCTTTTTCTCCTCCACACCCAGCTGCACTATCTCCTTGGTATGCTCTAACCTGAGCCTTTCCAAAGCCAGCTGGTGCTCCCTTTCTTACCTCCTATCTACCCACTCCTCTGGGGACAGGGAAAGGGATGGGGCACTGCCCCCAGCACTGGACCCAGCAAGGGACTCCCTCTCTATGGGGTCCTCGCTATCTACTGGCGTCCCTGCCCTGTCATTTTCTCCCTCCTGTGCAGACTCTTCAGGGCCACCCTCAGACCCACCACCCTCTTGGTGTGCGGACTGGAAACCCTTCCCCTCATAGTACTCACGTCTCCATTCATCCTCTTGCCATTGGAGCAGGACTTTCTGGAGGCTTAGCTGGGTGTCTGACCCACTCACTGCTATATCTCTCTCTCCTCACAGAGCCCCCTCAACTCCAACATACTGTATTTGAACAGATCACCCACAATAAAGGCAGATTCCATTTTTGGCAAGGCACTAAGGCACAAGTGCAACACAACAGATCTAGGTGTAAAAAGCTGCAACAGGAGTACACAATTAAAAAAAAATGACACTTTTGAGGAGAAATAACAAAGTCAGGAGAAATCCCCAAACACGTGATTGTCTAAAATGCAGAGCTTTGTAGTGCAACCATGCGTCACTGTGGTACTGCGCAAACGCAAGTCCTATCCTCACCGCTGACAACCAATGTTAGAAATGGGATTTCTGGTTGGCTAGGGCAGGCACCTAAGCCAGGCAGAAACCACCACTCTAGTCAGGGCATGGGAGTTACACACCGAAGATAACCCCTGCTCACCCCCTTGGTAGCTTGGCAGAGCAGTCAGGCTTACCCCAGAGGCAATGTGTAAAGCGTTTGTGCAACACACACACACACAGCAGCGACACACTAGGCACACCACAAAAGAAACTCAACACAAGGTTATATCAAAAATAGCCTTTGTATTATTCATAAAACACATTAGAACGCAATCACATATATACACTGTGCCACCTGGCACTAGGTATGACTTTACAGGGGTTATATACATTACAGGGCCAATCGGGCCACTGTCCTCGTCATCATAATTCACAGGTAGTGAAAACAACCAGTATTTACTGGTAAGGATACACTGAGCATAAACATATTAGGCATACATCCTAATCATTACCTAGCACAACATGTTATGCATCACATAATCAGTAGTTAGCACATTATACATATACATCTTCAGCACAAGGTACCCCAGTAAGCACCTGCCAGGGTGCACATTTCTGTCGTAATGTCACTGACCATGTAGCGTCTAAAGCATACTAACATCCGTGCAGAACACAGTCCCTGGGGCAACTCCCAGTACTCCCGGGCACAATGAAAGCACACTAAGCCCGTAACCAGGGCTCCCCTACGTAACCTCCCGGGCTACACGCCCGCCTATTCCCAGAATGCGGTAATTTTGTGGAGATCCTTTCTCCGTTGGGACCCGGGGGGGCCTCCGTCGAGGTTCCACCCCGTTCCTGGAAATCAAGAATGTCCCCGGTGCTCAGTGCACGAAATCCAGGGTGGGGTGCAACACACACCCTGTCCTTACTACAAACGAGTGCCTCCGGTGCCCAGCGCACCCAGGGTGGCGGGGAGGCTACTCCACCCCCGTCTCATCTGGGACCCTCCTGCACGCGTGCAGGGCCGCTGCCGGAGCTCCACAACAGCATGGTGGGCTCTTCCTGGCTTCCGACTATCCAGCTGCCTAAGGCAATGCGGACCCTTCTAGGCCAATATCAGCAGCAGGGACCAGAGGGCAGGCTCGTTGCTCCTTGGATTCACCCCTCTCAGCTTCCTGTGAGACAGGAGCAGGACCCGCAGTGAAGTCTCCAGCGGCCTCGCTCCCCAAAGGCGGACTTTCTGAAAACAGCCTCAGAAGCCACGCATGGATCTCCTCCTCCTACGGGAGCCCCGCCCACAGTCAGGCAACAGCTGTCTGGCTTCCTGCTCCGTCTCCGTGTCCCGTTGTGGGCGTGACAAAGCAGCACTGACGCGGCCGGACTCTCCGTGACCGGCCTTCTCGGGGCAATACAGCGCTCTCCTTCTGGGCAGCCCGGGGTCACGGAACAGATGTAGGCAACATGACGTAGGGAGAGCGCTTCTTCTGGGGGGCTCTCCCCTTCCACTTCTCCACCACCACTGGGGGAACTGCAGCCCAACACACGCTGCACCGGCACAAGTCAGCTCCCAGATCCGGCATTCTCCAAACCCTGCACAGTGCTCCTCACGCAACCCGTAACAACAGGGTATGAACGCACAGCGCTCCCCACCCGCTGCACCAAAACCACACGGGCAAGCCACAAATCCTGGGAGACCACAGGGGCACCCCAGCAATGGGTCCCCAGGGAGGCCAGCACAAGGATTCCCTCAGGCAGAGTGATAGTTCCCCCCTAGCCCTAGAGAGGCAGCAGGTCAGCACTTCCTGCAGCCCAGGTCCATGGCGATTCCTCCTAGTCCCACACAGTCTTCTGTTCCAAGCGAGCCCCATAGCCCACACATGGGGTCACAGCCCCAATACTTATACCCCTTAGTGTCTTTGTTCTGCCCCTGCCACAGGGCTCTGCGCCCGGTCCAAACCAGTTCTGGGGGGCACTCAAACATTTTCTTAGATGTGTACAGCACCTCCTTTATCAGTGTAGGCTGTGGCCCCAGACACACCACAGGGGGGTGGAGCCAGCATTGTGGAAGGCAGGCACAGTCCCATTCAGACCCAGGTGCTACTCCTCCCACTACTCCAAATGCAGATGGGCCTATTCAGCCTAGTGCTGACTCACCCAGCCCCTCTGGAGCCACTGCACCTCCCCAGCCCCTGTCACTTCAGAGCCAGACATGCAATACACAACAGGCAGGCACAAAGACACATAGCAAACAGAAATGCCCACTTCTAAAAGTGGCATTTCTAAAATAGTGATAATAAATCTGCGAACACCATTACGCAGCATTTATTACCACTATTCCACACATACCAAACTTGACCACTCTACTCCTCTCAGGAATTACCACTGAAGCACATATCAGGGAATCCCCAATGCATTCCTATGAGAGGGCAGCCTCACAGTAGTGAGAAACCAAAATGGCTGTTTGTCACTACCAGGACATGCCACACAGTTAAGGCACATGTCCTACCTTTTAACTACAGTGCACCCTGCCCATAGAGCTAGCTAGGGCCTACCTTAGGGGTGACTGACATGTAGTAAAAGGGCAGTCACAGACATGGCAGCCGCTTTATGTGCCAAGTCACAGCGGCAGTAAACTGCGCACGCAGGCCCTGCAATGGCAGAGGCCTGAGACAGGTTTGAAAGGCTACTTTGGTGGGTGGCGCAATCAGCGCTGCAAGCCCACCAGTAGCATTTAATTTACTGGCCCCGGGTATATGAGATACCACATTAATGGGGACTGATAGGTAAATTAAATTAGCCAAACAGGTGTAGACCAACCTTACCACGTTTTCCCATAGAGAGCACATGCACGTTACACTGGACAGCAATGATAAAGTGCCCAGAGTCCTAAAACCACCAACACCAGGTCAGAAAAATAGTAGGAGGAAGGCAAAAAGTTCAGGGATGACCCTGCAAAAAGGGCCAAGTCTAACACCATCACTGCCCAACAGAAGACTGATTGCAGGCAAGTCCTGAATCGGTTTGCCTAGCTCTACTCCTTGATCCCTGGTCGGACTAACTGGTGTACACATGATGTGGACACTGGGGATAGCCTTCCTGTCAAAAACAAAATCTACAGGCAGTCTGATCATGTCAAGGAGAACATCATAGCTGAAGTAAGCAAGATGCTGCAATTCAGAGTCATTTAACCCTCTGAGAGCCCCTTGGCAAGCCCAGTTGTTTTAGTCCCCAAACCTAACACCCAGGGTTGAAAGAGCGAGCTGAGGTTCTGTGTGCACTATAGGGGCCTCAATGCCGTAACTAAAACAGATACACACCCAATTCCAAGGGCCGATGAGCCAATTGACAGGTTAGGGGCAGTCAAATATATCAATACTTTTTATCTCACATCAGGGTACTGGTAGATAGGTCTGACCCCTGGAGCAAAAGAAAAATCGTAATTCTCAACTCAAGATGGGCATTTCCAGTTTACTGTTATGCCCTTTAGATCAAAGAATACCTCTGCCACCTTCCAAAGGTTGTTGAACATAGTCTTTGCTGGGTTGGACTCCGTTAGTGCAGCTTATCTTGATGATATTGCTGTCTTAAGCTCCAGCTGTCAGGATCACCTGATCCAACTTGGCAAGGTCTTTGAGGCTCTGTGAAGTGCAGGCCTCACTATTAAGGCAAGCAAGTGCCAGATAGGGCAGGGCACAGTTATGTACTTGTGCCACCCTGTGGGTGGAGGCCAAGTTCAGCCCTTACAACCCAAGATCTAGACAATTCTGACTGGGTGACTCCAACAACACAGATTCAAGTCAGGGCATTTCTTGGTCTGACTGGGTACTACAGGAGGTTTGTGAAGGGATTTGGGTCCATTGTGCCCCCCTCATAGAATTGACCTCCAAGAAGATGCCAAAGAAGGTTAACTGGACAGTGAGCTGTCAAAAGGCTTTTGACACCCTGAAAGAAGCAATGTTCTCAACACGCATTCTGAAAGCTCCAGATTATACCAAGCAGTTCATAGTGTAGACAGATGCCTCTGAACATGGGATAGGAGGGGTTCTATCCCAGACCAGTGACGATGGCCATGGCCAACCTATTGCTTTCATTAGAAGGAAGTTACTCCCCAGAGAGCAGGGATGGAGTGCCATTGAGAGGGAAGCCTTTGCTGTTGTGTGGTCCCTGAAGAAGCAGAAACCATACCTGTTTTGTTCTAACTTCCTAGTTCAAACCAACCACAGGCCTCATAGATGTCTGATTCAAATGAAAGGTGAAAACCCCAAACTGTTAAGGTGGTCCATATCACTACAGGGAATAGACTTTACAATGAGACACAGACATGGGACTAACCATGCCAAAGCAGATGGCCTTTGCAGGTTATTCCACTTAGAAGATAAAGAATTTCTATGGAAAGGTTAGTCTCATCCTCTTTTGCATGGGGGGTCCTGTAGGAAGGTGCCTCTTTTGACTTGGTTAGTCCCCAATTTTTGCTTGGAACATGATGTGATTTCGACTGAAAGTACACTGGGTCCCTGCTAACCAGGTCCCCAGTGCCACATCTCTTTCCCTAAACTGCACCTTTGTTCCCCCATTTGCACAACTTCAGCCTCCTTGCAAGACCCTAGTAAATGGTACCCCTGGTATTTAGGGTATTGGAACTGAAGAGGGTCCACTAGGGCTACAGCATGTATTATGCCACCCTAGGGACCCCTCACCAAGTACATGCAAACTGCCATTGCAGGCTGTGTGTCTTGGTGCAGAGAAAACTGAGGAGTCAACATGGCACAGATCCCTATGTGCCATGCCCAAAGACACTTCATGAAATATAGGTAAGCCACACCTACAACAGGCCTTACAGCCCTAAGGCAGGGTGCATTATAGCCTATGTGTGGACATATCTGCCTGAGTGGATATGACCCTACAATCTCCAAGTCCATTCTTGGGAATTGTAAGTGCACAGGGAAGCCATAAGGAGACCGTGGGCTGGATACTTGTCAGTACGAGTTCCACAGCTCTATGATGGCTTCAGTATACCCACAGATGTTTGGTACCAAACATCTTGTCTTAATAAATCCTCCCTGATGCCAGTGTTGGATTTATTAATTAATGCACACAGATGACACCTTAGCGGTGTCCCCTGAAAATCTGCCAAATAACTAGTGGGGTTACCGACTGGTTCAGCCAGCCTGACCCACCACTAAACATGTTTCTGGCCTCCTGAGGTGAGAGCTTTCACTCTCAGATGCCAGGAACAAAGCCTGCTCTTGGTGGGGGTGTTTCACACCTCCTCCATGCAGTATCTGCCATCCAGAGCGGGAAGCCTTTGAAATGCAACCTAGGCCTCTCCAGTTAGTGAAGAATGCCAACACTCCTGTCCAGACCCCACTTTTGGCAGGAGGACAGGCAGGAAAATTATTAAGATTAGGAGATGTGCCCACAGTGAGCCAGCACCGCCCCTCAGGTGGAGCAGGTGATGTAGACCCCATTTTTCCATTTCCTCCATCTTGGGAAGGAAGGAATTAGCCTATAAGGGTCAGGGTTGTGTCCCTTTCCATGGGAAGTAGTCACCTAGAGCGTGTAGACACACTAAAGGTAAGTAGCCCGTTGGCTACTACCTGTCACTCCCTTTAATGCCCCCTAAATTTAGTATTTAGGTAACATCCCTCAACCCATATCTTCAGATTCGATTGACCTAAAGAAGAACCAGACAAAGAAGAGCTGCTGAACCTGAGAGCAGAACTTTGGCGCGAAATCCTACCTGCAACTTCAACACTCGACCATCATGGTGTGCTGTCTCATCCTGCTATTTTCATGCCTCTAAGAATGCCAGATGACCTCCAGTCCTTCACCAATTACTGAAGAACTCCCTTGGAGTAGAGGAACTACTCCCCTGCAGACCACAGGCACCAAACCTGCAGACTTCGGCTTACCGACTTACTGTTCCCCGAAGATGCAGCAACCAAACCAGAAGAGGTACACCTCTTATATCTGTCTCCCCACCAAGTGTCAAGACACCAGGACCTACCGGAGTCATGCAGTAGCAATACCCGAGGTACTGGACCACCTGCAATCAACACCGAAATGAAGAGTCCAATCCGAACTACGACTGCTCAGAAAGCAAGCACCCATCGAGGGACTTCGGGACCCCTGAGACCTACTCTGTGAGTGGCCCAGCTGTCCCAGAATCATCCCTACAACCTGCCTGCTCCTGACCTCGAAGACCATCTTGACGCACAGAGTCCGGCTGACTTATGTTCTCCGCACCAAGCATGCCCGGCCTTGGTACAGATGAACCAGCTGTGCTTCCATGGTCCTGAGGCCCTTGAGACCCGATCCCTCGTTTGGGGTCACCCAGGCTTACCTGTAAGTCACATTGTGCAGCCTGTTTTCAGGTGGCTCCCTTCTTCGTAGCGCACCAGCTAATATTGACCTCAGCACCCGAATCCGGGGCGCTCCTGATGATCTGTTGGTGGGACATTGGACCTTGGCCTGCTGCTACCCTAAATCTCGATGGTGAAACCCTAGTACTGAGTTTATGATTTTTTAATACATTATTGTATTTCTCTTCATAGACTTTCATCGTGCATCATTGTGCACAACAGTGAGTTATTTTCGGAACTTAGAAAATTCACAACTAAAAAGTACTTACTTGTGAACAAAGTTCTTGGTCTTAAAAATTATATAAAAATCAGTGGTATTTTTGCAAATTGGTCTCTGATTTATTCTTGAGTGTGTGTCTCATTTATTGCCGCTGTGAGCACAACAAATGATTAACACTACACTTTTGCCTCTGCATACCAATCTGGGTCTCAATGGACTCTCTGCACAGTGTACTTCATTTTAATGCACGATATAGAGAGCCAGCTTCCTACAAACAGAAACTCCCTTGGATTGGTGGAACCAGTCCCCTGCATATCGCAGGCTAAATCCAAAGCAGCACCAAAGTGCTCGCTGCTGGGCGTCTGGTCGAGGTGGTGACCCACAGCAAAGTGGCAAGAGCACTTCAAGCGTGGTAGCTGACTCTCACCCACGTTCCGAGCCCCGACCTCACTCCTAACGACCTCCAGCCTGTGAGGTCCCTTTCATTTCATTTGCCATAGCCAAGGTTTGTTGTTAGCTAGTCTGGTCACCAGCCCCTTCAGTCGTCACTCCAACAAGAGGGCACTCCACAGAACCTGCAATCGGCATCAGAAACAACCACGGTCCTGTGATTTTGCATCTCCTTTTTGGTGGCGCCAACTGTGTGGCAGAAACCGTATTGGCACTACTGCCATTTGTTGACGGACCGACCGAGGTGCATTTTTGGCGCACCCGCCCCTGGTGATAGACATTTCCACATGTCCCTGTATCCAGCGTCCCTGGGCAAGGTAATTGAGAACTGCTTATTCCGCTCGGGTTATGGGACCCCAAAGATCTCTGCTCTGAAAGAGTAGAAACCAAATCCAACCCCTGCAATACTACATTTTTTGACGGTGACGCAGGTCACTGCCGTGTATTCTACATTAATCACCACTGTAAATACCTGATGATGTTTAAGCATTTTTTACTGCAACTGTTTTCTACTGCATTTTCAAAACGGCACTTGCCTAATCATACTGATTTTGGTGCCTAAACATGTAGGTACTTTTTATTTTTGCAAATTGGTCTCTGATTAATTCTTGAGTGTGTGTCTCATTTATTGCCTCTGTGAATACAACAAATGCTTAGCACTACCCTCTGATAAGCCTAACTGCTTGCCCACATTCCACAAAAGAGACCATTAGTGTTTTCTACCTGTGGCTCTGTAAACCAATCTGGGACCCACTGGATTCTTTGCAGAGTGTACTTTTTAGTGGACTATATAGAGAGACAGCTTACTACTCAGACATTCATGCACCCACTCATAGACTTACACAGGCACTCACTACCCACTCACAGACCACACAGGCAGTCACAAACCCACTCAGAGATCCACACATGCACTCACACACCCACTCACACACCCACTTAGATACTAATGCACCCATTCACAGATCCACTCAGACATTGACACACCCACTCACAGACCCACTCAGACACTCTTATACCCACTCACAGACCCACTCAGACATTTAGTCACCCACTCACACACTCTTATACCCACTCACAGACCCACTCAGACACTCACATACCTACTCACAGACCTACTCACACATCTATTCACACACCCACTCAGACATTTACGCACCCACTAACAGACCCTCTCACACACTCACACACACACTCACAGACCCATTCAGACACTCATATACCCACTCACAGACCCACTCATACACTCACACACCCACTCAGAGACCCGCTCAGGCACTGACATACCCACTCACAGACCCACTCAGACAGTCAGGCACCCACTAACACACCCAGTCAAACACCGACTCAAACAATGTCACACATACTCATAGGCCCACTCAGATACTCTCGCACTCACTCACACAACCACTCAGACACTTATGCACCCACTCAGATATCTACTCACAGACCCACTCAGATACTCACATACTCACTCACATACCTGTGACACTTTTGAACCCACTCACAGACCCACTGCCACACTCAGAGACCCACTCAGATGCTGACATACCCACTCACAGACCCAATCATTCACTCATGCACTCACTCACAGACCCACACAGGCACTCATGTGCCCACTCACAAAGTTCTTGGTCTTAAAAATTATATAAAAATCAGTGGTATTTTTGCAAATTGGTCTCTGATTTATTCTTGAGTGTGTGTCTCATTTATTGCCGCTGTGAGCACAACAAATGATTAACACTACACTTTTGCCTCTGCATACCAATCTGGGTCTCAATGGACTCTCTGCACAGTGTACTTCATTTTAATGCACGATATAGAGAGCCAGCTTCCTACAAACAGAAACTCCCTTGGATTGGTGGAACCAGTCCCCTGCATATCGCAGGCTAAATCCAAAGCAGCACCAAAGTGCTCGCTGCTGGGCGTCTGGTCGAGGTGGTGACCCACAGCAAAGTGGCAAGAGCACTTCAAGCGTGGTAGCTGACTCTCACCCACGTTCCGAGCCCCGACCTCACTCCTAACGACCTCCAGCCTGTGAGGTCCCTTTCATTTCATTTGCCATAGCCAAGGTTTGTTGTTAGCTAGTCTGGTCACCAGCCCCTTCAGTCGTCACTCCAACAAGAGGGCACTCCATAGAACCTGCAATCGGCATCAGAAACAACCACGGTCCTGTGATTTTGCATCTCCTTTTTGGTGGCGCCAACTGTGTGGCAGAAACCGTATTGGCACTACTGCCATTTGTTGACGGACCGACCGAGGTGCATTTTTGGCGCACCCGCCCCTGGTGACGGACATTTCCACATGTCCCTGTATCCAGCGTCCCTGGCAAGGTAATTGAGAACTGCTTATTCCGCTCGGGTTATGGGACCCCAAAGATCTCTGCTCTGAAAGAGTAGAAACCAAATCCAACCCCTGCAATACTACATTTTTTGACGGTGACGCAGGTCACTGCCGTGTATTCTACATTAATCACCACTGTAAATACCTGATGATGTTTAAGCATTTTTTACTGCAACTGTTTTCTACTGCATTTTCAAAACGGCACTTGCCTAATCATACTGATTTTGGTGCCTAAACATGTAGGTACTTTTTATTTTTGCAAATTGGTCTCTGATTAATTCTTGAGTGTGTGTCTCATTTATTGCCTCTGTGAATACAACAAATGCTTAGCACTACCCTCTGATAAGCCTAACTGCTTGCCCACATTCCACAAAAGAGACCATTAGTGTTTTCTACCTGTGGCTCTGTAAACCAATTTGGGACCCACTGGATTCTTTGCAGAGTGTACTTTTTTAGTGGACTATATAGAGAGACAGCTTACTACTCAGACATTCATGCACCCACTCATAGACTTACACAGGCACTCACTACCCACTCACAGACCACACAGGCAGTCACAAACCCACTCAGAGATCCACACATGCACTCACACACCCACTCACACACCCACTTAGATACTAATGCACCCATTCACAGATCCACTCAGACATTGACACACCCACTCACAGACCCACTCAGACACTCATGCACCTGCTCACAGACCACTCAGACATTTAGTCACCCACTCACACACTCTTATACCCACTCACAGACCCACTCAGACACTCACATACCTACTCACAGACCTACTCACACATCTATTCACACACCCACTCAGACATTTACGCACCCACTAACAGACCCTCTCACACACTCACACACACACTCACAGACCCATTCAGACACTCATATACCCACTCACAGACCCACTCATACACTCACACACCCACTCAGAGACCCGCTCAGGCACTGACATACCCACTCACAGACCCACTCAGACAGTCAGGCACCCACTAACACACCCAGTCAAACACCGACGCAAACAATGTCACACATACTCATAGGCCCACTCAGATACTCTCGCACTCACTCACACAACCACTCAGACACTTATGCACCCACTCAGATATCTACTCGCAGACCCACTCAGATACTCACATACTCACTCACATACCTGTGACACTTTTGAACCCACTCACAGACCCACTGCCACACTCAGAGACCCACTCAGATGCTGACATACCCACTCACAGACCCAATCATTCACTCATGCACTCACTCACAGACCCACACAGGCACTCATGTGCCCACTCACAGACCCACTCAGACACTCAGGCATCCACTCCCACACCCACTCAGAAACTCACACACCCAGTCACAAATCCATTCAGACACTCTTACACCCACTCACAGACCCACTCAGATAGTCACGCACCCACTCAGACACTCATGCAACCACTCACAGAACCACACAGGTACTCACACACCAACTTAGAGACCCACACATGCGCTCACACACCCACTCATATACCTATGCACCCACTCAAACAGTCACGCACCCACTTAGATACTCAGCACCCACTCACAGACTGACTCAGACACTCACACACCCACTTACAGATAAACTCAGGCACTCTCATACCCACTCACAGACCCACTCAAACAATGACACAATCTCGCAGACTGAGACACTCATGCACCCACTCATAGACCCACTAAGACACTAAAATACCCACTCCCACACCCACTCAGACACTTATGCACCCACTGACACACACTCACAGACCTACTCAGACACTCATACACCCACACACAGACCCACTCACACTCTCAAAGACCCACTCAGACACTGACACACCAACTCACTAACCCACTCAGACACTGACGCACCCACTTTCAGATTCACTCAGACACTAATGCAACCAGTTTCACAAATTCACAAAGTTGAGAAAAAAGGTATTTGAAAAGATAATTCACTAGTGTCTGGGAAAAGGGTGGCTCTGTTTATTAAGTGTAGATGATATCTACAAATAAAACAGGATGCAGTCTATCAAGTTGTTAAGGAACATTCTGTTGCCTTTCTCTGTAAAATGACACACTCAGACCCTTATAAATGCACTTTTGTGTATTGGATGTGTGCTTTTAATATTGCCATGTCAATGCATTGTTGTTGTAGATGGAGCCCATGTTGTGTTCTCTGAATGCAGAAATAGTTTTATTGACATGTTTGCTGGTTTTGTCTATCTGTCGATTGAATTTCTTTGACAACTTCCATCTTTGACTAATTTTGGAGAACACCAAGGCAGTGTGAAGGAAAAGTGCCATTATTTAACCAAAAGTATCGTTCATTAGGATTTCCAGTCCAACCCAAGGAAGTGTGCCTAGGTCCCTGCCACCACAGTGCACAATCATGTGGTCTGGATGTTGGCAATCCGCAATGCTTTCAGCCAAAGGCATCAATTGATGTCACTTTAACCCTCTGTGGCCAATCCAAGTAATGCCAACACTAGGCAAACCCAAGTCCCTGTTAATGCCACTCTTTCTAGCCCAAAACACAAAGTTATGACCCACAATCCACACTGTAACCATTTTGAAGGCAAGGAGGTGTAGCACACAGGAAAAGGCTGGAGCTGAATGAGACATTTTCAAAATGAAAGGTAGTTACAATGGGGGACAGGATCTACTTTAAATAAGAACATATTTGATTGAATAGTGTAAATATGCAGGTAGCTAAAATTAGGTAGCGATTTTGTGCAAAAAGTAAGAAGATGTGTGATTGGCTTCGGAATTTTAAAAAGAAATTAATGCTATTTTGGATATGCATATATTTTAAAACTGTCAACCGCACCTGCTAGAGTTGAACTTGAAGCTATTATGCTGCTCACAGAAAGTGTTGTGAACTTTTGACCTACTGGTACAAGAGAGTGTTCCAGAGGGGGTTGCTATGGAAACTGAGCTAAAACAGTGTGGGGGGATTCTAAATAGACTATACTTTCAAAGTTGAAAAGACAGTGGTCTAGACATATTGCTTAGTATAAAATACTTATTTTCTAATCCACTACTATCTTATAAAGTAAAATGTAGATGCAAAGTCATAGTAATATAATGTTAAATGCTTTAATGAACTCCCGTTTAGATTTGTGAATCCCTCACGAAGTTACACGGTGGCTGCACTGAGCGTCGTAGCGGATTTGCGAACCGCCCACAAACACTACTAGATTGGGCTTCTTAATGGTAGACTAAGAAAGGGCTAAAAAAAACTTACCATTGATAAGTGGAATAACAAAAAAAAATTAAAGGAACGTTATGATTTGATAAGTACATCACTATTGCTGGAAACAGAAGAGAAAGATTGCCATTATTCGTTCTTTTGTACTGAGAGTGTTATACTATTCTTGTACTTAAGGTCTGCCATTTTTCTTTAGAAAAGATCTAAAGTGATACTGAGTCAAAAATTGGAGAAGAGTTAACAGATTTCACAGGTATGTTAAAAATGGTGTACTTTTAGAACATATTGAGTGCATGTAAAGCGAGAGTGTGAAGTTTACTTACATATCCAGACATATATTCTGTACATATGAAGTAACAGCAGCAATAAAGTTAGATACTTGGCATGGCAGTGAGACTGAGCCAGCAGAAGAGTGCAACCAGTCCACTACCAAACATTAGCATTCACTTTGTAAATATCAAGGTACAGCAGCAATAAATTAAGCTGCATAGCCATGGTGGGTTAGCTACAGTGACAACGGAGTGGGCCCAAGAGTATGAGCAGGCCACTTCACAGAGATTAGCATCCGATTTGTATATATCAAGCAACAGCAGCAATACATTTAGGTGCGTAACCATGGTGCAGCAGGTTCAGTTACACCAGAGTGACCCCAACGGTGCAAGTACCTCACTTTGCGAAGATTACCATACAGCCACTCACACAGCAACTCACTCACCCATACATCTACTCACACACTCATTTGCTCACCCATACATCCAATTACACACCCACTCATGCTCTCTTATAACAACTCACGCCCTCTCAATAATACATAGAACCACTAACACACCCATCCTCTAAGATTACAGGTTACAGTTACATTATGAAAAATAGCAAATCCTTACAAATTCACTAAGAAGACCAAAAGTTACAAAGACGTTAAATTTAGAAAATAAAATTTAAAAAACGTAGAAATTCAATTAATAAACCAAAGGTTACAGGGACATTATAGTTAGGAAATGGAATTAATAAAACCTTCGAAATTCACTGAAGAAACCAAAGGTTACAAGGACGTTATTGTTATGCTCAGATTTCACATGTACAAAACCATAGAAATTCAGCAGTTATAGTTACCTGAGCTAACTATAACCTACGCCCCCGCAATGCATTTCTTATGACCTCACATATTACATCACTCATGACATGATCAGTGACATCACTGATGACATCATCCAATGAGTGTAAGTGTTTCGTAAACGTTTTTGAGACTTAAAGATATATAGTAAGCTACTGCATAAATTAAATTACTATCCTTTCTGTACTACTAACGAGTGATACTACTTCTAACATATGTCATCTGAGTGGCTGTGTGACTGTTAGTATCAGTGTGTGAGGGGGTGTCTGAGTGGTGGTATGGGTGTTTGAGTGAGTGGGCTGTACGGATCTGTTTACAAATGTACTTGTGCCTAGTGGCCCCAGAAAAAATAAATCCTTTTACAAAACAAGTCCGTGCATATAATCTGTTCACATATGCACAGCAAAAATATATTACTTCTCCCAAAGGTCCTTAAGCATAAGACTGATCCCCCAGACAGGCCCATTATATTGGCTAATAGTAGTCTGTTGAAAAATACTGCTAACTATCTGGGCTTCTTTCTGTGTCCTTATGTTCTGAATTTGCCGGCATATTGCATGGATAGCATGGATTTTATTAGTAAGGTTCAGGATATCCCCTGGTAATCCAGTTACATCCTGGGTACAATTGACATTATTTCTCTCTATACCTGTATTGCTCATGATTTGGGCATACAAGCTTGTAGGCAAATTTTTTAGAGATAAACTCCTCACGATGTATGATTAATCTATGGTGTAGTTGAGTATGCTAAAATTTTGTGTGGTACACAATCTCTTCCTATTTCATGACCAGTGGTTTAAACAATGCACCGGTACTGTGATGGGAAGTTGCTTTGCTCCCAGCTATGCTGGTATTTTCATGGGGTAGCGAGAGGCACAGCATATTTGGACTGAAGAGAATGTGAGGCGGACACAACATTTGGCATTTTGGACACGTTACATTGATGACATTTTTGTCATTTGGGATGGTCCACAAGAAACTTTGGATACTTTCCTTCAGTGGATTAATGTGAATGAGTTGAATCTCAGGTTTACTCATAAAACCCATATGATTGCTTTGGAGTTTTTAGATGTCCTTGTTACCATTGAAGATAATACCATTCACACTAGCTTTTTTAGAGAAGCGACTGCTTGGAACAGTATTCTGCATGCCCGCAGCCATCATCCCCCCAGACTAAAATGGAGTATTCCTTACGGCGAGCTTTTGAGGGCTAAGCGGAACAATAGTACCCCTGAGTCCTTTATGGCAGAACAAAACAGAATGGTCATGAGATTCGAAGCAAGGAGCTATCCTAAAACAGTGACCAGAACATCATGTGAGAAGGTTTCCAAAGTTGAAAGGGTGACCCGATAGTTACCCAAGAAGCAGGTGAATAATAATGAAAACAGGTTCATCAATACATTCAATCATGAATCAACAGCAATCAGTAAGGTGCCACAGAAACATTAGAGAGATCAGGTGATTGCACACAGGTTACCAAATTTCCCCACAGCACATATCGTAAAAGCAGGTTGCTGAGAGACCTGTTAGTCCACAGCTATCAGAACAAAAACCCAGGTACCACTGGCTCGTGACTCAGTGAACATCAAGGGTTCTTTAAATGGGGTAGATTTAAGGCATGCACCGATAGCACAAATAGGAAAATATATGAACTACCTATGAGTGGCAAAGGTAAAATCAAGAAATTCATTACTTGTGGCAGTGACTTTGTCATATATTTGCTGGTCTGCGCACGTGATCTACGGTATGTTGGTAGTACCATCTTCCCAGGGAAGAAAAGAATACTTGAGCATCTACGAGCCATAAAAAACAAATCTAGCTACCCAGTAGCAAGACATTGCCATCTGATGCAGACTGATAAGACTGAAAAAATCTCTTTCTTTGGTTTTGACAGGGTCCTGGTGAATGCAAGAGGAGGTGACAGGGAGCGCACTCTCACGAAGCTGGAATCTGAGTACATTATCAGGCTTAACAGCAAACACCCAGGATTAGGAGCTTCATGTTCATTTAGGATAAGTTTCTGTAGATACATATAATTTTCCTTCCTAGTAGTGTTCATTCTTGTATCCTGCTCTGTGATATCCTTTGATGTAAATTGTGTTAATAACTGGACGGTTTGCCATACATTCTCATTTTGAATTTGTGTTTAATTTTTCGTAAATTGGTGGGTAGTTTTGTACGATGTTATCTGAATGCACAGTGGTGTTTTTGTCAGGCTCACACTAACTGTAAATTGATTGTAAATTTGCTTTGCCTAAGCCACTGGGCTAGAATATTCCAGAAAATATATTTTTGCTATGTATATGTGAACAAAAGATTATATGCATGGAATCTATTTTCCAGACTGACTTGTTTTGAAAAAGGATTTATTATTTCTGGGTCCAGTAGGCACAAGTACATTTCGCAAACCGATGTTGATTTTCACACGTGCATTAACACTAGTAAATATAGGCTATTTTATGAGTTGGAGCAGCTTTAGCACATAAAAGAAACGAGAAGGGTGTTAGGCCACTTGGCGTTGGGATAAACCTTACTGATCAATACAATATGTTTTCGGCCGCCCTGCCTGTTGTAGTTACTGTTGCCATGGGATGCAGTGCGTGCCCTGTCTCTTGACGTGAACACGGTACTGCCCACTTCTGTAATGATTTGTGCTGCTTACGATGTATTAAGTGACTCCGCTCTGAGACAAAGGTGAATTTTCATCTATCATTAAGTCGAGTGTATAAAATTAGTGTATTTATGGCTGAATTACACTGTGCTTTAATATATCTGGTATTGTACAGATGTAAAGTATGTTTTTGGTGTTCATGATGACGAGGGTTTAAAGGTGGCACTGACACAAATAATGTCTGTTGCTTTTGACAAAGGCGATTTGTGATCGAAAAGCGTCACGAGAAATAAACTTTTACGGCTGTATCTTTTGGAGTGCGACTCTACTTTGCTGCATGGATTCCTGGTCGCAGGTGTGCTTTGGTTTATTATCAGTGGGCCCTACTCCCACTCTCTCGCACCGGCTCCGCAGGGTGGATGTGGTTGGATGGCAGCAGGGAAAATATGCGGAAGACTTTCTCCGGTATGAATCCTAAACAGCCTTGAAAATGGGACTGCAGATAACTTAAAATTGTAAAATAAATACAATAAAAACGGCGAAAATAAGGCACCGCCCACTGGAGGGATAAAATGAACACTGCCGGCCGAACCACATGTTCCAGCATGCCATTTAAAGACTAGAGGTGTTCACAAGAGGGCTTAAAATATAAATGTAGGCAATTGTTTGTGGATGCTAGCAGTGATAAGGAGTGCCTGTGGCTTACCTTTGAAAAACAAATATATAGATAGGTAGGTAATTATAGTTAGGACCATGTTTCCATAGGAAAACCTTTTTTTGACTTGCCCATAACTTTGGCGCTGTTTGACAAATCTTCACAAACTTTTCCAAAAAAAGTGTCAAGTTGGGTTTCGTTGTGCATGGAAAGTTTAGGGGTGATCCGGCCAGCGGGGGCTGAGAAAAACGGAGGTGGCAAAAAAAAGTGCATTTCCCTTGTCAATTCCTATAGGAGTTTTGAACACAACAACAGCCCGAACCGCTGTACGGAATTACACCGAATTTGGCAGAAAGGTAGCTTTTGGTTTGAGGATCATGCTTTCAGTTATCTGGTGTAAATCTGATCAGTAGTTTGTGAGAAATTACAGGAAATCAAATTTTGTACTTCTGTGGTCACAAAGCCACCGCGAATAATGAAGAGCTCGTGCAGAGATCTCCAGAGCTCTGATTGGCTGCCAACACTTCATCCAGGAAGTGTTGGCAGCCATCTTGGGTCTTGACTTCAGCCAAGTCCCAAAACCCAATGCAGAAAAAAATAAAAGGGGGCAGGGTAGGAATTCCTTGACCCTCTAGCTCTGGTGCTGGAGTTGCAGAGGGACCCTGCCAGGGCAAAAAAGCATTTTTTTAAAAACAAATTCATGGCAATTTTTGCGAAATATTCACAAATATCACAGTGAATTAAAAAATAAAATAAATAAGCGTGGTCTCCCGCTCTTGCTTTTAATATTGCCCCTGGGAGGGCCAGGTCCCGGGGCATGTGCATTTCAATAAATAAGGAGGGGGTACATGGGGCTTTAACTTAAACAATAGATAGGAGGGCCATGCGGACCGCCCTCGGGCCCTGGCAACCACCACCTCCCCAGGGCTTTAAATTTAAAATAGATGGGGAGGAGCGCGGACCCTCCCGGCCCCAGGGACCACCACCTCCCCGTGGCCAATTAGTTATTTAAAAAGAGGGAGAGGGGCCAGGCCGCCCCCCTCCCGGGCCATATCTGGCCATGTAGACCAGCACCTCCCAGTGGCCAGCCCGTGGAGCAGAAGATGGGGGCCCGTGCAGCCCCCCTCATGGAGCCATTAATAACCCTGGGGGTCGCCACCCCCCAGGGCCGGCTCCTGCTATGTCTTGCGGTGCCCACCCCTGTGACATAGTTGTTTGCTTTTGCTTCCAGCTGGCGGGAGCTGTCAAGTTAAAAAAATACTTTATACCTACCGGTATAATGCTTACATTCGTGGTAAAAAAAATGCGTGGTAAAGACATGCATGGTAAAATAATTTTTGTTGTAAAGGCATGCGTGGTAATGGCATGCGTGGTTCCATCATATAAGCATTCAGTGACCCTCACATGTTAGTTTTCCTTAAATAGAGGAAGTACATGCTATCTATCAAATGCAAAATGTTCAAGTACCCGAGTCCTTCTATAATCTAAATTGCTACACCCCATTAGAGATGTCCTGCTTGCTCCTGCAAGACCATTCCAGAATAAACCCAGCATGCCTTTCATGCCCACTCCCAACCAATTCTCAACCACTGTTAACATTGTTGCCTTTACATTTCACCAACACCATTAGTCCAATTTGTGGGGTGGGGGGTCTAAATCGTAGTTGAAAATGTAATTTTTAGGTCTCACCTACAAAACATGTATAGCTAAAGTTGTATTTTTATTGAAAACCTATTGTCTCCAATTCATTCAAATATATACATATAGTATACATATAGTGGGCTATGAGTCAGCACTTTGCCAGTCTCATTTGCCTACTTTTTATTCAATCACTTTCCTTCTTCTTGCGTTTTTCCCTCCCCTGAAGCAGAGATTCTAACATTGCTTTTAACTGGATGATTTATATTTCTCCACTGTTTTTATTTTAGTTTTTTATTTTATTTTTGCATTTAACAATCCTCTAGATGTTTTCTTTCTCTCATCTCTTTGTGGTGCTTCACCCCCAAATACACCTTGCTCTCCGTTTTGCTCATCTTCTCCCATGGCTATTCGTTGCTTTCCCTAGTACTCCCCATTAAGGTTTTTTTCATTTTAATTGTTGTTCCTCCATTGGTCCTCCACCCTCTCTGCTCCCTCCTGTTGCATGCATTTACCTCTGCACTTTCACCCTCCCACCCACGCCTCTGTTGTTCTCCTGCCACTCCGTTGTTGTTTTTTCTTTTTTTTTTTAAATATATATGTTTATATATTTTCTTTTTAGGAAAGCTTAACAGTTGCAATTTGTCACTGGGCCCCTCTTTTCTGAATCATGTGATTTTGTGCATATTTTTTATTTTAGTATTATAAGATTGGAGTATGTCATCTTGAAACAGTAAATTAAAGAAATGGCTGCTGTGCCACAGGGGCGGCTGCCGACAAAATAAACTGGTAGGCCAGCACGGGGGGCAAATAATAATAATAAAAAAACACTTACCTCATGCTGCCGCTCCCAGTGCCAGCCGCCTCGGTGAAGAAGTATGAGGAAGTCCATGGGCGACTCTCACCCAATCCAGACGCTGCTCTCAGCATGAGAGCAGCACCAGGATTGGTCTGAGCGGCCTGATTAGGTGCTCAGTAAGTGAGTGGTAGCCTTTGCCGTTTCTCCACCCATCTGTACAATACAGCTGGGTTGGAGAAATCAAAGTGTGCATGATGGTTTGGCCGTACTAAGACAGTCGACCAAACTGTCATACACACTTTCAGTGCCCAACAACTCCTCCTCCCCCTGCTGGCTGTCACTCAGGATGCCCAGCCCACCCCACCCATGACTCGGCAGCATTGGCTGTCAGAGAAAAATAAGACGATAATCAAATTCTTTTGTTATCGTTTTATTTTTATTTTGCAGTGAGTGGGGCAACTCTACTCTGCCATTGTGGAGGAGCCCCCACTGCTGTGCCATAACATATGCACACACGTGTGGTGACACATGAAAACTGTATATCATCACATGGTGGCCGCAGTGTCATCATGCCACATTCATGCATATGTGAGATGATGCATGTATGCATCATCATTTCTTTTTGGGGGGAAATTGGCAAAGTCAATGCATTTGAATTAGCAAAGCCAAGGTTGCGACAAACTGACTTTGCCAATGATTGTTTGGATAGTGTGTGCCTTACCCTTCTTATATTATTTAGGAGTATGTCTGCACGCACCCCAATGTTGAGTCACCCCAATCAGCTCCAAAAATGTTTAGTGGCCCGATTTGACACTTAGCCCTAACTCAAAGTCCACTAGTTTTGAACTAGACTCCCTTAAGTTGCATGAGGAGCAAGAAGATGAGATGAGCGGCAAATTCCCTCTCTTTCTGCAAACCCAACAGTGATATCAAAGGCTTTATGGCCCAATAAGCATCTTAACACAAAATATTTCTCATCTATTTTAAAGAAAAAACAACCCTGTAGCCAATACCTTTTTGACATATGTGCAACCGTGCCTCCGATGCTCCCCTTTTGAGGTTATAGTATTAAATAAACCTTCAATCAATCAATCAATCAGGGAATTGTAAGCGCGCTACTCACCCGTGAGGGTCTCAAGTCGATCTAACTGAGGAGTCAGATTATGTTTTAGAAACAATTGCTGATCTCTGGTCACATAAATGCCCAGATATTTGAAGCCCACCAGTTCGATTGGGGCCACACACTGCAATGGCAGTCTAGGGGGAGGACCAGACAGGGGAAAAATCACAGATTTGGTCCAGTTGATTCTGTAGCCGGAGTAGCTGCCGAACATCTCGAAGATATGTAGAATGCGAGCCACTGAATAGTACGGCCTAGACACATATAGTATGATGTCGTCGGCGTATAGGGAAATACGCTCTTCCCAACCATCACTTGAGGGGATCCCCCATATCATTGGATCAGCCCTGATACAGGCCGCCATGGCTCCAGCACCAGGGGGAAGATAAGAGAGAACAGAGGGCACCCCTGTCTGGTACCGTGACCAAGCGAGAAAAGGCGCTGACAGCGCTCCATCCACCCTCACTCTTGCCAACGGGTCTCTGTACCTTTCTGGCCCAAAGCCCAGTCTGGCCAAGACAGCGAATAAATATGGCCATTCAATGCTGTTGAATGCCATAGATGCATCCAGCGCCATGTTTGGTCTGTATTTGGTTGGGCCGTCGTGTGTAGCACTCCATATAGCCTCCTTAAGTTATGACGGGTGCTTCTGCCTGGCATAAACTCTGATTGGTCAATATGAATAAGTGAGGATAAAGCAGGTGTCAGTCTTGTTGCCAGCACTTTAGCGAGCACTTATGCCTCCATGTTTAGTAGGGATATGGGCCTATACGAATTGCATTCTGTTGTGACTTGATTGTCGCCACTCCTTTCTCTCAGTCACATCTTCCCTTCTGCTCAGCCAGGATGAGTGTTGAAATGTTTGGTGATGTCACGGAATGCTTGGGTGACTGGTGATGTGGGGAGTGTCAGTTGGTGTGTGCAGGCTGAGCAGCAGGGAGGCTGCTCCTGGTGGGGTTACCTAACATCATACTTACCATCTACAACATCTGTAACCGGTTTAAATAAACCACCTTGTTGTAACTTACTACCTGGCTACATCTGGACTTCTTTTACCTACAACATTTTGGCGATAATTTGAAACAAAACCTGCGTGGAAGATGATCTACATTTAAAACTCTTGTGGAAACTTGTAACCTGATACCAAGGAAACTGAAGCTTGAAGGTTAGAAATGCTCTGTTAGCCCCACCAGTGTCCTTCACCATCTGGACAGCCTGTTTGGGGTGTTTCACCCTCCTTACATCAAGGGATTTGAAGAACTTATTTGAACTATATTATACCCGATTCCTGTTTTCTTGCTGATTTATATTTTTGTTGAAGCGCAAGGAGTTGCTGAGCTTTAATCTTCGAAAAAGCTTTCTGCCCTGATCTTGGGTGTGCCAACGGTGTGTTCTTGGAGGCGTTTGTCTTGGCGTGGCAGTGCGCTGAGACTTACCTCAGGCCTATGTGAAATACCCTGCGTGAACTGCCTGCTGCGGATGCTTTGTGTGGCAAGACTACAGAGGAGTTTGTGGACATTTGGGAAAATTGCAGCAGCCTCGAGTGGATCGGAACGTGCTGTGTGCATGTTTTCAGCTGAACTGTGGATTATCGGAGAGAATTGCGGCGGTGATCGGAGTACCGGCGAGCAACACAGGAGAAGTGCCCGCCGGCTGTAAGCCCAATAGTGTTTGAGAAGTGGCTGGTGGCGGTAGCTAGTTTGCACTGTGTGGACTTTACGGTGTCGTGTGTGTTATTGTTTGAACACACTTACTGGTAGTCCGTTGGGCAGCGCATGGGGCCCCGCGACCATCCATTGTTTCACCAAGAGACAGCTCCACTGGTGTGCTCATCAGGACAGAAGGAGCGTGGACGGCAAAGTCATTTACGTGGGACGAGCCTGTTACGACGTCATCGAGGGCGCAATGGTACGATGCGCTTGCAGAAGGGCTGAGGCGCGCAGGCGTCAGCGGCTGGATAATACATCTCTGGGGACACGCTGAAGAGTCATACCGGTGCCTTTTATCAGCTGTGCTAGCTGCTGGATGCGTCACTTGGGACGTGTAACTGGACTGAGCTCAGGACTGAGTCAGTGTATCTTGCAGCAACTGAGAGCAATCGATGACTACGGTGACTATATTAGATATTTTAACTTGTTTTTTAATGACGGTAGCTTGCAGTGGTACCTATTTAATAGCGGTGGATGCAGTTGTGAGCATTGAATGTTTTTTTTTTATTTTGGTGTTGGAGTAATTTACTTAGTACCTCATTATTAGTGACATAGAAGGGCAGTTCAATTGTGCATTATTATTATTTTTTTGCATATTATATACTGGTGATTATTTCTTCAGGTCGCATGATGTACTTTATATCCACTCATGCATGGTTTTATGCTGTTCTCCTTTTGTTGTCTTGTTCTTTTTGACGGTGTTGTTATTTATGCTATGGGACTTAGTGAGGTTAATTTTTTTACTATGAAATGTAGTGAAATCATTGATTTCTAGCTTTCTTCAATTGTACTGCGTTAGGGTGCTGAATTTCTTTGGATTAAGGGTCTTGTTCCCTGGTACTGCATTGTAGGGCTATTTTGCGCTATAGGGTGGTTGCTTTAGTGTGTACGGTGTAGTGTGTGCATTGCCGGTGACGGGAAGTCATGTCAGGTGCATAGTTTGCATGGGTGCCTGAGACATTAGGTCTTGTCAGGTGTACAAGAGTGTATACGTGTGTTGCCTGTGACGGTAGTTCATGTCATGCGTACAGTATAGTGTGCGGTGTGCTTGCATCCTTCCTTTTGTGAGGAAAGGGGATGGGTTAGAGTGATTTCAAGGTAATTCTTTTCATGATTTATTGCTTTTTCATAGTTTAATGCTTTTATGACTTCAGGAATGTTCTACCAATTCTTTTCATGTTTTATTGCATTTATGACTTCTTTCATGTTTTACGCTTTTTCATAAATTAATGTTTTTATGACTTCAGGAATGTTCTATCAATCCATTTATTGTTTTATTGCATTTTAGGACATTTTTAACGTGAAGTTTACTATTTGGTGATGCTAATGTATTTATTGATTTTGCAACCTTTTAGACTTGCTGTTAGTTCTGTTTGTAGAAATTCGCATTGTTACATTTTTTCATGTAATGTTCCTTGCTTTTGTTTTTATCTTGGTTATAGCTTTATCTTCGTTCATGCTTTATTACTGTCATTTTTTGGTGTAAAGAAAGGGGATATGTTGTGACTTGATTGTCGCCTCTCCTTTGTCTCAGTCACATCTTCCCTACTGCTCAGCCAGGATGAGTGTTGGAATGTTTGGTGATGTCGCGGAATGCTTGGGTGACTGGTGATGTGGGGAGTGTCAGTTGGTGTGTGCAGGCTGAGCAGCAGGGAGGCTGCTCCTGGTGGGGTTACCTAACATCATACTTACTATCTACAACATCTGTAACCGGATTAAATAAACCACCTTGTTGTAACTTACTACCTGGCTATATCTGGACTTCTTTTACCTACAACACAATCCTTAGGAGGCTTGCCCGGTTTATGAATTACCACTATAGTGGCTGTATGCTGATCCACTGGCAGCTGTCCAGACTCTCTTGCTGCCTCAAACATTTCCAACATTGGTCGGGCCACTATCTCCGTCATGCTTTTAAAAAGTTCAACCGGCAGACCATTTGGCCCCACCACTTTCCCTGATTGCAGAGCATGTATCTCCTCCACTGTTAGATCTGCCTCCATAGCCTCTGCTGCTTCCATGGGAAGCGTCCTGAGGGTGAAGTCCTTTAGGAATTCATCGCAGTCTGTTTGTGTTCTATTACTGGCCTGTGTATAGAGAGTAGTGTAGTAGGTGGGGAATTCAGAAGCTAAGTCAGCATTTGTGGTTCGCAGGGCCCCCGCTTTAGCTCTGACCCGGTCACCCATGCCCCATCTCTATCTCTTTTTTCCAGCCAGGCTAGAAGCTTAGTCGCCTTATCTGCAGGTTATAGGATCGTGCTGCATTCTCAGCTAGGGCTCTTAAATCTTGCTGGCACAGGCGAAGCCTATGTCGTATTTCCATATCTCGACCCCTCACCACCTCCCGTGCTGCCTCTCTCTTTTTCCCCCCCACCAGGGCCTGTGCTTGTCCCTTTATCACAGTCTTAAATTCTTCCCATAATATGATTGGGGATGATACTGAACCCTGATGCTCCTCAAAGTAGTGTTGTGCAGCGGTGCAGAGGCTATCCCTTAATTCCTCACCACGGAACTGCCAGGGATCTAATCTTGGGAAGGCCTGCTGGTCAATATATGGGCCCACGATGGTGACTCCTACTGGTGAGTGGTCCAATATCCCCCTGGCGTAGTGTGTGGCATCTATAAAGGAGCTCACCTGACCTTGGAGGGCAAACAAATAGTCCAGACGTGACATGGAAATGTGAGGGGCCGAGTCAAATGTGTATTGGGTGCAACTAGGGTTGAGAAGTCTCCACAGGTCCACCATGCCCTTTACCGACACGAATGTTCGCAGTGCCCCTTTGGCCGGGCGAGTCTGGGCCCCCCCCCCCATCAATCTAGGGTTGGGAGCATCACTGCGTTCATATCTACCCCCACCAGTAGTGTGCCTGTCGGGAGCTGTAACAGCAGTGCTCACACTCTAGGGAGGACCGCGACATGTAGACTAGGTGGGATATACACTGAGCAAAGTGTCAGAGCAGTTCCCTCCCATACTCCCGATACCGCCGCATAGCAGCCTTGTGTGTCACAATATGTCTTGGAGATCACGTATGGCTCTGAAGCTTTGACTAGGATCCCTACTCCTCGTGCATCCATGGAGTAGCCCGCATGTGTAAGGAGCTTATATCCAAAGCGGTCTATGCTTTATAGTGGTTACCCCTCAGGTGCGTCTCTTGGAGCATCACAAAATCTGGGGAATGGCGCCTAATGTGTTGCAGGACCAGGGAATGCTTAATCTTATTGCCCAGACCCTTCACATTCCAGGACCAAATACGTAGGCGATTGGATTTATTTATCAGTGGGTGTACTTTCTGGGTCTTGGACATCTAACAGTCTACTCAATTTTGGTGACCTCTCTGTAACCGCCATCCCACTCCCTTTATTTGGATGAGCATAACATGAAAATGGTATAACAGTCAAACTTGCCAAGAGAACCTCCCTTCCTGCCTCCCTGCATAGTGAGCTAACAATTACCCACCACCCCAACCTGCAGAGCGCCTGTCGCCCAAACTTACATATACCTGTTTAGAGGGGTAGCATTACCTCCGCCTCCAGTGTAAACATATTAAATTGCAATGTTCCATATTCACCCCAGCTCATGAAAACTTCACCACTGCACCTATTTCAACCAAGGTGCAGGCGCAGGCCCCCAAAGCCTGCTCCCAAGACAAATAAGCCATGCAGGACCCATCCTGGACAGGCCAACATCACGCTATACACTCTCCTCTCCGATCGAGCCTCCCCCCAGCTCAAAACCAGTAATTGACATAGTCACTACTAGACTGGATCGTCCTCACGAGCCATAGGATTCTGCACATCTGTGTTTTCTCCTGCCACGGCGTCTTTCCTTTTTTGACGTTTGAGTTCGACTTTAATCCAGACCTCCATCCAGTCCCATGCATCCTCTGGAGATATGAAAATGTGTGACTTCCCTTCCATAAGTACCTTCAGCTTGGCCGGGTATAGCATCATATACTTTATGCCTTTTCCCGGAGGGCCCGTTTAATAGAGTCAAATGTTCGGTGTTGATGCTGCACTTGAAGGGTGAAGTCCGGAAAAAAGACAGTCACGTTTTCATATTTTACATCACCATGGGACCTGGCCGCCTGTAGGATGGCATCCCGGTCCCTAAAGTTGAGGATTCGGGCTATAATTGTTCTCGGGGGGGCCCGGGCGCGGCGGAGGCCTCAGTGCTCGATGCGTTCTCTCCACAGAGAAAAAAGTAGACAGTTTTTTGGGGCGCAGTGTTTTAAGTATCAGTTCTTCCAGAAAGAGGTCCGCCGACTGTCCTTCAGCCCCCTCTGGGACCCCCACCACACGGATGTTGTTCCGACGTGCCCTCCCTTCCTGGGCTTCCAGCTTTGCCATGACCTCACCTTGTTGTTTGGTCAGTTTAAGAACTTGGTCCTCTAATCGTTTGGTTTTGAATTGCAGGCTGCTTATGTTCACCTCCGCTTGAGATACCTTCTCTGCCATTCCCGGTAAGTCTTCACGTAGGAGGCTCACTTCCTCTGTAACTGCATCCAGCTTGGGCTCCAGCGTACTCTTCAGGTCTCTAATAGCTTTCATTATGTCCCTGAGAGTGGGGTCCTGCGCCGGCGCCACCACCCCAGGGGGCCTAGACTGCTCAGCGGCCTCTGCCATCTCTTCCGCAGGACCCAGAGAGACAGATTACTTGTCTATCTGGTTAGCCTGTCCAGGGTGTGGGCCCTTTGTACACACCATGGTTGGGTGGAGCAGTGGATCAGACAAGGGGGACGACCTCAAACCGTCCCAATCGTCTTCAGCGGCTTCTGCATCAGGCCGCCCTTCGTCACCGCTGGCCTAGTTCAGCCTCTCTCCACCTGGGTAGGATCTGTCAGCCCCAAAGTCCAAAGCTGATTTCAACGGGGATCTGGAACGGATCCTTAGGGTTCCTCCGCACCTCGCGTGTCACCCTGAACAAAGGGGGGAGAAGGGGAGGTGGACCTCAATCCTAACTTCTTCAGCCCATGCGTACGCGTCCCAATGCGGCGGGCTCTCGCTGGCACCTTTTCAATCGGAGCCGAGCTCCGAGGACCTCCGAATGTCTGCTGGCCTCCCTGCCCCAGAAATCCCCAATCTGTGAGGGAGCAGTCTCTACCCCAGTTGGAAGGCAGATCAAAGCAGGCCACGTATTAGGCCCCCCCGCTTTGATCGTATCTTCCCAAGGCAGGGGGTGAGGGTATATTGAGCATGTGCCTCGCTGAGCCCTTTATCGTCTCCCAGGTCTGGGCCCTACTCCTCCGGCGGTCGCGTCGGGGGCTCCCATTCAGCCCCTCAGCGGTCTCTTAGCAGCCGCCACTCCGGGGGACGAGCGCAGCTGGGAGTCCAACTCCCCGCACGCTTCTCACCTGTCCGTCGGTCGGGCCGGCTCTTCTCCGGCGCCCGGGGCTTCTGGACCCAGGAATCCCCGCTCGACTGGAGTCACGCCGTCCAGGTACCGCAGCAGCGGGCCATCGCAGGCAGGTCCCTCGCACTCCTCAGGCCACAGACTGCCACCCACAGGTAACACCAAGCACAGGGCCTCCGCCTCACACCAGGGCCCAGGAGCCGGAGGCTGCCAACTTGCGCCTCACCCGCGTCCGTTCCAAACTCCGCAGACTATCAAATTTGTCCCCCAAGGGCAACGTGACCAACACAGCGATTCTCGGGGGGTCCACCCTGCCGTCCAGGGGTGGGGAGATGCTGGTAAAGCCGGATTATTATGGATTTTAGAGGTTTTGGAGAACAGCGGTTAGAGGAGCCGACTCAGTGTGCGGCCAATCCTCTCGGCTACAAGCCACGCCGCCCCTAACAGTGATTCTTAACAGTTATTGGGCAATATAAAAGAACAGTAAATTTGATCCCTAAGGTCACAGAGCACAGAGACTCAAGAGTGGACACATCTATACTGTATCCGAGAAAGTGCAAAGAAAGTAATTATGATCACTGTCTTGTGGGCTCAGGGTCTGCCTTTCTGTGATCCCTCTTAGTTTCCCTGCTTATGGGGTGCTTGCCATGTCTTCTATTACTCTTTTCTTGAATTTGGATACTCAAATCCCACCTGGATTCTTGGATCTGCAAATCTAGACCTGATCTTCTGATTCTCTGATGCAACTTATTTTATTTCAAATTCTAGGGCCAGGAGATTCACCTCTGTGAAAATGTTTCTTGTTGCAGTGAGCCAATTAGTATTTTGACATATATGGATCCACAGAAACTCTGCAGCGCATTTTAATAGTCAACAAATCTTGATCTGAAAAATATTTGCAGAATAAGTGCAGCAAATTTACAAATGATACTCCATTAATGTTAGGAGACACACTTTTTAGGTCTGGCCTTTGAGATAACTTTAGCAGTTATATCAGACAACTGTTTTTCCCCAAACAATCATACATAATATGCATACATGGAGGGGTTCTTGATCAGTGGGCTTAATCAATTTGTCTGTTAAATTGTCATTCACATTTTGCTTCCACCCACCACCGATTTGCCGATTTGTGGTTCCTGAATCGTGTACGGAGGTCATTCACTGTTTGGCCTACATATTGTTTTTTACAGCTTTGCCGTTGGCACTGAATCACATAAATAATGCATGTTGAGCGACATGTAAGATGCTGTCTTATTCCATAGGTCCTTCTCGTAACAGAACTAGTTACTGATGATGTTTGTAAAAGGTATTCACACGTGATGCACCTTTTAGAGTCACAGCAATGAACCCCTGCATTTGTTACAACTTGCTTGAGTTCAGCTCTCACAATAAGAGATCGTAAATTTGGAGCTCTGCGGTAAGCAATGACTGGCGGTTTTGGAAAAACCTTTTGCAATTTTTCACAAGTAGACAGTAAGGGAAATGTTTTTTGCATTATATTTCTGTAGTTGGGAGCTGATGGATGATAGTCAACCACAAATGGAGTTCTGTCACTTTTGTTTCTGCCGTTGGTATTCCAAATAAGTGCTTCTCTGGGTAACTGCAAAGACTTGTCAATTTGTTGCTGTATGATATGCAGAGGATAGCCTCGCCTTTTAAATAATGTAGCAAGCTCCTGTAGATGGTCTTTACAGGTTTCCTCATTGCTGCAGATGCGTCTTATTCTGAGTGCTTGGCTGTAGATGATGCTCAGTTTAGTGTGGTGTGGGTGACATGAAGTCCAGTTTAGATACAAATGAGCATCTGTAGGCTTGTGGTACAGATCAGTTGTAATTTTTTGTTCATGAATGGTGAGTAGCACATCCAGAAAAGGGAGATGATGCTTCGGTTTAGTATTGCTGCTGGTAAATTTGATGGTAGGATGGATATTGTTGATATAAGCTGTAAATTGTTCCAATGCTCTATTTCCTGCATTCCATATTATAAATATGTCATCAATGTATCTTAGCCATACCAGTGGATTTGATGCTATAAGTAGCAAGTATACAGTTCTCTAGTTTGCCCATGAAGATATTTGCATAGGATGGAGCCATCCGAGTGCCCATGGAAGTCCCTTGTATCTGCAGATAGTGTTTACCATTGAATGTAAAATTGTTGGATTTAAGGATAACTCTTGCAAAGTTGGTAAGCACATTTGTTGATGGCCTTTTCACAGTTCTTTTATTAAGAGCTTCAGATAATGCCATAAGCCCATCCTCATGTGGTATATTGGTGTATAATGATGTAACATCAAATGTAGCCAGAAGAGTATCATCATCAAATGTGTAGGTGTGGTTTAATTTTTCAATAATCTGAAGGAAGTGACTGGTATCTTTAACAAATGATGGAAGTTCCTGTACAATGGGCTGGAGGTGCAGGTCGACAAATAAAGATAGTCTCTCAGTGGCTGTGTCAATGCCAGAGATGATGGGACGGCCAGGATTGTTCATTTTGTGAATTTTGGGAAGCATATAAAATCTCCCAGCCAGCCTTCCTGATCCATCCTTCCTTGTAGTCATTGTATCCTTTGGGATCCAGATTTTTGCCCTGGCTGACTGTTGTTTTCTTGTGATCCTTCATCTTCAAGTATATATATATATATATATATATATATATATATATATATATATATATATATATATATATATATATATATATATATATATATATATATATATATATATATGAGAATAAAGGAGCACAATTTAAAAAGGAGAACAGCTAAAGAAACCTCAGGTGTCAGAGGCATTTGAAAAAGGCTTACCGCCGAAACACATCATGCCAATGTGACAATAAATAGTTTCCTGGAGCCCCGCTGTGTCCCCTTGTCTACCTTTCAGAGGAGGAGATTGTTTGAAATATGTTGGGTGCGGCCAGTGACACGCAGGGGACCCATCCAACAAGTGTTCGAGGCAATCAGTGGCAAAAGTGATGCGAAGTATTTCCAAGTGATTGGAAGCCTCGGGACCGCCGCAAACCAAAGGGAGCAGAGGTACTGCTGTGAATGACAGTCCGTGACTTCACAGAGAGGCGTGTTCACTGCAACAACGTCTCCGGGTATGCTCACGTTTGGGAATTGTGGCTGGATGTAGGGGGCCAAGAGACTGCTTAATTGCCATAATGGACGCCGGGGTTATGGAAATATCTGTAAACATGACCACGCTTGTGTAAAATACATCCCGTACTCACCTTGAGAAATATTAAAATCAATGGGCTGAAGGAGACGTTCTTCCGAGTCTGAAACAAGATGCATGATGGGACTTGCAGTCCTAGGCGAGGCACTGCATGAATGCTTCCTAAAGCGACCTTGGGTCAGGTGTGCGTCCACCAATGAGAATAAAGGAGCACATTCAAAAAGGAGGACAGTTAAAGAAGCCTCAGGTGTCAGAGGCATTTGAAAAAGGCTTACCGCCGAAACGAGTCATGCCAATGTGACAATAAATAGTGTCCTGGAGCCCCGCTGTGTCCCCTTGTCTACCTTTCAGAGGAGGAGATTGTTTGAAATATATATATATATATATATATATATATATATATATATATATATATATATATATATATATATATATTTTATATTCACTTTAAATACTGGCTTTTGTTCTTGCACTCTGTCTTACAGTTTATGTTTTAAAATGTTTATGGACATTGTAACATTGTAGCTTTCATCAGTCAGACAATATTTCTTTATTCAATTATTAATTAATAATCATAAAAGTGCAAGCTAAAACCTTTGACAATGCAACTTTCCACATAAAAATCGCTGTAAATGTATATACATTTATAAAGATGATAAAAATTTCGTCTAACATTATCTTTTAAAAACTACGATATGTAAGGAGCATCATACTTTGGTAAAGAACAGTTAGAGATGTATAGCAGCATTCATTTGTAAGGAACATTTTATAAAAGACACCACAGCTAAAATAACAGTTGGGTCTAATAATAATTGTAAGTGCAAAAAAGCGGGTCTATATTGATAAAAACCTCTAGACTTTAAAATAGGAGACAAATATCTTTTTCGCAGGAAGTAATATGTTGGACAGAATAATACCAGATGGACCAGGGTTTGTAGGGAAATTCTGTCACATGGGCAAACTAAAATGTAATTACTATCGTATTGCCCAGGAGGGAAGCAGAGACTGCACTATATTGAGCCCAATCGAAACCTTGTGAGCAGGGATCTCTCCGACAGATTTTTAACCAAGGTACGATAAGGCTCCAGACTTGTATTTGTTTGTATTATCTTGCAATAAAGGAATAAATGAGCTAGGGCTTGCAGGACCAACCCCAAGTAGTTTTCAGCAAGATTGATTCTCTTCCCTTTGTATTTTCAAACAGTTACAATAACCCCAGATGGCCGCACCATACGTAAGTACTGGCAAACATTTCATCAAAAAAATCTGGAGGAGAGGAACTATGGGTTTATTGCCTATTGGGGCAGAAAACTTAAACAGAGCACCACAAGCTTGATTAAAACATTGACTTCTGACAGCCATGCATGGGCTCCAGTTGCTATATTGGTCGAAAGCGACTCCCAAGTATGAAAAAGAACTAACCCTCGCAATCCTTAATACATAAGGGCCTAACTTTAGAGGTGATCTTCCCACAGATGATTGTTTGGTTTTTAGAGATATTAATGTCTAAATCAAGGTCATTCATAAAATTTACAAACATGTCCACCAAGCTCCTTAGGCCATTGGCTGTGCCGGATAATAAAAAAGCATCATCTGCATACAGCAGAGATGGGACAAAGCAGAATTTACCCTACGCACGTCCTTTCCGTTTTCTATCAGAAACATATTCAGGCCATTGATATACAGTAAAAATAGGACGGGGGCCAAAACACAACTCTGTCTGACACCTCTTGGGAGCTTAAAGGTGTCGGTTCATTCCCCTTCTGGCCAAACCTATCAGTTGCAGCTATCTCTGAGTGCATGGTTTGTACGAAATCCAGCAGGGTTTTTGTCAATCCCATGTCAGCTAGTGTAGACTACAGCTTTGACATATTGACTCGATCAAAGGCACTGCTTAGGTCCATGAAAGCTAGATGAAAGGTGCCTTTCTTTGCCACCACATATTTGCCTATCATCAACTCTAGATTTAGGCATTGCTCCATAGTTCCCTTCCCCTACCTAAAGCCGTTCTGAACTGGACTTAAAATATTTCTAGTTTGGGCCCATTCCTCCAATCTCCCCAAAAATGACTCGCCCAGCCACCTTTAGAATTGAATTTAACAGAGAGATTGGTCTATAGCAGCTAGGATTCTGGCGGTCCAGTTTTTAAAAACTGACTCGCACAATTGTGGCGCACTTTGAATCCTTTGGTATTTTGCTAGCTGCAGCGGCAAGCTGCAGCGGCATTAAGGATGTTAGTTATCAATGGGGCCCAAAATGAGATATTTAGTTTGTATAAATCCATTGGGATTCCATCGGGCCAGGAGCCTTCTCGGCTGGGCTGATCCTAATCGCCTCACTTACTTCCTCTAATTCAGATGTTAAGGGAGTGGGAAACTCGATTAAATCCTCACCATCTTCATTATGTCTACTTATGTCTCCCGAATAAATGTTAGAAAAATGTTGTAACCACTGTTCCGATGAGATATTATTGCTTATGTCATCGTTGACGACTATGGGCAAGTCCTTTCCCATAACTATTTGCCAAAAGTCCCTAGAGTCCCTCTAGGCACAGGCAGTCATTAATCTGTCCCATGACTCTTCCTTAAGTTTTTTCTTCCTGTGTTGAATGGCCATCTTGTACATTGTTCTTGCCCGTATAACATCTGGTTTACTTATTGGCCTAGTGTTAAGGGTCTCCCTTAGCCTCTTATTTGCTAGCTTACATTCTCAGGCAAACCACCCAGATTTAGTTTGCTTCACTGGGGCGGAGAGGCTCTTCATGATCTCTGTAATGGATTTAGTGAGGCTCCCAAAAGTTTCCAAGACCTCATCTGGAGGAGGATCAATCCTAAGCTATGGGTTCATAGGCAGATCCATAGTAGCAACAACTAGGGACTTAAATAACTCGGTAGTCTGTGTAATACGCCACCTAGTTTTGCGCTCCTTGTCTTCAGTTTCCAACCCAATTAAACCTGGGTTACTATTTCTTGCTACACCAGAGGGTATTGATAGTTCAAACACTATGGGGTTGTGATCACTATAACTGGTAGATATGACGTCACCTGATCTAACTCGTTCTCCCATTGACCTTGTTAAAAAATATAGTCAATGGTTGTTCCCTTGCCCCACCCTATATAGGTCGGTTTGCCACTAAAGTCTTGTTCCACTAGCGAACCTAAGTCTATGAGATCAGTGAGACCTAAAGCTCTTATCAACCGCTTGCCTCTGTCATCTACACCAGCTGAGTGGCTATATTGCACTTCCTTCACAAAAGGATTTTCATCTAAATTAAGTTGGCCTAAATTGGCATTAAAATCCCTCCCTAATACCAGGTTAAGCTCTGCAACCACTGAAGGGCCTTTGGGCCAGATGTACAACCCTATCAATTTGCGAGTCGCAAATTGCATCGTTTTGCAACTTGCAAATAGGAATTTACAACAGTGTAGCAGAAACTGTTTGTGATTCCTAATGAGGTTGAAATGTCCTGCCTCATTAATATTCATGGGGCAGGTGCAATTTGTGACCCCATTAGGAATGGCTAGCACTCCCAGGGATGGTGGCCTGCTGGGGTCAGCAGACCACCATGTCTGTGACTGCTTTTTAAATAAAGCAGTTTTCTTTTTAATGCAGCCTGTTTTCCTCAAAGGAAAACGGGATGCATTTAAAAAAGAAAAATTAAACTTTTCTGTTTCATTTTTTAAGAGTAGGCAGTGGTCCGAGGGACCACTGCTTGCTCTTAAAAAATATTTTCGCACACACTCACAAAGGGGAAGGGGTCCCCTGGGGATCCCTGCCCATTTGCGAGTGACTTACTACCTACTTGAAGTAGGTGGTAAACTGCGAGGGCCTGATTCACAAAAGTAAATTTAGACCAAAAGTCTAAGTTTAGACCTAAAGTCTAACTTTACTACTACTAAAGTTAGACTTTTGGTCTAAGTTTAGACCAAAAGTCTAACTTAGACCAAAAGTCTAACTTTACTACTACTAAAGTTAGACTTTTGGTCTAAGTTTAGACCAAAAGTCTCTCCCCCAAACTCTAACGACGTTCAGCTATGTCTATTTCTTTTGATATTTCCCCCACCACTCTCTCCAAGTAATTGTCCAGTGTGGTCGTAGTCCGGGGCTTGACGGGGGATCCCTTTCCATTCCCCTGGTCTAATTTCCGCTTACCCATTTGCAGTCTTCTTAAGCTGGGTGCTTAAGAAATAAAGATGAAAACCACGAGGTGTTACCCAGTCCAGCTTCTTCCGGACTCTGACGGGCGCAGACGTTCTTGGCCCGATCCTTGCCCGGGAGGCAGAGGAGCCCCCAGGGCTGGCATCAACGGCAGGAGAGGAGAGAGGGCCATTGACCCAACAACAGGAGCTGTCGTAAATTTGCTTGCTAAGGTGGTGATTTATTCTTGACTCTATCATGAATAATGTTAATAAAATGTGCGGCTTGATTTTAAAAAACATTAGTAAAACAGCTGCTAATTTTTTAAACAATTTCATTTTTATTGAATGTATAAGACAGCCACATTTAGGTAATGTATACCTTTACTTCCTTTTCATTTTTGTGACAAATACTTGTCATAAAATATAAACACAAATCACACTAGCTTGACAATGCTGTGCCTATTGGCTTTGCCACTGCGTGTTTAGTGTAGATATCTCAAAGACTACCAAACAAATTTATACCAACCTAAAGAAGCACTGATAATGCTAATAATTTGGTCTAATTATGGAAAATGTCTCTTCAGTCACTGGCCCATTTAGCCACGCATTACTCTCTCACTCATTTTTGTATGCATGCATCCGTGCATCCACCCACTAACTCATCCTACTATTCACTCACTCAGCCATCCACAGTAAAACATGCACACATTCAACAAGCATATGCAAAATAACTTAAAAGAGTAAAAGTAGAAAATAGGAAAAATGCAGCCTGCCTCAATGTGGCATGCATATGCTTCCCCAAAAATAAATAATAAGTTAAACATAAATGCTGGCAGCTATTCTGGAATGGTGTTGTGCATGCTGTATTATTGTTTAAAGTCCCAACATGGTTGCTGTTGGACTTGGGCCTCTCTGCAGGGTCACCTCCAGACCTTTTGTCTTCATCCCTCCTGTGTTGCTGAAATAATTTTGGTTGGCCTTCTAGCCAGTGCTAAAGTGCTTATGTTCACTCCTTAAAACATGGTAAAGTTACCTTACACCAGATTAGCATATTTAATTTACCTATAAATCCCTACTGAAGTGGTATACCATATACCCAGGGATGGTAAATTAAATGCTACTAGTGGGCCTGCAACAATTATAGTGCCACCCACTTAAGTAGCCCCATACAAACAGGGCCAGACTGGGAACTCAAAGCAGCCTTATATTGTCGGATGTGCCGTGGGAATGAGCGGGAGTGGGGCATGCAACTGTGAAGCACTGCTACCTTTGTTACTGGGGCCAATATTGCAGCACCACTGCAAATTCAGCCCCCAGTAACAAAAGCAGTCCCCACACTGCAAACCCGGCCCCCATCTTTCCAGGCTCCCGGGGAAATGCTCAATGCCCCGTGCGGACAGTCTGGCCCTGCTTAAAAGATGTCTCCGGCCTGCCATTGCAGCCCCCATGCAGTTTTAAATGACAAATTCAACTTAGTATTGTAATGCCCTTACCAAACCTAAAACTCCCCTTATATTACATATCAGTCAACCCTAAGGTAGGTCCTATACAGCTCATAGGTCAGGGTACATTGTAATCAGAAAGTTGGACACCTATTGTTAAGCTTTACATGTCCTGTAGTGAAAAACTCACATATTTGTTTTTCACTACTATGAGGCCTACTTCTCCCACAGGGTAACATTGAGTTACCTTATTACCTTTATTAAGTGATAACCTTTGCTTGAGAGTAGGCAGAAATACCATGTTTGGTGTCTTATGGAATTATAATTTAAAATCCTTAGAGAGTTGGCATTTTCTTGTCATAAACATTTGGTGCCTGCATCCTGTTTCCTGGGTCACATGACTAGGTGTAGTTGGAGCTGGCCTTTGTGTATTCCTCCCAGACAGCTATAAAAATAGAGGTATTGGGTGTTGGCAAGATGGATCATGCAAAGCAGGATGGGTGGGAGCTTACATAGCCCTACTTTCACTTCAAAGACAGTGTCTCATCTTGCACACAAATAACTTCACACTAGTCTATTCTGCTTACAGACAGGCTGGGACCAGGGAAGAGTAGCAGGAAATTCCAGACATTTCTGTGAATGGAAAACTCCAGGAGTTTCTTCCATTTCAAAGGAGGCACGAGGTATAAAAATAGAGCTCTCAGACCCACTATTCAGTTCACGTCTGGATCTGCGGAAGGACTCTCAGAGGACTGCCCTGCTCCCTGTGGCCTGCTGTGTACTTCACAAGACTTCTATGATGCACCAGCAAGACTGCCATGTTGCCTGCCCTGTGCCTTCAGAGGACTCCCCTGCTGCTTGTGTCCTGCTTTCTGGCTTGAACCCAAGGCTTCCAGAGTGACTCCAAGGGCTTGTTGGCTGGCCTCCTAATCAGAGCCTCATGACAGAAAAGGCTCCAACCATTGTGAACCCGCACCCAGACCCAGCCTGAGCGTCTCCTTACCCTCCAAGTGGTGCCCTTCCAGTCCTAGACCCTTGTTTGTGGTGCTAAAGGTGCTCAGATAGCCCAAATCTAAAACTTGGGACTTCGAAAAAAAGTCTGCCAAAAAGTGCTGTGAGAACCGAGAGGAGACCAAGGACCTACCTGCTCACCAATCCGCCCAAGGTGCATCACTGGTTGGCCTGACTAGCTCCTACTACATCTTTCTCAGCTGCAAATCCTGTTCAGCGGCTACACACAGAAAGGGTATACGGCCTCCTGGAGATCTCATCAGTTACAGCCTGCAGCTGTGTCCCACTGGGGATTTTGGACTTCCCTGAAAGAGAGTAATTCCGGACGTAGAAATCTTCACCACAACTTTGTCCAGTGGCTCCCCTACAACAATGCCTCTTCCTCAGACATCGCCGGATCCCTTGCCCCGCTTAACTTTACCTTCGCAGTCATTCTTCTTTAAAAAAAATTCTAAGTCCAAACGTAAGTGGAGACTGGAGCCAATCCACTTCGAGTATTCGAACTACGCTCGATCGCAGTTGGCCATAACTTTCGATATTATCCCTGTCTTGCGCGACTAGATGTCTGCGGTTGGCGCTTTGATCTTTTAGGTGCTAGTTTACACTTTAAACTTAAAAAATGCATGACTCAGGTTCTACTTATTGGATTTTTGTTGTTTTGATATCAAATAATTTACTAAAATGTACACTATTTTTCTAAATTAATGTGGGATTTTTTCTTGTGTTGTGTTTTAACTTTATTGCTGCTTAAGTGTTGAATAATATTCTTTATACATTGCCTCTAAGTTAAGCCTGGCTGCTTTTGTGCCAAATTTGCCAGAGGGTTAAGCACAGGTTAATTTAGTGACTTGTTTTGGTTCCCAGCGACAAAAATTGTGGCTGTTACTTGAGTAGGGAAGCTTCAGCCTCCTCAACCATCAACCCAATATCTCACAGTTGTCATATTTAGATACAATGTGTCGGACATCTTGGAACAGTAAAACAATTATAATCTATACATAATAACATTCGAAAATGGCCCGTCACGCTTGAGGCCATCTTGGAATGGTTTCATGCATTGTGTATCATTGTTGTGCCAATCCAAGATTGTTGACATGTTGCTTCTAAATGTGGTGGTCATCTTGGGACAGTAAAACAATGATACACTATGGATAATACCATTCCTAGATGGCCACCAAGTTTAGAAGCAAGGACTAGGCAGGATGTGGTGCACTGTAGATGAAAAGAGCATCAAATAAAATATTCTATTTTAAAATATGCTTTTCAAAATAATAAACACATCAGACCTATAGTATCCGATGTAATTTTCCCCAATAAACCAATTAGGTCTGTTGCCTTGAACTTTGACTTGTCACCATTACCAACTAGGCATACTGTATTAAGCATAAGCTTTTCACATAGAGAATATAGTCATAAAACTACAAATAGTACAAATTAATGTTGACAAAATCATACACTCCATATGGATTATCATAGTGTAAATGACCACCTTTTGCCAAATGTGTTAACCAACCACCAAAGCCTTTGCCTACCATGGTAATGGTTGGGGTGCTATGTAATAAAATACCTGGCTACTGGATTTTACACAGTGTAATAACAATCCACACTTTAAAATATGATTTTCACAATAAATGTGTTAGCAGTACTGCCTTTGTCATACCTTTTCCTAATAAACAGATCAGACATGTAGCATCAGACATGATTTTTGCAATGCACCAGTCACACCTTTAGCGTTGGTCTTTGGCTTGTCACCATTGCAATCTCAGGTCTACTCCTCTGAGCATGAGCTTCCACAGAAGGCAGCACATCAGACATACAGTTATAAAATGATAATTATGTACATAATTATATTTGGCAAAATTCTCAGAGGACCTAACAAGATTTATCACAATGTATATCTGCTACCCTTCAGGATTAGTCAGAGAGGGTAACCAACACCAAACCCTAGCCTGCTATAGTAATCTGTGAGGTTCTATTTAACAAAATACCTGTCAAAATACTATGCATTAACACTGCATAATAATATAATACACAGGATCCTGTAATGTCCATATTTAAGCCAGGTCTAATTTCCTTATTACAGGTGACTTGTGATGCATTTTGTCACCTATAATAAAGAAATGATGTAGCAACTCAACTGTACGTTATTGTTATTACAGTAGAGTTCTGATGCCAACATGTCTGCTGCCAGAGATAAAAGGCAGGTCACAAAGCATAATTACAGTTGCGGGTTAAACAAGGAAAACGGGACCTGGCTTTTCCTTCTTCTGATATATTTTTCTAAAATAAAACGTGTTCTGCAGAGGGAGATATTTACTGCAACACATTTCTTTTCTCCACATTTAAGTCATTACAGGAAAGATAGAATTTCTCCATATATCAACACAGCATTTTTTTTTTCTGATTTACATGAAACTGACCCTACTATCTTTTGGCAAAAAACACCAACAGCTTTTTGGAGTGTTTAATTTTGCAGTACAGATTCTCCTCCTATTCTTCCTGCCTGCAATGATCATGAAAGAGCAAAGGAATTTAAACAGTTTGTGGGAATGGTAATGGCGTCACCATGTATTATGAGGAATAAAATACCCTCTGGCTTACATTAAAAGGATATTGCAAGTCACCTCAGCATTTCAAAACCATATAAAGGAACTTTCGCAGTTGGTCTCACTCCTCTATATGGTCATGGAACTCCTCCGTGACTTGCAATACCCTTATAATGTGCCACAGGGGTACTTTATCCTGTATTTTCCACATTTCAAGTCTATTTGCTTTAACATGTGTTTTCACATACATACCTACTGCTTCTGGTGTAATTTTTTCCACTGAAACAATCAGGCCTATAGCCTTTATCCTTAGCTCATCAACATAACCAATTCAGACCTACATCATTGAGCATATATTGAGCATAAGCTTTCCCACAAGGCAACCATCAGGCATACAGTCATCACATTACACAATTATACAGAATTAACATTGACTAAACAATCTGCAACCGCTCCTAGGAAGGACTAATAAGAAATATCAGAGTGACATCTTCAGCACTGAGGGTTTGTCCAAGGGGGAACCCAAGACTCAAAATCTCACCAACTAGTGAGTACCTGCTAGTGGTAATCCATGTTTCAAAATAGCCACAGGCTTCAACACAGCCTAATAGCAATCCAGTCGGGAAGAGCTATTCAAGACCTGTTCATTATTAGTCTCATAATAAATAAGTCTAGTCTACCTTCTTCGTGATATCTTTACATACTAAACAGATCAGACCTATGGTATCTAAATATAACTTTTCCCAATTACCTGCCAGAACTATATTCTAGATCACTGAGCTGTCACCAAAAACAACTCAGGCCTACTGTCCTGAGCATACATTTTCCTAAAAAGTTAAACAAACACTCTTTTTCATTCATTTTACATTAGAATCGCCCACCTGCTGCCAAATCAAACACTTGTAGAGATGAAGATCAACTTGTGGGCAGAAATTAAGAACCTCTCTCAGTACCCTATCTTGATGCTCTTTTTCAAAGTATTGTGGCAACTATGCTGTCAAGTCAGTTGTAGAAAACACTTATTTTGACTAAAGCTGAATCTTCTTACCAACATTAGTGCCATTCTCTTAAGCAGATTTTGCTGTAGTGATGAGTAAAAGTGTCTATGAGTCTTAATATAAAAATGTTACTTTTGGAACACCAGTAATTTTGTACACTCTTGATGTTCGACATAAACTTTAACACAAACACAAGCTGGACAGATTAAATGTCTGCCAAATTAAATACAAATTGGTCAAGCATTGCAAATTATCAGCAAATGCAAAGAAATGTAAATCTAATATAAAGTGCAACATGTTTATAATAACAGAGCCGCTGTCATAGACTGACATTTTATAGAGTTGGTGATAGTGACCCTTCAGTTATGGTTGAGATGCCTTGTCCTTTGGAAATTGATTTTTTTTTAACTTAGTAATAACTTTGTTCCTGTTCCACAAAACAGCATGAAATGTGGCCCTACTTTTCCAAATTCTCTTAAGACTGATTTGCATATGACTGGGTCTAAACCGGGGTGGCATGGTGAGCAAAAGAACAATGGATTTAACCCAGATTTCTTGACTGGGGGTGAATGTTTGATTTGATCTGCATTCCGTCCATCATCTGTGTGTCTTTTGCTTTCTCGCCCTAAGGGCATTTTAGAGGCACTCATGAGAAGTGGTCAGCAGGGTTCTGATCTTTCCCTGGACAATACACGATGGGGTCAATGTATTCTTGCAATCGAAGACCTCAATGTTCAATGCGTGGAGGCATCTTTGCCTTTAGATTGCCAAAGATAGTCAACAATGCTTGATGATCTGGCACAAGCATGAAAGGCTTCCCATACAGGAATATGTGGAAATGCTCACAAGCCCACACCACTGCTAAGCTTTCTTTCTCAGGTTGTGAATCAGTATTTTCAGTTTGGGACAAACTTCGACTTGCATTTGCCACAATACATCTCTGAGCATTTGGGTGTCCGCTGTGCTAGGCAAGGATGGTGCCTAACACGACAGGGCCAACGTCAACAACAATCTCTGTATGAAGCTTTGGATCAAAGCATGCCATTACAGTAGCGTTCTGAATAGCTTGTTTGATTTTCTGGAAGCTTTGCTCGCATTCATGTGACCAAAGGAAAGAAACATTCTTTTTCGTCAAATCTCTTAATGGCGCACTGACTGCGGCAAAGTCTTGTATGTATCTAGAGCAATAGCTAGCCATTCTAAGGAATGAATGTAACATAGAAACATCTTGTGGGGGACTGGAAGTTGACAGCGCTTGCACTTTAGCTGGATTGGGTGTCAAGCCCTTATCAGTAAAGTTATGGCCAAATAATTTTAATTTTGTCTTATGGAACTCACATTTCTCTGCATTCAAAGTTAATCCGGCATCAGCAAGCAACTGACACACTTGAGTGAGAGTTAACTAATGTTCCTTCTGTGTAGCTCCGAAAACCAATATGTCATCAATATAATTGAAAGCATTCATGACAGGCTGTATGATATGTCAAATGACATCTTGAAATAGCTCCGCAGCTGATGATAAACCAAACTTAAGGTGAGAAAATACCTTCACAACATTCAATTGCGTTATCATGTTGCCAATGCGCAGATCTGGATGTTGTTCTCTTTCAGTTGTCTTGTTCGCTTGACACATATCCACACAGACGCTTACAGCTCCTTCACTGTCTTTTTTGGGTACTACCACTATGGGAGAAACCCAGAGGAATGCTCAATGATTTGTGTTTGAGTAAGGATTCAAGTTCTTTTTCAACAGCTTACTGTAAGTGAAAAGTAATTTTTCTGTGTCTTTGAGCAATAAGACAGACGTCCTCATTAATGTGTAATTGGACTTTCATAGTCTTGAGTTTTCCCAAACCATGAAACAATGAAGGGAATTGACTTACTATTTCGTGATGAACATTCATGTTATAGTTCACGGATATCAGTCCCATATCAGCAGCTGTGCTGAAGCTGAGTAAACAGGTGATTGACTCCATACCTTAAAGTACATGAATGGGTGCTTGTACTTTTGATTTTTAATGCTTCATTGTTGCTACAAATGAACCTTGACTTTTTAGTGGCGTCGATGCAGCCCACATATACACTTTAGTTTTTGATGGCGTAAGTCAGGGCAACAGAGACAGTTAATTATATTTCTCCTCAAGCATAATATTTATTGATGCACTACTATAGATAATGAAAGGTTTCGAAAAACCACTGAGTTTTAGTGTGATTTTTGGACAATGTTTGAATGACTTTGGTGCTTTGTTGTGTCGACTTCTTTATGACTGGTATTTTTCCTCACATGCGGCCAGTACAACATGTACACATTTCTCTGAGGTAAAAATCGACATGGCACAACCATCTTCTTCACTTTTACTTGACATTGATATTGAAGAACGTTTTGATGAAGATTTAGAGGTTGGTCAACTTCATTTGGGGTCGATTTGCCTCAGCTAATGTGGTCACTTGGCCTAATGGGCGTGCATCGAGCATCACTTCTAAACGTTCGGGCAGCCATTTTGTCTTCACACACTCACTTTTTCCTTCACCTTACAGTTACAAATTGGTTCTTTTTTCCACAGCCTTTGCAGATTTGCTCAATGGCTGGACATTTACCTTTGTGTGGAAACGCAAATCCACAGCTGAAGCACAACTTCTTTTTCTGCGGAGAATTGACTCTGTGTCCCTCGGCCTTGTGCTTTGGCTTACTTTTCACATTCATGACTGACTCACTCAGGGCACCTCCGGCCACCATTTCAGCAGCTTGTTGATCAGCCCACTCTTCAGCTCTGGCAGCTACGAGAGCTTGCTCCAGACTAAGAGTTTCTCTCAGCATTCGTCGTCTGAACAAATCTGACAAGCATCCATCAATCTCTCTGAGGCGTATAGCTTCCTCATCATTAAATTCATTGGACTTACAGCATTTGATGAGAGTATCCAGTCTCTCTCCAAATTAGTCAACAAATTAGTCAATGGTCTCACTGGCTTTCTGTCGTTCTTGACTGAAGATGTACCTTTCGGCATTGGATTGAACTTGAGATTCAAGGCTGCTTTGATTTGACTGTATGTAATTTAATCAGCTCACAGCATTTTCTTTATGACCTATTTTACCCCTTCACCTGCAAGATTCTTAAGGTACTTCATAATCTTCATGTTATCTACTTCTTCATTCGTATCAATGAAATCCTCAAATGTCTCTATCCAGGCAGTCCAACTGTCGCCAATATTCAGCTTTTTGGCAATATCAACTTACGGTGGCAGTTTCAAGAAGGCAGCAGCATTGTAACCACCGGTGGAACTTACTGATGGGGAGAGTAGATGTCAGAAGCCAAAACACACACAAGCTTGCACTAACCTGGTAACTTAGGGCCCAGCGGGAGCAATGTTGAAGACAGTCTGACCATTCCAAATCACGCTCTCCCAGGAGAACAGATACACTACTCACTGAGAAGTGTGCCAAAGGGAATGGTGGTTGGGACAAAATAATAAAAGACAACCTACGGATTTTAGTGGCTCCCCCTCTTGTGTTGTTCCCTGGATTCTTCTCTGGGTGCGTCAGGTACTTCGGTAATTGTGTAAGGCTTGAGGTGGGATACGTGCACCTACGCATGGAAAGAAGAATCTAATTATCAGCACGTTCAGCACCCCTCTGCCCACTCACTCACACATGCACTCTAGCTGTGTCCATGCACACCACCACTCACATCAAAAGTAAGGCTGCATGGCGTCAATGCACAGAATCAGAATGTGATACACAGCTTGAGGATTCCTTCAAACTTATGTACATAGAAGCCTTTGGTTGGAGCATGCTTTATTCACCCAGACTCTCACATGAGCCTTAATAAGGACTTCTATTGAAAGTTCTTTGCATCACAAGCTGTTAATGGGGCTAATTATGCTTCCTAGTTCGTGTTAGTACCTCAAGGGTTAAACATGCTCACACGCCATTTGAAAGCAATGGTTAGCGCTTTTGTTATCAAAGTTATTCATACGCACGTATGCTAGGGCCTTACTGATGCTGACTTAGCTCTCAGGTTTCTCTGCATCTCGAGGCCCGTTGTTGAGTGCCGTCGGACTGCCTGGCAATGGAGCAGGTTTCTGGGGGCTGGGTTGAAGGTTCCTCGTCTGACTTCTCAAGTGCGGGCGGGCCGTGCGACGCAGCTGAGGCTGCATGTTCTGTCTTCTAGACAGGATTGATTGTCTAGCAAGGGTGCGGATGAAGGGAGTAGTTTAAATACCCTCCTTCAGAAAACATGGCCACTGTGATTTCTGCATCTTCCACGGCTTGGTGCTCGGTGTTGAATTGGCCTCAAGGCATTGTGGGTAATTGAGTTCACACAGACTTTCACGCGCTATGCAACAGTATAGCACTCTAGGTTAGTGCTTCAGGGCAGACATGAATCATACTCAGGCATCAAACATACATATGCTGTTATCATAACAGCGTGTTTTCTGGTTATGTGTGTCTAGCGCTCATACATACATGCATGGGCTGTTCTATTTTACAGCACTTACTGGTTTATGTTGTTCCACACTCATCCTCCATGTCAGTCCACTCTACCCCGCTAATCAGTCTCTCTGAGGCCCTGTTGTGGTGCAAACTGTGCCAGTGACGAGGTTGGTCAGTCCAGTTGATCGTTCTGGATGGGGTTATGTGTTCCTTGGTTTGGGGTAACCTGGTTTGCATCTGAATGCCCATGACAATAGAGTCCTTTCCGACGCTGCTTGGTGATCTTGTTTATGCAAACCATCTCTGAGGCCTAGAAACTTGCTGGCCTTTGGAGCATCTTTGATAATGACAGGAAACTTGACCCCTTTCTTGGTCTCCATTGGAAAACCCAACTTTCCTGATTAGCCCCTCCCTATATTCTGAACTTCAGGCACCTTTGGAGTGGTTCTGAGCACCACTCTGCAGCTTTGGTGGGATGCCACTTCGGGTATGGACGGCTCTGCAAGCACAACACCGGGCGCTTCCTAGGGGTTTACTCCCTCCAGGACTGTGGCATAATGGCTTTCTTTAATCAGTACTGGTAAGCAGATGACCGTTTCTTGTATCACTTTACCTTTAGGTGTCTCTGTGTGCTGTCTGACACCTGGTTGATCTCTGTCTCGCAGTGCTTCTGTTCACAGTGTTATCTTGCAATTTTTTGTTCTTTCAAAACCTTATTGCATCCGCCTATAGTGTTAATACTCCGTATGATGTACAGCTTTGAGTTGCATAGTAGTGCAGTACCTCTCTTTGCAGCCTTCGCAGCAGGAATCTCGGACACCAATGTATAGACTTCTCAGTGAAGCTTTCTTTAACTTCAACTGCTTTACACGGAACTGGGGCTGCACTTTGACTCCACATACGCCAAATGTCGATTCCGCACTTTGACAGAGGCATAAATGGCACACAGGAGCAGTTTGCTGGACCACAGCAAACTCTCTGGGAGAGTGCTGTCGATCTTCGGGTTACTTATCTCCTATCTCGTCACCAGTTGTAGCGTCCTTCCCAGCACGGGTACTCACCAATGACTATGCTACACATAGAGCTTAGTATAACATGTAAAACAAGGGAGGATGGATCAGGAAGGCTGGCAAAGCTAAAACAACTGGGTTAAAACAAACTACATTTAGGATTTTTCACCATGAATGGCATTCACAAGGTTAACGAAAACAACATGGTGAATGTCCTTTTTGGTGAAAAATCCTAAATGTAGTTTGTTTTTACCCAGTTGTTTTAGCTTTGCCAGCCTTCCTGATCCATCCTCCCTTGTTTTTGAGGAGGGGCTTCTGCCTGTTCCCTGTGGAGAATGGTTTTGTATTGTTGGGCTACATCATAACATGTGTGACACACCTGCCTATGACGGCTTGTAGTGGTTTGGTCCGTTATTGTATGGAGTTTATATCAATAGCATTGGAGGCATGTTGTAAAGTAATAAAAAGATATGGCTGAGCACACAACATGGTGTTTGTCCATGTTTGTTCTCCGCCACCCATATCGGTCTTAAACAAACATAACATTTGACAACAAGGATGTAAAAGTGCCTAGACCATTATAACGGATGGCTGCTGTGCAAACCTGAGTGCTTGGCAGTAGCCAGGGAGTGACAACACTGCTGGGAGAAACCACAATATTCCATCCGCAGCAGGCCCGCAGGTCCATAACCAGGAGGTCCAGGGACCCGATCCATGAGACCCAGCTGCAGCAGATAGCCTGCTGCCATCTGGACCAAACACACCCAGCAGAAGGGTAAACTGCTCTGTGGAAGCAGCACAATTGTGGAAGGTGCTGAGTCACACACGCTTCTGCCATGCAAAGTGGAACGTGGCCCGGGGAAGACCACGCATGGAACAGAACCACCTCTGCATGCCTCTCAATCAGGATTCTGTGTTAACCACAGCACTGAGACCACGCTGATTGCCACCACAGACGACATCAGAACACTCCTCGACCATGGAGAAACCGTGGCCCTGATACTACTCGACCTCTACGCAGTGTTCGACACAGTCTCCCACAACACCCTCATCAAAAGACTCTACAACATAGGCATACAGCAAGATGCCCTCAAGTGGATCGCCTCCTTCCTTACAGGACGCACATAGAGCATCCGACTGACTCCCTTCACCTCCACACCCAAAGACATCATATGCAGAGTACCACAAGGATCATCCCTCAGGCCCACCCTGTTCAAAATCTACATGACCTCCCTTGCAGATGTCGTCAAATCCCACTGACTGAACATAATCTCCTACGCAGACGACACTCAACTGATCCTCTCGCTCACCGAGGACCCCATCCAATGCCAAAACCAGCTTCTGCAACGCCATGACCAATGTAGCCAAATGGATGAGAGACAACTGCCTCCAACTGGACTCCGACAAAACTGAAGTACTAATCTTCAGGTAGAACACCTCTGCATGGGACCACGGCTGGTGGCCGGCAGAACTCGAACCCACACCGACCGAACATGCTAGCAACCTCAGCATCATCCTCGTCAGCCAACTGACCATGAAGCGACAAGTCAATGCAATCGCCTCCTCCTGCTTCCACACACTTTACATGCTCCACAGAATATTCAGATGGATCCCAACCAACACCAGAAAGACACACAGGTCCTCGTCACCAGCCGCCTTGATGATAGCAACGCCCTCTGCACTGGCATCTCCACCCAGCTCCTATAAATACTCCAGAGCATACAGAATGCAGCAGCCAGACTCATCCTAGACCTCCCCAAATGAACTCACATCGCCCCCCACCTGAGAGACCTCACCTGGCTCTCCATCCAGAAGAGATACCAGTTCAAGATCCTCATGCACGCCTACAAAGCCCTCCATGACCTTAGACCTGACTACCTCAAGCATTGACTGAACTTCCACCAAACTGCTAGACACCTGCGCTCCTTTTTACTCGCCATCGCACATCCACGCATCCATCACAGCCGCAGAGGTGGCTGCTCCTTCTCCTACATCGCTGCCAAGACCTGGAATGATCTTCCCCTCCTGCTTTGCACAGCCCCCTTGTTGGCTGACTTTAGAAAGAGACTCAAGACATGGCTCTTTGAAGGAGACACAGCGCCCAGATACCCCTAGGGGTGACAGTGTTGCACTTTACAAATGCTGTTTGGTTGATTGATTCATTGATGGCCGCTTAGTACAGAGGTTGGCACCAAGGAAGAAAAGCGGGCAAGGCCGTCAGTGGGCTGTGTCCTCTCCTAAAAATTAAGCTACAAAATAAAATCAAAATACCAACAGAAAAAATCAAGAGTGCAGTGTCTTAAGCTACAGTCTGGGGCTATATGATCAGGACAACTACCCGCAAATACAGTGCCAAAATCAGAGAGACATTATAAAGCCACCTAGCAAACAAATCCTGGTAGCCAGAAAGCAAGGGGAAAGGAGGAGCAAGAGCTGAGAAAGTCACAAGACATAGACACCAAGAGTCTGCAAAAGGACCATGACCATGATCTGGTGGCAGATCTTTTTCATATCTGGCTCCCATCTATTGAAATAAGCTGTCTTTTCCAGACTCGCACATGTACTAACTACACCACATTTAGAAAATTACTAAAGACCGATCATTTTCAGTTCTCTTTTTGCTCCTATATTTGTCCTCAGTGCTGAGATACCCCTGCAGGGGTGATTCATGTGCAATACCAAATTAAAATACCATAACATAACATGACCCCAGTTATAGGGTAAAACGATGGCCAACATACCCACAATCATCGGTGGCCCAATTCGGAACAGGCTCTGAAGTGGAAGGTCTGGTTAGAGCGCCTGAACATGTTTTTTGCAGCTACAAGTGTTGAGAGTAGTGCAGATGCCTGCTACTCCTCCATCTAGCACGGGAAGACAAATTATAACAAACAATGCCAGAGGCAGGCCCACTCATACATGTGCCACCATTGTAGCCATGCACAATGTGCATTTTGCGCTGATGGCCAATCCGAATTACAAAAGATTTGTGCTGCGGCAACCTAGATAAGATCCTGAAGAATCCATTGACTCTTTATATGCCTGACTTGAAGAACTGGCAAGTACATGTACCTTCATAAATGAAAATGAAGAGATAAGAGTGCAAATCATCCAAGTGCATGCCTCGGCCAAGCTAAGGGAACAAATATTACAAGAACCTGGAAAATCACTACAGGACAGCCTCGCATTAGGGTGATCAAAGGAACTGTCTGAGACCCAAGTCTCTCATTGTGCGTGTCCATTAGAAGTGAACCTGTGGTTCAAATTGCAAAAAGAGGAGTTCCAAAAAAGGAGACAAAGAAACCAATAAAACTGGTGACAATATGGGCGATGCGGGGGAAGGTATCTCCACCCAGAGAGTGGGGGAAGGTTAATCACTTTGCAAAGGTGTACCAGTCATCCCGTTCCACCCCAGGCACAGCAAAGCACTCCGTGACAACTGTTGCCCCTTTAGAAACTGGGTGTGTGGCAAAAGACATGGACAATGATGAACAAGAGGAACTCATCCACATTGCGCACACTGGGACAGAATCATCCAAAATCTCAGGCAGCTCCAAAGTGCCAGGGACTCTTTGAGTAAAGACCCATCATTGCCATTATCAAAACTAGGGCATCAATCAACTTGATTTCCAAGCAACTATTCGACACTCTGTAGAAGCAGCCCACTCTGTGACCCATGAAAGTAAGAGTCTGTACTGAAAGCCACTATCTCTGGTGACGCGTTTCTGTCAAACAGCAAGCAAGATGGTCTAACCACTCTTGGAAAGGTCTACATGACACATGGGTGAAAAGGGATGCTGCCAGGTGGCTCAACTCATTCAGTTTGCATTCCAAGTCCGCACCAATGAGCTTGAGGAGCTACTGGAAGAATATCAAAGCCTGCTCCAGGGAATCAGATGCCTAAAATCAAACAGATGTAGTTGCATATAGAAACCATTGTACAACCAATGACCCATGTGGCACAGACGTGTCACATTTCACTTTTGTCCAAAAGTGGAGGAAGAGTTAAAAAGACTGTAAGACACCAACATTATAGAGACTGTGGAGTGGCCTACCCCATGGCAATCCCAAATAGTGGTGATGCGGAAGCCCAAATAGGATGGGTAAGTTAGACTCTGTGTGGACAAGCACCTCCCAAATGTGGCCATTAAAAGGCAGCAGCATATTGGGCAAATCATTGATGACATTGTAGGAGAGTCGAGGGGCCCTCTTGGTTCCCAAAAATAGACCTGTGATCTGAATACCACCATGCTAGACCCAAGTTCAGGTATATCATCACCTTTTTCAAACACCTAGGGTTGTGCTCTATAAGCGGCTGAATTTCAGAACATCAAGTGCTGCATGTGGTTCATGAGGTCTTGTCAGGGCTACGTGGACTTTTGAATACTACAGCCAACTGTGCATGGTGCTGCAAAGGCTGAAAGACAGTGGTTCAACTTTGCAATGAACCAAGCGAAAACATTTCAAGGAATCCATAAGCCTTTTTGGGTAGCAGTTCTCCGCTGGAGTAGTCACAGTGGACTCAAAGAAGGTGAGAGACATCAAGGCAGCCAGTGCCCCCTCCTCTGTCACCAAGATGCAAAGCTTCTTGGGGATGGTAAATTAAATTGGACTATTCCTTCAAAACCTGACCTCCCTCACTGCACATTTGCAAGAACTGACAAAGTCATTGATGCAGTGGTCAAGAGAAAGAGCCCAAGAATAATCTTTAACGAAGACTAAAGAAGCATGGTCTGCTGACAACATCCATGCGTATTTTGACACAAAGAGATGGAAATTTCTATGACTGCAAGCCTCATGGGCTTAGGGGCAGAGCTTTCACAATGCTTGGAGTGTGGGAAGTGGACATAACATATGCCAGCTGAGTCCCCACACTGACAGAGCAAACCTACTCACAAATTGAGTGGGAGGCCGTCGCAGGTCACAGGGGGTGTCAGCATTTTCATTTATATCCGTAGTCACATTTCCTTGTGAACACCGACCACTAGCTCCTTATTCCACTGAGTCATCCACGAGCCCCTACCCCGAATCTAAAAGTGGGTTTTGCAAGTGCAGGAGTACTATTGTTTCATGTGCTCAAAGATGTCTGCTAAGAGGGTACTGGTTGCTAAGCCCCCATAGTTTGGTGCTCTGGCTCTTTTAGTTGTCTCCTGCAGCCATCATGGGATGGTGAGAACCAAATGCTGGCTACGCAACAAAATTTGATTTCCTCTGTTAGATAATGGGATGGAACGAGTGGTCAGAGGCTGTGTAATATGCCAGGCAGCTGGGGCATCAGATCCGCCTGCTCCTGTGATCACTCAAGATATTTCACAGCGACTGTGGGTTAGGGCCAGTGATATCTTTGGAAGTCTTCCTAATGGGAGGTATGTTTTGGTGGTAATAGATGACTTTTCAAAGTACCCGAAAGTGGAGGTGGTCGCTAGTACTGCTGCTGAGGAGGTCATCCTGAAACTTGAAAAAATCCTGGCTACTCACGTGATCGTGCAAGAACTATGCACTGATAATGGTCCGCCATTCCATGGACAGGGAGAAGCTGAGTACCCAAGGTCATTAGAAGTCAAATATCAGTGGGTCATTCCTAGGTGGCCGATGGCCAATGGTGAGGTGGAGTATTTTATGAGGACCATTAACAAGGCTATTTGCATTGCCCATGCTCAACATCTATATTTAAAACGGGCCTTGTATTCTTTTATTCAGGAGTACCGGTAGACTCTCAAGCTACTACCGGCCATGCCCCCAGCCAGCTATGCATGGGTCATTATGTGCATTACGCTGTCCTGCACCACCACTATGGTCTCCTAGTAACATAAACGGTGACTACCCGGAGGAACCAGCTCAATGACATACATCAGTCGGCATCAATGGGCCAGGGTGGTGTTGCTAGAGACCATAATTCTGGAAGGAAATGCAGGCTGCCATTTTGAGCCTAACCCCTGGAGAGTTCGCTGGATCTAGGGAACTATGATCACAACCCGTCGTTGACCTGAGGAAGTAACTTGTAACCTGTCCTTGTCCAAAAAGTGGGAGGGGTCGTTTCCTGTGGATATCCCTGCTGTAGCATCCTCTAGGGATGATGATGAGTATACAAGTGTTCAGACTGGCGAGCTGACCCTGGAGGTGAGCTTGATGCCTTGTTTTGGTGGGAGCCTGATACGAGACTGAGCTACCGGTGGATAGCCGAAGGTGTGTTGAATCTGGGCTGTCAGAGACCTCGGCTGGTATGGAGAGTCAACAGCGCTCTGTGTATGCTCTAAAGGCTCATCCCAAGCCCTCTGCCAAGTAACAATACTATGTGAGAGAATGACCACTTAGTACCCTGTCTCAGCACCAGGAGGGACTACCATGAGTAGTACTTGTTGTTTGTTATTTTTGCATTTTTGGTAGAACTTTGAAGGGGTTGAGCATTGTTGGGCTACATCATAACATGGAAGACTCCCCTGCGCATGACGGATGGTGGTGGTTTGGTCCTATGACGTAGGGAGTTTATATAAATAGCATTGAAGGAGGGTTGTGAGGTTGACGTAGGGAGTAGCATTGGAGGCGGGTCATGAGGTAATAAAAACTATACAAAAGGAGCACTCAACCTGGTGTTTATCCATGTTTGTTCTCTGCCACCAGCCTTAAACATAATATTCCCCACACACATAACGTCTTCCCTCCTCCTCTTGCTTCTTTGTTGTTAATTCCCTTCCCCTACTTATCCCCTATCCCACATCCCCAAACTGATCGCGTCTTTTTTTCATATTTAAGGATGTCCACCCCTGCACTCCTCTTATTCCTAATAATGTTATTTTTTTTGCACCCCCTACCTCTCCCTGCCTTCCACCCCCCCTCTTTTGTTCGGACCCACAAGGCCCCTGCCACTTATTGCCTCCCCCTTTTTTATATACCCTGTATTCTATTTCCTCTTCCTCTACTGTTCACGATGTCTTTTGTTCCTTACTTTTCTGTCATATTCTTCCTTCTTAGTTCCGTGTCGCTTAACCCTCTTTACTTTTCTTTTAACAAACAAAAATAATTGTTCTTACTATTCATAATATTCTAGGAAATATAATACATTTTTCCGGGTTTTTTTGCACATACTATATAAAGGATTCCATCCAACCCAGGGGGTATGTCCTTTCCCTTGAAATTCTCAGATTTTTGCAGAAATAGCTCTTCTTCATTTTGTCCCAAAATGGAGCATCCTTTGTCCCAAAATGGAGCATCTTTCGTGTGGATTCGTCAGCTGCTTCTCTTCATTTTTCGAATTTGTGAAATTGAGATAGTTCCTTTGCCTGTTTAGCTTCAGAGAGGCAGGAAGTCAGCAAAGAGAGGCAGAAAGAGAGATTTGATAAGTCTGTATCGACTACAAACACAGGGAGCGGCGAGATTTCATTTCCTCTGACTTTTTGAGCCTTCTGAAAAAAACCCGCTTCTGAAGAACTAGGTTAAAAATTCAAGAGTTTAGAAATTCCGCATGGAAAGGCTTAGTACGAGCAGGTCCGCTCCCTTTTCACTGCCTATTACTGGGACGAGCTGGAGACCAACTTCAAATAGCGCGAATGCTAAAAGAGCATTTACGGACTGCTTGACAGCTACACGGCCGCTCACAGTCTGGGAGAGAGACAACCGCTCCTGACACACATCTTCCTCGCAGGGTCTTGCTTCTAACTCGATTCACTCCGAGGATGGCTGGCTTGTTATGGCAGCTCTCAGTTCGTCACGGGGGAGGAGGCAGGGAGCTCAAATAGCTTGAGAGAGAGGTGATGGGGTAACGACGTGAGAGTATCTGTCTCTGGGATTCAACTAAGAGAACAAGCATTAGCAAAGCCAGTGGGTTTGCGTTGAATGTGACAGCGCATTCCAACAGAGGCATTCAGGAATGAGGGGGGCAGATTTACAAGCCCCTTGCGTCACTTTTACGCTGCTGTTGCGTTTTGTGACACAACGGCAGCGTAAAAAATGCGGCAAATTTACAACGTGACGCATCTAGGGAGATGCGTCACGTTGTAAAGCCCTGCGTGACATTATACCTGCGTCAGGTATAATGTATGCAGGGTAGGCGTTCCCACGCAGGAAAGCCTCATAAAAGTGACGCAGTGAAATCTACAAGATTTCACTGCGTGACTTTTAGGATGCCGCTGCGTCAAAACCTTACGCCTGCTTAAAGGAGGCGTAAGGAGTGACGCAGTGTATTGGGAATAGGCCGCAACACGCATTGCTGGAGTTGCGTCGTGCTTGCGACACGACTCCAACAATGCGTGACTTTTCCGCCAACAGATGCGCCAGAATGTCTGACGCATCTGTCAATCCTTGCACCATAGTGCGCCGTATTCTAAATACGGCGCATCTATAGTGGCGCAAGGGTTTTTCACGCAGGCGCAGGGAAACTGATGCATCTGCACAGATGCGTCAGTTTCTTGTAAATCTGCCCCGTTGTTTCTATGCAATGATACACTAAAACCAGGCCTATTGACTTTGCTAATGCTTGTCAGTGCAGTAGTGATGACAAAGGTGTGATATTGGTGGAGGTGGAATTGGTGGCAGTAGTAGTGGTATTGATAATGTGGTGGTGTTGGTAATATTGGTATTGTGGTAGGGACACTGGTGGTATTGTTAGCAATATGGTGTGGTTCTTGGTGGTATTGGGGACGGTGGTATTTCTGGTAAGGTCAACAGTGGTTTTGGTAGTGGGATTGTGGTGGTAGCTTTGGTTGTCTATTTGTAGTGCATTATTGGTGGTTAGTGGTATTGATGGTGTTTGGTGGTAGTATTGGTGGTATGGTGGTGTATGTTCATATTGGTGGTAGTATTGGTAGTATTGATATTGATAATATTGGTATTACTTAAGGTGGCATTGCTGTTGATATCGGTATTGTTTGTGGAATTGGTGATGGTTGGGGAATTGTTGGTGCTATTGGTGGGACTGATGGTGGCACTGGTGTGGGTGATGTTAATAGTAATATCGGTGGTGGTATTGGAGGTTGTAGTATTGGTGGTGCTAGTGCTGGTAGTGTGAGGCATCGGTGGTGTGTGGTATTGGTGGAGGTCTTGGTGTTAGTGGTACTGGTGGTGTCATTAGTGATGGTTGAGTTGCTATTGATCGAGATGTATTATTGGTGGTGGTACAGTATTGCTTTTGGGGTTAAAACGGTGGTATTGTGGTATTGATGTTTATGGTATTGTCAGTGGTACTCCTTAATGGTGGCTTGATACCAAAAAGTAATTAGGAGGACACAAATCATTCCAATTGTTTTTATTGGCTTGTCGGGCTCTGTGGCACAGTCAGAAAGGCTGGTTTGAAAGAACCATTATGTTGGCTAATGTTTTGGTCTTTTTGCCGTCCACATAACCAAAGAAAGGGCCCACAAAAAATGTCCCGTCCACTAAGGCCAGTCAGACAGTGCCAGAGTGAGAGTGTGCCCGATAGGCCAGTACAACACTGCCAGCTTCAGTGAAACAAGCATTTGCAATGCAATAGGTCTCGCATTTACGCATTGTAAATGACAATGCCTTTTATTTCTGTTTTGTTTTTGTTTTTTTTTAGTTGTAAAATAAATTTTTATTGGATATGGAAATAGTATATAACAGCAATACAACACAGCATATACTTATACTATAATATAAATATTTCATGAGTAAAGGAAAAAGGGGAGGGATGGGTGAGGGGAGAGGGGGGGAGGGAAAAACTTATATAGAATGTTACAACTGATCTTATAATAGAAAATACAACATTTGAGTTACATTACTTCCTATAATATTAGCTTATAAGGTGGTCAAAAATATATAACTAAATTAGAAAACAGATGAGTAATTTTTTAACTTCAAGGCGGTTTGGATACTTCCTCATTGCAAGGAGTATGTAGGGGTAAGGATTGAGCTGATATGTTTAAGAAATCCGTAATAGGTAACCACAATAAATCTCTCTTAATAGCAAGTGTAATGGGGTAAACATATGCCCTATCTAATCTATGATTATAGCAAACTCCATACCACCAAGCCTGAAATGATATGTTTGAAGCATTTTTCCATGACTTAGTAATCTGTTGAAATGCTACAGCTATAAGCAGATCAACAATGGATACGTTAGTAGAAAAGGAGGACCATATTTCTGAGATGCTACCTAGAAAAATATGTGTAAAAGAAAAAGGAAGCGTGTACGAAAAATTTTGTTAATTTGTTGCCACACTCTAATCCAAAAATTATGAGTAACTGGACATGTAAATAACATATGTTTAAGGTCAGCTACGGGGGCCGGACAAGACCAGCAGGTAGAGGGAGTATTGGAATCAATGTGATGAATTTTGGCTGGAGTGATTAAAAGTCTATTATAAATAAAAAATAAGGTTTGTGTAATATTCGCTGCTCTAGAAGACTTCCTCATTTTCATCCAAAGTTTGTTCCATGTTGAGATATCAAAGGAATCCTGTAAATCAGATTCCCAGTTGCATTCTACATTAGATTTATCCCGTATAGTAACAGAATTTCTTAATTTGTTATAAATTTGAGATGCAGAAGAGGGGGACTGTAAAAAAGTGAGCGAGATGAGTGAAGAATTAGCATGTGCAGAGGAGTTTATGAGGGTATCATAGGAATGTTGAGCAGCTGCGGTCAGCAAAATATATTTGGATTGATAAGACGAAGGAAGAGAAAAACGGGATTGCATCAGAGAGAAGGGGATACAAGTTTCGCGGTGAAAAAGCTGATACGTCCATCTAAGACCAATTTCTATCCAATCTTTCCAAAAAAGAGTCCTATTTTTAATTTTAATAAGTTTGTTATACCAAATTGGGGATTGAAGAAAACGAAAATTTTTAAGAATGGGAAGAGAAAATTTTTGGGGAGTGTGAGAAATAGAAATAAATTCTTCAAACGAGAAGGGATAGAAAAAAGAGTTTTCAACCTCCACCCATAAAGGCTGAGACGTAGAATCGATCATATTCTCAGATAGCAAGGAGGAAGAAAATTTAAGAAAAAATGAAGTATGATATGACGAGAAATTAGGAAAATTGACTCCACCTAAATGTTTAGGTAGTTTAAGTTTGGAAAAGGACATCCTAGCTCTTTTGTCTTGCCATAAGAATTTTGAAAGAATATTATAGATATTCTTGTAGCAGGATTTAGGAATATTAACTGGAAGATTAGATAAGAAAAATAAAATTGTTGGGACTAACATCATTTTTATAGAATCCAATCTACCCCACCACGATAAAAATAAGGGGTGCCAGCGTGCGGTGGAACTGGTTAAATGTAATTGCAGATTTTTTAAGTTTAGTGATACCGTATCTTTGATAGAGGGTGTGAACCATAAGCCTAAATATTTAATCTTCGTTGGGTTCCAGTGAAAGAGAGAGGCCAAAAAATCAGCATGGAAACAATGTTTGTTTAAAGGAAGGATTTCACATTTATCAACATTGAGTTTATATCCTGAAACTAAAGCAAAAGCTGAAACTTCTGATAAAAAAGTTGGCATTGAAGTTTGGGGATTAGAAATAAATAAAAGAATATCGTCCGCGTATGCTGAAATCTTCAGTTGTTTCTCACCATATGGAAAACCTGTGATATTTTTATTTACACGAATTCTTGTTAGAAAGGGTTCTAACGCCAAGACAAATAAAAGAGGAGAGAGTGGACAGCCCTGTCGAACCCCCCTGAAGAGTGGAAATGAGGAGGAAACAAGACCATTAGCTAAAATAAAAGATCTAGGAAAAGAATATAATAACGAGATATAAGAAAGGAATTTAGGGCCAAAACCAAACCAGACGAGTGTCGAAAAAATAAACTGCCAATTAACCCTGTCAAAAGCTTTTTCGGCATCTAGTGCAACAGCTGCTAGAGATTGTTTATGGGAATGGGATTTACTAAGAACATTGAAAAAGAGTCGAGTATTATCCGATAAATGTCGACCCTTAATGAAACCACATTGTTCTCCTCCAATTAATTTTGGTAAGATGTTATCCAAACGGAGCGCAAGAATTTTCGCGAAAATTTTATAGTCTAGGTTAATCAAAGAGATTGGCCTATAATTCTTACATAATGTGTGATCTTTATTTTCTTTAGGGAGAAGACAAATCAAAGCTTCTTGGAATGAGCCTTCAGATTTCTGGGATGCAATGAAAAATAAAAATAGTTGATGCAATTTGGGAATAAGTAAATTAGAAAATTGTATGTAAAATTCTACGGTAAATCCATCCGGCCCAGGAGCTTTTCCTTTTTGTGATTACTTGAATGGCTTTAAGAATGTCTTTAGGCTGTATATCAGCTTCCAAGGAGGAGAGATCTAGATCCGGGGGGGAGGGTGAAGGAACGGAGGATAAATATTGAGCAATGTCAGTCTGTTGAGGATGGGATTCAGGGGTATAAAGTTTTTGATAAAAGTTAGTGAATTCTAATAGAATATCCTCATCTTTATGTGCTATAGAATTAGAAGAAGATACAATAGATTCAATTTTGGTACGTTCCTTTTTAATTTTAAGATAATTAGCAAGAAGATTACCAGATTTATTTTGTGCACTATAATATTTAGCACTAGATTTAAGTAAGTATAAATTCGCAGACTCAGTAGAAAGTTTATTAAAAGAGAGTTTGGCTTTAATAAGCTCATTCAACTCAAATTGGCTCTTAGACAAATAATACGAATGTTCTAATCTTTTAATTTGAGTATTGAGTAATTGTCTGGACTGAGAGGATGCTCGTCGTTTTTGGGCAACAAAAGAAATAATGAAGTCTCTAGAGGCAGCTTTAAAGGAATCCCATATAATTTGGGGAGATATTTGAGGGGACTCATTCTCTTCAAAAATAATTTTGCAAAATCAAGAAAGGCTGATGTAAATTTAGAATCTAATAGAAGAGAGTTATTGAATCTCCATCGCTTGGTTCCCTTAACGGGAGGGAGTAAGTCCAGATTCAAAGAGACTGGGGCATGATCGGAAATTAGGATAGAACCTATGTCAGAGTGGGAGATGTGTTGGGTTAGGGCTTTGGAAATAAAGAGATAATCTATCCGGGATTGAGATGAGTGAGCAGGTGAATAATAAGTGTATTCTTGTAATGAAGGGTGACAGAGCCTCCAGGAGTCTACAAGAGACCTTTGTGAAATAGTGGAGGTGAATTGAGTATGCATAGAAGAAGGAGAGAATCTAGAATTAGACCTTCTATCCATAAAAGGATCCATAACCATGTTACAATCACCCCCTAAAATTAAATATTCGTCAGTACGTTGCATCAAAGAGGATAAGATTTGGGGCCAGAACGTTTTATCTTGGTTAGTAGGGGCATAAATATTAAAAATGGTTAAAGGAATGTTGTTTATCAATAGAGACACTGCAATCCATCTGCCTTCAGAATCATTGTCTTGATTTATGAGTTGGACATCTAAACGTTTATGGCAGAGTATAGCGACACCATTACGTTTCCCTGAACCTGGTGATGCAAAAACATGTCCCACCCAGTGCCGTCGTAATTTAGATACCTCAGTGTCCGTTACATGAATTTCTTGTAGTAAAGCAATATCACCTTTTAAACTTGCAATATGTGATAAAACTCGCTGACGCTTAATGGGAGAACCCAAACCCTTAACATTCCAAGATAAAATATTTAACGACATCTAAATATATACGTTAAAATAAACAATGTGAGAAGAATACTTATATATATATATGAATAGTAATATATCACACTTCAAATTATGATTTTGAAGAACTGTCATATAGGAACTGTATTTAAAGATATAGAAAAACAGAGAGTAGAAAAATAAGTAAGAATAAGAAGGGAGAGAAGAATTGTAAAGAAAAGATAAAAGAGAAGACCAGTATTTAAGATGAAACATGAGATTAGGGACAGAAAAATAAAGGGGAAAAAAGAGGAACAATGAACAGAAAACTTGAATCCAACAAACCTTTGATAAGACAAGACAATAACGGAAAAAACATACCACAGGAAGACAATACGGGTGGGGTTGGTGTAGCCACATAGGGGAGGAAGGACGCTGAAGGGAGGACCTCAGGACGAGAACGGCAAGGGGGACATCATCCAGGAAGAATGGAAGGGACAAAGAGTGGGGGACCACATATTCGTAACCTGATGAGGAAGAAAAGAGAACATATTAACCAAAAACATTTACAAAGTTACAAAATACATTAAGGATGGGACAAATTCACAATAAGAAAACAAACAATATTAGGAGTAACACGACATTTATGGTTTAGAAATGTCCATAGACTCCCGTCTGCAGGTGATCAAAAATTGCTGGAGATGTGCAGGATCTTCATAATTTGTTGTTCTGTTATTATAAGTCACTTTGAAGAGACAAGGGTGAAACAGGCCATATCGAGCATTCAAGTTGCGGAGTGCAGGTCTCATGTCCAGGAACTTTTACGGCGGTCAGCAGTCGCTTTGGCATAGTCTTGGGCAAAAAAGAGGTTAGAACCATTCCATGAAATCTTTCCTCGTTGTTTGGCAGCATGGAGAACTTTAAGTAAATCTGTGTATTCCAGAAAATATAAAATAATTCCTCTAGGTTTCGCTGAAGAAGATGAAGACTGAGGACTCGGCCCCAAACGATGTGCACGTTGAATATTTAATGATGGAGTATCTGGAAGACCAAGTAGAGTTGGGAGAAAGGATTGAAAAAAGGATATTGGATTAGAACCTTCGAGACCTTCAACCAGTCCATAAATGCGTAGGTTGTTGCGTCTATTGCGGTTTTCCAAATTTTCAACTTGTTGTTTAAGATGATCTATCTCTCTGTGCATAAGGGGGACCTGACTTGCACATTCTTGAACAGAGTCAACTCGTTTCTCTAGGTCTTCAACCCTTTGCTCAGTGTGAGACCAGTTGTCTTCCAGACTTTGCAGACGTATGTTGGTTTCTTCCATACATGGCTTAAGCGCGCGAATTTCCTCAAGGAGGAGCTCCATAGAAATTGAAGTTGAGGAAGCAGTAGGAGAAGGTGGGTTTACCTTCACTCGCTTGCCTGAAGTGGAGGACGACGTTGCTGGTATTTTGGAACCCTGTTTGGGACAGGGGCGAGGTGTAGAAGATGCCAATCCCTTTGCACCAGCAGATTCAGTGGCAACATCTTCCATGTTCTCTAATAGGATATTAAAAGGATTATGGTCTTCTAAAGGTGAGCCTTTGATAAGTTGTGCACCATTACGGCTAACACGAGGCATTGCCATGAAGGAATTTGAGGAGAAACTCTCTTCAATTATCCCAGAGAACACTCTACACTAATAGAATCACACCGAAAGTGAAAATAATTAACAATGCACTCTGTGTAGAGTTGCAGTAAAGTGAAAATCCAATTATATCAGTCCCGGAATTTATGCTGCTTAAAGTATTATTCAGAACGAGGAGAAAATGGCCCAGCAAGAAAGAAAACGTCGAGATAATGCCAAACGTGCATTTTTGTGAGGGGAAATATATTCAAAAATCTAACAGCCTTGGTTGAGAGGAACGCAAAGAAAAACAAAATGGCGGCCGCAACTCTGTGAAGAATCGCAGCCGGTGAAAGAAGTCAAAAAGGCATTATTTGAATGCGCTCCATACCTCCGCGACGAGCGCACATTGACGAGCAAAGGTTCCGACGCTCGTGCGGTTGGAAATTGGGGTCCCAGAATGTGAAGAGAAGCCTGGAGAGTTCCCGTCGCCTCACGTCGCTGCGGAGCTCCCGGGAACAGCGGCCATCTCCGAAGGCTCCTAAGCCACGCCCCCTGTTTTGGTTTTTAAAACATAAATAAAAGGCATTGTCAATTTCAATTTAAACTTTATTCGATCATTCTTAGGTACGATCATAAAAGTACAGAAACAACAATAAATTATAAATAAAAATAAAAAAATTCTCATAGATAAAATATGGTGACCATTTCATCTGGATTCTTATAAAAAAGAGTTTAAAATTCTTACAGGGTTTCAATTTATAAGTACTAAAAGCTGTCAAACATAAGTTAAAATGCAGAATATATATAGTTAAATAAATTTCCATAAAAAGTTTTATGATCCCAAGAACTTCCGCCTTTTTCTACAAGCCCATAGAAATGAGGCTAGGAGAAGCACTCTAGATGGTCTGGTAATGATTTTAGAAAGAATAGTGTGACCCTACATTGGACAAAGTTATGGCTCTTTAAATTCGGTACAATATTCTTTTTCCTTTCTTTACGATAGTAACCACAAAAGAACAGTATATGGAGATCTGTTTGGGCAGAGGACTTGTCACAAGGGCAATTGATCAAGTCCGAATGGTTAAATGTTTTCGATGGAAACCCCAACATTAGTGGGATCAGATTTAACCAAAACCGGAGTAATATAAATTTGTGGTGCGATAATGTAACCTCCTCTAGGTAGGGGAATCCACCTTCCCAAATAGGTAAATGTGGTTGATAAACCAGAATAGACTGCTTCCTGTGGTTATTCTCCCTACGAGTATACTGGGCTTTCAGCATAAAAGTGTCGACCAGTCTTTGCTTGGGCATTAATCTGCAAGAGATCGGGTCTGTAAATAATACTTTCATCCCCAACTCTGTCAATTCTCGCTCGACGTAATTAATCCATCTGATTCTCTTATAATTGTCAAGGCTCAGGCAATCTTTTATTATACTCTGAGTTAAAGGGAGAGTTTTCCTTTGCCAAATTGAGAACCACAGGAGCAAAGGAGCCAGTCTAATTGAATCCGTAATATGGGGTAGGCTCAGCTCCATATGGAGTATAAAATTAGTTGTTGATTGGGGAAGGGAGACCAAGGATTTAAAAAACTTATCTTCAATGATTTGGAGTTGTTCATGGTGTGCTCCATATGTGGCCGCAGATTTCGTTTTAGCCTGATAAATCTGCTTAACAGTGGCCAGGGGTTTCATGCCCATCCTGAAGGTAAATGCTTTTAATGCTCCCAGACTCCTTTCCATTCCCATGGCCCTTGCATCAATTAATCTAGACCACGTTTGATTCTAGTCGAAGAGTACCCCAAGATAGGGAAAAGACTCCACCACCTCGATTTTCCCTGATTCTGTGTGGAGGTGTGATAGTTTTCCTCGAGCAACCCCTCTCCCCCCGGCAATAATTACAAATGATTTTGACTGTTTAACCTTCATGTCAAGAGAGTCCATGAAGGCGGCATAAGTGGTAATTAGGCGACGCAGCCCTATCCCTATTCTGGCGATAATGACTGCGTCGTCTGTATACACCAGAATTGGAAGCTGGATAGACTCAGACACGGGAAGATCTGGGGTTACACCCAAAAGGGCGTTCCCCACGCCGTTCGTATAGATGGAAAATAAGAACGGCGCGAGGACACAGCCCTGTCTTACCCCCCTTAAGATCTTAAAAGGGTGGGTACATTCCCCGTTTTTTCCATATCTAACCGATGCTGATGCCTCCGAGTACAGTTGTTGGATAAAGTCAATTATTGGAGGGTCGATCCCCATCTCTTCCATGATATACCAGAGCTTTGGGTGGGAAACGCAGTCAAATGCTGCCGAAAGATCCATAAAGGCGAGATAGATTTTCCCACCCTTAGCCCTTGTATATTTGTCAATGATCAGTGAAAGATTGAGGCACTGATCTACAGTTCCTCTACCCTGTTGAAAGCCATACTGGGCTTGCATTTACAATGCCAATAGCTTAAACTCGCGTAAATGCGAGACCTATTGCATTGCAAATGCTTGTTTTGTTTCGGGAACTACTACTACCGTGGTGGGACAGCCTATGGCTGTGGAGAGATTCAGTTCTGGCTAGTATTGCTTTCACAGAGCGACAGTCTAGTGCCGTGTGCTACAACTAGAATTAATTCTGCTGGGAGGGACTGCCTGTGGCTGTGGAGAGAGATTTGGGGAGAGACATACAAGGCTATGAATCTTGTGCAGGGATGGACAGGTTTGGGATGGGGAGAGACAGAACTTTGGAATTTAGTGATTACTGTACCGACCACCCTCCCCCACTCCCTCCAAGCACGCATTACGCACAATTTACTTGTAATATATTGTGCTGGAGGGGAGCTGTTACTTTAGCCCCCTCCTTAATTTAAGGTGTGCAGAGGGAAGAGGGGTGGCAAAAGAAACGGCTACAGCAGCATGTATTTGATGCTGGTAATCATGAAGGCAGTGTGGAGCAGCGCATGCGCGCTGCCACTAGGCTCTACCTAAAAAGCACTGGCAAAACCAATAGGTCTGGCATTTTCCCTCAAGTTTGGGCCCTGCCGAAGTATGTGAATGTTTTTTGTAAAATTGTTCAAGTTGACTACTTTTTGTGTGAGAGTGGAATGTCGTCACTTACAGAAGGGTAAGCCAATGACTGAAGAGGGTTGACCCTGTGCCCCATGCAGTATGCTGTGGTGGAGGGAACAAAAATGCAAATTACAAACTAACAGACCAATTAATGAAGAGAGCTGCTGAAAGCCTCTATAAATCAGTATATTAAAGACATAAAGTTATCAGAATCAAAAGGTCGTGGCTACCCCAGACCTAAATATTTCCCAGAGAATATTATAGAAGCCAAGCAAAAAAATATCCCAGTAAACCTCGTGTGCAAGGTAGCAGACGTTAGACTTTGCATGGGCCATGATTATTTTCACAATCTTTCTGCTGGATTAAAATATTCTCTGTACTACTGTTGGTCGACATAGGTGTGTCACTAATCTAGGGGAAGGTGACAGATGGGTTGCCGTAAAGCGCTTCAACCCTCGTCAGGGGTAGTAAGAGTTACATAAATGAAATTACCGTACAATACGTTCGACCATACAATACTTTCGACCGTAGTTTTAGTCTGTTAATGATGTTTCATTCTGTTTTTTGGGTTACGTCAGAAGGGATATAATTGAGCTACAGCATGTTCTCTGCCTATATAATAACACCCATCTGAAATAATTAATGCAACTTGTCATCATTCATTCTTCAAAGATTTCAAAGAATAGCTCTTCTGTCATATCCTGTCTTCCTGCAAGGTACATTGACATCCCAAAATCCTAACATACGCCGGGGTCTTTTAGGTGATAGTGGGTGCAGACATGTAAAACGCAAAAAAAGGCAGAAATGCAAAAGTAAAACTTGTCGGGAACAGGGACAGCGGCTATTCAAAATAGCCCCTATAAGGGCTTTTCTCTCTGTGAAATGTGATCTATTGTTATGAAAAATGGTTTTGCCATTGAAGCCTGCCGCCCCCTGTGTTTGTTTAAAAGTCTGGAGGTCGACAGTATCAAAGGCGGCTGACAAGACGGGCAAAACCTAGGTGCGAGAGCGTGGACGGAAACAGGGAAGGAAGTAGGGAGAGCAAGATGAGGAAGGAAACCAGAAAAAGAGGACTGAGGAAATAGCAGAGCAGCGACGGTGAAAAGGAGGAAGGAAACAAGATGGTAATGGGTGAGTAATTGGGAGAGAAATAGGAGGAACTGTGGTATATAAGAAGGCAGAGAAACGGAAGGGGGAGCAGGGAAAATGAGCAACATTGATGCACAGGATGAAGGGCGGAAGACAGGGGGTAACGAATGAAGGAAGGGAAAGAAGAAGGGAAGGGCTCTTCATTTGTACTTGCAGCACAGCAGAGATCCGTGGGGCGCACGAAGGCTGCAGCAGGCGGGGAGGACGGATGCCCGCTTCCGGATTGCCTTATCATAGGAGGCATCGGTGGAATACCAATGAGGCCCGGGACTGCGCGCGCCCAGCTCAGCCCCGCATGGACTGAGATGTATCGATGAAACTGAGATTTAACAACAAAGGCATGGATATCATGGGAGTAGCCCCTTCATCGCCATAAGTATCTGTACCGCGCCGCATCTTTAGTGAGTGCCAAAGAACACAGGCCAACACCAGCAAAGAAAATATTTGCAATGCTATAGGTCTCACATTTAAATGTGAGACCTATAGCATTACAAACTAACGGCTGCCATTGTCCCAACTGCTTCGAAAGTTAAAGTGGGCACGGCGTGCCGAATGTAAGCAAAGCACGTTGTCGTGCCTGTAGAAGCTCAATAAAGAAAAAAGTACACGCACGTGTAACAACAATGTAAAGGGGCCAGTAGCCATGTGAGGATACAAACGATGACATGGCCGTACTAAGGAGGGACTAACAAGCTTATTTAGCAATCAGAAGACAGCATTTACGAAGGACAAAGACACAAGCCAATGAAAAATATGGGCGGGCTAGTGGGCGGGCTTCTCTCCCGTACTGAACTACCCCAGATCTTCCCTAGAGCAGCGCTTGTCGGTGACTCTAGGCTCGACCTAAAAAAGATCCTGGACACTATGCATGTTTAAGATACAGAATTGATTGTGACAAAAAGTGTGATAGTTGAGTGTGATTGTTAGATTTAAAATAGTCCCTCAAGCGTTGTAATGTAAGCACTTCATATAAGGTGAAATGATACACCAAACATCCATTAGCATCCATTAAAAACTCCCCAGGGCAGATCTATGGTTTAATTGACAATGCCTCAAACCAGTGGCTGAAAGAAGTTGATCTAAATAAGGTAATAGCTGAAGGAGGCTGCCCGGAAGCCCAGACTGAGTGAATTAATTCATAATGAATTAATTAATGAATAATGACATTAGTATGGTGCTTTCCACTTCAGTGAGGTCTCTAAGCAGTGTTCTCAGGGAGGGTATTGAAAAGGTAGGTTTTCATAGCTTTATAGCGTGAGGAGGATGAGATCCCGACTGTGTAAGAAACAAAAAGGAACATATGGCCTTACTCCGTCCTTTAGAGACCATGGGTAAGCTGATGATAGCATCTATGCATTAAGCAGGCTAGTTTATATATACTCCCATTGGCCCCTGGCAGCCAATGTAGACATATTTTTGCTATGGAGGCATGATCCCTGCATTTGATGTCTATCATGACATGCATCACCTCATTTTGAAACTTTGACAATCAATCTATTGTGGATTCCCGTAAGCCAATTTACAAACAGTTGCAATAATCCAGTATGTAGTTAATAAATGTCCCTACTACTAAGCCCTTCTGCTTAGAAGACAGTAGAAGAACACATTTTAATTTTATCTAAAAGGTGGAAACAACTTCCCACCACCTTGCCTATCTGCCTTCCTAGAGTTAGTCCACAGTTGAACAAAACCCAAATTCTTCACTGTGGAAGTTAAACACAGTGTTTGATTCAGGAGATTATGGATGTGCGAAGTTCTTGGCTCCATTAAAAAGCTAACCCTGAAAAAGATAAAGTCAGTCTTGTTGTTCAGTTGAAGCATCTCTGACGCATCCATGTAAGTTCATAGGTGTTCTCCATGAACTTGATGTATACTTGAGCATTGCATGCATATGACTGGACTTTAACCTTATAGTCAATAAACATATTGAACAAGGGGTCGTATATTGTAAAGCAGTAGGCCTAAAAAGGGATATGCAGAGGAGTTTTTAGGAGGCATAGTCTTGATTGGGAGACTGAGGAGAGAAAGGCAATAGGGAAGAGTTAGGGTCTGAGTGGTATATAAAAGCCCTTCACTCATGTCAAAGATAAGATGTATCCTTGAGCCACATCCCTGTTCCGGAGTTTGGTTCATTTTATTTTATTTAGGATATTAGAAAGCCTGAAGGGCAGCAGAGCTCACTACAAATACAGGGGTTGCATACATAGCAAAGGGGATGAATACAATGGAACATAATTATGGAATAGGGAAGTGTGAGGTCAGATGTCTAGTGTTCCTTCTTCAAAGGTTCTATATTGAGATTTATTCACTTTTCTTTCTGGTTTGTGATATTTTCCACATGGGAATCTCTGAACCAGGTAAGACATCAGCTTCAAGTGCTCTGATTTCTTTTCATCTGGGAGTATATTCACTAGTGGTCTATGGGTGATTGCCTGCCCGGCGGCAGAATATTTTGGAATAGATTAGGTGCACCGATGAGTGTACTGAGGGTCTAGGTTTTGGTGTTCAAGTCTCTGTGTACGAAGTGAGATGTTTCTACCATTTGTTGTGTGCATGCTTGTTGTTAGAAATGGGGTTTCTGGTTGGCTAGGGTATGCACCTAAGTCAGGCAGAACCCACCACTCTAGTCAGGGTAAGGGAGTTACACACCAAAGATAACCCCTGCTCACCTCCTTGGTAGCTTGGCAGAGCAGTCAGGCTTATCCCAGAGGCAATGTGTAAAGCGTTTGCGCAACACACTCGCACAGCAGTGACACACTAGGCGCACCACAAAAGAAACTCCACACAAGGTTATATAAAAATATCCTTTGTATTATCCATAAAAACACATTAGAACACAATCACATATATCACTGTGCCACCAGGCACTTGTCATGACTTCACAGGAATTACATAAATCACTTGGCCAATCGGGCCACGGTCATAAACATTACAGTTAGGGCCACTAGTAAGTACTGGTAGGATTACCTTTAGCAGAAAACATTATGCAAACACATCATCCACAGTGCATCATAGTAAACACCTGTAGTGTGCACATATTAGTAATCCTCACTGGCAATGTAATATCCAAAGTCTAATCACATTAGGGTATAACAGCCCATTGGGCAACTTCCGGAACTTACAGGCACAAGATTCATCACGCCTGTAACCAGGTCTCCCCTCTGCCCCTTGTAAGGGTACACAACATGTACCCCAACACTAGGGCACAAATGCAGCCGGTAGGTGGGGAGGACAACCACATACGTCCCTTGCAATTGACAAAGTATGTCCCCAGCGCTCAGTGCAACAGTTAAGGGGCGGGGATGCAGCACACCCAGTCTCCGCCAATTAAGAATGCCCCTGGTAGAGAAAAGGGGAGGGGGCACCCGCGCTGTGGGGAGACCTCATCACCCCATCCCTCAAGTAATCCACAGCCAAGGCACCTTGCTGTGATCCCGCTGAGCAGCTGCTGCAGACAAAAAAGGCCAGTGGCTCACCCTATCACTCCAGTCAGGCCCCTCTGGGCCGGGAAGGCACGGAGCGAAGTATCCGCCTCTCCACTCTCTCGTAGAGTCTCCTCCAGTGGCTGGCCACACCCCGATCCGGGGGGGGGTGTGCAGCGGCAACTCTCTTCTCTCCCTCGAGAGCATCCTTGCTCTCTTTGGCCTACAGCTCTCATGGAAGGGCCGCTGGGGCACTTGGTGCAGTGTCTCGCTTGATTGCGAGACTGCGATGGGTTGCAGTCTGTCTCCCGGCCGCTTCTCCCAGATCGGCGGGATCAGCTGGGTGTTAGGCAACGCCTGGCATACCTCCTCACCCTCACAAGTACTGCTCCACATGCGCTTCAACAAATGAAGGGAGAAGCGTCCTCCCAACTCTGAACAGCGCTCCACATCAGCAATCAGGCAAGGTACTTTTCCTGTACCTCACCATGAAGCGACTGCAGGGCACGTGAAGCATTCCCCAGCGCTACGGTTCCTCTAGCAGAAGGCCAGGGACAGGGCACAGGCAAGCCAGCATGCAGGGCTTCCTAGCAGAGGGCATTCCCTTCAACCACCCAGCAGGCAGTAGCTTAGTCCCACGGCGGTTCCTCCTGCCACATAGCAGTCCACGCAGTGTCTTCCCTTTTACATGGGGTCACAGCCACAATACTTATAGTCCCAATGCCTTTGTTCTGGGAGCACTTTACAATACAATTACAAGTGCACAACGCTGCCTAATTCATAGTGTAAGCCTTGGCTCCAGACACCCCACAAGGGGTGGAGCCATCATTGTGGAAGGCAGGCACAGCCCTATTCAGGTGCAGGTGCTACTCCTCCCACCACTCCAAATGCTGACCAGGCCTATTCAGGTGCAAGGGAGAACTCCTCCCACTACTCTAAATTCAGCCAAGGTCTATTCAGCCTAGCGCTGAGTCACCCAGGCAGGGCAGGACACACCTCAAACCCCCAGGGACTGGCTGGAGTGAATGCACCTTCCCTCTCCCCTGTCCGTCAGAACCAGACGGTCAATACACATCAGGGAGGGCAGAAAGACAGGTAGCACACAGAAATGCCCACTTCGAAAAAGTGGCATTTCTAAAATAGTAATAATAAATCTGCTTTCACCAATAAGCAGGATTTATCACTACTATTCCAAATATACCACACACGGTCACGCTGCCCCTCTCATGTCAGGAATTACCACTGAAGCACATATCAGGGGATCCCGAATGCAACCCTTTGAGAGGGCAGTCTCACAGCGGTGAGAAACCAAATAGGCTGTTTGTCACTACAAGGACATGCCACACAGTTGAGGCACATGTCCTACCTTTTACCTACACCCTGCCGATAGGGCTAGCTAGGGCTTCCCTTAGGGGTGACTGATGTGTAGTAAAAGGGGAGTTGCAGACGTGGAAACCACTTTACATGCCACGTCACTTCGGCAGTAAACTGCGTGCGTAGGCCCTGCAGTGGCAAAGGCCTGGGACAGGTTTGAAAGGCTACTTCGCTAGGTGGCGCAAGAAGCGCTGCAAGCCCACCAGTAGTATTCAATTTACTGGCCCTGGGTATATGGGATACCACTGTACAAGGGACTAATAGTTAAATTAAACATGCCAAACAGGTGTAGACCAATCTTACCAAGTTTACAAGAGAGAACACATGCACTTTAGCACTGATCAGCAGTGATAAAGTGCCAGAGTCATAAAACCACCAACAAAAGGTCAGAAAAAATACAGGAGGAAGGCAAAAAGTTCTGGGATGACCCTGCAAAAAGGGCCAAGTCCAACACTTGTGCATTTTACATTTCCTGTTTCTGCCTCTTTTCTGTTGCTGCTTCCTGCCTCCCACGATGAGCACTGGCCCTCGGCTAATGTGTCCTATGCCCTGGGCCATGTGGCTAGCTGTGGTACCTCGCTCTACTTCCAGTAGTCTTCAGCCACTTATCTATGTAGCCCCTCCTCCCAGGGTGGTTAGCCCAGATGCCCAGGTAAAGCGAGGAGAGGTTAACAGTGTTTTCTTGTGCCAACCCTCCTACTTAACTTTGTTAGTGCCAGGGGCATCTGGCACATATATTCACCGGTGGGGCGGGTGGGAGGGCAAGTAAGTGGTGGGTGGGTGTGTGCATGCTGGCAAGGCAATTGGCAAATAATAAAAACAAAGTCACTTACCTTTCCTGCTGCATGTCCGATGTCCTCCTCGGTCCCTCCTCTGTCAGCTCCGTGGGCTCCAGCCTCCAGGAAATTCCACTAACCAATCCTGGAGCTACTCTCAACAGAATGAGAGCAGCACCAGAATTGGATGGAGCATCCGGGCTGGATGCTTCTTCAGGCACTTTATAAAATAAAACAATTGGTTCTGTCGGGATGTTCAATTACTTAGAAAACGTAAGTAGCAACAGCAACTGTCTGCAATTATCAAGTGCCTCTTATTCAAAGTGGGGCTAATAATTACACCCTCTCAGGACTCCACCAGCCAGTTGGAGCCTCAATAGAGTTCTTTTAAACGACTTCCACCCATCGGTTGGAGTCTTTTTAAATAGCCAGTCAGATGAATAGCGTGATCTGGCAAAAAGCGCGTCCGTCCGGCAGCTGCTTTGTTCTCCTGAGAATGGGTGGAAGTCGTTTAAAAGAACTCTATTGAGGCTCCAACCGGCTGGTGGAGTCCTGAGAGGGTGTAATTATTAGCCCCACTTTGAATAAGAGGCACTTGATAACTGCAGACAGACTAAAGAATCTGCATTTTGGCTGTCCTTCCCCTTCTTGTCCTGAAGAAGACCCACTTTGACGCATTTTTACTTTTGCGCTACCAACAGGGTCGAAACGTCGACGACTACATATGTCTGCACAACGCTCAGGATCACAGTTTAATTTGCTAATGAATCCTGCGATATATGTGCTAAAATAAAAAGGACAAACAGAAATTCTTCTCCCCTCACTTGAATGCATGTTTAATTGTCTTGTATATAGTGCACTTTCAACGTCACCCATCACTACATGTCACTTTTTCACCAACAGTCACTTATTCTTTATTACAATTGAATTTGTAAATTGTGACAGCCATGATTATTTGATATCCATTTCTAAATACAGTATTGAATACTAATATTGGTGTGTGTTATGGTTTAATTATTGGTATAGGTTACAAGTAAGCTGTTGCTACTTACGTTTTCTAAGTAATTGAACATCCCGACAGAACCAATTGTTTTATTTTATACATATACCCAGGTTCTGAGGGACACCGGGTCGCCCCATTATTTTTTCTAGTCTTCAGGCACTTTAGGCCTGTGCTTGGTCTCAGACAGCTGAGTGGAGATCTGCAAAGTGTGCAAGTCACTTTGGCCAGCTCAAGAGAGCCAGCCAAACTGAAATGCGTACTTTGGAGGGTTCATCTTGCTTCTCCAGTTCTCTATGCTGCCAATCGGCTGCAGAGGAGGACACACACCCATGCATCCCAGCTAGAGGCTGCTGCGCTCTAAACATGTCAAATAGAATGGCAATGAAATCATTTGATTGCCATTTTATTTTTCACGTTAGCGCTGCTGCTGTGGGCGGGGGGGTATTGCCCCCGAGCCCTTATGACAAAACCACCCCTGGTTAGTATCTGAAAGGGCCTAGGATAAAACACCCTGCCCCTCTCATGTCAATCCACCCTTCTCACTTTTACCTAAAATCACGCATTCTGACATGTAACCACTAGGTCTCTAGGTGGATTTATTAATCCTTAGATTCACTGCTCCAGCTTGTATGGTCATCCCCAGGCCATGCTATATCCACTTATATGTGAACACAATAGACCCAATACTGTACTGATTCAGGCTCCACCATCTCCACATCTGGATGAACATCCCAGACCTTTTACTGTAGTGTCTCCAGTTATGCTTGGGCCATCCCAAATCTGCTTCGCTATAAAAAAACAATAGACTTACTTCTGTGGTGTGTCCAATTATCTTTGATCCATGCCATCTCCTGTTCTGGTCTGGCCTCATAGAACCACTACTGTTGCGTCTTTGGTCATTCCTGTTTTGCATCCTTGCTACTTGTCAGAGTCCACTATAGATTTACTACTGTCTTAACACTGGTTATCCTGCGACATGCCATCTCCCTCTCTGGAGCACAAAAATGGCTGCCTAGCGCTACACATAACTTTTTAGCTTAACATTACGGGCCTTATTACGATGTCGGTGGGCCTGCCACAGACAGGCCATCGGTGGGGGGCTCACCGACATCCATAGAAGCGGTCCGACCCCCAGATTATGATCTGGCGGTCGGAGGCATTGGTTGTAGGGAGGGGAGCCCGTCGGGGCAGCAATTGGGGCAGTGCCTGCTCAGGCACCGGTGTAGGGATAACGATGGCCCTCTTCCCTCTGACTTTAAAATGGCGGTCTGACTGCCATTTAAAGGCAGATGGAATTGGACTTTTGGGGCCCCGAGCAGGGCACCTGTCCCCCGTGGGCCTTGGCAATGGGCCTAGGGGGGCACATGTGGGGCCCTCCCAAACATCCATGCACTGAGTTCCAGGCAGCACATGGTGCCTGTGCACACGGTGCATGGATGTTTGAAAACTGCTCTTTTGCATTGTGGCTTGTGCTGCGGCCCGTTTCTAGGGCCGCAGCACAAGCCTCAATGCAAAAGAGCAGCTTTCCGACTACCTGCTTGGCGGTCACATTGTAATTGGGCGGGTGTACCCACCGACATGTAGACGACATTGTAATGAGGCTCTATGTATTGATTGGGATGTTTTGATTTATAGGGGTTTTGAGTATTTTATCATTGTAATTTTTTTTCATTCGTATAAATTGTTTCAATTATTCTATTATTGTTTCGTTTTTTAAATAACATTTTGGTTTGTTTTTTTACAGGTTGTTGGGTTTAATAGTGGTTTTGTGTGGGTAGAGTTTAAATGAATGAACTTTTTATTTAATGTTTAGCTTTTTATTTTTGTAATTGTTGGACGTATTGTAAAAACATTTTATTTAGGAATAATGTTCAACTTTTTTTAAAACAACTTAAAATTATCATTTTAATTTATTTAATTTAACAAAATATATTTCAGAATTAAATTATCGACTTTATTTGAATATATATTTTATATTTTTAAGGTCTGCTTTTAAATCCAATTTTTTTTAAACAATATGTTCTTGAGTTTTATATGTAATACATTACTGATATTTAATTTATATTTATTTAAACATGTTTTATTCTGATCATTTTGTTTATTTTTTGGAGAGACAATAGTACATTTTACCTGTCATAAGTACAACACTTTCCCCAAAGTTACTTAGGACCTGATTATGAGTTTGGCGATCTTGGAGCGGACCGCCTCGCCAGTGCCCCACCCCAAGACCGCCAAAACCGCAGTCAGCCGCCTGTCAGATTACGAGTTGTAATCCTGGTAGTCGGTCCTGCAGCAACGGTCCCACACCAGTGCCTTTCTAAGGCTCATAGACGAGCCTTAGAAAAGCACCGCCGTAGAAGCGCCACAGTCCGTTACTCCATGGACAGAAATGCACAATGTTGTGCATTTCTGTCCATGCAGGAACAGGGGGTGCATAAATACAGGTGGGTACAACATTAGCCCCCCTGTAGGCACCCCAATGCACAGAGGCAACAGGGGGCCCTTAGTTTCCTCACAGCCACCCTTTTCATGGCTGGCTCACCGCCATGAAAATTAGGGCAGTGAGGAAACTTGTAATATGCTCGGTGGTGCCGCTGCAGCACCGCCAGCATATTACTTACTCAGACCGCTGGGCTTCTGCTATGGGATCAAGGCAGGGGGACCGCCACCATCGGTTTGGCAGTCCCATGGATCGCTGAACTCGTAATCGGGCCCTTGGTTTGGAGCAGTAATAGTAAATCTAATCTCCAGAGAGACCAACATGTTTCCCAATGTTTCTTAGTTTGGTGTGGGAAAAGTAAATCTGTCCACCCTTTCAGAGTCTAACACTTTCCCTAAAGTTGCTTAGTGTGGAATGGGAGAAGTAAATTTGAACCTCTCCTGAGCCCAACACTTTCTCAAATGTTGCTTGGTTTGGAGCAGAAATAGTTAACCTGCCCCCTCCCCGTTAGCCCAACACTTTCCCCAGTGTTGCTTAGTTTGGAGTGGGAAATTAAATGTGACCCCCTTCCCTTAGAGTCCAACACTTACCCCTGTGTAGCTTAGTTCAGAGTGTGAATGGTAAATTTCAATCTTGTTTAGTTTGAAGCGGTGATAATAAATAGGATACTCCACTCACAAACATATGGTAATTTATTAAAAACGAAATTGTATTGAAAACATAGGGGCTGATTCTAATGGCGGACGGACTTCAGTCCGTCCACCATCGTCTCGGGGAGTGGGACCGCCCGCCTACAAGGCGGCGGTCCCACGGGGTGTATTACGATGTAGCCGCCACCACGGCGGCCGTACTCGCCATACATTACATTGCGGCGTGTGCTGCTGGCTGCAGCACCCAGCACAATGTAAAAAAATGCACTTTTTACATTTCCCTGCACTACGTGGCAGGCACCATGTGGTACCTGCCACATGGTGCAGGGAAATGTAGGGGGGCACCACAGGGTGAAAAGGGGGCCCGCTACAGTCCCCCAAAGACCATCCCCTCCAGCCTTTCCATGGCGGGTAATCCCAATGGCGGTGCCTGGTAGGCACCGCTGCCATTTATGGGAATACGAGGGCCTCCACAGCACCTGCGGGCTCACGGAGCCCTTCGGATGCGTGGCGGTCGTAGTTTCCCATGGTACCGCCCGCCATTATAATATGGCGGGTGGAAAATGGCCTCACGATGGCCGTGAGCCCGCCACCAACAGCCTGTCAGTGGCGGGTTCACCCTCATCATAATCAGGCCCATATTTTTTATTTTTGTAAATTTAGGAGAAATTATTTTATACTTTTAAAATGTTAAAAAAAATATTTCTGAGGATACTTATTTTTATTTCTATTTTTACTAATATTGTTATGTTAATATTTTTTACCCTTTTCTAAAATGATGTATATTATATAAATTAATTTTTTCATACTGCAAAATTTGTGAAATTTTTTTGAAATAATTTTAGAACACATATTTTTAAAACATGTTTACAAGATAGCCTTTTTCTATATGCAATATATGTTTGGGAAGTAAATTTTTTTTAGCAAAACACATTTTAATTCAGTATGTATTATTTTAAAAATATATTATCAATTTCTTAAAATCTTTTTTTTTGTTAATTCTAATGATAATGTTTAAACTGTTGTGTTCTATATATTTTTGGTTGAGATATTTTTACTTTAGATATTTTAGTATTATGATATTTTGGATTTTGCAATCAATCAGGGAATTGTAAGCGCACTACTCACTCGTGAGGGTCTCCAGGCGCTGGGGGGTGGGGTAAGCAGCTCCGTTCAGTCGAAGAGCCAGGTCTTGAGTGTCCTCCTGAAGATGTTCAGAGAGGGGGCATGTCTGAGGTCGACCGGCAGCTCGTTCCAGGTCTTGGCCGCGATGTAGGAGAAGGCCCTTCCCCCCATTCTGGCTCTGCGGATGCGCGGGCTTTCAGAGAGGGCGAGGTCGGTGGATCGGAGGTTTCTCTTGGGTACGTGGAAGGAGATTCTCTCGTTGAGGTATTGGGGTCCGGTATTGTGGAGGCATTTGAAGGTGTGGGTAAGTATCTTGAAGGTTATTCTCTTCTCGATGGGGAGCCAGTGGAGGTCGTGCAGGTGTTGGGTGCTGTGCTCTTGTCGAGGGATGCCGAGGACGAGTCTGGCTGCGGTGTTCTGTGTGGTCTGTAGTTTGCGGAGCAGAGACTTGTTGAGTAGAGGGCGTTTCCGTAGTCTAGTCTGCTGGTTATGAGTGCGTGGGTGACGTTTTTTCTTGATTCGGGGGATCCATTTGACGGTCTTGCGAAGGATGCGGAGGGTGTTGAAGCAGGTGGAGGCGACGGCGTTGACCTGTCGGGTCATGGAGAGGGAGGAGTCGAGTATGATGCTGAGGTTCTGGGCGTGGTTGGTGGGGGTGGGTGGGCTGCCGAGGGTGGTGGGCCACCAGGTGCTGTCCCAGGCAGTGGGGGAGGGTCCGAGGACAAGGACCTCTGTCTTCTCCGAGTTGAGCTTCAGGCATCTGCTGCACATCCAGGATGCAACGTCCTTCATGCCTTCCTGAAAGCTGAGTCTGGTGGTGACAGGGTCTTTGGTGAGGGAGAGGATGAGCTGGGTGTCGTCGGCATAGGCGACTATGTTGAGTCCGTGCTGTCTGAAGATGGCGGCGAAGGGGTCCGTGTAGATGTTGAAGAGCGTTGGGCTGAGTGATTATCTCTGTGGGTTCTGAGAGGAAGGGTGGCAGTCTGATTCTTTGGGCCCTGCCGGTGAGGAAGGAGCGGAGCCATTCGAGGGCAGTTCTCCGAATGCCGGCGTCGTGGAGTCTGGCGACGGGTGTGTGGTGGGAGACGGTGTTGAAGGCTGCGGAGAGGTCGAGTAGGATCAGGGCAGCGGTGTGGCCTTGGTCGAGGAGGGTGCGGATGTCATCTATGGCGGCGAGTAGGGCGGTCTCAGTGCTATGGTTGCTGCGGAATCCGGATTGGGAGGGGTCGAGGATGGAGTTCTCTTCGATCAATTTCGTTAGTTGGGCGTTGACGGTCTCCTTGGTGACTTTGGCCGCGAAGGGAAGGAGAGAGATGGGTCGGTAGTTCTTGAGGTCCGAAGGGTCTGCTGAGGGCTTCTTGAGCAGGGGCTTGACTTCTGCGTGTTTCCAGTCATCAGGGAAGGTGCCGGTTTCGAAGGTGGTGTTGATGGTGCATCGTAGTTCCGGTGCGATGGTGGCGGCGGCTCTGTGGAAGATGTGCGGAGGACAGGGGTCCGTGGGTGCTCCTGAGTGGATGCCTTTCATGGTCGATTCGGTGTCTTCGGTGGTGGTTGGGGTCCAGGCGGAGATGGTGGGTTGGCTGGCGTTGTTGGAGGGGGGTTGGTTTCAGAGTCCGGGGTTCGTTCGTTGAAGTTGGCATAGAGGGACTTGATTTTGAGATGAAAGTAGGAGTTGAGCTTGTTGCAGAGGGCCTGGGAAGGCATGATGTCAGTGGCATTGCTGGAGGGTTTGGTGAATTCTTGGATGATGCTGAAGAGTTCTTTCGAGTTGCCGGAGTTGGCGGAGATCTTGTTCTCGATGGAGGTTCGTCTGGTTGATCTGATGAGATGGTGTATTCCGTCATGGCGTTCCGGTATATGGTGCGGTCTTCCGGCGTTTTGCTGTTTCGCCAATTCTTTTCTAGACGTCTGCATGTGCACCTGGATTCTTGGAGATCGGCGGTGAACCATGTGGCCTTCCTGGTGCCTTGTTTGTTGGGGTTGCAGAGGAGGGCGAGTTTGTCTGCGCAGTTGGAGATCCATCTGTGTAGTTCTTTGACAGCGAGATTGGCATCGGTTGAAGTGGAGGGGGCATCGTGTTTGAGGGTGGAGTTGAGGTGCTCCTCGGTGACATTGCTCCAGTTCCTTTGCGGTGGGTGGGGTGCAGGTTTGGGGGCGGTGGGTTTGTCGACACGGAAGTGTACGCAGTGGTGACCATCCAGAGAGGTTGCGTGGTATGGCTGAAGTGGATGTTGTTCCCACCTGCGAAGATGGGGTCGAGGGTGTGTCCTGCCTTGTTGGTGGGGGTGGTGACGAGCTGTTTCAGTCCGAGGTTTGCGAGGTTGTCCAGGAGGGTGGAGGAGTTGGGGTCGTTGGGTTTGTTGAGGTGGAAGTTGAGGTCTCCGATGAGTATGTAGTTGGTGGAGGCGATGGCGTGGGGTGCGACGAGGTCGGCGATGGTAGTGGCGAACGCAGTACGAGGTTCGGCGGGCCTGTAGGCGAGCATGCCGCATAGTGCGGATCTGGGGCTGGTCTGTATCTGGAAGTGGAGGTCCTCGGTGGTGGATGGGGAGTCACTCGTAGCGGAGGTGGTGAGTTGGAGAGAGCTCTTGTGTGCGATGGCGAGTCCTTCTCCTGGGCGGTTGGGGCAGTCCTTCCTCTGGATCTTGTATCCGTCAGGGATGGCGGTGGCAATGTCGGGGGCAGAAGCGGCATTGGCCCAGGTTTCTGTGAAGAAGGCGACATCTGGCGAGAGGGTGTCGAGGAGGTCCCAGATCTTTATGGCGTGTCTGTGCAGGGAGCGCACATTGAGGAGGATGCATTTCAGGGCTACAATGGTGTTGGCGTTCGATGTGGGGGTGGTGCCTGTGGGAGTGCGGAGGGTGGTGAAGGTCTGGCGGCAGTGGCGGCAGGAGAACTGGCCGTGGGTAGAGTGCAGCGTGGACAGCTCGCAGTTGTTGTTTCTTCCGGGATTGAGTGCGAGGAGGGCAGCTGGGTCGTAGCGGTGGATGCTCGGAGATCCAGGGTCCCTGGTGCTGGTCACGGTTAGGTCACGGACGGGCGCAGACAAGCTTGCCTTTGGCATGCCAGAGGCCCGGCCGCCATTAAATAGGGAAGGGGGAGGGAAGCTCAGCAGGGAGGCGGGAACGGGGACTGCAGGGGGGGCACAGGGGAGCAGCGGCAGGAAAAGGGCAGCGAGAGAACGTGCACGGAAAAGCAAGGGCACAGATAACAGGCAATAGATCAAGACATTGCCTACTTAAGACAATATCCTGAGTTCCGGATAACCCTGGCTGTTCCTACCTACGCTACAGATCGAAGGGTCATTAGGGACCTGTAGAAAGCTGTGTGATATTATGACACATTTTGCAAGGGCAGAAATATGTTGAACTTATAAGGAGAGGAGGAAGCTGTGCCAATTTCACCCTTTACACCGTTCTCTTCTAATACTTAATCTGATATAAGATAGGATTCAAATGTAGTACAACTAAAATATTTCTTCTATTCTTGATATAATTACAACCTAATCCCCAATCCTTCTCAGATTCTAAAAAAACGTGTTCAAACTGAGAGCTCTGGATGAGCACATCTAGGTACCACTTGGTGCTGGTGAAGGAACACCCCTATGATAAAGCATCCCACCAAGTGAGGGTGAGGGGTCTGCGCACTTTTTCACAAAATGCATTAGAGGTAAATAAATAACTTTGTACACCCCATTGTTTTTTAAACTCTGTTTTAATTAAGTTTATTGACATTGCCTTTGCCTTCACTCATGAACTTTATTTCCCATTTTCCCCGGTATAAAGGATTCTGGCGCTTCCAGAGTAAGCCAATGAGACCAGACTCCTCCGAATGCCTGCTTCCTGCAGCACTGGGTGAAATTTAAATTATGGCATTGTAATTTGAGCAATTTTGGGAATTTCGTGTTACACTTGCTATGCAAAATTTCTCAAATTATGCCACTACACCATTTCGCATAATTATGCGCCACAAGCGTACAGAAACCACAGAACAAGAAGAGTTGTTGTTCACTGTGCTTTTGTTTAAATGCGTCCTTGCATCAAAAATTGACGTGAGGAAACACTTTGTACTAAAATATATAGAGCAAAATACCAAATTTGCATTCCATGTAACTTCGCATAATTTTGCGTAAAATTGCAAAACTTTTGCATTATTATTAAGAAGCAAATTAAGCGAATTTCGCACACCCCATGATACCTGCCACATTCTTAAGATTGCACTTCTTTGAAAGTGATAGCATGGCCAATCTGCCAATTCTTGCTCAACAATGTTAATGATGCAGTGTCCTTACTAGAGAAGAGTCTTGAGCTTGTCTGCTTCCGGTGCCAGCCTGCATACTACTGCACACTTGAAACAAGAGAAAGGCATCTGCAATCTGATTGTTTGCCCTGTTTACAAACCTCAAATGGAATCAGATTTTAAGATGGAAGCAATGTCCTAAACTTTATTCTTAGTGTCCTCAACAAGTTCAGACAGCTGATTGGCTAGTCAACATTTCAATGTAGATAAAGTGGTGGACCAGAAGCCACTGCCACAACAATATCTACAGCTACCACTTTCAAAGTCCTTCAAGCTAAACTTCTTGAGGTTGCATGTGGGCTTGTTTGTTGTAGACAAAGTGGCCCAGGCATGGAAATATGCCCGCCCAGACAGCTCCTGTCGTTTTTGCTCCTATTATAAATAATTTCTGGCCCATGTTTTATGTGTTTGTCCAGACTTTGAGCAAGAAAGAAAATTGTTGCTTAAGCTGCTATTACACAAGTTGAATATTCGCTCCATCCAGAAGGCCATGTGTCACTGCTGTCAAGGATCAGACTGCAGATTGAGGGTGGGATTCCCTAAATTCATGGACTAAGTTGGGAAGAAAACAACCTAAATGTAAGTGACAGGTGACCAGGCCTGTGAATATAAAGACAAGGAACTGAATACTCTGGGCTGCTTGGAGGATATTAAACACATACCTGCCAACTCACACGATGCCACCGTGTGACACACGATAACGGCTGCCATCACACGGTCTACTGGTGAGAAGCCGATATCACAGGGTGGCAGGGAAAACGAGCTGAAAACCACTTTAAATAGTGGTTTTCCAGCTCGATTTCCGCTCAGAAAGCTTTATTTGTTTGGGTGGGGGAAAGGAGGGGGCTTGGGGGCGGGGTGAGACTCAAAAGTGCCTGTAGGTACTTCTCAGCATGAGGCCCCGACTCATTCAAGGCCCTGCCCCCTCCTCACACGATAAGATTGTTCTTCAAGTTGGCAGGTATGTAAACATGACTCCTAGGTTTTAGTCTACAGACCTACGGTAAGGTTTTTTTCTTCCAAGCGTCTGGACAAAGCGCAGAGAGAATGATCCAACTGCAGGCAGCTATGTCTGCGAACATAAGGACTAGGGGCCTCATTCATGGCATTTTGGCATAGGACAGCGCAGCAAGGCACCTTGCTGCGCTGCCCTATTCCAGAGTGAAAGGGCAGAAATACACCTTATTTAAGCACTACAGTGCATTCCTGTCCTCTCTGCCCGCGCTGGCGCGGTTTTGGCAGCCTAGTGCCAAGATAGGCACCCTTGCATCTTGGTGCAAGGGTACCTCTGTTGCAGGCAGAATTGTTTTTGTGCAGGAAGTGACACCTCCCTGCACAAAAAAAAACCTACGAGGCGTTTTCCTCTTTAAATGTGTGCTGCAGAATGCAGCACATATGTAAACATAAAAAAACGAGGAGAAATAAACATTTTTCTCCTTGTTACACCTCACCTCCAAAGACGCTTCCTCAGGTTTACATCATTTTGCAAATCTGGGGCAGCATCGTATTCCATGGGTGTTTCATGGGATACCCACTGCAATACTCATGGAAGGGGTCTGGTGGCTTAGTGGACTAATGCAGCCACTGTAGGGGCCTGTGTTTGACCTCATGGTCACAGGTTCAACTCCAGGTGGGTCCATTCAGCCTTTCACCCTGTCATGTAGTTCCTAAAAATACAGAGGATCTGTGCGTTTGTTTGATAACATAAACTAAGGGATTGGTGTCTAGACTGATTCCGGACACCCCCAAAGGATTTGTAAGCCTATAGACCAGCTAGCTCACAGTGCCACCATATGCCCCCTAACCTTACCAAGGAGAGAATAGTTTCTGGCAACCATAGAACATGACAACCCTTGACCCTTCATGGATCGTGGAAACAGTACAGTACTTTTTGCTCAGTCAATCGTGCTTACTTAGGGGCCGATTCCGATTCGGGCAGGAAATCTCTCCGACCGAGCCGGACCCGGAGAGATTTCCGACCGAATCGGACCCTAGCAGCCCGACCGAACGAGTACGATGCGTCCGTATGCTATCGGACTCGATTCGGTCGGACTCCCATTGAAGTCAATGGGAGCCGGACGTACAACGCGTACGCGGGCTCCCATTGACTCAATGGGTGCGTCGCGAACAAGGGCGCCCCTACAGCGGGTAAGCGTCGCAGCGACTCGTGCCATACATGCACAGGTAGGGGGACCCATGGGTCCCCCCTGTGTGCGACTCGCGCGGCTACGCATACAGGGGGGTCCGACACGGACCCCCAAAGTCCGGCTCCTCTTTGGAGCCGGACTGCGCGACTCGGTCGGACTGCTCGAGGCGCGCATCGTACTTACCCGGCCCGGGAACGTCTCCATTGCGCGGTGCGAGTCGTGTCCGTGCGAGCCGGTCAGAGCGGTCGGCTTTCGCGAACGAGTCGGTCGGTGCGGTTGGGTCTCGCGAACGAGTCGGTCGGAGATTTCGCATCGTACTCGCTCGCCCGGACGCACGTACGAATCGGTCGGGAAACAGGGCTCCGAATCGGATCCGGTAAAGCCGAATCCGATTCAGAGCCCTACCGGCCGAGATTGGAATCGGCCCCTTAGTCTTAGAGAGATACACAGAATAAATGGTGGGGACATGGGAGGTGGATTGTCAGGCTAAGTCCACCATGGCGTTAATGCGTGAATATCGCTGGATTTCCAGCGATATTCATGCATTTCGCCGCTATCGCTGGATATTTTATCGCATTGGAGATAAACGTTGCTAATAGCGTGTTATCTCCGTGATAAAATCCAGCGATAGGCGGCGATAAAAAAAAACGCGATAATTATCGCAAGTTGTTGCTAATATCCCCCTATTTCTGGCCAGGATAATAAAAGTGCTATAAAACATTTGTGGAAAGTACATGGGGGGATATTAGCAACAACTTGCGATAATTATCGCAAACCGCGCTTAGCGCGTTTTTTTTTATCGCCGCCTATTGCTGGATTTTATTGTGGAGATAACACGCTATTAGTAACGTTTATCTCCAAGGCGATAAAATATCCAGCGATAGCGGTGAATGCGTGAATATCGCTGGAAATCCAGCGATATTCACGCATTAACGCCATGGTGGACTTAGCCTGACAATCCACCTCCCATTGAAGAAACAGGTAAGTCATGTTTTTAGCAGGTGTTAAATTCTAGCGATAATCGCGCTTAGCGCGACTTTTTTTATCGCTTCGCCTGCGTTGCTAATAGGGGGAAGTTGTGTTAGCGACTGTTTCCAGTCGCTTTTAGTTGGGAACGCATACCTTGCATGTCATTAGCGATAATTATCGCTGGCATGCAAGGCGATAGGAAAACCAGCAGCTATCACCAGAAAGCTGTCGCTAAAGCCTGTTAGCGACAGCTTGCTGATAGGGCGATAAAACAAATCGCCGCTTTTGCGGCAAAAAGTGCAGCTAAAGCGGCGATAAAGCCCTTGCTAATATGCCCCATGGTTTTTAAAAAATGTGTTTATTGGCATTTGGAAAATTACAGAAAAACACTGTTTATATGCACATATCAGAATGTTACAAGGAAAAGAACAGTTCTAGCAAAACATATAAAACAAAACCATAGCAGAGGCGATACAATCCGGACATAAATATTTTGATATTTACAATTTAAACAGTGAAAAGCAATATGTTATAAGATCATAATTTGTATAATATTGTTAGATGTGAGGGCTCAACATAAGAAGTGATAAGTTGCCGGTATAATAGATACTTCTTAGGATATCTCGTTACATATTAGTTGTAGTTTGATCACTGTCGCGACCAGGTGAAGCGCCAGAGGTAGGAGTTTTATTTCGGGCATCTAACCAGGCTAGAAATGGTCCCCAAATGTCTTTGGGCCTGGACGCTTGTGGTAACAATTCCCAATATGTGCTCAGTTGCTCCTGGCAAAAAGCGACATCTACAACCCAGGTTTTGCTATCGGGTGGTCTGCGTTTGCCCCAGTGCATCGCAACTCTGCGCTTAGCTAGCAGCAGGAGCATGGCGAGCAGTCTGCGGTGGCCAATCTGGGCCTCTTTAACATATTCTAGCAGTGCCACTTTGGGTGATGGGATCATGTGAGTACCCAAAACATCATTTATGTTGTTAAATATTTCTGTCCAAAACTTCCCCACACCCGGGCAGTACCAGGCCACATGAAGGAATGTGGAGTTGGGCATGTTACATCTCCAGCAGTTTGCATCCTGGCGTATACCCATACGTTTAAGCTGTATCGGGGTTCTATAAATACGGTGCAGATATTTGAAGTGTATAAGGCGTAATTTATAGTTGGGGGAAAGCATTTCCAGTTGCCCACAGAAAAACTGCCATTGTTTGTCTGTAATAATGTCTTCCAGCTCCTCATTCCAGCTCGCCAGGGCCTTCGGATGAGTGACCGGGAATGAGCATTGCATGGACCTATATATGCGAGTGATAAGTTTACTGGGTGAAGGGTTTGTAAGTACTGACTCTAGGGCCGGAAGTGGAGCCGGAGGGGAGGGAAATGTATCATGGATTTTACGGCATGTGCTTCTGATACTGTAATATAACAATAAATCAGAAAACCTGGAGTTGTTACCAGGGGCTGGCTCAGGAGGAGTTATGAATTGGTCGTTGGGATAAAGCTCAGCGAAGGTGTCCCAACCTAAATTGTGCGCACGTGAGGAATTTCCTTTGTCTTGCAGTATGGGCAGCTGTGGGTTTTGCGCGAGTGCAATAGAAGGTGCATATAAGATCGGGTGTCCCGCTCTAGGACAAAGCCTATCCCAGGCCCAGCGTAGTGTTTCTGCAGTATTTAGGGTAGTGTGTAAGCATTTATGGGGACGGTAGAGAGCTACTGCTAAGGGCACTGGGTCCTCAATGTCTGTTTCTACCGCCACATGAGGTTGAAAGCAGGTGGGGAAGACCCAGTGATGGAGAAATTGTGCCTGTGCACAGAAAGCGTATAAGGCAAGATCTGGTGCGCCCAGCCCGCCTTGGGTCAATGGGAGCGTGAGAACTTCCCAGGATATACGGGGTTGTTTCCCAGCCCATATGAGTGAGATCATTAGAGATCGAAGCTTGTTCAGGAATGACTGTGTGAGTTGCAGCGGTAAATTGACAAATAAATATAACAATTTAGGTAAAACTATCATTTTAGTGATAGCAATGCGTCCTGCAAGAGAGATGGGGAGTTTAGACCAGATGACTGTTTTCTCTTCCAACCATCTTAGTGTACGGCCAGTGCTTAATTTGTAAAATATTAGGTCCAGGTGCTCAATTATTTTTAGGAGGCCACACCCACTTCCTCTGGCTCCAGCCACTTCCCCCCGGCTCCACACACTTCCTCCACTGGCACCACCCACCTACTCTATTGACTCCACCCAAATCCTCAAATGGCGCTTCTGAAAGCCATATGTAATACCCGATCTGAATTTCAGCAAGGGAGCCTTCCTCAAGTAAGATTGTAATTGGAGGTTCCCCCTGTCCCCGAGAAAATTTTGAAAAAAATGAATGCAAAAGTGCATGTAAAGCACTATTTTGGAATAAATTGGCTAAAAGAACTAATGCAACTTCTGCAGCGCCACACAGTGGTTAGGGTTGACTTTACTAATTACAATGTATTTCTACCCAATCAAACCCTTTTTAGTAAAATTAGGATAGTCAAAGACTAGGGAAAAACATAGCTTTCTAACCTGTACCATGCTGGTTGCATGTAGCGCTTTGATGGCAGTTCATAGCTCACTGTTCTAGGTTATAACCTATGAACTGCACAGTAACAAAAGGATCTATGTGACAAAAGCAGCATCCCACAGAGCAGTGCTAGTGTCTGTTGATAAACTCCATCATGAACCGTATGCTTGCTGGGAGTGTCTTCCAGACTCTGGTGTGAATGGGATAGAGGATTCCGCACTCAACTTGCTTTCATCATTCCTTTTGAATCGCTCGCAAAGAGTTAAGATGGGCCAATTTCTTTCTGCCCCTAAACAATTGTTCTGTGGAGTCCCCCAGGGTTCCTCGTTGAGTCCTACCCTCTTTAATATCTATGTAGCCCCGCTCGCCACTTTGGTAAGATCTTTTGGCCTTGAAGTGCTTTCCTATGCTGATGACACTCAGATTCTGATTTCTATCACTGAGAATGTCTCAGCCTCAGCCAGTAAATTTTTAAAACTGCATGCGGGCGGTGGCTGCATGGATGGTTGAGAACTATTTAAGACTCAATGGGGATAAAACGGAGGTCCTAATCTTTGGAGACAAGATGGATATCTGGTCGGAGATCTGGTGGCCTGACTCTCTTGGATCCTGCCCCCGCCCTCTCTTAGTGCCAAGAATTTAGGCATCATTGTGGACTCCTCTCTTCCCTGGGTTCACAAATAAATAGAACTGTCTCTACCTGTTTTGGGATGATACGGACTCTCAGGAAGATCTTCCGTTTTCTCTCCCTGCCTGCACGGAAACAGGCAGTGGTGGCCCTTGTGGTCTCGAGGTTGGACTATTGTAATGCCCTTTATTTAGGGATAAATAAAGGACTTCTTCATCGACTTCAATTGGTGCAGAATGCTGCTGCTAGGCTGGTGATGGGTCTCCCCAAATTCCATTCAGTCTCAGCTACCATTAGAAGCCTGCACTGGCTCCCGTTGGGGAGGAGAATTGTGTTCAAGGCTCTATGCCTGGTCCACAAGGCCGTCCACAATAAGGGGTCAGAAGGTATCAACAAAATGTTTCAAAGATATCTTCCCGGCAAGGACTTGAGATCTGCAAGTAAGAACCGGGTAACAGTTCCCAGGGTGAGGAAAGCTAGGTGGGGGGGGAGGGCTTTCTCGCTGTTAGGGGCCAATTTGTGGAATTCCCTTCCTTCCCCAATTTCCACTCTGGAAACCCATTCCTTATTTTGTAAGTCCTTGAAGACCTGGCTTTTCACCTGTCCTAACCTTTGAGTTTCCTACTCTATAGACATCTCTCATTCTGATCGCTTTCCGCAGCGCCTTGATGCCCCTGGGCTAAGTTCGCGCTCTATAAAATTTATATTCATACAATGGCTGTTTGGATTTTCTGAAGTCAATCAACACGAACAGTCTCATGAGCAATTTCCCTACAGGTATGGTTCATTCTCAGGTGTGTTATATAAATTTTGACTGATGCAAAGAATGTGTACCATGCAGTTTACAGAACAGTATTTCATGTGCAATGCCCTGGAGAGTTAGATCAGAATTCAGCACTATTGCGGATCGACTGGTGTTGAGAGGACACACAATTTAGATTCCTGCCTCACTGCAAGGAGAGTAATTGTGCTGACACGCCAAGTATATCAAGGTGTTGTTAAAATAAAGAATACTCTAATAGAGAATGTGTGGTTTCCTTGCAAGGAGCGGATGGGGGAGAAGGCCATGTGGAGCTGCTGGCTGTGCCAGTTAACTAATGTTGCGGAGCAACCTGCCCCAGCTCGCCGACGAACCATGTAACATACATATCTGCCAAGGTTTCAGATTGCAATGTGTGACATTTTCATAATTTCAGTGAAATTAAGAGTGACATTTCAATGACTATGAGTGACACTTTCTCGTGAGCAAAATCAAGCAATCACGACGAGGGAAACATATATCAGAAAGTACACCCATTTGAGCAATGAGATGGTCTTTAGAACCTTGTGTTCAAACACACGTAGTTAAGCTAAACTAACCGCATTATAACAAATATAAGCCCATGTCCAACTGGTAGGGAGAAAAGGGATGAGGCGGACGAGATATCACAAGGACCATGGCACTGTGAACATCTCAATGTAGAACTTCATGTGAGTGGGCAGGATTTCTTTACATAGGAAGAAGGACTCCTACGACAGAAGATGTAAACAAGTAATGCTGAATCGGTAGTAAGCAACATCATAAATATGACCATAGTTCTTTTACGCTCTAGGTACATGACTGTAACAACCGGTTTATATGAGTAGTACATGGCTTCATGAGTCATTGAGCATAGTACTCTCCAGCAACGTTATGCACATTTCATGACATCTATTTAAACAGTCAACAAAAAGTAACATTATCACCAGAAGCCAGTATTTTTTACACTCATTTGTACACACTTTAACTGTAATAACAAGAAGAAAGTTTTTAAAAATATGTTTGAGCGGCAATAATGATCCTTGACTGATAAAGTAAACAAAGACAGAAAAGCCATGCTAAAAATAAATTCAGATGATTCATACATTTCAATAGATCCGATTCAGACGGGAGACTCCCGATTTTTAAAGCCAAACATTGCTTTATTTTGGCTGGCTCCCGCCTGAAATGTGGAAACGGTAATCTCAAATTACAATACACCAGATATTGAGGCAGCCCACTGCTACTATAATAGCATACTGACATGGAACCCAAATCATCCGTACATCAAAACAGCTCTCCTTACATGTATATTTTGCCACGAGGCCAAATGCCAAAAGAATCGAACAGCAATTGAGGAACTGCTGCTGCCCGAGGCCCACGCAGGGGGCCACCCTAAAAGGGCGGCCCTTTAGTGCCATTTGGGCACTAACCCACCCCCTCTAATGCCGGGACTCAGGGAGGAGTCCCCCTTGCCTTAGGCGCGCTAGGCGCGTCACTTCCGGCGCGCCGAGGAGGTGGGGAGGGTATTTATGCCTTCCCCGGCCATCCTGGCGTCCTCTTTGCGCCGGACACGCCGTCTGCCAGTCACGCCGTCTCGCGGAGGTTACTCATTTTGCATCGTCGGAGTTTGTGAGGTTAGTGGTTTTTCCCCGGGGGGTTTCATGCCCCCACCTACCCCCGATGGGTGGGCGGGCAGGGGGCCGAGATGGCGTTTGTTCTCAGGCAAAGCCGGACAGCCGTGGGGCGAGATGGGCTCGATGCTTTTACTCAAAGATGGTGGGGCATCTTGGTTCTTTTGTTCTTTGTTCTTCGGGATGAGAACGTAGCCCCACGGCGAGAGCTGCCGAATCTGGCACTGTGGAACGAGGTTCGAGCCTCGTGTAACGTAAATGGTGCTCGTGTAAAGGGCTCCGATAACTTCGGTCGATTTTGCGCTATTTAAATCTACTAAAACCCACTCTAACTGCACCTTTTGTCACTCCTCTAGACCTTGCCGCAATGTGGTTCTGTGCTTTGAAGGTTACTATTGTGGTTGGCCTAAGATGTTCAGCCCGGTCTGGATTGGGGAGAGTTGCATGCTCTGTCCCGGGGGCATGCAGGGATGGTTGTTGGTTCCAGCTGCGGTATTTGCGATATTAACAAGCGGTTCGCTGCTGCGGTCCGGGGGTTGCTTGCGCTGCTGAAATATGCTGCTACCGGCCCTCATGTCGTTTACAACGAGACTCGGCTAATACTCGTCACGGGAGGATGAAGCGGTGAGGGCGGGGGACGGCGGAGGCGCAGCCGCATTGTCGGACATCACTCTGGCGGACTCCCGGTGTCCGCCCTGGTGCCTTCCCACTGAGCATGACGGTGGCCTAGCGGTGATGCTCTGAGCATCTTCATGCGTAGGATGGTTGAGTCTTGGCTTGCGGCGCAGCCCACGGCCTATCTCGCTAGGTAACGCAATGGCCCATTGGCCAACCTCGTTGGGGGTGCAACGTACCAAACTGGGGCTCAATGACGATGATGGAGCAGCGCGGGCGGGACCATGTGCGCGTTCTATAATGTTAGCTTGCGCTCTTTAACACGGGCGCCGTGTTAGGTTAGGCGGAGCGTGACCCCCCCATCCTCATGCAAACTTATCAAGCGCATTCTAGCGCAGTTTGCACGCTGCACGAGCTGATGTTCAGTCTGGGGATGTCTGCGTGTGATCCCGTCTCGATAGAGAACGTCGGGAGAGCGCACGACTAGGTTTGTTAATGTGTTTCTGGGTTGCCACCTACCTCTGCCCGGGGAAAAGGAGCCGTGCGCCGCCGCATCCGGCGTTAGCGGGGGATCCAGGACTCGAGCACGGGTTAGACGGTCAGCTCCGGTCCTGGTGTAGGGCGCAGAGGGCGATGCCATGCTACCTCGCTGTTCTTTCCGGCCGGGCCTGCTGCGCGTCGCTGCCACTCTTGGGGCTGTTTTTGTGCCTGAGGGTGGGGAGAGGGGGGTGTTGCGAGCGTTGCTCCCGGGGCGTAGGGGAACACCGCGAGGGGGCAGTGTTGTTATTGGGTCCACCTGCTCGCTGGAGCTGGGAATGCAGCATTGGCCTCATATCTCCCCCCACTAGTCCCTCTCACTCAGCAGCATCCTTCCGGCCTCACCGGCAGCGCCGGGGGTAGGACACGCCCACTCATCCTCAAGGGGCACGTGCGCCGGTAGTTTTCATGCACAGTCTGTGCGCAAATTTTACATGAGTTAAGGCAAGTTTATCAACGAGGCAGAGGGCACATCGTCATTGAGGGATATTTGCACACGTCCACAGGCCCCCCTTGCCATGCCGCCAGTGCGGTCCAAATGGCGGTAGAGGGGGGCCAGACGATAGTTTGCAGTGGTGAGTCTGGACCTTTGGCGGCTGTGTCACATGCCTCTGGTCACTCCGCCCCTTGGACGCGCCGCATTCTTGCACCTGCAGGCCCCGCTGAAGCTATGTGAAGTGGCTGGGTGAATCAGCTAACTTGATTTCAGGACTACCCCCATCTTAGTGCACTGAACTTCAAGGTGCAGTTTAAGCATACGATGGAGGGAGTCCATTTTGTTAATTACATAATAGGAAAGAAGCAGTTTCCTTTGTGTTATTAGTGTTTCTAAATCTAGCGGTGCGTGCTGGTGCAAGTTCTTGGTGTTCTCTACTCTTGTGTTGAGGGCCCAGTTAATTTCGATGCAATGTGTCCTAATTATCCAGGTCTCTGAATTTCCATTCAAAGGTGAAGGGTTCAAATCTTGGTATTTTCATGGATGTGTTTATATAGTGCTGCACAGAAACAAAGCGCTGTTAATTGCGATTCATTGTGTCCTAATTATTCAGAGATCGGAATGTTAATTATGAGGCACTGTGGCCTACTGGTTAAGGTCTCTGACTCCTACTCTGAATGTCATGTGTTCAAATCCTGGTGCTTCAATGGTTGTCGTTCTGAAGTAAAATTATCAATGAAGTGTGCAAATGTCTGGCACAGCGCGAACCCTGCAGCGCCCACAACAGGCGGGCCTCTTATGGGCAGACCCCAACCGGGGGACAGGTGGTGGGGGAGGCCGCGTGCACCACTGGCTAGCTTTTCGTGATGGGAAGCAAACCTCCCGATGGTATTGAACTTAAGGGCACGCTGGAGAAGGCAAGGGGCCCGTGTGGTATGGCGCCTAGGTGTTTTCGATTCACTTTTAATATAATGCTAAAACGCTTTGGGGCGGAAGCGCGGTAATAACGAGATTATTTACTCAGATCTGTGCTGCCCACTTGTCGCCATCGGAGGGATAAAGGGGGATATTACCAAGGATTTGCGATAATTATCGCAAAGCGTGCTTAGCGCTGTTTTTTTTATCGCCGGCTATCGCTGGATTTCATCGCGGAGATAACGCGTTATTATCAACGCTTATCTCCAAGGCGATAGAAAATCCAGCAATAGTGGCGAAACCCAGCAATAGCGCGAGAAATCCAGCGAAAAATTCACTGCGCTAATGAAAAGCTTGCTAATAGGCAGGTGAGGACTTAACCTTACAATCCACCTCCCATTGACAAGAATGGTTAAGTCAGGTTTTTAGCAGGTGTTAAATTCCAGCGATAATCGCAGTTAGCGCAACTTTTTTATCGCTTCGCGGGCATTGGTAATAGGGGGAAGTTGTGTTTGCGACTGTTTGCAGTCGCTTTAGTTGAGAACGCCTACTTTGCATGTCATTAGCGATAAATATCGCTGACATGCAAAGCGGCACCAAAACGGTCGCTTTCGCCATGAAGCTGTCGCTAACAGCTGTTAGCGACAGCTTGCTAATAGGGCGATAGAAATTTCGCCGCTTTAGCGGCAAAACGTGCCACTAAAGCGGCGATAACGCCCTTGCTAATATGCCCCAAAGGTCTAAGTTTGCCTCGCCGGTATTGTCGCAGCGTTTAATTTGGGCCGGTGGCAAAGGAGAGCAGCGCTTACCACTGTTGCTACATGGAGACGCTGTTGCGTATTTTGTTTTAAATTGACCTTTGGATGTAGTCCAGTGTCAAGCGCCTACGCGCGGAAGCACGGTGCTGCTCGCTGTGGCCATCTGATAGATGGGGGTCTGCGTTTGCCTCGCCGGTATTTTCGCAGAGCTTGGTTTGAGCCGGTGGTTTCTGGAGCTTGGCATCGGACGCCGGCGCTTGTGGCCGCTGCCACATGGTGGCGCTGTTTGTGTGGTTAAAGATGAGCACAACAGATGTTTGTTGTTCAATGTGCATTGGAGACAACTAGTGTCCGCTCCAAAATCATTCTTCGCGTCTGGCGGTAGGCTCAAGCATCCTGTGAAGCGGGGCAAATCACTTAAGTTCCCTCGAGCAGTCTGAGTTGTCGCACTCATAGGAGCGGTGAGGTTAGTAGTTGTGCGGGCACTGCTAGATCGCATTACGCCGCTGACGCAGGCTTGGTAGGTATGACATTGCCTGATTTGACCATTTGCCTTAATGGGAATATAAAATCAATGATTGCTCCCTTAAAATGGAGTTAAAATATACCCGGGGAAGCAAAAGTCCGGCCTGATTTTGCCAGGGCTCCCCGGTATTGTTTCCGGCTCCTCTCTGTCGGTATGTCCCAGCCTTTTGCGGTACGGGCAGGGGGCTCTGAGTAATTCTACGTTCAGGTTGATCCTATGGCTCATAAAGTGTGCAGGCCACAAGGGGGCACTGTGCTACTGTTCCTCGCACTAGGCAAGCTGCATCAAGGAGCACGGCGATCATCTACACATTACTTCTGTCCCGCCCGCTTGAAGTTTTACCACACTTAAATAGTCAATTTAAGTGTCTTCCAGCGGTTGTGGCTTCACACCCAAATCATATCATGGCACCCAGTGGATGAGGCACGATAGACATACAGGCACACAAACCAGAGGGACACCATTCAATTGTTCGCCACAGTTCATCAACAAAACTGCCTGGGCAAACGTCTGGACGATGCAGCAAAGCATATTACTGGTGTAAGTATCAAGGGTCCCAGGTGGACAGCAGGGACTGTGCATCCGTTACCGGACGACAGTTCAGCAAGCATGGGGAGCTGCGTAAGTTGTCACTCCACGAAAGGGTGAAATGTTTCTCAGCAACTGCACGTGGGAGAGTGTCAATTACCTGTGCATAATTCATTCAGATACACAGTATCATATTAATTTAAATAATCGCTGTAGTTGCAAGTTGAAAGCGTGAGTTTCCCTCAATGTCAGCAACAGCTCACATTGTCAGCAATAAAGCTGCCTGGGAAGTCTGGGTGCAGTCACCACAGATTGAACAGGCAACAGTCTGGCAGGAAAGGAGGGATGTAGTGTAGTGTGCAGTGTGTCAGACATTCAGGAGTCTTGTTGAGTGTCCATGTGTGATGTGTTTCTGCACCTTGGTTCCCACCCACCACCCTGGAATAGTCATGGGTGCATGTGCAATGTCACCAGTGCATGTGTGCTTCACTGCTACGCTACGCCCTGAAAGGGGCATGAGTAATAAGGGACCAATGTGTCACGTGATCCGGTAAGAGGATCACCCCATAAGGTGTAGCACTGATTGGGTTCTCCACAGTGCTTGGCTCATCAGGCGGGCAGGGGAGCATAGGTTGGTTACAGCTGCCTGCCCTTGGATCGCCCGTAAGATAACCCACCATATTGCATACTTTTGTATGGAATAAACCTGCAGCAATATTTTCCCAAACAAAAGTTGTGTTCCGTATTTATTTATGCATGCATGCTCTGTTTGTTGTGTGGGTGGGGTGTGTTGCCAATAATGGCACTATGCTGCTATACATACTTACAAGTGTCAGCTCCAGGCTGTGTCCCCCATGCTGGTGGTTTAACGGTGTTTGCATGCTGTAGACAGCCCAAATGACGCTCGCTTTGAGCTCTGCAGCACTGCTGTAAATCCGTCGACCTGGAACCGGACCTTCGTATCATTTTCAAAGGGCCTGAGGCCCGAGAAGGGAGGCAGTCAATCTGCGTGCCTCCCGAGGTTCTGAGAGGAGCTGTGCTGCTCTCCAGGCGCTTCTGAAACTGCCTTCCTCAGTGCAATTATGTGTCCCTTCGGCCCCCACATAGAGGGCAGGTGAATATTACCACTCTATTTGGCCAGGGTGCCCAAGCCACGGCAATCCGCCCGGGAGGGAAAGGCTGCTGAGGCAGGCGGACGGTGCAGGGCCTGCAGGAATTTCCAAAACTCAGTGCCAGTGAGCGTGACCTCTATGGCCACATACCATGAACCAAAATAAGGGCCAACTTCTGACTGTTTCCAGATGGAAGGTAGGCTGTAGTGTAGATTGACGCACCCACCAAGTTTCCTGCTAGCACTGCTCAAAGGGGCTCCTCGTCATAACTCTCAACTTGTGCTTAGGCGAAATGCCTTTCCACGACATGCACATTGGTAGTCATGCAGCAGATCTTATCATCGCTACTGAAGCCAAAACGAGCCCCGAAGCGCACTTCCTACCTTGGTTCAGCCGGGAGTCTGTGCGCTAATCACAAGCACAAGCACGTGACTCAGGCGTGATCTGTAATTAAACGGCGACCGTAACTCCTGAAATCTCACGAGATGTTGCGGCACATGAACCAAGGGGGTATTGTATTCTTTGTTTCGTGCATGAATTTTCAAGCCCTCCAAAACACAATGCGCAAAATATGTTTTCCTGGAAGTGTTTGTGATAAACGTGTAATATGGTTCGTTACGTCTGTTACGTTCTATCTGGGGATGGCCTGACACCGCATGAAGAAAGCTGTAGTACCGGCCCCGGAAAAACAGTGCCGGTGCTGGGCACCGGAAAGCTCAGGCACAAATTAAGCACTGATAGCAGCAGTTCCTCAATTGCTGTTCGATTCTTTTGGCATTTGGCCTCGTGGCAAAATATACATGTAAGGAGAGCTGTTTTGATGCAAGGATGATTTGGGTTCCATGTCAGTATGCTATTATAGTAGCAGTGGGCTGCCTCAATATCTGGTGTATTGTAATTTGAGATTACTGTTTCCACATTTCAGGCGGGAGCCAGCCAATATAAAGCAATTTTTGGCTTTAAAAATCGGGAGTCTCCCGTCTGAATCGGATCTATTGAAATGTATGAATCATCTGAATTTATTTTTAGCATGGCTTTTCTGTCTTTGTTTACTTTATCAGTCAAGGATCATTATTGCAGCTCAAACATATTTTTAAAAACTTAGGGGCATATTAGCAAGGGCACTATCGCCACTTTAGCGGCACTTTTTGCCGCTAAAGCGCCAATATTTATATCGCCCTATCAGCAAACTGTCTCTAACAGCAGTTAGCGACAGTTTGCGGGCATTAGCGCCCGTTTTTTTACCGCTTTGCATGTCAGCGATATTTATCGCTAATGACATGCAAAGTGGGCGTTCCGACGAACAAACCTGGGAAACACTCGCTAACAGGCCTTTCGCCTATTAGCAAGGTGGCCATGGCCCCAGTTAGTGACGTGAAAAGTCGCGCTAACCGGGGTCATCGCCATTTATTTAACACCTGCAATTAGCAGGTGTTAGCCATACCTAACATGGGGGGTGGATCATGCTGATACGACCACAGGGTCGTATCAGCAAGGTGTTCTCCCTTCTCCATGCAACATCGCTGGTTTTTCAGCGATGTTGGCCCTTTCCCCGCTATCGCTGGAATATTCATCGCCATAGCGCTAATCGTTGCTAATACAGCGTTAGCGTGGCGATATATTCCAGCGATAGCCGGCGATAAAAAAAATCACGCTAAGCAGGGTTAGCGATGATTATCGCCTCTTCTTGCTAATATGCCCCTTACTTCTTATTATTACAGTTAAAGTGTGTACAAATGAGTGTAAAAAATACTGGCTTCTGGTGATAATGTTACTTTTTGTTGACTGTTTAAATAGATGTCATGAAATGTGCATAACGTTACTGGAGAGTACTATGCTCAATGACTCATGAAGCCATGTACTACTCATATAAAACGGTTGTTACAGTCATGTACCTAGAGCGTAAAAGAATTATGGTCATATTTATGATGTTGCTTACTACCGATTCAGCATTACTTGTTTACATCTTCTGTCGTAGGAGTCCTTCTTCCTATGTAAAGAAATCCTGCCCACTCACATGAAGTTCTACATTGAGATGTTCACAGTGCCATGGTCCTTGTGATATCTCATCCGCCTCATCCCTTTTCTCCCTACCAGTTGGACATGGGCTTATATTTGTTATAATGCGGTTAGTTTAGCTTAACTACGTGTGTTTGAACACAAGGTTCTAAAGACCATCTCATTGCTCAAATGGGTGTACTTTCTGATATATGTTTCCCTCGTCGTCATTGCTTGATTTTGCTCACGAGAAAGAGTCACTCATAGTCATTGAAATGTCACTCTTAATTGCACTGAAATTATGAAAATGTCACACATTGCAATCTGAAACCTTGGCAGATATGTATGTTACATGGTTCTTCGGTGAGCTGGGGCCGGTTGCTCCGCAACATTAGTTAACTGGCACAGCCAGCAGCTCCACATGGCCTTCTCCCCCATCCGCTCCTTGCAAGGAAACCACACATTCTCTATTAAAGTATTCTTTATTTTAACAACACCTTGATATACTTGGCGTGTCAGCACAATTACTCTCCTTGCAGTGAGGCAGGAATCTAAATTGTGTGTCTTCTCAACACCAGTCGATCCGCAATAGTGCTGAATTCTGATCTAACTCTCCAGGGCATTGCACATGAAATACTGTTCTGTAAACTGCATGGTACACATTCTTTGCATCAGTCAAAATTTATATAGCACACCTGAGAATGAACCTTACCTGTAGGGAAAGTGCTCATGAGACTGTTCATGTTGAGTGACTTCAGAAAATCCAAACAGCCATTCACACCAGAGTCTGGAAGACACTCCCAGCAAGCATACGGTTCATGATGGAGTTTATCAACAGACACTAGCACTGCTCTGTGGGATGCTGCTTTTGTCACATAGATCCTTTTATTACTGTGCAGTTCATAGGTTATAACCTAGAACAGTGAGCTATGAACTGCCATCAAAGCGCTACATGCAACCAGCATGGTACAGGTTAGAAAGCTATGTTTTTCCCCAGTCTTTGACTATCCTAATTTTACTAAAAAGGGTTTGTTTGGGTAGAAATACATTGTAATTAGTAAAGTCAACCCTAACCACTGTGTGGCGCTGCAGAAGTTGCATTAGTTCTTTTAGCCAATTTATTCCAAAATAGTGCTTTACATGCACTTTTGCATTCATTTTTTTCAAAATTTTCTCGGGACAGGGGGAACCTCCTATTAAAATCTTACTTGAGGAAGGCTCCCTTGCTGAAATTCAGATCGGGTATTACATATGGCTTTCAGAAGCGCCATTTGAGGATTTGGGTGGAGTCAATAGAGTAAGTGGGTGGAGGAAGTGTGTGGAGCCGGGGGAAGTGGGTGGAGCCAGAGGAAGTAGGTGTGGCCTCCTAAAAATAATTGAGCACCTGGACCTAATATTTTACAAATTAAGCACTGCCTCTAGGTATATTAAATTTTTTAGCCAAGACTTTAAACCTAAGCAATACTCCATTCTGATATAGGTCTCCAACACGGTTAACCCCAAAGGTAGTCCATCTTTCAATCCCTGCTAACGCTCCTACCTGGGCCACTATTTTCATCCATTTTAATGACATATCAGGTGAATAGGGTACCTGAACTCGGGTTTGCTGCAGGCAATTTTGCCAGCACTGCTGCATCACCAGCAGCTCATGAGAAATTGCAGGCAGTCTCCACCGAGGACGCAAGAAGACTTTCAATAAGTCCTGCAAATCAGGCAGTGACCCAATAACACCCTCCCCAGGGTTCATTTGAAAGTAAATCCACTTATTTGACCATTGCAGTTGAGCAGCCAGATAATAAGATTCAAGATCAGTAGCAGCCAACCCTCCCTCTGTTACATGGCACTGTAGTTTTGATGGTGCTACTCTACGTATTCCTGTTATCCAAAGCAATTTCAGAAGTAGCGATTCCAATTCCTAAATAATTGGCGAGACACCACAAATGGCAACGTGTTGAAAAAATAGAACAATCTTGGTAGCACCACCATCTTAGCTACCAATAGTCTGCAGACACCTATAATGGTAAGCTCGTCCAAAAATTAATACTAGTTCTAAAGGGAAGGACAACAAGTATTTGACAGTGTCAGCCCTAAACCGAAATAATAGTGCTCGTTCCCATCTTTCTCCAACATCCCACAGATAACTGGTAAGGGGGCTTTTGTGGGCATAATCGCAAATAACTTGCAATAGTTGGCTTATGGGATTCTACATCCATCATATAGCCTTGAGCATGTGCAAATAGGATGGCTTTTATTTGCTTTTTTCTAGGCAAGGTGTGGAGTGAGGATTTAAAAATGACATGGCTTAACCCGATTTCCTCAAATGCGTTCTTCACGTAAGCCAGCCAGGGTATGGACAAGCCTTCATCACATGCTAGGCAGTCGCTAATTATATCCTTTGTGAGGGCAGCTCCCTCCGTTTTCCACACAGACAACCAAAGCAAGGGTGGGCGGGTACGAAGTCTATCAATCATATATCCTAGGTCCAGTTCTTTATTGCAGACATAGTGCGGAGCAGGAGAGGGGCACACAATATCTTCCTGCAAAAGCGGTTTTCCTCTATTTGGATAGCCACACACTCACCTATGCCCCAGATCTCTGCCACATATGAAGCTACTAGGACACACTGGGAGGTATATAACTTGATCAATGGACCCAGAGGCCTGCCTCCCGGCGTGGAGGGGAGACTGAGAAGTGAACCAACCTCCTGTGATAGCTTCTCCCTATGCTGTACTATATTTGGGGCACAAGAACCTGCTGCCCTACAAGTAGCACCTAAGTATGAAAAAGCGTGAGTGCTTGAAAGACGATTAGAGCCCACTGAGATGCCAATAAGGCACAAGCACTTCAGACCACATGCCATTATAAATGATTAAATGTGCAAATGAACAAACTAGAAGATGCAGGGCTTTTGGAGTGCAAGCGATTAGCACTACGTCGCTCGCATACATCAGTACTGGCCAGGGAACATTTTTTATCATAGGCACATCCTGGGTGCAAGCAATCGATTCAGGTGTAAGATTATTAATATCTACAATAAAATGAGAGGGACCACTTTGCCTCACCAAAGGAATGGGGTACTATTAATGAGTAAAAAGTAGAGATTATCCCTTGGTTTCTACACACTTGATTTGAAACAAAGACTCACTCACATCCCAACATCCAAACACAGAATAGTGGAGATATATTCTAAAGCCCACACAGTAAACACAAAGAATTGTCAAAAGTAGAAATTAGTATAACATTTATTAAAAATATACAATTGTTCATAAAATATATTGCATTAAAAACCATACAGAAAACTGCTTTATATATCTATTACACAATTACTTGAAAACTACAAAGGAACCAGTTCATGCACAACTTATACCCTCGTGGTATGAAGCAATTCATAAATTTTCAATATCAACCTAGTGTTGCGAGAGAAACAAAGAGACAGTATACTTTGTCATTTGACTGAACATATTCGTAGGATTTTTTTTTTTTTTTAAATAGGACCAGATACAACTATCCACATCACAGTATCTATGGATCCAATCAAACAAACGAATTGTGTAACACTTGCGTTGACGCGTTTTGATGGTGTTTATGTTATTATACCATCTTTTTCAAGACAATGTTTAGTACTCTCGGTATTGCACTGTAACGTTGCACATAGGATGGATCCTTATTGTCCACTCAGAGCACATTGATTGTAGCTCTCTCTTCACCGATTTGACATCATTAGAACAAGTCACCCCACCTCTCAGAGGTACCGCTTCGCACAGTCTTGGCAGGTCTCACTGTCAAACAGCGTTTTAACTCGGACGTCGATAATCGTTTGTCTCGAGATTGTTAGATTTAAGGGTTTTTGGAGCACAAAATAAGGTAATGGGGTACACCGTGAACACGAGGAGAACTTTACAGGCTCCCACGCAGACACTTCTTTAAGGGCATGAGCACAAGTGATGTTTTAAAAGTTTCATTAGTCTCCCAGATGACGACGGTATACCACGTCTCATTAAGAGTTGGCCCCTAAGATAAAACAAGGATATTCAATCGAGGAAGGGCATTACCTTAATTTGTGCTCCAGAAACCCTTAAATCTAACAATCTCGAGACAAACGATTATCGACGTCCGAGTTGAAACGCTGTTTGACAGTGAGATCTGCCAAGACTGTGTGAAGCGGTACCTCCGAGAGGTGGGGTGACTTGTTCTAATGATGTCAAATCGGTGAAGAGAGAGCTACAATCAATGTGCTTTGAGTGGACAATAAGGATCCACCCTATGTGCAACGTTACAGTGCAATACCGAGAGTACTAAACATTGTCTTGAAAAAGATGGTATAATAACATAAACACCATCGAAACGCATCGACACAAGTGTTACACAATTCGTTTGTTTGATTGGATCCATAGATACTGTAATGTGGATAGTTGTATCTGGTCCTATTTTAAAAAAAAAAAAAAAATCCTACGAATGTGTTCAGTCAAATGACAAAGGGGCCGATTCCGATTCAGGCCGGAAAACGTACCGACCGACTCGGTACAGGAATGTAGTCCGACCGACACGTACCGGCGCTGTCCGATCCGCGTAGTACGATGCTATGCATGTGAATTACGACCGACTCGTACGGAACACAAGCCGAACGACCAAACCACACGGAAAGCAGCTATCCGGCCGGAAAATCTACGCGAATCGAACCGACCGACACACACCAGGAATGAACCCGACAGATACGTACCCGCGAACTCCGACCCGCGCAGTACGATGCAATGCGTGTAAAACCAGACCGAGTCGCACGGAGCTCGAGCCGTATGACCGACATGCACAGAAAACAGGGAGCCGAAGCAACCGAATACTCCGCGACCGACGCGTATGCCGCACATGAAACCCAGCAGAAAGATAGCGTGAAAGACTCGGAGAAGCTCGCACGAGCCAACTGCAGCGTCCTACTCGGTCAGAAGAACGTCTCCTACATGCCCAAAAAATACAAAGGAAAAAATACAAAAAAAAGTGCCAAACAAGCAATGACAAAGTCAATAAATACTGGGGAAAAAAAACATGGAACAAAGACACACCCACAACTCCACCCATATAAAGGCCACAAATTCCTACCATGATCCTTTGCAAATTCAACAGACCTGCCAGCACAGAACACCATCATTCAGCAACCACAGACACACTCACAACTCATCCATCACACAAGCCACACACCATTAGCACCTCCCTAATAGCACCCTCACATACACCCAGCAAAACTGACACTCACCCACCCTCACTTGCACACTCACACACACATCAATCCCCACCACCACCCATCACCATGCCCCCAAAGAAGAATCCAAAGTTCCTAGACAGTGAATTGGAAGTCCTGGTGGATGAAATCCTAAGATTAGAGCCACAGTTGTTTGGTACATTGGTCCAACAGACCCCCATGTCGCAGAAAACCAAGATGTGGGAGAGGATCGTCGACATGGTGAGCGCACAATCACCATGTTTGCGCACAAAGGAAGACATCCAGAACAGGTGGTATGACGTGCGCAGGAGGGTCAAGGACCTACTCAAGAAGGAATACGCCTTGAGTCATCGCACCGGCAGTGGCCCTCCTGCCAAACCAGTATACCTCAGGTCCTGGGAGGAGAAGGTGCGGGCCATCCTACCACCAGAGAGCGTACATGGACTATCAGACATCCCAGAGCCTGGTGAGTACACAACCAATATACCCAATGTTGTGTGACAATACACACACATCACTGTCAAGGGGATAGTGAAACCATGCACCGTTAGCAAAGCCACAGTAACCAAAAGACAATCATCCCAAGATGTGTATGCTAGTCAGACAAACACAATACCTGCCATCTCATAGTGATATGTAACTGTGTCATGACATGTACCAACCTAACAACAAATAGAGCAAGGCAGTGGCACAAATCTAACCAACAAACACTGTCAGACATTTTGCCACCACTAGAACACCACCTCACAGGGAAGCTGACTGAAAGGAAGGAATTGTGTGTATGCTGGTGAAGTGAGTGTAGCCAATAGCATGATGGGAGTTGCAGTCACAGATATTGGTCACCCTCACAATTGGCCCATCAACACCACTCTGAACCATGCTCACATCACAGGGAGTGGAAAAGAACTGACAAGATGGCTGACACTGGGTACTGCTGTGGGGAGAACAAGCCCCTGCTGGGGGTTGTGCTCAAAACAACAGCAGGACACCACTGCCTGACATCCTGAAAGCCAACTTGCACTCCCTGCAATGGAAGCACGTTCCATGGTGGGATATCTGGCTGGGTGGGAAGGAGGACTGACAGCTCCGACCATAGTTACCAGCAGCTTTTCTTACACACCCCCTTAACACAAACTACACACAACTCACCTGGGAGAATGCATTGCCTCATACTCTAATTAAATATCCCACAAAGAACTACCACACTGGGTTATGCTGTGTGAAGCACAGGGACACTTTTGGGACTTGTAGCCAAACAAACGCCAGGACAACACTGTCAGCCATCCTGTCAGCACAGGCACACTACCCCACAGGGAAGCAGAGTCAAAAGGAAGGAAGTATGGGCATGCTGGGAAGGGGGGTGTAGGCAATAGCATGATGGGAGTGGTAGTCACAGATCAACATCCCCCACCCACATGGCCCGGCAACCTCACACTGAAGCAGGCACACCTCACAGGGAGTGAAAAGCCACTTCAAAGATGTCTGACAATGGTGCTCTGTTGTGGGGAGCACAAGGCCCTGCTGGGAACTGTGCACCAACCAACAGCAGGACACCACTGACTGACATCCTGAAAGCTAACTTGCACTCCCTGCAATGGAAGCACGTTCCATGGTGGGATATCTGGCTGGGTGGTAAGGAGGACTGACAGCTCTGACCATAGTTACCAGCAGCTTTTCTCACACACACCCTTAACACAAACTCCACACAACTCACCTTGGAGAATGCATTGCTTCACACTCTAATTAAATATCCCACAAAGAACTACCACACTGGGTTACGCTGTGTGAAGCACAGGGACACTTTTGGGACTTGTAGCCAAACAAACGCCAGGACAACACTGTCAGCCATCCTGTCAGCACAGGCACACTACCCCACAGGGAAGCAGAGTCAAAAGGAAGGAAGTATGGGCATGCTGGGAAGGGGGGTGTAGGCAATAGCATGATGGGAGTGGTAGTCACAGCTCAACATCCCCCACCCACATGGCCCGGCAACCTCACACTGAAGCATGCACACCTCACAGGGAGTGAAAAGCCACTTCAAATATGTCTGACAATGGTGCTCTGTTGTGGGGAGCACAAGGCCCTGCTGGGAACTGTGCACCAACCAACAGCAAGACACCACTGACTGACATCCTGAGAGTTAACCTGCACCCCCTGCAAGGGTGGCATGCTTCATGGTGGGATAACTGGGCTGGGGGGAGAAGGAGGTCCGGATGTCAACCAAATACCACCAATGCTGGCCATACACACACCTACTCTGCAAAAACACATTGCACACGTGGGACCAGTCACTCCCAAAGTAAAAGCCCTGGCAAGATGGCTGACACATGGGCATGAGAAATGATGTGCCTGCAATTCACACCCTTGCACTGGCCAACCCAAACACGTACACACTCACAGCCATTGCAACTCTATGTTTACACACACTGTCAGGGGATGCAGTGTCCATGGGTGCCCCCTGGCCTGACTGTGAAGGTGTGTCTTGCAGATGACAACTGTGGAGAATCAGACATACTACATAGCACAAAACACACAGGAAGTCACAGAGACATCATTGACAGGGGACACCTGACAGTGAATGCAATGGACACACCAATATACCGGACACTGTACCATGGTGTCAGTCACACAAGTTGCGGTTGTGAGCTGCATTCCACTCCCACATCGTTCGGCAACATATGCATCCTTCACACAACACACCACTCACTGTCATAGACACTGTAGACACAAGCACCAACCTGGACTGCATTTGAGGAGACATGCTACTCACAGCAGCAGAACTGCAACACACACCACTGGCCATCACTGTCATGAGAATGGAAAAGCCAGAGAGCTGCCGTGCCCAATCCTTATCACCATGGAGGACATTGACAAGATTAATCACGTTTGCACGTACAAAACTCAGCAACAACATCATTAGCTACGTTAACAACATCACTTGTATGAAATGAGACGTGAACTAGGAACCCAGACAACAACACAGATACTCCCAAGAGATCCCAGGCATACCGGACTGTGACCATGTTGTCCAGACACACCAATGTGACGCACAAAGACTGCCACCACACATGGCCCAATCTTGAAAGATATCCTAAGTGTAATTGCACGTATGTCCCTGTTAAAGGACAAATGTGGACAAGGATGACACACCTGTGTCAGGCACGTGATGGCCCTTGAGTAGCAATGGCCATGTACAGCCAATCAATACATGAGCTGGTCATGCACACACCTCAACATTCACATTGAAATGCTTCAGGTTGGCAGGACAATGTGCTACAACAATATCAACCTCTGGCTGTGACAATTTAGGACAATGCAATGTACAGGCACGCATCCAGATGTACAGTCACAACTGTCATGTGTTTGAACCATTGATGCCTGTAGAAACATAACATACATTGTGTGTCTCTTCCAAACACAGGTGATGATGGGGACACAGCAGCAGATGATGCGGAGTCCATGTCCCAGGCTCCGGTGGCCCCTGAGCTCTCTGGTGTGGAACAGCCTCTGCCCTCCTCGGATGGCGAATACCTACCTGGCCCCTCCGGTGTGAGTCATCATGCAGCACCAGCAGGACCACCATCTGTACCCCCTGCACCCACTCCTCCAACATCTGCCAACACACAGACCACCCCCGCCGACACGGACAGACCAAGGACACTGAATGACAACAGCACAGGGACCCCGGCACCCCGGGAAGCAACGGACAACAACCCCAGTACCAACCCCCAAGGGGGCCTAGGGTCACCTGTGCATGCCACCGCAGGTCCCGCCCGTGTGGCCAGGGGTGGTGGGAGGGGTGGTAGGCAGAGGTCGCTGTTTGCAGAGGGGTCTGGACTGCATGATGACCCACAACTGGTACGCATTGCAGATGCGTTCCAGAATAGCACCGGAGAGGTCAGCCAGGTAGTGGGGATCCTCAAGGACATTCAACAGCAGCAGGCTGCCCATCATGCCCGCTTGGACTCCCACATGTCCCGTGTGGAGACACACATGTCTGGCATGGAGTCCAAGTGGGACACATTGGAAGAACTGACAGCGGTGCAGAGGGACATATTGACATGCCTCTGCCAGATTAGCACCAACATGTCCACACCTCCCTGTGTGCCCACAACATCTGGTGCCGCAACAACTGCAACTGCCACAGGGAGGGAGGATGACTCTGGTGGAGAGTCCTCTGCACCGCAGCGGCCTGCACGTGAGGGTCCCCCAGAAAGAAGAGGGGTCATCCGAGGAAGGACAACTGAGAGGCAGATGGCCATGTACATCCCCCAGGAACCCAACACCTGTTCTGGAAATTCTCCTTTGTGTGCAAACTGTTCACCCTGTCGAATGCAACCCAACTCTCCCACATGACATGGGGAGTTTAAGTTGGACTAATGTATCAGATGACTGTGGACTTTACTCAGGACATTTCTGCTACCAACACTTCCAACTCATCTGGGAACTTTGGATTCCAATCCCAATGTACAGCACCCACCATCCTGTGTACTATCCTCACACATGTATGTAAATAAACTCACTAATACACCATACTTGCCTCTGTTGTGATTCCAACGTAGTTTTTGTCATGGAGATGATGATCTGCTTAATGACACTGTGCATGCTAACTGCTACAGCAATTTCAACACCGTCATGTTAGTCATGGCGACGTGACACATATGAGGGAGACACACCACTAGGGCAACACAACACATACACACCAGGGCCATCTGACTCATCGCCTACACTGATGTTGCCAGGAAATACAGTGGAATGCACAGACACCACACCTATTCAGAGTCTGTGTTAACTAGCCCACAGGTGCAGTAAGCAAATGTCAGTCAGATGTGTGACCACAGACAACGCACATCCCAAAGTGAAGCACAGGTTTATTACACATTTGCAACATGTTGTTTCCACTACAGATGCAAGGTAATCCCACGTGGCGGTGGCCACACAGTCACCAAGTGTTGAAGAAATAAAGTCCAGGGGTGTGTGGTACATCACCTGTAGGGAAACGACTGCTTCCACCCTGGAAGTTGAATCATGGTGTCGGGGATCACAGTTGACCAAACAACTCTGAAAGTACCCTGTGAAGGACAGACATGACACACAGTTAAAAGCACTGAAGAACAGGACAGAACTGCAATACTCATGCCCAATACATGTCACAAGATACCTACACAAAACCAAGTTAGCATGTCAACACTGTTGGGGAGTACAGACTACCTGTAAGGACACATCGCTGCACGCATCCAGTCAAGTAGCACATGGCCACACTCAAACAGCAACAGAGCACCACCAACACATATCATGCAAACTCAAATCATTGACATAACATCTCTGTATACTCACATTCAGCTGAAGAAGTTGTTGATGAGCTGTGTGCGGACATCACCCTCATCATCATCATCATCACTGGCATCGTGGCCCAGGCCAGGATCCTCCACAGGTGGCGGATGTTAGTCATCGTCATCCAGGATGAGAGGCAACTCCTTCCGCACTGCCAGGTTGTGTAGAATGCAGCAGACAATGAAAATCTTGCACACCTTTGCAGGGGCATATGGGAGGGCCCCTCCTGTCTTGTCCAGGCAGCAAAAGCGGCTCTTCAGGACACCAAATGTCCGCTCAATCACTCTCCTGGTCCGACCATGTGCCTCATTGTAGCACATCTGGGCTGGTGTCACAGGGTTCCTGAGGGGGGTCAGCAACCACGGCATGTTGGGGTATCCGGAGTCACCTACATACAGACAATTGCACATTAGCTGAGTTGGAAAAGAGGGTGGAATACAACATTGCAGAACACACACAATGGTACAAAGTCAGTACACACCGACAAGCCAGGCACGCTGGTTCTGCATCTGTGACATCATCCTCGGGATGCAACTACTCCTCATCACGTAGGCATCGTGTGCAGAACCGGGGAAACGTGCACACACATGTGAGATGCTCATATCTGCAAGACATACCACCAGAGCATTGATAGAATGAAAATTTTTCCTGTTCCTATATGCCTGCTCATGTGCCTGTGGTGGTACCAGAGCCACATGTGTCCCATCAATGGAGCCGATGACATGTGGCATCCTACCCAGGGCATAGAAGTCACTCTTGACGTCAGTGAGTTGTTGACGTTTAGGGAAATAGATGTACTGGTTCAAGTATGTTAACATTGCCTCCAAAACATCGCGTAGCACACGGCTGAACATGGTCTGTGACATCCCACCAGCAGACGCCACAGTGTGTTGAAAGGTACAGGTGGCAAAGAAGTGTAGGGCTGCCATCACCTTCACCTTGGGGGTCAGCGCTGTAGGGTATGGCCGGCCAGCTAGCAAATGTGGGGCCAACCGCCCCGCCAATTCCTCAATCAGCGGCCTGTTGAAGCGGTACCGTCGGATTCAGTCACGTTAAACCATGGTTGCAAGGTCAGGGAATGGTCTATGGACAGCTGGTGCCCTGCAGTACATAGGTGCACAAAGAAAGATTGTCAGTCACCCCACATATGTGGCATTGACCATACTCAATATCACATGATACATCATTACGAGACACAAGTACTTGATGTGTGTGCCGTTCTGTATGGACATATATGGCACCTACATTGCCATCATCTAACGTCTCAGTTCAACATGTGTTGAAAACAAGTTCCAGGTTGTGCTATGGGAAATCATTAGGCTGTGTCACAGTACCCATGTACTGCTGTCACGTTCCAAACACACACCACAGTGACAAGTGAGGACAGATGTGCCCCAGGCATCACAGCTCTTTGACAGGTAGATTCCCAGGGACCCTGTATTGCCACATGGACACTGGCATGACATGGCGTATCATGTACACACCAGCAATATAACCATGCCTCCCACAGGTAGTGGCCCCTGCTGCCTCTGCAGGACAGACATGGACGTCTGTGACACACACACGCACAACATCAAAGTCGATGCACAAACAACGTGGATGTGGAGACTGTCTCCCATTGTGCACATGGAATCAGAGACATCTGAAACACAACATGCACACAGACTGTGGAGGGCCATTACAATTGTGGCAATGGGTCACCCTGTGACGTACATACCATCCCACATGGGACTCAGGGTGTATGTGACATGACATACACATATACAACCTGGAAATGTGACCATGCCACATGCTCTGAACTGAACAGTTGCACATCACAGTGGTCATGTGCACAACACACAAAGGATTCTGTCCCCATGAACACGTGCACAGCCTGGGAGTGGCTGCCCCCAAGTGCCACCCAACAAACCACATGTTGAACCCCATACACACACAGGTAATGCAGCCTTACATGCCTTAGGATACAGTGTGGACAGGCTGTGGTGTTGTAGGTGTGCCCCTGAGTCCCTGGCAAGTAATTGTGGCTGGCATACGTTCACCAGTGACAACCATGGTGACATACGCGAGTGACTTGTACAGGGACGCGTCGTACAGCAATGGACCGATCCGTGCGCACGCATTGGCCATTGCATATGATGTTGACGGATGCGTGTCGTGTTTCGAAATACGCGTCGTACAGCAATGGACCGATCCGTGCGCACGCATTGGCCATTGCATATTATGTTGACGGATGCGTGTCGTTTTTCGAAATACGCGTCGTACAGCAATGGACCGATCCGTGCGCACGCATTGGCCATTGCATATGATGTTGACGGATGCGTGTTGTTTTTCGAAATACGCGTCGTACAGCAATGGACCGATCCGTGCGCACGCATTGGCCATTGCATATGATGTTGACGGATGCGTGTTGTTTTTCGAAATACGTGTCGTACAGCAATGGACCGATCCGTGCTCACGCATTGGCTATGGACTGACATGGTAACGGACGCGTATTCGAAGCTTGTACGAGTCGGATGCAGTGAATTCAGTTGGCCAGCCACAACAATGTTGCAAATTCATGGGTGTCATCAAGTTGAAATTTTGAAGGATGCTGTAGGCGTGTATAAGTGGTGCAATTCCATGGATTGGCCAGATTCAGAAGATGCAAATGACTTGGACCTATCACTTTGGACACATGGGACAGTATCTGCCTCTGCAGCACACATATAATGCTGGCTGTTCCCCTGAGAGCACACTTGCCTGCACTACATGCTCCAGGATGACATCTGCCACTACCACTGCTGCTGTCTCTGCATCCTCTGGCTACTGCAATGGCACGTACTGTGGAGAGAGCCCCAGCCTTCAGCACTGAGGAGAACCAGGCCCTGCTGGAGAGCCTCCTTCCACAGTACAGCAAGCTGTATGGGAAACCAGGGGAGCAGGTGAGTGTGCTGTCCACTGCCTTAGTAATTGTGCATGTTGTCTGACTAGCAGTACTTACAGTGTGTACACCAGTGGCCAGCATGCTCACTGAGTAGTTATCACCCCCCAAAGTGTGTAGTTACATGCACTGAACAGGTATAGTGCAGTAACAGTGCATTCCAACAAGGTTTTACTTCCCAGGCAATGATACCATTTAGTAACTGCTGGACAACTGTTCATAGCCATAGTTGCACTACCTGTGTACATCATATGCCCCTGTGATTGAGACATGTATATCCAACTGTGTGATGCACGGATATGTTGCATGTGTAGTAATGGCCTTTTCACTTTGTCATCCTCACAGGTTGATGCCCACCAGAAGCAGGAGATCTGGCTGACCATCGCCCAGGCAGTACGATCTGTGGGGGTCTACAGGCGCCGGATCCACAACTGCCAGAAGAGGTGGCAGGACCTTCGTGGCTGGACCCGGAGGATCGCAAGGGTCCAGCTGAAGCTGTCACCTCCTCGCAGGAGGGGCGGACACCGGACCATGACCCCCCACATGCTCCAGATTCTGGCGGTGGTCTTCCCTGACCTGGATGGGCAGCTGAAGGCCAGACAGCAGCAAGGAGGGGGTAAGTGCTAGCCTTTTCTGGGTACTATGACTAACATGCTCTATGCACTCCTTTAGCCTGGTTACACTTCCACAGTACGACTGTCTTGTCGTCCTGGACTCATGTCCCTCACTTGTGTCATGCCCCCTCCTCATCTGATACACAGGTGTGGCCCTTACAGTCTGTGACTTAGGTCACTTGGGTACTGTGTACTTGCAGTTACCTGTGGTTCAAGTTGGGGACAGCAGCAGTTACAGGAACTTTGTTGTGGGCTGCATGGGTGGTACAATTGCTCACACAATGCCTGTGATCTGACATGTACTCTGGGTATGGCTTTAATATGTGTTCCAATTGCTGCTCTGACTCACCACATGTCTGGGGTATGTGCCACACACCCATGCTGCAGCTGAGACCAAGGTAGGAGCCTCAGAAGTATGTACATCATGTGTGTGACACATGCATAGCCACCTGCCTAGTGTTCAGGGTAATACCATGTTGCACATGGACCAGGACTGTAATGCCTACTCCGGACATCGAAGGCACTCTGTTCTCCCCCCGTGTGTCAGCATACATATTGGGCATTGTGAAGAGTGCACTCAGGTGTCTGCCTCTGTGTCACCGTGGTGTGGCCTTGCTTTTTGGACTCCTGGAGTGTTTAACAGTTTGGGGTGGCCAGCCATCTGAGTTGTGACTATAGGATCTGCACATTGGTCAATGCATAGGTCTCTAATCCATTGACTGTTCACAATGGTGTATGAAACATTGAGGTGCAGGCAGCTTTGGTTCATTCTCATCAGACGGTGAAGTGCTCATGTGTATGGATTTGTGTTTGCAGTCACTCAAATGTCTCATTTGATTGACGTGGGATCATCTTAGTCCTCATGATGTGGGTGGCCAGGGGTGCACATGTGCACCTGTCAGCTACAGGGCTTGCATTCCCAAAACTTCCATGATTGTGACACAGTGCAGACTGGTGTTGTGTGTATGCACTGCCCCTGTGACAGGAGACAGTTATGCCTGACTTGCCAGACAGGCCTGTGCCATGACATTCAACTTGCAAAGGGTGATCCAGCAGTAGTGTGATATGTCCTGCATGCACACCATTGTCGCATTGACTATCAGGACATGAGGACATCGTTGTGTCTGGTGATGGGAGCAAAACCCGCATATCGACAGAGACTCTGCCCATCACTTTTCCTGACACATGTACTGAGTCAGTGGCAGGAGATGGCATGTGTTTGGAGTGACACATTTCCATATGTTCTCTTGGATGTCCAACAACTGTGTATGTGGTGCATGTGTGCACATATGATTAGTGGCATCCAACATGCACCAGGCAGATGGGTGCATGGACAGGTAGGATATAAGTGGCATGAATGACTGTCAGGCAGACAATGGGCTTCTTCAAATCAGTGTCAGCACTTATTGCAATGTCTAGCAAATGATGGCAGGGCTTGCTCTGTGATGTGCTGTACTTACTGTGGTGTGTGTGGTCAGTACAGGTGACTAATGTTGCTCTGTTTATCCTGATTGTTTGCAGATACATCCACGGCCACAGGAGGAGACAGCTCCACGGACCAAGAGGAGCGGCAGAGCCAGACTGGGTCCACTGCAGAGGAGACCGAGGGACCCAGTGGCACGGAGGGTGAGGGGAGCCACACTGAGGAGACCTCAGCTATGACCACCTCGGCTGAGGAACACAGCTCTTCCAGTGAGGACTCCCTTGTGGAGATGGGTGTCAGCAGACCACAGACAAAATCGAGCAAGTCTGTCCCCGCCACCACCACCATCTCCACCCTCCCATCTGCTCCCATCCCACATGTCCGTGGAGGCTCCCGTGTAGGGGAGCGTGTCTCCTTCGTGCCAGGCACCGCACCCCCTGCCTCTGTCTCCCCTGCTGCCCTGAGTGTGGAGTCTGTGGACTTGCTGAAACAGATCCATGTAGGGCAGACATCAATTCTGAGTGTCCTCCATGCACACACGGGTCTGTTGACACAACTGGTGTCATTCATGGAGGGCATCTCATCTGGCATGTCTGCCCTACAGCGGACCAATCAGTCCATGGCCTCCTCACTGACGGCAGCAGTGTCCCTCCTGCAACAGTCCCTCACCCCTCCTACCTCTGCCCAATCCACAATCCCCAGCACCCTACCTGTCCCAAGCACACACACACCGGCAAAGGCACGCACCAGCACAGACACAAGCAGCACACAGACACACAAGCCAAAATCCAGACGCACACGCACCCACAGTCAGGGGACTGATACCTTACTCACAGGGGATGGGGCCCAGACACACACACACGCATCCACGAGCACTCCGCAGTCCTCAGATACCTCTCCCTCCAAAACCCCTTCCCTTGCCTCACCTGCAACCCCCCTCCCAGAAGCTCTTCCTCTGTGAGCTTGGCCTCTTCCCCACAGATCCATCTGACACAACGTACAGGCGGAAGAGGCGACCACCACACACAGAGGGGAGTGCCCCTCACACCCGGACACCCTCCCCCAGGCACAGGCAGATTAAGGACCCCATTAGGAAGTCTCCGCGGACCAGGAAGGGCAAGACCCCACCACCACCACCACGCAGCTCCACCACACAGTCTCTCTCCTCCATCCCCCAGGCCACCACTCCACAGGTTCCCCCGCCACACCCTGCCCCAGGTTCCCCCACACACCAATACCGCATCCCCAAACCGCTTAGGCCCTCCCCCCCTACCACTTACTCTTCCACCCCCAACCCAGACGCTCAGCCTGTTTGTGCCACTGGTGTAGAGACCGGGTCCCCCCTCTGTCCTGCCCACCTCATCTGCCCCCCCTTCCACTCCCTTGGAGTTATGCACTGCAGTGGAGTCCACAACCACCCCGTCTGACTTGGGCACTGCAGTGGGGTCCCAGTCCACTCCATCTGACCGGCCCACTGAAGTGGTGCCGGCACCCACACCATCTGACTTGTGCCCTACAGTGGTGCCGGCCCCCACTGAGTCAGACACCTCCACTGCAGTTGCCGCTGACACTCCTGCACCCACCACCCCTTCACTGCCTCCTTCTGGCATCCCCTGATCCTGTCCCTGTGGAGCCTGGCCTGCCCCTTGTATGCCCCTCCGAGGGGGATATCCCCTGTCCGTACCAGTGCAGGCAAGCAATGGGTGACAAGTTGTCACATGTCACCCTGTTCGGACTGTGAATGTGGACTGGCCATTGGCCTTAGTTTCTTTTGGACTTCAAATTTTTCTTTCACATTTGCTGAATAAAGCCTCTTTTTGTTTACTAGTGGTTTTTCTTTTGATGTACATGATGTAGATGAGTATCATCATGCATTTGCTGTTGTAATAGTGTTCAGATCAGGAAAATGAAGTGTTGCTGTGATGGACTCCATGTGGTCCATGGGATATGTGTCCTAATCTAGTCTGGATCCATAGCATCCTTTGCTGCAGTCTGAGGGTGTAATGTTCAGCATTTGACACAGGGATGTACGTTTTGCATTTGTAAATTAACATCTGTGGCTTACACTGATGCACATCTGATGGGCTTACCACTGTTCAATGTTTCTATTTCCCTGACTGTGTGCCCATCTCCACTAGACATGCAGTTTAGCACATCAATGTTGAAGGATTCATCTGTGTATACAGTGCAACTTGCTTGACACGTGTTTTGGGTATATGCAGATGACTGAAGTGACACTCCCGTACCCAGGCTGATGTGAGCAGAGCCTTCAGTGTGTTGTAATTGTTGACTCACTGACCGAGTGTTCTGCTGACATGTTTGAGTCGTGCACAGACAAGGTTTGGCACAGCGGACCTTCCACAGGAGTGGAGTGCCCTCATGGCAGTGTGTAATCCTGTGACATTGCCTGGGCCCGTGTTGTGTGTTGTGTAAGCATGTCTGTGTGTGTTCCCTTCCCTTTTCCTACACAGGCTGTGTCCCAACGGATGTTCCTGTTTGTGATGCTTGCTGAGTTGTCCTGTGTTCATCCAGCATCTTGGACCTGGTTTCTCCGGGATGTGGGTGCATGGCAAACTAATGTTCATCAGGTTGTCATCCCTAGTTGTCTTTGTTGTCAGGGCTGGGGATGTGGGCAAACACAGATGGGACACAGTCAGGATTCCCCTTGGCACTTGTTGGTTACACAAGTCATGTAATTTACAGTTTGTGGTAGCTTTCAGTGATTTTGACACGTTGTGTCTACATTTGTGTGTCCATTAGTGCAGATATGTGGGTCTGCATTATGATGGTCACTTCTGGCATTGTGTAATTGATAAATGGAGACAATGTCAGCCCCCATGGGTGATGTTTGTCTGCACATGGCCAAAGGTATGTTTTATTTGCACTGCACTGTTTGCCTCACCCAATCTATGTTGCTATGGGACACAACCACTACTTTGCCACTGATGTGTTTGTTGTTCTGTGACCAGGAATCATCCATGCTGTTTGGCAGTTGCAGCTTTTTCCATGACAACACTTACCTTTTGGTCACTGTGATGATGGGGGTTTAGACCCCATTGCCACAATGTTCAAAACTATGCTTCAGCTATGGACCCCACACTTACCTTTTGGTCACTGTGATGATGGGGGTTTAGACCCCATTACCACAGTGGTCATGGTCTGCTTGCATTGTGAAGGCCACACACATTTTTGTGTGACACATGTGATAGGGGGTCACATTGTATGTTCAATGTCAGGTTCAGTGTTGTAGGCATTTGAGACAGACTACACACTCTTGTCATGATGTTGGGGGATGTCTTTTGCTGACATTCCTTATGTTGGAGTATGCTGGTTGTGTCATGCATTACCCGTCCTATGAGTGGGGATGGTAGTAGTGACAGGCATCCAGGCCCCCATGAGTAGGGGTTGTGGTAGTGGTAGGCATCCAGGCCCCCATGAGTAGGGGTGGTGGTAGTGGTAGGCATCCAGGCCCCCATGAGTAGGGGTGGTGGTAGTGCTAGGCATCCAGCCTCCCATGAGTAGGGGTGGTGGTAGTGGTAGGCATCCATCCCCCTATGAGTGGGGATGGTAGTGGTGGCAGGCATCCAGGCCCCCATGAGTAGGGGTGGTGGTAGTGCTAGGCATCCAGGCCCCCATGAGTAGGGGTGGTGGTAGTGCTAGGCATCCAGGCCCCCATGAGTAGGGGTGGTGGTAGTGGTAGGCATCCATCCCCCTATGAGTGGGATGGTGGTAGTGCTAGGCATCCAGGCCCCCATGAGTAGGGGTGGTGGTAGTGCTAGGCATCCAGGCCCCCATGAGTAGGGGTGGTGGTAGTGCTAGGCATCCATCCCCCTATGAGTGGGGATGGTAGTGGTGACAGGCATCCAGCCCCCCATGAGTAGGGGTGGTGGTAGTGGTAGGCATCCATCCCTCTATGAGTGGGGATGGTAGTGGTGACAGGCATCCAGGCCCCCATGAGTAGGGGTGGTGGTAGTGCTAGGCATCCAGGCCCCCATGAGTAGGGGTGGTGGTAGTGGTAGGCATCCAGGCCCCCATGAGTAGGGGTGGTGGTAGTGCTAGGCATCCATGCCCCCATGAGTAGGGGTGGTGGTAGTGCTAGGCATCCATCCCCCTATGAGTGGGGATGGTAGTGGTGACAGGCATCCAGCCCCCATGAGTAGGGGTGGTGGTAGTGCTAGGCATCCAGGCCCCCATGAGTAGGGGTGGTGGTAGTGCTAGGCATCCATCCCTCTATGAGTGTGGATGGTAGTAGTGACAGGCATCCAGCCCCCCATGAGTAGGGGTGGTGGTAGTGGTAGCCATCAGGCCCCTATGGGTGTGTATGGCATTGGTGATAGACATCCCGCCCCTATGGTTCGGCTGTTGCTAGTGTACATCATTTCTGCATCCCTGTGTGTGTGTGACATATGTCGGGTACGTGTCGTTTGTTTGTGTGGTGGGTGTCTGACTTACCGTCTGCACCGTACGCGTCCGTACCGGTTCCGGTAATAGATGTACAGTATTGGTAGTACCTGTGCGACGGGATTCATGGTTGGTTCGTCTCGTTCGGGTTTATCGTGGCTTCGACTCGTACTCGTAGCTGGCTTGTTCGTCTCGTAGCCGTGGATCGTCTTGTTGCGCGAATCGGAACTTATGTGCAGCTCTCCCGGATGCTCTGACGTGCCGGACGTAGCGACCAGTTCGGCGCGTACGGAGTGCGCATCGTACTAATCCGGCCGGAAGGTGCTGTGTATCTACTTCCGTGCGACTCGAATCGGCGTTTACGGATCCGGCTCGGTCGGGGAACTGGAGCTGGAATGGGAACGTACGGCTCGGTAGGAATTTTAGCAGTAATGCGCATCGTACTTGCTCGCTCGGACGACTGTTCGAATCGGTCGGGAAAACCGTGTTTGGCTCGTATTTTTTCCGTACGAATCGTATTCGGTGCGCTTCCGGCCGAGATCGGAATCGGCCCCAAAGTATACTGTCTGTTTGTTTCTCTCGCCACACTAGGTTGATATTGAAAATTTATGAATTGCTTCCCCTATTAGGGTAAGAGTACCACGAGTGTATAAGTTGTGCATGAACTGGATCCTTTGTAGTTTTCAAGTAATTGTGTAATAGATATATAAAGCAATTTTCTGCATGGTTTTTAATGCAATATATTTTATGAACAACTGTATATTTTTAATACATTTTATACTAATTTCTACTTTTGACAATTCTTTGTGTTTACTGTGTGGGCTTGAGAATATATCTCCACTATTCTGTGTTTGAATGTTGGGATGTGAGTGAGTCTTTGTTTCAAATCAAGTGTGTACAAACCAAGGGATAATCTCTACTTTTTACTCGTAAGATTATTAATAAACAGAATAAATAATAGGGGTGCCAGAATGCACCCCGGACGAATCCCTCGCTTTATATCTATTTCGTTGGACAGTTCCCCAATATGATCAAATCTGACCCTGGCTTTCATGTTAGCATGCAAAGTAGCTAGCAAATGAACCAATGTTATATCGTGGCATGTACCCAGGAGGTCTTGCCAGAGCTTTGACTGATTAACGCAGTCAAAAGTCATGAACAAGTCCATAAAGGCAAGGTAAAGTGAGGCCTATTTTGCCACTGTATATTTTCCTAAGATTAGATTTAAATTTAAGCACTTTTCAATGGTTACCACCTGTATCCTAAAGCTGTATTGAAAAGGGTTTAAGATTTTATTATGTTCTGCCCTTTCCAGCTCCCTATTATATATAACCCTGCCCAAGATCTTCGCAGGAATATCTATTAAGGATACTGGGCGGTAACCTCCTTTCAAGGACCGATCCCCCTGCTTGAATATTGGGACAATAGTTGAAGAATCCCACGAGATTGGTATGTTACAGTGGGCCGGACTGTTGAAAACATTTGTGAGCAATGGGTTCAGAGATCAGAATTGCATTTAATTAAATCAATCGGGACCCCATCTGGACCAGAGTACTTGCTACTAGCATTCTGCTGTATAGCAACTGTGACTTCCTGCAAGGTTACCTTCAAAGCCAAGCCCAGGACATCCGGGGTAATGTTTCAGCGCCTGCGCCAGTATAAGTCTGGGAAAAGTGTGCCACCCAGGTCGCACCCTCAAAGGGGCAGCTGGTTATAGTCAATAGACATTTATTGACTCCTATCAAAGCTTTCCTACTGCATACTGAAACTCTCTCTGGAGGAACTGAGTTTTAGGCGTCCCTTGCAAATAGTGATTCGGGATGATATGTATCAATGTTTTGTCACCAAAATCCAGTCTCAAAACATTAAGGGGCTTATTACAGGTATGGCGGTCCTAAGACTGCCGTACACGCGGTGGCGGTCAGACAAACGCCACCCCTGTGGGACCGCCCGCCATATAGTCGGAGTTTGGCAGTCAGACCGCAACAGAACCACCACTTCTGCCGGGATCCAGGATCCCATGGCTGTGGCGGTGTGTGAAGGGCCAGGAATATGCTGGCAGTGCTGATGCAGGCACCGCTGAGCATATAGCGATTTGCATTTCTACCACCCATTTCATGGTGGTGAGCCCACCATGTACAGGGTGGCAGACTTGCAAGTAAAAGGGCCCTAACAGGGCCCTGGGGTGGATTGCCCATGGGGGTGCATGCAGGGGGGCACATGTTGTGCCCTCCAGTACTTGCACCTATGTTCTGTGAAGGAACGTGCTGTAGGTGCAGTCACTGCGGCGGTCTGCATGTTATGCTCTGCTATGAGCCTAACAGACTGCCGCCGCTCTGCCCGCCCCCCCTGGATTCAACTCTGAATCTGGCAGACAGGTACATCAATGGCTTGGCAGTCCACCTGTGAGCGCAACAGTGGCGGTCTCACAGGAGGACTACCAAACTCTTAATCAGCCCCTAAATAATTACTCCTGAGTTAGGGTGGCAAAGCATTTGCAAAAGGGAAAAGGTCACATCTTCATGAATGTTAAAGAAAAACTTTGTTAGGCAACAGACAGTGGTCTAAGGCACCACTACCAACTCTTAAGCTTTTTAAAAAAAGTAAACTTTTTTTTTTAAACACAGCACTTTGTCCTTTAAGGAAAACGGGCTGCTTTAAAAAACAGAGGGGCATATTATCAAGAAACGGCGTTAAAATTATCGCCGCTTTAGCGGCAGAAAACTGCCGGTAAAGCGGCGATAATGGGCTTGATAATATGCCCTTGAGAATTCCAATAGAAGCCCATGTTCTGGTGTCAACATGGGCTTCTATTGGAATTCTCAAGGGCATATTATCAAGCCCATTATCGCCGCTTTAGCGGCAGTTTTCTGCCGCTAAAGCGGCGATAATTTTAACGCCGTTCTTGATAATATGCCCCAGAGTTTACTTTATAAAAGGCAATCACAGACATGGCGGTCTGCTGGCCTTAGCAGGCCATCATTTCTGTGATGGCCACCAATCAGAGTGAGCTGTAATATGCATCCTACCTCATTAATATTCATGAGGTAGTTTGGATTGTGACCCCACTCCAATTCAGAATTATATAAACTGACCTATTAGTAAACAGGTCGATTTGTAAAATTCTTTACTGGTCACAAAAATACTGGTCGGGAATTGTGATCCCTTTTTTGCGCCCAGATTTTAGTTAATCTGGCATGCAAAAACGTTGTTGTTTTTATGGCAAAGTGTTTTTTGCACATCAAAATTTGCAGTACTGTGAATTTACTACAGAGGAAATCCTTCACTATCTGCACCAGCCAAATGTTGCTAATTCGGCACCAATAATTAAGGAAAATTTGTACAAATGCAATTTTTTCATGTTATGGTCTGTTCATATCAAAATGTGATGTCATTTCATGATTTCCACTTGCAGTAGTGCAATTCCCAAGATTATCGCGTTTTCGGATATTTGCCAGAGCCTGTCGTAGTCTAATGAAGGTCTAAGCGCCAGATGTACATAGCTTTGTTTTCGGTCGCAAAAGGTCCGATCCGCAGAAGGCTTTTCTATATGTACAAACCACAAATTGTGATTTGGTAACAAGTCCGAATCGGCATTTGGAAAGGGTGTGTTTAGGGTGTCCCTTCCAAATGCCGATTTGCGGTATGTATTAATGTTTTGCAATTGAATTCCAGTTGCAAAATGTTAATCTTTCACTACCTCCTCAAAGGGGACGGTAAGCCATTTGCAAATGGTAAAGGGTCTTCTAGAGACCCCTTACTCTTTGTGAATGTTGACAAAAACATTTTTTAACATATCCTGTTTTCCTTTAAGAAAATGGGTTGCATTTTTTTTAATGCTTTATTTATAAGCAACCACAGACATAGTGGTCTGCTGACTTCAACGGCCACTATCCCTGTGATCGCTGTGATTTCTAGTGACTCACAATTAGCGATCTACCTCAGTAATATTATAATGTAGGACAAATTGCGGCCCACTAGGAATCGGTCATTTGCAAACCTACCTATCAGTACATATGGCGATTCCCAAATTACCACCCTGGTTGCAAAAATACTGTTTGCAAACTGCAACCAGTGTTTTGCAACCTGAGCTACGCATCTGACCCTTAGTGAAGTACGTATGAACCATGTAAACAGGATCTTGCACTGTGGTCCATAATGCATAGGCACACCATTAACAGCGTTCACGGTATCAGAAATCATTAACTTTGTGCACAGAAGAACGAGCAGTGTCTCTAAGCGCAAATTGCCACTTTTCATAATAATCATCTTTTCATAAACGTCGTCGGAAGTAAACTTTGAGTCGACCTCACCATATTCTGAATCTGTGTCCTACCACCCTCAGCAGAAGTTACATTGAGCTATCTCTCCGAAAATAAATGTTTGTGGCATTTTAATGCATGGTTTGCCCTCTCGACAGCTTTTAAGTTTAAGGAAACGTATAACGGCTGTCGGGTCCCAGCTGGAGTTGGTGGTATTGAGCGGGTCTCCCAGGAGCTGCACTTCCGCCTACTCTGGTGCTATGGAATACAGCAGGAAATACAAATACAGAAAAACAACACTGATGGGTATTTTATAGATTTTTTGAGTCAGAGTCAGAGATGCTTAGGGAATTCAAGCCTCGACCTCTCCCTCCGCAGTGATTCTGAGCTGAATGCGCTCTTGAGGGGCATCGACCCTTATTGGGAAGATGTGAGCGAGGGTGGAGTGAGCATGCGCAAAGAGGGCTCCCTGAATAACTACTTTACTTATTAACCATTAGTACGCAAGATCCATAATAAGTGATCTTGGGTCGCCAGGCCTGTCGCTCCTTACCAGAGCCCGCTACCTCACCGCAGAAAGCGAGCAGTGGGCCACTAGAGTCCGGCAGCCTCCAATCAATGGCCGATCCATACTTTCTGACGAGAGGGTAATGTTTGTTATTAAGCAGTTTGCCGTGCTAGCCATCTACTTGTATTGACTCGAGATTTAACGGGATTGAAACGTTGTCTAATCCTATTGCAGCGTGATGAATAACCAGCTTAGCGCGCGCACATCTGATCAGCACTGGAGCCTCGCGGGCCCTCTGCGCGGATGATCCGCGGATCCCTCCCCACGCCCTGGCTGGTCTTCATCAGGTACTCTGCCAGTGGTCACCTTTTCCAGTACACTTGCCTTCTCTTTTGTCCTTTATGCAGATTGTCTACGCTGAGCTGCTGTTTTTTAGGTCAAGCCTATAGCGTCAGCGCGCATGCGCTGCTCGCTTTGCGAGGCATGCAGTAATGGAGTATGGAGTGGAAGCTCCGCCCACTCTCCGCCCATGTTTTTAATTGGCTCCTGTCATTGTCTTTCCTAAATGCTGCCTTCTGATTGATTATGAGGCTTGTAAGTCCCTCCTTAATATGGTCATGTCGTCATTTGTGCCCTCCCATGGCTACTGGCCCCTTTATTTCGAGTGTATCTATGCATCTCTCAGGCAGTACCTGAGGGCACTATATCCATGCCGCTCTTAGGGCGGTATACGCACGCAGTATTTGAGCTCAGAATACCCCCACAGCTCGCAGGTCAGTATCCGAGGCAGAATACCCACCCAGCTCTCAGGACAGCTCTTAAGTAAGTATAAACAGGCGCTATGGGAAGCGTTCACTCTTTGGTTACTTACAGACCTGACCTGAGCTCATACAGCCTGCCCGCTGGCTCTATAAGGGAGCAACTATTTAAACGCTTCTGCTTAATAATATATTTTTATGTATTCGTTGCATGATTTACTTGCCACATAGTTCCAGGGCCCGGCTCGTGCACGGCTCTTAGAGCCAAGCCAAACCCTTGGCTCTGCTCTCCCTGCTAATTTGTTGGCTCGCCACCCCCTTCCTTCCGCGCCTCGGCAGCCTTTCACTCTGGAGGTGTGATACCCACACAGCTCTGAATGCTTAGTTTATTTAGTGCCCACCCTGAGACATCCTGCATCCTGGCATTAGATGGGCGCTGCCATTCAGCTCTAGAGGGCGGGCAGTGCTTGACTATGGACCAGCCTGTGTCTGGGGCAGAAACTGACCCCCGTGGCCAGGAGGGCCAGCCAGAACTCGACACTGCCTCGATGAACCCTGGCTATCTGTAATGGGGCAGCTGTGGGCTGGCTACCTGTTTAGGGCCCTCTGTGCCACCCACCTTGCACCAATCCTTGTGCTAATGCCCTTAATCCGCGGGTTCTCCTCACCGAGAGGGCGAGCACCTCGTAGCAGTTCAGCTCTCAGAGGGCGCTGCGCTAGAAACGACGCTGTCGGACAGGACGGAGTGCGGTTTCACACTAGGCAGGCATGCAAAGTGTAAACATGATATAAATACATGTAGACGCAAGCTGACAAATGTAAACAGAGGGAGTGTGAGGACCCACACCCTACGAAGAAACTCTTCGCATGTGGGCTGCGCCAGCTCACCAAAGAATGTGGAAGGGCTGTCCCAGAGAGCGCCCAGACAGAAGTGTTTTACAGTTTTTTTTGTTTTTTTTACTTGTTAGCTTTGCTGTTTTTGGAGGAGAAGGCGGCGTGGTCTGGTAGCTATTTGTTGACCAAGTGGCGTAATTCTGGGCTAATTGTTTTTTTTATTATCTCATAGCTGGGTAGACTCCTGGCAAGCTATGGAGCGCCAGGAAGCGCGCTGAACGTCAGCCTAGGTGCTATAAAAAGTAAATCAAACGATAATGTTGCACAGATCGCCACAGTTTCAGGGAAGCAGTGTGTTTCCAGCCGCAAATGCCGTTAGAAGGTCTATAAAAGTGGGGAGACAGGGAGAAGAATGCAGGGGTGACGGACAGGGGATCTGGACAGAGGAGCGGGGTAGACATTTGACCGAAGGGGGGTGCTGGAATCTGGGGAGAGGGGAGGGCCTCACCCAGAGGGGCGCGGAGGGGTAATGTAGCCGAATACTCGATGCAGGGGGAAGCTTGGTCAGTAAGATTGGGGGTGCAAGCTTCAGATTTTCTAAAAATCGTGCTGGCATATAATGTTAAATTACACCATAGTATTTGTACATTTTTGTCTGCGTGTATGTAACAATTCATTGTGATATCTGACAGACGCCTCACCAAACCCGACTGAAAGCACCTGTACCCAACTATTTTCCAGAAAATATAATTATATATTTATTGAAACTATGCCCCTGTCTGGATATGGATGGGGCAGTCTGTGAAGTGCAGGGGATGGTATGTAGGAACTCTGTGTACAGGTATATCCGACCCATGTGTCGAGTGACACATCCCACCAGTCCAGCTTTGTACCCATGACCATTTGCATTCTGTGACTTGAAGTTTGCTTTTCCCATTAGATGTAAGAACTAACATGTAAATTGCTGTCTCACACGTGGCAACAGACACTCGCACCTCACATCTCCTATGGCACTCTCCAGTCCAGTAGTCTTTAAACTTTTTATGTCGCTCCCCTCCAGTGGGAAAAAAATCATTGGACCCCCCTCAGAATTTTTCACGATTTTTATATTAAAGTGGCACTGTTTAAATATGTCTACACATATTTCAACATTGCAGCAGCGGTGGCCCCGCCGTTATTTGGAGGAGCGGTATCCCCGTCAGCAGGTGCAAAAATTGAAAAATAAAATTATAATAAACCAAGTTTATTATCATTTAATTTTTCAACCAGGGCTGAGTCTTAGAGGCAGGGCCAAATTGATGACAGGCACGAAGAGGAAGTGATTGGAACTGCTGTCAGTGCACATGTCGGTTTGGCCGGCTGTCTTAGGACGACCAGACCGATATGCACACTGACATCTCTTTCAACCTGTACTGCATTGCCAGGTGAAGAGAACAGCAGGCACAGGCTTCCAGTTCTCGTTGGGGCAGAAAACCAGCCTGCTCAGGCCAATCCCAGCTCTTCTCTCGTGCTGGTGCCAACATGAGAGAAGAGCTGGGATTGACTGTAGGGGAGTCTGGCGAATCTGGGAGTCTGTGCAGCAGTCAGCAGAAATCAGAAGAATGGCCATCAGCGAGCGGCAGGTAAGTTCCATTTTTGTTTTTATCATTTGTCCCCCTGGGTTGCAGCACCACTTTCATCCGATACCAACCGCTACTGCATTGCAGTTAAGTTCTGTTACCATTTTAAAAATGCAAGTAAATACATTATTGCCAAACACACTGTTCTGGTAAGGCAGACCTTACTAACATGTAAAAGTATCTACTGTGTGATTATTAGTAATGGGAGTGAGGGGTTTGAAGAATATTTTGAGTCCCTTCCCTTTTGACACATAGTCCCAGCCAGGATATAAATGACAAACAAGCATTTGCAATGCAATAGGTCCCGCATTTACGCGAGTTTGAGCTATTGTCATTGTAAATGACAATGCCTTTTATTAATGTTTTGGTTTTTAAAAAATAAATAAAAGGCATTGTCATTTACAATGCCAATAGCTTAAACTCGCATAAATGCGAGACCTATTGCATTGCAAATGCTTGTTGTTTGATAGAGGCTGAGTGTGTGTTTCGAAATATGAAGATTTTCATGGCTGGAATGCGTTAAACCCATCGGAATTGAGCAAAGTCTGTCCTGAGATTGATTGACTTTGCCCCAGCCCTGGCAGCCGTTTTGAGGTACCGCACTGTCTTTGCTTTTTCTTACATCTGAGATAGCCTCAGGTTCTTTCAATAAATGAATGCATGCTGTTTATCTGTCACCAGTATGGATAAAACATGCCCCACTGGAGAAGACAGTATTTATTAGGGGTGCTAGGAAATCTATATTCGTGCCATGTTCCTCTCCCTTTCTACTGCTCTGGACGTCTGGGGCCCAATTCAGAAAGAATAATATAAATGTAGCGGTGGAGTTCTACGGTGTCGCTAAACGCACATTTCCATTGTTTTTTACAATTCTCAAAACTGTTGTAATATGACTGGAAAGATACACGAGGCTCAGGATTCCAGTCATACTATAGCAGGTCGTCTGACTTTTTACCCTGCCATTTTTAGCTGTAAAGTTATGTTCATAGACTTTCGCATGATTAGACCCATGGGGTCTGTTTACTGAGCTCCTCATATTATTCCACCCAATGTGTAAGCTTTTTATTTGTTATTTTTTTTACTGTTTTTATTGGAAATTCCAAATAAACGTAGGGTTCTGACATTAAAAGTACGCTGTGTAGGGGGTATCAGTAAGGCACATTAACACTGGCCTGTCTGTTTAAAATACATTGGTAGATATTGGTAGATATTGGTAGATTGGTAGATTGGTAGATTGGTATACTGTCACAGCTACAAGCACACAGGCATGGCTGGTATGTTCTGGGTGATGAGAAGAGTGTCAGTTTATATTTGCCATACATAGCTAAAGTTGCCCTTTTATCTGGGGTGATGCCCCTGAGCTGGGAAAAACTATGGGGAGGGAGAGGGACCAGGTGTGCGGCCTGGAGGATGCGTGGTATGGGAGCGGTGGCAGCCGAGCTCTGAGGCGGAGCTCCAACCAAAAGCCCCGCTGCTGGGGCGGGGGGGGTGCAGTCACGAGTCAAGCTCATACAGAGGTGCCAGTGGGGTATTAAGTAGGTGGACCTACCCCATGTGAGGGGAAGAAGAAAAACCGTCGGAGGCTGATGGTGAGGGTGAGCTGTGGTTATGTCCAGATAGCAGAAGCGTCACTTGGAGTAATTGGGCCCCCTTCGTGAATTTGGGTAAGAGCTAGCAGGTATCGTGAGCTGCCTGCAGGGCCAGCTTTAGGGCAGTGCAACTGCTGCGGCCGCACTGGGCGCTGACCTGTGGAGGGGGAAGCTGTGACCTCAGGGGGCGCTGTGCTTAGCAATATTATATGATAGTAGAGATGAGGGGCACTTTTGCAGGTGGTAGTGAGAGAATCCGAGGAGGCGGTCATGGGGGCGCCAAAAGTGATTGTCGCACCAGGCGCCACCAGCATTAAAGCCGGCCCTGGAAGCCTGAGCTGTTTGAGTAGAGTGTCCCATGCCGCAGAAATGGAAAGTTTGTGAAGGCGACAAGCTTCCTCGTACTGGAGAGCTTTCTCTTCAGCTTTCCTCCATTTGCACACTGCCCCATGGCACGCCGCCACCGGCGGTACCGTGTCCGCCCTCCAGTGCATGGTCAAGGTCCTCTTCGCCAGCAGTAGGGTCATGCCAGCAAAGCGTATTTGCACTTATGTCATTTTCTGCTTTTAAATATGCCCAGGACGCAGGCCTACCATGAGTAGATATTGGGCAGTTCTGTAACTTCTCGCAGCACCTTGTGTACTGAAAGCCAATATGTGGAGAGGGCGGGGCATGACCAGAGCATGTGATGCAGATCGGCTGAGGCCACTGGCAGCTGGGACATTGCAGGTGTGCATGGGGAAGGAGTGGTTGAGTTGTTCTGGAGTTCGATAGGCCCAGTGAAGGATAGAAAATTGAATATTTTTAAATTGTGCATACTGAGAAACCTTTTGAGGGAACTGTCGGGCTTGCCCCCATTCCTTATCGTGCAATCAGGTCCCAATATTGTCCTCCCATTTGCTGTGCAGCTCTGTCAGTGGAAACCTAGTGTGCTCTCTAGTCACTTTGTAAATCCATGTAATCAGGAGCGGCCCCGCCCTCATACAGAGTAGAGTTTGCAGAACGGCATGGACTTGGGGCTCTTCATCTAGTGTGGACCAGAGGGTTTGGTATGTGTTGTGGAGCTGTTAGTAAGTTAGAAACTGACCTGGTTTCATGTCATAGTCAGTGAGAAGTTGGCCGAAGATGAGTAGTTGACCATCGGCAAAATGATCGCCAACTGTGACTAAAGAGCGCTTGTGCCAACACCTCAGGTTTGTCATGGAGTAGAAGCCCCAGAGGCATTGCAGGCCTTGCGGGGGAAGCGCTGGGGCATACAGTAGAATATGACAGGTGAAAAAATGAACCCTGACCATGCATTTATGGGCTATCCTCGTCTTTAGAGACCACAGGGATAGGGGTGTTCTTCCACGGAGTAGAAAACCTCTCACTATGGTCAGTGTGAGAGGGCCTGATATGTCTCACCCAGGTTCCGTCCCGCCATCCAGAGAAATATCCACTGCAGCTGGGCTGCTAAGCAGTATGCCTCAAATGAGGGGTGCCAAGTCGACCCATGCAGACCAGTAGCTGCAACTTTGCCGGTGCTATACAGTGGCATTTGTTGCCCCATATAAGCTCCTTCAGGAGTGTGTCCAGCTCCCGAAAGAAGGAGCGGGGAGAGACGATGGAAAGATAAGTTAAATAATTTAGGAGTTGGAGAAGGACAACCATTTTCGACAGGGCTATCCTCCCTGTTACGGCCAATGGAAGTTGTTTCCAGAACCGTATTTTTGGTTTCAGTGAGGACAGGGCTTTCCTCAGGTTGCCGTCAAATAGATCAGTTGGTGAGTGATAGAGGTGCACCCCAAGATATTGGACCGTGATGTCACACCTGCTGAACATGGAGCCTCCAGGTTGCACCTCCTGTGGGGGAGTGTCGTAGCATAGCTGATTTACACTGGATTTGGCCCAGTTTATGCCAAGGCCTGCAGCGTGTACAAATGCATCCAGTGTGGTATTTATGCACGTGAGATTGGAATGTACATCACGGAGATAGAGGAGCAGATCGTCCACATATAGGGACACTGCATGCATCCTGTCATACTGGGGGATTCCTCAATCTTGTTACTTCTGCAGAGGTGGATGGCAAGGGGTTCCAACACCATCACAAAGAGCAGGTGGGACAAGGGGCAATCTTGTCTGGTTCCCCTGCCCACCATGAAGGGTGGTGCGATGAGCCGTCCAAGGCACACCCGAGAAGTTGGCTTTGTATAAATAAGTTTTGTGTTTTTTAGGAAACTGTTGCCCACCCCTATGTGGACCAGTATCTGGAAGAGGTAGTCCCATGTGAGCATATCAAAAGCCTTTTCAAGGTCCAAGACCAGGCAGGCATCATGGGGAAATTATTTTGGGGCTTGCCTGGGTATGCGTGGGGAGATCGGGGAAGCGGTGGTTGAGAGCAGTCCATGTGTGGGTCACGCGCACAATTGTAATTCCTGGCCAGCACCACGGCATGTGGACTCTGTGTGCTAGGACGCCTGAGAGCGCAGTCCAGAAGGACCCTCCATATCTGCGTTTGGGCGTAGATGCTTCCCAACAGGACCTGGAAGCCATTAATCTGGCCCTCCACCAGGACAAATCATCCCTCTTTATTTTTTTACAGGAATGCCGAGGCGGATCCAGACCATCGCTCCCAGGGGGCTCACTGACACAACATCAATGTAATAAATATCGATGTAAAAAATATTGAGTAAAAAATATAGACAACAAAAATATCGACTCCAATACTTAAACAGGTAAGTACAAAAATATAGATGTAAAAAATATAGATATATAAAATATCAACTTTAATATAAATATAAAGTAAAATAATATATATTCAATATTAAATTTAATTTTAACAAAATAAAATCAATTGAATATACATTTTAATAAAATATAACAAATACACTTAATAAAAAAGACAAACACACATACATAAATATTTATACATATATATTTACTTTAAAACAATTAATAAATTATTATTTTTAATTTATGGTAAAAGTTTGAAATTATCTATAAAATAAAAATATATATCAATGATTTAAAATATAAAAAACAACAATCTATAATAAATTAAAACAAACTATTAAAAAATATTTAAACTTAAATTTCACAATACAGTCAGTGCAACAGTAGGGAAAGTGTTGGATAGAGGAGGGGTAAAAATAACTATTCCCACTCCAGTGAGTGCAACAGTAGGGAAAGTGCTGGATAGCAGAGGGGTAACAATTACTATTCCCACTGCAGTGAGTGCAACAATAGGGAAAGTGTTGGATAGCGGAGGGTAAAAATTACTATTCCAACTCCAGTGAGTACAACAGTAGGGAAAGTGTTGGATAGCAGAGGGGCAAAAATACTATTCCCACTCCAGTGAGTGCAACAGTAGAGAAAGTGTTGAATAGCGGAGGGGTAAAATTTACTATTCCCACTTCAGTGAGTGCAACAGTAGTGAAAGTGTTGGATAGCGGAGGGGTAGAATTTACTATTCCCGCTCCAGTAACGTCAACAGTAGGGAAAGTGTTGGATAGCTGAGGGGTAACATTTTTTATTCCCACTCCAGTGAGTGCAACAGTAGGGAAAGTGTTGGATAGCGGAGGGGTAAAAATTACTATTCCCACCCCAGTGAGTGCAACAGTAGGGAAAGTGTTGGATAGCGGAGGGTAAAAATTACTATTCCAACTCCAGTGAGTGCAACAGTAGAGAAAGTGTTGGATAGCGCAGGGGTAAAATTTACTATTCCCACTTCAGTGAGTGCAACAGTAGGGAAAGTGTTGGATAGCGGAGGGGTAGAATTTACTATTTCCACTCCAGTGAGTGCAACAGTAGGGAAAGTGTTGGATAGCGGAGGGGTCAAATTTACTATTCCCACTCCAGTGAGTGCAACAGTAGGGAAAGTGTTGGATAGCGGAGGGGTAAAAATTACTATTCCCACTCCAATGAGTGCAACAGTAGGGAAAGTGTTGGATAGCGGAGAAGCAAAAATTACTATTCACACTCCAACAGTTAAAAAAAATGTATGTTAAAAATTAAGAAAAAATATAAAAATAAATAAATAATATTTTAAAAATTGAAAATATATATATTAAATATATAAAAAGAAAACATATACATTTAATTAGATACAATAAATACCTACAAATATTATATAAAATTAAATAATAAATACATTTAAAAAAATTCTTTTAAACTAGAAACTATTTACAAACAAAAACATTAATTAATACATAAATGTATTTATTTTATTTCCTACCATATAACACCACACCAATAACAACATACTTCAACATTTTAAATTAAATTTACTACAATAATTAACATAATTAATAATCAATTCAAAAAATATTATTAAAAAACAAATAAACATTAATTAACTACACACTTTAACACTATAATGTCCACAATACACACCTAAATTAATCTATAAAATAATGAAACAAAATTAAAACTTATTCTTAAATTAAAAACTATTACTATTAACAACTAATTATGAAGCAATTCAAATTTATGTAATACCCACCCTTTACCCCTTTAAAAGTAAAAAAATAAATAAACGATTACCCAAAATAAATATAGAATAATTAACATTAATTAACAACTATATATTAATTAATTAAACACAAATTACTTCCCATCCATTACCCCTATAAACACCACAACACACACCTAAAATTAATTACACAATTCCCATAATACATTTTTAATTAATTTAATTAATATTAACTAACAATTATTAATACAAAATAAATAAACTACTTACCCTTTACCCCTATAAACCCCAAAACACACACCTAAAATTAACTACACAATTACCATAATTAATTACCAATTAATTCATTATAATTAATTAACAAACTATTAATTCATCAATTAAAAATAAATTACTTCCCACCCTTTACACCTATAAACACCAAAACGCACACACCTAAAATTAATTACACAATTACTATAATTGATTACCAATTAATTAATTAAAATTAATTAACAACCAATTATTAATTCATCAATGAAAAATAAATTACTTCCTGCTCCTTACACCTATAAAGACCAAAACACACACCTAAAATTAATTACACAATTACCATAATTAATTACAAATTAAATAATTATTATTAACAACAAATTATTATTTAATAAATAATAAATTACTTTCCACATTTAACACTGTAACATCTCAAACAAATATTAATAAATACAAAATAATCAATTAATTTAATATAATTAAATTACTTCCCACCCTATTTCCCTGTAAACCCACAACCCGCTACAGAACTAAAAACGCAAAATTCAAATAAAAAAAATTAACAACTACTAAAAATGTAACACATATATTAAAAATACAAACAATTCTTATACAAAAAAAAGACATCACATACATTTAAAACATATACTAAAATACATAACACTAACTAAAAAATCGATATTTTTAACAACTATATTTTTGCAAACGATATTAAACACTTCAATATTTTTAAAATCGATATTACTTACCTTAAGTCGATATTCTTGACCACGATATTCTTGCTGTCGATATTTCTGACCCACGATATTTCTGACTCGATGGTTGTGCGACTCGATATTTTAAACCCGATATTCTGTCTGCACACCTCCCCGGGCATATGCCAAGTAGGCAGTAGCATAAATTGTCCCTCTCCACTGCTTTTGTAGTATCTGCAGTTCCAGGGCTGTAGTTTGGACTTCTTGGAGGAAAATAATGTGCACGCGCTGACGCTTGAGGTAGGAGTATACAGTGTATCATTTTTGCGCCATATGCATGTCGTGCATTTTCAGGGTGAGAAATCTAGTGGGGGGCATTGGAAGTAAGTGCCTTGTGTTGGTCTCGGATGCACAGCGTGTGCCGCAAGTCTTCCCAATTCACGTCGCTGCCCCCTCCCAAAGGAACGGTGCATGCCAACCTGACCCAAATGTGGGGAAGGGAAAATAGCTATCAGATTAGCAGGCATGAACAACAATATAATGAGCCTACCACAAATGGTGGTATCACAGTTAACCATTAATTAAAGTGGGGTTTTGGCTGTGCGGGTACATACCATGTCACACAAATGGTGTCGTCAAGATTTGGCACATCATGGTAGAGTTGGGATTGGCATGGGTGGGAGAAGAGCTGGGGGAAGAAAGGGGATGGGAGTGATGCAGCGCCTTCATCCCTGTAAAGTAGGAGCCCATAGTATCTCCATTCCCGTTTAGCAGGTGATATGGGGATAGAGGCCGAATGTTCAAGTCATAACTAGGTGCCATTGTTGTCTGTGCCTGTCTGCTGTTTAAGGAGGCAATATTGGGTTGTCCGCAGTCTGTGGAGTCACCAGCAGTGGGGTTCTGGGACTCCCGATTAAAGCCATCCGAAATGTTGGAGTCCTCGTCGGTGGTGAAGATATGTGGCTCTCCCTCCCTGTCAGTGGTCCCGGCTCCATGGCTGAGGGATGCTGCTGCCTGGAGGGTCCGGCATCTACGTTCAATGATCTGCTCCAGAGCAGGGGTCTTTGTACGTGGGGAGGTCGGGGAGGGACCCCACCTTGGCTGATTCCTCCTCTTGCATCTCGGCCAGAGAACTTTGAGTCGGTGCATGTTTTAATGTGGTGCTTGTCAACCCAGTCCCAGGCTTTCCTGGGATCAGAGAAGAAGAGGAAGTTCATGTCAATGAGGACTTTGCGGTGGGCCAGGAACAGCGGTAAGTATTGGATACACAGCTGTCGGAGCCATCTCTTAACCTCCAGGAAGGAAGCTCACTGCTGCGGTACAGCCTGCGTGTACTCTTGGAAGAGCATGATCGTTTTGTCTTCAAGTTTCAGTGGGCCCGTCTCCCTAGCTGCTTTCACAATGGCGTCTCAGTCCTTGAAGTGGAGAAGCTTTACCAGCATCAGGCGTGGTGGAGCTCCTGGGGGAGGCGAAGAGCCGGAACCTGTTGAGCTCCTTCCAATGAGAAGAAGGGTTTGAGATTCGATAGATCGGCAAATGATCTGAACCAGTTCTCTAAGAATGCCAATGGGGCACGGCCTACAATCCCCTTGGGCATGCTGAGGATCTGGACGTAGATTCTCCGGGAGCGTCCCTCTGCATTGTCTGCTCTCTCCTCAAGGGTACGTACTTGTCTCTGCAAATCCTGGAAGGCGCATCGATTTTCTGTGGTTGCAGTGAAGCCAGTGCATTCTACCCATGCACTACTTTGTCTGCTAGTTTTCGATGGTCATCCTGAAGAAATGCCAGCTTAGCCAAAAGGGAGGCCAGTATGGTCTCCATAAAGATCCGGGAGTTTTCAATGACCGCAAGGACTGTATCTAGTTTGTCGGCCGTGGGAGGTAGGGGTGCGTTGGGCCTCTGAAGCTGGGGTGTCTGGCACCATTGTTGGTGGAATGGTGGTCAATGATGTGTGTGTAGGTGCGGTCGACCAAAATGTGCACATCGCTGAAGTTCCAGGGAGTGCAAAGGGCAGATCAACCTGGGTTTTGTTATAGAGGAGGTTGGCAGGTCGGTGTCCACCCTCCGAGTGGGCCTGAGCCGGGATCTCACCACTCCAGGAGTTTTGACTCTCGTTATGCAGTTACAGTGTCGGTTAAGGTTGCATAGCAGGTCTTGATGGCCCTGTGTGCTAGGCCATGCCTCCCCCATTGTTCGTCGTGTTTGGTGATCGGTCGCTCCATTCTGGGCTAACGTGGGTGTGTAGGTCTGAGGGAGGGCTGATTTGTAGCTCCTTTCTGTCAGCTGGACTTGCAGCTGTCCGGCGGGGCCCCTAGGGGCACCCCACAGCATGTGAAGGGTTGTCTGTTATGTGAGTGTTCTGCAAGTGAGGTCGGGATCATCAACCGCCCTCTGCAGTAAGCAATGCGAAGTACGTGGGGGAGGAGGCCCCCTGCACCGCCTCTCCATAGCTGATGTAGTGCAGGAACAAGAATCGTCTGTGGGGGCGCTTCGGTGGGTGTTTACCCCAGCTGCTGTTCCTTCCCTCGGCCAACGTGCACTATCCTCTACTCGGGAACCACCGCCAGGGCTTCCCATGCCATATAGCGTCGGCCTAGGCATCAGGGGCTCGTAATGTCCCAGTGTCCAATGGGCGAGTGCAGGTAGACTCCCTCACTGCCGGTCTCCCCTTTTTCAGGCTTCCTCGTCGTGCCTGCTGCTCTGGGTGTGCCCGAGTGTAGCTGGAGAATTGGGGGGAAATTGGAGGAGAAAGGCCCCACACACTGTCAAATCCACTGGCCTTCTGTTGATTTCACTTTGACGTGAGCTCTACTGGCGTGCGCCGCCTTGCTCTGTTAGGCCTCCGCTTGACTTCCAAAGCCTGCTGGTCGGGTGCGAATGCTCATTGGGCATGCAACAGCAGTCCTCCACTTGTGGCAGGTGACTTCCACCTCGTCAGGGGCCCCCAAAGGCCTGTTGCTGGCAAAGAGGCCCAGCAGCCGATGTTGCGGGGTCCTGGGTGCTGTCCAGACCGTGGCTGAGGGCAATGCAGCAGGACCCCTCCACTTAAGACAGTTCTTGCAAGGCTGGATTGCAGCCATGGCCAAGCCAGTCAATGGATTTAGGCAGCTAGAGGGGCCCGTATAGTGGAGCTCTAATTGCGAGCGACCAACATTGTGGCTAGCCAAGCCATACCCCAGTGAGTAAGCTTCTGTTTACGCACGAGTCGTAATTATGAGTTTGAAGGTATTTAACGCATCTGATAATTATCGGATGCATTAAATAACTCATCCTTTGTTAATTCTGCAGGTCAAACCTGACAAAATTTAACAGGGGAAAACATACTGTATTTACCATATCATGCTGATTTTGGTGCGTTAAACACCAGCATTATCATATTATTTCCCATGGTGTTATTTATCACACTTGATAAACAGCGTACACCATGGTGTCATTATTTATCAGAGGTGATAAATAACACCTTAGCTTGTAATCAGGTCCATAGTGTTTTGACGTATGCAGCAGCTGTAACTTGATAAATAGGTCTGATCTTTTCAAAAGAATTACTCTTTTTGTTTCAAAAGTGTCAAGCATGTCAGTGTAGTAAGATGTCTGTGGCCCTCGTTACAAGTTATGACAAATAGGGTGAGGTATTTGCCACACATGGTAAATACCATTACCCCAGGGTGAGGTATTTACCACATGTAGTAAATACCTCCTATTCCAAGTGTTTAATTTGTAAATGAGCCATAACATTCGTAATTGGTATTTAACACACAGAATTCAGCATGTTTTGCTGCATTTATTCTCCTGATAAATTTTGGCTGACTTGACCAGCAAGAATTTATTTGGGGAAAACTACAAGGGTGCAGGGATTGAAATTCAGCCCTGAAGTTGTAATGAGGGCCTGTGTGCTTGTCAGTTGTGTACTTAGCATAGGCCTTGAAAGGAGAAACAAAGGATATACTTGACCCACTTACACCTAAGATATCAGATATGAATTTAAATTGCAAACTTTCTTAGGCAATCTTTGCTAAAGGACATATTCCTAATGCAAGAAGTTTAAGTAAACCTTACATTTGAAACTTTTGTTATGGAAGTCCTACAAAAACCAATCTCACATCATGTAGGTAATCTGGACTGAAATGACAAGAGGTAAAGTTAGGATCCTCAGACCTGTTATCCTTGAAGCTGTTTTGGAATATGAAATGTATTCTATGTGATGTCAGCTGAAGTACATTCCAAAAGGCATTCACATTTCTGTTTATGATTTCACCTGATTCACTCCTTTGTGCGTCTGCTTGCAAGCTGCTGCTTCAAAGTGCGCGACACACCAAGCCTAGGATAAGGGGTATTGAAGCACTTGATGTGCTGCAAAGTAGAGCACTATTTCAATTGGCTTATGTTGGAAGGTGGATTATTAGTAGGGGTAAGTATGCACCTACAACTAGCAATAAGGCCACCAATGCAATATAAGGTCCAGTCAAGGTCTCAGTATATTAGCCCCTGGCTCAAACCATGGTAGCTGGCTGCGAGCAGGCAGGCTTAACTCAGGAGACAGGTATGTAAAGCATTTAAAAACACCAATACTTTAAAAAGTAAGACACAACACACAATAAATATTTCACAACCATTTATAAAAATAGGAAATATCTTTATCTTTAAAAGGACACCAAAACAACAAAAATCCAATGTAGGAAACTGGAGATATGAATTTTTAAAGATTGAACACTTTCTAGTGCTTAAAAACATATAGCGGCAACTTGGAACATCTGGTTGCGCTTGACTGGGACAAAGTCAATGTTTGAGGCCCACCACTATGGAACCCTGGTCAGTACACTAAGTGGAAAGCCCCGATCAAAATTTTACTTGCACACTTTGAAACTTTTCTAGCGGATTTTCTCTCGACAGCGAGCAAGGCACTCCATCAGGTCGGATTCCCAGTGGGTTCGCCGGCGTGGTACAGCAGGAGCCCCGGTCAACTCCAGGAAGTCTTGAGCTCCAGAGCTTTCAGCAGGACGAACTTGAAATCCAGGCTGGGTAGCGATTGGACGTAGTCAGCTTGACTCATGATGTCGGATCAGTCCACTTGTGGAGCTTTTTCCAAACATTGTTCCAAACTTCTCCATACTTCTGAAACTCCTTCCTGAAGTTCTTCTTGAGGATTTAAAGTGACCAAAACACAAATCCAAGGGTCCTGAAGCTCTGAGATGGTCCTTGGAGGTTTGGAACAACAATTATATATCATCAAAAAGGACTAGGCTAAGGTATGTAGGGATGCAACATTGTATGATCTTTGTAAAAAGAAAAAGATTTTTCTTTTTGAAAAGCCCTCACCCACCAACCTAGTTGGTGGCATGCTTCATCATCGGGCCCACCTGGTGACACCGAGTGTGTCCCTGGTGTGCTTCAACGCCTGATTTGCAGCGGAGCAGGTATCTTGACTGAGTGTGCAGTGCGGTGATGTGAAAGTGAATTTAAAAACTGTACAGTGGTCCCATTACCCACAGGGTTTATTTTAATGTTTGGGCCTCTGGCAGTCATAGAAACAAGGCAATGGATGTGCGTGGAGTGATAATTAAGAACTCCTGCATCCAAAAACGGTCTACATGTTTCAGCCAGGCCTTAGATGTATACTGGCTTTCCTCAGGACCTAAAACTGTGTGAGTTGTGAGATCTAAAACTAGGTTTATATATTAGACCAAATATGTGTGGCACGCTCTAAGGTGCACTATGTGTAAGAGGGGGATTCCCTCTTAAGGCATTCCTATAAGACAAACACATAAAACGAAACATACAAACATACAATTGTACTGCGAAATTAGGCAGGGTTGCATTTAGTCACGTGCAGGAATATACTGGTGACCGTCAAGAACGCGGCAAAAGGCGGCGGTGAAATGCCAAACTGACGGCAATGTGTGGCAAGTACCGGTATATGCGCTAAAGTGAAAGGGTTATATATGTGGATAAAATAAACTTGCTTAAATAGAGGCCTTTCTTACACTTGCGATTAGCGGAAGTGCCTCATGAGAATCCGGCAGGGGTTCTAGCTGATAAATAAAACCTGGGGAGAGAAAAAACGAAGGACGGCGAAAGGGCCGTGTTAAAGCGCAGGAAAAGAGGCTTACCGTTGAAAGTGGTAGAAGAGCAGCTACCCGTAGCCCCACTTACTGCATTACAGCTCTGGACCCGCATGAAGACCTAGTTGGCTGTCTCGGATCTCCGACGATGTGTGGCCCGGGTCTGGGAGGCGCTTATATATCACCCGTAATTAGCGGAAGAAGCAAGTGTGTTCAAGTTCAGTCTGTAAAAGAGAAAAAATGAGGGAGGGGAAGACAACATAGAAAACAGACTAAAGGAGGCCCTCAGATGTGACTAGGGCCCTATCGGATGACGCAGGGCGTGTGTGCCCGGTAGTCAAGGTAGCTGACAACGCGTCTCGGAGGTGGGCGTGGCCACATTTGTGGTGACGCGGGGCGTCTTGCGCCCGATAATTATTTAGTGAAAAATCCGGTTTGTTAAACATAATTTCGAATTAGAATTTATTCGTGATAAAGCCCCTATGTAGTTGGGACAACAACACTAACAGAGAGTAAAAGCGCAGGTCAGGATTTGTATGCGTGGGGCACCACGTGTACTCGGTCCACTCTATATCTATATTGTATCTATAGGAGTACATCTTAGATAGACTCATGGTGCGTAAACATAACAGGTAACTAGTGTTGGGCATAGGGAGTAACAGACAGCCCATCATGCAGCAAGTAGGGAAATTAATAGGAGAGGCTGTGCCAAGGGATAGAATCGTTTAACCCCTGGAGCTGGGTGGATAATCGATAAATCCACCGTTGTTCCTTAGAGAGTAAAAATTTGTCATTATTGGTATTGCTGTGATCAAAGTGTTCGATCACTGTCCAGGACATGTCATTCGTAGTATGTCCTAGTTGTAGATAATGATCTGTCAGGTGACTGATGTTCTTCTTACATCGTATTGTGCTTCGGTGTTCAACTATCCTAGTCCTGATTTTGCGTGTCGTCATCCCTACGTAGGGTAGACCGCAGGGGCACTCAATTAAATATATCAGGTTTGATGAGTTACAGTTGGTGTGGTGTAACTGTTTCCAGGTAGTTCCCGGTTCCAGGTCGAGTGTTTTGGACGAGTGAGGTGGCACACGCTGCAGTTATTGCATGGGTAGTGTCCCGTGATCTTGGGGAGACCCCATGTGTTCAGTATAGTATTTACTGTTGGTCTATGGGGTAATCTTGGCCGTGTGGATACCAGTCGATCCTTAAGGTTGCTAGAACGTTTGTAGGCAAAGAGCGGTGGTTCCCAGTTTCTATTGCCTGAGTTCAGAATATGCCAGTTCTTGTGGATGATACTAGACACTTTGTTGGAGGCATCATTATAAGTGGTGACACAGGTCATGGGTTGACTGGGCATTTCTCGTGTCGTATTATCCAGCAAGGCTTCACGGTTTTGGTTGCGAGCTCGTTTCCTTGTCTTCTGTACGATCTTGCGTGGGTATCCTCGGTCATATAGTTTAGAAACTAGTGCCGCTGATTGTTTGTGGTAATCAGTTATTTGGCTACAGTTCCTGCGTATGTTTGTTTGTATGTTTCGTTTTATGTGTTCGTCTTATAGGAATGCCTTAAGAGGGAATCCCCCTCTTACACATAGTGCACCTTAGAGCGTGCCACACATATTTGGTCTAATATATAAACCTAGTTTTAGATCTCACAACTCACACAGTTTTAGGTCCTGAGGAAAGCCAGTATACATCTAAGGCCTGGCTGAAACATGTAGACCGTTTTTGGATGCAGGAGTTCTTAATTATCACTCCACGCACATCCATTCCCTTGTTTTTATGACTGCCAGAGGCTCAAACATTAAAATAAACCCTGTGGGTAATGGGACCACTGTACAGTTTTTAAATTCACTTTCACATCACCGCACTGCACACTCAGTCAAGATACCTGCTCCGCTGCAAATCAGGCACACCAGGGACACACTCGGTGTCACCAGGTGGGCCCGATGATGAAGCATGCCACCAACTAGGTTGGTGGGTGAGGGCTTTTCAAAAAAGAAAAAATCTTTTTCTTTTTACAAAGATCATACAATCTTGCATCCCTACATACCTTAGCCTAGTCCTTTTTGATGATATATATTAACTCTGGGGATAAGGACTAGTTCTCTAATCCTCTCTCTCCCCTTGATATTTAAATACTTATTGGCAGCGCAGAGCTGTGAGAGCGAACACTTTCATTTAGCCATGGCAGAAAACCCAGGCTTAACCTTCACTGAAAATGACATCAGTGAAATACTTGCAGACCCCTCTTTTCTGGCAGATTTTAACATCTCAAACACCATAGCCCAAACTACTGATTGGGACACCTTGACAGAGAAGAAGCGCAACCGGATTAGAACCATCCTTCATGGACTTATCCTAACGGAATACCTACGAACCAACACCGCTCCACGTGGGCTCCTTGTAACCAACGCCCCCAGGATCTTCCTGGAAGATGCCACCTTTAGGAAGGACTGGGCACAGATTGCCTGGCACTGTACCAGGGACCTGCTGGTGTTGATCATTAAGACCGCCAAACGTCTGTCTGAGGCAATGATCATTGAGATCCAAGCAACAGAAACCCACTTTAAAACAACCATAACGTCATTCAAGAAAAAACTGGATGAACAAAATAAGGAATTGGCTGAATACAAAGAATACCTAACCCAGGCCAAAATAACTAAATTCCAAAAGGACCTTAAAAAATTTTCTTATGTCAAAACATACCCTTACACAGAGGACAACTATGTAGTCCCTAACAAACAAGACAGATCTAGTGAGACGTCAGGGGATAACAGCTCAGTCTCCAGTGACTCCAGTACAGGCTCATTCAAATCACGAGGCAGAGGGCGCCAACCACGCTGGCAACAACCATGGAATGGACAACCGCAAGGCAATCATTTTGGGCCCCCACCCTTCGGCCATCCCCGACAAAATCCATACTTCGGCTGGCCCCCGATGTATCAATTTGGGCCACCTGCCTACTTCCAAAGCAATCAGAGACCACCTTTTTTAGGACAAGGCCGCAGACCCCGCGGCCAGAGGAGGATCAACCAACAGGTTCATTGGGCAGAAGAAGAGGAGCCAGTGAGTGCCAACACACGGAACAAAACACGGGAGCAACAACCCGGACCGAGCGGGCACCTATGAGAAAGGATAATGGAGAACCATCCACACTGGTATTCAACTTGTCAAGTATTCCATTATCCCCCAAAGAAGAAAAAGTACTTAACAAAGGTCTATCCTTTGTCCCCACCACCAAACTGGACAAATTCAAACTCCATGTGGAACTAGCTGAGTTTTTAGGAACTCAAGCTGAAGGCCTTTTCGAGAAACAACAAACAAATGATGACTTAACCACCGCCAAAACTAATGAAACAGGCCTGAGAGTTAAATCTACCTTTATGCCTCCACCAGCAAGTATTCCTGTAGAAGTTGCTACATTTGAGCAGGCTGTTTATCATGACATAGAAAGAATGGACATAACAGAGACCTTCAACAACTTCTCGAAAGAAGACAGAGATACCATCCGAAAATTTCAGGACAATACCACACTAATCATTAAACCCGTGGACAAGGGCGGAGGCATTGTCTTCCAAGACAAAGCAGACTACGACAATGAATGCCGCAGGCTATTGAGCGACTCACGGAACTACAAACGCCTGAAAACGGACCCAACAAAGACCCTGCAAGCTACCATCAAAGCCTTAGTGGAGCAAGCGGAAGAGGCCCAACACATTTCCAAACAGGAAGCGGATTACCTGTGCACTAGGAATGTGAAAGTACCATATTTCTACACAGTACCCAAGATCCATAAAGAAGGAAGACCCCCACCGGGACGCCCTATCGTCTCGGGAATTGGCTCCCTTTTGGAACCTCTATCTAGGTACTGTGACTTTTTCCTGAACCACCTAGTACAGAAGACAACAACCTACATCAAAGACACTAAGCATCTCCTGAACATCATCAAGGATTTGATGTTTGATCCATCAACGCAACTTCTAGTGGGTCTGGATATTGAAAGCCTTTACACGAGTATCCCACAGGACGCCACCTTACAAGTCCTCCATGATATACTTATGGACACACCGTGGGTATACCATACTCCCAGAGAATTTATCCTCAATTGTGCCACTTTGGCTTTGAAGGACAATTACTTTGAATATGAAGGGCAATTCTACCTCCAGACCAACGGCACCTCTATGGGGAGAGTTTTTGCCCCGAGTGTGGCAGGACTTTACGTCCACCACTTTGAACAGACACATATATCCCCCACCAATAATCCATACACTTCTAATATTCAAGTATGGCGTCGCTATATTGACGACATCTTTTTGATCTGGACGGGCACTCCAGCAACTCTGACATCCTTCCTCTCGTGGTTAAATGAAAGGGACCCATACCTAAGATTCACATGTACATCTAGCTCCACCACTCTGGCTTTTCTGGACCTCAAAATAACAGCAGAGGATGGTACCTTAAAAACCACCACCTACTACAAACCGACAGCCAGGAACTCCCTCCTTCGGTTTGATAGCTTCCACCCTCGACCCCTTAGGGAAAACCTTCCCTTCGGACAGTTCCTACGCATACGCAGGAACTGTAGCCGAATAACTGATTACCACAAACAATCAGCGGCATTAGTTTCTAAACTATATGACCGAGGATACCCACGCAAGATCGTACAGAAGACAAGGAAACGAGCTCGCAACCAAAACCGTGAAGCCTTGCTGGATAATACGACACGAGAAATGCCCAGTCAACCCATGACCTGTGTCACCACTTATAATGATGCCTCCAACAAAGTGTCTAGTATCATCCACAAGAACTGGCGTATTCTGAACTCAGGCAATAGAAACTGGGAACCACTGCTCTTTGCCTACAAACGTTCTAGCAACCTTAAGGATCGACTGGTATCCACACGGCCAAGATTACCCCATAGACCAACAGTAAATACTATACTGAACACATGGGGTCTCCCCAAGATCACGGGACACTACCCATGCAATAACTGCAGCGTGTGCCACCTCACTTGCCCGTCCAAAACACTCGACCTGGAACCGGGAACTACCTGGAAACAGTTACACCACACCAACTGTAACTCATCAAACCTGATATATTTAATTGAGTGCCCCTGCGGTCTACGCTACGTAGGGATGACGACACGCAAAATCAGGACTAGGATAGTTGAACACCGAAGCACAATACGATGTAAGAAGAACATCAGTCGCCTGACAGATCATTATCTACAACTAGGACATACTACGAATGACATGTCCTGGACAGTGATCGAACACTTTGATCACAGCAATACCAATAATGACAAATTTTTACTCTCTAAGGAACAACGGTGGATTTATCGATTATCCACCCAGCTCCAGGGGTTAAACGATTCTATCCCTTGGCACAGCCTCTCCTATTAATTTCCCTACTTGCTGCATGATGGGCTGTCTGTTACTCACTATGCCCAACACTAGTTACCTGTTATGTTTACGCACCATGAATCTATCTAAGATGTACTCCCTATAGATACAATATAGATATAGAATGGACCGAGTACACGTGGTGCCCCACGCATACAAATCCTGGCCTGCGCTTTTACTCTCTGTTAGTGTTGTTGTCCCAACTACATAGGGGCTTTATCACGAATAAATTCTAATTCGAAATTATGTTTAACAAACCGGATTTTTCACTAAATAATTATCGGGCGCAAGACGCCCGCGTCACCACAAATGTGGCCACGCCCACCTCCGAGACGCGTTGTCAGCTACCTTGACTACCGGGCACACACGCCCTGCGTCATCCGATAGGGCCCTAGTCACATCTGAGGGCCTCCTTTAGTCTGTTTTCTATGTTGTCTTCCCCTCCCTCATTTTTTCTCTTTTACAGACTAAACTTGAACACACTTGCTTCTTCCGCTAATTGCGGGTGATATATAAGCGCCTCCCAGACCCGGGCCACACATCGTCGGAGATCCGAGACAGCCAACTAGGGGGCATATTATCAACGGCCAGCGATAATTATCGCTGACCGTGATTAGCGACGTATTTCCTAACGCAGGCTATCTCTGGAATTTATCGCCCTGGTAGCGCGTTATTAACAACGCGTTTCTCCAGGGCGATAAAAATTCCAGAGATAGCGAGGTTATCGCCGGTTTGCAGGGAACATCGCTGGTTTTCCAGCGATCTTCCCTGCAAAGCGGCGATAACCTTGCTGATACGACCCTGTGGTCGTATCAGCATAATCCACCTCCTATGTCTAACATAGGTAAGTCAGGATTGTAGCAGACGTTAGATTTTGGCGAAAACTGCAGTTTTCGCCAAAGTTTAACGTCTGCTATAATCCTGTGGGCTGCCTTGTAAATATCGCGATGTGAACATCGGCGATATTTACAACGTAGTCCATCCGGAGTACGCCAGTAACGCCCACTTTGCATCTCATTAGAGATGCAAAGGGAGGCGTTGGGAAAAAGTGTGCTAACATGCGATTATGCATGTTAGCACCCTCTTGTTGATAGGGCGTTAGTTTTATCTCCGCTTTTTTGGCTTTTTAAGCCAGAAAAGCGGAGATAAAGCCCTTGTAGATATGCCCCGCGGTCTTCATGCAGGTCCAGAGCTGTAATGCAGTAAGTGGGGCTACGGGTAGCTGCTCTTCTACCACTTTCAACGGTAAGCCTCTTTCCTGCGTCTCTACCATGGCCCTTTCGCCGTCCTTCGTTTTTTCTCTCCCCAGGTTTTATTTATCAGCTAGAACCCCTGCCGGATTCTCATGAGGCACTTCCGCTAATCGCAAGTGTAAGAAAGGCCTCTATTTAAGCAAGTTTATTTTATCCACATATATAACCCTTTCACTTTAGCGCATATACCGGTACTTGCCACACATTGCCGTCAGTTTGGCATTTCACCGCCGCCTTTTTGCCGCGTTCTTGACGGTCACCAGTATATTCCTGCACGTGACTAAATGCAACCCTGCCTAATTTCGCAGTACAATTGTATGTTTGTTTGTATGTTTCGTTTTATGTGTTTGTCTTATAGGAATGCCTTAAGAGGGAATCCCCTCTTACACATAGTGCACCTTAGAGCGTGCCACACATATTTGGTCTAATATATAAACCTAGTTTTAGATCTCACAACTCACACAGTTTTAGGTCCTGAGGAAAGCCAGTATACATCTAAGGCCTGGCTGAAACATGTAGACCGTTTTTGGATGCAGGAGTTCTTAATTATCACTCCACGCACATCCATTGCCTTGTTTTTATGACTGCCAGAGGCCCAAACATTAAAATAAACCCTGTGGGTAATGGGACCACTGTACAGTTTTTAAATTCACTTTCACATCACCACACTGCACACTCAGTCAAGATACCTGCTCCGCTGCAAATCAGGCGTTGAACCACACCAGGGACACTCGGTGTCACCAGGTGGGCCCGATGATGAAGCATGCCACCAACTAGGTTGGTGGGTGAGGGCTTTTCAAAAAAGAAAAAATCTTTTTCTTTTACAAAGATCATACAATGTTGCATCCCTACATACCTTAGCCTAGTCCTTTTTGATGATATATATTAACTCTGGGGATAAGGACTAGTTCTCTAATCCTCTCTCTCCCCTTGATATTGGAACAACAATTCCCACAATGCACCCGGCCAAATTCTTAAAAGTCCACTGGACGCACTCCAGGCTGGGGACTTCTTGTGTGACATGGTGCAGGGAAGCTCTGTAAACCTGTTACTTTCAGGGAGTCCACTCCTTAATTCTTTTAAGTAAATCAAAGGCCTTAGGGCTGTAGTTCCCAGTGTGCAGCAGGAGCAGTCCTTCAGAGTGCAATTCTTTGGGGTGCAGACCAGGGTTCCAGCAGGGCAGTCCTTCTTCTCCCTGTAGTTTCAGGCAGCAGATCTGAGTTGCTATGCAGCTCTCACATATTTATTCACTGCTGTGGGGTGACAAGCAGCGGGGGACCCCTGTCCAATGAGGTAAAAGGTGCCACCCAAAAGCATTACAGCTTCCTCCAAAGTGTGGTATGTTCTTGTCCCACAAAGCACTGTACTTCCAAATTCAAGATGGAGAATTCTCCTCCTTGGGAATAAGACCTGGCTAAACCAACATACTGGTGTGGCTCTTTTCCATTAACACTCCCCCTTCAGACCTCCTGCAAATTTCATGTCTGGGGCTCCCATCTAACTGGGGGTACAGGAAGATGGGGTAGGCCTGGCTGGCATTCCTTATTGTCCTGCTCTCTTTGAAGCCAAGTTTGATTTACCCATCCCCCTTCCTGGCAGGTCTCTGCAGCTGCAGAGCTCCCCATCAGATAGCCCCTGTCTCCATGCAGGCCACTTATCATCTCATCAAGGCAGTTTGGCTAAGCCTGTTAGGGCTAACCAAGCAGGAGAGGCTGTTAAAAGGCTGGATTCTGGCTCACAGAAAGAAAGCCCTATAACATATTTTCTGTCTAAGTTATGATAAATTCAACAGTGGCAAGTTCTTGGGTTTACCATTACCAATCATTTACGTGATTGAAATCTTATTTTAGCTCACTCCAGTCAATAGTTACACTGTATTCCAGAATTCCCATGTTAGCCTAGGAGCTAAAATGCTACAATGGGGACAAACGAAATTGCCAGCTTTTCCTCACTAATGCATATAAAACATCTTTTATAATGTCCCTGCTTATAGTTACAGGGCACCTCCCCTCCCCCTTGGGGCACCTAGGGGAGACCTTAGGATGACATATATGTAAAAAATAAGGTAGAGTACCACTTTGGAAGTACCTTTAATTCCAAAGTCGAATTTTCATATAATTTACTTTTAAAGACAGTCTGCAAAGCAGGGCTGCCTTTAAAAATGACAGCAGGCAATTACAGCAGTGCATACTCCAGTGCAGGAAATCTACTGGGTCTCTAAACCTCCCTGCCCTATTATATATTAGGGACTTGTAGGTCGTTTGAATCTCCTTTGCCTTATTATATACTAGGGACTTACAGAGGTCTGACATTGCCAATTGTAATTATACCTAATTACCATATACATTTTTAATCAGAGCACTGGCCCGGGCCTCGTTAGCAGAGCCCAGGGTACAGTCAGAGTCAGTTAACACCAGTGTCAGTCAAAAAATGGGGGTGAACAAGGCAAAAAGGATGACTTTTTCACAGGTTCAGAAGCACCTTTGGCATTCATAGAAGGGGTTCTTTCAGACTCAGTAGGGCCAGGCTCCACAGGATGCCCAGAACAAGTGCTAGCTAGAGAGGAGATTTTCCTTTAAGACCAGTGGACTGAACTGGAACAGTAAGAGTTGGTGTTGGGAGACAAGAAAGAGCTCCACAGAGATCATTGAGACTATAGACATGTGGGTTAGGTTTGTGGCCACAAGTCTTTTGCCCAGGACAGGAACTGAATCAGTTTGCTATAAAAATAAGACTGTAAAGCCTGAACATTGTATTAAAATTGGAGATGACTTTATCATCAATGACTGGATGATTTATCCTTTAAAATACCTTGCCTGTGTGCTGCACCATGGAAGGCCTGCATGTCAGCATGAGTAGTGGACAAGGTTATATCCAACTCTACCTTCAACCTCTGATCATCTACTCCTGCACATCTCAGAAAGACTGGTGACTGGCAGGGATAAAGAAGCAAAATCTATGTCCTTGATGTCTACCTATCCATTTGGAAAATCTATCCTGTGGTAAAAGGTCCTCAGAAAAGATTAAACCCAGATCCTTGTGACTGGGGGTGAATGTTTGCATTGTCCAGCATTCCGTCCATCAATTGTTTCTTTTGCATATGTCGCCCTAAGTGGGAAGGGTATGCCCAGACGTGGATCCCATGCTCACTACACCACTGGATTCAAGCTAGCCTGGCTGATGAAGGGTGATGCCCTGAAACCGGTCCCAGGATGCTTGTTTCCGGTCCAGGGAGGACCTGGCTTGGCAGTTCGGGCTGGACTGTTCGTATAAGGAACAGGGTCAAGACTGATTTGCATATGGCTCTGTCCTAGCTGGGGTGGTGTGGTGAGCAAATGAATGATGGATTAAACCCAGATCCTTGTGACTGGGGGTGAATGTTTACATTGTCCAGCATTCCGTCCATCAATTGTTTCTTCTGCATATGTCGCCCTAAGTGGGAAGGGTATGCCCAGACGTGGGTACCGTGCTCACTACACCACTGGATTCAAGCTAGCCTGGCTGATGAAGGGTGATGCCCTGAAACCGGTCCCAGGAGGCTTGTTTCCGGTCCAGGGAGGAACTGGCTTGGCAGTTCGGGCTGGACTGTTCCCATAAGGAACAGGGACAAGACTGATTTGCATATAGCTGGGTCCTAACTGGGGTGGTGTGGTGAGCAAACGAATGATGGATTAAACCCTGATCCTTGTGACTGGGGGTGAATTTTTGCATTGTCCAGCATTCGGTCCATCAATTGTTTCTTTTGCATATGTCGCCCTAAGTAGGAAGGGAATGCCCAGACGTGGGTCCCGTGCTCACTACACCACTGTATTCAAGCTAGCCTGGCTGATGAAGGGTGATGCCTGAAACCGGTCCCAGGATGCTTGTTTCCGGTCCAAGGAGGACCTGGCTTGGCAGTTCGGGCTGGACTGTTCCCATAAGGAACAGGGTCAAGACTGATTTGCATATGGCTGGGTCCAAACTGGGGTGGGGTGGTGAGCAAAAGAATGATGGATTATACCTAGATCCTTGTGACTGGGGTGAAGGTTTGCATTGTCCAGCATTCCGTCCATCAATTGTTTCTTTTGCATTTAAAAATGTCAGCAGGCAGCACAGCAGTGCACACTGCAGTGCAGGAAATCTACTGGGTCTCTAAACCTCCCTGCCCTATTATATATTAGGAACTTGTAGTTCGTTTGAATCCCCTTTGCCTTATTATATACTAGGGACTTACAGAGGTCTCACATTGCCAATTGTAATTATACCTAATTACCATATACCTTTTTAATCAGAGCACTGGCCCTGGGCCTCGTTAGTAGAGCCCAGGGTACAGTCAGAGTCAGTTACCATCAGTATCAGTCAAAAAATGGGGGTAAACAGGGCAAAAGGATGACTTTTTCACAGGTTCAGAAGCACCTTTGGCATTCATAGAAGGGGTTCTTTCAGACTCAGTAGGGCCAGGCTCCACAGGATGCCCAGAACAAGTGCTAGCTAGAGAGGAGATTGTCCTTTAAGACCAGTGGACTGAACTGGAACAGTAAGAGTTGGTGTTGGGAGACAAGAAAGAGCTCCTCAGAGATCATTGAGACTATAGACATGTGGGTTAGGTTTGTGGCCACAAGTCTTTTGCCCAGGACAGGAACTGAATCAGTTTGCTGCAAAAATAAGAAAGCAAAGCCTAAAAATTGTATTAAAATTGGAGATGACTTTATCATCAATGACTGGATGATTTATCCTTTAAAATACATTGCCTGTGTGCTGCACCGTGGAAGGCCTGCATGTCAGCATGAGTAATGGACAAGGTTATATCCAACTCTACCTTCAACCTCTGGTCATCTACTCCTGCACTTCTCAAAAAGTCTGGTGACTAGCAGGGATAAAGAAGCAAAATCTATGTCCTTGAAGTCTACCTATCCATTTGGAACATCTATCCTGTGGTAAAAGGTCCTCAGAAAAATATAGCCTTGCCTTCCTGGAAGAATGTCAGCACACCAGTTGGAACTCAACCTCTCTCCTTCTTTTGCTGCTGTCGAAACTCCATTCTGAAGGAAAGAGGCTGCAGATATTCCAGACACAGAGGAAGATTTTCACTTAGAAAAAAATTCACTACTGAATGACCAGGACAACCTGCCAACCCTACCTTCAAAATGTTATGTTATGCTATGTTAATTAGTTTTATAGAGCGCTCGATTACCCTGGGGTGTCTTGACACTAAGCTTTAATGGAAGTGCAGAGTAAACATGGAAAAAAGAAGGGTAAATGGTATTAAACAACCTGGATTTCAGAGCTTTTCAGAAAGCTAGAAGGTTGGACGACTCTCTGAAGTCCAGTGACAGAGTATTCCGAGCTTTAGCTGCTGCTAGCATGAAACTTCTGCCTCCCCAAGCGGCCCATCTAAACATGGGGATAACTGCAAATTTGGCTGAAGCCGTGCATAGGGACCTGCCTGGAGTCTACCATATGAAGAAGTGTTATAGAAAATCAGGGCCTGGATAATATAGTGCCTTGTATGCGATGCAGTGTGCTTTATAGGTGATTCTCTGTCTTATGGAGAGTTTTTTTATGGATTTGGACACAGAGTGATATTTTGGAATCTTCAATAGGAGTCTAGCTGCAGCGTTTTGCAGAGTCTGCAGTTTATTCAATAAGTATTGGTGTGCGGTGAGAAACAGACTATTGCAGTAGTCTAGTGTTGCCATTATCAGCGATGTAACCATGGTTTTCTTGAGGTTCACTTGAATGAAGGGTAAGATTTTTTTTATTGTCCTGAGGGTAAAAAAGACAAAGGAGGTCACTACATTGCCTGGGTATGTAGCCCAGTCTATAATCGATACCTCCCTGGACTCCCAGGGTGTCTAGTTTTCAGAAATGTGTAGGTTTGGTAGGTATCCCTAGATGGCCACCGAGCCCGGGTCCAAAACCCAGGTGCCCCCCTTGCAAAACCAGGTCGTTTTGTGATAAGTAATTTTGATGACTCCACAATTCGTTTTGTGCCCTTTCCTGCTGCGGGCACTTGGCCCACCCACACAAGTGAGGTACCATTTTTATCGAGAGACTTTGGGGAATGCGGAGTGGGTGGAATTGTGTGGCTCCACGCAGATTCCAGAACTTTACCTCACAGAAATGTGAGGAAAATGTGTTTTTTGTTTTTCAAAGTTTGAAGTTTGCAAGGGATTCTGGGTAACAGAACCTGGTGAGAGCCACACAAGTCAGCCCTTCCTAAATTCCCCTGGGTGTCTAGTCTTCAAAAATGTATAGGTTTGCTAGGTTTCCCTAGGTGCCGGCAGAGCTAGGGTTCAATATCCACAGCTAGGCATTTTGCAAAAAAGGGTCAGTTTCCACTGTAAAAATGTGGTGTGTCCACGTTGCGTTTTGGCCCGTTTCCTATCGCGGTCACTAGGCCTACCCACACAAGTGAGGTACCATTTTTAATCGGGTGACTTTGGGGAATGTGGGGTGGGTGGAATTTTGTGGATCCATGCAGATTCGAGAACTTTCCATCACAGAAATGCGAGGAAAATGTTTTTTTTTTTTTTTTTACTGTTTGAGGTTTGCAAGGGATTCTGGGTAACAGAACCTGGTGAGAGCCACACAAGTCACCGCATGCTGGATTCCCCTGGGTATGTAGTTTTCAAAAATGTATAGGTTTGCTAGGTTTCCCTAGGTGCCGTCAGAGCTATGGTACAAAATACAAAATCCACAGCTAGGCACTTTGCAAAAAAAGGGTCTGTTTTCACTATAAAAATGTGGTGTGTACACGTTGCGTTTTGGGCTGTTTCCTGTCACAGGCAATAGGCCAACCCATGCAAGTGAGGTACCATTTTTATTGGGAGACATTGGGGAATGCGGGGTGGGTGGAAGTTTGTGCATCCACGCAGATTCCAGAAATTTCCATCACAGAAATGTGAGGAAAATGTGTTTATTTTTACAAAGTTTGAGGTTTCCAAGGGATTCTGGGTAACAGAACCTGGTGGGAGCCACACAAGTCACCCCATCCTGGATTTCCGTTGATGTCTAGTTGGGTGTCTAGTTTTCAAAAATGTACAAGTTTCTTCTGCAGCACTTTTTCCCCATTAAAAAAAAAAAAAAACATAATTTAGCTGTATTTTGGCAAATTTCTGGGTCCCTACCAGGGGAATCCACAAACCCTGGGTACCTTTAAAAGCCCCATGATGTTGGAAGAAAAGGCCGCAAATTTGTCGTGGATACCTTATGTGGACAAAAAGTTACAGGGGCCTAAGCGCGAACTACCCCAAAAGGAAAAAAAAGGCTTAGCACAGGGGGAGAAAGGCCTAGCAGCGAAAGGGTTAACTGTATTGTTTTGTTGCACACATAGCACAGCTGAAGAAGTCCTTGCTGTCTGTGCCAAATTACTAACGATGCACCAGATATTACTCACAGAAACTAGTTAACCTTTCTGGGTCAGATTGTTTTCACCACAATTTAAAGTAAGGGACCACACATAGAAACTCAAACAATTCTCCAATTGTTGGACTGCCAACGAAATATATGAGATACGTTGTCCATGTGACCTAATATATATTTGCCAAACCATACAAATGGTGAAACAACGGAATATACAGCACAAATGCAAAGTTGAGAGTGCGCCTCTGGTGACATACTACCTTGAAAAGAACCACTCTGAAAATGACATGTACTGGCAGGTTATTGATCAACCTATCCTGCCTCTTTGTGGTGGCGATTTACAACATCTGCTAAACAGGTGCGAGTGTAGATAGATTGCACGTTTTGACACGGTGCACCAGGGACTTAACACCTTAGATGAGTGGAATAGTACCATCTATAATTGAACCTCTGACAGTAACTATGATCGATTCCTTCTCTGTATACCTGGTTGGCTGCATACACCCACAGCTAAGTTAAGATCCACACCCCATCGCTCTATCACCCACCCATCGTGATAGCCACTCATTGACATGCACCCCTGTTTCTTACTGTATTCATCTATATTGATTCCTATAAATGTGTCAAACCGCTCACCCAATTTGATCAACTGTGATCAATAATTGTACCAATTATGTATGTTATTCGCTGTTCTCTAAATAAATGTCAAACTGCTCACCCCCTTGTACCAACTTTGGCTAACAATTGTACCGACTGTTGTAATAATTTGTTTTCCCCTTCTGTGCTCATACTATGTCCTTCCAAATTTCGCTCTTTATTTTAACTCGCCATTGTACCATAAATTGTTAAAACATTATATGAGAAATTGCAGATCAAAATGTATCATGTTAGGATTATCCTCGCTAGACTATGTAATAACTTTAATAGACAATTGTCTATATATGTATATGTATATGCTGCCTCACATAACCTCTCTCTTTCATCCCCCGGGGCACTCTTGGCCCATCACTACACAAACCGGCCCGCTTCAGTCCCTTCTGCTCGCATGGGAGCACGTGATCACGTTACACCGTAACTACTTTTCCTGTTTCCACTTTCCCCGTGATTTACATCCACACATTTAACCGGAGCACTCCAGTCCATTGCACGCCAGGCTCACGCTGGCTACCCAGAAAGGTTAAATTTCCGGATCCACGACCAGCATCGTTATCCTAGAACGACAGTGCTTTACGGACATCCTTCGCCTTTCCCCACAGGTATGGTCCAGCGCACTGCGTTCTCTTATTTTACCCGTCCCTAGTTTATCGACGGCGATATTAACTCCTACCCCTCTGGTTTTCTCCTCCGGTTCCTCTTCTCCAGCTTACACATTAATTGGCAAACACTGAAGCTTATGGATTCGTCGACGTTTGGCTCCTTCATCTGAGGTCCCTACCTGCGAACGAGCGATTAACCTCACCATTGTGATCAACCCATTACTACATTCAACCTATGACGTTGTTACCCCTCCTTGATTGACAAACTGAGATCGCAACCCACGCCGACCTCAGCACTCATCTAAACGAATAGTAACCCAGTACTGATGACGACCTAAAGTCATTAAGGGTCGAAACGTCATTGACCGATCAGCGCATTGTTTGGCGCCTTGATGGTTCCTCAAAAAGATTGTATTAATTTTTCTGCATCCTGTATAAACATTGTTCTGTAACCATCTTTCTTTGATATAATTGTTTTTTTGCTCCGTTTATTTTGCTGTTTCTTCACCCATCTTCAGGTGTCACTAGCGCTGATCACTCTTTTCACGAGCATGTATGTGCACGCCCTTCATTTGGGTTTCACCTACATGTATTGTTAACAGTGCTGACATAACTATTGATGTATATGAACTTTACGAATATAGACCGTTAAAAATACTCTAAATAGCCGTGGTTGTCTCCCTTCTTCGTTGCTTTTCCAATATGTGGCCTACCTCGATACAAACTGGCCCCTCTAAGAGCATCCCTCAATGCGGCAGCCAGACTTGTCCTTGGAACAAAAAGAAACACACACATCTCACCGGATCTAAAATCATTAAACTGGCTACCGTATGAGGCAAGGATCCAGCTGAAAATTGCCTGCATGACGCATAAGGCGTTACATTTCAATACCCCCAGCTACCTGGCTCAAAAGCTAGAAAAATCAGGGGGCAACAGAAACTCACGAAGCACGCTCACCTTGCTTCTGAAACTCCAACATACTCACAAAAAGAAAACGGGTGCCAGAGCATTATCGGCTATTGCACCCAAGATATGGAACTCTCTACCACCGGATGTTCGCCTAATATCCGCTACCTCCTCCTTCAAAAAAGAAGCCAAATCTTTTCTACTGAAGAAGTTTTTACCTTAAGACAATATACCGGTCTCACTGATAATGGATAGTCAACAAACTCCCAAGGGGATTATCCCCTCCTATTACTGTCTTTATTCTAGACGAATTTGTGTTATACTATTATACTTTATGATTTGTTTGATTCTTCACGCATGTATTTCCTGGTGTTTGTGGGTTTTTTTTCTTTCTTTTTTTTTTGTGTCAGACAAAACGTTACACTGGTCCCTGTCATGTAAAGTGCTCTGATACCCACTAGGGTCACGTTCGCGCTATACAAAACTTTATAAACAAATAAATAAATTAAATATACATATATATATATAGATATATATATAGATTTTTTTTAAACTGCCTATTTAAATGTAACCTGTTGAGACATTGTTGATTGTTCTATTTATTCTACCCAGGTCTCAACTGGGTTTACGGGTGTTCCTCCTGTAGTCCTTTTCGATACCAACGTTTCCATCATAGGCCGAAGTCTGAAAATTCCCTTATACATTTAGGATGCTACTTGCAACATTCTTAGGTTAGTCATATGCTTAGGTTAGTCATATGCCTAGTGGCCTGCTGTTAAAGACAAATTTAAGATGCTACCACTCCTTGAAGCCATGATAGAACTGTCATTTGGGATAGCCAAGTGTTTGTATATCTGTTCTGTGCTGGATTTATGTCAGTATTTCTCTCTAGTGTGTTCAACTGGGCATTTTGTGTGACTTGTCTTGATGTATAGTAGTGTTAAGAAATAAGTATATGTAGCGTGCTCCCCAACCCGGATGCATGGAAATGATAACGCAACACATGGAGCTTGGTATTACACATCTTTATTCTTCAGCGTGCAACCCTTAACTGAACACTCTACAGCATGAATTCTATCCCCAAGCACTTACGTCGTTGTTCTACGTAGTCCATCAGGAAGCACAAGAGTCCCATCATCTCTAACTCACAAGACACTACATCTCCCCCTTTGTTAAATAAAAAGTACAAATAATACATATATATACATAACAACTCTTCAATAAGTTGTTTTGGTGCTCAAATCAATCGCCCAGATCTTGTCACGTGAGGCTGCGGATATACAAAAAAAAGTGTCCAGGACTGGCACTGGTGACAAAGACACTGGCACAGTTGTAGGGCTCTCCAGATGGTCAGCTTGAAAAGTGTCACTTCTGACATCTGGAGCTGGGGAAGGTCGAGGCAGATGCTTGAAATGCAAAGAATCTTGCGTAATGGACTTTCCAGGACAATGAGCAGTCACTATGTGTCCTTTACTGGTCACAACCCTCAGTGGGCCAGCATCAAAAGGAGCATCAGACTTTCTTTTCCCTTTCCGCCTGACAATGACTGGGTCACCTCTCTTGAACACAGTTCTCTGAGCACAGCAGTGTTTATTAACATAGGGCTTCGTTTTTCGTTTGTGAGAAGAATCAGTAGCGCGAAGCTTATTAATGTCAATAGGTCTTTCATTGGTCCATTGTGGCACTTTGGTTCCTATGGGTCTCCCAAACATTAAGGTGGCAGGGCTTTTACCCCCGGTAGAATGAGGGGTTGACCTGTATGCATAAAGCGTAGACTGAAGAATGGATTTGAGTGCAAGCTTTTCCAGTGCAGCGCTGAACGGTCTTCTTGAGGGTGCTCATAAATTCTCAACAACACCATTCACCTGTGACCAGACAGGTGTGCTTTTCTGATGCTTGACATTCACAAGAGTGAGAAAATCTTTAAATTCTCTGCTATTGAAAGGTGGGCCATTGTCCAATTTCAAAATCAAAGGAACACCCTGTGTTGCAAAAGTACTTTCTAATCTCGCAGAGACTCTGCCATGAATAGTTGATGCCGGATCTTTCACAAGGGAAAAACAGGAGTATTCATCCATAACGACTAGTAGATTTTGTCCATTTTCAAGGGGTCCAAAGAAATCAATTCCAATCTTCTCCCATGCATGCTTTGGGAAATCAGACATGTTTAATGGATGCAGGGTAGTTTTGGATGACAAGCAGTTGCACAAATGACAGGCCCTTAATTTTTTTTCAACTCTTTCATCAAGATGAGGGAATCACATTCGGTCCTATAGAGCTAATTTAGTAACAACAATTCCAGAATGTCCCTCGTGTGCCAGTTCAATGACTTGTTGCTTGTTGTCTAAGACTCTCGGGTAGAACAAATCTTGAACCTCGTAATATAATGCCTTCTGGAGAAACTTAAAGTTCCTTCACGCCTCTGAATTTCTGGTATTCTAGGTCATCATGAAGAGGTCGAGCATGCTTTCTCCAAGATTGGTGGGTAATAATGTCTTTGAGGATTTGCAAATCTCTGTCAGTGCTTGTGGCAGCAATGATTTGATCTACTGTTATGGCAGCAGATCTTCTGGATTTCACTATGAAGTTAACATAAGCATCAGCTGGTTTAGAAGCGGTGCCATGACACGGTATTGGGACACGTGAAAAGAAGTCAGCAGGATTTTGATATTTTCCTGGATGATGCACAATTGTATAATCATACCCCTGAACTTGCAACCCCCACCTCTCAATTCAAAGAGGCTTCTTGGCTTTCGGATTGCCAAAAATTGAAAGCAATGCTTGATGGTAAGTGACAACTGTGAAATGCTTCCCATACAGGAACACATGAAAATGTTCACAAGCCCACACCACAGCAAGGCTATCCTATTAGGTTGTGAATAGGCATGTTTCGTTGATGGCAAACTCCTGCTAGCATAAGACACAATGGGGCATATTCTCAAGGACTTATCGCCGAATTATCGGCTCTTTAGCGCCGCAAAAGTGGCGATAGATTTATCGCCCTATTCCCAAGCTGGTGCAAACTGCTGTAATCGCCAGTTTCCCAGCGATAGCTGCCGCAAAAAACATCACCACGGATCAGAGCGACAACTAACGCTAATGATATGCAGAGTAGGAGTTCCACGACCAGTCAGATCTGCGAACCAAGAACAGGCGATAAGGTGCGTTAGCAGCAGGGATTTAACACCTGCCTTTTACTGGTGTTAAGCAGGACGACCAACTGCAGTAGAAAGGGAGCCCAGCCCAGAGCCACATCTGAAGACCAACAGATGCCATGGAGACACTGATCATGCAGCTCGGCGACCCAAGAGGGCCACAACAACCACTCCCACCACCCCCAGGACCCCCCCCCCGGATCACCCCCCCAGATTACCACCTAGGCAGTGCAGGACAGCGGATGACCCTAAACGCACCAGTCCCAGAGACTCAACGCCAGAGGAAGCCATTGGCCAACACAGGTTCAAGAGGACAACCATCCTCCGCATCCTGACCCACATTGCCCACAGGCTGACGGTACCAACACAGCGGACAACCTACATCCCCCCGCAGACAAAGCTGCCGGCTGTGCTGCACCTGTTGGCCCCTGGTACCTTCCAACCAACAACTGCTGGAGTCAGAGGAGTCACACAGCCAGCCCCATCAAACTCCCTCACACATGTCATGGATGCATGTCCACAAAAGCAACGGCGGGCCCCTGTATCCTCACCACACGATAGTTCCAATTCGTAGTGTACCTGTGCAACCAACCCCAACGCCAGCCGTGCTAGACGCCTCCGTGCCCCAGACTCAAGATCGTAGTAACCGAAATGTGGGTGCGCCAGGTCATGAAGTCCAGTAGTCAACAGTAGTGTAAAAACAGAACTTTATTACAAATACACAAACAAACAAAACGAAAAGCTCAGCCAACGCGTTCCATGCCCAACGGGGAACTTCAACAGGGCAATGTGTCTTCAGAAACCTGTGGGAGAAATGGTGACAATGGTCAAACTTCCGTATAGTCACATGCCTAATCTGGTACAGTGTACTGCACCTGGACAAACCGGAATGCTCACAGGCATGATAAACCATGCATGAGAAGACCGTAACAGAACTTCATGTGGCCGTAACCGTCGTAGGAATGAAGAGGAAGGTAACGACCACACAAACTGCTGTTACGGTCACATCATGCAGGACTCATCATACCTGAAAGCATCACAGTGTGTGTCAGCTCGATACCCCTGCCCCTCACTCCCCCCACACTGCGCACGAACATCTTGAGACCATGCAAGGGAACTACGTCATAGCTGGCGTCACGCACGTGTTGGGGGCAATTCACAACACACGTGTACGACTTGTGCCCCCTGCCGACACTGCACACAAGCACCGCAACAGCAACCACACGCATGCCATCAATGTGCAGACAAAAGTGGACCACCGTGGCCTGTCCACCAATGTCATCGCAAACTCCCCAGGCAGTGTGCATGATTCCCACATGTCCGCAAGTCCGCCACCAACCAGCGCTTTGAGGATGGCACCAATGGTAATGCACTGCCCATCGGCAAGTACCAACTGAACACACCACACACCTCAACTCCACAATCCTACAACTCACAACTGTGGGAATGCACATGTCGCAAATCCACCACCAAAGTGACTACTGCGTGTGTCTCAGTCTCCGCCACAACCTGCCCATAGGCCTACACACACGTGGCCGACCACCTTCAATGGGCACATTCACACTGGAGACGAGGTTGCTATGTCCCAAACCAACTCGCGCACATCACGTCATCGCATGCAGGGTCGTGTCTGCCAGGGCTGCGCCCCCCACCCAGCCATGAGGCCGCCGCCGTGACTGGTGGTGCCTGCACGATCGTGTGCACCTGCTGCACCCCAGCCCAGGTCCCCAGACCGGTCCGCCGCCCAGCAATGACTGCCCGCCCCTGCGCACCCAGGCCTCAATGCTCACCTGCCACCACCGGCGTGTCTCCAAGAGGGCCCTCCACGTGCCGGTGCAACCTCATCAGCCGGTCGCTGGTTTCCGCGGCACAGGTCCCCAGCGCACCCTGCGGCACCGCACCGCGGAGTCATGTGTGTGCTGACTGCTGCCTGCGCGTACACTGAGGTCCAGCAGGGCACACTGTTCAATTTGAGTCTTGATTCGCTGGACGCCGTACCGAGGCCAACGCATCATCGCAGGCTGCACACCCGCTCAGCTCTTCAGATGGGCCTAACTCAGTGCAACGCAAGTCATCGCCACATGGCGGTAGGCCCTTGCCAGCCGCAGTGCAGTGGGTGCCACTAACCCTGTGCAACGCAAGTCATCGCCACGTGGCGGTAGGCCCCTAGCAGCCACAGTGCAGCAGGTGCCACTAACTCAGTGCAACTTAGGTCACGGACCCCTCATGACTGAGTTCCGTGGATGCGGACGCCATCATGTCATCTCCGGCAGTGGGGGATGTGATGTGCTAGGCCCCTTTTATTGGCAGGGTCACATGTCCTGTGATGCCTGTGCTGGATGGGTGTGGTGTGGGTGTTAACCAGCCCTCAGGGAGTGGCTGTGGCATGCTGACAACTAGACCAGTGATCAGCAGATCACTACAGGGAAGACGTGGGACATGTAGCTTTGTCGTTCCCCCCCCTCTGAGCGTAAGCGGAGCGGTCTGGCCTGGGCAGCGTAGGGGTGGGAACAATGACCCCGGGGCTCTGGGTGTGCTTCAGTTCTGGGCTGGACAAGGAAGTAACGGATGCTTGTATCTCTGTTGTAGTGTCTACGCCACATGGACCGCAATCGGCAATGTTGCACCCTGTGACTCAAGTCCCACGACATGTGCAACATGGACGTAAGGGGGAATCACTGACCCTACATTCATCCATACTTTCATACTTGTATGATCAAAGACATGACACATCTGTGCGATTCTGAATGTTTAATGCACATCCAGTGGGGTGTTGCAGCTGGAGCAGTACAGGGCCATGCAAACCCCACTTCACATTATTGGCCCGTGGAGGGCCAGCCAGAGTCCTTCAGGGAATGACAAGTACATCGGAAGAGGAAGAGTTCAGTCCGCAGTCTGATCGCTGTGTCATTGGTAACCAAACAGAATATGGCAGTCCATGTCGAGGTCCAAGGTGAGTGTCGCATAGTGTATCGGGGGACAGTGGAAGGTGATGATGCAAAGGGCAGAACCAAGCAGAAACAGGCCATATGGCGGGAATGAATGCTACTGCCTCCTCCTTACCAGTAAGGTTGATTCACCCGCATCTTCGTCCTCTGATGTCACATGTGCCTCACACGTGAGTGGTGGTGGAATGTCGGCAGCACTGTGTGCCACTGACACATCGGGGGCCGGAGGTGGATTGCCTGCTGCACTGTGAGGCACTGACACATCAGGGGGCGGAGATGTGGATGTTGAAGCAGCAGCAGCATTCATCTGCGCAAGGCCTTGAGGCAGCAATGCCATGACGATGTGCTGCAGGGCATGGAAGGTCCCAGCCACATCTTGCTGGTGTGCATCCGTGGCAGCCATTCTTTCTGCCGTCATCCGCTCCATGTTCTCCATGAGCCCCCGCATCTGTCCCAACTCCGGCTGACATCGCTGGAGCCACTCTGACTGGACAGTTGTTCTTGTCTCAGTATCATGACTCCAGCGATGTCAGCCATGGATCGTTGGAGAGCATGGAGCGGACTGTGGGTGTCTGTTAGGGACTGTAAGTGGTCCCTGATGGGAATCAGACACCCATGTATGGCATCATGTTTGGATGCCATGAGGTCGAACCCCACCCGCACCTGATCAGCCATCTTCTCCTGGCCCTCTAACACATGGCGTTGGAAGGCCATGTATTGTTCGTGGGGGTCCTGGGAGACAGCCGGGGTGGTAGGTGCTTCCTGCTGTGTGGTCTGTGCAGGGGGTGGGGTCTCCTCGATGCAGCTGGGCTGCTCTGCTCCTGGAGGTGGGGTGCCGAAGCTGTCAAAGAGGGTTTGGAGGGCTTCGGTATCGATGTCGGGGATGTCCTCATCGTCATCAGTGAAGAGTTGTTGGGGCTGCTCTGCAGGAGGTGTTGGTGCTCCCTCTGCAATGTGAAGGGGAGATGCAGTATTACATTGTGTTCACATGTTTGTTGTCGCATTGTACAAGTTCACATGCAGACAGCATGGCAATGTACATTGTGACTGTTTAGGAGGAGCTGCCTATTTGATGCGGGACAGTGGACATTTCGTCAACATCACAGATATGTGTTTATACTTGTACATTGACATCTCACATTTCCCTGCTATGCCAAATGTGATTGGCCAGTTTCTACACACAAGCGGCACCTGTTGTGTCCTCTGTCCTGTTGTAGACGTGTTGCAGTTTGTACCACATTGTTGTCAATGCTGATGTGCTCTGAATGTCATGTGTGTTTGCTGCATTTTGGGAGAGTCGCCCCTGCAGCTCTGATTTTGCTGCTCCTTGTCCTGCTCCTTGTCCCTTTCAGGCGGTGTGCCTTTGACTTCTGTGCCCATACAGTACTGAGATGTTGCAGACTTGGGTGAATTTGGGTCTTGGTGGGAGTTGGGACTCTGGGGCATGGTTTGTCTGCAGATGTGTTGTTGACGTCAGGGGTTGTTTGTGCAGGTGGATGTGTCAGAGTGTGACCTGCTCCTTTACAGATGTGGTCCACACTCAGCCACCTCAGTGTGGTGGCGTGCACCATGTCATGATGATCGGACTGCAGCCATGCTAATCGTCATGCAGTGTCACTTGCATTGTCAGTGTGGCTCACGGACCCGCAGCTTTGCTGGGTTCAGCACATGTGCATGGGTTGGTTGTGAGATTGGTGATGTGTGGGAAGGGCCCCCTCTGGGCATATAGTCGACGGGGGCCTACTTGCTGATTCTAGGTGTGCTGCAGTGTTCCAAGGGGATTAGGGACATGATCCAGAGTCATTGTGGTTGTGCAGTGTGCTATACTTAATTGTGCATGTGTGCCATTGTGCCCATCTTCCCCCGTCCCCCCAGTCCCTGGTGGTTACTCACCCTGTTGCTGTTGTGTCAGGTCATGTTGAGGAGTGTCCGGTCCCCCAACTCCTGCCACCGTCTCCCCACTGATGACTGTGGACACCATTTCCTCCATCTCATCCAGCTCCTCCTGTGGCGTTGGACTCCCACCTCCAGTCTGCATTGCTGCCTTCTGGTTGTTGGCGAGTTTCTGCTTGGTCTTGCGCTTCACATCATTCCAGCGCCTCTTGAGCTCTTCCATTGTCCTCCTCAGCACTCCGACTGCATTCACCTTGTCCAGGATGGACTGCCATGTTGCATTTTTTGTTGCCAATGACACAGTGGAGGTGACGAACAGTTGTTGATGGAGTTCTATCACCTCCGTGATCAGGATCCTGTTTTCCTGCAGACTGAACCGCGTCTTCCTCTTCTTCTTGTCCTTGCCCTTCCCTGTCCCCGAGGTCCCAGGCTGCTCCTCCGGGGGGCTTGTGGGGTTCTGGCCGTCCTCTATACCTACCTCCATTGTGCTTCGCTGTAGTTTGGTTTTTGTTTGTGTTTTTTTTTCTGCTTTTGTAGTGATTTTTCCCGCCTGACGTGTGTGATTTGTAGGCCTGTCGCTGCTTTTCGCTGATTGTCTTATCACGGTTGGGCCCATCGCAACTTTTTTCGCGTTCGCGTTTGGATTTTCATTGCCGTCCCAGTAATGTTATCGCGGACATTTGACGCGTTATCGGGAGACTATCGCATGTTACCGCCGTGTTGAGAATACGACGTTAACACGGAGTTATTTTCCCGCGATAGACGGCGATATGAAAACTTGCGTTAACCTATTTTGGCGATGTTTATCGCACATTCTTGAGAATATCCCCCAATGTGTCTTGGGGCATTGGTATAGCCAGTGTGCCGGGCAAAGATGGCCCCCAATCTCACTAGGCTCGCATCAACAACTATCTACAGCTGCTATTTCGGATCAAAGTATGCCATTTCAGTGGTGTTCTCAATTGCATGTTTGATTTTTTTAAGCTTTGTTCCCAGTCACGTGACCATCGAAATGGAACGTTTTGTTTCGTCAAGTCTCTCAATGGAGCACTCACAGCGGCAAAGTCACATATATAACTTGAACAGTAACTGGCCATACCAAGGAAGGATCGTAGCACTGTTACATCTTGTGGAGGAGAAGTGGATGCCAAGGCCTGTACTTTATTTGGCTCAGGAGTCATTCCCTCATCAGAAAAGATATGACTGAAAAACTTGAGCTTTGTTTCATGGAACTCACACTTTTCTGCATTTAACATGAGACCAGGATCAGCAACTATACAGCACACTTGTTTAAGGGCTTTATCATGTTCCTTTCTTGTGAGCCAAAATTAGTATGTCATCCCTGTAATTGAAATAATTTGTGACCAACTGTGTTATGCGAAGAATGACTTCCTGAAAGAGTTCTGCAGCTGATGACACTCCGAAACCTAGCCTCTTATATCTAAACAACCCAACATGAGTCGAAAAAGTAGTAATGTACCTGCAATTTTCTTCGAGTTTGAGTTTGGATACCCCTTGTTCAAATCGAGGTGGGAAAAGACTTTGGTTCCAATCAGCTGCGTGATCATGTCAGCAATGTGTGGACCTACATGTTGTTCTCTTTCAATTGCCTTGTTCGCTTGGTGCATAACAGTGATGGTTACACACAGCAGCTTCACTGTCCTTTTTTGGCACTACCACTATGGGTGATACCCATGGCATTGGACCAGTGAATCACTCGATTATGTCATGTTTTAATAAGGTCTGAATTTCTTTCTCAAGAATCTTTTGTAAGTGAAACGCAATTCGACTATGTCATTGAGCAACAGGACGGATGTCCTCATTTATGTGGAGCTGAACTTTCATTGTCTTAAGTTTTCCTAATCTATGAAACAAGGATGGAAACTGATTCACTAATTAATGATAGGGATTTATGTTGAAATTCACGGAAATCAGCGCCATGTCAGCAGCATTGCAGAAACTGAGTAAACATGCACCCAATTAAGTGCCTGGCAGGACATGAATTGGTGCTTGTACTTTTTAAAACAGTGCCAGGACACTCTCTTGAGTAGGTGTGTGCTATAGAAGAAACCATAATTCATTCATTCATCTTTTTATGCTTCACAGTTGCTATAAATGAACCTTGACTTTGCATAGGCATCAAAGTAGCCCACGTATACACTTTAAGGGGCACTGGAGGCAGTTCGTTATACTTTTCCGCTGGCATAATATTTATCCGCGCACCGCTGTTTATGATGAAAGGTATGTAGCCCCCATTCACTTTCAGAGTGATTTTGGGACTGTGTCCCAATGAATTTCACATTTTCACTTGTCGATCTAGCTTCGACTGGCAGGCTTCCCTGCAGAAGATAATCCTACATGCGCATGTCGTCCAGCGGTCAACATTGATATTGCACACCCATCTTCCTCACTATTGCTTGACAATGATGGTGATGAAATTTATACGAGGAATTTGATGACAATCAATGTTGTTCAGTTTCTACTTCCCTCACTGGGCTTGGTTGGAACATCTCTGGAACTTTCTGGCATCCATTTTGTTTTCTCAACGTGACGCACTTGATCTTTCCTCGATTTTGTTTCCTCGACATGATGCATTAGATCATTCCTTTGCTTTGCAAACCCTTACAAAATGGTTCTCTTTCCCACAGCCTTTGCATAGCTGCCCAATGGCGGGACATTTACCTTCACATGGATAGGAAAATCCACATCAAGAACACAACTTCTTTTTCTTTGTAGCTATTATTTTGTGGCCTTCTTTCTTGTGTTTCGACTTCAATCAATCAGCATATGTAAAGCACAACACTGTCACCCTTAAGGGTATTAGGGCGCTGTGTCTCAGTCGAAGAGCCAGGTGTTGAGTCTCTTTCTGAAGTCTGCCAGCGAGGGGGCTGTACAGAGCTGGAGGGTAGGGGAAGGCCGATCCAGGTCTTGGCAGTGATGTAGTAGAAGGAGCTGGCACTGCTGCAGCTGTGACTGATCTGGGGTGTGTGAGGGCAAGTGAAGACGATCACAGGTGTTTAGAGGTTTGGTGCAAGTTTAGTCGATGGTTGGTGTAGACAGGTCTTAGATGGTGGAGGACTTTGTAGACGTGTAAAAAGCAACAAATTCTTCCGAAAGGAACCAAGCTTACTTTGTTATGATCTGTTACAGACTCTGTGAGAAAGTGCCCTCTTTCTTGCATGGTATGCCCCCACTTTTTGCTGAATTGCTGATGTGCTTTGACTGAGTGTGCCCTGGGCTCCTGCCAATCAGGTACCCAGGGCCTGTGTTCCTTCCCTAAAACTGTATTGAAGCCTAAACCCAATTGGCATCTCTGGCCACAGGTAGGCCCCTGGTAAATGGTACCTCAGGTACCCAGGGCACTGTGACCAGAGAAGGCCCCCAAGGGCTGCAGCACTTATTGTGCCACCCTTAGAGGCCCTGTACCCTGACACACACACACTGCCTTTTCAGGCTGCGTGTCTTGGTGCAGAACAAAGTGAAGAGTCGACATGGCACACACCCCTGTGTGCCATGCCCACAAACCACTGCCCTGGCATCCATCAGTCACCCCTCTAGCTGGGTGCCCTATGCCAGTGGTGAGGGTACAGGTGCATGAGCCCTGTACCCCTACAGTATCCAGGTCCATTCCTGGGCACTGTAAGTGCAGTGCTGCCATTGAGAGTATATGGTGCTGGGAGCTTGTCATCACGAACTCCACAGCACCATAATGGCTGCACTGAAGACTGAGAAGTTTGGTATCAAACTTCTCAGCACATTAAACCCACACTGATGCCAGTGGGGGATTTAATGTAAAATGCACACCAGAGGGCATCTTAGAGATGCCCCCTGAAACTCGACCAACTCCCAGTGACCTGACTGAGTGGCTGCCGAAGCTGCTACCACCAGACATGTTTCTGGACCCCTGGGTCGAGAGCTTGCCGCTCTCGGGGGCCTGAAACAATGCACATCCTGGGACGAGGTGCCAAGCCTCCTCCCCCAGGATGGGCAGGGTTCACGAAGGAGAAGCTTCAAAGGCATACCGCCTTTGTGAGCCTCTCCAGACCACTCGCTGTACTCAGCAACTGGTCCCCACTGGTCCTACCCCCCACTTTGGGCAGGAGACCCGGCGGGAAAAGCAAAGTGAGGAAGAGAGGTGTGCCCACCTCTGCCAACTCCACCCCTAAGGTGGGGGAGGCGAGGTGAAGCACAACCTCGAGTCCCCGCCATCTTGAGGATGGGGGGACCCAGCCAACCAAGGACAGGCTCCTGCCCCCCTCCCACTGGAGAGTGGCAGACTAGGGGGTGTACCCACCCCAGGGAAGGGACCCATTGGTCCCCGCCCTTTACCTACCTGTATCGCCCCTAAATTTAGTATTTAGGGGCACCCTGAACCTTCCTTCCTCAGATCCAGCAACCACAAGAAAAGGAAGAGAAGAAGGACGAGAAGCCGTGCAGAGCTAACAAGAGGATGACGCCCACTGACTTGGCCCCAGCTCTACAGGCCTATCTCCCCTCGAACCTGCTCCTGCAAAACCCCGGCGTTTCCAGCGGCCAGCAACCTCAAAAACCCCGGAGGACCTGCCTGCCTTCACTTTCCAAGCTGTTTCTCCCGTGAACACCGGACGTGTTTGAACTGCAGCTTCTGGTGCCAGCCAGGAACCGCGAATCCTGCACACTCTGCACCCGCCGAATCCGGCCCGAGCTCGAGTGGGCAAATACCCAGAGGAGGTCCCCCCGGCGATCCTGACCCGAGATCCGGTGACCCCTGACCTGCCTCAAGCCTTCTGACGACGCCTGCAGCCGCAATCCAGAGGACCCCCCTACCGCGACCAGAGCGGGTAAGAAAATCCGACGTCCCAAGGCACCCCTGCACCCGATGCCCCACGGCCTTGTGTGCCCAAACCAACGGTGCCTAACCAACCCTCTACATCCCAACTTACCCCTCGAAGTGGTGGTAGCTCCTGGAAGATCCTCGTCCCCGAGCCTGCAGTGTTTCTTTGTCCCGGAGAATCTCCATTGAAATCAACAGGGCACCCGACCTCAAAACAGCACATTGCACCCGGCCGCCCTAGTGCCGCTGAGGGTGCCCCTTTGGTGCTAACTTGGTCCCCAACGTGCCCTGAGCTTAACCCTAGGAGCTTTGCTCCCACAACCCCGTGGCCTGCTTGCCAGCAGCCACCAACCGGAGTCCCCCTATCCTCCATAAGATAACATTGGGCCTCAACACTCTGCACCCGGCCGCCCTAGTGCCGCTGAGGGTGCAACAACAGTGCATCACTGACCCTGGGAGACCCCTGAGTCTAACCCCAGAACCCTAACTCAAAAGACTGATTACTTACCTCGAAACCGATAACTCATTTTTCCTCATAGGATAACATTGACACTTTTTCTCCCAAAAAGTTTCTGTCGACTTTTGAAAACTACAAATATTCCTTAAAAGTCAACCGAATAACAAAAACGCATTTTCTCAACTGTTTTCAGGAAATGTCCCAGTGCTGAATCCAGGATCCAGCACTGAGTAAGAAAAAGTATTGATAACCTAACTTACCTGCTAAGTGAATTTCCTCCCATAGGATAACATTGGTGATTCTATGTGAAAAAGTTTCTAAGTGTCAACTTTTGAAATGCAATAATATTCTTTAAAAATCGTACCTTAAACCAAAACGCATTTACTCACCTGTTTTCAGGAAATGTCCCAGGGCTGAATCTAGGATCCAGTCCTGTGTTAGCAAAAGTAATCTGAAAAGTAATTAACTGCATTTTACTTAAAAAGCCCCTTCAATTGAATGTACTGTACCTCAATGTGTTGCAAACTGCTTACTTAAAACTGTAACCAAAACCAGTAAAAGTTACACTGAAACTGTGTTCATACAAGTAATTTACTACTGAAAAGTATTTTTATGCTTACCTGTGCCAGGCTTGCTTGGTTCTAGAAATAAAACAACAGTATATTTTTTTATTCAAAACAATTGGCCTAGAGTTCAGTTCTTGAGTGTGTGGATTCATTTGCTGACTGAGTGTGTACATCAAATGCTTTACACTGTCCTCTGATACTGCCTTACTGCTCCGACCAAGCTACCACTTTAGAGAGTATGGTTCTATCTAACTTTAACCTCTGCCAAACCTCTGGAGACCCTTGGACTCTATGCACACTGTACCTCACTTTGGTGCAGTATACATAGAGCCAGTTTCTTACAGACTCCCTGTGAGTGGCTCTGCCACGGGATGTATGGTAACACCCAGCACAAATGTACAATTTTGTGGTGGAGCCACTCACAGGGGGTCTGTAGCAGATCATAATGAAGTACGCTTGGTTCCTTTCAGAACAATTTGTTACTTTTTACATCGACTAATTCAAAGTTTATACTGGATGCTACTATACATTGTGTGGGAGGGTATTCTCCAAAGTGTTTTGTGACAGACCGTTAGAGACGATATCTAGATCTGGCTACATGAACTTTTTGACTGCCTTTATATCTTTTGAAGCCTTAAAAAAGTCACGCAGTGACGAAACACGTGTCGGCTGTTTTTAAAGAAACAATCTGTAAAAGTGGAATGTACAGAAGAACACAAGTTTGTTTAATGTGTTAATAAATTGCATTTCTATTCAAACAAAATCCTTACTATTTGGATCTTATATTATTCTGGGGTACTATATGAGTGCTTGGGTTTTCTATTTTATAAACATTACAAGAAGTACCACTGAGAAATGAGGAAATATTGGAGTAAATGAGGAAATATTGTGGGAATCTGGAGTACAATGCCCAATTCACATCCAATTCTTGTTACCAGCTCCATCTGAAGCTAGTAATATGGGACCAAGCATTTCCATTCATACAAGCACTAAGTTACCAGCAAAAATTGCTAAGAAAAGTTGGCCACTGAAAGTCTGCTGAAGGCAAATTTCTTCATGCAATTATTAGATAAACGAATGCCCATGTTGACAGTACTGTACCAGAGATGGACTCAACCAGTAACCCATGAAAAATTAATGACTGCACATTACGTCAGTAGTCTGGTACAAATATGATAGATATTTCAATCAACAAATGGATGAAGGGGGCTGCTCTAAACAAAACAATGGCTGGAAGGAGCTGACCTAGAGCACACTGATTACAAGATGAGGCGTTATTTATTGCCCCTGTAAAATAACCATAGCATGGAGCATGGTATTTATTGGGTGCTAAAAATACCACCATTTATGAATTGATGGGGAATAACATATAGATTTTGGTGTTTGACACACTGAAATCCACATGATACAGTAAATACCATATGCTTTCCTGTTACATTTCAGCAGGTTTGACCTGCCGAAATTTAATGAATGTTGGGTTATTTAACGCATCCGATAATTATCTGATACCTTAAATAAAACTAAACTCGTAATTCCATCCTGTGCGTAAACAGGTGTTTACACACAGGACGGAATTTAACGAGCCACTCATAATTAGGCCCTAAGTGTATTTTTTACTTAAGGTGTTTGGCTTCACCAGACCTACAAATGATGCCCAGCTCTGCTGTGGTCTTACCTTGCTGCGACCTCTGACCCTGCTCGCAAGCAGATCGCTCCCCACGCTGCTGCACGGCTCTGCCTGCATTGTTTTTGCCTAATCTTGTATTTTTCCCCTGTGCCTAACTTGCTTTCTTGCCCAGACTTGTTTTTATTCCCCTGTGCCTAACTTGCTTTCTTGCCCAGACTTGTTTTTATTCCCCTGTGCCTAACTTGCTTTCTTGCCCAGACTTGTTTTTCCTTCCTGTGCCCAGTTCTCCCGCGGCCCCCGCCCGTTTTTTCCGCCGCTGCGTCCCCGCCCCCCTGCAATCCCATTCGCCACCCTGCTCCCGCCTCCCAGCTGCTCCTCCCTCCCACATCCCCTCATATGGAGGCCGCGCAGCGGGCGCGCAGCGGGCGCGCCGCTGGCGCGCCTAAGGCAAGCCCGTCTGTGCCCGTCCGCGCCTGGACCGCGCCTAGCGCCAGGACCCCTGGACCCCGCGAACGCCACGATGCCCGACACCGCTATGATGCCAGAACCCTCCACGCACTCAACAACGGACGATCACACACCTGCTTCCTGGCCGCCCCGAAGCGCACCCACGGACCTTCCACCTGCCGGAACTGCAGCTTCACAAGCATCCGCCCCACCATGCTGCTGACCAGGAAAGAACCCAACCACCTCAGATGCATCCTTCTCAACACCCGCTCCGCCCGCAAACACGCCATTGAACTCTGGGACCTACTCGACTCAACCTCCCCAGACGTCGCCTTCCTGACGGAGACCTGGCTTAACCCCGCCTCGGCATCCAACATAGCCACAGCCATCCCGGAAGGCTACAAGATCACCCGCAGGGACCGCACCAACGGAGCAGGAGGAGGAATCGCCATCGTCCACAGGAACACTCTCAGAGTCTCGACCAACACCGACGACACCCTCAGCACCGCCGAACACCTGCACTTCCAGATCCACACCGACCCCAACACAACCCTCAGAGGAACCCTCATCTACAGACCCCGGACCCCGACCACAGTTCAGCGACTCCATCGCCGACTTCGCCAGCACACACGCCCTCGCCTCCACGGACTACATCCTCCTCGGGGACCTGAACTTCCACCTCGAGAACAACAACGACACCAACTCCACCACCCTGATCGACAACCTAGCCAACCTCGGACTCAGACAACTCGTCACAACACCCACCCAATCCGCCGGTCACACGCTTGACCCCATCTTCTCCGCAAGCCCCCACGTCTCCTTCAACCACACCACCGAACTCCACTGGACCGACTATAGCTGCATCCACTTCACCTTCAAGAAACCCACCACGCACCACCGCACCCAACAGATGCCTCGCCACTGCTGGAGCAAAGTCACCGAAGACCAGCTAACCACCACCACCACCCTCGCCCAGAGCCCACCCGCCAACCCCACCGACCCCGACACCGCCGCCCGCAACCTCAGACAGTGGATCAACGACTGCGCCAACACCCTCGCCCCGATCAAGAAACCCTCCAACAGTCACACCAACAAGAAAGCCAGCTGGTTCACTGAAGACCTCCGGGCCTCCAAGCAAACCTGCCGAAAGCTGGAGAAGATCTGGCTCCGTGAACGAACACCGGACAGCCACGCAGCCCACAAGAACGCCACCCGCAGACACCATCACCTCATCAGATCCGCCAAAAGGGCCTCCTTCAAAGACCGCCTAGACAACAACGCGCACAATAGCAAAGAGCTCTTCAACATCGTGAAGGAACTCTCCAACCCCAGCTCCAACTCCAACCAACGACGTCCCACCCTTGCAAGACCTGTGCGACTCGCTGGCCACCTTCTTCCACCGCAAGATCGCAGACATCCACAACAGCTTCAACGCCACGACCGCCCGACAACCACTGAGACCTCCGCCCCCACGACCACCATCCGCACCAACCGCCTGCTCTCCTGGACCAACATCAACAACAACGACACCATCAAGATCATGAACACCATCCACTCCGGATCTCCGTCAGACCCATGCCCACACCACATCTTCAACAAAGCCAGCACAGCCATCGCACCCCAACTCCGGAAAGTCATCAACACCTCCTTCGAGACAGCAACCTTCCCGGAGAGCTGGAAGCACACCGAGATCAACGCCTTACTCAAGAAACCCAAGGCAGACCCCAAGGACCTCAAGAACTTCCGGCCCATCTCCCTGCTCCCATTCCCGGCAAAGGTCATCGAGAAGACCGTCAACGAACAACTGACCTGCTACCTCGAGGAGAACAACATCCTGGACCCTTCCCAGTCCGGGTTCCGCAGCAACCACAGCACCGAGACTGCCCTCATCGCCGCCACCGATGACATCAAGTCCCTGCTGGACAACGGAGAAACGGCGGCCCTCATCCTCCTGGACCTGTCAGCCGCCTTCGACACGGTCTGCCACCACACACTACGAACACGCCTCCACAACGCCGGGATCCAAGAGAAGGCCCTGGACTGGACCACCTCCTTCCTCTCCGGCAGAACACAGAGCGTCCGCCTTCCCCCTTCCGCTCCGAAGCCACCTGAGATCATCTGCGGCGTACTCCCAGGGCTCTTCCCTCAGCCCAACTCTGTTTAACATCTACATGGCACCGCTCGCCCACGTCGCCCGTCGGCACGGACCTCAACATCATCTCCTACGCCGATGACACCCAGCTGATCCTCTCCCTCACCAAGGACCCCCACACCGCCAAAACCAACCTTCATGAAGGAATGAAGGCCGTCGCTGAACGGATGAGGAACAGCCGACTGAAGCTGAACTCGGACAAGACGGAGGTCCTCATCCTCGGATCCACCCCTTCGGTCTGGGACGACTCCTGGTGGCCGACCGCACTGGGAACCGCCCCAACACCCACCGACCACGCACACAACCTAGGGGTCATCCTCGACTCCACCCTCTCCATGACTAAACAGGTCAACGCCGTCTCCTCCGCCTGCTTCAACACCCTCCGCATGCTCCGCAGGATCTACAAGTGAATCCCCACTGAAATGAGAAGAACGGTCACCCAGGCCCTCGTCAGCAGCAGGTTGGACTACGGAAACGCCCTCTACGCAGGAGCCTCGGCCAAACTCCTGAGACGGCTCCAACGCATCCAGAACGCCTCTGCACGCCTGATCCTCGACATCCCTCGCCGCAGCCACATCACACCCCACCTGAGAGACCTGCACTGGCTCCCGGTCAACAAGAGGATAACCTTCAAGCTCCTCACCCACGCACACAAGGCACTCCACAACACCGGACCAACGTACCTCAACAGACGACTCAGCTTCTACACCCCCACCCGCCAGCTCCGCTCCCGCCGACCTCGCCCTCGCCACAGTCCCCGCGTCTCGAAGAGCGACCTCCGGTGGCAGATCGTTCTCTCACCTCGCCGCCAAGACCTGGAACACCCTCCCCATCCACCTACGGCAGACCCAAGACCTGCTGACCTTCAGAAAACTCCTCAAGACCTGGCTTTTCGAGCAGTAGGAGCATTCCCCACCCCAGCGCCTTGAGACCCTCACGGGTGAGTAGTGCGCTTTACAAATGATATGATTGATTGATTGATTACCACATCCACTAGTTATATAGATGGCCAAGCACTGGCAAAGCTAATAGGTCTTGCCTTTGGGATCTATTGGCTTTAGCTACGCCATTTGCTAATGCAAAAGTTGATGTGTAGCATGGCCAAAAGACACAAAAAAGGAAAGGGAAGAAAGAAAAGAAAAGAACATGATTACGCAGTGCTATTGGAAGCTGCACCCTTTTGTAGAAGGCAAATGCATTTCCACTGTACACTGTAATTGTAAACTGTATTAACATAGCCCTACTACAGCTGAAGGTGAGTAGCATACTATTACGGAATCTAAGGTTAGAGTTAAATAGGTATTTAGATAGTAATAAGTGCTTCCTCTTTCCTTGTTGATTAGTTGTGGTAAGTTTACATTTTGAGATCCCATGCATTAACTGTAGTGTTTTAAAAGGGGTAGATTAGTTTAAGTGAATTGGTAAATGGATGATGTGTGATGTTATTGGGAGTGGTGGACATGTGCGCCTGTTAACTGGACAAATTGGAAGAGTTTTGGCAGGGTGTTTGGGCCCCATAGTAGTCAGAAAGGTTTGGGGTGAGTCAGAGAGTGAGGAACAGGCAGAACTTGAAGTGGGAAAATGTTTTTTTTTGGTGCATGCATCTCCATGCAAGTGAGCACCTACGAAATGATGCGAGTGACTTTCTTTCTATTTTCTGATCCGAGTAGCATTAAAGAGCCTTTTTAAAGACTTTTTTGCTGCCTGGACCTCTCATAAAACAAAATATATGAATAACAGGGAGTATGGGGTGGAGGGGGAACTGAAGTAGTGGGTGGAGGACCGGAAAGGGGGAAATGGAGGACTGGGTGGGAGACCAGGTGCTTCACGGCTATAACAAAATTAAAGCCGGGAGGAGGGGAAATGCTGCGCAAAAGGGAGTGAGCAACCTGTAAGGAAGAGGGAGAATCCATGAGGGAGAGAGCAACATTGCGGGCTAGGGGATATTGCCATGAGATGGAGAGCAGCATGGAGTGTGGGGGAGGAGGGGAGAAGGATACGAGAGAGAGAGACGGAAAGCACATGCACTGTCTTGGAGTGCTTGGCCAAAAAGAAAAAAGTAGTTTCCTAAAAGTGAGCACTGGAAGGCTACAAGTCAGCCAATCAAACGAATTGTGTAAAGGCTATGGTCGAGTGGAGGTACAAACACAAGAAGAGGCAGGCAAGCCATTGGATAAGAAGCAAGCAAATGAGAGTGAAAATAAAGCCAGCAAATGGTAAGCAATGGGCGGGCCCCAATTCCACTGTTAGTTCACAATAGGTCTTTTGCAACTAGACAGATTATTTTGTCTTGTAGGAGAGACCTAGAAAAAGGAAACTAACTGCCCTCTGAGAGTTTGGGCTTCATTGTAGGGCTATATTACAGTACTAGTTCATGGCTAACAATGTGCCTACAAATATTTGACGTGAGCTACAATTTAAAGATTCAGAGAGCACTATTCTCCATACCATGAAATTGTTTTTTTTTTTCTGCAATAAATAAAGTAGATCTGAACTGTTTTGGCGCCGATATTAAACACATGATGCTGTCAGGACTCATGTCACCCACAGTTGAATATAGCACATTGTTTAGCCCTTTATACGTTATTTTTTTGCATCAATAGCTATAGGTCATGGACTCTTTTTGGTAGTATTAATTGTAAAGCACGGGCTCATCCTTAATAACTTCTGGCAATGCAGAAGAAAAGATGCAGCCCCCTGTATCTCTCTGCATCTCTACCGTCAGGGCAAACCTGGTCCTCTGCAGCTGATGACAATGCTAAATATAGGATGCTGGGTGCAGGCTTGATGTTTAGCTGAGTTTAATACAGGATGCGGCATGTGAGCCCATGTCTTCGCCCTTGGCAATGTGAAGCGAAGAGAGCAGATTGGACATCATGTATACTGCATAAGGCTCCGACGCTGAATCACCCGAGCCCCTGCGCGGCTGTCACCCTGATCAGCAGAGCCGTCTCTCACTGGGCCGCTGAGCCCGTACTGTAGACGCTGCTTCCCACAGAAGGCCTTACTGGCTGCGACAGCAGGCTTCTTCCGAGCTTCCCCTGCAAAGGCTGAGTTTTAGACAGTCGCTGCCAGCAACAATGGTGGGGGCCCCGCCTAAGCACAACAGACACACACAAGGCTCTGAACATTTGAAAGGCCTTTTGTGGACGTCTTCAGGCTACAGGGGTGCAACAGGGGCTGAATTAAGCAAAGACAAGTGCCGTGGAGCATTTGCTATACTTTAACCAGCCGCACCACGCCTGCTTCTTCGACCACTCTGCAAGGCCATCGACTCCTGTACTCTTTCTCAGTGTGCCAAAAAGTGCAGCAAGGGGGTAGCCAGAAAATTAAAATCACCCATCCCCCGATTTCGAAGGAAACCTCTAATTCCACAAGCGAACAGATAAAGTGAATCCTCAACCTCCCTGTTAGAGTTTAATTCACCCAATAACCCATCCATTTGTGAACCCATCCAACCATTCACTTCTTCATCTTTCAATCCTTCCAAACTTTCCTCTGTTCATCATCCATTCATTCATTCTTTCACCATTTCATCAATCCTTTGATCAGTCCATCTATCATTCCATTCGCACATCCTTCTATCCATTCACTGCCAACACCATGCTGTTATCAATCCATCTTTCATGACTTACTCAATGCAGAATATGAACGTTTACTTCCTTCAATGGTCATATGGTGTGAAAAAGGTCACCTTTCTCGACGTATCGATTACATCAGAAGCAGGCTATATTAGTACCACCAGATTCAGAAAGACAACAGGAAAAAATCCCTCTTAAATCATGAATTATAGCTTCCCAAAGGGGTATCCTATTATGTGCTCGTTTCTTTTCGTTTTAGGAAGTTTATACTTAAGAAAGGAGGCTATCTACAGAGGACTATCAACAAAGCATACAAAAGAGCATTGGCCACCCCCAGGACAGGTAGAAACACGGACATTACTGAAGATAAAATCACAGTGTTTATGTTTTTGAGCCCTCAGCCAACCGGGTAAGAAAATTGTTTAGGAAACTTTGGAAAATCGCACAAATGGGCCCATTTACCAACCAACCCCCCGTTTAGCATTTAAGAGAACAAATACTTATAGAACAAACTGGCACATAAAAGAACCAAACAGAATAATGTCATCAATGTTAACTGCTGATATCAGACGCCGGTTATTGGACATTTTTCACTTGTGACATGTAACAAATGTCAACTTACATGTAAGAGCAAGAAATAAATACTGTTAAGAGATAGTGAGGCTTGGGTACAAAAACTTCATACAAATTGTAATTCTACAGAAGTGCCGTATGGTTACATCATTACGTACCCATGCCATGTCATACAGAAAAGACCATGGGGCATATTCTCAAGGACTTATCGCCGATTTATCGGCACTTTAGCGCCGCAAAAGTGGCAATAGATTCATCGCCCCATTCTCAAGCTTGTGCTCACTGCCGATATCGCCAGTTTACCAGCGATAGCTGGCGCAAAAAGCATTGCCACGGATGAGAGCGAGAACTAACACTAATGATATGCAGAATCGGCGCCTCCTGCGCAAAAACACACGAAAACACCACTTCGCGATATTCTCAACGACTCAGCCAGATCTGCGCTGTGACCCAAAAACAGGCGATAAGGCGCGTTAGCAGCAGGGACTTAACACCTGCCTTTTACTGGTGTAAAGCAGGACGACAACCTGCAGTATGAAAGGGATCTCAGACCAGAGCCACATCTGAAGACCAACACATGTCATGGAGCTACTGACCATGCAGCTCGGAGACCCAAGAGGGCCACAACACCCACCGCCACCACCCCCCAGCCCCCCCATCCACGTAAAGTTAGTACTTTTTGGTATTCACAGAATACACTTACTCATTTTGGTATTCACAGAAGGCACTTACTCATTTCGGTATTCACAGAAGTTAGTAGTCCTAACTTTAGGACTCCTAAATGCCTTCTGTGAATACCTGAAAGTCTTAAAGTTAGGATTTTTCTCAGTTTAGGAGTAGTAAAGTTAGGACTCCTAACTTTAGGACTCCTAAATGCCTTCTGTGAATACCGAAAATCTTAAAGTTAGGATTTTTCTCAGTTTAGGAGTAGTAAAGTTAGGAGTCCTCATTTAGGAGTCCTAAAGTTAGGACTACTAACTTCTGTGAATACCGAAATGAGTAAGTGCCTTCTGTGAATACCAAAATGAGTAAGTGTATTCTGTAAATACCAAAAAGTACTAACTTTACATTTTTGACGTAAGTTAGTTCTGTGAATCAGGCCCTGTAAGGCGGGTTCCTCTTCTTCTTCTCCTTACCCTTCCCTGACCCCGAGGTCCCAGGCTGGTCCTCCGTGGGGCTTGTGGGGTTCTGGTTGTCCTCTGTACTCCGGCTACCTCCATGGTGCTTCGCAGTTGTTTGTGTTTTGTTTGTGTTTTTTGTTGGCACTTTTCTAGTAGTTTTTCCCACCTGACTTGTGGGACTTGCAGGCCTGGCGCTGCTTATCGCTGTATTTTTTTTCGCAGTTGGGCCCATCGCAACTTTTTTCACGTTAGGCTTTAGATTTTTATCGCCGTCCCGGTGATTTTATCGTGGACATTTGACGCGTTATCAGGACACTATCGCATGTTACCGCCGTGTTGAGAATGGGACGTTAACACAGAGTTATTTTCCTGCGATGGACGGCGATATGTGAAATTGCGTTAACCTATTTTGGCGATGATTATCGCACATTCTTGAGAATATCCCCCCATGTGTATAGTTAAGGCCAGGATGCGGGAACATTCGAGCTCACCTAAACACCTTGTTGACCACAGAACTGGTGACTCATTTAAGGGAAAATATGGGCACCTAGGGAAGTCGGGGACATCTTTATGAAAGAAAGTTGCTGGAGTTTTACCCAATTCATAGATCAGGAAGAACTGAATGATGCCCTATAGTTCAGCACTTTGAGGAGGTGAGATTTTGAATCCCCTCACTCAAATAGATGCATTTTCATGAGCCTCACTAACATTCACGGTTTTGGGGTCTCTGAATATCAGTCTGTTTCCCGTCAGGGACATTGTTTTATGATTTATATTCTACGAATTGAAATCTTTGGGGGATATGTTCAAGGAAGTGTCAGAGTGAGGCGTTAGCCGTCATGGCTTAACGCCTCACTCCGCCACTTCTGAAAAACAAGGCTGCACCATATTTACAAGGATATGGTGCAGCCTTGTGTTTCCCCCTTACTTAGCAGTGTAGCGCCAACGTCGACACCCTTGCACCATAGTGCAAGGGTGTTCATGTGTAGGTGAAAGATTGTTTATGTACAGGAAGGTCCCCCTTCCTGTACATAATCAATCTTTCAATGCCATTTTGTCACTTCAATGTGTGCTGCTTAATGCAGCACACATGGAAGTCACAACATGGAATTTTTTTTAAGCTTGTTCATGGACAGGAAGGGGGACCTTCCTGTACATAAACAATCCAAGGCATTTTTCTTTTTCTGCACAATGCAGCACACATTGAAAAAGCAAAAACAAGGAGAAATAATGCATTTCTCCTCGTTTTGCCAACTTAAGACCAGGTTTTCCCTGGTCTTACTTTTGGAGCTGACTCCTATTTACGCTGCCCCCTATATATAGGGGGCAGCGTCAAAATCAATGGGTGTTGCGGTGGAACGCCCACCGCCACACCCACTGCCCACCCCTTTCATGCTAAGCATTGCGTGAAAGGGGGCCTTATTTACAAGGCATCATTTAGCCACGTTAAGTGGCTTAACGCTGCGTTGTAAATGAGGCTAAGCCCCTATCGCCACCACAACGTCGTTATAAGTGATGTTGTGGTGGTGATAGGGGCTTGTACATATGCCCCTTTGTTTCCTATCCAACAGGATGTTTCTATTGCCATGGGGCATGGCTAAAAGGTCTATGACGTATGTTAGGCTGTTGTTGAGCTGCCGGCCTCACAGCCCGCTCCTTCAAATATCCTGTTAAATCCAGGCCATCGTGCAATAACCACACTCCACGCTGTCACTTGAAGTGTAAAAGGCCATTTTATTAGGACAAGGTTGCAAACACTTAAACTTTATTAAACATTACATAAATGCAACTATAAATTCTTTAACGTAAACCCTACAGTTTCATTCTCCCTTCGCCATTCTCAAACACATTCTCATCCTCTTCACTCCTCCCCTTTCACTCCCTGACTTCCTTCCATATCCCCATTCTTACCTTCACTTGACCTCCAAAACATCCTCTCCTGAATTTCTTTCTTTGCTCATTGCATCCCGCGCCCAGCCATCAGTCACCTGTGCACACTTCCCCCTGAGTGGTAGATCCGCCCGTATGTGACTCACCACCCCTCCAAAGTACCACCAACCAGGGAACCCCCGTAGGGCGGTTACCTGTCCCCCCTCCCCAGAGATCCTGTGCACCTTTCCCCCTTCTTCAACTCCCTGCAGCACCAGATGGATTCATTCCACAACTTACTGACCGCATTCCGCAGTTCCATCATATAATATGTGTTCCCCAGCCGTGAAAGGTGAACCCCATCATCCCTGAACAAGACCGACTCTTCCTCCTTAAGACCTACGTGCGCAACCACCTTGATGTCTCTTGCCTAGCAAAAAATCATCATGGCCCTATTTAAATTCCTGCGAGCCTTTTCAATAGCTGTGTGTTTGGCAGCCCCCTCCATATTCTGCGAGGCACCAACTCAGTCCAAATCACGCATGTTCCAGAGAAATTCCTCTTTATCGCCTCCAGATCCCTCTGCATGTGTTGCAGCAACATCAGTCCTGCCTGACAGACCCACTAGGTAATTCTCTCGCAGGTGTATCAAAAGCATGTCCGGGCAGCCCCTCTGCCGCACCAACTTTGTCAACCAGGGAAGGAGAGCCCCCCATTGCATCCCCCCTTTACCCCACCAAAACACCTTATGGTGGCTGCTCCTCAAACCCAGATTACGTCCACACACCTGTTGGTCAGCATACTTGGCTGCCCAGTGTACGAAGGAATGTCCTACGATCCAGGTAGCCGTCTTGGCTCCTGGCCCGTTCACACATCCTGCAGTATAAAGAGATGACGATTAGGACTAGAAATCCCCCCAACCCCGTTTTTCCTCCACCCCTCTTCCCCTCCTATTTGCGCACATATCTCTCGCAACACCGTGATCTCCCAATCTGTGGAATCTTGCCCCAGCACCACCACAGACGCGCTGCCGCTGTAGCAGCACCAATACGGAAGGAATGTGTGCCAAAGCTAGCTGGTTCCCTGCCCACCTTACGTAATGCCAAGCGCAGTACCGCCAATAATTGGAACTCCGTCACACGTCTACCAGAAGCATGGCAAAATACACCTGATATGGGCCTACCCGGTATGGGCACAAACGTCCGCCATTTTCATTTTCGGGCACACGTCACTGCAGCCACTCTCCATTAACCACACCCATCTCCATCTGCCCACCTGATCCGTCTTAGAGCGACTCAACCAAATCCCCAGCCTCCCCCGGTCCAGGCCCACCTCCCCATCCAAACCCCCACCTGCCATGCTGTCCCCAACAACTCCGAAAGTCGGAAAGCCTAAGAAAATGTCCAAATCATGCATAGACAAAATACCGACACCTCAAATGTGTCATAACAGCATAAAGGCAAAACCCCCAACAACTCTCTAAACAACTCAAATGTAATGGCCTCCTCAGCTCCTCCACCCTCTTCATTTTCTTCCCCATCCTTTACAACATTTTGCTCAAAATTTCGTCCTGGGCTGGGTCAAAACCCAAATACAACTTGCCGTAGAAAGGGATCCCAGCTAACTTGCCCGCAATGGTCGTATGTGATAAACCTTTATCCATGCAACGTAAAACAAAACTCAAAACCCCCTGCTCCTTTTCCTGACGCGTAAGGCTCATTACATCCGCGGCTTGACCCACAAATTCCCCAAATTTAGATCACGCCAGTCTGTAGCGCTTCTTTGTGGATTCCGCCAAGGAATTCTCGACCAGGCCTATCACTCTCAGTCCCCCCAGGCCCAGATGTCATCCGGCAGTTCGGTCTTGCAGTCCTCTGCTCCGGGCGCCAGTCCACGGAATCGCTGCCACTGCGAATGAGACAATGTATCAGCGATGTCATTGTTGGCCCCCAGTACATGTTTTGCTCTAAAGACCAAAGGGGATGATGGACGGAGCGTTTGAGCTAATCAAACACTCACCCCCAGTCAACTGATCTGGGTTTAATCCATCATCATTCTTTAGCTCACTCCACCACCCCTGTTCAGACATGGCCATATGCAAATCCAGTCTGACCCTGTGCCTCATGGGAACAGTCCAGCCCGAACTGCCAAGCCATGTCTTCCTGGACCGGAAACAAGCATCCTGGGACCGGTTTCTGGCTATTCAGCCGTCATCAGCCAGGCTAGCTTGAATCCAGTGGCAAAGTGAGCAAGGGACCCACGTCTGGGCATACCCTGCCAACTTAGGGCGAACAAAGCGATACCAAATGCTCTAAAGACAACATTAAGTCGCAAAGACACCAGCATGAACCTGTGCAACAGCCGCAAAACCCTCAAATCCCCCGCCTTCTGTCTGTTCACCAGTTCTACTACAGTCATGTTATCCACATGGAAAAGCACCGTCCGGTTTTTCAGTTCTTCACCCCAGACTGCCAATGCCAGCAACAGTGGAAAAAATTCCAGAAATGCAATACTCCGCACCTGCCTCACCCAGTGTGGTGGCCATTCCTCCGCACACCATCGTCTGTCCCTAAACAGACCAAAGCCCAGAGATCCTGCCGCATCTGAGAAGATCTGAACCTGCCAGACCATGTTCTCTTCCACAAAATCCAATGACACACCATTGAAATCAACGAAGAACTTCCGCCACACTGCCAAATCTGCTCTGACCCCCAACGAAATCCTCACCCTGTGGTGCGGCAACACTGCCCCTGACATGGCCATGCCCAGGCGCCTGCAAAAAGTTCTCCCCGCTCTCACCACCCTGCATGCAAAGTTCAGGAAACCCAGCAGCTTCTGCACAGATCTCAACTCAATCTTCCCCTCACCCACCACCTTTAGCAGAAAAACCTGGATGTCCTTCAACTTTTCCCTAGGCAGCATGGCCACCAAGTGCACCGAGCCCAGTTCGATTCCCAAAAAAGTCAGCATGCAACTAGGCCCGGCCATCTTCTCCGGTGCCAATGGTACCCCAAAGGCCTGTGTGAGGCCTTCAAAATGTTGTAACACCCGTGCACATCCGGAGGCTCCCTTCCCTATGAACAAAAAATCATCCAGATAATGAGACACCCCCCGGTGACCACTGCTTTTTGAGAATACCCACTGCAAAAACGTACTGAACATTTCAAACAGGGCACAGGAAATTGCGTAGCCCATTAGCAGGACTTTATCCACATAGATGACACCCCCAAATTGCATCCCTAGCAGCGGAAAATCTACTGGGTGGATGGGCAGTAAGCGAAAGGCAGACTTGACATCACACTTTGCCAGTTCCGCTCCCTGACCACACACGCGCAACAGGCGGATGGCATCATCCACTGAGGCGTACAGCACCCCTGAGTCCCTTTCTTCGATGAAATCATTGACTGACCCCCCCTTCTGGCGAAGATAGGTGGTGAATCATTCTGAACTCTCCCGGCTCCTTTTTTGGCACCACACCCAAAGGCGAAATGCTCAAGTTCTCCAGTGGCCACTCTGCAAATGGACCAGCAATTCTACCCTCCTCAACTTCTTTCTTTAGTTTAGTTGCTGCTACTTGTGGCAGCTCTTTAGCTGACTTCAGGTTGTCCACCCATCTGCTCCCCCTTGGACCCTGGTATCCTAACCGTAATCCCTCGATGAATCCCCACTGTAATCGCAATGCCGCCTCTTAGTCGGGATAAATCGAGAGCCATGGGCCCATTGCCTCAATTCTAACTGGGGGAGGGGACCTTCGGACCAGACTGCCCCTGTCCTCTAGTGGCCTTCTAAGGCTCTGCCGGAGTGGCCAGGGTAAAGCACTGCATGAGTGGGTGCCTCCCCCGCACTTGGAGCATTCGTGTTTGAACTTGCATGGATGCCTGGAGCAAAAACCTTTGTTAAAATTCCAGCAGGCCCCCATGGTGGGACCTGCCGGTTTTGGCGAGAAACCAGGCCCTCCCGCTCCAAAACCAAACCCTCCCACTCTCTGTGGAGCAGGACACGGCTGAAAGGACTGTTCGGTCACTGGTAAGCTGCTGGCCGTATGAGTGGATGCCAAGGATTGTGTGGATGACATCCACTGCATCCAGAGCTCTGAATCCACCTAACCCCAAGGTTTATCTGGGTTTATGCTGACCCTAGCTCTAAATTCTTCATCATAACTCAGCCAGGCATACCCCCCCAAAATGCATCAGTGCCTTACATATAATAACCATCTATTTCAGTAAAGCGATTGCCCTGTCCAGATGCCGCTCACAGTAAATGCTGGCATAAATTAAGAAAGTGGAGGTCCAGTTCTCCATGTTAATGGGCACCCTCGGCCTCCTCTTCAACTACCATTCCTCCTCTTTAGAACCCTCCTTCGCCTGCATCTCCCTATGGAGTAGTTTAAAAACATCAACATATTCATGTTTCCAAATCCTATTTTTTGTTTTGCCCAACAGATGTGACCCCAATGGCATTGCTAGGCCCATGTACGGCAAAGTTTTATGTTGTTTGTCATCCGTTTTCCCTTCTTTCCCTTATGCCCCATCAATGGTATCTGTCTGGACACCGGCACCCACCAAACACTTAGCACCATCTGTTACCTTGTCTGCCACAGGCATCACAGCTGCACCTGTTTTTGTCATCCCCGCTTCCCTTACTACCCCCTCACCCACTCCAACAGACCTGCAGGTCTTCCTTTTTGAACCAGTGTCTCCCCAATTCCATGCCACCCACCAGTCTCCATTACCTGAGAGCCCGCTATGTGTCACTTTGTCTTTACCCCGGCTGCTGTTGCTCCGTTGTACTGTGGGTTTCACCTTCATCTTGGCTGCACTTGCCACCTGTAAGACACCAATTCTTTCAGTTGCCTTCCCCGCTGTCCCGGAGCACCCTGCGACCTCTTCCTCATCATCTCGTACTTCTCTCTCTTCCCATTCAGCGCTCTCATCCTCGTAATGCAGCACCAGCTCAGCCTCACCCTCAAATGGACCACACACAGGTTCCTGCACCATTCTCTTCTCTCCTTGAATAGCTATGTCCTTCCGCCTAGAGTTGTCCTACGCTGCTGGTCCACCTGTGTGCACCCTCGCTGGTGGGTAGGCTGCCGCGGACCCCGCTACCGCTTTGGGCCAGCGTCCCGGGGCTGTCTTTTGCCCCGCTGGCATCACCACCTTCCTACTGGCCTCCCTCGCCGGTCTCGCTCTCCCCCCCAGGCTGCTCCAACCTGGGGGGTCCTGTGCACCCCCGGGCCTCACCGCCATGCAGTCTGTCCCTATCCCTTTTCCGAGAGTCTGACCGTCAGAGACACAGACCCACTGGCCCACGCCTGCCTGTCCCCCTACCTCTCTCCCCCCTCCCTCTCCGTCCCCGATGTGGGGTTCCCCCCACCCTGGAGATTCAGCAGCAGCCCGCTCCCTGGCCTCACACATCCTGGCCAACCGTTCCTCTGTCTCTTGAATGATACGGTGCTGTTCTTTAATGCGCGCTTCTAGATCAAGCTCTTCCCATCAGGGCAGCATGGGGGGCGGGTCCCCACCCCTCACCCCTCCTCCCAACTCCTGTGTCCCTCTGACCTCAGACCCCCATTCTGGACCAGGGGCTCTGTTTCCCTTAAGACAACCTGGGCCCCAGCCCATCTAGATTTTTTCATTACTGGGCCCAGGTTGCTCACTGCCAATTCAACCCTGCATTCATCCCTGCTCCGGGGGGGGGGGCTCCTTGAGAGGTCTAATGGCACGCTCCCCCCTGGGGGCTCACTCAGCAGTATGCTGGTGCCGGCGCCTGCACTCCGCAGCACCGGCTCTGTGTTGGGCAGTCCCACCCCCGCTCTCCTCCTTACCCCGCTATGTTTGGTCGGGGAGCTGCGCGGGCAGGCTCTTCCTCCTGCCTCCGCGCTTGGCTCCTGATACGTCTTTCTACGTGGCCCGCCACTGGCCTCCAGGCAGTTTATCAGTGGGTGGTGGCTCAGGCAGACACGCCGCCACCACTGCCACGACCCCACCCGACGCAGAGCGCGTCTGGCAGCACATACCTACCCATGCCCAGCACCCCGGGCCGAAGCGAGGCCCTCTCGGCCCAGCACCAGTAACATGACCCAGACCGCCTCATTATCGGGTTCTGCCATCGTGGCACGTCGTCGAACCCGGAGCCAGGTAGGCCCTAGCTACCAGAGGTCGGACTGCTTGAAAGGGGGGTCGCACTGACTTCTATATCCCCTCTAAATTCCCTAAAACCTAACTGGCCAAACTAACTTTTATCAAACCCTTCCCTCCCGGTGGTGCATTGGTGTCAGGAAAAGGCCAGATACTCCTCTCTTGACACCTTTATAGGCTTGCCTACTCCCCGCCCTTCCCCTAACTAACCTCACCCCCCACACCTTTGTCCTTTGGTATGGCACAAAGTACTCCGGGGAAGACTGATCTGCGACCCGCACTTCCCCCGGGGGCCAGCAGTGCCACCCCTGCAGAAGTGTCAATACATGGTGAGGTGGACGACAGACACGCAACTTCCAAATCAGCCCGGGCCCCGACACAGAGCCACGGCACAGCTTGCCCGATTCGCATCTGCCTACGCAAGATGGAGACAGGGCTGTAACAGAGTCTTGACCCTTGACCTTGCCAGGTAGGTCGCTCCCCCACCACACAGCTCCGCCTGTGTTGTCTGCCCGCTGCTTCTGCAGGTAAGATCGCCCTCCGCTTGTGGCCCCGGTGCCCGTATTTTCTGCTTGTCTCCCTATTTTCCTTTCTGTGCCCCTCGCTGCCCCATTGTCATTGTGCCCGTGATTTTGTCTGCTTGTCTCCCCATTTTCCTTTCTGTGCCCCTCGCTGCCCCATTGTCGTTGTGCCCGTGATTTTGTCTGCCTTTCTCCCCTTTTTCCTTCTGTGCCCTCGCTGCCCCATTGTCAAGCAGTTCCGTGATTTTGTCTGCTTTTCTCCCTTTTTCCTTCTGTGCCCTCGCTGCCCCTATTGTCGTTGTGCCCGTGATTTTGTCTGCCTTTCTCCCCTTTTTCCTTCTGTGCCCCTCGCTGCCCCATTGTCGTTGTGTCCGTGATTTTGTCTGCCTTTTCTCCCCTTTTTCCTTCTGTGCCCCTCGCTGCCCCATTGTCATAGCTGCCCGTGATTTTGTCTGCCTTTCTCCCCTTTTTCCTTCTGTGCCCCTCGCTGCCCCATTGTCGTTGTGCCCGTGATTTTGTCTGCCTTTTCTCCCCTTTTTTCCTTCTGTGCCCCTCGCTGCCCCATTGTCGTTGTGCCCGTGATTTTGTCTGCCTTTCTCCCCTTTTTCCTTCTGTGCCCTCGCTGCCCCATTGTCGTTGTGCCCGTGATTTTGTCTGCCTTTCTCCCCTTTTTCCTTCTGTGCCCCTCGCTGCCCCATTGTCGCTGTGCCCGTGATTTTGTCTGCCTTTCTCCCTTTTTCCTTCTGTGCCCCTCGCTGCCCCATTGTCGTTGTGCCCGTGATTTTGTCTGCCTTTCTCCCCTTTTTCCTTCTGTGCCCTCGCTGCCCCATTGTCGTTGTGCCCGTGATTTTGTCTGCCTTTCTCCCTTTTTCCTTCTGTGCCCCTCGCTGCCCCATTGTCGTTGTGCCCGTGATTTTGTCTGCCTTTCTCCCTCTTTTTCCTTCTGTGCCCCTCGCTGCCCCATTGTCGTTGTGCCCGTGATTTTGTCTGCCTTTCCCCCCTATTTCCTTTCTGTGCCCCCGCTGCCCCTCGCCATTCCGCCCGCTGCGCCCCCTGCGGCCCCGCCCCTGACTGCCCATTCGCTGCCCCTGCCTCCCGCCTCCCAGCTGCTCCTCCCTCCCACCTCCCCATAAATGGCGTGCCGCTGCGCGGTGAGGAGAGCGACCCTTGACCTGCCAGGTAGGTCGCTCCCCACCACACAGCTCCGCCTGTGTTGTCTGCCCGCTGCATCTGCAGGTAAGATCGCCTCCGCTTATGGCCCCGGTGCCCGTATTTTCTGCTTGTCTCCCCATTTTCCTTTCTGTGCCCCTCGCTGCCCCATTGTCATTGTGCCCGTGATTTTGTCTGCTTGTCTCCCCATTTTCCTTTCTGTGCCCCTCGCTGCCCCATTGTCGCTAGCCCGTGATTTTGTCTGCCTTTCTCCCCTTTTTCCTTCCATGCCCTCGCTGCCCCATTGTCGTTGTGCCCGTGATTTTGTCTGCTTTTCTCCTCTTTTTCCTTCTGTGCCCTCGCTGCCCCATTGTCGTTGTGCCCGTGATTTTGTCTGCCTTTCTCCCTTCTTCCTTCTGTGCCCCTCGCTGCCCCATTGTCAGTTGTGCCCGTGATTTTGTCTGCCTTTCTCCCCTTTTTCCTTCTGTGCCCTCGCTGCCCCATTGTCGTTGTGCCCATGATTTTGTCTGCCTTTCTCCCCTTTTTCCTTCTGTGCCCTCGCTGCCCCATTGTCGTTGTGCCCGTGATTTTGCTCTGCCTTTCTCCCCTTTTTCCTTCTGTGCCCCTCGCTGCCCCATTGTCGTTGTGCCCGTGATTTTGTCTGCCTTTTCCCCTTTTTCCTTCTGTGCCCCTCGCTGCCCCATTGTCGTTGTGCCCGTGATTTTGTTCTGCCTTTCCCCCCATTTCCTTTCTGTGCCCCCGCTGCCTCTCGCCACTTCCGCCGCTGCGTCCCCTGCGGCCCCGCCCCCTGACTGCCCATTCGCTGCCCCTGCCTCCCGCCTCCCAGCTGCTCCTCCCTCCCACCTCCTCATAAATGGCGGCCGCTGGTGCGGCCGCGCGCTGGCGCCGCCGAAGGCGCGCTCTAAGGCAAGCCCGTCTGCGCCCGTCCGCGACTGGACCGCGCCCAGCGCCAGAACCCTGGATCCCACCGATGCAACACCACTGACGGACCTACGACGCCGCCACACTCACCGCACTCAATGCCGGCCGGAACCCTGCCTGCTACCGAGCCTCACCGAGACGCACCCACGGACCCTTCACCTGCCAAACCTGCCGATTCACCTGCCCCCGGACGTGCACCACCTCCGCCAAGTCGAGCACCAGCAGCAACCACCTGAAATGCATCCTGCTGAACACCCGCCTCCGTCCACAGGCACGCCGTGGAACTCTGGGACCTGCTCGACGCAACAGCACCGGACATCGCCTTCCTCACCGAAACCTGATGAACGCCTCCTCAGCGCCCGACATCGCCATAGCCATCCCGGACGGATACAAGATCACCCGGAGGGACCGCGTCAACCAGACGGGAGGAGGCATCGCCATCGTACACAAGAACACCATCCGCATCTCGACTAACTCCGACGAGACCTTCACCACCGCCGAACACCTACACTTCCAGATACACACTGACCCCAAGACCACCCCTCCGAGGCACCCTCATCTACAGACCCCGGGACCACGCACACTATTCAGCGAAGACATCGCAGACTTCATCAGCCCGCACGCCATGCCCTCCGCCGACTACATCCTCCTAGGGACCTCAACTTCCACCTGGAGAACAACAACGACAGAAACACCACCGCCCTGCTGGACAACCTCGCCAACCTCGGACTCAAGCAACTGGTGAACACGCCCACCCACTACGCCGGCCACACGCTGACCCCGTCTTCTGTCCAGCAAGCACATCTCCTTCAGCCACGCCACCGGACTCCACTGGACCGACCACAGCTGCGTCCACTTCAGCTTCAGAAAGACTGCGACCCACCACCACCCGCAACAGGCTCCCCGCCGGAGCTGGAGCAAGATCACCGCCGAGCAGCTCACCGCCTCCCTCAGCCAGAACACACCCACCAACACAACGGACCCAAACGAAGCAGCCAGCAACCTCGCCAAGTGGCTGACCGCCTGCGCCGACGACCTCGCACCACTAAAAACCCTCCCAGCAGACCCGGAAGCAAGAAACCCCTTGGTTCACCAACGAACTCAAGGAATCCAAGAAGAACTGCCGCACTCTCGAGAAAACCTGGCGACTCGACCAGACCACAGACAACAGGACCGCCCTCAAGCACGCCACCCGCAAACACCACCAGCTGATCCGTGCCACCAAGAAGTCGGCACTCAAAGAACGACTGGACAACAACGCCCATGACAGCAAGGAACTTTTCAGCATCGTCAAAGAGTTCTCCAACCCCAGCGCCGGAAACAACGACATCACCCCTCGCAAGACCTCTGCAACTCACTCTCCGCGGTTCTTCCACCGCAAGATCACCGACATACATAACAGCTTCGACGCACAAACCACGCACCCTACCGCCGAACCAACGCCCGCCACCACCACCCTCTGCAACTGGACCCCGATCAGCACCGAAGACACCACCCGCACGATGAACTCCATCCACCCGGATCACCAACCGACCCCTGCCCACACCACGTCTTCAACAAAGCCGACGCCACCATCGCACCCCATCTCCGGGACATCATCAACTCCTCCTTCCACACCGCCACCTTCCCGGAGAGCTGGAAGCACGCCGAGCTTACCGCCCTCCTGAAGAAACCAACGGCGGACCCCACCGACCTCAAGAACTACCGTCCCATCTCGCTCCTTCCGTTTCCGGCCAAAGTCATCGAGAAGACCGTCAACAGACAGCTTGCCGCCTTCCTCGAGACGAATGGATCCCTCGACCCTCGCAGTCCGGGTTTCGGGCCAACCACAGCACCGAGACCGCCCTTATCGCAGCCACCGACGACATCAGAACCCTAACCGACAACGGGGGAAACAGCTGCCCTCATCCTCTTGGACCTCTCCGCGGCGTTCGACACCGTCTGCCACCGCACCCTAGTGAAGCGCCTCAGCAACATCGGAATCCGAGAGAAAGCACTGGAATGGATCATCTCTGCTCCTCGCCGGAAGAACCCAGAGAGTCCGCCTCCCCCGTTCAGATCCGAAGCCACCGAAGTCATCTGCGGCGTTCCACAAGGATCTTCACTCAGCCCAACCCTCTTCAACGTCTACATGAGCCCCTCGCAGCCATCGCACGCCAACACAACCTCAACATCATCTCCTACGCCGACGACACCCAGCTGATCCTCTCCCTCACCAACGACCCCACCACCGCCAGAGCCAACCTACACGACGGGATGAGAGACGTCGCCGACTGGATGAGGAACAGCCGCCTTAAACTGAACTCAGACAAGACGGAAGTCCTCATCCTGGGCTCATCACCCTCCGCCTGGGACGACTCCTGGTGGCCCCCAGCCCTGGGCACCGCGCCCAAGCCAACGGACCACGCACGCAACCTGGGCTTCATCCTGGACTCTCCCTGTCGATGACCAGACAAGTCAACGCCGCCTCATCTTCATGCTTCAACACCCTGCGCATGCTCCGCAAGATCTTCAGATGGATCCCCACTGAAACCAGGAAGACCGGTCACCCAGGCACTCGCCACCAGCCGACTGGACTATGGGAACACCCTCTACGCCGGAACCACAGCCAAACTTCAAAAGACTCCAGCGCATCCAGAACGCCTCCGCACGACTCTATCCTGGACATCCTCCGACACAGCCACATCACCGGACACCTGAAAGACCTGCACTGGCTCCCCGTCAGCAAGAGAATCACGTTCAGACTCCTCACCCACGCACACAAGGCCCTCCACGACCTGGGCCCAAAGTACCTCAACGACCGCATGACCTTCTACACGCCCACACGCCAGCTACGATCAACCAGCCACGCCCGCCACCGTACCACGCATCCGCAGAACCACCGCCGGAGGAAGATCCTTCTCCTACCTGGCAGCCAAGACCTGGAACTCCTCCCCACTCACCTTCGGCGAACCCAGGACCATCTCTCCTTCAGGAAGCAGCTCAAGACCTGGCTGTTCGAGCAGTAACTTACCCTCCCCAGCGCCTTGAGACCCTCCCGGGTGAGTAGCGCGCTCTATAAATGCCGTGATTGATTGATTGATTGAGAGTCGGCCCGAACCCTACCCGAAGTGCTGCAGGCAGAGTATTTACTTGCAGTTCTGCTCCTGCTAACCTCCCATGCCATTGGAGGATGCTCCCTTTCCCCCTGCTCGGACAGCACCAGCGTTATTGAGCGGGCAGAAATACAGAACTGGTTGCCGGCAGCCTTTGCTGTGTTCGCGGCCTGGCGAACATGATGTGAGGCCTTCTGCGCTCACTCTGCACTGCATTACTGCATAAAATGATACACACCAACACTCTGCTTATGTCTCGGCAGTGGCCACGAGCAACCACCATCCCATATATTTATACCTTTGGACCGAGCCTGGCGCTCAGAGTGCATGCTGCTACATTGTACTGTAGAGGCCGGGTGGCACTCTACAACCCCCCAAATTTTGCTGTAGTGTACCCTGCTGTTCGGCTACCCCTACACGGCAGACATAGTCTCTCAGTTTTTGGCTGAGACCCCTTCTTCATTCCCACTGGCCGGAATGGGGGTATCCAGGCCCACTCGAGCCAGGGCAGAGGCTTGCGCGAGGGCCGAGGCTTGTGAACAAGCCATTGAGGGTGTTAAACGTCAGCCAACAGGAGAGCTGTTGCTATCATGGGGCCTCACAGGCATGTCCCGCCCTGGTGAATTTTGTATGGACGGACTTTCCCCATTGGCATCATCTCCTTTTCCAGACCCTCCGTCAGATTTCCCTGACAGGTTGGTCACCCTTTTGAATCATGATACGCTTCTGACCACGGTGTGGTGTTCTTGCTGGACAGTGACCAATTTCCAATGGATTCTTATCACATGACAGGTTTCGACCTCAAACGGGATACGGAGCTTCTACCCTGGGTGGAGGTCTGACATGATGACGTGATCTCCCACTTTGAGTCAAGGGACGACAGCTCCTCTGTCCAGGCTCATCCGTTTGTTGGTAGCCCTTCACTTCTCTTGTGCAGTCTGGATATCCAGGACAGCAGGCTGCCACTCCAGTTCAAAGTTCTCATGAACTGTTCGACCTCCCTGATTGCTTGGGGCCATTGGGGAGTCACCTTCCTATGTCGAATAGCCAGGGAGGCCAGATACTTTTGGAGCTCCTGACCCTGAAATGGGGGTCCATTTTCTGCCTTCAGCTCTTTGGGCAAACACCTTCTCCAAGACTGATTTAACTTTGGAAAATGCAGTTGACTGCACTAGTTCAACCGTCTGGAAGTTGGGGGCCAATTACTATGTTCGCAGTCGATTTGCAAACCACATGGTCTTTCCGAATCGGTTCCGACCGGCTCTCAGAGAATTCGTGTCAGTCGGACCCGCATCGTACAGCTCTATGGACTGTGTTTCCGACCGAGCGATAACGATGCCGGTTTCAACAGCCTTTCCAAGTTGGCCTGTCTGACACGAAAAGGCTGTCGGAAAGTGACTTTTGGGGCCCCTAGCAGGGCCCCCTTCACCCTGCGGTCTCCGGTTGGGGGCAGAGGGGTTACCTAAGGGTGTAAAACCCTGCACTGTGCGGCAGGCACCATGGGATGCCTCCGACAGGGTGTAGAGTTTTCCGCACTCCCCCTATTTCCCCAGAGGAGCCTGTGTTGTCGGGCGTAACACGGGCTCCCATAGGAGTCAATGGGAATCGGGGTTCGGTCGCATCGTAATCGGTAAGGAGAGGAACCACGAGTCGGTCGATCCCGATTCTGAGTCGGTGTTGGAAGGAGGAAACTCGGACTGACATCGTAATGAGGCCCTTGGTGTGAGAGGCAATTAGTACAGCCATGAGGCGGCCGTCCGACAAGCCCTCGAAATCCATGCTAACTTTTGACCACGGCTTAAGGCATGGTTCTTCCGTGATAACAGAGGCCGGGGCTGAGTCCACACTGGTAATGGTGCAAGAGTGACAATTACACACCTTCTCATCTACATGTCTCATGTCTTTTAGGATAGTCCCATCATGTATACCTCATTTTACATACATTATCCATCCAGACGATTATAATGATTCTAAACAGGTGACCTTTTACCTAATAGCTTGCTCTTGTTTCTTTGACACCAGCCTCTTAAGCTTCTATCAGAATCCCTGTACCTGACATACATAAACATGTCCCCAGGCACGGCAGATTTATTCTGTATAAGGGTCACTACTTTTTTTCATCCTTGGCCCACAGCCAGCTGTGCATGATCGCACTTGTTTAGAAAAGCATTGGTGATTGTTTTCAAAACATTTATGATTGTTTTCAAAACATCCATGATTGTTTTAAAAACATATCGATTCTAGAAAAAACCCTGGAGTGACCACTTTAGTATAAAAGACCCTCACTCCCCCCTACAAATTCGAGGGGAATTCCTTCCAAGCTGAGATGGGGGTCCTGCATGCCGAATCTTTGACACACAGTGGTCTGACATCCCTTGCGGGCTGTCAACCTCGACGCAGAGACGGGGTCCTTCATTCTAAACCATCAGGTGAGGGGGCTGGTTCTTCCCTAGGGGTTTCTTGCCTACAAGTACACAAAGCTATACGCATATACACCTACACATCCAGGCTAGGCTAGGTACACTTAGGCAAATTACTTAGGTTGCGCATTTTAGGAATATGCAAGTGCTACTGTTTTTATCTGAACTGATTCTGTTCATCTTATTAGCACTATGGTAGAAATGTATCTACTATTTACTATATTGGTACTAGCAATCTCTTTTATATGCTTCTGTCTCCTGATTGTCGCAGCACATATGTTTTACACAAGGCTGTCGCTGGACCAATAAATTCTTATTGAAATGTCCTAATCACCATCCTGTTTATTTTCTGAGAGAAAGCAAGCACGACTGTCTGAGCGAAAAGTACTGTGCTGTTTTCCACGATCCCTGAGGAATCAGGGATATCATGTTCAGTGGTTGCCAGAGACTACATACACCACTGTAGAATACAGGGGGGTGGTAGTGGCACTGTAGAGCTAACAGGTCTAACGGCTGACATATCCTGTGGGGGTGTCCGGATGCGGTTGGGACACCAAGCCCTCAGTTTAGGTCATCCAAAACGCGCAGGCCCTGTGGGATTCCTAGGAACTACACGACATGGTGCCGCCAATGTTGGTTGGGTTCTTATATTAACAGTATAAATCTGAGTAGTTCAGTCATGCTTTCTCAGAAAGCCCTACTCACACTTTTCGGAGACGTCTGAAATGGGAAGGGACATCCGCCTCAGCTGAGCAGATATACTCTGTGTATTGGCTGAAGGTTTAGCAAGCTTGTAAGGATAAACAGTTCCCCACATTGTGCAAAACCCTACCTCTTGACTTCTCTTCTAAAATGACTGACCTCGTGAGTAGCTCGGGGGAAGACGAGTTTGCAAATGCTCTTAACATCACAGAGAACTGCAGACATGCAGTTACTATGAAATTGTTAGAACACAGCGTACCTGCAACAGGTGGCTGTGTTACCTTCATGATTGAGGGACCCGAGGTGTTCGGATCAGAGGTATTCTATTCCTGGGTTCAGTTCCCACCTGCAGATCCGGTGACTAAATTGTTCCATACATACATTGTAATTGAACCTCCAGATGAATACATTCCATACGAAGACATTGAAGTCCAGTTAACGTACCCGCAGCATAAAAACTGGTTTAAAGGCGCCCTCCCACACACAACATCTGTCGTGAGACTCGGTCCGCTCAGCATAGTCGGAGCGACCTGGCCGGTCTTAGCGACATACGCTCCACATCCCGAGATAGATACACTACCAGTGGATGAAGTCCGTACAATATACAAAGACATAGTCAGACACATTGTCCAGTTTGTCATGCGAACATTGACAGTCCAACCTGCGAGAAATGCTCCATTTGGTCCACATCAGACCACACCTACAATTAACCCACAGACACTGAAGTCAGTAATAGGGACAATTCCTTCCAAACAAGAGCAAATTCTCTTCTGGATTGCACAAAAAATAGCACAGCTGGAAGCAGTATTTCCCCATATGGGTCCGCAGGAAAAACATAGGATGCTAACCATATGCTTGCCAATGGGGATGGTTCCCTCGATTGAGGATTGTACCACTTGGGGAACAATCTTTGCTGCCGTTTACATCAGAGTACACGGTACCCCTTCCTTAGCGGTAGGTCCAGAAGTATTGAAACAAATACAGAATGAGTACGGGGCAGAACCTGCCCTGGACTTGGGAATGAAACTGATAGGTAATTTTGCCCAAGTCTCTGCAATCATGCTGAGCAATATAAAGGGGGAGGCAGCAGCAGAGGCCATGCACAGCTGCCTAAGGGAAATAGCACCCAGAAATAGGAGCGAGAATTACCAAAAATTATTGAAGAAACCTATGCTGCCTTAGGTAGAGATAATTTGGGAACCAAAGCAGGGAAGCCACAAATGGCGGCTAGTCCCGACAAAGACAACTCAAAGCAAGCACCCACTTCTTCTAAAAAGAAATGGGAAAACAAAAATTCTAAAAATAATAATTCAGAAAAGAATTCACGATCAATGGGTGGGTCTCCCCAACGGGAGTCCTCTGAAAAGAGTTACAAACTTAGGAATCGTGATAAAATTAGAAAACCTGATAGGTATCAGGACACTGATAGACGTTCCTTTAAGGGTTCATCAAAAAACTCAGAGAGGGATGCGCGATCAGAACAAAAGCAAGAAAATCGACCAAAGACCAAAAAGGGAAACACATTGCACTTCAGATTACATTATCAAACAGGAAGAGCAACCTAAAACAAAACCTCATTTTAAAAAGAAGAAAGTAGCTGGCTTAAAATTAGACATGCCCAGGTTACATAGGACTCAGCTTCTGAACAGGGAATGGGCTCTGACAATGCTAGACAGCGCGGCAGAAGTAACAATAGCTCGCCAGAACCTGAAGGATTTTCTGGTGACAGCAATATTGAATGAACACATCACGGTGGAAACACCTAATACAAGAACTAGTATCCCGCATAGACTGTATGAAATTATACTCCAAATAGAAGGGGACATCTCAAGAAAAGTTAAAGGTCTCTTTTGGTATAACTTAACATATGGATATGACATACTGCTAGCAGAAAAAGATTGTCCGCCTGAGTTTGTGATGGAGTGCCCAAAAGGTGAAAGCGTCATTTTGCCTACTTTCTCCTACCTCGTTCCAGAATCTTTAAAACATTCATATGTGCAGGAATGGGTACTAGCGCTAGCTCCGGCATTATACCGCAACCATGTAGAGTGGGACATGAAGTCTACCCACCACGAAATCCCATTAAAAACTACTTCAAATCCACAGGGACAGTACCCTATAAAAAACGATGTAAAAAGACAGGTCAAAGAAATTCTAGACCAACTTGAATACCAAGGTGTGATTGAGACTTGCACCTCCCCGATGAATAATCCTTTGTTTCAGTAATGAAACCTGACAACTCATATCGTCTAGTTTTAGATTACCAACATTTAAACACATGCACGCGAACATTTGCAGTTCAGAATGCACATAGTGCCGCATTAATGAATAACATTGCGCGGAAGAAATACAAAACAACATTAGATATCTCAAATGGATTCTTCTGCCAAAATATAGCTCCAGACAGCAGATATTTGACAGCATTTTCTGCGCTCAGCAAAATTTTTGTCATTTGCCCTCAAGGCTATAAGAACAGCCCAGGACTATTCTCGGCAAGAGTGTCAGAAATATTACAAACATGCGATGAGGAGGCAGTGTCCTATGTAGATGACATCTAACTGACAGATGATGAATTACTTGAACACTTGAGCAGGGTGAACAACATAATTGTGGGATTCGCCAATTTGGGCTACAAATTTAATTTTAGGAAATCTAATATTGCCCATCTCAATGTCCTATTTTTGGGATATGAGCTCTCAAGTGAAGGCAAGAGCCTGTCAGCCAACTTCTTAGAAAAGTGTGCGCTGCTCCAACCTCCAAAGAATCTAAAGGGGTTTGCAATCCCTCTTAGGATTTCTAAATTTCGGCAGAACATACATTCTAGATTACGCAGAAAAAGTAAAACCTTTCTACGACTTAATCAGACCTGATTTCACACCACATCAGTGGACACAACAACACACAGATACTCTACGTTCAGTTCAGGCTGACATGATAGCATCTAAACATTTACACACACGTGTGAATACCACAAGCTTGGTGATCCAGGTCGTCCCCGGTTTATCAAGATATACTTATCTCACTTTCAATGAAGGTGAGACAATCCCAATTGCATACAAGTCACATTTATACACAAATGCTTAAATGCGATTTGTAGCAACATTAAAAATACTGACAGCAGTCAGACTGCTATAGTGAGAGAAAGAGCACTAGCACAGGGGAAGCGCATTATCGTTGTAACCCCAGTACAAACTTTAGAAGCGGTTACCAAAGCGAGCATCCCAAATGCGAAAGCACTACATCTGCGATGGATACAATGGGCTAATTCTCTCACTGCAACAGATGTAGATTACAGATACGATTCTACATTAAAAACACAAGCATTCCTGCAGTACGAACAAGTATATCCTCTCCCGAATGAAATCTTGCCTCTAGAGAAATATGAATACATCATTATACTGATGGATCTGCTCAGCCTGCCATAGGAAGTAAACAACAGTATAGCGCTACATGTGCTGTAGTGAAGGGATGTATGCGGGACGGTAAGTTCCATCCCAGCAATACGACTACACAATCTCTAGGAGATTGTATAGCGCAGTTGGCAGAGCTGAAAGCCCTGATATTGGCACTACAGTATACGGATCGGGAATTCCCCACACTGATAGTGTGCGATTCGTTTTACTGTGTGCAGTCTTACAATGAATATCTTCATTACTGGGGCCAGAACGATTTTCGAGATTCCAAGTGTTGCACAATTAAACATAAATTGTTATGGGATCAAGTGGCAAAGCTGAAAGCATGCCTGCCATGGGCTCAAGTTATTCACACCTTGAGTCACCAGCGTGTTGTCATACACTTTGAAGGGAATTCACTGGCAGATGAAGCCGCCAAGGCGACAGTGCGAACTGCTGCCGTTGCTGCAATCACTTGTTCCAGCACGAGGATAGGCGGAGACATACTGATAGCTATTAATGCCTCAAAAAACGGCTCTGCTGTTCCAAAGGGCTTTCAACTCAAATATTCCTATAAATTAGATGCGCAAAACACACCATATGCTCAAATTCCAGGAGTGGGGATAGAGTAATACCAAACACAGATCACAGATTAGGTTTAATACTAGCTGTACACGAGGGTCTGGGCTCTGCACACGCAGGAGTCACCGCTATTGTTTAATTACTAAAGCGGCGATTCTGGTGGCAAAGTTTGTCTAAACAAACAAGGCTTATGTCTTAAAGTGCGACATCTGTCAGCAGATGAAAGGTTCCACGTAGCACGGCCACCACAAACACCATTACTCATTTCAGACAGACCTCTTGCATGTGTCTATTTGGATCACTGCTGCCCCTTAAATTCAGATGGGGCTTACAAGTACATCTTGGTGGCAGTAGATTCATTCTCTAGATTTCTATGGGTTTGGCCTCAGCGCTCGGCTGACGCTCTAACTGTTATAAAGGATTTGCGAGACGTCATCGGGACATATGCAATTGGCACGTTCATTCTGACCGTGGCCCTGTGTTTAGCTCTCAGGCTTACAAGGAAGCCATGGAAAGTATGGGTGTGGCCTTGCGGTACTCCTTCCCTACCATCCCGAGGGAAATTCGGTGGTGGAGAGGAAAAACCGGGACCTAAAGCAATCCTTAACAGTAAGGGTATTAGGTGCGGGCAGTAGTTGGGTCAATCACCTATATGGGGTCCAGAGGGCACTGAATAATATGCCAAGAAAATCCTTGGGAGGATGTACCCCCTATGAGATCCTGTTTGGGACAAGAATGTGGGTACCTGACCTCGATTGTGCCAGCACAGTGGGGGATGAAAAACCATTTGAATTGAATGATTGTTTGGCTGTTTTACAGGAACTCAGTGAATTCCGGGCATTACAAAGCAACGTCCAAGTAAAACGCACAGCCACTGGGGAAGTGAACCCGGTTCCAGCAAGATCTATCTGGGTCCCGAAGATTGGGGACCTGGTCAGAGAAAAGAAGGAGTTTGGGCCATCCCACAGAACACCTGTACCTATCCTGGCAGGTCAAGGAACAAGAACAGTACTTCTTCCACCTCTTGCCGGGCAAAAAGAAAAAAGATTAGTCTCCATTGATCTGATCAAACCACACTATGTGGCCGATTCTCAACAGCAGGCTGCGTGGAGTCCTGAGTAGCCGCCGATCTCATCTCGTTACTATACAGGAAGTTCAGATGGAAAGACTAATAATGTTCCAAGACTCCCCTGTGCAAGATGCCGGAGTAGCCAATAATGGAGTATGAATTACACCTGTTGAAACTGAACAATACCAAAATGAAACAGAAACACAAATTGCAATTCGGCCCAACAATGGACTTTACATTAATGTGCCTTCACAAGAAGCAACTGCCAGTTCTACAAACACTGCTGAGCTCCCAAAGATAAATCAAACTGCATCTGGCTACTTCATCAACTTCAATGACTTTCCTTTAGATCCAAGTGAACCTGAGCAAACCCCACACATCTCTAAAAAAGAACAACTTCAGTAATTCTATCTCTGGCTGAAAAATACTTATTTTGTGTCCCCTTGGTTGCATCTTTGGTTTGCATTAGGGATCCTGTTCCTGTTAATTTGGATTGGCATAGTAACTGTCTTTTCCCTTCTACTGAATGGACATTACCTCCCACAACGCTCAGCAGTACAACCTGTGAACTTGGTCTTGAAACCACATTCGTCATCACACTGTGAACAAAGAGACTCGGATGGTATAGTTTGGGATAGAGTTTCATATGATGTATTTGGTCCTACTGAACATTTAAAAATTCAACACATGTTTAAAATTTCAGTGAATGATTTCATTACCCCGAGTACTCTCTCTGATGATTGGGACATTGAGAATGTAAATACTATGCTCTCAGATTTAGAACAATCTGCTGTATTTTCTTACAGGGTATTGTATGAAGATACATCTGACTTCGACAGTATGTATTGTTACCAGCACTATGGTCATCACTTTTTCCACAGAGCTAGTGTTCCACGCACTGTAAACACGTACCATCAATGAGAACATTGCCCGACACCACCTAAAGGTAGTTCTGCCACATTGGCACAGAAATTTGCATACTTTTCAGGGTTCAGTACATCAGACCCAATGTCATACTATTGTAAGGTTACACAAATGAATGCAACCGCAAAGAAAATGATGCTGTCAAATTCCAAGCACGTATATTCAGCACCTTTCATCTCTCAACTGTCTATACAAGGTTTTGACTATTGGACGGACACGATAGACACAAAATCCATCAGGGGGACGAAATATTGGCAGGTTCAGTGAACAGAGGCTTTATTTAGAGCTTGCCTCATACCGTTACAGATAATATTTCTGAACAGAACAGTGCAACAGACTACCTGCTAAGGGTTTGCAAAAATTAAAGACCTGAAAACACCATGCATCCCCTTACCCATACCTACTGTAGGTATATCAAATTACACACTGATTAGTGGGGAGGCACTGGGTATAATGATACAGAATGGTACATACAATTGGAAGGGATGGTTGGTTTGGCCTATCGACACAAATAGTTGTCAAGCAAGATTCAAGGGTACCACCAGAGGGTTTAGTATCCATAGGCCCGACCCACGCTATGTACACACAGATGACCTAGGGGTAGTGACTTTTTTTTTTTTAAGCTTCTTTTTAATAAGCAGTTGTCAAAGTACACAAGTTGTCAATAGCATAGCAACATAGAATACCACTGTAGTGCCTCTCACAGGGGGCCTCCTACCATTGTACATACTATCACACTTTCTCCTCCACCTCCTGCATTAGTCCCCGATATATTATTGTTGTGCTGGAACACTATCCCCAGTCTATTAAATGTGAGTGGTCTCTCCTTCTCTGCCAACTGTTATCCCCGTTGTGCCCCGGTATTATTTCCATGGGCCCCATATCTTATCAAATTTGCGCGGGCAGCCTCTGGAGCGGTATACTGCTTCTTCGGCAAGCTGGCACCAATCTAGTTCATCCTTCCAGTCTTTGGTTTCAGGTGGCCTTCCCGCCCCCCACAGTCTGGCCAGGTTGCATTTAGCTATCCTTGGGGCTATCTTGAGCCAGATCTCTGTGTGCCTGGGCCACTTCTCCTCTACCGACACTCCCAACAGTAGCCACTTGGCCTCGAGCGGCACAGGTAAGCCCACCACCTGCCTCATTACCCCAGTTATTTCGGTCCAGTAGATCTGAGCATGGGAACAGGCCCAGAGTGTATGAAAAAACATGCCCACTTCACCACAGCCCCTGGGGAACTTGGCCAAGTCTGTACGACCCATCTTAAACACTCTTGACCTTGAGAGGTAGGACCTATGCAGTATCCTTAACTGTACTAGGCGAACTCGGGCCCTGATAGCTATCTCCCTGTGGCACTGCAATGCCTCGCTCCACTCTTCATCGACTAGAGGTCCCACATCCACCATCCAGGCCTCTCTAAGCAAGGCAAGACAGTCTGGCAAATGGTTCATAATCTTTCTGTATGTCAGGGAGACTGCCCTGGAAGGCATAGGGTCCAGTAGCAGTCTGTCCTCCATAGGGGAGTAATCTGGAAGGAGCTCCCCCTCCGTTAGGTGGCACTTCACAGCATGCTGTAGTTGCCTGTATTGATACATTTCACCCTGTGCCAGTTCATATTCCGCCTGCAACACATCGAACGCTACGAGAGTGCCAGCCCTCTAGACATCGCCCAGTTTCTCTATTCCTATTGTGTGCCATTTTGTGTTTTGTCTCAGTTTTTTAACATCTCCCAGACAGTCACTGTCCCACAGTGGGGTTTCTGCTGTTAATTTCCCGTCCCAGCCCAGACACCTATTGGATGCCTTCCATGCCCGCACTACCGCCAACATGTGAGGTGGGAATGAGGCCCCCCCTGACTGTGTCGTATAGGAGTAGCCCCTGCTTCCCATGGCCAGACGATCTACCCTGTATGCTGGCTCCTGTTGATCCCCAAATACCCAATCGTTCACTACTACCAATTCAGAAGCCCAATAGTATGCTCGGAGGTCCGGGACTGCTAAGCTCCTGTCATACACACCCCGCTGAAGCTTTGCCAGGGAGATTCGGGCTGCTCCCCCGTCCCACAGTAGGGAACTCCGAATTCCAATCACTCTACGGAAATAAGCTTCAGGGATCTTGAACGGTGTGTTCTGTAAAATGTAAAGTATACGTGGGAGAGTCATCATTTTAAAAAGGACCCCCCGTCCCATTAATGAAAGGGGTAGCGCATGCCAGTGACTCACATCTGCCTGAAATCGGTCAATCTGAGGGAGGACATTGCGAGCTAGGAACAGTTTCTCATCCCTCGTAATACGGATCCCCAGGTATGTGAACCCGTCTGTTGCCATCAGGGCTGGACACCGGGTCGCAAGGAAAGGGGCCCGAGGAGAGTGGGAAGATCAGTGACTTATCCCAATTAATTTGGTAGCCGGCATAGCTTTCAAAGAGATCAAAAATATGTAGAATTCTCAGGATCGAGAAGCGGGCTTTGTCACATAAAGTAAGATATTGTCCGCATAGAGGGATATCTTTTCCTCCCAGTTGTCATCTACCATAATTCCCCTGATTAACGGGTAGCCTCGCACCCAGGCTGCCAGGGGCTCCAGTGCCAGTGCCAGGGCGAAGATCATGGGAGACAGTGGGCAACCTTGCCACGTACCCCTCCATAGCTCGAACACCCGGGAAGTGCAGCCATTCACTCTCACCCTAGCCCGTAATGCTTCATAGAGCAGATGCACCCAGGTGCAGAAATTAGGTCCAAAATCCAGCCGAGGCAGCACTGCAAAAATATAGTTCCACTCCACACTGTCAAAGGCCATCCGGGCATCGAGAGAAAGAACCGCTGCCCCATCTGCCCCATAGGCCTCCGTCAGGTGAAGCATCCCGTATAGTCGTCTAAGATTCAAGCGAGTGCTTCGCCTCAGCATGAAGCTTGATTGGTCAGGGTGAATCACCGATGAACCGATGAACTGCTAGTCTGGTTGCCAGGACTTTGGCCAGGACCTTGGGTTCCACATTAAGCAAGGATATAGGACGGTATAAAGCACATTCTGTCTGGGGTTTGCCTTTTTTTGGGAATTACCACTATGGTGGCCGTTTGTTGGTCCTCTGGTAGCCTCCCCGCCTCCCTAGCCTCAAGGAACATATTTAATAGGTGGGGCGCTCACTTCGTAGCCGTCTTCTTAAACGGTTCTAGGGCCTATAAGGATGAAAAGGAGATCGCCAGTGACCTTACACAAGACTAAGTTTATTTTTTTAGGGACTGGATCGATTCATTTAGGCAATGGGTGAATTAAGTAATTTGCCCAGGATCACAGGATGCTGAACTGACGGTAGGATTCAAACCGATGCCCAGATCCGAAGTTGGCAGTTCTGGTTACACACACACAATCATGCACACTGGCAGTCACAGTCATGCACACTGCCACTCACAGACACAGTCATGAACTGCACACATGCTTTCACAGTGATGCGATACACAGACATACAGCCATGAACACACACAAACCCACACAATCAGGCACATGAACACACACGCTATTAATAAGATTTTACCTTTGGACATTTGACCTCTGCATGATCCTTCCTCCGAGATTCTGTCTCCCACGGACTGACGCCACAATGTACAAGAGGAATCTTGTCCTGGCCTGGAACATGTGCAGCTGCTCTATCAGATGCAAGGATAGGGCTGGAGGAGGGCCCTCCTTCTCTATCCTGGCTTCTGATAGGATAAGGGGATGAAGAGTGACAAGCCCCACCATAGCCTCATTTGCAGACATGCTGCACTGCTCGAGGCAAGTGCTTCATGTCGGCTATGTATGGCAAATATGTCAGCTGTTTGGCCCTTAAACCAAGTGACCACTGGCGAGTGATCAGAGATGCCCCTCGCCAGGTGCTGCGTGTCTCGAAAACTCCCCAAGTCTTGCCCAAGGGTGAATAGGTAATCAGTTTGGGGCAGGCTCCCGTGTCGGGCTGACACATGTGTGTACTGGCGTACGGTTTTGGGCTTTCCACAGGTCTATCCTTCCAAGTGCCTCTATAAAGCTTCTCAGGGGGACCCCCACCTGCATATCTACTCTACCCGGCCATCGATCCTCCGAGCTAGAGATTACCTCATTCATGTCCCCTCCCAGGATAAGCGAGCCAAGCGCCATCTCTAGGAGCTGTATTGCTAGGGCCGCTCTGGTGTCACCCTACAAGCCTGGCGGGGCGTATACAGAGCCCAGTTTCAGCGTTCACCCATCCCACCTCCCCGTCAAGAGTACAAATCTGCCCAGTGGGTCTCTCCACGTTTTACCCGGGACATATGCCGTAGCAGCCCTGAGAAGGATTCCTACTCCTATTTACCCTGATGTATACCCGGCATGTGCCTTCAAAGTATAGCCCCACCTATCCAGCGCTTTATAGTTATGGCCTTGTAAGTGTGTCTCCTGAAAGAAGACCACATCTAGTCTATGTCGTCGGATGAATTGAAGCACTAGAGTACGCTTTATGTTTGACCCCATGCCATTCACATTCCAGGATAGGATTTTAAGCAACTGCTGTTTAAGTGTAGCCATTCCTTATACTAGGTCCATGTAGTCCCTGATACAGTTCGGATGCATGGTGGCTCGTTGGGGATCGTCCCTCCCCCAACCCCTTGGCACCTCCCTCACCCTGAAGCCCTGTGACTCGCGCAACTGCATCTGTAACTGCTAAAAAATAAACAAAACCCCCAACACCCCCCTCCCTGCTACCCTGCACTGCGGGATTAGAACGTCCTGCCACCCCAATTTGCAGAGCGCCTGTCACCACAGAGTGCAAAAAAAACATAAGTGGGGGTTGGTTTCCCCGGTATTACTTCTCTGCTTGCCTGCTCGACCCACAGGTATCTCCTCACCCCCAATGAGGGCACCCTCGTGGCCAGATCATTCCATCCGAGCCCCCATGGTTCCGGCCCATTGACTAATGTTCTGGAAAACAACAGTAACAGTTCCCAAGCATCTCTTAGTCCCATGTCCTACCTCTACTCCCTACCCCACCACCTCCCAATTTGCAAAGCGCTTGCTCCTCACCACCTGCCTTCTGATGGCAGGTGGTGAGGAGCAGGTGTCTCCCGTGGTCCTCCTGCAGGTGTCTCCTGTGGTGGGTTTCAAGGTCTCTGGTGTTGCCCGTTCCCAGTACAGGGCTACGAGGCTGCCTGAAACTGGTCCCCGCTCTTGCGACTTGTGTCTTCAGTTGATGCTTCTCCAGTTTGTGATGTCCGAGGATGTGATCTCTTCGGGCCCCTGTGATGTCGGGGCTCCTGCGTATGCTATCCCTCTAGCCACTCCCACGCCTCCGCTGGGGAGTAGAAAAAACAGGATTTCCCTTCTGCAAGGACTTTGAGCTTGGCGGGGAACAGCATCATATACTTGAAGTCCTTTTCTCTAAGGGCTCTTTTGACTTCCTCGAAGCTCTGTCTTTGTTTCTGGGCTTGGTAGGTAAAATCCGGGAAGAAGCGAACCGTGGAGTTCTCATTTTTAAGGTCCCCTTGCACCAGGGCTGCTTGCAGAAAGACGTCTCGATCTCTAAAGTTCAGCATTCAGGCTATGATGGTTCGTGGCGGGGCCCCGGGCTTCGGAGGCGGGATCGGAGCCCTTTGTGCCCTCTCAACCGAAAAGAACTTGGATAAGCATTTGGGTTTCAGATGTTTTGTAATCAGGTCTTCTATGAATAGATCGACGCTTTGGGCTTCCACTCCCTCAGGAACCCCTACTATTTGTAGAATATTACGCCTAGACCTTCCTTCCTGGTCTTCGACCCTCGCCTCCAGGGCCTCCTGTTGCTTGGTGAGCTTTCGCACTTCTTACACTAGGGATTTTGATGAAGTCTGAAGCTCAAGGATGTCGGTTTCTGCTGTGTGCACCCTTCCAGACATCTTCTGGATGTCCCCTCTGAGCAGCCCCACCTCTACAGTGACCGAATCTATTTTAGGTTCCAGCGAGGTTTGGAGCGTTTGTATCGCCCTCATTATTGCCCCAAGGGAGGGCTCCACTGAGGCTGCTGCGGCCGCCAGACCAGTGGGCCTTGCCTCTTCTTCCTGATGAGGTCTGGGGACTGCATACTTATCCATCTTGTTCGACTGCGACGGTAGGTTCCCCTTGGGCCTCACCATTCCCCAAACTTCGGGCTTTTTGTCGGGAGTGCTATCAGTGAGTCAGTACTTCTTGTTGCCCTGTCTTACCAGGTCTCCCAGTCCGGGGGGCCTGCGACGCGGTGGGTGTTAGTGACTTCTTATTGGGCATGATTCACAGAACTAACTTACGTCAAAAACGTAAAGTTAGTACTTTTTGGTATTCACAGAATACACTTACTCATTTTGGTATTCACAGAATGAACTTACTCATTTCGGTATTCACAGAAGTTAGTAGTCCTAACTTTAGGACTCCTAAATGCCTTCTTTGAATACCGAAAGTCTTAAAGTTAGGATTTTTCTCAGTTTAGGAGTAGTAAAGTTAGGACTCCTAACTTTACTACTCCTAAACTGAGAAAATCCTAACTTTAAGACTTTCGGTATTCACAGAAGGCATTTAGGAGTCCTAAAGTTAGGAGTCCTAACTTTACTACTCCTAAACTGAGAAAAATCCTAACTTTAAGACTTTCGGTATTCACAGAAGGCATTTAGGAGTCCTAAAGTTAGGAGTCTCAACTTTACTACTCCTAAACTGAGAAAAATCCTAACTTTAAGACTTTCGGTATTCACAGAAGGCATTTAGGAGTCCTAAAGTTAGGACTACTAACTTCTGTGAATACCGAAATGAGTAAATTCATTCTGTGAATACCGAAATGAGTAAGTGTATTCTGTGAATACCAAAAAGTACTAACTTAACGTTTTTGACGTAAGTTAGTTCTGTGAATCAGGCCCATAGTGTTGGGAAGTTGTGCCTAGTATGGCTAAAAACCTCAACACTACAAAGGTGAAACAGCACTTGTCCCGTCTAGCTGACAACATGGATCTTAGGGATTTCTTGTTAGGTCCCAAAAAACTGCGTAAGAAATGCTTCGTGTATGCCATCTACAATGAAGGTCTCCCAACAGAATGCTGCTGAGAGATTACGTGAAATCGATAGTATTAACCTAGAAAAGGCCCTGCCTGTAGTAGACAATGGTATGACCAAACATTCTTCACGTATTTATTCAGTGGGCAACATTGTGTCCTCGGCAATCGACATAATGGAACAAGATTTGTCTATTCAGCAACATGGGCAGTCTCAATTGTGCTCCATTATGCTTTTAAGCTGGACGCTGCAATCATTGCGTTCTGGCCACGTGCCATGGTGATACATTAACAGCACAAGTTTGTTTTCGGTTATCATCTAACCGGCAAACAGTTGACTATGGCATGCAGAGATTCAAAGTATACCATGCTGCTCATTGAAAAATTAGAGAAGTTACCTTTCACAGTAGCTGAGTCACCGTCTACTGAATGGTTAATTTATAGCTATATCACACTGCCAATCACTACATTTCAGTTCCAATACTGCCTTAGATACATCCAAGCTGGCAGATATGAAGCGTAAAGCGAAGAGTACATACAGGAAACATGGGAGTTACCGTATAGATATAGGTGCAGGAATAAGGACACTGAAGTTTTCCTAAGTGGTACTGACTGCAGGAAGGCTTTAAGTGGGTCTTTAGTGTGCAAAGAAGTGTTGCTTCATGGAACGTGTAATGCATCAAAAGCGAGCTTATCTTGCTACTTAAAGGGCTCACCAGCTGCCAATCACGACATTTCAGTTCCAATACTGCCTTAGATACATCCAAGCTGGCAGATATGAAGCGTAAGGCGAAGGGTACATACAGGAAACATGGGAGTTACCGTATAGATATAGGTGCAGGAATAAGGACACTGAAGTTTTCTTAAGTGTTACTGACTGCAGGAAGGCTTTAAGTGGGTCTTTAGTGTGCAAAGAAGTGTCGCTTCATGGAACGTGTAATGCATCAAAAGCGAGCTTATCTTGCTACTTGAAGTGCTCCCCAGCTGCTGTGATTCATCCAGTTTTTGAATTACTTTCGAATGGAAGTTATTTAGTGCTGTATGATCAAGGCTGTTGTGGAATGGCGCCAGGCATCGCATATCTAGTCACAGTAAACTTCAGGGTTGTTTGCTCTAAGCAAGTATTGTTTCCCCCGGCTCGCACAGTTAGGGAGGCACCACTGTGGCCTTCATTGAATGTTTCAAGTATACAGTTTGATTCACTGAGAAGACTGAAAGCCATGTTGTTTAAACAAAATGTGGCCTTAACTTCAGCCCGAGAGACTTTTGATCTCCAGGTTGCAAGGTCTTCAGCAGAGATACAGGCCCTGGTCCGTACGAACTTCCCCATCCATTTCGGAGAAATGGTTCAACGTATCTTTAACATGTCTGATACGAGTGGGATCGTACACTTATTTAAGCAACTTGGATCAGCTCTCTTAACAACCTTTCAGACCATCTTCGGAGTAATTCCAGCCTTCATACACTCTGTACTTATAAGCATTTTTGGAGGGCTTCCTTTGGTCCTGCTTTCAGTAGCGGACATCCTGATTTTAATACTCTTGCTTCGCAATGGACATCGCAAGCCCGCGATAAATGGAGAGAACACTGCTGGAACGACGTTGTCGTGAGCGCATGGTGTTCTACCTGACTACGCCTCGGCTTCGAGAGCTGAGTGAGCATTGGTTCCTTTCTTTCAGACCGGTCTGGCTAGACTGTGTCCTGCCTGTGTTCTGTTGCCTCTTCTGTGGATTTGGCTGCGTTTTGGACCTGTGTCTGACACTTCCATGCGCCGCCGGACATAGAAGCGCTACTGGTGCCTTTGCAGGCCCACACGTGGAGTTGTCCCCAGTGTATTCCCATGTTGATGACGGCATTTCTAGAGCCTCCAAGGGATGCTTTCGCTCCTGTTGGAAGGGATATCGGCTCTGCCCCATAGGTACAGGCATCAGTATCAGGCGTGCAGACATCTAATTATTCCAGTGGGAACCAGAGATGAACATCTTTGCTCACTCAACATGATATTTGAAGTACTGGAGGGACTGCCACCTGCGTATACGATGTTCAGCGATGTTGAGACTTCAGCGCAGGATTCTTAAAACAATCTGGCCTCTCCTGTGCTGAGAACCGTTTGGCAACTTTTTAACACCTTAACCGCGGCGGCAATTCCGCCGCGGTGCGGGGCGTTCCATTAAGTGGGCGGGGCCGCGTCGGCCAACGGACGTGCGCAGCACTACCGAGGTAGTGCTCGCGACGGCCGTTGGCCGATGGGCGCACTTAAAGGGTTAAACATTTACCAAATTGAAGGTCGAGTGTGACTTTGTTTTATTTTTCTTCTCGTCTCTAACTGAGCTTCATGGCTTTCAAGGCGCTCAGTGCAATAATCACAATATATACAAGTTTAGAGGACCTTTTGAACGCTTTTATAGGGAAAAAATGACTTTTCTTTTATGGACATTTTTCAGGCCTTTAAATTGCTTTTAAGTATGTTTTATTATAAATGATTTTATGTCTTTTAATTGCGTTAGCTTTATCATTACCTAGCTGAACTTGTTGACCTTTTGATGAGGAGTGGATGTCATGTCTTTTGGATAGTCCCATCATGGATACCCCATTTTACATACATTATCCCATCCACACAACTATAACGATTCTAAACAGGTGACCTTTTACCTAATAGCATGCTCCTGTCTCTTTGACACCAGGCTCTTAGGGGGATATTCTCAAGAACGTGTGATAATCATCGCAAATTTAGCTTAACGCAACTTTGCACATCGCAGTCTATCGCAGGAAAATAACACTGTGTTAACGTTGTATTCTCAACCCGGCGGCACCATGTGATAATTCCACGATAACGCGCCAAATGACCGCGTTAAAATTAACGCGACGCCGAAAAAACGCGAAACACGAACGCGAAAAAAGTTGCGATGTGGCCAACCGCGATAAAAAAATCGGCGATAACCAGCGACAGGCCTGCAATTCCCACGAATCACGCGGGAAAATGCACTACAAAAGCACCGAAAAACACAAACAAAATAATTCAAACTGCGTAGCACCATGGAGGAAGCCGGAGCAAGTACAGAGGACGACCAGAACCCCACAAGCCCCCAGGAGGACCAGCCTGGGATCTCGGGGTCACGGAAGGGCAAGGAGAAGAAGACGAGGAAGAAGAGGTTCAGTCCGCAGGAAAACAGGATCATCATCACGGAGGTGATAGAACACCACCAACAACTGTTCATCACCACCAACGTGTCATTGGCAAATAAAAATGCAACATGGCAGTCCATCCTGGACAAGGTGAATGCAGTCGGAGTAAAGAGGAGGACAATTGGAGAGGTCAAGAGGCGCTGGAATGATGCGAAGCGCAAAACCAAGAAGAAACTCGCTGACAACCATCAGGCAGCAATGCAGACTGGAGGTGGCAGTCCAGCGGAACACCAGGAGCTGGATGAGATGGAGGAAATGGTGGCCACAGTCATCAGTGGGGAGATGGTGGCAGGAGTTGGGGGTCCGGACACTGCTCGACATGACCTGACACAACAGCACCAGGGTGAGTACCGAACAGGGACTGGGGGACGGGGGGAGATGGGCACAATGGCACACATGCACAATTAAGTAGAGCACACTGCACACCCACAATGACTCTGGATCATGTCCCTGATCCCCTTGGCACACTGCAGCACACATACAAACAGCAAGTAGGCCCCCATCCACTATGGGCACAAAGGGGTCCCTCCCCACACAGCACCAATCTCACAACCAACCCATGCACACGTGTCAAAACCAGCAAAGCTTTTTGTCTGTGAGCCACACTGACAATGCAAGTGACACTGCATGACGAACAGCATGGCTGCAGTCCAATTATCATGACATGGTGCACGCCACGACACTGAGGCGGCAGAGTGTGGAACACATCCGGAAAGGAGCAGGTCACACTCTGACACATCCACGTGCACAAACAACCCCTGACGTCAACAACACATCTGCGGATAAACCATGCCCAAGAGTCCTAAATCCGACACTAGAGCCAAAATTAGCCAAGTCTGCAACATCTCAGCACTGTAGAAGCACAGAAGTCAAAGGAACACCGCCTCAAGGGATAAGGGGCAGCAAAATCACAGCTGCAGGGGCGACTCTCCCACAATGCAGCACACACACATAGCAATAACAGCACATCATCATTGATGACAATGTGGTACAAAGTGCAACACTCTCACTACAGAACAGAGGACACAACTGGTTCCGCTTGTGCGTAGAAACTGGCCAATCACATCTGGCATAGCAGGAAACTGTGAGATGATAATGTACGTGTACAACCTCACATCCGTGATGTAGTTCAAATGTCCACTGTCCCGCATCAAATAGTCAGCTCCTCCCAAACAGTCACAATGTACATTGTCATGCAGTCTGTATGTAAACTTGAACAATGCGTCAACATACATGTCAACACAATGTTGAAATGCATCTCCCCTTCACATTGCAGAGGGACAATCAACACATCCTGCAGAGCAGACCAGACAAATCATCAGTGATGATGAAGAGGACCTCCACACCTTCGACACCGACGCCCTACAACAGCTCATGGACAGCTACGGCAACCCACCTCCAGGAGCAGGGCAGCCCAGCTGCATCGAGGAGACCCCACCCCCTGCACAGACCACACAGCAGGAAGCACCCACCACCACGGCTGGCTCCCAGCACCTCACCGAAGAACACATCGCATTCCAAGGCCATGTGTTAGACTGCCAGAAGGAGGTGGCTGAACAGGTGCGGGTGGGGTTCGACCTCATGGCAGCCAAACTTGATGACATACGTGGGTGTCTAAGTTCCATCAGGGACCACTTACACTCCCTAACGGACACCCACAGTTTGCTCCATGATGTCCAACAATCCATGCCCGACATTGCTGGAGTCATGACTCTGAGAGGAGAACAACTGCCTAGTCAGAGTGGCCTCAGCGATGTCAGCCGAGAATTGGCACAGATGCTGAGGATAATGGAGAACATGGAGCGGATGCATGCAGAAAGAATGGCTGCCATGGATGCACACCAGCGAAAAGTTGTTGGGATCTTCCATGCCCTGCAGATCGTCATCATCGCATTGCTGCCAATAAGGCAGTCGCTGATGAATGCTGCTGGTACTTCTACACACACATCTCCGGCCCCTGATGTGTCAGTGGCACACAGTGCTGAAGACCAAACATCAGCACCCACATGTCAGACAGATGACATAGAGGACGAAGATGCGGGTGATTCCACCTTTGTAGTAAGAAGGAGACAGTAGCATTCTTCTCCGCCATATGCCCTGTTTCAGCTTGGTTCTGCCCTCTGCATCATGCCCTGTAACTACACCTCCCACTGTCCCCCGAAACACTCTGCGACACTCACCTTGGACCTCGACATGGACTGCCATATTTTGTTTGCTTACCAATGACACAGCAATCAGACTGCGGACTGTACTCTTCCCCTTCCGATGTACTTGTCAATCCCTAAATGACTCTGGCTTTCCCTCCACTGGGCTACAAGGTAATGTGGGGTTTGCATGGCCATGTACTGCTCCAGCTCCGACACTCCACCGAATGTGAATAAATCATTCAGAGTCACACAGATGTGTCATGTCCATAATCGATCAAGTATGAAAGTATGGATGAATGTAAGGACATTGATTGCCCAAAAAGGTACACCCTGGGAAATGAAAGCAATGCGCATGTTTGACCGTGACACACATAGGAAGTGAGATGACTGGGAATGTGTGCACTAGTTGTGGCCTCATTGCTCTGAAACAACAATCGCGCAATTTCTCAGCTTTGCCCCATGCAATGTTAGAAATAGGGCTGGGTATGAAATGTGAAAGTCGTTGGTAGGCCTAAAGTAGTGTCCACCATCACATGTGACAACAGAACATCTCTTCGCATACCTACTCACACTCAACTGGGTGGACACAGCCTGTAGTGATGGATCACATTGATCCACATGGCAAGAATATGGACACCATACTCACATTGCTGAAGACACGTGAGAGCACAGGTCTATCAGCAACTATCCCAACCACTATGTCTGGCTCACAGAGGTGGAGCTGGCAATAGGGACACACCCCTAAATGAAATGCATCAGTCAGTCCCTCCCTGTGTATGGACAATGCTCATTGAGGCACACGATTTGTCATTCTAATCAACACTCATCACAGTTGAACACTAGTGAAGTTGCGTAGACTCTATTAGCATGTGAGTGTCAGTACGGGCAAGACAAGGGCCACAACATGCAGACCAATGCATCAGACACTAACAGGCAGCATTAGGTCACGGTACAGTTCCACGTGACAGGCGTTGTGCATGCGCCCGGGATGTTCAGCCATTGCGTTGGTGGCTCTCGTAGAACCGGCACTCTTCTGACCTGCGGCAGTTATATGGATGATATGCCACAGCTCGGAGCAATGAGTCGTATGTGTGTGCAACGTTTGGACGTATGGGTTGTTGTGTACGTAAGTGTCAAGGGCATTCCATGCAAGAGTACCTCGAGCAAGAACTTCTGTGTGTGGCGTGTGGATACGTTGGTCTTTCATTAGCGCTGTGCGTAGTGTGGGAGTCGTCATCATCTGCTATGGTATCTCTCTCAGGGGGTGCCTGCCGCATGCAAGACCAAGGTCGGAGGTGCAGATGTCCTTCCGCCTTATGTATTGAGACAAAGGAGCTTTCATCCCTAATGTTAGTCTGACTACTGCTTGCATTCTGGAAATGTGATGTGGCTTTCGCGCTGCAATTGAGGCTAGGTCTTAGGCTTATGGTGCACCAATGACGATACACACACGACAGTTGGCATGCATGAGCCAAGAGCCCGAGCGGCCTTGCGCTCCTTGTACAATCCCTTCGTGCGCATCCGCCCTAAGGATGCATGCAACATTGCAACATTGTCGATTGCGGGCCGTGTGGCGCAGACACAGCAATGGAGACACGCGCATCAGTTGGTTTCCTGTCCAGCCCAGAAATGAACCACGCCCAGAGCCCAGGGATAATTATTCACACCCCTGCGCTGGCCTGGCATGCGCCGACCCAGCCCACTCGGCTTACGTATAAAGGGGGGACGAAGATGCTACGTGTCCCAGTTGTTCCCCACTGCCGGAGATGACATGGCTGCATCTGCCTGGCATATCATGAGACTCAATCAGAAAGGGTCCATGACTTGCGTTGCACAGAGTTGGTGGCACCGGATACACTGCGGCCGGCAAGGGCCTACCGCCACGGGACGGTGACTTTTGGTACACTGAGGTAGGGGCACCTTAAGTGCTGAGAGGGTGTGCAGCCTGCGATGATGCGCCGTCCTGGCGGTCCGGACTGGTAAGGATTTGTGTGAGCCCTGCTGGACCGCAGTGTGGGCATGAGCCAGCAAACAGCGCGGGCCTACCGCCACGTGGCGTTGCCTCGCGGTTCACAGAGTTAGTGGCACCTATGGAGCTGAGCGGGTGTGCAGCCTGCAATGATGCCGTGTGCACTGATATGATCTCTGCCATAGCGAAATCAAGACCCAGAATCACGTGTGTGACCTAGTGGCCCGCGGGGCGGGGCTGCATGATGTGGAGGCTGCCAAGGTCGCGGGCCCCGGGCTTGGAGCTTGCACCGGCACGTGGTGGGCCCTCTTGGAGACACGCTGGTGGCGGAAGGTGAGCAGTGAGGCCTGGGTGCGCAGGGACGGGCAAACACCGCTGGGCGGCGGGAGGGGCTGGGGTGCAGCAGCCTGTGTGCGCAGGGCCGGCCAGGCGATGATGGCGTTTGCAATGATATGAACTCTGCCATTCATATATCTGGACTCTGTTTCAGATAAGGGACCTGGTGGACTGCAGTGTATACCGGCACGTGGTTGGAGACACACTGGTGGCAGCAGGTGAGCAGTGAGGCCTGGGTGCGCAGGGGTGGGCAAACACCGCTGGCGGCGGGAGTGGCTGGAGTGCAGCAGCCTGTGTGCGCAGGGCCGGCCAAGCGATGATGGCGTGTGCAATGATATGAACTCTGCCATTCATATATCTGGACTCTGTTTCAGATAAGGGACCTGGTGGACTGCAGTGTATACCGGCACGTGGTTGGAGACACACCGGTGGCAGCAGGTGGGCAGTGAGGCCTGGGTCCGCAGTGTCGGCACTCTCTCTCCTTCTCCCTCTCTTCCTTTCACTGTCTCTCTCTCTCTTCCTCTGTTACTCTCTCTCTCCTTCTCCCTCTCTTCCTTTCACTGTCTCTCTCTCTCTTCCTCTGTTTCTCTCTCCTTCTCCCTCTCTTCCTTTCACTGTCTCTCTCTCTCTTCCTCTGTTTCTCTCTCGTTCTCTCTCTCTTCCTTTCACGGTCTCTCTCTCTCTTCCTCTGTTTCTCTCTCTCTCTCCTTCTCCCTCTCTTCCTTTCACTGTCTCTCTCTCTCTTCCTTTGTTTCTCTCTCTCTCTCCTTCTCCCTCTCTCCCTCTCTCCCCCTTTCTCTCTTTCCCTCTCTCCCTCTCTTTCACTCTCTCTCTCTCTCCCTTTCTTTCTCTCTCTCTCTGTCCTTTGATGAGCGCATGACACACCTTCTTATCTTGAATTTTGTCTTGCAGGCTGTGTCTTACAGATTGTCCAGAGAAGACCCGCCATGACTCTTCCAAATAGTTGTTTTGAGTAAAATTTGAATAAAATAATTTGTTTGGAAATTCAGAGATGAATGTATGATTCTCCTTTTTCTGACCACACATGAATGTTAATTGTTGTACTTGTGCGACATCAGGCGAATTGTTTTGTTCATGATTTCGTAAATTTGATGTAAAATATCTTTGTCCGGGTTAGGGCCCGGAAGGGAGGTCCTGGGGGGGTCAGCGGTGGGTGTTGTGGCCCTCTTGGGTGTCCGGGGGCATGATCAGTAGCTCCATGGCATCTGTTGTTCTTCTGGTGTGGCTGCAATTTCTGGCTCCAATTTCTTGTGCAGGTTTTCGTCCGACTTAATACCAGGAAAGAGCAGGTGCTAATTCCCTGCTGCTAACGCGCCTTATCGCATGTTTTGTGATCTTATCGCCGATCTGGCTGGTCGTTGGGAATGTTGCGAAGTGGTGTTGTTGCGGGTTTTTGCACGGGAACGCCTACTCTGCATCTCATTAGCGTTCGTTGCCGGTGTTTCCGTGGCGATGTTTTTTGCGGCTGCTATCGCAGGAAAACTGGCGATATAGGCTGTTTGCACCAGCTTGTGAATGGGGCGATAAATCTATCGCCACTTTGGCTGCGATAAAGTGCCGCTAACTCGGCAATAAGTCCTTGAGAATATGCCCCTTAGTCTTTTATCCGAATCCCTGTACCTGACGTACATAAACATGTCCCCAGGCACGGCAGATTTATTCTGTATAAGGGTCACCACTTTTTTCCATCCTTGGCCAACATACAGCTGTGCATGATCGCACTTGTTTAGAAAAGCATTGGTGATTGTTTTCAAAACATTTATCATTGTTTTCAAAACATCCATGATTGTTTTGAAAAATATCAATTCTAGAAAAAACCCTGTAGTGACCACTTTAGTATAAAAGACCCTCACTCCCCCCTACAAATTAGAGGAGAATTCCTTCTAAGCTGAGAAGGGGGTCCTGCATGCCGAATCTTCGACACACAGCGGTCTGACATCCCTTGCGGGCTGTCAACCTCGACACAGAGACGGGTCCTTCATTCTAAACCATCAGGTGAGGGGGCTGGTTCTTCCCTAGGGGTTTCTTGGCTGCAAGTACACATAGCTTTACCTATATACACCTACACATCCAGGCTAGGCTAGGTGCACTTAGGCAAATTACTTAGGGCGCGCATTTTAGGAATATGCAAGTGCTACTGTTTTTATCTGATCTGCTTCTGTTCATCTTATTAGCACTATGGTAGAAATGTATCTACTATTTACTATATTGGTACTAGCAATCTCTTTTGTGTGCTTCTGTCTCCTTATTGTTGCAGCACATATGTTTTACACAAGACTGTCGCTGGACCAATAAATTCTTATTGAAACGTCCTAATGGCCATCCTGTGTATTTTCTGAGAGAAAGCAAGCACGAGTGTCTGAGCGAAAAGTACTGTGCTGTTTTCCACGATCCCTGAGGAATCAGGGTTGTCATGTTCAGGGTTTGCCAGAGACTACATACACCACTGTAGAATACAGGGGGGGGGGGGGTAGTGGCACTGTAGAGCTAGCAGGTCTAACAGCTGACATATCCTGTGGGGGTGTCCGGAAGCGGTTGGGACACCAAGCCCTCAGTTTAGGTCATCCTAAACGCGCAGGTCCTGGGGGATTCATAGGAACTACACGACACATGGGTGTCCATCCCGGGGAACAAAACCTTGACCCATAACATCGCATTCATCTTAACCACACCCTGGCGACCTTGGTGTGCCTATGGAGGCTCCGGGGCCCACAATCTGCAGGACCCTGAGTAGCAAGCCGTCCTCAGTGGTGCTCAGTTCATTCTGTACTCGCCATAGCTGGATGATTGTCGTCTGCTCTATGTACATCAATGATTTGAAGCCATCGAGGAAATGTTTCCACTGTTTCCTGGAAAGCACGTCTTTCTCCTTTCGAGAGGCTTTCGTCCTCTTCCATCATTTCCTGTTTCTCCTGTATTAATGAAGACTTCTGGCACGCTTTGTGTACTACCATCTTCATGAAGTCCTCGGCTCCTTCGTCGTCATCCGCTTGTTCTCGGCCTTCCAGAGGTGGCGGATACCTCGACATTTAATCCGGCAGGTTGTTCACCCCAGGGTTGTAGATTACCTTGAAGGAGTACAGCTGCAGCTGCACCGCCTGCCACTGCATCTACGTTCTTCAATATTCTTTGCAACTGCTTCAACCACACTACAGAAGTTGCAACAACTCAATTGATGTGTTAAATTAAATGTATTTTCAATAATTTAATTCATTAAAATTCAGTTAGATTTTAAAAATTAAGCTTTAATCAATCCCAAATACTAATCCTACTCCTAAATACATCAAAATATATTAATTAAAATAATTAATTTGTTTTAACCATACCTAAATACCAATATTAGTCCTTAATTAATCTAACATATATTAAAATAAACGTTTTAAATAACATAACTTATTAAACTCAAATGAAATAATCATCCCTTTATCAGGACCTAATACTATTCCTAGTAAGAATTTAATTAAATTTGATTAAATTAAACATTCGTTTTTAACCTAATCTTGGAACTTACCACAACCCTACCCATTAATTAATTTAAATTAAATACAATTCAATCAAATCATTTTCCTTTACTTAACCATGATGCTAAGGATAACTCTAGTTCTACTTTATTTTTATTAATTTAGGTTTGATGAATATAATTCCATCATATTATATTAACTTCAATTAAATTGGTTAACCTACTTTAATACTAACATTTAATTAATTTAAATGAAGTATATTAAAATAAATTATAATAAATAGTTAATCACAGTTCTTTCTTATTTTAGCAAACACTTTTAAATGAATCCTTTGCACCCAAGTTAAAATATATTACCTAGAAAATAAAGGCTATTCTACATCCTTATAATTAAGGGTGATTTCTGCTATACATCATTGTAGTAGCATTGAAGTAGTGAACGATCAAAATAGTGCCATATATTTAGTGGGACTTACTGCCTCAGGAACTTTAGAATAATACTCCCTTGACAGAATAAGAAATACACTACTATAAAGCAAATAATATCTGGAGCTGAATTTATTTTGAAAATCTGATTTGTATAGCATTTAGCTGGATTTACGACTACACAGAATTCCTAAAGGGTGATCTTGCAGCCATAAACCTACATATCCCTGGACAATATTACACCACAATTGGGTAGTTTTAAAGAGGGAGTAAACATCACACATTGGCTGAGGAGCGGGTATTTCAAGGCAGCGTTGGTCCTGAAATTGTGTGTGCCTATAGTTTGTGCAGGGCCGGACTGGCCGTACCGGGCATCAGGTGTTTCCCCAGGAGGCTGGAATGGTGGGGGCCGGTTTTGTAGCGGTAGGGGCCGGTTTTGTTACTGGGGGCCGGTTTTGCAGTGGTGCTTCACACTTGCAGATTCCACCCTGACAAAATTGCCCGGGCTGGTCTGGGTCCCCAGTCCGGCCCTGAGTTTGTGGACCTTCACAAGCTTCTCCGCAGCCCTGTCCCAGCCTGAAAACGTCGATAGATTTACTGCTCATAAAGGCAGGAGTAAATCCCTTTACACGTGGGAAGGAGAATAGAGAACCCCAAACATTGTGGAGGAGGGGGAAGGGAAAGGGATTTCTCCACTGGAAAAATACTTTCCCCATGGAGAAAAAAACACACATAAGCAATAAAAAGTTTTGCTGGTGTAGGGAAAGCCGATTCTCTACGGGGAAACATATTTTCCATATGGAAAAAGAAAAGGAATAAAAAGTGTCACTACACAGAGTTGCTGGCTTTCCACGATGCATATTTGAACTAGATACACAAGTTTACTCTTGAGAAATGCTAAGATGAAAACAAAAGGAAAGTTAACAGGATTGCACCTTGAAAGCTGTGACCAACTTTGCAATACAAACGTATCCTTTGTAAGTGTAGTGAATCCCCGAAAGGCTGTAAACTATTCTCATGTGGAGGTGAAAATCTTCTGAGATAATTTTAGCATATTTCTTTGTGCATCAGCACACTAGACGCTTGAACCAATGTTTTGTATTGAGAGTTAAAGTAACCACAAAAAGTGAATAATAAATCTAAGCAATCAATCAATCAATCAGGGAATTGTAAGCGCGCTACTCACCTGTGAGGGTCTCAAGGCGCTGAGGGGGGGGGTCCGCAGATCTGTTTAGCCGAAGAGCCAGGTCTTGAGGGTCTTCCTGAAGGTGTTCAGGGAGGGGGCGCGTCTGATGTCTGCCGGTAGCTCGTTCCAGGTCTTGGCTGCAATGTGAGAGAAGGATCTTCCGCCTGCTCTGGCTCTGTGGATGCGCGGGGTTTCGGCCAGTGCGAGGTTGGAAGATCGGAGGTTTCTTTTGGGTACGTGGAAGTTGATTCTGTCGTTGAGGTATTTGGGTCCGTTGTTGTGTAGGCATTTGTAGGCGTGAGTGAGGATTTTGAAAGTGACTCTTTTCTCCACGGGGAGCCAGTGGAGACTTCGTAGGTGTTGGCTGATGTGTTCGTGTCGGGGATGCCGAGGACAAGTCTGGCGGCGGTGTTTTGTACTGTCTGGAGCTTGCGGAGTAGGGACTTGTTGATGCCGGCGTAGAGTGTGTTTCCATAGTCCAGTCTGCTGGTGATGAGTGCGTGGGTGACTGTCTTCCTTGACTCAGGGGGGATCCACTTGAAGGTCTTGCGAAGGATGCGGAGGGTGTTGAAGCAGCTGGAGGTGACGGCGTTGACCTGTCGGTTCATGGAGAGTGATGAGTCGAGTACGATGCCGAGGTTCTTGGCGTGGTCTGAGGGGGTAGGTGGGCTTCCAAGGGCGGTCGGCCACCAGGTGCTGTCCCATGCAGAAGGGGTGGTATCGAGGACGAGGACTTCTGTCTTCTCGGCGTTGAGCTTCAGGCAGCTGTTGGTCATCCAGACTGCGACGTCTTGCATTCCTCTCTGGAAGTTGAGTTTGGCAGTGGTGGGGTCTTTGGTGAGGGAGAGGATGAGCTGGGTGTCGTTGGCGTAGGATACGATGTTGAGGCCGTGTTGTCGGACGATGGCTGCGAGGGGTGCCATGTTAATGTTGAAGAGGGTGGGGCTCAGTGATGAACCCTGTTGGACTCCGCAGGTGATTTTCGTGGGGTCAGAGAGGAAGGGTGGGAGTCTGATCCTTTGGCTTCTTCCGGTGAGGAATGATCAGATCCAGTCCAGGGCTGTTCCTTGTATGCCTGCGTCGTGTAGTCTGACGACTAGTGTGCGATGGGAGACGGTGTTGAAGGCCATTGATAGGTCGAGTAGGATGAGGGCTGCGGAGTGGCTTTGGTCCAGGAGGGTGCGGATGTCGTCTGTGGCGGCGAGTAGGGCGGTCTCTGTGCTGTGGTTGCTTCGGAATCCGGATTGGGGCGGGTCGAGGACGGCGTTCTCTTCAATGAATCGTGTCAGTTTCCTGTTGATTGTTTTCTCTGCAACTTTGGCTGCAAAGGGGAGGAGCGAGATGGGCCGATAGTTCTTGCAATACCCCTACTACACTCATAGGGCCTCATTTATGGCATTTTGACGTAGGGCAGCACAGCAAGTCACCTTGATGCGCTGACCTACAACAAAGTGAAAGGGCGGGAATGTACCGTATTTAAGCAAGATGGTGCATTCCTGTGCTTTCTACCTGCGTTGGTGCCGTTTGGCAGCTTAGCGCCAACATAGGCACCCGTGCACCGTGGTGCAAGGGTGCCTCCATTGCAGGCAGGATTGTTTTTGTGCAGGAAGGGGCACCTTCCTGCACAAAAACAATCCTACGAGGCGTTTTCCTCTTTCTATGTGTGCTGTGGACTGCAGCACACATGGAAAGAGGAAAAAACGAGGAGAAATTAACATATTTCTTCTCGCTATGCCGCACCTCAGGTGGTGTACAGCTTTGACGCTTCCCCAGGTTTGCATCACTTTTTAAATCTGGGGGAGCATCAAAGTCCAAGGGTGTTGCATGGGAAAACCCAGCGCAATGCCCATAGAAGGCCTCCTGGTTGCAGAGTAAGGTGATTCAGTGATTTGCGCTGTGTTGCCTTACTCATGATTTATGCGGCCACTCAAAACCATGCAGGGCAGCTTTGCATGGCTTCATAAATCTTTGAGAGCCCTGCCTCACACATGTACCATTTTAAATGGTTCAAAAGCGACGCAGGGCTCCAATAAATAAGGCTCCAAGTTTGTATCAGTAAATTTAGCTGTTGACTCCCAGCATCAAAATGCCACAGAATGTATTGCACTTTTAATAAGGCAAACGGTATATCCAGTACGTTTGTAACAGAGTTACCCGAACACTAAACTCTAAGGGGCTTATTTATGAGCCCTTGCGTCACTTTTGCGCCGCCGGTGCGTCACTTTTTGTGACACACCAGCAGGGTAAAAAATGTGCCATGTTGCGTCATATTTACAAAGTGACACATCTAGGTAGATGAGTCACTTTGTAAACCCCTGCGCCACATTATACCTGCGCCAGGTATAATGTATGCAGGGTGGGCGTTCTGACGCAAGTAAGCCTCGTAGAAGTGACGTAGTGAAATGTATGAGCTTTCACTGCATCACTTCTAGGATACAAATGCGTCAATATCTTATGCCTGCCTCACACCAGGCGTAAGATTGACGCAGGCACATTTGAAATGGGATTTGCCCATGTGAAATGACCCATTGATGGAGTTTCGTCACTTTCGTGACACACTCCAGCAATGCGTCATTTTTGCACCTACAGATACATCAGAAATACTGACGTATCTGTAACTCCTTGCGACATGATGTGTCATACTGTAAATATGACGCATCCAGCATGTCGCAAGGAGGGCGCAATGAAAAGTGACGCATCGCTGTTTTCACGCAGCGATGCGTCACTTTTCATAAATGAGGCCCTAAATCAGGCCCTTTGTTATCCCTCCATCATAGCTGTAGTAATCCACATCTTTGCCTTCACTCTGACACATGAGGATGAGCAGTGGGTGAACAGTGTATTTGTATGCTAATAATGCTTGCACATTCACTTTTACCCCACAGGCAATGACAATTCTAATGTGTCCAAGGTAACTATATTAACTGCATGAAAGTTTAAAGAATGCTGTAAATAAATGATCACTGAGGCAGCCATCTGGATTTGCAATAGATCTGTGTGTCATGAAAAGAAGTCAGCATTGTAATGCCATTTGGCCCAAGAAAAGACTTTGGTGGAGTGGAGTATGTGTTTATCCTTAATTAAAAATAATTTCGAGTTTGAATCCTCTAAAGACACCAACAGTCAATGCTCTTTTTATTTGTCTTATAATTTACTTCAGAGATAGCAACTGCTTAGTAGTTGTGTGCAAAGTTTTTTAGAACCGGAAAAGGTTTAAGAAGTTCATAATTTGCACCCTTCCCAAATTTTGTCAACAATCCTGGTTTTCCTCCCCGTGCAAACGTTTGCATGCACACAGAGTGCAATTCATTCTGCTTGCATATTGGCATCATTATTCCATGCTCGAATATGTATGCTTGACCTTTCCTCTGTAAGTTGAGGTTTTCTATGAATATTGGCATTGGAGAGGAGATAACTTCCAGAGATATTTACTAATAAATAGCACAGTGCACCGCAGCCACCAATATTTCTGTACTGCCTTGTGCTAGGGTAGGAAAGAGCATAGCAGAGCATATCTACAGGTACTGGCGCACAAACGAGCTTAGTGCAAATATCTGTGAGTGATTTAGTATCGAATTCGTACCGGAAGGATACTCTTCCAGTACAAAATACTCTGCTTAGATTTACTTGTCCTATGTGTGCGGTTCATTGAAGCATAGATGCAATGGAGAAAAATTAAGAGAAATAAAAAACTCCTTGTTAGCAGTAGCACCTGCCTCAAGGAGACATTTTGTTGGCTCAAAGCACTCTCTACCAATTTTAGAAGATAGGGCTTTACGGCAAAAAGCGTGGGTGGCAATGTGGGAACGCCTATGCGCCACCCATGGAATGCCACCTTGTCACAAAGTAGTGCAAAGCCGAGCAAATCGCTATTTGTGTTAATTTATGGTCTATTTTCCACCCTTAAATTTTTAGCAATGGAAATTAAATACTTTGGAGCAGATTTATTAAAAAGTAGTGAGGTGCAGCAACCAAAGGTCCAGTTCATACCATTGTACATCAAGAAACAGATCCATCTGTCAAAACAAGGAAACTGGAATTTACTCCATAGCAATTCAACAGTAATAACTATACATACCCATATTTCATTAAATAGATTCAGTGTATTTCGATTCATAACTTGTTAGAGAATCTTTGAACTAGGTGATGTTCTGTTATACTGCCAATAGAAACTCTGAGAATTTATTTTTGAGAATGAAGTATGGGTACATTCATGGGGTAGATTTACAAACAATTTGCACTTAATTTTTGTGTCACAAAAGTGACGCAAACCTGCGCAAAATATTTTGTTAAAATTTAATTTCCAGCGCAAAGTAAGTTTTACACTGGAAAGTTGCCTGAAACTAACGCAGTTAGGGGCATATTTACAAGCCCCTATCGCTACTGCAGTGTCACTTTTAAAGACGTTGTGGTGGCGATACAGGCTTCGCCTTATTTACAAGGCAGTGTTAAGCTACTTAACGTGGCTTAACGCTACCTTGTAAATAAGGCACCCTTTCACACTATACTTTGCGTGAAAGGGGCGGGCAATGGTGTTGTGGTGGGCGTTCCACCGCAACACCCATTGATTTTGATGCTGCACCATATTTACAAGGGTGGCGTAAATATGGGGTAGCGCCAAAATTAAGACCAAGGAAAACCTGGTCTTACCCTGGTGAAACGAGGAGAAATGTTTAATTTCTCCTCGTTTTTGCTGTTTCCATGTGTGCTGTGTTGTGCAGCACACATGGAAACAGCAAAACGCCATTAATTGTTTATGTGCAGGAAAGTGTCCCTTCCTGCACATAAACAATCATACAAAACAAGCATTGGCAATGCAATAGGTCTCGCATTTGTGAGGGTTTAAACTACTGGCAATGTAAATGACAATCCCTTTTATTTATCTGTTTTGCCAATTAACACATAAATAAAAGGCATTGACATTTACAATGCCAATAGCTCAAACTTGTAAATGTGAGACCTATTCAAAGAAGCGGCCGCCATTGTCCCGGGCTGCTCGAAAAGTGAAAGCACGCATGGCGCGCTGAATGCTGCAGGGAAGCATGTCGTGCCTGCAGTAGGAGAAACTCATTAAAGAAAATAGTGCTTACAGACTAAAAAAGACGTACCGTGTAACAACTGAAGTAAAAGGGCCCGTAGCAGGCCCCCCTTCACCCAAGGCCCTATGAATCGGGCTCGTGAGGGTACCCATGGCTACCCCTCCCCCACCATGCACAGTGTGGCAGGCACCATGGGGTGCCTGCCACAGGGTGCACGTTTTCTCCAGCCACCCTTTTCTTCAATGGGAGTCTGTGTTCGCGTTCGGAACACAGGCTCCCATAGAATTCAATGGGAGTCCGACCGACTCGTATCCGGAAGCATCCGGATACATCAAATCGCATGGTCGGACTCCCCCGATCCGAGTTGTTCGGAAAGCATTCAGGAACGAATTCGGTCAGAATGCTTTCCGAATGACATTGGAATCGGCCCCTAAGTGTGACTTTGGTCGGGTGAGCCCCAGTGTCTGGGAGACATGGCTGGTTCCATTCAGGGGAATAGGACAATAGGGGTGACCTTGAGGTTAGAGGGAGACTTGGGCCTCAGAGTCTGCAGAGGGTGAACCATTTACCTGCTGGGTACCAGTGGCACCACATTAGGGTGCTGAGTGCGTATGTGTGTGTAAGAGAGTGCCCTATGGACTGGCTGTTACCTGTGGCACTACATAGTAGTGTGGAGTGAGTGTGTGTGAGTGATTGTGTGTGGACCGCCTGTGATTCACAACACTGGTCAGCGGTGCCGCCTTATACGTTGATTGGTGCCAAAAGCACCATACCTTTTGACATTGGGTTTTTTCCACATGGCTTCTGCCCGCAGTGCTGCTAAAAAGTGTTCTGTTCTTGTGAATGGGCATCATTTTGGTATTGTGTACTGCATAAGGGTGCTCTCCCCCAATTGGAGAGGGGGGGTTATATTAGGAATTGTCCACAGTGTGCATACTAGTAAAATCATAACAATACGAGTTGGCCTAGTGCTGCTAATAATATTTCCGATGGGGTTTTATGCCCAAATGTATATGATGGTCATGTTATAATGATTAAATATGTGTGTTGAATACAAATGTTTTTACATACATCCTGTGTGAAGTCTCTTTTGTGACGCTCAGTGCATTTATAGCGAGTGGCTGCTATGCCTTTGTTTTCACATTGCCTCTGTAGGGAGCCTGACTGCTCAGTGCCAAGCTACCCAAGGGTGATCGTGGGTTATACAGTGAGGGGCATATTCTCAAGGACTTATCACCGATTTATCGGCACTTTAGCGCCGCAAAAGTGGCGATAGATTTATTGCCCTATTCACAGGCTGGTGCAAACTGCCGACATCGCCAGTATTCCTGCGATAGCTGCCGCAAAACACATCGCCACGGATGAGAGCGACAACTAACGCTAATGATATGCAGAGTAGGCGTTCCCGTGCAAAAACGCACGAAAACACCACTTCGAGATATTCTCAACGACCAGCCAGATCGGTGATGCGATCCGAAAACAGGCGATAAGGCGCTTTAGCAGCAGGGATTCAACACCTGCCTTCTACTGGTGTTAAGCAGGACGACAACCTGCAGTATGAAAGGGAGCCCAGCCATGAGCCACATCTGAAGACCAACAGATGCCCTGGAGACAATGAACATGCAGCCTGGAGACCCAAGAGGGCCACAACACCCACCACAACCACCCCCCGGACCCTCCCCCCCAGGTCATGAAGTCCAGTAGTCAACGGTAGTGGAAAAACTGAACTTTATTACAAATACAGAAACAACAAGATGAAAAGCTCAGCCAATGCGTTCCATTCCCAACGGGGATCTTCACCAGGGCAATGTGTGGATCCAATAAACTGCAAATGCTGCGGGAACTCCCCAATACCATTCCATATCCCGAAATCAGTAGTCAGAAACCTGTTGGAGAAATGGTGACAATGGTCAAGCGTCCTCATAGACACAAACGTAATCTGGTACAGTGTTTTGCACTTGGACAAACCGGAATGCATACAGGTATGATTAATCCAGTACAAATATACTGTAACAGAAGTCCGTGTGCTCGTAACCTCCGCATGAAAGAAAAGGAAGGTTACGACCACACAAACATCTGCTACGGTCTCATTATGCAGGATTCATCATACCTGGAAACATCACTGTTTGTATCATCTTGATATCCCTGCACCTTCACTTCCCCCACGCTGTGCATGAACAGCTGGAGACCATGCAAGGGAATTACGCCATAGCTGCCTTACCGCACATGTCGGGGGCAATTGACTGTACACATGTGCCACTTGTGCCCCCTGCCGAGCCTGCACACAATTACCGCCACAGAAAGCACACGCATCCCATCAATGTGCAGGCAATAGTGGACCACCGGGGACAGTACACCAATGGCGTCGCCAACTTCACAGGCAGCGTGCATGATACATATATCTTACAACAGTCCATCATCAACCAGCGCTTCCAGGATGGCACCTATGGCAATGCACTGCTCATTGGTAAGTACTAACCAAACACACCACACACCTCAACTCAACAATCACACAACTCACAACTGTGGGTGAGCACACGTAACATAATCACATACAACATGCCAACCAACATGCCCAACTACCGGACACGAAACACAAGTAACCGTGGTAACAGGGGCCAGACATGTAGACAAACCATCCACAAAGGCAGAGCCCCTCTGCCACACAATTGCAGAATGTGGGGAGAGGTGGGAACCAAGAATGTGCGGAGGAGGCAAGTGACCCAGCAATAAGAAAGGACACAATGCAAGGTGTGGCGGAGATGTGCTGGACAGACTGCAGTATGCAGAGCACAGACATGTCCATGTGGACATCTACTGCTGGTGTTTGCAGTGTAGTGGACAGTGGACGCAAACAGGTCACCCCAGGCAGTGTGGAAGACCTTGGACATGTAGCCATGTGGTCCCCCCCTGTAAGCCTGAGCGGAGCGGCCTTGGCCAGCGTATGTCGCGAATGAATAGCCCGGGCCCTGGGTGTGGTCCAGTTCTGGGATGGCCACCACAGTAACTACTGCGTGTGTCTCTGCCACATCTTGACCATAGGCCTACACACACGTGCGCAACCACATTCAATGGCTGCATTCACACTGGAGACGAGGTGACTACGTCCTAAGCCAACCTGCGCACATCTCGTCATCGCATGCAGGGTCGTGTCTGCCAGGGCGGCGTCCCCCCCAGCCACAAGGCCACCGCCGTGACCGGTGGTGCCTACGCGAACCTGTGCACCTGCTGCACCCCAGCCCTGGTCCCAAGACCGGTCCACCGCCCAGCGATGACTGCCCGCCCCTGCGCACCCAGGCCTCAATGCTCACCTGCCACCACCGGCGTGTCTCCAAGAGGGCCCTCCACGTGCCGGTGCAACCTCCTCAGCCGATCGCTGGATTCCGCGCCACAGGCCCCCAGCGCACCCTGCGGCACCGCACTGCGGAGTCATGTGTGTGCTGACTGCTGCCTGCGTGTACACTGCGGTCCAGCAGGGCTCACAAATCAAATCGAGTCTTGATCTGCAGGACGCCGTATCGAGGCCAACGCATCATCACAGGCTGCACACCCGCTCAGCTCTTCAGGTGGGCCTAACTCAGTGCAATGCAAGTCATCGCCACGTGGCGGTAGGCCCGTGCCAGACGCAGGCCATCGGGTGCCATCAACTCTGTGCAACACAAGTCATCGCCACGTGACGGTAGGCCCGTGCCGGACGCAGGCCATCGGGTGCCACCAACTCTGTGCAACGCAAGTCACGGACCCTTCATGATTGAGTTCCGTGGATGCGGACGCCATCATGTCACCTCCGGCAGTGGGGGATGTGCTGTGGTGGGCCCCTTTTATTGGCAGGGTCACATGTCCCGTGACGCCTGTGCTAGATGGGTATGGTGTGGGTGTAAACCAGCCCTCAGGGAGTGGCTGTGGCATGCTGACAACTAGACCAGTGACCAGCAGATCACTACAGGGAAGACCTGGGACATGTAGCTGTGTCGTCACCCCCTGTGAGCGTAAGAGGAGTGGGCTGGGTTGGCGTATGCCAGTTCAGCGTAGGGGTGTGAACAATGAGCCCGGGGCTCGGGGCGTGGTTCAGTTCTGGCCTGGACAAGGAAGTAACCAATGCGTGTGTCTCCATTGTAGTGTCTGCGCCACCCGGACCGCAATCGGCAATGTTGCACCCTGTGACCCAAGCCCCACAACATGTGCAAAATGGACGTGAGGGAGAATCAGTGACCCTACATTCGTCCATACTGTCATACTTGAAAGATCATTGACATGACACACATGTGTGAATTTGAATGTACTATTCACATTCAGTGGAGTGTTGTAGCTGGAGCAGTACAGGGCCATGCACACCCCACTTGAAATTGTTGCCCCGTGGAGGGCCAGCCAGAGTCCATTGAGAAACACAAATTCATCGGAAGAGGAAGAGTTCAGTCCGCAGTCTGATTGCTGTGTCATTGTTAACCAAACAGAATATGGCAGTCCATGTCGAGGACCAGGGTGATTGCCGCAGAGTGTATCGGGGGACGGTGGAAGGGGATGATGCAAAGGGCCGAACCAAGCTGAAACAGGCCATATGGTGGAGATGAATGCTACCGCTTCCTCATTACCACAACGGCACTCTCATCCACATCATTGTCCTCTGATGTGTGATGTGCCTCACCTGTGGGTGGTGGTGTTTCCGCTGCAGCACTGTGGGGCACTGACACATCAGGGGGCGTCGATGTGGATGGTGTAGGAGCAGCAGCATTCATCTGCACCAGGCCTTGTGACAGCAATGCCATGATGAGGATCTGCAGGGCATGGAAGATCCCAGCTACATCTTGCTGATGTGCAGCCATGGCAGCCATCCTTTCCGCCTCCATCCGCACCATGTCCTCCATGAGCCTCCGCATGTGTCCCAACTCCCGGCTGAGATCGCTGGAGCCACTCTGACTAGACAGGTGTTCTTGTCTCCGAGTCATGACTCCAGCGATGTCAGCCATGGCTCGTTGGAGACCATGGAGCGGACTGTGGGTGTCCGTTAGGGACTGTAAGTGGTCCCTGATGGGATGTAGACACCCATGGATGGCATCTAGTTTGGCTGCCATGAGTTCGAACCCCACCGCACCTGCTCAGCCATCTCCTTCTGGCCCTCCAACACACGGCGTTGAAATGCCATGTGTTGGCTGTGGGGATCCTGGAGACAGCTGGGGTTGTGGGTGCTTCCTGCTGTGTGGTCTGTGCAGGGGGTGGGGTCTCCTCGATGCAGCTGGGCTGACCTGCTCCTGGGGGTGGTGTGCGGAAGCTGTCCATGAGCTCTTGGAGGGCGTCGGTGTTGAAGGTGGGGTGGTCCTCCTCGTCATCAGTGAGGAGGTGTTCGGTCTGCTCTGCAGGAGGTGATGATTCTCCCTCTGCAATGTAAAGGGGAGATGCAGTTTAACAGTGTGTTCCATGTATGTTCACGCATTGGCCAAGTTTCCAAACAGACTACATGACAATGTACATTGTGACTGTTTAGGAGGAGCTGCCTATTTGAGGCGGGACAGTGGACATTTGTGCACCATCAGGGATGTGGGGTTGTACTTGTCCATTATCATGTCACAGTTTCCTGCTATGTCAAATGTGATTGGCCAGTTTCTACACACAAGCGGCAGCAGTTGTGTCCTCTGTTCTGTCTTGAATGTGTTGCAGTTTGTACCACATTGTTGTCGATGTTGATGTGCTCTGTGTCTTGTGTGTGTGCTGCATTGTGGGAGAGCCGCCCCTGCAGCTCAGACTTTGCTTGGCCTTCTCCTTTTCAGGCGGTGTGCCTTTGACTTCTGTGCTCATGCAGTGCTGAGATGTTGCAGACTTGGGTATATTGGGCTCTTGGTGGGAGTTGGGACACTTGGGCATGTTTGTCCGCAGATGTCTTGTTGCCGTCAGGGGTTGTTTGTGCACGTGGATGTGTCGGTGTGTGTCCTGCTCCTTTCCGGATGTGGACCACACTCAGCCACCTCGGTGTCATGGCGTGCAACATGTCATGATGAGTGGCCTGCAGACATGCTCATCATCATGCAGTGTCACTTGCATTGTCAGTGGGGCTCACGGATCCGCAGCTTTGCTGGGTTCAGCACATGTGCGTGGGTTTGTTGTGAGATTGGTGATGTGTGGGGAGGGCCCCCTTTGGGCACAATGTGGACGGGGGCCTACTTGCTGTTTCCATGTGTGCTGCAGTGTGGCAAGGAGATCAGGGACATGATCCAGAGTCATTGTGGTTGTTCAGTGTGCTATACTTAGTTGTGCATGTGTGCCATTGTGCCCATCTCCCCCCGTCCCCCCAGTCCCTGGTGGTTACTCGCCGTGTTGCTGTTGTGTCAGGTCATGTTGAGCAGTGTCCGGTCCCCCGACTCCTGCCACCGTCTCCACACTGATGACTGTGGACACCATTTCCTCCATCTCATCCAGCTCCTCCTGTGACGCAGGACTCCCACCCCCAGTCTGCATTGCTGCTTTGCGGTTGTTTGCGAGTTTCAGCTTGGTTTCGCGCTTCACATCATTCCAGCGCCTCTTGAGCTCTTCCATTGTCCTCCTCAGCACTCCGACTGCATTCACCTTGTCCAGGATGGACTGTCATATTCCATTTTTTGTTGCCAATGACACAGTGGAGGTGACGAACAGGTGTTTATGGTGTTCTATCACCTCCGTAATCAGGATCCTGTTTTCCTGCAGACTGAAGCGCGTCTTCCTCTTCTTCTTCTCCTTGCCCTTCCCTGACCCCGAGGTCCCAGGCTGGTCCTCCGTGGTGCTTGTGGGGTTCGGGTTGTCCTCTGTACTTGCTCTGGCTACCTCCATTGTGCTTCGCAGTTGGTATGTTTTTGTATTATTTTTTTTTGTGCAGCTTTTATGGTGATTTTTCCCGCCTGACATGGGAATTGCAAGCCTGGCGCTGCTTGTCGCCGATTTTTCTATCACGGTTGGGCCCATCGCAACTTTTTTCACGTTCGGGTTTCCTTTTTTATCTCCGTCGCGGTGGTTGTATTGCAGACATTTGACGCGTTATCGGGACACTATCGCATGTTACCGCCGTGTTGAGAATGAGACGTTGACACAGAGTTATTTTCCCGCGATGGACGGCGATATGAGAAGTTGCGTTATCCTATTTTGGCGATGATTATCGCACGTTCTTGTGAATATGCCCCTGAGTGTAATCACCTTCAGCTCTAGTTCTCCCTGGCTCATCTCTTCAACCAACCAGACACTACCGGTTCCAACACTCACCCTTTGTTAAATTTCAGCAGGTCAAACCTGCAGACATTTAACAGGAGAAACGTGTATGGTATTTACTGTACATGCAGGTTTTTGTGAAGTTAGCACCAAAATCCACATTATTCCCCAAAAACTTGTGATAGGTGTTGTTTATTACATTCAGGGGCGTATTCCCAAGAACGTGTGATAACCATCGCAAAAGTTACTTAACGCAACCCTCAACATCGCAGTCCATCGCGGGAAATTTGCGCTGTGTTATCTAAGTATTCACAACACGGCGGTACCATGCAATACTCTCCAGATAACGCGTCAACTGACCGCGTTAAAATCAATGCCACGCCGCAAAAATGCGACACACGAACGCAAAAAAAGCTGCGATGAGGCCAATCGCGATACGAAAATAAGCTAAACCCAGCTACAGGCCTGCAATTCACACGCGTCAGGCGGGAACAATCACCATAAAAATAGAAAAAAAACAGACAAACAAATGCCAAACAACAGCGAAGCACAATGGACATTGCCGGAGCAAGTACGGAGGAGAACCAGAACCCCACAAGCCCCCCTGAGGACCATCCTGGGACCTCGGGGTCAGGGAAGGGCAAGGACAAGAAGAGTAGGAAGAAGCGGTTCAGTCCGCAGGAAAACAGGATCCTGATAACGGAGGTGACAGAACACCATCAACAAATGTTCGTCACCTCCACTGTGTCATTGGCAACAACAAATGGACTATGGCAGTCCATCGTGGACAAGGTGAATGCAGTCGGAGTGCTGAAGAGGACAATGGACGAGGTCAAGAGGCGCTGAAATGATGTCAAGCGCAAAACCAAGCTGAAACTCGCCAACAACCTGAAGGCAGCAATGCAGACTGGAGGTGGGAGCCCAGCGCCATAGGAGGAGCTGGACGACATGGAGGAAATGGTGTCCACAGTCATCAGTGGGGAGACGGTGGCAGGAGTTGGGGGCCCGGACACTGCTCAACAGGACCCGACACAACAGCAAAAGGGTGAGTAACGACCAGGGCCTGGGGGTGCGGGGGGAGATGGGCCCAATGGCACACATGCACAATTAAGTTGAGCACATCTGCGGACAAACCATGCCCCAGACCACCAACTCCCACCAAGAGACCAATGTACCCAAGTATGCAACATGTCAGCACTGTACAAGCACAGAAGTCAAAGGCACACCTCATGAAAGGGATAAGGGGCAGCAAAATCTGAGCTGCAGGGGCGACTCCCCCAAAATGCAGCACACACATCACATGCAGAGCACATCTACCTTGACAATGATGTGCCACAATCCGCAAAACACCTACAACAGAACACAGGACACAACTGGCGCTGCTTGGGTGCAGACACTGGCCAATCACATTTGGCATTGCAGGGAAATGTGCGTTGATAATGTACAAGTACAAACACACACACGTCTGTTGTCGAAATGTCCACTGTCCCCCATCAAATAGACAGCTCCTCCCAAACAGCCACAATGTACCCTGTCATGATGTCTGCATGAAAACATGTACAATGCGACAACATACATGTGGACACATTGTTAAACTGCATCTCCCCTTCACATTGCAGAGGGAGAATCAACACCTCCTGCAGAGCAGCCCGACCCTCTCTTCTCTGGAGACGAAGAGGACCACCACAGCTTCGAGCAACCATGGCCGATGCCCGGTGGAGCTGTTTAGGCAGCTATAGAGGAGATTGGCTTTGGTTTTCCCCCTTGGCCGTCACCTACCCAGCCGGACCTTGGACAAGGTTTTTCCTCAGCTCTCTGCTGTGTTTCCTTTTCCCTCCCATGCCTCCTCCCTCCGTGATCCGTGATCCTTCCCCTTCCTGCCCTGCCTGACTTTTGTATGTTTTTCTTCCTACACCCTTGTCTCAATCCCCCCCCACCTACCCCATGCTCCAAGAGACTTATAGCTGTTTTATTTCATGCTTTTGGTAACTAATGTAACTCTGTACAGCGGTTCTCATGTAAAGCGCTCTGATACCTCCGGGTCTAGCCAGCGCTATATAAAACTCTTCAAATAAAAAAATAAAAAAATAAATAAAAGCTTCGACTCTGACACCCTCCAACTGCTCGTGGACAGCCTACGCAGCCCACTTCCAGGAGCTGGGCAGCCCAGCTGCTACGAGGAGACCCCACCCCCTGCACAGACCACACAGCAGGCATCACCCACCACCACTGCTGGCTCCCCGGACCACCACAAAGAACACATGGCCTTCCAACGCCGTGTTTTGGGGTGCCAGGAGAATCTGGCTGAACAGGTGCGGGTGGGCCTCGACCGCATGGCAGACAAACTAGATGCCATTCCTGGGTGTCTAAGTCCCATCAGGGACCACTCATGGTCCCTAACGGACACCCACAGTCCGCTCCATGCTCTCCAACGGACCATGGCTGACATCGCTGGAGCCCTGACTTAGAGATTAGTACAACTGTCCAGTCAGAGTGGCTCTAGCGATGTCACACGGGAGTTGGGAAACATGCGGAGGTTAATGGAGACCATGGAGCGGGCGAATGCGGAACGAGCAGCTGCCACGGCTGCACACCAGCGAGAGGTAGCTGGGTTCCTCAATGACCTCAGGACCATCCTCATGGCATTGCTGCCACAAGGCCTGGCGCAGATGCATGCTGCTGCCACCACTCCATCCACATCTCTGCCCCCTGATGTGTCACTGCCACACAGTGCTGGAGACAGAACACCACCACCTACACGTGAGGCACATGAAACATTAGAGGACGAAGATGCAGATGATTCTGCCCTCGTGGTAAGAATGACGCAGCAGCATGCATCTCAGCCATAGGTCCGGCTTCAGCTTGGTACTGCCCTCTGCATCATCACCTTCCACTGTCCCCCGATGCACTCTGCGACACTCAACTTGGACCTCGACATGGACTGCCATATGCTGTTTGATCGCCATTGACACAGCAATCAGACTGCGGACTGAACTCGTCCTCTTCCTTTGGACTTGTCATTCCCTGAAGGACCCTGGCTGGCCCTCCATGGGACAACATCGTCATGTGGGGTTTGCATGGCCCTGTACTGCTCTAGATGCAACACTCCACTGAATGTGCATTAAACATTCATATTCACACAGATGTGTCATGTCTATGGTCTTTCAAGTGTGGAAGTATGGATGAATGTAGGCTCACTGGACTCCTCTTACGTCCATGTGGCTCATGTCGTGGCACAGGGGGCACGGGGTGACACTTTGCCGAATGCGGTCCGGGTGGCGCTGACACAACAACAGGGACACACGCATGAGTTACTTCCTTGTCCAGCAGAGTAAGGAACCACGCCCAGGGCCCCGGGATCATTTATGCACCCTTACCCTGGACTGGCATACGCCAGGCCAGCCCACTCCGCTTACGCTCACAGGGGGGGACGGCAACTTTACATGTCCCATGTCTTTCCTGTAGTGATCTGCTGCTCACAGGTCTAGTTGTCAGCATGCCACAGCCACTCCCTCACGGCTGGTGTACACCCACACCACACCCATCCAGCACACGTGTCACAGGACATGTGACCCTGCCAATATAAAGGGCCGGGCGCACGTGCTCGACACCATTTCCACTCTCTATCTGGGTGCATCCGTGTGGTGTCAATGTAGGCATGAGGGCCTCGGGCCCTGCAACATCACATTCCCCAGGACCGGAGGTGACATGATGGCGTCCGCAACACGATACCCAATAATACAGGGTCCATGACTTTGGGACACAGACTTGGTGGTACCGGATACATTGCGGCCGGCACAGGCACACCGCCACGGGACGGTGACTTTGGGTGCACTGAGGTAGGGGCACCTTAAGTGCTGAGCGGTTGTGCAGCCTGCGATGATGCCGGGTGCACTGGTATGTCCCCTGCCATGGCGAAATCAAGACCCAGAATCATATGTGAGACCTGGTGGCCTGCGGAGCGGGGCTGCATGATGTGGAGGGTGCCATGTCCGCGGGCCCGGGGCATGTGGCTTGCAGCGGCATGTGGTGGGCCCTCATTGCTACACGCCAAGGGCGGAAGGTGAGCAGTGAGGCCTGGGTGCGCAGGGGCGGACATGCACCGCTGGGCGGCAGGAGGGGCTGGGGTGCATCTGCCTGGGTGCGCAGGGATGGGCATGCACTGCTGGGCGGCGGGAGGGGCTGGGTGCATCTGCCTGGGTGCGCTGGGGCGGACAGGCGATGATGTCTTGTGCAATTGTATGTACTTTGCCATTCATGTATCTGGACTCTGTTTCAGATGACGGATCTGTTTCAGATGTGTGACCTGGTGAACTGCACTACATACCGGCACGTGGTTGAGACACACCGGTGGCAGCAGGTGAGCAGTGTGGCCTGGGTGCGCATTGTCGGCACTGTCTCTCCCTGTCCATCTCTTCTGTTATCTGTGTCTCGCTCCCCCTCTCTGTCCGTCTTTCTCTCGCTCCCCCTCTCTGTTCGTCTTTCTCTCGCTCCCCCTCTCTGTTCGTCTTTCTCTGGCTCCCCCTCTCTGTCCGCCTTTCTCTTGCTCCCCCTCTCTATCCGTCTTTCTCTCGCTCCCCCTCTCTCTGTCCGTCTTTCTCTCGCTCCCTCTCTTTCTCTCTCTCTCTCCTTCGCTCTCTCTCAGTCCTTTGATGTGTGCAAGACACACCTTCTCATCATGATTTTTGTCTTGCAGGCTGTGACCTACGGATTGTCCCGAGGGGAGCCGCCATGTGTCTTCATTTCTGTTCTGTGTTTCTTTGAATGCATTTTCATTTGTTACATCGAAGGTGTATGTGTGATGCTCATTTTTGTGATGACACATGCATGTCACCAAATGTGGTTGTGCGACATCAGGCGGATTATTTGGTACATGATTCCGTGTGGTTGATGTGGCATGTATTTGGCCGGGGGGGGGGGTGCCTGGGGAGTGGGGGTCCTGGGGGTGGTGGCGATGGGTGTTGTGGCCCTGTTGGGGCTCCGAGCTGCATGATCAGTGGCTCCATGGCATCTGTTGCCCTTCAGGTGTGGCTCTGGGCTGGGCTCCATTTTGTGGTGCAGGCTGTGGTCCGTCTTTGCACCAGGTCAGAGCAGGTGTTAGTTTCCTGCTGCTGACGCGCCTTATCGCCTGTTTTGTGGTCTTGTCGCCGATCTGGCTGGTCATTGAGAAAGTTGCGGAGTGGTGTTTTTGCGCCTTTTTGCACGGGAACGCCTACTCTGCATCTCATTAGCGATAGTTGCGGGGGTCATCTGTGGCGATGTTTTTTGCGGCTGCTATCACGGGTTAACTGGTGTTATGGGCTGTTAACACCAGCTTGTGAATGGGGTGATAAATTTATCGCAACTTTGGCTGCGATAAAGTGCCATTAACTCGGCGATGGCTCCTTGAGAATATGCCCCAGAGTAAATAACGAGCCTCACAGTATGGTTATTTACAGGGGCGTAGGAGACACTAAATTTCTGGGGGGGACAGGGACAACCTTGTGGACTTTCCAGTGACTCTATACAAATCGCCCATTGTGTGAGACCGTACGCCCGTTAAACGTACACAATCGCATAGTTATGAAGAGAAATATTGAGAAAGGCTGGCATGTAGTCACAGTTTGCAAGTATGCTTTATTTTTATTTACATTCACAAAGTAATTAGACCAAATGGGAAAAAAATATGTATATGAATCTTGCATCTTCATGCACCAAGCAAACAAAGGGGATGTCTGGGGGGTCCATAGGACCCGCTTTCTCCCCTCCAGAGGGCTGCTCTAAGGAGGCGCACTCACAGTGTGCCACATTTTTGGTGCGCCTCCTGAGAGCTTCTTTGCCTCTGTGCACACGTCTGTAATACAGCGCGGGCACAAAGGCAAAGGAATCCCCTCATTTGAATGGGACAGCACCCCCATGCAAATGAGGGAACGCTCTCTTGAGGTAGCGCTGGTGCTTTAACTGCTCCAGCGCTATTGGTATTAGAGAAGGGGCCGCACAAGTGTCTGCAGCCCCTTCTGTAATACCAAAGTGCCCCGTGGGCAGGCAAAGAGGGCACGAACGCCTGTTGCGCCCCCGGGGCACTTTCTGTAATACGGCCATTGGGCTTCTAAGGTCTGTTGGGGCCTTCTAAGGTGTAGCATGGGAATGTGCTCCCTCGTGAGAGTGGACTGGTCATAAAGGCTGAGCCTGGTTAACCAGTTCCAAATTCATCTGCTCTGGCCATAGTGCCACATCCTCTCTCCACCACCATACTGCCCCACTGAGAGAAACTCGCACTGACTTCAGCTACAACCCAATTGTGCCCTGCTATAAACACCTCGATGTGACTCAATTCAAATTATGCACTAGACAAGAGCAATATGCTGCCTGAAAAAACAAAGTATCAACATCCTGGAAAGAGCAAACACTCAAGGGAATGCAAGTTTAAGTAAAGAATGTGAATGTAAGCAGGAACATGGTAACCTTAATGCTTTTACTCTCTTTATTCAGAAATCAGTGAGTGATTTTTCCTGAAAAGTTAGGGACATGACTACAGGGCCCAGAAAGGACCCGTTTCAATGTGCGTTGCTTATATCCTTACAAAACCTAAGCAGTTTGGTTTAAAAGGACCACATTCCTGAACACAGAGCTGCGGTACAAATTTTATAAGCTAAAATAAGGAAAAACACTTAAAGGGATCACATTAAACGTTCTCCACTCCACCCATCAACCAGGTATTGCAGTCCCTCCAGGAATGGTGCACTTCCCCACCCGGGGAAAACAATGTTGTTCAAAGAAAGAAGATAAAAAGAGAGTAGCGCTTCACTGGTAAACTTTGTAAAGTGGCGCTAATGTGTGTGGGTGTGAATAAAACCAATCTGGCCTGTCTGCGACCCCTCTGTAACTGAAGGACTTTCTCCTACCAGCTGTTCCAGGCAGGACACGAGCAGCGCTGGTGCTCAGCTGATGGCTGCCTTTCCTTTCCTGGCTGTAACCGCGCTGCAATCACAGTGATGGTGCTATTTCCCTGGACTTTTATTTATTAAATGCGCCACAATGACTTTCTGCTCCACCGCGTCCATGTTAATTATCCCCATCCTTCCGTCCTTATGCACAGCCCTTCATTTGCATTAAGTCACGGAGGCGCCGCAGTGATTTTGCGCTCAATGGTGTCCGTCAGTGTTACTTAGCCCCGCCCTTCCCTCCTCCACGTAGGGCAAAGTTCTGTTGTTACACACCCCTGCCTTCTGCCTGTACATGCCCTCTTGTTCATTTAACGTCATATAGGATCAACATTACATTTTACATCACCCTCAATAAAGGCAGAAATAGGGCGCTGTGAGGTCACGGTTTACTCTAAAGCACCGAATTGGGTAGAAGGCAGAGTGCAAGTTGTGGCATTTATTGTTGGCCGTATCTTTCTTCCCTTCTAAGCTGCACACGAAGCACATTTAAAATGTAAATGTTTTGTTTTTACAATTCTTTTTGACTGAGAGTTTGCTTATATAACTTACAGCAATGTTCTGACAGCCAAGACAATTCTGCATTGTTGCTGCTACAATTCTTTAAACATCACATCATAATCAAATATATCAAATCCCCGCTCCAGACAGGCCAACCATTCACGTATAAAGCTCTCGTACCAAGAGCAGATATCAAGAAAAATAAGATGCCTTCAGGGCATAAGGTTAATTTGTTCCTTTTACTTCCACTATTCCTTGGGTGGGCACAGTGCTTAATTTGTAAAGATTAAGTCCCAGTGCTCAAAAACGGAATTTGAGGTGCCCTGGAATTTTGTATTTTATGTGTACTGGGTGGGAGGAATCATGACTTTCCACAGCGCAGTGGAGGAGGGGGAATAAGGTGTCTCACATCTCCTCAGGCAGGGTGAACTGGGCCCTGTGCAAACTGCCCAGTGCAGGAAGTAGTGTCACGAACCAGACGGGCAGTCGGCCAGCGCGGGGTCTGGTGCTAGGCTGCAGGGGCTGGAAGGGAAAGGGGCACATCTGGGACGCATGAGGGGGGCTAGGCGCTGGAGGTTACATACATCCAGGCCTTTTTCGGTGCCAGCAGGCAGCTGAGGAGCAGGTACCAGTACAGGTCTGACAGGAATCTCCCACCTGCTCCTGGTAACTGCCGGCCAACAGAGAGCCAGTAATGGGACACATGCAGCAGCTGGCACCGGGGTGATGCTGAGCTCGCCGGAGTGAGGAGAAAAATGTATACCTCGGCCCTGTGAATGGGTGCTGAGTACCGTAAACCACCGGCACAAATTAAGCACTGGGTGGGCAGTATTTTTGTGGCCACTGTGTAGCCTACTTCCAGGTTTGGCAAGGACAAAAAGGGAGATACGAGAGTAGCTTGGACGAATAAATCAATGGCCCCTCGCCTCTTCTGAAGTCACCCAGGTTAACCGACCCCACTGAGAGCCTGCACTTTCTAGCAAAGGTGGAAAACAGGAAAAGGAGGGAGGAGAGAGGAGACAGTAGGGGCTCTCTGCACGGGCATCGGGGGAGGGGAAAACATGAGAAGTAAGGAGACTAAAGCACCAAGTGAGAGAAGTGAAAGATATCCTTAGAATGCTGGAGAACATCTTTTTTTTAAACGGAAAATTGTGCACTTTATAGCACAATATTTTAAAGATTTTTCCCAAAGCGAAATGCTTTTTCTTTTTTCTCCACCTGCGCTGCCCTTAGGGTTCAGTCTTCAAGCCGGCAGCAGACACGGGGCGAGGTCAGATAGCAATCAGTGCAGACTGCACGCAGCTGTGGTGGAGGTGAGATAGAATTCCCGGAGCCTCAGGGGTGCAACAGTTGAAAAGGGCAGAGGGCTGATGGCCTCTGTGACGTCACCTTTATGCTGTGACTATCGGATTGGTCACAGGTAACTGGAGAGGCAGGTCACAGCAGGTCAAGGGCAGGGCCGTTAGGTCGCGCTTTCGCATGCTAATGGCCTGCCAAATGCCAATTTCAGAAGGGAGAGGGGAAATTCTTGTGTCCCCTCGTCCCCCCCACCCTTGTCCCCTGTGTCCCCCCAACTCCAAAATCTGGGGGGGATATGTCCCCCGCGTCCCCCACAGTTCCTACGCCCATGGTTATTTATCAGGTGTGATAAATAGCACCTTCAGTCTGACAAACTGGTAATCGGCCCGTGAGTTTGGATTGAAGACTGAAAGGAGATGCAGACCCATTTCTTTAGAGGAGGCCTTTATGAATAAAGTCAGAGAGAACGAGTTTCATTTAAAATAAATCTGCTCAGGAAATGTCCTATGTTAGGATATAGGAAGCGGCCCAGGTGCCGGAACCCTGGTCGGGATTCAGATCACTGGGGTTGTGTTTATCACAGAGCAAACAATGCTGCACTTTTACGAATATTCTGCTGTTTTAAAACCATTAGGCAACAAATGTAAGGTGACAAGCAGAAAATGCAAAAATGGTCATACTTTGTATATCCAATTTAAAAAATAAAAAAAAATGTACCGGGAACTGCACGGGTGGTTAACCAGACTTTTCTGCGTATTGGTAGCATTCAAATATTTTTCTCAAATACCGTCATCAAATAACTTTCCACATTTACATAGTGCACGCCAAAAACTCAGCTGGCAGGTAAAAAAGTGGGTCTATTGATCTAGTGAAAGGTATTCCTTTATTGATCGTCTCACTTGTTACTTGGTATACTGGGGTGTTGTCGCAGCCTGTTTATGGAAATGCTCCATTATTTCTTCTCCTCATAGGACAAGGTTATAATAAATCTTAATAGATCTCCCCCACGAGGGCCCTATGTCACCCCCATTGCATGGCACACCCCATGTGTCATTGTTCTCACCAGACTGGCTGACGTTTTGGTAAAGTAAGCCCTACACAAGTTCTTGAGGCTGCTCTACAAAGCAGTCATTGGCTTCTCTCCGACATGCCTCTCTATGGACTACTAGTAGGATCTGGAAGCAAGCAATCTGCACCTTCTGTACCCGCCTGCGGCGAGACAGATCTCGGCCCTTCCAGCTGTGAGGACCCAGGCACTGGTAGGTCACCTCCCACTGCCAGCAGGGCTGGCCACTCTCCCCAGGATCTCCAAACTGTTCTAAAACATCTCCTGCTAAATGAACAGAGTAACTCCCTCGCAGGCTTTATCCATGCAGTGTGGCACGTGAAGTGAAATGATGCATGTGCAAAGCTGGGAGTGATGGTTCTGGTAGCTAAGCCGGGTCCGGTGGCTTAGTGGACTAATGCGTCCACTGTAGGGCCCTGTATTTGACCTTATGGCCACAGGCTCAAATCCTGGTGGGTCCACTCAGCCTTTCATTCTTCTGAGGTAGATAAAGTGAGTACCATTGAGTTGGGTAACAATAAACATTTGTTATTCAGCGCCTAGATACCCTTGAGTGGACCAGCACTTTACAAAATACACGTTATATTATGTAAGAGCTTCCTCGTAAGGTAAAGTGCTTGCCATCCTATGTGTAGCTTGGGTCCTGCTGGGCCCACCCCTTTCAATTATGTCTTTTGTTTTGTGTAAAGCACCATACCGGTACAATGTTCTATATACGCTGAAAACGTAATTTTTCTATTTTTAATAACTATTTGAAAAGTGTTGTTTGCTACTATAAACAAAACGTAGAGTCTCTCCTAGTGGCACTTAAGTCTGAGGCTATAAGTTGCACACAGATCTCTACAGCAGGCGCTCATACCGACCATGCTTTAACTTCAAACACTGGTCTTTTTCAACCTTCAATATGGTGTGTTTTGGGGTGTTTTCTTGGCTTTCTACCCAGCATATTAGAGCTGGGTAGAAAGCCAAGCCCACCCTGTCCATAATTTTAGGAAGTGAGTAGAGCTGTGCATGTTGCGCCCTGCTACAGCTAGCTAGTAGTACCCTGGCATGCCTAGGGTGTCATAGATGCCTTAAGCATCCCTCTGCTCTCCTTGTTTTGGCACGAAGAACCAGCAATAAATGTTGTGCAGTAGTTCCCACAGATATCTGAGCCCCGGTGCCAATGTACCTGCTACACTACAGAAACCTACAACCCAGAGCTGACAGCTCACTAACACATCTCCTGCGGACGCACCATGAAATTACAGGTTGACAGTTTTTTCAGGCGCACAAAACACACACCAGTATTCTGACAGAATCAGTGTGTCCCGAGACACGGAATTTAAACAAGTATTTCTGTTAACACATTCAGGCAAGTGTGTACAACACCCAGCGGTAGGGTGACCAACACTTCTCTGAGGCTGAGGCAGCCCCTCCCCGACCTCGCTCAGTCTTTGTACAGGCCCATTGTCATTCTTATGTTTAAAAAGCTTTATTTGAAAATACAAAAGGCCAGCAATACAGAGAATAGCATATTGAAATGAGTACATAACGATAAAATGGCTAGCGGGAGAAGATTTTTTTTTTTTTTTAAAGTTTTATAAGGAAGTAAGAGGGGGAGGGGGAGGGCGGGGGAGAAAAAAGGGGGGAAGGGGCACCTCTTACAAATTGGTAAAATATGATATTGCATATCTACAAAGGGATGTGAACAATGATTATAATATAATTAATAAAAAACAATAAGCCAACAAGGGTTAGAAGAAAGAACAGAGAAATAAATGTTTAAGGGGCTTAAAATTTTCCGCATTTATACGAGAATTATCTGTTAACGCGGCCCATTGTCATTCTGATGTGGCTGATTATCACCTAAAGAATGACAATGGGCCAAAGGTGTAGGGAAGCACCCGGGGTCAGATAAGTGTTTCATGGCCCTTCAGATCAGCACAGGACAGAATAACAAACAAATAAATAAAGCAAGAATAATCACTGTGATGCAGCTTTGTGTGTGTGTGGGGGTGGCGGGTGCAGAGGGTGCCGAAGTAGCCAAAAGCAGCGACAGAATGAGAAATTATGATAATGGCAAATCAAAAAGAAGCACAAGGCAAATGGAGTGAGACAGCGAAGAAGCAAAGGAAGAATAGAATGCAAATAATAAAAGAAAGCTGGAAAGATAGAGAAAGATTTAGATTTAACAATGGAAGGAAGGACAAGAGGATGATCAAATTGAAAAAAAGGAACACAAAATGAATGTTAATGTGGAATATTAATTATGAAAATAAAATGAAATATGAATTTAAAGAATAGAGAGAGAATGAGAGAAGAAATGAAAGGATGCACAGACAGAAAGATGGAAAGAAAAATAAATGGAGGATGTAAAGAAGAAAGTAGAGAACAAAGGTGGATAGAAAGAAGGATATAAGGAAAGAAAGAAAATGAAAAGACGGAAAGAATAAAAGACAAACGTCAATATAGGTAAATGCAGTTTTTGACCAAGTTTCTTTCCTGCTGTAAAAAGCATAATTTTGCATTATTTTTGCACATTTTCATCAGGGGAACAATTTTCACAGACTTCAAAAGGAAAGACCAGGATAGCTCACTTTGCTCCTTTATTTAGTGCCATATAAAGTGGGGCGTATTTTATTTTTCTGGCTACTCCCTTGCAATGGGCCCTTATGTAGTTACAGCATGTGGCGTGCCGTCCTCTGCATAGGCCTAGGGCACAGCATGCTGCTTTTGTGGAGGAGCCGTGCTGGAGGACTAAGCTATATTTTGAAATATCCGGCAGGAAGAAAGGCAAAGACTTCTGAGTGCTTTGCGCGCCTGCAATTTTCGGGCCATAACAAAAATGTCTATTTAACTCTGGTGATTAATGTATCTCTTGGAGAGATCTGAGTTTTCACTAATCCCGGTTTTGACTCATCATAAAGAAGCATAGAGGCATAATCAATCAATCAATCAATCAATCAATCAGGGGGTTTATAAAGCGCGCTACTCACCCGTGAGGGTCTCAAGGCACTGGGGGGGGGGGGTGCAACTCCGGATCAGTCGAAGAGCCAGGTCTTGAGGTCCTTCCTGAACGTGTGCAAGGTAGGGGAGCGTCGGATGCTCACCGGGAGCTCGTTCCAGGCCTTGGCTGCGATGTAGGAGAAGGCTCTCCCGCCTGCTCTGTTTCTGCGGATGCGGGGGACCTCTGCCAGGGCGAGGTTGGCGGAGTGGAAGTTCCTCTTGGGTGCGTGGAAGGAGACTCTCTCGTTGAGGTATTTGGGTCCGATGTTGTTGAGGGATTTGTAGGAGTGGGTGAGGAGTTTGAAGATGACCCTCTTCTCGACGGGGAGCCAGTGGAGATCTCGTAGGTGTTGGGTCATGTGTTTGTGTCCCGAGGACTAGTCTGGCTGCGGAGTTCTGGATGGTTTGGAGTTTGTGTAGAAGAGTTCTGTTGATCAGCGGAGAGGTGTGGTGCAGTGGCCAGGGCAGCTGACTTCGGAGCACAGGGTTCACGGTTCGATCCCCGGCTACGGCGGCAGCTCAGCTCAGCACTATGTGACTCTGGGCAATAGCTCACTTAATTTCCACTCCGGCCCCCAGCGCCTTGAGACCCGTAAGGGTGAGTAGCTGCGCTATATAAAAACGGACTTACATCCCGGCGTAGAGGGCGTTGCCGTAGTCCAGTCTGCTGGTTATGAGCGCGTGGGTGGCGGTCCTTCTGCAGTCGGGGGGGATCCATTTGAAGGTCTGGCGGAGGATGCGCAGGCAGTTGAAACTGGCGGAAGCGACGGCGTTGATCTGGTGGTTCATGGAGAGGGAGGAGTCGAGGATGATGCCGAGGTTTCGTGCGTGGTATGTGGGGGTGGGTGGATTCCCGAGGGCGGGGGGCCCCCAGGTGTTGTCCCAGGCGGAGGTGCAGGGTCCAAGGATGAGGACCTCGGTTTTCTCTGAGTTGAGCTTCAGGCAGCTGTCTTTCATCCAGGCTGCGACGTCCTTCATTCCTTCCTGGAAGCAGAGTCTGGTGTCTTCGGGACTCTTCGTGAGTGAGAGGATGAGCTGGGTGTCGTCGGCATAGGATACTATGCTGAGCCCATGCTATCTGACGATGGCGGCGAGGGGGGCCATGTAGATGTTGAAGAGCGTGGGGCTGAGCGATGATCCTTGGGGTACTCCGCAGTTGATTTCGGTGGGTTTGGAGAGGAAGGGAGGGAGTCTGATCCTCTGTGTTCTCCCGGAGAGAAAGGACTGGATCGAGTCGAGGGCGGCTCCTCGTATCCCCGCGTCGTGAAGTCTGGCTGCTAGCGTGCGATGTTCGACGGTGTCGAAGGCCGCGGACAGGTCTAGAAGGATGAGTGCCTCTTGTAAAGCACAAAGTGTAACATGCAGAGCAAAGTATTCATTTGTATAATAACCCCAACCACTATGTTATGTGTTATAGCCTCAGTTTGTATTTCGGGGTCACTGGAATTATGCGATTATGCGGCTTCAACAGTTTTCGCATGATTATGGATTTGCTGCATGTGCCACATAATCCATCATTAGCTGAATATATCTGAAGATTCTAATTTAAAAACAGTTTCTACCTCAAATGGTTAAAAAATAACTAAAAAGGCAGTGACGTGTTGCAAAGGCCCTTTGTAAAGGTTGACTGATCATCTTCCTTTGCATATTACTATTTGGGTGTTATACGGGTACTAATGAGGTACAACCTATGACCAGAAAGTGTTAAAATGTGCAAAATGAGAAAATAATATGGTAATACTATGACAAAATTTGCAGCATTACGCTGCATAAATTCCGTTTTCTTGCCAAATAATTTAGTCAACCCTGCAGCATAATTTGGCCCTCCCTGCTGCATAATTCCAGTGGCCCTGCATATAGTACCTTCCAGTATGGATGCCATGTGACTCCTACATCTTGTAGCCCTCCTTGTCTTAAGTATAATTTCCTATATATTGATTTACATACTTACATGAGTCATTGTCTCTGAACAATAAGTGTGTGAGCTAAAGCGCTCAACACCCTACATTGGGCTGAGCAGCACTGTAAAATAAATGACATACACATGAGCGAGGGGCTATATAGAGATGAGGGGCACCATGGGAGGTTGATAGTGAGGGAATCTGTGCAGAGGGAGGTCTTTGGTGAAGGGTTGTAATGAAGGCTGAAGGCCTCTGCATCCCACAACACTTCAAAGGAACCCCAAACTGTAAACAAAATATCATATGAAATACCACAAAAAGACCTGCACAGCTGCTCAAAGCTGTGCACAAACCAAAACGGTGAGGTGCACGATTGTCTCAACTTAATATAAAATAATTTTGACGTGTACTTATGTTGGTTGTCTATTTACTTACTTATACACTATTGTACGACCTCCTCAGATGTGTCTGAAAACGTACCCTTTGTCCCAAATTTCTGTCCTGAATTTTGACCTTCTGTCCTGAATTTTTGTCCTGAATTTTGACCCTTCTGTCCTGAATTTTTACACTCACTGTCCTGAATTTGCACCTATGCCAGGTGGTCACCCTACCCAGCGGTGTGACTCAGAGGAGACGCAGGTCACAAGGTGCATCAGCCGACAGTGGCACTGGAACAGACTGAAAACCACTCTTCACCCAAAAATGGCGGGGTAGGGCTTCGCTCAACGTTTGCAGTAATTTTGGTTTGACATGCGAAGCGGTTATCTACAGTGCCTTAAGGAGCAACCGTTTCGTTCTTTGCGGCACTCTGCTAACAGCTGCATTTGATTGTTTAGAATAATCTATCATTATAATGTTTTGAAAACGTCCCTCAAGTTTACCTACGCTATGCTGTTCATCCATCATGCAAAAGAAACAATTGATGGACGGAATGCTGGACAATGCAAACGTTCACCCCTAGTCACAAGGATCTGGGTTTAATCCATCATTCTTTTGCTCACCGCACCACCCCAGTTTGGACCGAGCCATATGCAAATCAGTCTTGACCCTGTTCCTTGTGGGAACAGTCCAGCCTGAACTGCCAAGCCAGGTCCTCCCTGGACCAGTAACAAGCATCCTGGGACCGGTTTCAGGGCATCACCCTTCATCAGCCAGGCTAGCTTGAATCCAGTGGTGTAGTGAGCACGGGACCCACGTCTGGGCATACCCTTCCCACTTAGGGTGACATATGCAAAAAGAAACAATTGATGGACGGAATGCTGGACAATGCAAACATTCACCCCCAGTCACAAGGATCTGGGTTTAATCCATCATTATTTTGCTCACCACACCACCCCAGTTTGGACCCAGCCATATGCAAATCAGTCTTGACCCTGTTCCTTGTGGGAACAGTGCAGCCCGAACTGCCGAGCCAGCTCCTCACTGGACCAGAAACAAGCATCCTGGGACCGGTTTCAGGGCATCACCCTTCATCAAACAGGCTAGCTTGAATCCAGTGGTGTAGTGAGCACGGGACCCACGTCTGAGCATACCCTTCCCACTTAGGGTGACATATCCAAAAAAAACTATTGATGGACGTAATGCTGGACAATGCAAACATTCACCCCCAGTCACAAGGATCTGGGTTTAATCCATCATTCTTTTGCTCACCACACCACCCCAGTTTGGACCCAGCCATATGCAAATCAGTCTTGACCCTGTTCCTTGTGGGAACAGTCCAGCCCGAACTGCCAAGCCAGGTCCTCCCTGGACCGGAAACAAGCATCCTGGGACCAGTTTCGGGGCCTCACCCTTCTTCATCCAGGCTAGCTTGAATCCAGTGGTGTAGTGAGCACAGGACCCACGTCTGGGCATACCCTTCCCACTTAGGGTGACATCTGCAAAAGAAACAATTGATGGATGGAATGCTGGACAATGCAAACATTCACCCCCAGTCACAGGGATCTGGGTTTAATCCATCATTCTTTTGCTCACCACACCACCCGAGTTTGGACCCAGCCATATGCAAATCAGTCTTGACCCTGTTCCTTGTGGGAACAGTCCAGCCCGAACTGCCAAGCTAGGTCCTCCCTGGACTAGAAACAAGCATCCCGGGACCGGTTTCAGGGCATCACCCTTCATCAGCCCGAACTGTCCTTTACCCTGGACTGATCACTTTGCTGTGCATTTTAACATCACTCAAGCAAATTTGAAAGGTGGTCGTAGAAATAGATCTGCGACCGTTAAACATCGGGCCTGGAAATCAGTGAGCATGACTGATTTAAAGTCAGCACTAAGTGAAAGGCCTCTAATTCCTATTGATTCCAATCAAGCGGCCTCAGTGTTTCACAACTGGTTAAACAGAGCTGCCAATATCGTCGCTCCGGAAGTGATAAAGCACGCTCGACGGTGTAAGGTATTGTCCCCCTGGTATTCGGCAGACCTTAAAATAGCAAAAATTAAGTGCAGGCAAAAAGAGCGTATGTGGAGACTCCACTACGGTAGCTCTTATAGGAAAGACTACTGCGTTGCGTTAGAAGAATATAAAAGTGCTATCACACAGGCCAAAACGGCCTACTACACTTCTAAGATTCAAGGAGCAACAAATTCACCAAAAGAACTGTTCCAAACTGTTTCCTCTCTATTAAAGTGCCCACGGGATGATACCTTTACTCCTGACCAGAAGTTTGTAGACAAGATGGCTGGTCACTTTCAAAATAAGGTCCAAACTGTTTACAATCATCTCCTAAATGCTGATAAGGTTATAGCGAGTGATGTCTTAGCCCAGCTGGAGACCATGTCCTCCCACTGTGATTTATCGCACTTCTCACTATTGGGAGTCGAGACAGTGGCTGACCTGCTGATAAAAACCAAGTCGGGCTCTCCTCTAGATCCTTGTCCCCCTCATATACTACACCTAGTTTCCGAGGAGATAAGCATCCCACTATCCCCTATACTTAACCAAAGCATTGCATCAGGAGTATTTCCAACCATCTGGAAAAAAGCCTGCATTCGTCCTCTCCTCAAAAAACCTAAGTTGGATCCCCTGGACGAGAAAAACTATCGTCCCATCTCGTGTCTACCTCTACCTGCTAAAATCCTTGAGAAAGCCATGAATGTGGAATTAACATCGTATCTAGAGAATAACAACATTCTGGATGCTACTCAACATGGTTTCAGATCATCACACTCTACTGAGATGGCATTGATTATGGCAGTGGAGGAGATACGTAAGGTGATGGACGGAGGAGGAGGGGCTCTTATGGTCCTGCTTGATCTGACAGCAGCCTTCGATACCGTGAACCACGAGGTATTAATACGAAGGCTACGGGATATAGGTATCAAAGGCAAAGCTCTTGCCCTCCTTTCCTCCTTCCTATCGTCCAGGAAACAAGCGATATTCTGGGATGGATACCAGTCCAAGGAATTCACACTCCCCGGGGAGTCCCACAGGGCTCGGCCCTATCCCCCACTCTTTTTAATATATATGTAGCTCCTCTGGCTAGACTAATTGAAAGCTACGGCTTTAGGCTGGTGTCTTATGCTGATGACACGCAGCTTATAGTGTCAATAACACAGCCCGTGGATGCTGTGGCAATCCATTTCAGCAACTGCATCTCAGCCCTGATGACTTGGATGAGTGTTAACTTTCTAAAGCTTAATGTAGATAAAACCGAGGTGATTGAGTTTGGTCAGAAAATCTCGGTATGGAATCAACTGTGGTAGCCGGTCCATGTCCGGCCCCTGTCAAAAAAGTCAGGAATTTAGGCCTTATGGTAGATAACGATCTTACCTGGGCTCCCCAGATTAACCAAGTCTCATCAGCCTGTTTTTTTATGCTGAAAGGTTTGAGGAAAATTCTTCCTTTCATTCCGCTCTCCCTGAGGAAAACAGTGGTAGGGGCCACGATTCTATCTAGAATCGATTATTGCAACGCTCTCTATTTAGGAGCAAATGCTGCGCAATTCTCTAAATTGCAGTCAATTCAGAATGCAGCAGCGAGAGTATTGCTTAATCTTCCCAAACACCATCCTACATCAACCGGCTTAAAACAACTTCACTGGCTTCCAGTACGACAACGGGTTGACTTTAAGTCCCTGTGCTTGGTACACAAAGCCCTGTTTGGTGGAGGATCTAAGGATGTGCAAACTTTGTTTTCTCGTTACGTTCCCACACGAGCGTTAAGATCAGCATCACTTGATCTCCTACAACTCCCCAGGATTAAGAGAGTAAGGTGTGGAGGTAAACGCTTCTCTTTCCTGGCTTCCAAACTCTGGAACTCTCTGCCCACACACCTGAGGTGTCTGCCTAATAGATTGGTCTTTAGGAAGAAAGTTAAAACTTGGCTCTTTTCACAACCCTGAATGTGTTGGCCTGGGGCATTACATATCACTCAGCGCCAAGACGCCTCGGCATTAGTGCGCTTTATAAATACTTTTCAGTCAGTCAGTCATCAGCCAGGCTAGCTTGAATCCAGTGGTGTAGTGAGCACAGGAGGTGACAAATGAAGAGGAGGCGGTACTAATCCTTTTTAAGAATCAGAAGCCAGCATTTAGGAATCGACAATGACACAAGCCAATGGCAAATATGGGTGGAGAGTGGGCGGGGCTTCTATTCCCTACTCCACTACAACAAGTCTCGCAGAGCAGCGCATGCGCCCTAGCTCTAGGCTCGACCTAAACATGATGTTTTGCAACTTCTATGTGTGTTGCACTAAGCAGCACACATAGAAGTTTCAAATCGCCATTTCAGATTGTTTATGTGCAGGAAGGTGTCCCTTCAATCACTCACCTCAACGCAGATACCCTTGGACTATGGTGCAAGGGTGCCTGCGTTGGCAATAGGCAGCTAAATTTAGCGCCAGTGCAGGGGGAAATGCAGGGATGCACCATATTCTTGTACATATGGTGCAGCCCTGCTTTTCTAAAGTGACGGAGCGTGTCGTTAGCCTTCTTGGCTTAACAACATGCTTCGCCACTTTCCTTATGAATATGCCCCTTAGTCTGAGTCAATGGGGCTTTCCATGGGTGGTTCATAGAAATTCCTGTGCAGCCACCTATGATTTTTTACATAAAATCATATCTACTCACAATAGCAGACAGTGTTTGCGCCATAAATGACACTACTCGAAAGCAGGCCTTCATAAGGAGAAATTATTTTATTTCTTCTACCGTTTCCCACTTTACATGTACAGCACCCATCCAATGTGGGAAAAGTTTTAAAATTAGTCTAGGTATAGTGTTTTGTACACTTCCAGTGCAAACCCTATGCTAGACTCATGCAGACACCTTCGCACAATGGCGCAAAGGTGTGTGTGGGGGCACGCTGCAGCCAAATTGTGTGCCAGCAATAGGAAGAGAGCTGGAGTAACACCTTAGTAGATATGGAGCTTTGCAGCTTTCTACTTGTCTCATAATGCAGTGCAGCAACTTTGTGTGCTGCCCTGTTCAGCAAAATAGGGGCGGATTACGATGAGGGTGGGACCGCCACTTACAGCCCGTCGGTGGCGGTCCCAGCGCCATTGTAACCATGTTCTCTGCCCGCCATCCCTTCGCCCGCCATATTACGATGGCGGGCGCATGGTTGCCGGTCGGAAAGACCGACTGCCACGCATCCGATATGCTCCTTGAGCCCGCCGGTGCGGCAGAGGGGGTTGTATTCCCTACAATGGTGGCAGTGCCTGCCAGCCACCGCTGTACGGATTACAATGTCCCTTTCCGCCCGCCTTTTCATGGCGGTTAACCTGCCATAAAAAGGCAGGTGGAAAGGGACTTTTGGGGCACGCAGCGGGCCTCCCTGGCCCTCAGCTGTGGGTCTTGGGGGGCACCTATGGTGCCCCTCTACATATCCCTGCACCATGTGGCAGGAACCGCATGGTGCCTGCCACGTAGTGCATTGCTATGTTGATTGTCCCCTTTTTGCACTGCGTCATGTGCTGCAGCCAGCAGCACCCGCCTCAATGCAAAAGATAGGCCTTGCAACCACTGTGGTGGCGGTCGCATCGTAAAGCCTATGGTGAGACCGCCAACAGCCTGTTGGGTGGTCCCAGTTACGAAAGGGAGTCTGATCGCCATCCTAATCAGGCACATAGTTTTGAAAATCCAAGAAAACCTGCATTTCACTTGTTCAGATGCAGGCACAGCAAACTCAGATTTCATCTTTCTGAGGTCAACGAGATAAATATGCATCCTTCAATTAGTGAACTTTGGAAACTCGAACGTGTAATAACAAGTACTATATAGTGACATTTTAGAAGGTTTCCTTACAGTCTATGCAAACATCATTCCATCTTAATTGTGGCTGTATAAATTGTTGAATTTTACGATTTTCCTTTGAAGTATTTCATTATATATTTTAATATATTTAATTTTAGTCAGGGCTCTTTACAGCTTGTTCAAGCTTCAACCCATTTCACTATTGACTATGTAAATTATAGGACTCCCACGTTTTCCTTTGAAGTATTTCGTATTTTTCACATTTTTATGTCATTATATTATTCATGGTATATTTTGTTCCTCCACTTTATCTTCTTCTTCCATGATATGCTGTATAAAACCATGACCAGACTCAGCTTTTCTCTTTTGATCTATGGTGTTGCTTCTGCTATGGTGAAATTCATTTATATAATGCAATTGAATTCATCCGACCATCTATTGTTGACTGTGCTTCTTGTTTTATTTAATTGTAATAGGACCAATTTAGGTACTGGGAGCAGCGGAGCAGTTTATAGAAAGTATTCTGATATAGCCGCAGGAACATCTGAACATATGTTTCTGTACATAGGGAAGTAGTGTGTGTATGGGGTCTGGCTGAGAAGTGTTTACATAAATCAGGATGTGATTGGGATGGTAGTGGGAAAATGTTATTTGTAGTGTACATTACATACACAAATACACAGCACATAATATCACAGAATTAATTACACATATCTAGTATTTGTGAATCCTGGAGACATGACATATTAATTAATTTGCCCAGAATCACACAATGTTTGGTCCAGTGGCAGACAGGGATTAAAGAACATCTCTTCAGCTTCGAAGGTCATCAAATTGGACACAAGATGATATCTCCTCTCTTGTCCAAAGTCTAGGTAAAATAATAATATTGAATAAAGCGTTTGCTTTGACACACACTGGTTTTAAAATCCTTACACACAAGGGCAAATTAACTAAAAAATGTGGGAGCGCTGTGTTACGCCAAATTTGGCAACGCTGAGCTCCGACATTTTTAAATCGCAGGGATGCGCCGTATTTACACAAATATTGTACCCCTGCGTGTCCCTTAGCGATGAGGCTAAAAAGCTACCTAGCGCCAGAGCAGGCACCCTTGCCCCATGTTGCAAGGGTGCCTGCGTTGCAGGGGCGATTGTTTATGTGCAGGAAGGGACACCTTCCTGCACATAAACATTCAAAAAAGGCGATTTGCTCTTTCTATGTGTGCTGCAGAAAGAACAAACAAGCATTGGCATAGCCAATAGGTCTCGCTTTTGGGACCTTATAAGTATTTAGTTATGCAGCACAATATCCTTGGTGCAACAACATCAACTGTTGCATGGCTAAACACTTATAAGGTCCTAAAGGCGAGACCTATAGGCTATGCCAATGCTTGTTTATTTACTGTAGCCGCCACCGAGTATTAAACGACAGAGTGGGATAAGCCCAGTGGGCAGAGCATCTCATTATAAAATCCCCAAAAAATAATACATAGGGAAATGATGGTTCAGTGCCAAGAACAGACAAGGATGCTTGCTATACAAATCCACAGAAATTCCCCTAAAAACTTCAGTTGCAATGCAGCGCTAAAAATACACTGAATGGTGTCGAGCAAAGCAGTCAAAACACCCCAGAATGCACTGCTCCTGGCCTCATTAAGGTGTCCCCGTTGATGACGCAAGGCTTCGGGCTTCGAAGCAGAGTCAGTCACACGTCAGGCTCCGGCCGTCATCCAACTGTCCCTGCCCCAGCCCTACTTGCCTCTGGGAGCCACCGGCTCCCAGAGGCAAGTAGAGGCTAAAAATTGGTACACCCAGTGCTTTAAATTGTCAGGTACTGTCCGGTACGGAGTACCTGCACTTCTTTATATTGAAAGGAGTGGGGGTGGAGGGGAAGAGTGCCTGCACTTCTCAGCGCTGCTGCACATCTATATTTCCATTTAAAGCACAGGGTACACCTATAGAGTGAACTGTGTAATAAAGGATTTATTACACTTTACAACCCTCTGCCGAATAACTGGAAAATGTTAATGAATGAAAACAACTGATCCCAGGGCTTTAAGTGGGATGAAAAAACTGGGGGGGGGTCTCTCAAAGGGGCACGGCCGATGTAATTAAGGGCGTGGCTTAAAACCACCTAAGCTAAAAATCTGTGCTTAGCATAGCGTGCTGCCCGTCTGGTATTTTGCTGCTTCGATCGTTCCATCCAGATATATAATACAAAAAATAAAATTACACCTACAACAAGCCCGGACTATTGGCTTCTGTATATAATAGTGAAAATGCCTCAGTTCTGAAATGATGAGACTGAAAGATCTATACTGAGTCTCTTTGAAGTTACATCAAAGGCAGTGGAGGGTGGCATTGCTGCAAAGTTAAAATTTATTTTTTTCACCCTGAGGGTGAGAGCAAAAATGAAGAGCCCGATTTTTTACAACTTCCGGTGTTGAGCACCGACAGGACCCGGCCCACTTAAAGCCCTGACTGATCCGATTTCAAACGGATCGAATGTTATTAAAAAACACATGCGGTGAAGGGCAGTAACAGACAGTTTGTAAAAGTTATCTGGTCATATCTCAGTTGATTAGTATATTAAACCGGGATTAATGAGGTGAATTTTTTTTGTTAAGGCAGTACTAATCGTTATTTCTTAGAGACTACGGTTTTCAATAAAATCTGGTGAACCTGTATACTGTTCCATTGGAAGAAACCTTTGTAGGCTGCATAACATAGGGATCACATTTGTACCAATGTGTTCCAATGACAAAACAGGGAACACTACCACTGAATTTACCACACACTGCTGCATGATTTGATTTATTATACCACATAATTTCCTACCGCTGTCACAAAATGGTGTTTCCCACTGTCTCATAATTCCAGTTGCTCTGACTGCACCAGATTAGGCCTGATATACTGATACAGTGCAGACCGGGCATGGAGAGGGAAAATGCAGCAATTCTATCAAATTGGATGAGGCGAGGCTGGGCGGCTGCACCAGATCAGATGAAGTGTGTCTTGCAGCTGCTACCAGGAAGGAGCAAGAGTACGATGGTATACACTCTATGAGATCGTATGAGGTGGGGAAGTGATGTACCATTTGGGGAGGGGGAGGGGGGCCGGGGGGGTGTTGATGGGCCATCATGACGGTTGGGTTGGCGCTATACTATAGAATAGACTGTCGAAGGAGTGAAAGGGAAACTGCTCTCTCCCAGACTTGGTGTTAGGGGATGGTGGCCGTTTCTAGCACTATGTTTTATTGGTGGTTTCTGATCTCCCGAACCCACTCTCCCAACTGCACCTGCAGGTTCCACTCAGCGCACTCCAGGAAGAAGCGCTCCCTCTCTTCCTCGGCCCCGGTCACTGCCACAAACTCCCGCACCGCCTCCTGCTGTAGCTGAGCCATCTTCAGTGTGCACCGATCACAGCGCTCCGACGAGGAACAACGGCATGCGCTCTATGGTTCCCAGCACCAACTCTATGATTTCCAGGCACAGATCGGCCACATCTCTATGGTTACTAACCTTAGAATGTGCCGGTCTCCAGATCTGACGGACAGCAGAGAACTACATCCGGGACAGGCGTTTTCTCTATGATCATCATGGCAAAAAGCCCTGTTCGTCTCGAGGGCTTCAACTATAAGCACATATGCGGCCCGCTTATGTCCTATTTAGTTAGCATCTTTATGCGTTTGCATGCAGCTTCTCGGGACGATTAATTCAATAGATGTAACAGTTTTAAAAAATAAGCACTGAAACACAAGTGCGGCGCCGCGGCCGCGAAAGTGAAACAGTACTCCGGGTTAAAGAAGTGGGAGGGGTGGGGGGAGTGCGATTCCCTTGAGGGAGCGAGCGGCGCCAGGAGCGCTAATTGCTAGCATATGGTGGAAGCTGCTCGCTCCCGCAAGTGAATCGCCAAACGTGCACGCGTTGCCATTGAAGGCAATGGAACGCGTGCACGTTTTTGGCTGAAAAGCCAAATCGATTGCAAAAGGTCTTTTTGCCTATACAGCGCATGCGCGCTGCGTAGGCGAGACCTAAAAACGAGGGTAAATTAATAATTTCTCCTCGTATCGCCATTCTAAGACCAGGTATTACCTGGCCTTATTTTTGGGCGATTCTCCAGCCTTGTAAATTTGGAGCAGCATCAAAAAGCAATGGGTGTTGAGGTGGAACGCCCACTGCAACACCCAATGCCCACCCCTGTGCAGCAGCAGACTGCAGCGGAAAGGGGCATATTCACGTTAAGTGGCTTATCGCCACCATGTAAATATGTGAAATGGCGCTACACCACCTAAGCGTAAAAAAAAGTGCCACTCTGGTGGCGAAAGGGGCTTGGAAATATGCAGCAAAGTCCCTTTTTTTTTTTTTACGGAGTTTTATATAGTGCGAACTTGACCCGAAGGTATCGGGTATCAGAGCGCCTTACATAGCACCAGTTGCGTTACATGAGGACACATTCATTTTTGTTAGGCACGGGGAGATTAAGTGATTTTCCCAGAATCACAGGATGTTTGTTCAGCGTCATTGCCGAGACTCGAACCCGGTTCCCCAGATTGGACGTCGACCGCCCTAGCCGTTAGGCCAACTCCTCTCCCCTTAATGGTTTTAATCTATCTCTGCTGACTTTAAGACAACTTTTCCTGCCAACGTATTTCTTTAGCTACAAACTCTTACTGCACTTCAAACCGTGATTAACAAAGTGGAATATTAATGAGTGTGTGCTCCTTTTCTATGAAATCGGGCCAGCATCTTAAATATGTTTCTGAAAAATTGTGCATCTTCTCATTCTAATATTTAACATCAAAACTAGTGCTGTTTGGCCAAAGCAGACAATTACTCAGACACTTTTAGCTGATAGAGGGACATCTTGCAGTCCCAAACATGGTTCTGCCTGCCCCTCATCTGGACTGTATTGTGGTCACTATGCATTCAGAGGTCAGTGAAGCACACTTTAGCATCCTTTACTCACTCAGGGCTAGCCGGGGCCAAGCAAGCAATGCATGCATATGCCTTACTTGAACAGTTTAAGGATAACCAAATAACTACATTCCAAAAAGTAAGAATATCCATACAAGTCAAGTACCAGCTTTATCCGATAAAAATAAATTAGACCATAAAAGCGCACCAAGAAATACAAAGAAATACAATAGTAAAATCCCATGTCGTTTACAATGATACATATAAAAACAATTAATTTCATTTCACATATAAAGAGAAAAAAGAGTGTAAGAACCTCAGATCAGGGTCCGCCATACATTCTTAATCAAATCTCTTATTACAGTTCATAATTCTTTTTTTACTTAAATACATATTTTATAAATAATTATTAAAAAGCATAGATCGTCTGCTCATTAATCCAGTATCATACAAAATTACTTGCGGCAATTGTCGAGATACTTTTCCTAGCATAAAAAACACCCCATAAAAACCATGACAATCTATAAAAAATATCAATGTTAGGTTATGTTTGTAGAAAAAGATAGGCTGGGCGACATTGAGTGAACCGTAATGTCTTTAAAATACTTAAAATATAACTTTTCCTCCACTTTTTTATAAAATTTGCAAAAAGTACGACGTGCATTGTGCTCTGTAACATTGTATTGTCACAAGGACACTTGCCCAAATTTGGAGCCCAGTCATTAGGTTCAGGAAAACTAACCATCCAGTGAAAGATATCCATTCTAAAACGTGTCAGGACAAATCTGTGCCTAGAGTTGGGTACGGCTTTTAAGTATGGCTGCATATCATGGGTGGTTAAGATAAGCTGATTTCTCAGAACAGTGGGCTTTAACAGTTCGGCAGACAATCTTATGTTCTCTAGATGCGTAATACATTCAGATTTTAAATCTTCCCTTCCAATTTCTACTAGAGATTCTGGGCTGTTAAAATAGTCTGGGCGTCCCAGGTCTTGGAAAAAACGCTGTATGTATGTCAGCCATGGCATACGTGTATGCAGGGTTGATTTTAAACAATCCCCTATAATAGCACGATTTAAAGCAGTATATTCTGATGTCCACACTTTGTGCCACAGTAACATAGGTTGAATCTTAATTTAGTCATTGAGGAACGAGACACCCAGCTCAGCATGGCACGCAACTGTAGAGGTGCTTTTGGGAGTAGCAAGCAGATACCTCAGGAACTAATTTTCCAGTAACTGTAGCGCTGTACATTTTTGCATGCCCCCATATACCCGCCCCATATGATGCAATGTTAATGCATTTGGCCTTATAGATCATTAGCATCTCTTTGGGGGTGTTTGTGCCCAGCCTAATGGTGAATTTTCGTAGAGCCATACTAGTACTTCTGAACAGTAATGTCCTGGTCTAGATAGCGCAATTCCATCTACCTTCTTCATCGAATAGTACACCCAAATATGAAAAAGTGTTTGTAAATTCTTTGGGGGTACCCAGAATTTTAATGTCTCGACAGATGCCAGTTTTCCTCCCGCACTTCATTATAAATGTTTTTGATTGGTTCACTCGCAATTCAAGGTCCTGCATAAAATCAACAAAATCATTAAGTACTGACTGAAGGGCGAGTGGGTACGGGCCATAAAAACTGCATTATCAGCGCAGAGAAGGGCAGGCAAAAGGCGATGGCCCACCTGAGTTAGATCTTTAGAGTGCAAGGTCAGGGCTGTGCCTATGTTGTTGATATAAAGTGAAGAAAGAAAAGGAGCTAGGACACAGCCCTGTCTTACCTCTCTCTCCACGCTGAAGGGGAGTACATTCCCCCATAATCCCATATCTGACCCTGGCTTTCGTACCCGTGTACAGGTCTCTCAAGAAGGAAACGATCGATGTCTCCACTCCCATATTTAACATAATTGTCCATAACTTAGAATGATTTATGCAATCGAAAGCGGACGACAGGTCTACAAATCCCAGGTATAAGTTCAATCTCTTGATGTTAATATATTTGCCCAGTAACATACTCAAATTGAGTCCCTGTTCTATCGTCCCCACCATGGTGCGAAGCCCGTATTAGAAGTCGGACAAAGTACCTTTAGATTCTGCCCACTTTTGGAGTCTATTCAAAATAATTCTACCTGCTATCTTCACTAGAGAGACAAGCAATGAAATCGGCCTCTAACAGGCAGGATTATGTTGATCACCTTTTTTATATATTGGTACTATTATTGATTCTGCCCAAGTGGGAGACAGCCTATGTTACAGCAGGCCCTCATAACCACAAAAGATAAGACGGGTCCCCACAGGGCAATATTGGCCTTATACAGGTCCACAGGGATAGCATCAGGACCGGGTGCCTTACCCTCTTTACTCTCATTTATTGCTCTATTAACTTCCTCCAAGCTAAAGGATGTAATAAAGGGGGTTTGAACTGGAGCTATACCTTCATCAGAGTTAGGTGAATGTACAGAATCTAATGTAGGGGAAGGTAGAGAATAAATTCCAGAGAAATGTTTTACCCAATCGTCCTCAGGTATCGCAACCACGATGCCGGGACCAGTATCCTCCCTCAATGGTGCGGAGTTGACGACCTTCCAGAATGCATTATTGTCTTGGTTAGTACTGGCTTCATGTAAAGCGTCCCAAGCCTCCTCTCTTAGTCGTGCTTTCATTAGTTTCACCGCTTGTTTATAAGCTAATCTGCATGACTGGACCTCTACTCTGCTTCTTGGATTCTTATGTAAGGCTTCCTTTAGTTTCTTGTTAGCCATAGTACATGATGAGTCAAACCAACCACGTCTCTCCCTTTTGGTTTTCCTAGTGATGTGGAGACTCTCCTTCACTGCCTGTGAGATTGCCAAAAAGGCATTGGCAATCTCTTTGGGCTGTGAAGTATTGTTTAGGCAAATCTCAAAGGCTTCCCCTGTGCTGTGGATTAGTTGTTTTAGAAGCTCCTCTGGGTTAATCTGTTGCCACCGTAGGGAGTAGCCATTGAGAGTGGCTTGAGTTCTCCAATATGGACATGACTCTGACTGTGCGATTTTCTAGATAGAGGTCCAGATGAAATTTGTATAGACTGCGGAAAGTGATCAGTTAATGGAATAGAGTGAGTATAAAAACTGAAAGCATGATTAGCAAAATTATTCGATAATAGAACATAATCTATAATACTATTAGAGATTCTCCCATTAAAAGTACAACTGAATGGGGCAAATGGGGATGAGATTTTGTTCAAGAATGATTAGTCTAATTTATAAATGAGTTCATTTAGTTTATCTCCATATCGATTGTGGGTAAAATGTGTTTGGCCCACATCATCTAAGTCAGTCAAACCACATATTTCTTTGGAGGGTAAACTGCATAATTGAATGTTAAAGTCGCCACGCCCCCCCAAAGAATTGAAAGCTTCTTCCTACATCTGTTATCCAACCTTTCCAGGTCCTTCTCCAGATTATGTAAGTTTGTCGTTATTTCACGGCATGAGGCGTTATTATACAAGTTAATCACTGCTTGCCTGACTAGACCTGTGCCATCACAGACAATTAGTTGGTAGTAGGAATTAACCAATTCTTTGGTTATTCTTACAGATTGTAGGTTATTAGAAACAAAAATTGATAAGCCACCCTTGGATCTACCCCGTGTAGTGGGAACGGCGGGGACGTGGTATGTTCTGAACCTATTCATGTGTACAGGTTCCGTGAGCCAAGTCTCCTGAAGACAAATGAAATTGAAGCCTTCAACAAATTCTAGCCATTCAGGAATATTAATTTTATTCCGGAGACCTGCCACGTTCCAGAATAAAAATCCGAAATTATCAGGAGGGGTACAAGTATGGTCCTGCGCACTATTAATTAGCATAGTATCTGTATTTGCGCCAATTGTAGGCTGGACAGGGGTAGCGGTAGGCGTAGCGGTTTGTAGAGTGCTTTGCCCACACGGTACTTGGGTTAGTATCCCATTTCCCAAATCAAACGGGCAAATACTCATCTCTGATTTCGCCTCGAGTCCCCCCGAGTCCTCTACAACAAGTCAATCTAGCCCATCCAGGTTTGATATCTCCTGAAACCTATTAGATGTCAGAACATCATAAGTTGGGTAGGTCGGGAGTATCGGAATGTGTGGAGGCTTTGGTCGATACGGGGCCCCTGACAGGCTTGGTTGATAGAAATAGCCTATTTATAGTTACATGTGTGGGCCTAGTTCTATTGAGGACAGACTCCACCAATCTCGGTGTTTTAAAGGACAGAATTACACAATCTCCTGGCAGGGTTTTCTGTGTCCTACCCACCCATTTAGTTTGCCTTTCCATCTTAATGTCCTCGAACAGATGTTCAGTTAATCCTGTTCTTACCCCTAGCCAGTTTAGTGCCTAATTTCTAAGAGAAGTCCATGATTCCATGCTCTGAGTAGGTAAAGTAGGAACATTAGCTAAAACGATTACATATGGAGTGGCGGCCGGAGGGAGATCTAAAAAGTCAGTTGTCTGTGATAATGGGGCTTGAATAGTTCTAATGTTGGCTGGCGGAAACTTAGCTTTGCTTGATTTTTCTCCGACTACGAGGCCTGTCCCATTATAGACAGAGGACATAGTATCCTGGGTACTCTGGGTACTCTGATTACATGCTTGCTTTGTATGCCTCTGTGTACTAGTTATATGCATGTTCTGTTCCTTTGTGTTCCTATTAGTGGTTTTGCATGTTACTTGAATATTCAGTAGATCTAGACAGGTGGTACACTTAATTTCCAGATTTTTTAAACGTGTTTCAATAGATTCTAAGGTGGCTATCATAAATTGTTCCAAAGATTTGACTGCCATACATAGTGAATCAAGTTTTTGGTTGTTTAGATCATCACTACTCTCTTGGGTGGATTCGACACTTGACACCATTTGTCTACTGGGGGTTTTGTATTGGGGTTTGGTTCTTTTGCCCCGAATTATCTCTTTATTTACAATATTAGATGTAGTACATGCACTGGGTTTCCTTATGCATTTAGGAGGCAGCTGAGAATCCGAGTTGGATAGGTTCATTATTTCAGATGTATCCTGGATACAGCCATTCTCCCCTTTATCTATCCCTCTGGATCTGACTTTACCACTAGTTTTAGCTTTCTCAGTGTTATTAATGAGGGCTGTACAGTCGTGGGCTCCATGATTTGATCCTCGCAAACTAGCAGCGACTCTTTAGCACAGGAAATCTGTTTCTCTATAGCCCCCATAGCTCCTGTGATGTATTTTAATAGTGAGGTCTGTGTCTGAACTTTTCCGGAGTTTTAGCCTTTCCGGGGTCACCTATAGTCTTCCTTTTCACCATGCTTAAACTCAACAGACTAAATCAATATATAAGAGGACAATAGAGACAAAAGAAAAGCACAATGAAAAAGTTAGAGTTTGATGCCTATGTGACAATACCGCAATGCTTAAAATGCCTCGTGGCACAACACCGCGCAAGGGTCCTTTAATAGTTAAATAATCAGTGTCAAAATGTCCTAAAGTCCACCACACAGGGTTTTCCTCCTCCAATCTCTAATAGTCCAAGTACTAACTCTACTTAGTTCAACTCCAGCTGGACTTTGACTTTAAGTTGACTTAAGTTTGCTGAATATGTATTCTTTCTTTAAGCAAGAGTAATAAGTCTGTGGCCCAGAAAAGTATGCGGAGTACCTGTAATCCTACGTTGCTGTATTTACTTTAAGGTGTCTTATACCACTGTAAGGTCCTTCTGACTAGAAATATTCGGCCACCTCTCAGCTTTCCTTAACTCCAAGGTGCAGATCTTTGCCGTGTTTTGCCCTTTATCAGAGAACCAAGAGGGGTGGCCCAGCCCAGCCTCCTCTGGTCTCTTCTGGGTGCGGACGGGCCTGCCCTTGGCCCGTCCTTTGCCCGGGCACGGCCCGCACTGTGGGACCACGTTGTCAGATTTATGCGCCTCCAGGCGCGCAGGTGTTCCTGAAAGATCGGGGAGTCTGGGAGGCATAGTTCTCCCCCGGCCCGGCCCGGGTGCTGTGAGCAGGTAAGCGGGTTGCAAACAAGTGCAGGTTGAAGCAGAGTACACCCTCTGCGGGGCCGCGTTGTGAGATTTATGCGCCTCCGGGCGCACAGATGTTCCTGAAAAACCGGGGGAGTCTGGGAGCCGTAGTCCCCCTAAATAACACACAGAGCCCTCGGGTCCGACGTAACGAAGTGATAGCCAAGGAGTAGGAACAACTATTCTAGTGGGGGGTTGCCCTTTTAAAGACGGTTTCCCTCACACACCAGAGGGGTCATGCTTCATCATGGGGAATCCTCCTCGCATCATGAAGCCTGGTCATGATGCGGGCTACGACCCCCTCACTACGAGGGAGGAGCTCAGGGATGTTTTCAAGTCAGAGGGGTATTCCTAAAACCCAATGTGAGCAGGGTAGCAATAATAAATTGTATCAGGCTAACCTTGTAGCTAGTTGTAACCACTAATCCATCAGCACTGCATGTCTCCCATCATACACACTGCTCACATTGGGTGTTAGGAATACTCCTCTTACTTGAAAACATCCCTGAGCTCCTCCCTCCTAGCGAGGGGGTTGTAGCCCGCATCATGGCCAGGCTTCTTGATACGAGGAGGATTCCCCATGATGAAGCATGACACCTCTGGTGTGTGAGGGAAACCGTCCTTAAAAGGGAAACTCCCCACTAGAATAGTTGTTCCTACTCCTTGTCTATCACTTCGTTACGTTGGACCCGAGGGCTCTGTGTGTGTTATTTGGTCTTCAATTGGGGAGTGTGCCCTCGCTGGTCCATTAACTCTCCTCAGGCCCCCCTTGTGTGTATATATAATCGTAGTCCCCCCTCAGCCTGGTCCGGGTGCTGTGAGCAGGTAAGCAGGTTGCAAACAAGGGTTGAAGCAGCGTATCCGTACAAAGATAGTTAGTTTTACAAAATATGTCAAGCAATAATCAAGAAACCCAATATGTAGACAAAATTAAGATCTTAAATACAGTGACGGACTATTTACGACTCAAAAAGTCCAGACATCCCTATTCAAAGAAAACAGTTCCGCTTTTATGAAGAAATATTAAAAAGAAATGTATTTAAAAACAACTGTCTTCTCCATTTTGCTTCTATATTGAAATGTCTTATTTATTTCCCAACAATAAATAGCTAAATTTTTTGTGTGAAATTTTCTTTCTTAAAGGGGCACATAATACCTCTAGGAGAATTGCCAGTGGGTCAGATCATTCTAAATTGGAAAGTAGGATGAGGGAAAAGGAATCTGGGAATTAGGGAAAATCTTTAAAAAAAAGCAACACTCCACCTCATGTGCTGTATAATTTGTTGAACATTTTGGGTCTGGCTGAGAAAATGCATAATTGTAAAGATAGGGACTTTAGGAACTTGGAGCCGAAATCAAGTGCAATAGGTTATTTTTGCTGAAGACCTCACACTCTGCCGCAGTCACGCAAAGTAGCACAAAGTCCTAATACAGTATAGTGCAGGAAAGTTACCTTTAAATTAGCGCAATTACTGCATTGTTCTACTTTGCCCTACTTTGAGCCACTTTTTATCCAGGGAAAGTTTCATGGGTGCAGCCTGGACATTTCCACATTATCACCCTTGGATTTTGATACAAAGCCAGATCTACAAAGAGCTTTGCATAAGAAAGCAATGGCTGTTTGAGGCAGGCATTATTTAGGAGAAATGTATTTAAATCTCCACACATTTCACTCATTGCATTTGTGCTGCACTGTACAGCACACCTCCAGTATGTGAAATGTACAGAAAAACAGCTAAGCATACAAATGTTGTTCACCAGTCCCAGTTTAAGTAACTTTACACTTTTTTGCCAATCACCATTTCTGAGTGTAAATTTATTACTAGGTGCAGACCTTCATGTCCCCATACCTAAATAGAGCACTGGCCACAAGTTCGGCTATACCCTTTGGTACTTAGGGTGCTCCATCAAGCACACAAAAAGTGATGGGAGGAAAACTATAAAATAGTCGAACCACTGGCAATTGCTCCTGGTCGCAATCCAGCCCATTGTTCTTTTACCTATATTGCTTCTTTTTGAAAACATTTCTCCCATCACTTTTCAGGGCATATGTACAAGCCCCTATCGCCACCACAATGTCACATTTTACCGACGTTGTGGTGGTGATAGGGGCTTAGCCTTATTTACGAGGCAGCGTTAAGCCACTTAACGTGGCTTAACGCTGCCTTGTAAATAAGGCCCTCTTTCACGCTATGGTTAGCGTGAAAGGGGTAGGCAGTGGGTGTTGCGGTGGGCGTTCCACCGCAACACCCATTGATTTGGATGCTGCCCCCTATGTACAAGGGCAGCGTACATAGGAGGCAGCGCCAAAATTAAGACCAGGGAAAACCTGGTCTTAAGTTGGTGAAATGAGGAGAAATGCATTATTTCTCCTCGTTTTTGCTTTCTCCATGTTTGCCGCCTTGTGCAGCATACATGGAAAAAGCAAACTGCCATGGATTGTTTATGTACAGGAAGGTCCCCCTTCCTGTAAAAAATGGCATTTTGTGACTTTCATGTGTGCTGCATGAAGCAGCACACATAAAAGTGACAAAATGGCATTTTAGGATTGTTTATGTGCAGGAAGGGACACATTCCTACACATGAACAATCCTCCCCTGCACGCAGACACCCTTGCACTGTGGTGCAAGGGTGCCTGCGTTGGTGCTACACTACTAAGTGTAGCGCCAGCGCAGGGGAAACGCAAGACTGCACCATATCCTTGTAAATATGGTGCAGCCTTGGGTTTCTGAAGTGGCGGAGTGAGGCGTTAAGCCATGACGGCTAACGCCTCACTCCGCCACTTCCTCATACTATTGCCCCTTTGTGTGTTTCATGGAACGCCCTATGTGGCGAAGGGTATGCTCAGAAGTGGGTCCCATGCTCACTTTGCCTCTGGAACCAAGCTCCACCCAAATAAAGAGGCCCAACAAGGCCAAAACTGGTCTTGGGTTGCTTAAGTTCCGGTTCAGAGAGGATCTTGCTTGGCAGTTCGGGCTGGACTGTTTCCATGGAAGCAGGACCAAGGCAGATTTGTATAAACCTCGGTTTAATCTGGGATGGCATAATCAGCAAAAAACAGTGAGTTAGAATCCCCGTGGCATTGCCAGTGGGTATACTATTTGCTATCATTCCTCCTATCACTTTTTGTATGTTTGACATAGTTGATGACACCACGCTAAAAACCTGCCCCCATGAAATAAAGGAGATTCAACAGCGTGCATTTCTAGAAACAATAGATTATTTAAAGATCCATTTGTATAGTCAAACAACAATTGTTGAGTCTGCATCAATGGATATGCGCAGCCAAGCCATCCTCTGAGTGGAGGGGATCTTATTCAGATCTGTGGCACACTGCACAATATGGCCATTAAAGCTTGAATGACAACCTCACTAACTAAGGCAAAGTGCACTGCCACAATATCATCAAGCTGCGGCACTGCATTGAGAGATGTCAGAATGACTAACACATATGTTGCCAATGTAGACATACAATTGCTTGTTTAACACCGAATTGCGATCTATTAAAAATCCCCTGAGGCTAGATCCTCATTTTATTAATAACCCCCCAAGAATAAATAAAGAATAATATTTGTTCTTTTCTCTCTACTGGATGGCCCCTTTAAGAGATATCCTATCCGCTGCCACAGAAATCAGAATGAAACAGATACCAGGATCAGGTAGGGTGCACAGAGAAATTAAAACAGCTTATTCTTGAGTAGTAACAGTGGCAGGTGAAGGTGTGCATCCTCACCAAAGGTGAAGTGGGTGCCAGGCTGCCTGCATTAGTTTATGATACAAATTGTTACTGTTGAGTGTGATGTTTGATGTAGTGGTAGATACATTAAAGAGGGTGATCGGCCCACTATGAAACAGGAGGGTCTGACAATGAATGAACCGGGTTGATGTGAGGAAATCTGTAAGTCACTGATAAAGGGCTGCCTAGTATGTATTATATGCTGACATAGTCAGGCTAATGATGCAAACAACTCTACACCTTTCCTTATACCACAAGCCTTTCCTCATGTACCTGTTTACTGTTGCAGGGTGTCATGCACTCACCTGGTTCCAACCGCGGAGATAAAGCTGGACCTCCTATCCCTCCGGGGTCCAGGGATGATCAAGGAACCTAAACCTTGACACACACTGCCCCAGAAGGGAAGAGGGGTTGAGATAAAACAAGAAAATAGAGACTTGTGGTACTGAATCAGCTCTGCTTCTTTGCAACACTGTGTAACAGGATCGGCACTCCTGGGACCTTCTGTGTGTGTGAAGATGCAATGCACTGGAAATACCAAGAAGGGAATTTTACTATCAATGAAATGACAAATCTCGGCATACCATGATCAAGCAACTTGTACCAGTAATACACACTTACAGGTTTCATTAAATAAACTGCAGGAGAGCAAGTACAAATCAAAATTATAGGCTGGAGTTCATGGCACTCCCAAGAATTACCTTGCGTAATAGTTCTCTGTTACACTAGTTCTCTGTAGTGCGACATAAATTATGTATACATCATGCACACTTATCAGTTCTTGCGCTATCTACGTTTGAAGCGCAAAGTCTGTAAAGTCCCAAAAGCGCTAAACAACTAAAATGCTTGCGAAGATCATGTAGAAGGCCTGGAGTAAATAATGTCAACAATAGGGATGGGCGGAACTCGCAGAGTTTTACTCTGCGGAATTCCACGGAGTTACATAAAAACTCTGTGAGATTCCGTTGAGTTCCGCCGCCCCTACAAACGATTGCTGGAATCTTTCCGCAGCCAAGATTACTACTAATCATAAAAGTCTTTCTCCAGGCACAGTGTGTTACACTGCCATGGTCTGTCCTCTTTTAATTTTAATAGTACAGATTCTGCCAGGTAGGCATCATACAGCGTGGCCCAGGCCCTGTACATGTGTAGGGATTTTGCCTGAGATCCAGGGAGCACACCATTTGCCGCATTTGCCATCAGGTGTCTGTCCTCAGAGGGTGAGACCGACAAAGTGCGCAAAGGCTGACTATTTCATACCGAGGCGGATCATAGACCGCCTCTCCTGCCCTAACCTAACGCCCAGTGGCGTAGCAAGTGGGGGTGGGGCAGCGGTCCGCACTTTGCTGCATGAGATTTGGGGGCAGAGGTCTCTAACCTTCTCATACCTGCTGCTGCACCGGGCGCAAATGCAGCATTCGTTCGGCAGCACTGCCTCCCCGCTCTTACGGCCGCTGCAGGGTGGCAAAGGCTGGAACCGCCACGGGCGGCAAAAGGCCTAGCTACGCCTCTGCCAAAACATCGCCTCTCACTGCTGAGGTGTCTCCATTATCGAGGTTGTTGCAGTGGGCCCTTGCGTTGCCTGCTGCCTCCCATGATCCTTACACTACAGACAATTCAATATAACCCTCTCTGACAGGTATTCTGGCACTTTTCTCAGTGACCGACACTCCAGCACTTCACTCCGTGACTGTGCAGTGCTTCCCTCAGTGACAGTCATATTTCAGTCAAAAATTGATGCTGCAGCGCTAGACTTATTGACAGACACTGAAGTTCTTTTTGCTATGCCTTGAATCTCTTGGTCTGGAAAGTTGCCCAGCTAGTGGGGCTTACTTCTTACTGTCAGTCAAGGCTGCATGAGTCCAAATCCTTCAAGTAAAGCCTGCTTGGCCTTCCCAAAAATGATCTTCTTTATCTGAAGAGTACAGAAGTTTCACAGACTAAGTGGTTGACTTAGGGATTAAAGGGATTAAAGGCAAGGCTCTAGCCTGGTTTGCATCTTTCTTGACCGAGCGCACCTTTCAGATCCACGCCCCTCCCTATCACTCCAGCGTCTGTCCCATCAGCTGTGGTGTCCCGCAGGGCTCTGCTTTGAGCCCCACGCTGTTTAACGTATATGTCCACCCATTGGCCCTCTTGGCGAAAGCACGGAACATCAAGATGGTATCATACGCTGATGATACCCAGCTGGTGTTTACCTTTTCTAACAACGTTAAACAGGATCAAGTGAAATTCCAAGAGGACCTTCTGGCCATCTCAGACTGGATGGCAGTCAACTGCCTACAATTGAACTCCACCAAGTCTGAGGTGCTCCTGGTAGGTCGGGACATCCATCAATGGGACAACCAATGGTGGCCGAAGGCTCTAGGCACTCCTCCACAACCAAAAATGGCAGTTAAGAATCTTGGGGTCCTGATGGACAATGCCCTTTCATTCAAGAACCACGCGAAAAAAGTGGCGGGGACTTGTTTCGACCTCCTACGCGGTTTGAAACCCATCCAGGGATTCTATGATCCATCTATCCGCCAAACGATTGTCCAATCAATTGTGCTGTCCCGTCTGGACTATTGTAATGGGCTCCTACTTGGAGTCAATAAAGCTGTCACCAAAAGACTCCAACGGGCACAGAATGCGGCAGCACGTACCCTTTTTGCCCTACCTAAGCACTGTCATGCTTCCCATCTCCTTCGCCATCTCCACTGGCTGCCAATTGAACAGAGAGTCCAGTTCAAGACTCTTTGCACCACGCACAAGATCCTACATGGCCAAGCCCCTCAAATCCTGCAAGGGCTCTGTTCTTTATGTGTTCAGGGCGGGCTCTGCGCTCTGCCAATTTGCACCTGGCTAGCACTCCAAGAGTGCGCAGGCAGAGAGCGGGTGGACGCTCCTTTAAGGCATTGGCCCCCGCCCTTTGGATGCCGCCCCTCTTGCTGTGCAGAGCACACAAGATCATTGGGCATTCAGGAAATTGATTAAAACCTGGCTTTTCTCTTCCACTTAGCTCATCCTGTTTTGACCTCCCTAGTCTGCTAGCGCTGGGACGCCACGATGTTGGGGTAGCCATTCGCTTTATAAATCCACCTAACTTGCCCGAAAGAATACCAGTGGGCATTTCTTGTGCCTTCCAGTTGTGGGAGCCGAACCCCAATTCACAGTTCCCCAGTATTTCAATCAGACCAGAATTTACCCCTAGCAGCTTGACTCCTTTGCCCTTGATGTTGTGACAAGAGTCACCACCCTCCTTGACATCAGGCCCAGCAATTTAGCAGAGTATATAAAAATAGTGACTGGGACCACTCAATAACTTAGTTCTAGGTTGACAAAAAGTTAAAGGATTTTATAACAAATCTCAAAGTGGGCAATACAGAGAAATGCAACATATATGCAATGAAGGCTCAGATACTGAGTACACAGTCAGAAATCAGCATTAATCTAAATTTCAATAAGCAGCACAAAATCATAAATGGAACGGATAGTATCCCTAGAGGAAAGAAAAAGTCTCCAAGTTCTTACTGTCAGATTCACAAGGAACAAAGACAGCATCTCTAGTAGAAAGGGAAAGTCTCTTAATCAATGGGCAGAGTTCTGTGAGGAAAACGAAAAGTCTCCAGCTCACCCCAAAACCAAGAGTTATATGCGCATTTTATGTATAGGTAATAATCAAAAACTGGAAATTCAGCATAGCATGACTAGTGATAACTCATATCAAGCAGATCAGAATAATGATCATCATAAGCGTAAATATAACACTAACATATTTCTAAGAAATGGAAAAATCCATCAGCTTTCTCAGCAACAGTGCAGTCCGGAGATGTATAACAGAATATGAAACGTTTTCAAACACTCGTACACTAGGATAGGCTAGCAGGCCTACATCATAACTTCCAAAGGATCTATCCTTCAAAACGATACATTCAGTACACAAAGAAAGTTTAATTCAGAATACATGCTCTCTAAAATAACCAATTGTGTCACAGTGTCCTGTGCTCTGAGAAGACTGTGGGGAGAGAAGACACTCAGGGGGACATTGATTGGGAGGGGTAATGAGCACGAGCAAGATGAAAAGAACACCAAAACAGCATTTATATTAATAAAATGGTGTCTCTGCAGAACTGTGGCACAACTAAACTATATTACTAAACTCACCTCTAAACCTCTAAATTAAATAGTTTCAAGTGCAATATTAATAATTTATCAGCTATGACTATAGTCATCATAAAAAGCATAAAAAGCATTAGTATTCAAAAGTAATTTGTCACCCAAAATTGCTAATTTAGAAAAAGCTTTGATACCATGTATAATCTATTTCCTGTGGCTGGGGTCCAGAAGGCTCTTTTTACAGAAAATGCTGCTTGAGGGATCCTGATGACCCACTGAAAATGGGACATTTGCTTTAAACCTGTATTGGAGTTGTGTGGAGCCCCCAGGTGAATGGGAAACATAGATTGATGTCTGAGGAACCAATCCCAATGAGCTGTACAATTTTCCAAGTAACAACACTACAGATTAACAACCCACTTTTCTAAAGCATCCTTCCATGTGCCATTGAACTGTCATTCTCATGGAAACCAATGACTGCATTCATGCTCTTACCCACACTCTCCAAAATTGAGCCATATTTTGCAAATAATTGGGTCCATTACAATGGGCAAACCTTTGCGTCAATGGACAGGAATGCTTCTTTCATATTAATGTGTATGTGCTGCTCTAAAATGACCATTATCACTCAACATCTCCTTAAGTTCATACAGATGGACATGGTCACCACACCAGATGGAACAGGGACAATAAGCATTTATGTGTAGCAGGTCAATTGAAGCACATGCCTTGTTATGTTATACTTTTATCAGGGGATAAATGGAACAGACTTAAAAATAAAAAATAGACGCCTTAATGGAAAAACCTTTATCACCATGCCCATATAGATCTAAAACCCATGGACTAAGCAGCTACCAATCTTTATTTTTAAGTGACGAACAACAATTGGAGTATTCCTCCCGAATAATGTTGGAATAAAAGTCAATTTGGTTGGAAAATTGGCTTTCGTTACCACTTTCTAATATGCTGTTCTTGGCTTGCTACTTATGCCCTTCGTGGACCTAGTCATCAATTAGAAGGTGGGGGCTGAAGCAGGGACAATCAGATGTAGGTACCCCTACAACCCTGTACCATGTAAGAATTGTCTGGTGGCATTTGTTTTCCAATGTATACATGTCCTATGTATCACCATATTGACGTCTGCCACCCTCCCTCTCCCCACTATTCTCCCATCATGGACAAGCAATTACCAACAACATCCATGGCATTGGAATTATAGAGTGTTGGAAGTGGCAAATAGACCTGGAAAGTGGTGTGTCTCTGCCCAGATCTAATTGAGAGCAATGGACTTTCTAGATGAAGTACCCTATAGAAATATAGGGGCATATTAGCAAGACCCACGTTAAAATTATCGCCGTTTTAGCGGCAGGAAACTGCCGCTAAAACGGCGATAATCGGCTTGATAATATGCGTTATAGAATTCCAATAGAAGCCCAGGTTAGATGTGCAGGACATCTAACCTGGGCTTCTATTGGAATTCCATAACGCATATTAGCAAGCCCATTATCGCCGCTTTAGCGGCAGTTTCCTGCCGCTAAAACGGCGATAATTTTAACGTGGGTCTTGCTAATATGCCCCATATTCCTTTGGTAGGCTGATATAGCAGGACTGTGTATTAGACCAACCCAAACTTCATAGCATATAAACTTAGTCCACATATGCCATGAGTAAGTGTTGGTGGGTTTCAGCTAGCTCACAGTAACACATCCAACCCCTAAACGAACCAGGGTAGCAGATGTTATTGGCAACATCAAACATGACACTCTGATTCCCATGGAATCCATAGAAACAGATGTAACCCTTATGTTTGTTCACTCTTGCATGCCTAAGGTAAACACAAGGAAGATACGACAATGCATTTTCAAACCTTTATTGATTGACATGATTGTATTGTAGCAAAGAAAGCATGAGCTGCGATTATTAGAAAGATGAGACATGTTACTTTGTCAGCATTATTACAATGGTAAACAATATGAACAATTCAACCATGTTAATTGTTGCTAATGATTGCTTACTCTTTTCTTGTATCTAATACTATACTAAAGAGAGCATAGCCAGATTAATTGGGATAGCCTATGGTCTTAGTCTTAGGTGTCAGGAAGCTGCCTGCAGTGTACAGGTAACCTTCATTAGCAGGATGGAGGTTGGAGTGAGCAGGGCTGCAGCTCAGTCCCAGTTTGCCACAGTTCTGTGATAATCCCAGCATGGAAATGCTCACCTCAAAGAGCTTTAGCACATAAGCTGTTTATATATTAAAGCACTGTTCTTATCAACTGTGACAGAGGCACAGAACAGCTCATTTGATTTTGTCTCCCTAAAATGAAGTGTCTCCTAATGAGCACAGAAAGAAAGGAACACAATGGAATTGCGTTCCTCATGTACCACCCTGAAGCTAACAGTATAGACTACAGGGCGTCAGTGCCTATCAGAAACACACATACAGCAGATTCACGTATTAGCAGTAATTGTGGCAAAAGGCACCACGAGAAAGAGATGTCAACCTAAGGAGTTGAATCTAAAAATGGAGACTGCAGGTGATCCATGCAACAGCCTCCCCTTGGTCATAACGGAAACTTATTCACTAAAAGCTAGCCCCTCTTAAAGCATTTAAAAGGCATAATATTACACAATATAAAACGTTAATAATATAAGTCGAATTAAAAGCCATTACACAATGCCAATTAAAAATCCAGCAATCTACTAAAAAAATCAATAAAATCATTTTTTAAAACAAAAATGTCAAATTAATAAAGGTCTATAAAGCATCCGTACTACAGGACGGTAGCCCAGAAAGGTCCACCACATCCAGAAAGTCATTTGGATCCTAGAGGGAACCTGCACCTGCAGACGACAGATCCAGAGTAGCCCGACGAACAAGTTCTAAAGAACCAACTTGATCAGTACTAGCCCAAACAGCAAAAGCAAAGGGAAGGGGTCCCTGAAGTGTAGCCTCAGATGAGAAGCCAGATGCCATAAATCCTGGAGCGGAAGCATCCATCCATTCTGGTTTCTGGCACCTCATGATATGCATCCTGCAGCAATGGTAGCAATATAGGACAACACTGGAGCTGCACCCTCAATGGATACACTAACAGATACATGTCCGTAGTCTGCGCCAATTGCAAACCAAGGCATATGTCTAGTGCACATTCAAAAGAGCACCAGAGGCAGCTAAACACAGGCTGTACACTCTGAAACCACACAGGCCGGAAAGACAAAGATCAGTTGTCATTCAGTTCCAGTAGCAAAGAGAATCCAAAGTACTGCACCATGCGTTCAGTCATGGCACAGACGGACGTGTGGCAATTCCATCACCATTTGGCCTTGTTGTGGAACATCCATTGCGGAGCAACAAAAATAGGACCAAAACAGCAATCAGCAGGAATAATATCAACAGAATGCTTCTTAAAGAGCTTGAAAATAAACCGTGTATAAAAGACGGAATCACTCCAAGTACTGTCAGAAATTCAGAAACAAATCCAGACCCAATCACCTTAAAAAAGTGTACTACTCCAGCGGTGCTTGAAGCATTAACAATGTGGTGCACAAGTTCACCAAAATGTAGCGACAAATTAGTGCGCAACAAGGATTCTTCTTCTGAGGAAGACCGGGCTACTTGGAGATCAAACGCTTCTCGGGCAGATATTAGTGCCATGTGTTTTTGAAACAATAAGCTTTCCGTCTCCTTAACCTATCAAAGTTAAGAAATAGGGACTGTTGGCCATAAGATAATTTCCCCAGCCATGTGTGTATGTGGATATAGTACATTAATACAGCAAGTCACGACTTTGGAAACTGTTACAATGTTCATTCCCCAGCAACCTTGGTCACTCAGAATCAAGCAACTTCCATTAGAAAGTGACAAAAAAACTAGCTTAATCAAGGATATGGGAACCCCCTTCAAATAACACCCCACATTGGTCATGGATGCATAGCACGCCCCATGCAATGTTATCTCTTTAGAAAGGAAAGAATGGCTCAATGAAACTCGACATTCATTCCCACTAAGAAGAACCTCTTGGTCACCCCTCACACATTTGTAATTGAAGGGAAGAAACCAAGTTTCATGAAAAAAGAAATCTGCCCATCAGCTCATATCTGCCTACTTGAAAGTGTTTCAGGCAAGATGAGAAATGAAAAGTAGAGATCCTTAAAGAAATGAAACCATGTATTAACCATATTTCTGAAGGTGTTTCAGCTACAGTAAAGGGCAGTTTATCTAAACACTCTATATTAAGTATAATGTAATTTGTGTCCTTCTTTCATGACCTGTTGAACACATGATATGTTATAAAGCAAAAACAATTCTGTTGCATTAAAATATTTTCATGGCACTCTGTTTGATTTTAAAACCAGCAATGTCCAACTGAATAGCAAAATCCATCTTAATTGACTTTACCCATGAAAAGGTCAGACATGTCATTTTGTAGGATATCAAATGCAGATGACGCAATATAATTCAATGAATAAATACGAGTAGACAATGTGGTCATGCCATTATCGACAACAGCTAATGCTTTTTCCAAATTTTCTTTATCAATTTGTTGTAACCTTTCAGCAGCTTCTTGTTGTGAAATCTTCTAAAGTTCATTATAAGTTGCATATATGAAGCATTTAGAACAGGGAGATCTGGGTCCTAATAAAAGATCTTTCAAATCCATGGCGTCTGAAAGGAGGGATAAATGTTGCTTAACAGCGTACAAAGTCAAGTGTTCTAGCCATTGCTGGCATAACCTACCTACACTATAGCTAATTACTACACCTGAGTGTTGTGACTGGACATATCTAGGGTCTGGTAGCTTTAAAACCCTTAAAGGAGTTTGGAAAAACGTGCATTGCAGCCATTAGTGTCAAAAGGCCATAGCAACCACCCATCTGAACCGTAAAGTGAAGAGTTGTATGTACCAATCTGCATCATTTCATTAAGTTGTTCTTCTGTAATATTAATGTACGGTTGCCATTTATTAAATTATGCAGCAGAGGGAATGCTAGGTGTATTTAAGTGCTTAACATTAGCTAGTCTAAGACACATAGGGGCCGATTCCGAATCGGGCCGGAAATCTCTCCGACCGAGCCCGACCCGGAGAGATTTCCGACCGAATCGGACCCTAGCAGCCCGACCGAACGAGTACGATCCGCACGTATGCTATCGGACTCAAGTCGGTCGGACTCCCATTGAAGTCAATGGGAGCCGGTCGTACAACGCGTACGCGGGCTCGCATTGACTCAATGGGTGCGAGGCGAACAAGGGCGCCCCTACAGCGGGTACGCCTCGGGCGACTCGCGGCGTACATGCACAGGTAGGGGGACCCATGGGTCCCCCTGTGTGCGACTCGCGCGGCTACGCAGTACAGGGGGTCCGACACGGACCCCCAAAGTACGGCTCCGACTGCTTCTTGGAGCCGGACGGCGCGAGTCGGTCGGACTGCCCGCGGCGCGCATCGTACTTGCCCGGTCGGGGAACGTCTCCATTGCGCGGTGCGAGGCGCATCCGTGCGAGTCGGTCGGAGCGGTTGGGACCCGCGAACGAGTCGGTCGGCGAATTCGCACGCGCTCGCATCGTACTCGCCCGGCCGGACGCACGTACGAATCGGTCGGGAAAAAGGGCTCCGAATCGGATCCGGTTCAGCCGAATCCGATTCGGTGCCCTACCGGCCGAGAACGGGATCGGCCCCATAGTCTGTTGTACTGTCTTGTTTAAATCTATCATTTGTTGAGGGGTCAAACAAGCCCTAAATAAGGCATCAATGTCTTGACCTGCCAGTGTCATGTACCCCAAATTGATTTCAAATGAATATTGTTTTTCCAATAATTATAACCCTGCATGGTCAATTCTGAAATAAAAGAATCCAAATAAATTAATTTTGTTTGTGTTAGCATGTTTTTCATTGCTTGGGAAGGTGTGAGCTTATAATACAATGTAACTGGGTCTGAGGACATGACTAGTATTCAATTCAATTCAATTCAATTCCAAAGAGATCTTTATTCAGCCAATCAGGACATCAAAGTAAAAAAATAAAACATACCTTAGAAAACCATCATAAGTAAAACCACACAACATCAAATCATTGCCTACAAAGTAATCATTGAAACGAGTCGAGGCAACCTAATCAGCCAGAACAGAAATTTACCATCAGATGATAGGGTTAATTATGTAATGTGCTAGTGCTTACGATAAGATGCGTAAATATTACAGATAAAAACATTAAAACCACGGTCAAAACAGCAGTTAAAAGACCAAATAAGAAATGGTAAGTTAGAACTTCATGGAGCATGAGAATAAAAATATCACCAGCAGATGCCCAGCACAACCCCACTAGAGGTGTTCACCCTCCATCGTTTTCCTGGCTCTAACAGCAGCCTTGAGGAAGGAGCTCACCCTAAAGTATATGTCAAGGGTATTCAACAACTACAAGTGAAACAGTGCTACTCTACACGTACGATGGCCAAGAGTTCTTAATAATGGTTTAAGAAAGCACCTACGTGCATGATTGAAGTAGTTATAGAAAAACATGGAATGTAGCAGAGATTGCTCAGAAAGACCATCGCACGGACAGAGAGGGGCTGATCTCCCCAGAGCAACAGAAGATTTATCAATGCACAGAAGCTGCGACACTGTGCTAGGTCTAAAATGAAAAAGAAGGGACCTCTCCCAATGGGTGAGTTCTAGTGAAAGATAAAAAGCGGGCTCGGCAGAAGCGAATGACCAATAAAAGGATTGCACTTGCATTTTGTTAGCTCGACTCAAAGTCTACTATATTCGCAAAATTGCAAATAAAATTGTTTGACACGCAATTTATCTTTTTTCTTTATACCTAGGGGGGAGGAGAAAAGAGAGGACAACCACAGGGCCTGTAAAGGTGATATATAACTCAGCTATGGTATAGCATGACCATTGTCCATGCTGAGGCAATCCATAATGACGTCTCTGCAGAACTTAGCTCAAGGATTGACACATACGCTAATCCATACCAACAATGGAGCCAAATGGACCCTGTCCTCAATGTACTGCTGGTTTAACTAGGGGCGGTTGGTGGGAGGCAAATCTGATTTTCCTCAGTCTGGAGCGAAGAACCATTATGATAGCCCCAGATCCCTGCCCTGTGACCAGCTGCTGGGACACATTGGGCATTAAGCTCAAAAGTCCCCTGCACACGCTTGTAGTGTACAAAACGAGTTAATACAATTATGAGAGAAAAAGAAACACTCTTCATCCACTGCTTTGTGCGGTTCCAGGATTTATTGTCCTTGTTGTACGCTCCTTTGTTCCGAGCCTTAGCCTAGCCAACACGTGTTTTGTCGCTACCAAGGAGTACACAGCGACTTCTTCAGGGCTAAGAAACATATAGGATACACAATAGGAGCGTTGTGGGTATGAGACAATTAGCGCCATTGGCAGACACCCACTGTGACATGTCAAAAAACAGCACAGTTCAAATGAACCTTTTGAGCATGTGGAAACCCATGCAATTACAAACAAAATCTCTAACGGGTCCAGAACGTTTCATATAAAGAGATTCTTATCCAATGGAGTCCAAAATTGTGTTTGGAAAGCACTAGTGAAATTGTGTAACTGGTTATTGCATTTATCTAGTATGATTTTCAAGGGTTTTCTAGTAGTGACTAGCATAATTGTAAAACCACATAACGAGTCTCGCCTGCCACACAATTTCAGAATTGCATGAGAGAAATTAGTCATTGGATGGGAAGGCATTGCCTCAAACTAAATTCAGATAAAACCGAGGTGGTTATTTTTGGCAATCCCCGACCTATGTGGGATGACGTATGGTGGCCGGCGGAAATCGGAGAACTTCCAAAGCCAGTAGAAAAGGCTTAAAACCTTGGGGTGTTGATCGACAACAAACTTACCTATACCCAGCAAACCAATGCCACAGTCTCAGCTGCTTTCTACTTGATAAGAAAACTGAAGAAGATAACACCCTACATTCCCCTAAACCTTAGGAGGAAGGTGGTAACAATGTTAGTGTTATCAAAATTAGATTACTGTAACGGCCTCTACCCTGGGTTACAGAAGCAACACCTGAAAAAATTACAAATGGTACAGAATGCCGCTGCTAGGCTCTTGCTGAATTTACCAAAATATCAATCCATCTCGGAAGCCATTCGGAAACTCCATTGGTTACCAGTGGCACAACGCATTAAGTTTAAAGTACTGTGCCTGGCCTATAAGGCACTGAACAATACTGCACCAGCATCACTAAAAAGTTTTTTTTCCTGGTACCATCCAGGTAGATGTTTAAGGTCTACTAACGCCAGGTTGATGCTGGTACCAAGAATTCGAACTGCGAACTGGGGAGGTCGAAGTATAAGCTACTGTACAGCCAAACTCTGGACTACTCTCCCAGCAAGTACAAGAGCGGCCAATTCCCTCATCTCCTTCAGAAAAAATCTGAAAACTTGGTTGTTTAACTAACTTCTGCTTAAACTCTTTTCTTCTCTTCTGTCAAGGCTATATTAAGGTCCAGCGCCAAGACACCTCCGGGTATTCGTGCGCTTTAGAAATCACGCTAACATAACATAAGATTTGAGTTTCGTGACTTTCTAAAACACTTAAAAAGGTGACTTGTGCATAGGGCTAGTGTGAGTTATGAGCCCCCCACTTAATGTCGCCAGTCCCAAGATCATGCATGTATTTCTTGAAAGTAAGGGTAAAGGTACCTAAATTCCTATGAATCTGAATCTGAAGAGAAACAGCGAAAAAGGTTGGATCAGAGAGATTAATACTCAGGAATGCACCCATGTCACGTGTACACTGTGAGTATGGTAGGGTAGTAGTGTGAAACCAATTTTATTATCGGTTGTAATTCCGTCCCGAAGGTGTATAAATGGTCTCCATGGCCAGAGACTAAATTTCCATTTCCTGATTTCCCATGTATGTCACCTCTTCTCCAGGTGAGAGAATTAAGAAATATTTCCCAAGGAAGAAATTCTAATTGTGAGCAGAAGACATTGGGCCAGATGTATCAACATTGAATTTTGCGAGTCCATAATAGCAAATTTTACCGATTCGCTATTATGGAATCGCAAAATGCAATGTATGTAGGTTTTGCAAAAAAAATTGTGATTCCTACATATTCCTAGAGGCCCATAGGAATGAATGGGAAGACATTCACAATTTGCAATTCCCAAATTGGTAATCGCAAATTGAGAATGCAATTACAAGGGTGATAGGGGGCCAAAAGGCCACCCTGATGAGCCCACACAAAATGTAAGTGTGCACATGTGGTGCACATACATGCCCTAAGGGCATGTGTGTGTACCACATGGCCCTTAGAAAAATGCAAAAAGTGCATTTTTCTAGGAATTTGCAAATTACCACCAACTTGAAGTTGGTGGTAATTTGCGATTCCTTAAAGCGAGGTCGCAATTTTTACCTGCTTCCTGCATTGCATTTAGGGAATCGCAAATTGCGATTCCCTAAATGCATTCGCAAAATAGGTAATCGCAAAAATTGCGATTCACTATTTTGCGATTGCCTTTTGGGATGATACATCCCAAAAGGCTTTTTATTGGTCACAAACGGGACGATTCTGCGAATCGGCCCGTTTGCGACCGGTAAAAGGCTTGAAACATCTGGCCCATAATTTGCTGAAAGATGATAATCAGAAATCAGTTCATGGCAGGGAAACTAGAACTGTAAAACGATTTAGCGTAATGATGCTAATTCCACATACCTCTAATATGAGATAAAGGGCGAGTTTTCAATGTTTGTGGCTCCTAATTACTATAAACCCCTATTATAGGGTTTTGGCTGTCAGCCAACGATAATTCCGATGCCTCCAGTCACCCGATCCTAAAGTAGCGCCGGGAACAAAAGGGAGAGTATTAAAAAGAGAACTCCGATATAAGGAGTTGGAGGAGACGACGCATCGTCTCGCCCTGTTGGAAAGCCAGCTAGAAACTATAATCCTGGGCCTTAATGAGATCTTACTGAACCTTGCCACACTCCGAAAGCCCAGCCAACGCCCTCACCTGACTCCCACCTTTTTTAGCCCCTCACACCAAAGGCCTTCCAAGGCTCTTTGCCCCAGTTGGATCTCAACCCCCCTCCTGAACCAGACTCAGAGACCCAAAAGAACAAGAGCTGCAATGTCCACGAGCGAAGAGTCGGATCTTGCCTCCTCGTATGACAACCCCTCTACTGGCACCCCAAAATCCAAGATCCAGGTGATCACTGGATTCAGAAGAGACTACTCCCCTCCGAGATCCCTAAGACCCCCTGCCTTCCTCACCAACATCCCCAGGGCCCCCCTAATGAAGAAACACAAAAAAGAGGGGACCTCCACCAACTTCATGCTCATAAACTGCAGATCAGCCACCAAACATGCAACTGAGCTGGCAGAATCCATCCTCACCCATGACATAGACATCACGTTCGTCACCGAGACATGGCTAAATGAGTTCTCTTCCCCAATCATGGATATGCTTGTGCCCCCAGGCTTTGTAATCATCAACAAAGACAGAAAAGACCAACGAGGAGGGGGTATAGCAATCATACACAAGAACAACATCTCCGTGACGGAAACTGACACCTTCAACTACAACACCTTTGAATGCCTAACCACTAACATCAAGACAAGTGACAACAAAACACTACTCTGCCATCTCCTCTACCATCCGCCAGGCAACACCACTGCATTCGGTGAACACCTGTCTGACCTGATTGCTCAATGCTCATTCCGAGACTCAAACAACTTAATTCTAGGCAACCTCAACCTACACTGGAATGAAGAAAACAACTCGCTAATCCAAACCCTGAATGATCTTCTACACATCAACAACCTTACCCAGCACTGCTCAGAGGAAACCCATAACAGAGGATCAATCCTAGATGCCATTATTGTCCAACGCGACACAGTCACGATCGATCACATCCTGCTCGTTGACTGGTCCGACCACCACAGCATCCTATTCCACATTAACCAAACGATCCTACACCAACCCCCCCACGCAAAACCCTCCCAAATGGGCGGGAAATCTAACTCAGATTCCCCTGGCTGACTTTGAGGAAAGGGTAAGCTCTCTACTTCCCATCTCCACAGATGATCTCTCCACAACAGAACTCGCCTCTCACTACAACACAACTATGACATCCATTCTGGACCAATTAGCCCCCTTGAAACTAAAAAGAGTCAGGAACATTCCATCTAGATCCTGGTTTAACACAGACATAAACTCCGAAAGAAGACATCTAAGAGCTACAGAAAGACTCTGGCGGAACAACCCTTCCACAATCCTCCGCAATCAACTCAAAACAGTACGCAGGAAGTACAAAAAACACATCAAGAACGAAAAAAATGTAATTTTTCTGCAACGCTCTAGACTGCGCAAAAAACAGGCCCAAAGAACTCTTCAACCTCATTAGGCAATAAACTTCCAAGCCCCCTGCATCCTCAGTTCGGGCATCCAAAGACCTGTGCGACAACTTCGACAACTTCTTCAACGACAAAATCACCAAGATTGAGCTTTGACTGGACGACAACTGCAGTCCCCCCTACAAGAGCCCGGCACCAGGGACAGAAGACATCACACCCAAGCACCCCACAAAACTCTGGAAGTCACTCAACCCCATCCCAGAAGCGGAGATAGTCAAACTGATCTCCACCTCCAAACCTTCATCTCACGTCCTAGACCCTATTCCTGCCCAACTGGCCAAAAAGCTTAAACTCTCCCTAGCCCCGCTCTGGAGCAAGATCATAAACAGCTCCCTGAGAACCGGAGTCATTCCAGACTGCCTCAAAGTTGGCCAAGTCACGCCATACGGACCAATGCTGCCTACTCATTCTCCTGGACTTATCGGCAGCCTTCGACACGGTTGACCATAATTGACTCATTAAGGTTCTTCAAGAAAGGGTAGGTGTAGATGAGGTGGTCTTACATTGGTTCTCCTCCTTCCTCCACAACCGCATCCAAAGAATAAAAATCAAAAACTTCTCGTCCGACCTACACCCCGTCAGCAGGGGTGTCCCCCAAGGATCAGTGCTTTCCCCGCAGCTCTTCAACATCTACATGGAACCCCTCTCCACCATACTCAAAAAAGCCAACATCCCCTATCACCTATATGCAGACGACACCCAGATCTATCTTGAAACCTCCACCATTGATGACATTCAGAGACTCAATGACACTCTAGGAGAAGTCCAACACTGGCTATCAATAAACCACCTGAAACTCAACCAAGACAAAACGGAAATCCTCCTCATTTCTAGCAAAGAAGAGAACCCCCAAATCATAGAATGGCTAAAAGCTATTGATGCTCTCAACGGCAATCTCACTCTGGCTGACTCTGTAAAATCGCTGGGAATCACCCTAGACCCAAAACTTGACATGGCCAAACACATCAAGAACTCCGCAAAGAGCGCCTTCCTCAATTTGAAGCTACTCAACAAAATAAAACCCTTCATCCCGCCCAAGGACCTCAAACAAGCTACTCAATCACTGGTGCTGTCTAGACTCGACTACGGAAATGCAGTCCTCACAGGTACTGCAAAATCCCACTTAGCTCCCCTCAGAACAACTCTCAACGCAGCAGCCAGAATGCTCACCGGAGTTAAGAAATATGAACACATCTCGCCTGCACTCAGAGAACTAAAATGGCTCCCAGTCGAAATGCGTGCCAGCTTCAGAACTGCCTGCCTCACGCACAAAGCCCTACACACAGGGAAACCCGACTACCTGGCCTCCAAACTCAAGAAGACTGGTCAGACAAGGGACCTCAGGAGCTCCAACACTCTACTCCTCATCCCTCTGAAAACACGCAAACAAAAAACCGCAGCCCGATCCTTCACTGGAAATGCGCCCAAAATGTGGAACTCCATTCCAGTCCATATCAGGACTACCCCCATTGAAAAGGTTGCTCACAGACCTCTTCCTCAATCGCTCTCTCTCGAACCGATAGCTGCCGCCGAAGCGCACAAGCCTGCACATTGCAGCACACCGATATTGTGACATTAAGATTTCTACCTCCTCCAGCTCCCCAACCCCTGCCTCTATCCCCCTCCCTGAAGGAGGTTCGGCTCAAGTCAACATGCACACAACTAGGATATTCTATGACTTCCTTGCTTTAATGCTGTACAGCGCGCTGAGACTTCCGAAACGCCATGAGCCAATATGTATACTACTGCTATATTGTGTGACTCCGTCGTTACAATTGTTGTAAAGCGCTCCGATACCTTCGGGTCTGGCCAGTGCTATATAAAACTCCTTAATAAATAAATAAATAAATAAATAAAGGAGTGCTGAGCAGCAATGAGCGGCTCGCTCGTAAGGCCAGGGCCATGGGTACACTGGCCCCCAGGGAATCCTCTTACCGGTGATGGGCTTTGTGAATCCTCCGGTGTGTAGAATGGACGGCGTTCACCGGCTGAATAATCTCCCTTTCTTAAGTGAGGAGAATAGGCAAAACAAACAGAGGAACAATGAAATAAATTGGTGCTCTGTTAGATAACCGCTGAAATGGAGGTGGCGCGTCGGTCATCTTGGACTGCTCATGCAGTATATATTGTGAGAAGGTGGCCTGGTATATGCTGTCCACTAATTACAGTGGGCACCTTGTACCAGTCCACACGACCCTTATGATGTATGAGGTCAAAGATAACCTTCAGAAAGCTATCCTAGTGGTAGCTGTGGAGAGCAGCCTTCAGGCTTAATCTTGAAGGAATGTAAAGCAGCTTGTTTTACCAGAATATCACCTCCTGAATGACCAAATGAAAGGAGAACCACACAGTAGTTATATAAAAATATGTATTTATTAATATAACACTCTCTACTAATCTCTACACGAGATTAGAACACAAAGCACATAATACTGAATCAATAGAACATTCGTAAGTAGCACAATACACAGCGGGCTCCAGGGGGAGACCGAACCATATACTAAAAAAATGGTATAACAATCACGACTTGACTAGACACGGTGCCTAGAGCATGTAGAATCGCTGGGACCCCAAGCAACCACCCAAGGTAGTGACACAGGGTGCCCACGGAGGACGGGTGCAGTGAGGAAACACGACAGCGTGCTCCGTACAACTCTATGGGAAAGTCACGGTTACAAAGTTACGAGGACTTCAAGCAAACCCTTTGGAACATAGGAGGATCTAGAGCAAACCCACCAGTGAGTACCGAGGTACCCGTGTTACCTCTCCCAGAGGAGCCGGGTGCATAGGGGTCAAGTGGTGTCGGAAACCTTCGTCGTTTTCAATGGAGTGCTGCAAAGAAGTACTGCTGCCGGGAAGGCGAAGAGTGTCCGGTGGAATCCAAGCCTGGATTCTAGGTGAGAGGAACCTGAAAGCAGGGGGGACAGAGTCTGGGTCACTTCAGGTGACCAGGGGCTCGGTAGTCGAATGCCCACCGTTGTCGGGTGCTTCAGGTGCGAAGAAGGGATGCTTGACTCTGCAGCCACGGGGACCAGGAGATGTCGAGGACAACCAGGACCCGGAGGTGAGCTTTCCCACAAAGGATGTCGATTGCTGAGGGGTCGATGTCCGGCTGGAGCACCAACAAGTCTTGGCAAATGCAACCCATGCAGGAAGGACAAACAGGTTACGGTGTAGACCAGCAAGGTCCAGGGGACTCTCCAAGCAATGGGGAGTCAGGGCACATCTGGAGCAACCAGGAAAGCCCAAGAACAAACAAGGTGACCCTCGCCAGGACCCACAGGCCAACGGACCAGGGATCGCGAGGAGACCTCAAGCAAGTTTGCAAAGCACCAGCCCACGGAGCACTCAGTGCGAGGAAGCCGGATTTCTTTGGTGCAAGTACTGCTCGGGGTAAAGACTACTCGGAGTCCAATGCACAAGCTCAGGGGTTGCCAACAAGCATATGCACTTGCAAATGTACACGGTGCGCAGGGTTCAGGTCACGCGGTCCCCTCGAGGGATACTGGTCTCAGAATCGCTGAGAGGGCAGATCGGCCTCAGGGACCTTCGGAAACCCACCTCCTGTGTTTCTGAAATCTTTGGAGTCCTCAGGAGCTCGGGAGATGCAAGCCGGTCAGATGCGGTAAGGTACCTGCTAGTGCAGGGGAGTAACTCTTTTACTCCAAGGGAGATTCTTCAGTCGTCCAGCGTTGTGCGGACAGTCGAAGCACTTGGTTTCTTCTTAGTAGAATCTTGTCCACGTAAAATCTAAAGTCCTGTAGCCAGGTAACCCACTTTATACCCACGGGAAAGGGTTGGACAGATTCAGGGGACACTCCTAGGGGAGAGGCAGGACAGAGGGGTGGCTACACCCATGTCCTTTGTCCAGTTTTGTGCCAGAGCAGGAGCCAATGGCTCCCAGAACTGGTTTGAGCTGGACTATGCACAGGGACACCAAATGTGCCCCCAGTGCAGACTTTCTGGCACTCTCAGAGTGCACCCACCCAGCCCCAATACACTAAACCCTGTCTGGGAGGTGGTCACACCTCCCTGTGACAGGATGCCTATTGTCATGCCTTCCTCTGCTCGAGCTTGGCTCAGCAGCAGGAGAGCAGAATCGTGTCTGTGGCTGGCAGCGTCCATTTTGTGCTGCCCAGGTCGAGAAAGCTGGTACCGGGTAGACCGGTGACCCACAGTAGTGGTTTCAGAAGGGTGGAATCATACCTCCCACACCAGTTACTGCTGTGGAGGTATGATTCCAAGGTGTTTGACACCAAACACAACTTATTTCTAAGCAACCGTTTTAAAGTTAGCATTTACCGCGAGGTTATAATGCAACTTAAACTATATGTCTGGCTGCATCACCGACAAGAGAAAAGTGTTATGCTGTTCCTACAAAGTGAGAGTCAGATGAAAGGAATATAAGCCAACCTGACCAGAGTGGTTCAAAGTTGGGAATCCATTGTATTGGATTATAATGCCCTCACACACCCAGTAGGGTGTCATGCTTCATCATTGGGCTGCTCCTCGTCGGGTCGGCGGTGCAATACCCAACGGGCTCCCTATAGTAGGGGCACTTTAGCGGAGATCTTTTTCCAACAGCCGTTTGATGCCGTGCGGGTGAGGGGCCTAGTGAGTGTAGAAGAACGTGTGTTTGTAGGTGAGTTAAAAATAGGGTTGGGAGTACCAGCGACGACAACTTTAATCAATGGGTCTCCTACCCTAAGTAAAAACAAACAATAAGGCGCTGGGCTGAGGTTATGTCTCAGGGTAGGTGCTCTTATTGGTAACAGTTCAACATGTTTCTCGCCAAGTGAAAAGTCTGCGGGCGATTCGTCAGGACCAAGAAGGATTCTATCTACAGCTTAAAACTAAGATGGTGATGTGGCTGCACGAGGACCCGGTAGAAGTGGGTAGGTCTCCAAGCAACGTGCTACTGGCACACACTACATGAGGAACCCCTCGTGTATGACCTACCGGGTACTGTTGAAGCCTGGTTAGTCCTAAGATTTGGGTAGTTCCAGTACTACCAGGTACTTAACTAGTTAGTTGTATGGTGGGTGTGAGTGTGCAGCCACATCACCATCTTAGTTTTAAGCTGTAGATAGAATCCTTCTTGGTCCTGACGAATCGCCCACAGACTTTTCACTTGGCGAGAAACATGTTGACCTGTTACCAGAAAGAGAAATTTAGACTCCGGCCGTGGTGACCATTTATACACCTTCGGCACAACCGATAATAAGGTTGGTTTCACACTACTACCCTACCATACTCACAGTGTACACGTGACATGGTTGTATTCCGGAGTATTAATATCTCCGATCCAACCTTTTTCCCTGTTTTTCTTCAGGTTCAGATTCATTGGAATTTAGGTACCTTTACCCTTACTTTCAAGAAATACATGCGTGATCTTTGGACTGGCGACATTAAGGGGGGGCTCATAACTCACACTAGCCCTATGCACAAGTCACCTTTTTAAGTGTTTTAGAAAGTCACAAACCTGAAATGTCTTTATGTGGTTTAAAAATGATGCTAGTCACTACGGAAAACCCTTGAAAATCATCACACTAGATAACCGCATGAGTGCTGTCACAATAATCAGTTACACAATTTCACTAGTGCTTTCCAAACACAATTTTGGTCTTCATTGGATAAGAATCCCTTTATAGGAAACGGTCTGGACCCGTTAGAGATTTTGTTTGTAATTGCATGGGTTTCCACATACTCAAAAGGTTCATTTGAACTGTGCTGTTTTTTGACATGTCACAGTGGGTGTCTGCCAATGGCGCTAATTATTTCATACCCACTATGCTCCTATTGCGTATCCTGTATGTTTCTTAGCCCTGAAGAAGTCGCTGTGTACTCCTTGGTAGCGACGAAACACGTGTTGGCTAGGCTAAGGCTCAGAACAAAGGAGCATACAACAAGGACAATAAATCCTGGAACCGCACAAAGCAGTGGATGAAGAGTGTTTCTTTTTCTCTTATAATTGTATTAACTCATTTTGTACACTATGAGCGTGTGCAGGGGACCTTTGAGCTTTCTGTTTGTGGTCTACCACAGTTTAGGGAGAGGGGTGGTTCTCCCTACTCTTTTGCACCGCACTCACATTTCATCTTACCCAATATTACCCGCGCACTGCCTAGGAGCGCCACTACCATACTAGAACAACCACTGATCCTGTAGTGCACATTGGGCATTATAAACTTTTAAAATGGGTGAAATGGTGCCTTTGGTTGTAGGGCCAGAAATATTCAAAACAGCTCCCGCCTGCCTACTAAGCTTGAGATGAGAGCATGTCATCTGAGAATGCCAGGAACCAAGGGAGGTAAAGATAACTCCCAAATAGCTGAACACCCTAACACAATTCAAAGACTAATCCTTAATTACAAGTCTGCTTAAGGTTTTTTGCTGGGCCCACAGGCCATGATCTGTGATTTACCATAGTTGGTTACTAAATCAAGATTGCTCATAAAAAGAAAGAAGCAGTCCACAAGCATTCGTAAGGCATTGGGAGTTCAAGCCAGTAGGACCGTGTCATTCGCGTAGAGAAACTCAGGGAGCCTGACCTGTTGCGATACTAGGGGTATCAACCGAGCTTGAGATCAGATGGGGACAAAGGCCGTTTATATATCAAATAAAAAGTAGAGGGGCCAGAATACACCCTTGGCGCACACCGCGCTTTAGGCAAAACTCAGGGGACATTTCTCCATTAGGATTAACATGCACTTTGCCTGCCAGATCAGCATGCAGACTATGCAGAAAATTAACCAGAGGTACTTCTACGCCTAGATCCAGAAACATTATCCATAATGTGGACCTGTTTCTGGAATCAAATGCCATAGAGAGGTCCATGGAGGCCAGGTACAGAGGGCAGTGCCTTACAAAAATATATTTGTTAACAATGAAATTCAAATTTAGGCACTGCTCAACAGTACTCAGCCCTGGTCAAAATCCATACTGAAAAGGGAAAATAATGTTGTGCTCTTCGATCCACTCAGCTAGACAGTTGTAAATCACTCTACCTATAATTTTGACAGTACTGTCAATTCAATTCAAAAGTACTTTATTCGGTTATCAACCAACAAAGTTAATCATAAAAACATATTCAGCAGAATTCAATAGAATAACAAGGAAATAGCACGGACACAGAAGGTTTTGAAAAAACAACCAATAAAAAAACTTCCTTAATGAATCGCACAAAATGGTTAAATAATCCCTATTTGAAAACCAGCAATCTCTGGATTTGTGTGCAAATACAAAAGTAAATAATAAGCTCGTAGAATACAATACATAAAACTTCAACTTGTTGTAAAAGGTGCTAAAACATAGGTTGATAAAATACTAGCAAGTAATACCTACTACTTCATTCAGGGAGCACAATAAAATAGCCTAGCTATTATCTAAACAAAAAACAAGTGAATGTGGATCAGTACACTAGGAGGTGGTGGTCTGGAGTATGAACTTTGCACACTTACGCCATATAATAGTCAGGTGTCGGCTCACAGCAAATACTGTCAATGAGTTTGATATGCCTATGGCACTTAGGAGCCATACATCGTGCCCTTTTTTAAAAATGGGCATGATGGTTGAAAAGGACCAGGAGCATGGGATATGGGTATTTAAAGAACAATTAAAAATGTTGGTAATCAAAGGGCCTCATAGCTCTATGTTGCATTTTAAAAGATCTATTTGGATCCTGTCTGGCCCGGGCCCTTTCCCACCTGTGCTCTGGTGCATGGCTAACTCCACTTATGGCAAAGATATTGTAAGGGTCGGAGAGTTTGATAACCTTGTTGGTAAAGAATTAGTTAGCTCAACGTTCTGTTCAAGGCGATAGATGGCTGAGAAATGTCAAACCCAATCCAACCCTAAGATGTCGCACCACAGCAGTTAGCTTACAGGGGCGGTCGTTAAACTTATTGTCTTCACTGTGTCCCAAAAGGTGCTACTATTACTCCCCACCGCAGCTGGTTCAAATATCTCCCAGTGCCACTTGTGCAGGACCTCCTTCCTAGTTTTGAGGGTGGTCTTGTATGACAAGCGAACCGCCCGAACATCAGCGCACTCTTGGCGTGGTGGAGAAAACCTGCCTCAATCTGCGATTAGCCACAGAACAAGACTCATCAAACCACCATGGGACCCCCTTATCAGCCCGAACAAGTTTAAGAAGAAACTGTTTGATGGCCTGACTTAAGCTATTATAATGAATTGACTTAGGGGCCGATTCCGATCTCGGTCGGAGGCGCACCCAATACTATTCGGTCGGGAAAAAAGCCATGCGAAAGCCAGTTTCCCGACCGATCCGTACAGCACACCGAACGAGCAAGTACGATGCGCACAACAGCAAAAATCCCGGCCGAGCCGTACTCACCCAAACCAGGTCCTGTTCTCCGACCGAGGCGAATCCGGAAACGCCGAATCGAGTCGCACGGAAGGGAAAATGCAGCCCCGTCCGGCCGGACAAGTACGATGCGCTTCCGTACGCGCCGAACCCGTCGCTACGCACGGCACGTCAAAGCATCCGGGAGAGGCGCACATAAGCTCCGAATCGCGCCACAACACGATCCACGGCTACGAGACGAACACAGCACCGACGAGGACGACGCGAAGCGACGAGGACGAAGCCAAGCGACGAGGACGAAGCCAAGCGACGAGGACGACGCGAAGCAACGAGAAGGACGAACGACACGAACCAACCATGAATCCCTTCGTCCCGATCATACCAATATTCTACATCTACTACCGGAACAGGCACGGACGCGTACGGCGCAGAAGGTAAGTCAGACACCAACCACAAAACACATACAACACGGACACGACACATCACACACATACACTGGGAATCTGAATATACTTACACCAGCAACAGCAGCACCATAGGGGCGGGATGCCCATCACCAATGCCACATATGCACACAGGGGCCTGAATGCGCGCCACCACCCCAACCCAGGGGGGCTGGATGCCAACCACCACAACCACCCTTAGCCAGGGGGTGCCAGATGCCCACCACCACTACCACCCTTAGCCAGGGGGGCTGGATGCCTACCACTACTACCACCCTCACCCAGGGCGGGCTGGATGCCTACCACCACCCTTAGCCAGGGGGCTGGATGCCTACCACTACTACCACCCTTAGCCAGGGGGGCAGGATGCCCACCACTACTACCACCCCCACCCAGGGGGCTGGATGCCTACCACTACTACCACCCTCAACCAGGGGGGCTGGATGCCTACCACTACTACCACCCTTAGCCAGGGGGCAGGATGCCCACCACTACTACCACCCTTAGCCAGGGGGCTGGATGCCTACCACCACCCTTAGCCAGGGGGGCTGGATGCCTACCACTACTACCACCCCCACCCAGGGGGCAGGATGCCTACCACTACTACCACCCTCAACCAGGGGGGCAGGATGCCTACCACTACTACCACCCTCACCCAGGGGGGCCAGGATGCCCACCACTACTACCACCCTCACCCAGGGGGCAGGATGCCCACCACTACTACCACCCTTAGCCAGGGGGCTGGATGCCTACCACTACTACCACCCTTAGCCAGGGGGCTGGATGCCTACCACTACTACCACCCTCAACCAGGGGGGCAGGATGCCTACCACTACTACCACCCTCACCCAGGGGGGCAGGATGCCCACCACTACTACCACCCTTAGCCAGGGGGCTGGATGCCTACCACTACTACCACCCCCACTCATAGGATGGACAATGCATGACACAACAAGCACACCACAACCTAGGGAATGCAAGATTAAGACATCCCCCACCACCATGACAAGCGTGTGAGCAGGCTGTGTCAAATGCCTACAACACCGAACATGACATTGAACATACAATGTGACCCCCTAGCACATGTGCCACACATATATGTGTGTGGCACCCACAATGCAAGTAGCCCATGACCATTGTGGCAATGGGGCCTAAACCCCCATCATCACAGTGACCAAAAGGTAAGTGTGGGGTCCATAGCTGAAGCACAGTTTGACCATTGTGCCAATGGGGTCTAAACCCCCATCATCACAGTGACCAAAAGGCAAGTGTGGGGTCCATAGCTGAAGCACATTTTGACCATTGTGGCAATGGGGTCTACACCCTCATCATCACAGTGACCAAAAGGTAATTGTTGACAAAGAAAGAGCTGCAACTGCCAAACTGCATGGATCATTCCTGGTCACAGAACCAAAAACTCATCTGTGGCAAAGTCGTGTATGTGTCCCATTGCAACATAAATTGGGGGAGCCAAATACTGCAGTGCAAATGAAACATTCCTTTGGCCATGTGCAGACAAACAACACCCATGGTGGCTGAGACCGTCAACAGTCATCAATGACACAATGACAGAAGTGACCATCAGAATGCAGAACCACATATTTGCACCAATGGGCACACAAATGCAGATACCCTGTGGAGACAGCAGATGTGAGGTGAACAGATACCATACCATGGCAGCAATGGGACACACAAACCATGATCACTGTGCTGACCGATGACCTAGGAGTCCCAGGGACAGCAGGGGAAACACACCAAACAACATACAGCCAATGGCACACCCAAGATATGCCAATGCAGTGGTGCAGATGCACAAACACAAACAGGCAGACCAACACTGTCATCATACACAGCAGGTGAGGGGTGGGGGTGCCATTGTCCCCAGGCAACAACACAACACATGAGGAGAGCTGAATACCAATCATACAGATGTGCATACACTGCCACACTAAGGTAACTCATGGATCCAAATCCCCTATGTGGGCAAGCAGGCATTGACAGGTGAGAGGGAGCACAAAACACACATGTCACACAGGCACGTAGGAACAACAACTGACACAGCAAGTCACAGACACACCACAGCACCACCCCCAGGGCCCCCACAATGTGGTGACCCTGGGCTGAAGAAAAATACCACTGTGATGACAAAGCTAAATGTCATTCACACTGTGAACCACAGTCAGGTGTCCTGAGCAACTAACTACCATCACACCTACACAAGCACAAATCAATCAGCATGGCCAGTAAGCCAAGGCCAACATGGAGGCAGGGGACTAGCCGGGCAACAACTCTCATCTGCACACACTCAAGACCACACCCCTCGACCTCCAACAATGTGCAGCAGTGAAGTACACATGCACTGGTGACATTGCACATGCACCCATGACTATTCCAGGGTGGTGGGTGGGAACCAAGGTGTAGAAACACATCACACATGGACACTCAACAAGACTCCTGAATGTCTGACACACTGCACACTACGCTGTACATGGACATGACGGCAATACCACACCGACCAATGGGATCCCAGCCACAGTCACACACCAATGAAGAAGCCAAGGTCACCCACAAAGAACACACATAGACAACAACCAACATTGCAGCCCGGACCCTAAGGAGTGCCAGCAGTCACACACACAACGTGTCACAATCACTGAAAGATAACACAAACTGGAAATCACATGACAGGGGCAAACAACAAGTGCCAAAGGGAAACCTGACTGTGACCCATCTGCGTCAGCACACAAACTCTGCCCTGACAGCAAACACACCTATGGGTGACACCCTGATGACCAGTAATGTGCCATGCACCCACATCACAGAGAACACAGGGAGAAGACTTTGGGGGAACATAGCTCAAGTCAGCAAGCATCACAAACAGGTACAACACTAGGGATCACAGCATGCGCAGATGAATGGAAGTGAACACACAGACATGCACATACAACACACACCTTGGGCGCAGGCAATGTCACACGTGTACACACTGCCATGAGGGGACTCCACTCCTGTGTGAGGAAAGCTGTGCCATATGTTGCCTCAGTAGGGCCCCATCATGTCAGCTGAGCACTTGGTCACACAATCAACAATTAGCACCAAATGAGGGCTCCCATCACATCAGCCTGGTCATGGATGTGCCAACGGAATCATCAGCACAGATCCAACACACTTGTATAGCAATGTTGCACTGACTACACGGATGAGTCCCTCCCCATTGATGCCCAAACCTGCATGTCCACTGGAGATGGCAACACGGTCAGGGAAGTAGACAAATGCAACGATGGCAGGCACAACAGATGTGCAGGGGTGGAAGCCACAGATATGAAATTGCCAATGTAAGTAGGAAACCCATTGCCAAATACTGAACACATGACACCCTCAGATGCTGCTATTGATGACATGGATACACCACATGATAGGACACATTCCCCCTGGACCACATGGGTTCCTGCACAGTAACACTTCATAATCATGAGACCAGATATCACCATCACTGCAGCAAGGGCATGGTTAGCTGCACCAACAACATGTACATCTGAAGCATGAGCACTAGAGAAAAGAAAGTTGCTTTATTCAGCATATGTGTTGAGGCCAAACGAAGTCCTGAAAAAAGAGCAAAGGCCAATGGCCAGTCCATTGTCAAAGTTCAAACAGGGTGACACTGGCAGATGTCACCCTACGCATGCCTGCACAATACCAGGGACAATCCACTAGGAGGGGCAACCGGGGGCAGGCCAGGCACCGCAGGGACAGGATCAGGGCTCACCAGGGGGAGTCAGGGAAGGGGTGGTGGGTGCTGGAGAGCCACTGACAACTGCAGTGGAGGTGTCTGACATGGTGTGTGCCGGCACAACTGGGGGGCATGACACAGATGTCGTGGGTGCCGGCACAACTGCAGTGGACCCTGCAGATGGGGTGGACAGGTCCGCCACTGCAGTGCCCAAGTCAGACAGGGCGGTAGTGGACTCCACTGCAGTGCCTACCTCCAGGGGAGGAGAATGGGGAACAGGCAAGGTGGGTTGGACAGAGGGGGGGACACCCTCACCACATCAGTGGCACAGACAAGCGCAGCGGGGGTGTGGTGCTGGGAGAGCAAGTGGCAGGGGAGAAGGCCGGAGCATCTTGGGGATGGTATATCTGTGGGTGGGGGAACCTGGGGCAGGGTGTGGTGGGGGCACCTGTGCAGTGGGGGCCTGAGGGATGGAGGATGGAGACCTTGTGCCTGAGCTGCAGGGCGGTGGCGGGGTCTTGCTCTTAGCACTCCGGGGGACTTGCGGGTGGGGGCCTCAGTCCGTCTGCGCCTGGGGGAGGGTGTCCGGGGACGAGGGGCACTCTGCTCCGTGTGGGTGGGCTTCCTCTTCCCCCGGGATGCTGGAGCAGCTTCATCGGTGGGGAAGAGGCCGAGGTCACAGAGGAAGAGCTGCTGTGACTTTGGGGTTGCAGGTGAGGCAAGGGAGGGTGCTTTGGAGGGAGAGGGAACTGAGGACTGCGCAGTGCATGTGGATGCGTGTGTGTGTTCCAGGGCCCCATCCCCTGTGAGTCTGGCTTCAGTCCCCTGAATGTGCTTGCGTGTGCGTTTTGTCATTGGCGTGTGTGTCAGTGTGCTGGATGTGTGTGTGCTGGTGTGTGCCAGTGTGTGTGTGCCTGGGATGGGTAAGGTGCTGGGGAGTGTGGATGGAGCAGAGGCAGGAGGGGTGAGGGACCGTTTGAGGAGGGACACTGCTGCCGTCAGGGAGGAGTCCATGGACCTATTGCCCCTCTGTAGGTCAGACATGCCCGATGAGATGCCCTCCATGAACGACACCAGCTGAGTCAACAGCGCGGTGTGCGCATGGAGGACACTCAGCATGGCTGTCTGCCCTACATGGAGCTGGCGAAGGAGGTACACAGACTCCTCACTCAGGGCAGCAGGGGACACAGGGGCAGGGGTGCGGTGCCTGGCCCAAAGGAGACACGCTCCCGGACATGGGAGCCTCCACGGACCTGGGGAATGGGAGCCGATGGGAGGGCGGTGGTGGTGCTGGTGGTGGCGGGGACAGCAACACTAGCTGGGGTGTGGTGGCTGCTGACACCCGCCTCCACAAGGGAGTCATCCTCCGAGTTGCTCTGGTCCTCAGCTGAGGTGGATGCTGCTGAGGACTCCTCGGTGTGGCTCCCTCGCCCTCCGTGCCACTGGGTCCCTCCGACCACTCCTCGGCTGCTGACCCAGTCTGGCTCTCCGGCTCCTCCTGGTCCGTGGAGCTGTCCCCTTCCGTGGCCGTGGATGTATCTGCAAACAATGGGGAAACAGACAGACATCAGTCACCTGCACATAACGCACACACCACTGTGAGCACAGCACATCACAGAGCAAGCCCTGGCATCATTAGTTGTACATTGCTAAAAGTGCACTAATTGAACAGGAGAAGTCAATTGTCAGTCTGATGCCAAGCATGGCACTCACATCCCACATGGCCTTGCACCCATCTGTCTGGTGTCTGTTGGATTGCAACACCCCAGTGTTGACACATGCACCAAGTACACAGTAGTTGGACAGTGCAGAGGACACGGTGTGGACACATCACAGCTCTTGCCACTGAGTCAGTACAGGTTTACGGATGTAAGGGATGCCCAGAGTCAAATAGGAAATGCATGTGATGCATACCAGCGACAGACACCATGATGCACCCATGTCCTGATAGCCAGCGCCACTATGGTGTGCATGTAGCACATGTCACTCCCCTGCAGGATCACCAATCAGTAGACACATGCCATGGCGGAGGCATGACTGCAAAGTCATACATCACTGTCTCAGTGATGTATGACTTTGCAGCCAGACAACAACACTCTGCACTGTGTCACAATAGTAGGTCATGGGGAATGCAAGTCCTGGAGCTGCACAAGTGCACATGTACATCCCCCCACAACACATCCTCTTAACCCTCATCTGTCCAGGTCATACCTATTGGACATATGGGAGACCTGTGACACTACCCTCTGAACCTGAGCCCCTCACACTCTGCTGTGCATGGGGAACAGCTGCCTGAACTTCACATTTACATGCCCCAGTCTGCATGGGCAGCTGATCAGACACCTATGTGTCACACAAGTATCGTCTCCTATGGTCACATCTCCAGTGGCATGCTGAGCCCCTACCAAGAAACTCCACAGCAGTCCTGGCGACTAATCCACAGCACACTGACACAGAGGCAGACACCTGAGGGGCAAATCACTGTGCACAATGTGTCCTCTGATACACGGGAGTGGGAGTACAGAGTGTATTGTATGGCCTGGAGTAGGCATGACTGTCCTGCCCCACATGAATGAGGGATGAGCCCTGGACTGTAGGCAGCTGGCTAAGTATGTGTGACACACGTCATATACATACTCCTGGGGCCCAAACATTGTTCCCACCCGCAGCATGGGTGTGTGCCAGGTACCCCAGCCACATGTGGTGGATCAGCTCAGCAATTGGACCACAGATCAAAGTAACACGCTGAATACATGTCAGAATACAGGCATTGTGTAAGCAATGGACCCACCCATGATGCCCACCACAGAGTCAGGGAAACAGATGCTGTCTCCCACCTTGAGTCAAGCAAACTGCAAGGACACAGTCCTAAGTGACAGAATTCCCTGCATGTAAGGGCCACACCTGGGTATCAGATGAGGAGTGGGCAGTGCACAATAGAGGGACATGGCTCCTGGACAACATGACTGCTGTACTGTGGCAGTTCAACCTGGCCCGAGGAGGGCACATAACATGTTAGACAGAGTACACAGTGCAGTCTTTGACTCACCCCCTCCTTGCTGCTCTCTGGCCTTCAGCTGCCCATCCAGGTCTGGAAAGACCACCGCCAGGATCCTGAGCATGTGGGGGTCAGGGTCCGTGTTCCGCCCCTCCTGCGAGGAGGCGACAGCTTCAGCTGGACCCGTGCAATCCTCCGGGTCCAGCCCCGAAGGTCCTGCCACCTCTTTTGGCAGTTGCGGATCCGGCGCTTGTAGACCCCCACGGACCGGACAGCCCGGACGATGTCCTTCCAGATCTCATGCTTCCGATGGGCAGAAGCCTGTCAGGATGACAAAGTGATAAGGACATTACTACACATGCAACATATCCGTGCATGACACAGTTGCATTTACATGTCGCAATCATAGGGGCACATGGTGTACCCAGGCAGTGCACGGCTGCCCATGGACAGTTTTCCAGAAGTCACTACATGGTATCATAGCATGGGGAGTAAAACCCTGTTCAGAAGCACTGTCACTGCACCATACCTGTCCAGTGCAAGTCACTACACACTATGGGGGGTGACAACTACTCAGTGAGCCTGCTAGCCAGTGGTGTGCTGACTCTCAGCCTTGCTAGTCAGACAAAATGCACATTCAGAAAGGCAGTGCACAGAACACTCACCTGCTCCCCTGGTGTCCCATACAGCTTGCTGTACTGTGGAAGTAGGCTGTCCAGCAGGGCCTGGTTCTCTTCAAGGCTGAAGGCTGGGGCTCTCTCCACAGTACGTGCCATTGCAGGGTCCAGAGGGGCAGAGACAGCAGCAGTGCAGTGGCAGATGTCGTCCTGGAGCATGTAGTGCAGGCAAGTGGGCTCTCAGGGGAACATGCAGCAATATATATGTGCTGGAGAGGCAGATACTGTCCCTTGTGTCCAAAGAGATAGGTCCAAGTCGTTTGCATCTTCTGAATCTGGCCAATCCATGGAATAGCAGCACCAAAACACGCCCACAGCATCCTTCAAATCTTCAACTTCATGACATACATGATTTTGCAACATTGTTGTGGGTGACCAACTGATTTTCCAGCAACCGACTCGTTCGAATATTCGAAAACGCGTCCGTTGCCAGGCAAGCCCATTGTCAATGGGTGCGCACCGATCGGTCCATTGCAGTACAACGCGCACAGGGGTACAACGCGTACCCGCACACATTGAATGCAATGGGCCGGCCGGAGGCACCGATCGGTCCATTGCTGTTCAACGCGCACAGGGGTACAACGCGTACCCGCACACATTGAATGCAATGGGCCGGCCGGAGGCACCGATCGGTCCATTGCAGTACAACGCGCACAGGGGTACAACGCGTACCCGCACACATTGAATGCAATGGGCCGGCCGGAGGCACCGATCGGTCCATTGCTGTTCAACGCGCACAGGGGTACAACGCGTACCCGCACACATTGAATGCAATGGGCCGGCCGGAGGCACCGATCGGTCCATTGCAGTACAACGCGCACAGGGGTACAACGCGTACCCGCACACATTGAATGCAATGGGCCGGCCGGAGGCACCGATCGGTCCATTGCTGTTCAACGCGCACAGGGGTACAACGCGTACCCGCACACATTGAATGCAATGGGCCGGCCGGAGGCACCGATCGGTCCATTGCTGTTCAACGCGCACAGGGGTACAACGCGTACCCGCACACATTGAATGCAATGGGCCGGCCGGAGGCACCGATCGGTCCATTGCTGTTCAACGCGCACAGGGGTACAACGCGTACCCGCACACATTGAAAGCAATGGGCCGGCCGGAGGCACCGATCGGTCCATTGCTGTTCAACGCGCACAGGGGTACAACGCGTACCCGCACACATTGAATGCAATGGGCCGGCCGGAGGCACCGATAGGTCCATTGCAGTACAACGCATCACTGTACATGTGACTGGCATATGTCAGCATGCCTGTCTCAGATGGACATATGCCAGCCACAGATAGCTCCCAGGGAGTGAGGGGCACACCTACATCACGACAGCCTGTCCAAACCTTATCATAAGGCATGTAAGGCTGCATTTCCTATTGTGTGTATGTTGGTGTACATGTTGTCCTGTGGGTGTCACCTGTGGGCAGCCACCCCCAGGCTGTGCACGTGTTCATGGGGACAGGATCATGGGTGTTACGTGTACGTGACCACTGTGATGTGCAACTGTTCATATCTGTGCATGTGCCATGGTCACATTTCACAGTGGTGTTTGTGTATGTCATGTCACATACCCCGTGAGTCCCATGTGGGACGGTATGTTTGAGCCAGGGTGTCCCAGTGGCACAATAGTGATGGCCCTCCACAGTCTTTGTGCATGTAGTGTTTACAATGTCTCTGATTTCATGTGCACAATGGGAGACAGTCTCCACATCCACGTTGTGTGTGCATGGACTCTGATGTTGTGCGTGTGTGTCACAGACGTCCATGGCTCTCCTGCCATGGCAAGTGTGGCCACTACCTGTGGGGGTCATGTTTGTTTTGTTGTGGTGTACACATGATACTCCAGGTGATGCCAGTGTCCATGTGGCATTACAGGGTCCCTGGGAATGTGCCTGTCGTTGAGCTGTGGTGCCTGGGGCACATCTGTCCTCACATGTCACTGGGGGGTGACTGTGACACAGCATCATGATATCCAATGGGCCAAACAGGGACAAATTGATGCCACCTGTAGGACCGTGTTGACAGATGTTGGCCATGTATGTACCATAAATGTCGTTCCGGTACTGCACACTTCATGTAGTTGTGCCTCATGATGATGTATGTTGGGATCTTGAGTGTGTTCAATGCCGCATATGTGGGGTGACTGACGATCTTGCTTACTTCTCCTCTGCACTGCAGGGCTCCTGCTGTCCATCGGCCATTCCCAGACCTGGCAACGATGGTGGAACGGGACAGCATCCGACGGTACCGCTTCACCAGGCAGCTGATTGAGGATTTTGCAGTGCAGTTGTCCCCACATTTGCAGCCTGGCCGGCCGTATCCTACAGCGCTGACCCCCAAGGTGAAGGTGATGGCAGCCCTACACTTCTTTGCCACCGGTACCTTCCAACATACTGTGGCGTCTGCTGGTGGGATGTCACAGACCATGTTCAGCCGTGTGCTCCGCGATGTTTTGGCGGCAATGTTGCTCTTCCTGAACCGGTACATCTATTTCCCTAGACTGCGACGACTCACTGACGTGAAGAGTGACTTTTATGCCCTGGGGAGGATGCCGCATGTCATTGGCTCCATTGATGGGACACATGTGGCTTTGGTACCACCACAGGCCCAGGAGCAGGCCTACAGGAACCGCAAGCACTACCACTCGGTCAATGCACTGGTGGTGTGTCTTGCAGACATGACCATCACACACGTGTGTGCCCGTTTCCCTGGTTCAGCACACGATGCCTTTGTGATGAGGAGTAGTCGCATCCCCAGGTTGATGGCACAGATGCAGAACCAGCGTGCCTGGCTTGTCGGTGTGTACTGACTTTGTGCCATTGTGTGTGATCTGATCTGTAGTATTCCGCCCACTTTTCCAAGTCAGCTGATGTGCACTTGTCTGTCCGTAGGTGACTCGGGATACCCCAACATGCCGTGGTTGCTGACACCCCTCAGGAACCCTGTGACACCTGCCCAGATGCGCTACAATGAGGCACATGGTCGGACCAGGAGAGTGATTGAGCGGACCTTTGGTCTCCTGAAGAGCCGCTTCCGCTGCCTGGACAAGACCGGAGGGTCCCTCCCATATGCCCCTGCAAAAGTGTGCAAGATTATCATCGTCTGCTGCATGCTCCACAACCTGGCAGTGCGGAAGGAGTTGCCTCTCATCCAGGATGACGATGACCAACATCCGCCACCTGTGGAGGATCCTGGCCTGGACCACGATGCCAGTGACGATGATGATGATGATGGTGATGGTGATGTCCGCACACAGCTCATCACCAACTTCTTTAGCTGAATGTGAGTATCCTGAGGTGTCATGTGAATGATGTGAGTTGGCATGATGTGTGGGTGGTGCTCTGGTGCTGTTGGAGTGTGTCCATGGGCTACTTGACAGGATGTGTGTTGCGATGTGTGGTGACAGGTGGGCTGTACTCCCCAACAGTGTTGACATGCTAACTTGGTTCTGGGTGGGTATCTTGTAACATGTATTGTGCATGAGTTTTGCTGTTCTGTCCTGTACTGCATTGCTTTTGACTGTGTGTCATTTCTGTCCTTCACAGGGTACTTTCAGATTCGTTTGGTCAACTGTGTCCACCGACGACGTGATTGCACATCCAGGCTGGTAGCTGTTGTGTCCCTACAGGTGATGTGCGCCACACCCATGGACTTCCTTCTGTCTACAGTTGTTGACTGTGTGCCCGCTACCAGGTGGGGTTACCTTGCATCTGTAATGGTTACGGCATGTTGCTACTGTGTAATAAACATGTGCTTCACTTAGTGATGTGCGTTGTCTGTGGTCACACATTTGACTGCCATTTGCTTACTGCACCTGTGGGCTACTTGACTACAACTGGGAATGGGTGTGGTGTCTGTGCATTGCACCGTCTTCCCTGGCAACATCAGTGTAGGCAATGAGTCAGATGGCCTAGGTGTGTATGTGTTGTGTAGCCCTGGTGGTGTGTCTCCCTCATATGTGTCACGTTGCCTGTACTCACATGCCTGTGTTGTCCTTGCTGTTGCAGTTCGCATACACTGTGTAATTTTGCAGTTCATCATCCCCATAACAGCACCCACGTTGGAATCACGACAGAGGCAAGTATGGTGTATTAGTGTGTTTATTGTGATAATAGTGCATAGGATGGATTGTGCTGTACATGAATCTTGCAATCCCAAGTTCCTAGATGAATAGAAAGTCCAGGTAGACAGGATCCCCAGTATCGGGGCCACTGTTGTCTGACACATTGTTCCAACTTATACTCCCCATGCAATGTGTGGGAGTAGTGTTGCCATCAACAGGGTGAACAGTCTGTGCACAAAGGCGAAAATCCAGAACAGGTTCAGGCTTCCTGGGAGTTGCGCTTGGCCATCAGCCTCTCACTTTCCCCTCCTCGGACGACCCCTCTTCTTGGGGGGGGCCCTCAAGTGCAGGCTGCTGCGGTGCAGGGGACTCTCCGCCAGAGTCCTCCTCCCTCCCTGTGGCAGTTGCAGTTTGTTCGGTACCAGATGTTGTTGGCACACAGGGAGGTGTGGACTGGTTGCTGTTCATCTGGCGGAGGCATTGTAAAATGTCCCTGTGCACCGCCGTCATCTCATGTAGTACATCCCACTTGGACTCCACGCGGGTCATGTGGGAGTCCACACGTGACATGTGGGAGTCCACACGTGACATGTGTGACTCCACTTGGGACATGTGGGAGTCCAAGCGGGCATGATGGGCAGCCTGCTGCTGTTTGATGTCTCTGAGGAGCCCCACTACCTGGCTGAGCTCTCCGGTGCTGGACTGGTACGCATCAGCTATGCGTACCAGTTGTGGGTCTTCATGCACACCAGCAACGTCTGCAAGCAGCGACCTCTGTCTCCCACCCCTCCCACCACCCCTGCTGACATGTGCAGTGTGTGCAGTTGCACGCACAGATAACCCTGGTCCACCTTGGGGGTTGGTGGTGGTGGTGGTGTCCATGGCCCCAGGTTGGTCCAGGGTCACTGCGCTGGTGTTGTTCCTTATTCTGTCCATGTCGGCAGGGATGGTATTCGTGGTGACAGTCGTTGGAGGGGTGGGTGCAGGGGTGCAGCTGGTGGACCTGCTGGTGCTGCAGCTGGTGGTCCTGCTGGTGCAGCATGTTGACTTGCACCGGATGTGCCAGGTTGTTCTTCATCGTCCGAGGAGGACAGAGGCTGTACGACGCCAGTGAGCTCGGCATCCTCTTGAGCCTGGGACTGGGACTCCTCAGCGTCTGCTGCTGTGTCCCTATCATCACCTGTTTTTGGGAGACACAAACAATGTATGTCATGTTTCTGCAGGCATCAGTGGTTGACACACCTGACAGTTGTGACTGTGCCTCGGGGTGCGGGCCTGTACATTGTATTGTCCTAAGTCGTCACAGTCAGGGGTTGATATTGGTGTGGCACATTGTCCTGCATTATTTGGGCATTTCTATGTATTCTCTGGGGTGTGAACATGGTCTGCATTGATTGTGTTTGGTTGACAGCCAGACCTCCTTCCCACCCACCCACCCACCCAGTCAGTTATCCCACCATGGAACGTGCTTGCATTGCAGGGAGTGTAAGTTGTCTCTCAGGATGTCAGTCAGTGGTGTCCTGCTGTTTGTTGGTGCACAGTTGGCAGCAGGGCCTTGTGCTCCCCACAGCAGTAGCCAGTGTCAGCCATCTTGTGAGTCCTTCTCCACTCCCTGTGATGTGAGCATGGTTCAGGGTGGTGTTGATGGGCCAGTTGTGAGGCTGAGCAATGTCTGTGACTACGACTCCCATCATGCTATTGCCTCCACCCCCTTCCCAGCATGCCCATGCTTCCTTCCTTTTGACTCTGCTTCCCTGTGGGGTGGGCTGGCTGTGCTGACAGGATGGCTGGGAGTGTTGTCCTGGCAGTTGTTTGGCTAAGAGTCCCAAGAGTGTCCCTGTGCTTCACACAACATAAGCCAGGGTGGTGGTGCTTTGTGGGATCTTGTGTTGGGATGGAGGGCATTGCATTCTACCAGGTGGGTACTGTGGAGTTTGTGTTGGGGGGTGTGAGGGGAGGTGCTGGTGACTATGGTCAGTGCTGCAAGTCCCCCTTCCCATCCAGCCAGCCAGATAGCCCACCATGGAACGTGCTTGCATTGCAGGGAGTGTAAGTTGTCTCTCAGGATGTCAGTCAGTGGTGTCCTGCTGTTTGTTGGTGCACAGTTGGCAGCAGGGCCTTGTGCTCCCCCAGCAGTAGCCAGTGTCAGCCATCTTGTGAGTCCTTCTCCACTCCCTGTGATTTGAGCATGGTTCAGGGTGGTGTTGATGGGACAGTTGTGGGGGGGCAATATGTGTCACTGCGACTCCCATGATGCTATTGGCTACACTGACTTGGCCAGCATACACAGAATTCCTTCCTTTGAGTGGTCTTCACTGTGTGTTGGTGTTGTTGTGGTGGCTACATGTGTGGATGTGTGTTAGTTCTATTTGTGCCACTGCCTAGCTGTAGTTGTGGTTGTGTTTGTACATGTGTTGGCACAGTTGGATGTGACTTTTTTGATGGCATGTGTTGTGTTTATCTGACTGACATACACATTTTGGGATGATTCTGTTCTAGTTGCTGTGTAATTGCTATGTGTGCATGGTTTGACTCTCCCCTTGACAGTGATGTGTGTGTTTTGTGGCAGTTTATTGTGTACATTTGTTGTGTACTCACCAGGCTCTGGGATGTTCTCTAGTCCATATACGCTCACTGGCGGAAGGATGGCCCGCACCTTCTCCTCCCAGGGCCTGAGGTATATTGGCTTGGCAGGAGGGCCACTGCCGGTCTGTTGGCTGTTGCTGTAGTCTATCTTCAGCAGGTCCCGTACCCTCCTGCGCACGTCATACCACCTGTTCTGGATGTCCGTCTTTGTGCGCCGACATGATGATTGGGCGTTCACCCTGTTGATGATCCTCTCCCACATCTTGGTTTTCTGCGACATGGGGGTCTGTTGGACCAGAGTGCCAAACAGCTGTGGCTCCACCCTGAGGATCTCGTCTACCAGGACTTCCAATTCACAATCTAGGAACTTGGGATTCTTCTTGGGGGGCATGGTGATGGGTGGTGATGGTGAGTGATGTGTGTGTTGGTGTGCAGGTGAGGGTGTGTGAGTGTGTGTTTTGCTGGGTGTATGTGAGGTAGGTATTTGTTGGTGTGCTGATGGTGTGTGGCTTGTGTGAGGGATGAGCTGTGGGTGTGTGGTTGCTTTCTCTTGGGTGCTGGCAGTGAAATGGCATTTGCAAAGGCTCATGGTAGTGATTTGTGTCCTTTATATAGGTGGAGTTGTGGGTGTGTCTTTGTTCTCTGTCCCCACCCCCAGTATTTATTGGCTTGGTAATTGCTTGTTTGGCCTTTTTTGGTTGATTTTTCCTTTGTGCTGTTTGTGTATGTTGGAAACGTTCTTGTGACCGAGTCGGACCCTGCATTGGTCTCGTACGGTGTTTTCCGTTTCGTTCACGCTGTGTTTGTGCAGTTTTGTATGCTGCGTACGCGTCGGTCGCGGTGTATTGTGTTGCTTCGGCTCGGTTTTGTATGCGTGTCGGTCGTACGGCTTGTCCTCCGTCCGACTCGGTCGTGTTTTTCGCGCCTTGCATCGTACTTTGCGGGTTGGAGTTGGCGGGTACGATTCGGTCGGATTTGTTCCGGGTGCGTGTCGGTCGGTTGGATTCGCGTGTTTTTCCGGCCGGATTGCTATTTTCCGAGCGGCTCGGTCGGTCGGCTTGGTTTCCTGACGTGTCGGTCGGATTTATCGCGGCTTGCATCGTACTTGGCGTGTCGGGCGCCACTGGTACGTGTCGGTCGGTATTTTTTCCGGATCCGAGTCGGTCGGTGCTTTTTCCGGCCCGAATCGGAATCGACCCCTTAGTGTCTCCACAAGCTTCTGACAGACAATTAAGAAATAACTAAGGCTGGGCGTAGTTCGCGAAGTAGCGCTACGCGAAGTGCACTTCGCACTACGCGAGCTACGCGTAGCACTACGCGAACTGCGTAGTGCGCTGTTCGCGATTATTGCACAGTGCCGGATGCTTGCCCGCACTGTGCAATCATTGAAAACGGCATCTTGCACAGTGCGAGCTGTCTTTTACTGCCGCTCGAGTAGATTTTTACTAGAGCGGCAGCTTTCTCAACGCGGACTGGTAGTTTCTCATCGCGAGCGGTCGCGAGCATACGCGACCACTCGCAATGAGAAACCTGACCTCCCCTCGTTGAGAATCTCGCTGGGAGGTTTATTTTCCTCGCTCTCGATCGGCAACTTGATGTTGCTGATCGCGAACGAGGAAAAAGTCTCGCCGGGATGTCATTTTGCTTGCTCGCGGTCGCCAACTTGACTTTGAGGACCGCGAGCAAGCAAAAAATGACCGCTGCACTACGCTACGCTATGCTACGCGTGTTTGCACTGTGCTACGTGCAATTCGCGTAGTGCGAAGTAGCGCAAACTTCGCAGACTACGCGAGCGTAGCGTAGTGCTTTGCCCAGGGTTAGAAATAACCCCTGGTGCAGGCACAGGAAAGACTTTAAGGCATCAGTAGGATGTTTAAGACGCCAAGAGAACCAGAGGCAGTCACTAAAATATTGAGTGAGTAAAATCATAGGGGTGTGTTTTGTTTAAGTTTACTTAAAGGCAATTGCCCGGGTCATTGTGGTCACCCCATTCTGAATGCTCAACCCCTCCTCTGGTAATGAAATGTAGAAGATTCCTGGTTACAAATATGTAATCAATGGTGGAGAGACGGCTGTGTCCTCTAAAAGTGGGAAGGCAGTGCTCGTCCCCTCTGAAAGACTCAACTAAGTTAACCAGATCATGCACGAACAGAAAACTGGCCAACTCACTTCCTCTAGCAACACTAAATTCTCCGTGAGGTTCCCCTCCCGAAGTTCCATCCCTCTGCAATGGGCCAACCAGTTTGGCATTAAAATCCCCACACAGCAAATAAGGGGCTGCACAAACGGGCTACCCTTCAGAGGCTGCAAATTAGAGAGAAAATTAAACAACTGAATGAAATGTACACACTTAGAATTAAAAAAATCATTGTTATAATAATTAACCAAATAAAAAACAAATCGAGTAACTCTGTCCTGGAGCTTTACAATTTGAAAAGATAAAGACCCAGTGTCAATGGATATGACTTCCACACAAAGGTTTAAACGAATCCAAATCGCGAGACCTCCCACAGCTCTCCCCTGGGGAAAGGGAATCACATGGCTTGAATAACAAGAGTACCCATTGTGCAAAATAGAAAAAGTAGCCCATGTCTCCTGCAAAACTACAATGTCAAACTTGTTAATAAAAAGCCCGCCATGACTAGTAAAGTTAGGAAACATTTTCAAATACTGTTTCAAATACTCCCTACAGGTGGCATTAGTAAGTGTTCCCACTGTGTACAGTTAAAAACAGCACATGGAGTACTAGCTCTATGCAAGTAATGATGAGCATAATGATGTTAGCAAAACATTTCACCATAGTTTGCAGAATTTAACTACAAATCCTCATTTTAGATTACCATATAGGATTCTGATTCTGATAACATGTTTGAAACAGTCGCAACATCCCATTCATCAGAGATGGAACCTGGAGTAACACAATTGTCCATAGCAATAATAAAAACATGGAATTTGTTAAGTTTCTGTGGGACCAAAAATGCCATAGGGGACCTTCTTCCAAACAATACAATAATGGACAGGAAATGCAGTAATGTTAACAAGGGGCAAATCTCTTCGGACCTTATGTGAAGAAGAATAGGGCGTAAATACTTCAACGACCAGTTCTGGAGAAGAACGTTCTGGGAGATAGTGCCCATTCAAAAGCAGAAAAACACATTAACAAATCCAATCAAGATGAAGAGAAAAACCAAAGAAAGGAAAATCCAAAGGTAGTACCATGGAGGAACCAGATAAGTCTGTTTAAACCAGGAGAACAGTGCGCGTGCACCTTGCAAGGAAGTATGTCTAGAATCTGTAGAAGAATCATCAATGTTTACAAAGTAACTGGAGGCAGTCTGAACAAAAACAGGAACCTTGTTAGGCAAAGAAGAGCACGTTGGTATCGCTAAAGGTATCTACAAAAGTGGTTGATAATACATAATTAATTTTTGGGGCTGCCAGAGAAAGAGGTATGAGTGCATGTTCATAATCAGAAGTCCCCAGCCAGAGAGTAGTTAAATTAGAACTGTTTAGTGCGTGTTAAAGGATTTCTTGCAGAGTAAGGAGAGCAGATAAAAAACTACCCAGTTTCTCCGTGGCCTACTGTTTAGGACTGGCCACATGATGGAGCTTAATTAAATCAATGGAAACTCTATTGCTTACAACCAGCAAGCAGTGGCAAAAATGACAGTTTGAGTACTTTGAACAGCAATACAGGCACCGGGACATGGTAGGATGGGCTGAATTCACTCTTATCTGTAATCTTCTCCCGGACTAGATCCCCAACTTTAGGAATCCAGCCAGAAGTCGCTGATTGCTCCTTCAATCCATCAGTGGCAGAACGTTTAGAATTCACATTTGAGGCCCCACCTTGGAAGTCTTGTAATTCCTGTAAGAGAGCGAATGTTCAATGATGTCAATGTGCGCATCAGCCTCCACTGTGCCAGGGTTATCAAGATCTGGAACATATATCTGGACTCCAAATAGGGGGTCTGACCAACCAGAGATCTTCTAGGCAGAATATTTAAAGCTCTCTGGACTTCATATAGGTGATGAATCCAACTACGACCTGAACCTAATACTCTAGCTGTTAAGAACTGCTTTAAGTCACGGTTTTTCCGCTCCACTATCGAATTTCTCTCAGGCTGACAGGGAAAGGAATAATGTACAGCAACACCTAGGGTGCCCATGTTATCCTGGTAAGCCTCAGAGGCAAAAGCGAGTTCCTGGCCTGAGTGGAATGCTACTACTGCATATGTACCGATAAAGACTCACAAATCTTTAATAACAGTTTGAGCGTTAGCCAATCGCTGTGGCCACACGCATAGAATTCAAGGGCATGAATCAACAGCCAATAAAATAAATTTAAATGCACCATCCAAATGGAGTGAACCGCAATGATCCAAATAGACATATTTATTTATTTATTTATTTATAGAGCGCAACATTCATCCATAGGTGTATCACGGCACTAAGGAGAGCACATCCTAAGTGAGGGAGGGGTTCTGAGAGAGGGTCTCTAGATAACAAGTCAGACCTTAGGGAACAGATACGTTTTTAGTTTTATCATATCTTAGTGGTTTATTAGATACTAGAAGGTGGCGGTGGTCAGGCAACAGTGGAACTTTTAATTTGTTGACAAATGTCACAGTAAAGGACATGTTGTATAGTCTGTTTAGAAAGGCCCTGCCACCAGTAGAATTTATGTAACAAAGAAACTGTGTCCACCACACCAGCTGGGCAGTTGCTAATTTATCATCTGAAATAATTATTAGCTCTGACAAGCGTTCATGGTTGGGTATCTCTGAATCACCCACCCAGGGAATGCAGGCAAAAGGAATGTTTGGGTACTCAACAGATAGCTGTAATCTGTGGACATTTTTTAGGTAGGGGTGTGCCATAAGTCAAGGCAGGGACCGCAGCCATAAAGTCATCATCTATTCTCGTATGTGAACAAGTAATCGCAGCTACTACAACAGTCTGAACCGCAGCTTTGGCAGCTTTATCAGCAAATGAATTCCCTACAATGTGTATACGTTGATGGTCCAATGTGTGAACAACATGAGCCAGTGGCAGAACATCTTTAAGAGCTGCCACCTTTCCCCAAAGCAACTAATGCTTGATAGTGTTACCTTTACAGCCTCTGAATCCATTCAAGCGCCAATAGTGTAGATTATCATGATAGGACTGGATGCAGTAAAAGAATCACACACAATAAGTTACGAGGATTCTGGATACGTATTCAGCAGTGCTATAAACAAAGCTTTCACTTCAGACAGTTGAGCGGTACAGTCACTCAAAGTTTCCGTATATGTTTTCTGTGCCTGAAATTCAACATCTTTCATGACACCCTTCACTGCATCATGTGCTACTGAGTATTTATGCTTAGTACCAACCGTCTGGGCTGAACCATCAGTATATATTATAAAATCATACTGGTCTAGAGGCAACATTTAATTTGCCATGGGGTATTCTTGTTCATACTTTAGAAATTAGCATATTTTTAGTGTATGGTCAGAGGCGTTATCTACATCAGTAGCTGTCAAGGAAGTGGCCCACTGGATCCAACATGGATGTAAGGCTTTGGCGTTAGGAACACTTGCTTTTGTAGCAGCTTCTACAGCTGGAATGGGAACAACCACAAGTTTGCATTTCCCCTGTGACAATGAACGTTCCTTTACAACAGCTGTTTGAACTGTAGTCAGAATCTTTTCTATCGATGCAAAACACATTTCTGCATTAGAGAATAAATGCGACTTATATCCAATCAGCAGTGTTTCACCTTCATTAAGGTAATGAATGTTTAGCCAGTAGAACCTGCAATGATGCGGATGACAAAATTCTTTTTGTTTACATGAGTGTGCAAGTGTTTGGATGCAAGCATGTCTATTTGCAATGTTCTGAGAACAGTAGTATGTTCTGTAGTTCAATGTTTGTCTGAAAAATCAGGACAAATTAAATCGTATGACAGTTTAACCCATTGTGCATAATCTGGTATGTTTGGTCTACCAAAGTTTAAAAAGCCTAAAACTGATTGTAGCTTTTTAATGTATTTGGTGGTTGGAGAAGAGCTCGCCTCTTAAAAAGTGTGGGGCAAGGCATCTGCCTTCAATTGATAATTCATATCCTAAAAATGGTACACTAAGAAAAGCAATTTTAGATTTTTTTAAATTTAATTTATAGGCATAAATTATATGATCCACTCTGGCCAGGTGTGTGTTTAAATCATCTGTGAGGTAAATGTCATCAACATAAGGCAACGCTTCTGAGTCAATTTCTTGTAAAATTGACGTTACACGTGCAGCAAACAGACCTGGGCTGTTCTTATACCCCTATGAGAGCCGACAGAATTTTCTTTGGGTCCCTAAAGCGCTGAACACCATCAAATCTCTGCTTTCAGGTGCTATATTTTGTTTAGAAAAAAACATTAGAAATGTCCAATGTAGTTTTGTATTTTTTACAAACATTGTTGTTCATTTAAGCTGTGCTGTGGGAATTTTGTATTGCACAAGTGCGTGTCTGACTGTTAAATTGTCTATAGTCTAAGGGGACCTATTTATGAAAAAATCAGACAGTACAGAGCAGCAAGTCACCTTGATGCACAGCACTGCGTGACAGGAAAAGGGCAGGAATGAGCTGTATTTAAGGCAATATGGCATATTCCTGTCCTTTCCCATGCGCCGGCGCACAATGGGCTGCCCAGCGCCAACACATGCACCCTTGCATCATGGTGCAAGGGTGCCTGCATTGCATGTAGGATTATTTTTGTTCATGATGGGGCACTTCCTGCACAAAAACAATACTGGGAGGCATAGTCCTCTTTGTATGTGTGATGCAGAATGCAGCACACATACAAAGAGGAAGAAATGAGGAGAAATAGAAATATTTCTCCTCGTTACGCCTCCCCTAGGAAGGTGCAACTTTTTGGTGCATTCTCAGGTTTACCATTTCTGGTAAATCTGGGAATGCCTCAAAAGCCATGGGAGTTGCAGTGGAACACCCACGCAACACCCATGGAACGCCTTCACAGGGCAGTGTAACACAACACAGCAATTTGCACTGTGTTGCGTTACCTCAGATTTATGAAGTCACTCAGGGCCATGCAAAGTGGCTTTGCATGACTTCATAAATAAATATTACTTAAGGTTTGCATTGTGCATGTACCATGTTGTCTGGTGCAAACGCAAAACAAACCTCCTCGGAAATATGCCCCTAAGACCATATGATAGGAATGGTCGTGTTTGGCTACAGAAAATAAAGGATTATTCATAGGAAAATGCAAGGCTAATTACGCCTTGATATTCTAGTTGTGATAGAATTTCCCTAACAGGACGTCTAGCTTTATGTTAAGTAGGGTATTGTGGTTGCACTTGCAGGCTGGCCCTTATGAGTATAATATGGCTTGATTGCAATATAACACAGGGGCTTGTGCAAGAGCCCATGCTGTGGCATACACTTCTTTAACTTCCTTAGGAACAAGAACCGAAAAGGATGGTAATATTACCATCTCCCCCTGTGGGACTTTCGGGTGGCCAATCTACCTCAGCCAAGAGAATGTCATAAGCATTATACAAGTTCTGCCAGAATATTACTTTAATAGTACACAGTATATCACCCTCTGTTTGGATGTCCTAATCATAATGTCTTTCAGGAGGGCTCAGCCACTGATCTGGAGTTTCAACTTGAATATAGTCATAAGTCTGTATCGACACCAGAAACTCTTGAAGAGCCTGGCTAACTATCTGAAACACTGCTTCAAGCTGATTTGTTTTTTGTGCTATCCAAAATGGAATTTCCTCCCTTTTGGAGGGTACTTTACCCATAATGGCATTAATAGTAACTTAACTGATGGTAGGCACAGGTAACTGTGGCTGCCCGGCTTGAACAGCCCTTTCTGGGCAATTGTTATTGTACGCATAACAAACTGCATTAGGCGTCAATACAGTCTAAGTGAGTGTAAAGACCAAACAATTTGCGATTATTTAATGTACCTGCATTTAGAAATGGTGTGTAGCTGGCTAAGACCGGCCATGCTGTCCTGTCATTGCTGAGAGGATCCAGTCTTACATGTCATAGTGTGTGTGGGCGGGCGCATAGGAACTAATTCGATGTTCCTGGTATGTTAATGGTATTTCTAAGTATTCGTAAGATCTATATGCAGCTGGAACTGCTGCCTCAGTGTATGTAAGAAATGTTTGTGTGTTAGCATCGACTGCAGGAAAGTTTACCCAGGAACAGTAAACTTTGCATTTATAAGCTTTGTGTGCCTCAATCATGAAGGTAACATCTCCCCCGCCATGGGTAAGCCCATGTACAGTTAAGTGAGCAGTTACAGCCTGCCTACAATTTACAAGAATAACCGCTGCCAGCACCATATTTAATGAATGGGATTCAAAGAGAGTTAACACTTTCACAGCAGTGCGGTGATCCTTTTTAAAGGTACAAGCTTGAACAACCCACATACATTAATAGGTTCTTCCTATTAAGCTGAGGAGGATAGAGGTCTCCATATAGAGGTGAAAAAGGAGCCTTGGACACATGTGAGAAAACTACTCAGGAGACCCACTAAATAAGTACCAGACCTAAAACGTTGGTGGTGCCATGTTATACAGTTTCTACAAATATAGGAGGACTATGTATTCGGCCAAAATTTCCGATTTGAGATTTCTAAATAGCGAATCCATAGAAATCACTATGAGGGAGTCGTAAAACGAGATGTGTGTAACCAGTGATTCCAATAATGGTGATTCCTATGGATTCACATTAGCAATTGGAAATTGCAATTTTAAAAATTGCAAAATTGCACTAGGAAAAGTCGTATTCTGGATGTAGAATGATGATGTCAGACCAGGTAGTTTCCAAATATAGGGTGTGGCCACAACCCGGAGGCCCAGAAAGGTGCTGGAAGGGAAGAGTGCACCTATCTGACTACTGGCAAGGGAATACCTCTGACTGCATTGCACCATGTCAAAAGGAGATGGGGACAAGTAATCTGGGAGTAGGAAGCAGAAGGTGAAATTCTCTGAAAAGGAGTTGGAGCTCCTAACAGAGGAATGTGTGGCCCATATGGACCAACTCTTCTGAAAGGCCTCTATCCCTGTACCGGAGAGCCTGAAGACCAAGATATGGAACAGCATCTTGGAGAAGGTGAATTCCCTTGGCGTAACACAGAGGACCATCCAAGAGATATGCAAAAGGTGGTATGACCTAAGATCATGCACAACGGAGAAGGTGGCCAGCAGGATGGCTGTGGGTCGTGGCACAGGTGGTGGACCCTCCAAACATCCCTCTTCCGCTCCCATGGAGATGCTCATCGAGGGACCACTGAACCGGCAAGTGTGGTGGGAGTGTCTGACATTAACACCTCTAATGCTGCAGCAACCAACCAGGGTAATTCAACTCTCCTTTACTTACTTAACATAACATAATGTTTGTAATTACTGAAATAAAATATCACAGCAAATCAGACTCCATTGAGATGCTTGCAATACCTTGGCAATGCATCATGGGAGTTGTAGTACACCGTAGTTGCATGCTGTACTGTGGGCTAAAGACTACACTTGACAGACCTGAACATCACCATCATTTCACACACATGAAGCACTGTTACAACAATATTGTGAACAGAAATTACCCATTTATTTACACTAACTAGGTACATGTATTTCCACAGATCGCTCCCAGGACGTGTCAGAAACAATTGAGGCTGAAGAAGCTACTGAAACACGTCGAAATGGACGCCAGCACATCTGCAAACCCTATGTCCAACTACAACCGCTCGGAGAACAACCGTTGCACCACTACCAGACTTTGTGGATGGTGATGAGGGACAATCCAAAGCAGGGACACAACAACACCTGTGGGCAGGATACATAGACAGCGTAAAGGGCAACCAGTAACAGTCCACAATGAGAATGTGTCAGACAACATGGCAGAGAATTCTCCTCTGTTTGGTGGGCTGTACAGCGCCTGCAAAAAAGCAAATCAAGATTGTCAATAGGCATCTGCTAAGAATGTTAAGCTCCACACAGCAATTGCAGAAAGGGCAAGACAGGTGGGTTGCTGACATGGAGAAAGAACACCATGTGCAGAGACAGAGGCACAGGCAGTACCTGGCATGCTTTGATGCCTTCATCCATTCCATTAACAGATTGGCAGTGGCCACAACAACCCTAGCAAGGAGAATTGTAAGCATACAGACTGACATGGGGTACTGTTGTCAGGTTGTTGCACGTGGGCTAGTTCAAGTGACCACAGCCCTGGAAAATATACAGACCCACAAGGACAGTGTCCCCAAAATTCTGCCCCTACCTGAGAGCGAAGAGGTCTCTCTCCTCAGTGGCACATCTATGCAGGAGGCATGAAGTACCAGGCGTACACGCCGACACACTTCTGGGTCTGACATATCCACACTTACACAGGCCACTGTTGATGACAAGGAACACAACCCCAGAGGCCAGAAGAAGTGATTCCACTAAACACTCAGGGGCATATTCACAAGGACTCATTGCCGATTTATCGCCACCTTAATGCAACAAAAGTGGAGATAGATTTAACGCCCCATTCACAAGCGTGTGCAAACTGCAGACATCGCCAGTATTCCTGCGATAACTTCCCCCAAATTTATCTCCACGGGTGACACCACCAACTAACCCTAATGAGATGCCGAGTAGGCGTTCCTGTGCAAAAACACATGAAAACACCACTTTCACAACGAACTGCCAGATCTGCGATGCGAGTCAAACCACGCAATGAGCCACTGTAGCAGCAGGTATTTAACACCTGCCTCTTGCTGGTGTAAAGCAGGACGACTACCTACAGCAGGCAACGGAGCCCCGCACACAGCCACACCCGAAGAACAAGCCACGCCATGGAGCTACTCATCATGCAGCTCGGAGCCCCAACAGGGCCACAACACCCACCGCCACCACCCCCAGGACCCGGACCCGCCCCCCCCCCCGGACCACCACAGAGGCAGCACAGAGTAAGACAGCGGACCTACCGAAAACGCACCAGTCTCACAGACCTAACGCCAGAGGAAGTCATTGCCCACTACAGGCTCAAAAGGACAACCATCCTCCGCATCATGACCCACATCGCCCACAGGTTGACGGTTCCAACACATCGGACCACCAACATCCCTCCGCAGACAAAGCTGCTGGCTGTGCTGCACCTGTTGGCCTCTGGTACCTTCCAACCAACAACTGCCAGAGTTGGAGGAGTCTCACAGCCAGCCCAATCAAAGTTTATCACACCTGTCCTGGATGCCAGTATCAGCTTCATACCCCAGTACCTTCACTTCCCCCACACTGCGCAGGAACAGCTGGAGACCAAGCAAGGCTTCTACGCCATTGCTAGCTTCCCACACATGTTGGGGGCCATTGACTGCACACATGTCCCACTTGTGCCCCTGCGGATACTGCACACCACTACTGCAACAGAAAGCACACGCATTCCATCAATGTGCAGGCAATAGTGGACCACCGGGGAATGTTCACCAATGTCGTCGCAAACTACCCAGGCAGTGTGCACGATTCCTACATCTTCCGACAGTCCATCATCAACCAGCGCTTCCAAGATGGCACATATGGAACTGGACTGCTCGTTGGTAAGTACCAAATCTACACACCACACACCTCAAAGCCACCATCACACAACGCACAACTGTGGGAATGCACACGTGACCAAACCACATACAACATGTCAATCAACATGCCCACCTACCAGACACGACAACACAACTCCATTGGGATCCTGGGCTTCCCATGTACACAATCCAGCTATATCATAGCACCACAGCCACACAACAGCTGAACGTGTGGAGATGAGGAAAGCAGGCATGTGCGAAGGATGCAAGTGACCCATGAATGGGAATGTACACAACGACAAGTGAGGCGTGAATGTGCTGGACAGACCTGGGTATGCAAACCACAGATATGTCCATGCAGACATCAACTGCTGGTGTCTGGAGGGATCACTGACAGAATATCGATAACAAGAATATCGACCTACAACAATATCGAAGTAAAAATATCGAATGCCAAAATATCGACTCCCTATCTACAAACAGGTAAGTACAAAAATATCGACTCCAAAATATAGTTGTAAAAATATAGTCAGTCAAAATATCGAATTTTTTAAATGTATGAAAAGTAATGTAAAATTAATGAAATAATATATATAATTAACTAAAACATACTTAAAAATACTTAAATAACTTTAAAATTAATAAATAATTAATGTAACTTAAAAAAATAAACATACATTTTAATTTTTTAATACATAAATATATTAACGTAATATTTATAAAAAATATTCAATATTTTTAGCGTAGGATAGCGGGACGGTAAAATTTACTATTACCACTTCAGTCAGTGCAACAGTAGGGAAAGCGTTGGATAGCGGGACGGTAAAATTACTATTCCCACTCCAGACAGTGCAACAGTAGGGAAAGCATTGGATAGCGTAGGAGTAAAAATTACTATTCCCACTCCAGAGAGTGCAACAGTAGGGAAAGCGTTGGATAGCGTAGTGGTAATAATTACTATTCCCACTCCAGAGAGTGCAACAGTAGGGAAAGAGTTGGATAGCGTAGGGGTAAAAATTACTATTCCCACTCCAGTGAGTGCAACAGTAGGGAAAGCGTTGGATAGCGTAGGGGTAATAATTACTATTCCCACTCCAGAGAGTGCAACAGTAGGGAAAGAGTTGGATAGCGTAGGGGTAAAAATTACTATTCCCACTACAGTGAGTGCAACAGTAGGGAAAGCGTTGGATAGCGTAGGGGTAATAATTACTATTCCAACTCCAGAGAGTGCAACAGTAGGGAAAGCGTTGGATAGCGTAGGGGTAATAATTACTATTCCCACTCCAGAGAGTGCAACAGTAGGGAAAGAGTTGGATAGCGTAGGGGTAAAAATTACTATTCCCACTCCAGTGAGTGCAACAGTAGGGAAAGAGTTGGATAGCGTAGGGGTAAAAATTACTATTCCCACTCCAGAGAGTGCAACAGTAGGGAAAGTAATATTTTAATATTTTACTAAAAAATAATTAATTATCAATACTAATAAATATTATTAATAACACTAATTACCAATTAATGAATTAAATTTTTTTTTACCAATTATCAAAATGTAATTACCAATTAATAATTAATTAACAATAAATTAATTATCAATACCAATTAATATTTATTAATATGTACTTAATTTCAATTAAATTACTTCCCACCCTATTCCCCTATAAACCCACATCCCGCTACAACTATTTAATTAATAGAATTAACATAATTACCATTTAATTAATTTAAAAAAAATTACCAATTAATAAAATGTAATTACCAATTAATAATTAATTAACAATAAATTAATTATCAATACCAATTAATATTTATTAATATGTACTTAATTTCAATTAAATTACTTCCCACCCTATTCCCCTATAAACCCACATCCCGCTACAACTATTTAATTAATTGAATTAACATAATTACCATTTAATCAATTAAAAAAATTCCAATTAATAAAATTTAATTACCAATTAATAATTAATTAACAATAAATTAATTATCAATACCAATTAATATTTATTAATATGTACTTAATTTTAATTAAATTACTTCCCATCCTATTCCCCTATAAACCCACTACCCGCTACGGAATTAAATTACGCAAAAATTAAATAACATAAAATTCATTGCTTTTAAAAAATTAAACATACATTACAACAACTAATATACACTTTTAACACATATACTAACATACAATACACTTAGAAAAAATTCGATATTATTAAAAATTCGATATTTTTTAATGCCTATATTATGTACTTCGATATTTTGACTATCGATATTACTTACCTTAATTTCGATATTTTTAACGACTATATTATGTCCATTTGATATTATGTCCATTCTATATTTTAGACTCGATATTGTGTCCATTCGATATTTTTGTTTCGATATTATGTCTGTTTACCGTCTGGAGAGTAGTGAACAGTGGACGCAACCATGTCACCCCAGGCCATGGGTCAGATCGCGGAAATGTCGCTCGCTGTGTCCCCCCCTGTGTGCGTGAGCGTAGTGGTTTGGCCCGGATTACGCCAGGCCTACGCAGGGGTGTGGACAAAAACCCTGTGGTGCATAGCGTGGTGCTCTCCCGGAAAGGCCAACGTCACTGTAAGGGAGGCGCCTCTCAGTCCGCCACGAGGCCGATGCCGTGAGCAGCGGGGCCTGCGAGCCTGTGCGCCTGCTGCACCCCAGGACGCTGATACCCAGACCAGGCCTGCCCGCCCCAGCGCTCCAAGGCTGCACTGCTCACCTGTTGACACCGTCGTGTGTCAAAGAGGGCCCACCACGTGCCGGTGCTAGCTCCAAGACCCATGCCTGTGACCTTGGCAGCCTCCTCAGGCCATCGCTGTCCTCCGTGACACAGGCCCCCAGGAGTCCTCATTCGTTGACATACTCCACCGCTGCAGCCGGGCTACACTGCAGTCCAGTATGTCTCACATCTTGAACTGAGTCATCATTAATCAATGGCAGAGTCCATGCCAGTGTACGCAGGGTGAGGAGTGAGAGGAAGATGCGTCTCAGTCCGGTGGAAACACGGATCACCGTTACTGACGAGGTCAACCAGTAGCAAGGACTGACCTGGTGCCACTAACCCTGTGCGCCGTGAGTGACCGTCAGCCTCCGGCCGAACATTGTTGGTGTCTGAGCCTGTGGCCTGGGGGTTGTCATCAGCAACGGGCAGGTACGGACTTGGTGTTTGGCATGAGTCTGTGGCATTCATATCCGCCATGTTGCCGGACACAGCTGGCATGTACCCTCTGCATCATGCCCTGGGGGTACACCTCCCATTCTCCCCCGAGACACTCCGCGGAAACCACCTCTGATACATACGAGACCCTGCTCTGCCCTCATAACCCTACCCCAGTCTCCTGCAAGTCAGCATCCCGTGGCGGTAAGCCCGTGTCGGCCGCTGTGCATCCGGGGCCACTAACTCTGTGCGACTCAAGTCATGCTCCCTTGTTGTTCGGACATTGCATTTCTGAGTGCCTGATGACTGTTGGAGTTGTTGCCAGCACCAGCTACTCCCTGAGGGCTGGCTTACACTCACCCCACTCACAGCCAGCACATGCGTCACTGGACTAGTGGGCCTGCCATCACATCATGCCGAACCAAGTATTGACTCTTTTCTCTCTGCACTGTCACAGGTGATCAAGGATATGCACTCTGCCCTTGGATGATGACAGCCCTCCGAGACCCGAACACACCCGCCCAGAGGCAGTACAATGTGGCCCACATACGCACCGGGGGCATCGTTGAACACACATTTGGCGTGTTGAAGTCACGTTTCAGATGCCTGGACGGCACAGGTGGAAAGCTCCTGTACAGCCCAGACATCGTGTGCAAGATGATCGTTGCATGTTGTGTGTTGCACAACATCTGTGTACGCACCAATGCCCCATGGATCCAAGTTCCAGAAGTACCGGACGATGATGAGGACGATGGGGCAGGTGGCCCACATCCCACTGCAGCTGCGGCAGGAATGGCCCATAGGAACACCATCATTGCCAATTTCTTCTCATGAGCATGTCACATTGTGGCAGTCCCTGGCAATAATGGGACAGTACAAAATGTCCACAAGCACAGCATGTCTGAATAAAAATTATTTGCAGGTTTCAGGTTGTACTTGTACATTGTCATGTCACAGTTTCCTGCTGTGCCAGATGTGATTGGCCATGTTGTGCACATATGCAGCACCAGTTGTGTCCTGTGTTCTGTTGTGGAGGTGTTGCTGTTTTACCAGGATGTTGTCAATGTCGAGGTGCACTTATTATTATGTGCGTATGCTGCACGGTGGGTGAGTCGCTCCTGCGGCCTGATTTGGCTGACACTTATCCCTTTCATGCGGTGTGCCTTTCAGTTCCGTGCTTCCACAGTGCTAAGATGTTGCAGACTTGGGTAACTTGTGCTCTTTGTCGAGTTGTGGCTCTTGGGCATGGCTTGTCCGCAGATGTGTCGTTGACGTCAGGGGTTGTTTGTGCAGGTGGTTGTGTCCGAGTGTGACCTACTCCTTTTCGGTTGTGGTCCGCACTCAGCCACCTCTGTGTCATGCCGTGTACATTGTCATGATGATTGGAATGCAGCCAAGCTACTCGTCATGTGGTGTCTCTTGCATTGTCAGTGTGGCTGACGTATGTGCATGTATGCTGTGTTTCGCACGTGTGGATGTGTTGGTTGTGTGATTGTTGATGTGTTGGGTGGGTGACCCTTTGGGCACATGGTGTACGTGGGACTACTTGGTGTTTGTGTGTGTGCTGAGGTAGTCCCGTGGGATCAGGGACATGGTCCTGAGTCATTGTGGGTGTGCAGTGTGCTCTGCTTGATTGTGCATGTGTGCCATTGTGCCCAGCTCCCCCCGTCCCCCCACTCCCTGGTCGGTACGCCCCCTGTTGATGTAGTGTCGGGTCATGTTGGGCAGTGTCCAGATCCCCAACTCCTGTCACCGTCTCCCGACTGGTGACTGTGGCCACCATCTTCTCCATGTCATTCAGCTCATGGTGTTCTGCTGGACCCCCTCCTCCGAGGTGCGTTGCTGCTTTCGTGTTGGCAGCGAGTTTCTGCTTGGTTTTGCCATTCACATCAGTCCTGCGCCTCTTGTACTCTTCCATTGTCCTCCTCGGCGCTACGACGGCATTCACATGGTTCGAGAGGGTGTGCCATCTTTGCCTCTTTGTTGCCAATGACACGTTGGAGGTGACGTACAGTTGCTGGTGGTGTTCTATCTCATCCGTGGCGATAATGGGGTTTTCCTGGAGACTGTACCCCGTCTTCCTCTTCCCATTGCCCTTCCACGTGCCCTGGATTCCTGAGTGTTCCTCCGTGGGGATTGTGGGGTTCATGTTGTCCTCTGCAGTCGGTCGGGTGCATCCATGGTACTCCGCAGTTGATTTCCTTTTTAGTGGCATTTTCTGTATGCTGTTCATGTGCTTTTTCCCGCATTACGCGTGGGTATTGCTGGCCTCTCGCTGGTTATCACTGTTTTCTTATCGCGTTTGGACACATCGCGTCTTTTTACGCGTTGGGGTTTGTGTTTTTATTGCCATCGCGGTGGTTGTATCGCGGACTTTGGCCGCGGTTTCGGGAGGCTATCGCATGGTACCGCCGTGTTGTGAATTCCACGTTAACACGGGGTTATTTTCCTGCGATGTGTAAAGTTGCGTTAACATTTTTTGGGGATGTTTAGCGCACGTTCTTGTGAATATGCCCCTCAGAGTCATGAGTCTACGGATTGTTTGTTTGTATTACATACTTTGTTGCCTAGTTGACACAATGTAACATCCGCAATGGATACTGATGTTTAAGGAGGGATACATTTTTGTCACAACCTGAATAGAAATAAGAAAGAAAGAAAGAAAGAAAGAAAGAAAGAAAGAAAGAAAGAAAGAAAGAAAGAAAGAAGAATAAGAAATGTGTCCTCATGTAATGCAACTGGTGCTATGTAAAGCACTCTAATACCCGATTCGGGTCAAGTTCGCGCCATAGAAAACTCTGTAAAAAAAAAAGAAAGAAAAAATAGAGGAAGATAGAAAGAAAGACAGAAGGCAAAAGAGAAGGAGGGAAAGAAGGGAAAATGAAATGAAAGAAGGAAAGCAAGGACTGAAAACAAGAAAGATGGAATAAAACCATGAAAGAAGGAAAAAAGCATAAAAGCAAGAAAAAAGGAAAGAGTGAAAGAAAGAAAGCAAGAGGAAAAGTAAGCAAGAATGAAGGAAAAACAGAAACAAAGAAAGAATGAATGAAAGAAAGAAAAATGAAATAAAAGAAAAATTTAAAGCAAGAAATATGGAAAGAAGGAAATAAATCAAGAAAAAAGGAATGAAAAAAGGAAAAGACGAAGGAGTGAAAGACAAAAGGCAAAAAAGAAGGAAAGAATGAAACAAACAAACAAACAAACTAAACACAATATAGGCTTTCTTCATGGGCAAAGTTTATTAAACAACCATTGGTGAAATTGAGTGCAGAATAAATGTATAATCAAATTATACATTTGAATTCATTAACAGGCAATTGTCTGTTAATGAATTCAAATGTATAATATTGAAGCTTTCGATAACTTAGGACACAACAGTTTCAAATTGATGCCATCTGTTATGCTGTGAAATTCCTTTTGTAATGTCCTTTGTTAATCTGAGAAAGTCAGATGAACAAATGACTTTCCCAAAAGGAATTTACAATAGCATTGACAGGAGACAGGACCTGATAAAGCATGGCATGTGGTCTCATATCTGGTATAAAGTGTTCTGCTGTCACATCAGACACTAAATACAAAGGCAACATCAAAGTAATAAATTAAAAGCAAAAACATTGGTACAGAAGGGAATTAGCTTGTGTGTGGAGGTGCTCCTTGTTAAATAGCAAAATGCAGTCACTCAAAGTCAAGTTATCCAGTGGCTGAAGTGGGCCGACCACCTGCCCCATGCTTTATGCTGCAGTGGGCGGAAGCAAATTGTGAATGACACACCAACCGACCAATGTGCAAAGAAAGCTGGCTGAAATACCTTTCTAATTATATATTATACTTATGTTTAAAAAAATATATATATATCAAAATGTCTTGGCTAATACCAGACCTAACAAGCATTGGCATAGCCAATAGGTCTCGCCTTTGGGACCTTATAAGTATTTAGTTATCCAGCACAATATCCTTGGTGCAACAACATCAAGTGTTGCATGGCTAAACACTTATAAGGTCCCAAAGGCGAGACCTATTGGCAATGCCAATGCTTGTTTCTTTTGAGAAGTGTTGTGCATATCCATTAAAATGACTTGGCTGTGGACACGAGGAGAATTGACATTGTTGTATCATTGGATAAGAAAGACTGCATGGGAATGTGATATAAGCCGCTTTTGAACAAGAATAACTTTATTCATGTTCTTGCAGCAGCATTAGAGTGCAAAGAAGCAATAGTGACTCTTGAGGTGAATTTATAGTGTACACTGTGTGACCTGTATGAAGCTAAATTATTTTTGTTAAAGTTCTTATGACAGTTTTAGTCTAACTGCGGTGACGGCTAGTACTGAAATGTTTGCAGCAATGGGCTTAGGGAGCAGTTACAGCGTGTGTGTGTTTATTTTTAAAGCATTGAAATACAACACCGGCTAATCCTGCTGAAAATGTAGTAACATAGCTGTGATGTTGTAGCACGCTCGAAAAACGTTGAAGAAATAAGAGGACACGTTATCGATACGTAGGCTATATTGTGCTATTTTAGCTGGTGACATAATTGAGCTCAAGTTTTATGTAAAAGCACTAGCTTCCGGGATTACAACAGTGTTTAATTTGAATTTTACATTTTACCGTAAGATCTCGAATGTCGCATAATTAGCAAAACATGTATTGCGTGCAAGAAACCCCATAGTATTTTGTCTATGTCCATAATAAAAAGAATATATATATAGTGTTTGGGAATTGGCGCTCAATAGGTGACAAAGGCTGTTGTGCACAGCCGAAACGCGTCCTGTCCGGAGTGTCCTTAATGAATAAACAAGATTCCTCCAGCCCAGAGTGCCGTTTCTTTCTTATTGGGAAGGAGTAGTGGCGAATCCATCAAAAGGGGGAAACGTTAAAAGGGAGTATAAATGATTTCACAAGCTAATAAATAACTTTGATGTTCTTTAACAAATCTGCATGAAATTGGCAGGCTGTTAGCAACTTAGGCCCTGTGCAGTAAGCTCGGGTTTTATGCAGATGGGAGAAGGGGGCCAGTGTGTCAAAAATGTATGTATTTGCTAATGGCTTTTGGTACTGTTCTACGCATCTTCACAGCGACTTAGCAGACAATGACCATGTTTAGACTCCTTTTGCTATTTTGGGATTCATGCAAACCCATCAAGAGGGAACACTTAATTTACTAGTGTACAAAGCATGTAATAATACTATATCCACTACTATAAACAAGCATTGGCCGCGCGGCAGTGAAACTGACACGGCCGCGCGGCCGTGAAAGTGAATGTAATGGTTTGGAAGTGCAAACAGTGGCTTTGCTGGCGACCAGCTTGCGTTCACGCGAGCGTCCAGATGGCGAGGGAAGCCATATGGCGCCTGATCGCGCGTGCACGCTCGCGTGAACGCAGGCTAGTCCGCAGCAAAAGCCACTGTTTGCACTTCCAAAACCCGCTTACTAAAAGTCTCGCCAGAGCAGCGCATGCGCGCTGGCTCAGGCGAGACCTATAAAGGGTCAGTGAAAGAGGGTATGCTAGCTGTGTGTCTTGTGCAAAGGACGATATTAAACAGAGCTGTAGCTGGAGTAGTATGGAAACTTAATGTTCTTACAAAATCATGATCAACCTCATTTCAAACATGGTCTACTGGATAATATCCAACGGACCCTGTCAAGTGACTTTTTTGCAATCTATACATTGGTATACAGAAGTAGTAGGTAATGTTGACTGGGGTCTATTACATTCATCACTGATTCTAGTAGGTCAAAGACCAGAAGAGAGTCTTTCTGACCAACATGACTTAGGTGCACATTATAACTATTCAACATGCTCGCCATTACCTTGGCATACAGCTAGGAGTTTAGATTTAAAAGAGAAACTGTTAAATTAGTTTCACTTTTAGGACATCTTTTGCCATAAATGTCACTTTAAAGAGATATTAATTGTAGGTGATGCTGGTTCTTTTTTCTCATTCATAACACCATTACAGTAGGGTTTTCAAGTGATTCTTAATGATAGTATAGTCATAAGTACTAAACCATTCCAGACATGTTTATAACTTTAACATTTCCCATAAATCTCACTTAGTTTGGCCTAGTCAATCGATTCAAGAAGCAGTCTGCCCTATAAAATATTAAGCTTATCTCCTCAGAGAACATTTTTGAAAATAACTTTGCATATATTTCCTTTGTGCGGAACATTTTCATGAATGACTATGATTTTACTTTACATACCAGTGAGGCTATGTAATTGCTCATCTATATTATAGGCAATATTATAAACAATATTATCCACTTCATCACTTTCTTCACAAGTTGTTCTTTACAAGAAGGGACGTCCCTTCCAAATAAATTATAACATGCCATGCCACTGGGCCCTGGCCCAGCTTGTTATTTTTTTCATAAAGGCGGAAGACCGCCATTTTTTTTATTGGAGAAGCGGATCCGGGATCCTCTGAGTATCCGCAGCTCCAATAAAAAAAACCTAAGAGACCATACTGTTGCCAACTGAAGTCTATTTAATGAGGGCACATTTTCACAATTCAACCTATTTTGAAGTCCCTGCTGCTAGCAGACAATGGAAGACCTCATAGACTTACTGCAATCATTCATGATTGTCGAAACATTACGCAACTCATAATGTGTAGTAATGTGCAAGGCCATTTCTGAGCCATAGTCATGTTACTGAATCAATGCAGTAACTGAGGGGCCGCGAGGTGTCACGGGGATACAAGGGTGGTGGGAGAGGATTGTTTGTACATTTTATTCAGGAGTGAATGGAAACAGGTGCCAAGCCAAAGACACCAATATACAGCCAGACATGGGTTTGCTGAAAATTAAAAACAAGGAGGGTCAAAGGAGACATTAGCCAAAACTGAGGCCGGAAGCACCAAGTAAATTTAATTGGGACAGGTCCTTTTCAGTTATTATGGTGCTCACCACCAGTGAATGAGCAAAAATACATGAGCTAGTGACTCCTGTAAATACATGAGCTAGTGACTCCTGTAAACCTTAATCAGGATTAAAAAAATAAATGGTTCTGAGTAGCCTATTTGTTCACTGGATGTGCGTGTAAGTTTTTTTGGTGTTTTTTTTTGTGGTTCCAAGGTGATCTACTTCCCTCCTGGGTCCATCTGCAGGTCTCCTGGGAGACCAGATGAAGCACCCCCTTCCGGACCAATGAACTCCCAAACAACATCATAAACCCTGGAATCATGCACCATTAGAATACATATATATGTCTTATTCAAAAGGATATGAGGCAAAAGATCAAATGAAAAGGAGAGGAATTCTTCAGGGGCCAGATGTACGACCTTTCAGTTTAGTGAGTCGCAAAAATTGCGCAAAATTGCGACTCGCAATTTGCGACTCGCTAAACTGAATGTACAACAGTGTCTCAGACACTGTTTGCGATTCTCAATGGAGTCACAAATTGCATGCCTCATCAATATTCATAAGGCAAGCGCAATTTGCGACCCCATTGGGAATGGCTAGCACTCACAGGGATGGTGGCCTGCTGGGGTCAGTAGACCACCATGTCTGTGACTGCTTTTTCAATAAAGCAGTTTTTTAAAAATGCAGCCCATTTTCCTTGAAGGAAAACGGGCTGCATTTAAAAAAGAAAAATGAAACTTTTCAGTTTCATTTTTTAAGGGCAGGCAGTGGTCCCTGGGACCACTGCCTGCTCTTAAAAAATATTTGCGCACCCATTTATAAAGGGGAAGGGGTCCCTTCGGGACCCTTCCCGTTTGCGAATGGTTTACCACCTACTTGAAGTAGGTAGTAAACTGCGAGTGTTTTGCGACCGCAAATTCGGTCGCAAAACAATAGTACATTGCAGTCAGACTCGCTATTAGGAAAGGACGCCCTTGGCACGCCCCTTCCTAATAGCGAGTCGCAAACCATATTTTGCGAGTCGCTAATAGGTTAGCGAGTCGCAAAATATGGTTTGTACATGGAGCTGACCAATTTTGCGGTCGCAAACGGGCCGAATTCTCGTTTGCGACCGCAAAAAACGGTCTTACATCTCCCCCCTGGTTAGAAGGAGACAGGTCCAGCTCTCTGAGGATAGAAGAAACAAGTAATAGGGAAAGAGACTACCAGTGCCAGGCAATATACCCACAAACAGTTTTCAGAGGCAGCTTACTGACAAAAGAAAATGCAGCATCCACTGATTTTCAAGAGGTTTCTGACTTTTCAGGAGTAAACTAAAGTATGTTTTTCAACTGTTTTGTTCTCCAGTGAGGCACACCTATATAATAACATTTATATCATCAGCTGTGGAAAGTGGGATGCAAGAAGGAAAGTTATGGAGGGGTGGATTCAGGCATCTGTTTGCTCAGCTATAGGTTTAATTGTTGAAGGACTAATGATTTCTTACTAAATAGAGAGGCCAGCTCTCATGCTGAGATCCCAACACCTGGGAACCGCAAAGATTGTGCTGTGGGATCATGCAGATTTTGTCAAAGAGGACAGAAACAATAGGATGAATTAAATCAACTGCTTCCACAGGCAGTTTTTATAAAAAGCAAAGTATTGATTATTATGTAGGCACACTCGCAGTTATGCACTGAGCTTTGCATTTTGGACTCTTTCCCTGTCCCAACAGAACATTTTACCAATGTGATTAAACAGCAACACATTTCTAAATTTAAGAAAATGAGAACTGTTTAAAGAAAGTGAATCCAAAATTTCTAATCTCCTTTTAAAGGCTAGGGGCCTGATTTAGAGTTTGGCAGACAGGCTACTCCATCACAAACATAACAGATATCTTGTCTGCCCTATTACAAGTGCTTTATATCTTAAGGAACTTGCCATAAAGAGGACAGGATATCCGTCCCATTTGTGACAGAGCAACCATATGCCAAACTCTAAATCAAGCCTCAAAATTTTTCCTTTTGCAGATAGTGTCACTGTTTCTCTTGTGGAAGAGCATGTGAATACTAATATGATAAAATATAGTGAGGATTACCTGAAGTGTGGGTTGCTAGTTGACATGGGTAAAATAAAAGAAAAAGGGTGAATGTGATTTTATTTGTTCTCATGGAAAGTACATATGTTTTGTGAAGTAATTCTTTTACAGATATGGCTTTAAGACTAATAAACAATATTTTTATTCCCCCCGTATTATATTAAAATAAAAGCCTAGGTTGCCTAAATCAGAACTTATTGTGTTGAAAACGTATGTTTAGAAAAAGTACAATAACATTCCAGTTTGCATTATCCCTTATGCGGTGGCATGGTATGATGGGAAGCATTGTGTTTATTTGTTGTGGATGCACATATTACATTGTGTGCCTCTATGAAAGGCACAACCCTTTATATGGCCTATCTGTTTTGCCTCTATGAGAGTATGCTTCTTTACATGTTTTTTCTTGTTTTCCTTTTCATCAGATTCACAAATTATTCCCATTTTATAATTCTGGGTCCTGCCTGGAAGAGAGCTTTGCTTTTATTAGTATCGTCATTGATGGTAGTCTTGTAGAAGGAGGCTTTGTATTAGTTAATAAGCGAGCTGCAGGCTCAGCAATGTGCTTTGAGTTGGATGAGGTCATTAAGGACTTTGATTCATCTACATTTCTTTTCTTTTCTGGGTGTGGGGCATGTGCTGTTGCTTTATAGACTCCAATTGCGGTGCGAAATGTTGGGAGTGAGTGTGTTGGTGGATACTTTAGGCAGACTGTGGTAACACTGCTCCTAGTGAAGCCCAGATCAGCCAGGAAGCTGCTACACCTAATTCTGCCTGAGACCCAAAAAACAGTAATCTACGCTCTTGTGACATCATATTTGTATTACGCGAACAGCCTTTATGTGAGTCTACCTGTTTATCAGATCTACAGGCTCCAGATGATACAGAATCGTTGAATGAGAGAGGCATGCATGGCTAAACCATCTGAGCAACGCATTCCTTTATCACACATGTCTTTATCACGCATGCCTGTACCACTCAATTTTGAGGTAAAGTCATGACTGGTATAGGGATGTGTGGTGAAGTTCACACCCTTTGCCACCTGCCCCTAGCCCTAACAACTACCTAAACACCCCATGAGCCCTAAAAAGTACCCTGATCCCACCCTCCCGAGCCTTAAAACTACACCAAACCCCCTAAGCCCTAACAACTACCCAGACCCCCTGAGCCCTAAAAAGTACCCCAACCCCACCCTAAGCTCTGAAAATTACCCTGAACCCCTCTTAGGCCTAAAAACTACTCCGAGCCCCCCGAGCCCTAAAAACTACCCTGCTCCCCCAAGCCCTAAAACCTACCCTGTCTCCCCTTCCCCGAGTCCTAAAAAGTACCATGAACCCACCCTGAACCCTAAAAACTACCCAGATCCCCTGAGCCCTAAAAACTACTGACCCCCCTGAGCCCTAAAAACTACCCTGACCCTCTCTAAACCCTAAAAACTACCCTGACCCCTTCTTGAGCCCTAAAAGCAACCCCAACCCCCCTAGCCCTAACCCTGAGCCCTAAAAACTATCCCCAACCAGACATATGCATGGTTAAGGAAAGCGTGGTTGTGCTTGCATTGGAACGGCACACGTGGCTCTGCCTGCGTTGGTCAGGCCGTTTTGTGATACATAATGCGTCCGCTAGGCCAATCCGGAGGGTCCCTGCCCGGCATCATATCTCACCGCATCTGAGGCAGCTTCAGTGGCTTCATGTGTAAAAAAGGATCAAGTTTAAGGCTTTGACCTTGGCATTCAGAGGCTTCTCTGGCAAGGGATCTTTATACCTGAGAAATCGACTCGGCTGGTGCCAACAGGAGAGATAGTTGAGATTGAACCATCTGCAACTTATGCACATTCCCAGGTTTGCCAAAGTCCGTCAGAGTCGTAGATCTTTCTAAGTATTGACTGCAAAACTTTGGAACACCCTCCCTTTCAAACTCTGCAAGGCCAAGTCCAAACACTGCTTCAGGAAATAATTAAAAACCTGGTTTTTTGATCAACATTAGATTTGACTGTTCGGTCTTGTTCTCAGTTTTTGCTTTGAGCTCTGGCACTTTTTCTGAAGGAGCTGAGCTCTGTACAAATAACATTGATTGACTGATTGATTGATTGATAGTGTTACCGTGCATTTGGTGTTCCACCAACAGAACCCTGGAAATTATGAAATACATCTTTCTTGGGTGCCAAGAACCTGAATAGGAATCCTGCATCCACATTCTTGTACATGCTAAAGATATATAAACCTGTCACAGATATTCTTCCTGCATCAAAGCTCCTGATCTCCAATAGGAGGACATTTTTAAAACTCAGAAGTCTGACAAAGGTGACACCCTCAGTCGATTGCCATGCTCCATACATAATTTCCATCTTCTAACATCTTCCATCTATATTGCACGTCATGGGGAATGAGAGCCAGAGAAAAACATTTTTGGAGCATGACCCTGTGTAGTCTAGGCATCGTCAATGCCCTTCCAACAGTTTAACCACAAGGTCAACAATGCAGCATTTTTCATTTAGAGCCTGAAGAAATATGATCACATCACTCCCATCCTGATGGAACTCCAATGGCTCTCCTTGTCGGCCCGCATCATCTTCAAAACCATCTTCAAAACCAACTACATCATTTACAAAGCTATCATGACCAGCATCCCTGCTTGTCTTGCAGATAAGCTCATCATCTTTGTTGAATCTCGGAACACCTGCAGCCAGGACATCATCAGACTGCAAAGCAAGAAATGTAAAAGAGAAAAACAATAAAGCAGGCCTTTTCCATCTATATACACTGCATCTGGAACATCATTAATGTATCCATAAGGACCTCCCCAATGCTGTTCCAATTTAGAAAATAGTTGGAGACTCGCCTCTTACAGAACACTACATCACAATGCATTAACTATTCACAACGCAGCTCCCTCTCTTCTTACTTGTTGACTTTATGCTTGTCTTTGACCATGTACAGTGCTTCGCTGCCTTTTTGGCTAGGTTTGCACTATAAAAATACAATATACATACATACATACATACATACATTCATATATACATACATACATACACACACACATGTGCATCACGATGAGTGAAGATGCTGTTGCATGTTTCTGTGGAGGGGTCATCAGCCAGGAATGCAGTGGGTACCCAGAGTGTCTTGGAAAGAGAGATAAAAGAGGTGTTAGAGTGGCTGCATACAGGTTTGACAACTATTCATGTTCAATTTTGTACTTGGCAGTACCTACCTGATGTCATGCGCTAAATTGAGATTTGCTGTTCCTCTAATGTTTGTGTTTCAGGGGAACACATGACATCACTGTGGGTACTAAGTGAATTTATGAGGCTACAGCTGTCTCTGTTCCTACTTTGGCATGTGTTGGTGTATGTGTATCCTCCATGTACAGGATCTGTTTGGACAACACTTTGAAGGGCAGACTGCCCATTGTAACTGTGCACAAATGCATTTGAGCAGACTGGCCAAACATGCCATCCAAGTAATTACGGCGAGTTCTGTGAGAAACCTATAGCATTGAGGTGGACTGGAGCCCTACTGAGGGGACGTGTGCATCTCCCAATGGTATGGTCCTTCTCATAAGCCTACAGGGTGGAAAGGTCCTTCGGTGCCTTGCAGCATATTCCTGTTCTGATGGTAGAGGGACTTCTATGGTCAGAATATGGGATGTCACATTGTCTGATATACTGTGCTCTGTCCCATGACGGTGTGAACGTGTAGATTGCATTCATGTGCCAATGCGATTCATTGCAATCGTTGTGTGAAATATGTTGATTAGCATTTTAATAAGATGGTTGAATTTATTTTTTCCCAATTGGATTCGTGTTTGTGTTGAGTTTACTGGATTTACCCATTTTCTTTCACATTTCAGGGGCACTGAAAACATTTCCCATTTGGTTTGAGGTGGAAGAGAAATGTGGTGGCAATTCCTCATCATCCTGTATTCTCAAATGCTGTGATGTCTCTGATGTTTTTGCAAATGGCCATTTGTTTCCTATGTATTTCCTGGTCTTTAAAATTCCTTCGTTCCCCAGACTATTGGAGTCTCCATTCAGCCTTTGGTGATCTGCTGAATTCTACAAGTGAATCTAGATCTGATTTAAAGTTATGCTAATAGATTTTCCATTTGCCTCAGTGGTGGTTTCATCTCTTCCACCACACTGAGGAAAATCTGGCACAAGTGTTTAATATGCCAACAAAGATGTCGTCACCAAACTGGCTGTTTCTATTGTGGTAGGAGCCACTCTGGAAAAGAATACCTTCCAATGTCCATATCAGATGGTGGAATTTGCACCACAAAGATTGGCAGTAGAGATGCACCCCCAGATTGGTCATGCTCACGTATCAGGTCTAACATAGACAGAGCTATTTCCAAGTATGTTAGAGACACCATATGTACAGTTGGTGGCCACGAACTGATGGACCTCTTCCATAATTGGTGGGGGACCAGCCTCTCTAGTAAAGGCACTGATGCACCACCATTTATCCCATATCTACTTCCAGACGTTCGGGGAGCCAGTGGCAGAACCAGAGGAATATCAGTCAGTAGGCAGTTCCCTATTTAGAGAACTCAAAATAAAGAGGCAAACTGCTGGAGATGTGATCAGAAAAACCTACACTTTTTAGGTGGTTTGTAATTATGGCTCACTTATAAACAGGTCACAAGGCAGTGTCTGTTTTGCTCGCTATGTATTTCTTAATATCTTGTGTTATCTCTTCTAAGTCTATGTTTGTGCGAAAGCTTGTAAAGACCTGTTCTGAATCCTAAGCTCTGACAGGGGTTTGCCAGTAATAAAATATGAATATAGTATTAGCTATAGATATGGTGCACTCACCACACTGAATTGTATCTTACCATAGGAAGCTGGCTCTGCATATACTATACGAAAGTAAGGTATAGTGTGGACAGAGTCCAGGGGATTCCCAGAGGTATAGCAGAAGCTAAATTGGATAATCACTAACAGCTCTTTTTGTGGTAGTGTGGTCGAGCAGTTAGGCTTATCAGGAGGGTCTGTTAAGCATTTATTGTATTCACTCAATCAAGGCTGATGTCACATGCTCAGAGACAGAATCCAGACCAATTAGGTAAGTATAAAAAAGGTATACTTTTGTTTTTTTTATAGAACCAAGCAGGACTTGGTACAGGTAGGTAATAAGTACTTTCAAATGAACGACTGTTCAAGGAAATGCAGATATTCTGGTGATTGTAACAATTACAGGTTGATATCACCTTTCGGAATACTTGGCATTAGACAGTAAATACTCTCTGATTACTTTTGGATTACATTACAATAGTGCTCACTTTTTCCCATACATTAGCAGTTCTACATAGAACACTTTCTAGCCTCAAAATCTCATTCTATGAGTCTCTGTGGGAGGAAAATGGTTATCGAACTCGGAGGTAAGTCTTTGACTTACGAGGCTGAGGTTTCGGGGTTAGGACCAAGGTTCCCCAAGGTCCAGGTGGACACTAGTTGCACCACCAGAAGCACTGGGGCGGCCGGGTGCAGAGTGCAGGGGTCCACCAGTAGCCAGCGGCTAAAAATATGCCTTTGGTTGGGGTCTGATGGCAAGCAGGCCACTTGAGTGTGGGAGCAAAGCTCCTAAGGTTGCAGTTGGCACTGCAGGGGCCAACGACCGACACAAGAACTGCACTGCCAGTGGCACTGAGGTGGCCAGGTGCTGGAGGTAAAGTGGATGTCGCGGTCCCCGGGCTTTTCATTGGAGACCGTCGGTTCCGGAAAGCTGCAGGCTCGGTCAGCGGGGACTTCTTGGAGGCGACCAACGACTGGGAAGGCAACTGGGGATCTGGGAGGACGCTTTGACACCATTGGGTGGGTCAGCTAAGGCTGGGAAGGCGTCGAGGGCTGGGGTGTCTTCGGCGTCAGTTCCTTAAGCTGCGATCGGTCGTGGTCGGCATCAGTCAAATAGATGGGGTCGGAATTCCTGGACCGCTTCGGTCAAGGGAGCAGTTGTTTTACCGCCTTTGGTCGTGGTCGGGGGGACCCTTCAAGTAATGGCTGCAAGCTTAGTTTCGAAGCTTGTAGGAGGTCAGGGGTCACCGGATCCCAACTTAGGATCGCCGGGGGGACCTCTTTGGAGTATGAGGCCACTCGACCTCGGGCCGTGGTGGCCAGGTGCAGAATCGCGAAGTCCGGACTCTGACGGTTTAGTCTTTAGTTTGAGAAAATCCGGTGCTCACGGGAGACAGAGTCTGTTAGTTGAGTGCAGGGCAGGTCCTTCAGGCTCTGGGGGTCTGCCGCTGCGGGACACGCTGGTTTCTTTGCTGTAGGCAGGTCCTGGTTGGGACAGGCTGGTAGGGCTGGGGCCCAGTCAGTTGGTGTCCTTGGTTTCTTCCTGGGTCAACACGGCACTTCGTTCCTTCTTCTTTATTCCTCTAATCTTAGGAGGCAAGGTTCGGGGTCACCCCTAAATACTAGATTTGGGGGTGTTAAAGGGGTGTGTAGGTTGGGACCAATGGGTCCCTTCCTTAGGGTGGATACACTCCCAATTATGCCACCCTCCAGTGGGAGGAGGCATGAGCCTCTTCCTAATTGGCTGAGTCCCCTCATCTCCAAGATGGAGGGGACTGAGATGTGTGCTTCACTTCGCTTCCCTCACCTGAGTGGTGATGTTGGCAACGGTGGGCACACCTCTCTTCCTAACTTGGATTTCCTGCCGATTCTCCTGCCCAAGTGGGGGTCAGAACCGGTGGGAGCCAGTTGCTGGAGGCAGCAAAAGGCAGGGACAGCATCAAAAGGCCTTTGAAGATTACCCTTTCGTAGGTGCAGCCCATCCTGGGGGAGGAGGCATGACACCTCTCCCCAGGATGGGCTTTGTTTCTGGACCCAGAGAGCAGAGGCCCTCTACCCAGGGGTCCAGAAACCTGTCTGGTAGTGGCAATGGCGGGCAGCCATTCAGGAACCACACCAGGGCTGGCCGGCTTTCAGAGGGCATCTCGAAGATGCCCTCTGAGTGCATTTTACATTATGTCCTGCACTGGCATCAGTGTGGGTTTAATGTGCTGAGAAGTTTGCCACCAAACTCCCCAGTTTTTAGTAAAGCCATTATGGAGCTGTGGAGTTCGTAGTGACCAACTCCCAGACCATATACTCTTTATGGCTGTACTACACTTACAATGTCTATGAATGGACTTAGACACTGTAGGGGTTCAGGGCTCATGCCTCTGTACCCTCACCTTAGGACTAATGCACCCTGCTAGAGGGGTGACTTACCTAGGCCTTAGGAAGTGGATTGCAGGCATGGCACGCAGGGGTGTGTGCCATGCCGACTCTTCACTTTTCCCTGCACCAAAACACGCAGCCTGCTGTGGTGGTGTGTGTAGGTTAAGGTGCAGGGCCCCTAAGGGTGGCACAATGGGTGCTGCACCCTCAGAGGTCTTCCTTGGTCACAGTGCCCTTGGTACCCATGGTACCTTTTACAAGGGGCTTACCTGTGGCCAGGGATGTGCCAATTGTGGATACAAAGGTACAATTTTGGGAATGAACACAGGCCCCTGGAACCTTATTGGCAGGTTCCCAGGGCACATCAAGTCGGGTTGCATCAGATGTCAGGCAAAAATGGGGGGTAACCATGCAAAGAAGGGGCACTTTCCTACACTTATCTTTTAAATAGCGGATAATACCACTGAAAACTTTTCCATATACCTTGCCAGCTGTGTCTACTGCAGAAGCTTGTTCTCCAGCAGTGCATCCCTAGTTTCTTCCTGCTTTCTACTCCTACAGTTTACATCTTCTAGGAGTTTTTGCTTTCTTTAGAGATCTGACATGTGCCTACTCTACATCCATGCAATCACAGTCTAAAGCCTAGGGTTGTGCTCCATCCACAATATGTTTTAGATTGTAATCTCCTTGTCAACCAACAAAATCCAGCCTGGTGTTCGGAATATCCAAATGGGATATGCTAGAGATAATTGTGCGCATGATCGATTTCAGAGATTATTTGCATATGTGCAGTTATTAATTGCATTCTAGTGTTAATGGTTTAGCACTAATTCATATAGCACACAACTCCATCAAGAGACATGGCCCACCTCTCTTTGCATACTTTATAGCTTACTCAGCTGCACCCGATAGAGTGGATCGCAGAATACTGTGGTCAAAACTAGCAAAATGGAGCATTCCAAAATCCTTGCTGAGAGCCATCATCTTTTTACATACAGGCACGCGACTTAGAATCAAGACCGGACTGGGTCATCATGTCAATGGACCAATCAAACAGATACTGAGCTTAAACAGGGCTGCGTTTTGGCAACTACTCTTATTTAGTCTCTACTCTATAGATATAGCTTCAGCCATGGCCAAAGCATGGTCTTTTCCCGCTAAGATCGGATTGCAAAAGATCCAGATATTCGAAAATGCAGATGAAGTGCTATTACCTGATGATTAAACAAAGGTAGAGCTTCAGTGAGCACTATTGGAGCTACTTATCTATATTCATCTAAATAGGCGTACAGCCGAGGAAGCCGAAACGAAAATAGTGATCTTTGGGAAATGCAAAAATAAAGCAAAACAATGCTGGATTCTGCATTCTACACCACTATGTAATTATTTGGGCGTATGGCTATCTAATAATGGCTTTGCGAGGTACCAACTGGCAAGCATCAAGAATAAACCGTCCGCCTTAACATTTGTCATCTGCTGGATAAACGCCAAGCTGCCAAGCCTGTCGGTGGATGCCAACCTCAGTAGGAGCCAAGTTTCCTCCTTCTCACTCACACGCTCAGTGCATCTTTCCAACTAGAATCCCTCCACTGCTGGATACACTAGAATGTAACATCTTTAGGAAAGCTTTCTCAGTCCCAAACAACACCAAAATATCACAGATCCGTCTGGGATTTGGCCAAATAAAACAGGAGCTAGTATGCAAGGCAGGAAACTTTAAACTCAGCGACAGTATCATAAAAGCAAAGGTAGATACATTAAAGTATCACCTTCAAGAATTGAAAGAATTGATCAAAGGTCAGGATGGCCCCACAAGTCCCTGGGACAAGCAGTTAAGTAAAGCTACCAAAGAAATGGAACAAACTTGAGAAGGGAGCGACAGGCTCCAGAGAACCACTCAAAACCATTTTGAAGACACAACTTAAGCTTATTTCATGTGTTAATGACTACATGTCTTTTATCCCATTTAGTAATGCTGACTTGATTAATGGTTCAAAATACATTAACAATGCAATACTATTTGAAGTAAATATGATAAAAAGCATAATAGGATCAGCGTCATAAGAATGTACTTTCTTTTGTTACCAACAAAAGACTTCAGAAGACGATGGGCAAATCATACAAAATAACCATTTCAATGCAGACTGTGCCCCTGCAATAAGAAAACTATACCATATCTTTTTTGTTGTTGCCCCATGACCAAAGAGGAAAGACGAAAAATGTTGACACCCATTTTTATAAAAAGGGGCCTCTTCAACTCTAAGGAGGTATTGTTTGAAGACCGAAGATGTTAGCGAGCTCTGCAGGACAAAAAATGTTTTATCAATCGTTTTAAAAAAAATAATTGGAGTATTTTGAAACTTTTAGTAGACAAAATAATCAACGCCTTTTTACTGTACCAATTAGTCTATGAATGTTTGCTATGATTTTAATTACTTGAACAATAAATATTGCATTAATTATTACCATTTTGAATTAGTAAATGAAGGTTGCTTCAGTCCTGCTCTGTTTAAAGTTTTAACTAAATTCTGTGGGTTTGTCTGTATTAGATTAGAAGTCTGTAAAAAATAACACCTGAATTATGTATTTCTATAAATTCTAGTATATTGTTAGAGGAGTACCAGAACTAGATTTGATCAACATTCTTTTGTATACCCATTTTTCACCTTAGATCATTTCCGTAAGCATCGGTTACTAGTGATGCCCAGCATCTATGCCTATTTGTTTCGCCCTTGTTCCTAATCAAAGCTTTATTGCTTACACCTAGTGCCTGACACCTGTTACTGTGGATCTTGAGTATGAATCCAGATTGGTTCCTTCCTCATGTCTAGTAGATAATCTGGTATTGCTGTTTTGTCTAAGATCTACCCCTCAGTCCTTGCTGATCGTATCACACATCTTTAAACAGTCAGCATGCCCTTCAGAAGATCACCTACCCTTATCTCTCAAGGGCCACTAACCTTCTACTTAGCATCCAATGTGAGCAATGCACTCTTCCATCCTTCACTGCCTCCAACAATGACCACATGCATATGAATATGGGTGCCAGTGGTAAAAATGGGGTAAGGAGAATGGGATGAGAGAACAGAGACACTAGACTCTGCCACTCTGACTCATCCCTTTTGCTGGCTACTTTGGTCTGCAAGTCATCATGGATTGCCTGGTGCCATTCAAGGAGATCATTCGTATCTTACCTTAGCAGTCCAGCATTTAACTGTAAAAGTGCATAGATATACCTTAGTGAAAATTCTATGCAATCAGCTCTCTCTACTCTGATGCAGAACATGTAATTCCTGAAAACTAAACATACAGCAATCGCAAAAGATTTTTGACTGGTGCTGTTTCATGTCCTTGGTGGTAAGTTAGGTAATGCTTATACCAAACACCTTTTACCAATGAATTATGAAAACAGGATTCTGAAGGTGATAATGTGTGATAAGAATGTTAGTGCATATTTGATATGTGAGATTTTGTTTTGGTAGTGATGGATTCTGTTGTATTTTGTGCTGCAATGCATCTGTGATACATTATTGCAATCTGATTTTTTTTGCTTTTCTGCAGTATCTGTGCAGTGCTCTGTTTTGACTTGTTTTGTTGTGCTTCAACCTGCTATGTTTTAATTGTAATGCAAAGTTACTTAGTATATGCTATGGTATTACATTGTGTTGTTTACTTTAGACAGTTCAACAAATGCTGCAACCAAAAGCAGTGTATGCCTTGAAAGTATCTGTGACAGGCAACCATTTACCAATGTCTAAGGTGGTGAAATAGAGCTTCTCCTGAGCATGTGGTCTGTCTGCCCCTGGCAAGGTGGGTACTCATTAGCTGAGGTCCCAGGATGCTTGTTTCCGGTCCAGGGAAGACATGGCTTGGCAGTTCGGGCTGGACTGTTCCCATGAGGCACAGGGTCAGACTGATTTGCATATGGCCATGTCTGAACTGGGGTGGTGGAGTGAGCTAAAGAATGATGATGGATTAAACCCAGATCAGTTGACTGGGGGTGAGTGTTTGATTAGCTCAAGCGCTCCGTCCATCATCCCCTTTGGTATCGCTTTGTTCGCCCTAAGTTGGCAGGGTATGCCCAGACGTGGGTCCCTTGCTCACTTTGCCACTGGATTCAAGCTAGCCTGGCTGATGACGGCTGAATGGCCAGAAACCGGTCCCAGGATGCTTGTTTCCGGTCCAGGGAAGACATGGCTTGGCAGTTCGGGCTGGACTGTTCCCATGAGGCACAGGGTCAGACTGATTTGCATATGGCCATGTCTGAACTGGGGTGGTGGAGTGAGCTAAAGAATGATGATGGATTAAACCCAGATCAGTTGACTGGGGGTGAGTGTTTGATTAGCTCAAGCGCTCCGTCCATCATCCCCTTTGGTATCGCTTTGTTCGCCCTAAGTTGGCAGGGTATGCCCAGACGTGGGTCCCTTGCTCACTTTGCCACTGGATTCAAGCTAGCCTGGCTGATGACGGCTGAATGGCCAGAAACCGGTCCCAGGATGCTTGTTTCCGGTCCAGGGAAGACATGGCTTGGCAGTTCGGGCTGGACTGTTCCCATGAGGCACAGGGTCAGACTGATTTGCATATGGCCATGTCTGAACTGGGGTGGTGGAGTGAGCTAAAGAATGATGATGGATTAAACCCAGATCAGTTGACTGGGGGTGAGTGTTTGATTAGCTCAAGCGCTCCGTCCATCATCCCCTTTGGTATCGCTTTGTTCGCCCTAAGTTGGCAGGGTATGCCCAGACGTGGGTCCCTTGCTCACTTTGCCACTGGATTCAAGCTAGCCTGGCTGATGACGGCTGAATGGCCAGAAACCGGTCCCAGGATGCTTGTTTCCGGTCCAGGGAAGACATGGCTTGGCAGTTCGGGCTGGACTGTTCCCATGAGGCACAGGGTCAGACTGATTTGCATATGGCCATGTCTGAACTGGGGTGGTGGAGTGAGCTAAAGAATGATGATGGATTAAACCCAGATCAGTTGACTGGGGGTGAGTGTTTGATTAGCTCAAGCGCTCCGTCCATCATCCCCTTTGGTATCGCTTTGTTCGCCCCTAAGTTGGCAGGGTATGCCCAGACGTGGGTCCCTTGCTCACTTTGCCACTGGATTCAAGCTAGCCTGGCTGATGACGGCTGAATGGCCAGAAACCGGTCCCAGGATGCTTGTTTCCGGTCCAGGGAAGACATGGCTTGGCAGTTCGGGCTGGACTGTTCCCATGAGGCACAGGGTCAGACTGATTTGCATATGGCCATGTCTGAACTGGGGTGGTGGAGTGAGCTAAAGAATGATGATGGATTAAACCCAGATCAGTTGACTGGGGGTGAGTGTTTGATTAGCTCAAGCGCTCCGTCCATCATCCCCTTTGGTATCGCTTTGTTCGCCCTAAGTTGGCAGGGTATGCCCAGACGTGGGTCCCTTGCTCACTTTGCCACTGGATTCAAGCTAGCCTGGCTGATGACGGCTGAATGGCCAGAAACCGGTCCCAGGATGCTTGTTTCCGGTCCAGGGAAGACATGGCTTGGCAGTTCGGGCTGGACTGTTCCCATGAGGCACAGGGTCAGACTGATTTGCATATGGCCATGTCTGAACTGGGGTGGTGGAGTGAGCTAAAGAATGATGATGGATTAAACCCAGATCAGTTGACTGGGGGTGAGTGTTTGATTAGCTCAAGCGCTCCGTCCATCATCCCCTTTGGTATCGCTTTGTTCGCCCTAAGTTGGCAGGGTATGCCCAGACGTGGGTCCCTTGCTCACTTTGCCACTGGATTCAAGCTAGCCTGGCTGATGACGGCTGAATGGCCAGAAACCGGTCCCAGGATGCTTGTTTCCGGTCCAGGGAAGACATGGCTTGGCAGTTCGGGCTGGACTTTTCCCATGAGGCACAGGGTCAGACTGATTTGCATATGGCCATGTCTGAACTGGGGTGGTGGAGTGAGCTAAAGAATGATGATGGATTAAACCCAGATCAGTTGACTGGGGGTGAGTGTTTGATTAGCTCAAGCGCTCCGTCCATCATCCCCTTTGGTATCGCTTTGTTCGCCCTAAGTTGGCAGGGTATGCCCAGACGTGGGTCCCTTGCTCACTTTGCCACTGGATTCAAGCTAGCCTGGCTGATGACGGCTGAATGGCCAGAAACCGGTCCCAGGATGCTTGTTTCCGGTCCAGGGAAGACATGGCTTGGCAGTTCGGGCTGGACTGTTCCCATGAGGCACAGGGTCAGACTGATTTGCATATGGCCATGTCTGAACTGGGGTGGTGGAGTGAGCTAAAGAATGATGATGGATTAAACCCAGATCAGTTGACTGGGGGTGAGTGTTTGATTAGCTCAAGCGCTCCGTCCATCATCCCCTTTGGTATCGCTTTGTTCGCCCTAAGTTGGCAGGGTATGCCCAGACGTGGGTCCCTTGCTCACTTTGCCACTGGATTCAAGCTAGCCTGGCTGATGACGGCTGAATGGCCAGAAACCGGTCCCAGGATGCTTGTTTCCGGTCCAGGGAAGACATGGCTTGGCAGTTCGGGCTGGACTGTTCCCATGAGGCACAGGGTCAGACTGATTTGCATATGGCCATGTCTGAACTGGGGTGGTGGAGTGAGCTAAAGAATGATGATGGATTAAACCCAGATCAGTTGACTGGGGGTGAGTGTTTGATTAGCTCAAGCGCTCCGTCCATCATCCCCTTTGGTATCGCTTTGTTCGCCCTAAGTTGGCAGGGTATGCCCAGACGTGGGTCCCTTGCTCACTTTGCCACTGGATTCAAGCTAGCCTGGCTGATGACGGCTGAATGGCCAGAAACCGGTCCCAGGATGCTTGTTTCCGGTCCAGGGAAGACATGGCTTGGCAGTTCGGGCTGGACTGTTCCCATGAGGCACAGGGTCAGACTGATTTGCATATGGCCATGTCTGAACTGGGGTGGTGGAGTGAGCTAAAGAATGATGATGGATTAAACCCAGATCAGTTGACTGGGGGTGAGTGTTTGATTAGCTCAAGCGCTCCGTCCATCATCCCCTTTGGTATCGCTTTGTTCGCCCTAAGTTGGCAGGGTATGCCCAGACGTGGGTCCCTTGCTCACTTTGCCACTGGATTCAAGCTAGCCTGGCTGATGACGGCTGAATGGCCAGAAACCGGTCCCAGGATGCTTGTTTCCGGTCCAGGGAAGACATGGCTTGGCAGTTCGGGCTGGACTGTTCCCATGAGGCACAGGGTCAGACTGATTTGCATATGGCCATGTCTGAACTGGGGTGGTGGAGTGAGCTAAAGAATGATGATGGATTAAACCCAGATCAGTTGACTGGGGGTGAGTGTTTGATTAGCTCAAGCGCTCCGTCCATCATCCCCTTTGGTATCGCTTTGTTCGCCCTAAGTTGGCAGGGTATGCCCAGACGTGGGTCCCTTGCTCACTTTGCCACTGGATTCAAGCTAGCCTGGCTGATGACGGCTGAATGGCCAGAAACCGGTCCCAGGATGCTTGTTTCCGGTCCAGGGAAGACATGGCTTGGCAGTTCGGGCTGGACTGTTCCCATGAGGCACAGGGTCAGACTGATTTGCATATGGCCATGTCTGAACTGGGGTGGTGGAGTGAGCTAAAGAATGATGATGGATTAAACCCAGATCAGTTGACTGGGGGTGAGTGTTTGATTAGCTCAAGCGCTCCGTCCATCATCCCCTTTGGTATCGCTTTGTTCGCCCTAAGTTGGCAGGGTATGCCCAGACGTGGGTCCCTTGCTCACTTTGCCACTGGATTCAAGCTAGCCTGGCTGATGACGGCTGAATGGCCAGAAACCGGTCCCAGGATGCTTGTTTCCGGTCCAGGGAAGACATGGCTTGGCAGTTCGGGCTGGACTGTTCCCATGAGGCACAGGGTCAGACTGATTTGCATATGGCCATGTCTGAACTGGGGTGGTGGAGTGAGCTAAAGAATGATGATGGATTAAACCCAGATCAGTTGACTGGGGGTGAGTGTTTGATTAGCTCAAGCGCTCCGTCCATCATCCCCTTTGGTATCGCTTTACTCATTAGCTGAGCCAGGTTGGTCACCTTTTATTATCCTGAAACATCCACCCTCACTGTCCTCACTGCTTCCCACAAAAAGAAGCCACATCCGAATGCATGCTCAGAGCCTTACAAGATGATGGGAAAATTGATGATCATCCAGATTCTGAAAGTGGATGTGCTGCCCTGTTCATTCAGGCCAAAGATGAGGACCAACTGCAGTGAAGATGTGGTGGCACTGGCTGCGGCCACCTGGAAAGATCATAACCTGGGGTGCCACATGGCTGTCTAAGGCGTTGCTGCAACCTGCTTGGGACAGGGGGTTTGGAGATATGCTGGATGCTTTTCCAGTTTTTGGAGGCCGTGAATTGCAGCTGGTGGCACTGGGAGAAGCCAGACTGATCAGCGAAGCTTCAACACCTGTGCTTTTGCCATGACCCACAGTGTAAGGCATAACCCGTGGTAGTACCCTCCCGGATTCAGTGCGAATGTTGCAGCCTCCACTGAGGAGCAGTGACTAGACAGCAAGATCTGAGAGGAACAGGCTCGCCCTAGAGTCGTGGGGCCAAGGCTCAGACTGGGCTCGAAAAATGGCCCCCATTAATGAATTAGGTAGCTAAAAACATACCCCGTATTTGTAAAATGGGGCAGTGTTGAACTTAAATGTGCTGTATAAGTGTTTTGCAAGTTATGGAAAACTGTAAGCCTTTGTGCTTGTTGAAGGCAATGTTTGCAGTAATATCAGAGACATCAACAGTAAAAACAAGCCAAGTAGACCATAAAACGGGCCCACAAACAGCCACAAAAATTGGCCCGTAAACTGACACGAGGGACCTTCCCATCACGTACTGCCTGGTTGCCCTATAAGTCAGTCCGACCAGGTCTGGGCCTCATCAAACCTCTCCCCCTACCCTCCATAAAAGATACAGAACAGGTTGGAAAACCAGTTGGGATAAAATGTTTTGATGCAGCAGAGCGGTACAGACTGGGGAGCAGAAATTACAGGACGCTCTTCACCAATATCCATTGTTGGCTACTGAGTCAGCTATCACAGGCCAGAAGAAAACCCTGCTTCATATCATCGTAATTCTAAGGAGCATCATACAAAACTCACATCTCACAGACGAGAACACAAGACACCTAACTGAAAGCGAGTGCATTGTGTAAGACAGGGATTCTTCAATAGTGATACCATTATCCTTTATCCAGCCAACAAAATATAGGGCCACCACTCCAGTCAGACCCTTAAACAAACATCTGTCATCAATAGACTGACTCCTAGGCCTGATCATCGGACCTACCCTCCAACCCCTCTGCTGGTCCTCCACAATACATTAAGGATGGTGTTGATGTGTTGTGAGGGTGGGCAGATCGCCTGACTAGATTTACTGCAGAATGTTTAGTAAATGTAGTACAGAGAAAAAAGCATGAAAATGCCATTAAGTTTAAATTACAAAAATACAGAATCATAAAAAATAACCCTATTAAATCAAAACCAGGCAAACTCCAAGAGTCGTACTCATAAAGAGCACTGATGGCATTCCCATTAAGAAAATCTAAGGCAAATGGACAAGTCCTGTAAAGTAAAATCAGCAGCAACAGTAAAATAGGGAAACGAGGGAGTGAGTCCTTAAAAAGCAGAAATAGACCTCCAATACTAAGGCTCAAGAACTTTTACATGCAAGTTTCTATTGATAGATTCGGTAAATTCAGCATAGTATGATCATTGTTAGGGTCACACTGGCAAATCAGAAACAGGAACAATATATTCCAAAACTATGTAAAGATGTAATTATTTAACACTAGCCCATTTCTTAAGGTAAGAGAAGTCTACCACCTACTCTCTCAGCAACTGCAACCCGGAGATGATCACCACAAAAATGAAACATTTCTTAAACAATGGTTCATAGAATTTATACAAACACCAACATGTCTTCAGTGGAACTTCCAGCGGAAGTCCTTTAATATGATACTTTGGGTACACGATGGAAGCTTCATTCCCAATGCACACTTCCTAATACAATAATCCATGTTCAACCTTTGACGTCATTCACCTGATGCTCCACAGAAAAGAGAGGAGAGATGGTTTGCAGCTGGGCACTACTTGAGAGGCGGGAATGAGCAGGAGCAAATGGAGCAGAACACCAAAACACCTAAAAAGACATCCATTTTGAAGCAAATGGCATCTTATATGAAAATGTGGCATAAATATTTCAAGGTATTAATTACATTTCTAAATGACTCAGTAAACTTGCTTCAAATGCAACATCATTAATTCATCTGTTACAACTCTATGTATCATTAGAATGCCAAAATCCAGAAATTATTTTTCACTCGTTATTGCACATTTGCAGATTTGTAAAAACGTTACTATGTATGTGTGTGTTTTATTTATATATTTAATTTACATTACTAATTAATGTAACTAATTAATGTGACTAATTTGAACTATTTATTGTTAATTATATATATTTAATTATATTTTTACTTTGTATTTCAATATTTTTAATAAACTATCTCTAAAAGGGATATATATCAATTTTTCTACATACTTTTTTGTTGATCTTCTGTTTCACGATATTTTTGACTCAACATTTTGGCAGTATGTAAACTCGATATTTTTGGAGGTGAAATTTGTCATACGATATTCTGCTGTCAAAATATTTTTGTTCTTGCTATTCTGTCATTCAACCCATTTTGGCATCTTCTACATCATTGCTATTTATCCAAAACTGCATTATCACTAACAGCTAGAACAAAAAAATCTACATTTAAAGGGACCAAATGTAAATATTGGCATATAATGTATTTTCCAAGAATTAAATTACAACCCAAAAAGAGCTGCACCTTTTCCCCAAAAGAGTTATTTCTTATATAACTAATGTAACTACCACATTGTACCAAAAGGGATGATTTTCTGTTCCAGAGTATTCTTATAGAGGAAAAACTCTTTTCCTACTTGACAAGACCCTATAGCCTGCAGAACGCTCTTCACTTCATAAATCAAGTCAGAACACATTGCGTCCCCTAAACGGTCTGATGCCTAAAACCACTTCATTCCTAATGGGAACTTGTTAGGCTTTTCCTTCTAACCTACAATTGTCAAATAGCATCCTATGATTTAGATCTGTAAATAAAGGATATATCGGGCCTGTGGTCTATGGACTATTTTTATTAATTACCTGCAATGGTATCTCAGTACTCTGTTCTTCTAGCTCTTAGAGTTGAAAGCTGTGTGCTCTTGAGCGCATTGTAAGGACCCTAGATAAATAAATAAATCATAATATTTTGAGGCCACTGGTGAAGTTCTGACCTGAACTACGGTCCTTCCCTGATGGAGAGAGAAAAAGGTAGACTGTCTACAGGAAGAGTAGACAGGCTTGCCTCAGCTGTCCGTCATGTCATGTTTTGCACATGACACTGACAGCCAATCAAAGTCCTTAAGTGGCCCTGTCTAGTCTAGCCTGTGAAGCATCCCTTCAGATCCCAATGATGGTGCAGCGGCCATACTGGATTTTCAGTGCTTCTGTCCTGACTGGATAAACCTGGTTGCGCTGCAGGCCTACCCACCATGGTCAAAGTGGGAGGGATCGGAGGGGCACAACGTGCCCGTACTTTTTAGGTCGAGCCTAGCGGCAGCGCGCATGCACTGTTCGCTCTGCGAGACTGCTGTAGCAGAGTATGGGAGAAAAGCCGCGCCCACTCTCTTCCCATATTTTTCATTGGCTTGTGTCATTGTCTTTCGTAAATGCTGCCTTCGGATTCGTTAATAGGCTTGTGAGTCCCTCCTTAGTACGGCCTTGTCTTCATTTGTATCCTCCCATGGCGACTGGCCCCTTTACTTCGGTTGTTTCACAGGACCTGTTATTTAGTCTATAAGCACTAGTTACTTTATTGAGTTTCTCTTACTGCAGGCCAGACATGCGCTGCTTCAGCTGAAACCACTTGTGTTTTTTTAAGCAGCACGGCCGCCCCTGTAACACGGGGGCCTGCTTTCAATCACTTTAACCCGCCATTATCTTGTGTCTGTTTCAACACCCCCTCCCCAAGTAAAATGGATTTAGAAATGATTAGCGAATTAAGTCATGTGAATTCCAGGTAGCACATAATCCTGTGCTAATGGGCTGAAGCTGACAACAGCACATCTGTGTTACATGTCATCTGTACTAAAGCTACATGACAGGTCGTTTTCAAAAGCCTGCTTTATTAACAACACCACTACCACCAATACCACCATCAACACCTATACCACCACCATCAATACCACCACCTCCACCAATACCACCTCCACCAATACCACCATCACTGCCAATAGCACCACCAATACCACCACCACCGCCACCAATATCACCACCAACAATGCCACCACCACCAATACCACCAACACCATCAATACCACCAACACCACCAATACCACCACCAACAATACCACCACCACCAACACCACCACCACCAATACCACCACCATCAATACCACCACCTCCACCACCACCAATACCATTGCCACCAATACAACCACCACCAACACCACCACCAATACCACCACCACCAATACCACCACCACCATACCAATACCACCAATACCACCACCAATACCACCACCACCAATAACCCCACCAATACCAACACCACCAATGCCACCACCAATACCACCACCACCAATACCACCACCAATACCACCGCCAATGCCAATACCACCACCAATACCACCGCCAATGCCAATACCACCACCAATACCACCACCACCAATACCACCACCACCAATACCACCACCACCAATACCACTACCATCAATACCACCACCACCAATACCAACAACACCAATACCACCACCAATACCACCACCACCAGTACCACCACCACCACCACTAATACCACCACCAACAATACCACCATCACCAATACCACCACCAATACCACCAGCAATACCAGCAATACCACCACCAATACCACCACCTCCACCAACACCAATACCACCAGAACCAATACCACCACCAGCAACACCACCACCAATACCACCACCATCAATACCACCACCACCACCAATACCACGACCACCAATACCAATACCACCACCAATACCAATACCACCACCAATACCACCACCACCAATACCAACACCACCAATACCATGACCAATACCACCACCACCAATACCACCACCAATGCCAATACCACCACCAATACCACCATCACCAATACCACAAATACAGCCACAACCACTAATACCACCACCACCATACCACCACCAATACCACCACCACCAATGCCACCAATACCACCACCAATACCACCATCACCAATACCACCACCACCACCAATACCACCACCAATACCACCAACACCAATACCACCACCACCACCAATACCACCAATACCACCACCACCACTAATACCACCACCATCAATACCACCACCTCCACCACCACCAATACCACCACCAATACCACCACTACCAATAACACCACCACCAATACCACCACCAATACCAACACCACAAATACCACCACCAATACCACCACCACCAATACCACCACCACCAATACAACCACCACCAATCCAATACCACCACCACCAATACCACCACCAATACCACCACCACCAATACCACCACCAACACCAATACCAATACCAATACCACCAATACCACCAATACCACCACCACCACTAATACCACCACAACCAATACCACCACCAGCAATACCACCAATTCCAATACCACCACCACCACCACCACCACCACCAATACCAATACCGCCACCAAGACCACCAATACCACCACCACCAATACCACCACCAATACCACCACCAATACCACCACCACCACCAATACCACCACCAATACCACCACCACTACCACCACCAATACCACAACGACCACCAATACCACCACCACCACTACCACCACCACCACCAATACCACCATCAATACCACCACCAATACCACCACCATCACATATACCACTACCACCACCACCACCAATACCACTACCACCACCACCACCAATACCACCACCACCAATACCACCAGTACCACCACCACCATCAATACCACCACCAATACCACCACCACCAATACCACCGCCACTAATACCACCACCACTAATACCACCACCACCAATACCACCACCACCACCAATACCACCACCACCACCAATACCACCACCACCAATACCAACACTAATACCAGTACCAACAATACCACCACCACTAATAACACCAATACCAACAACACAAATACCACCACCAATACCACCACCACCAGTACCACCACCAATACCACCACCAACAATACCACCATCACCAATACCACCACCAATACCACCAGCAATACCACCACCAGCAACACCACCACCAATGCCACCACCAATACCACCACCAGCAACACCACCACCAATGCCACCACCACCAATACCACCATCACCACCAATACCATGACCACCAATACCAATATCACCACCAATACCACCAATACCACCACCAATACCACCACCACCAATTCTACCGCCAATGCCAATACCACCACCCATATCACCACCACCAATCCCACCACCACCAATACCACCACCACCAATACCACCACCACCACTAATACCACCGCCACCAATACCACCAATACCACTACCACCACCAATGCCACCACCACACCACCACCAATACCACCGCCACCAATACCACCACCACCACCAATACCACCACCACCAATACCACCACCAATACCACCATCACCAATACCACCACCACCACTAATACCACCACCAATACCACCAACACCAATACCACTACCACGACCACCACCAATACCACCAATACCACCACCACCACTAATACCACCACCACCACCATCAATACCACCACCAATACCACCACCAATACCACCACCACCAATACCACCACCACCACCAATACCAACACCACAAATACCACCACCAATACCACTACCACCAATACCACCACCACCACCAATACCACCACCACCAATACAACCACCACCAATGCAATACCACCACCACCAATACCACAGCCAATACCAATACCACCACCACCAATACCACCACCACCACCAATACCAATACCACCACCACCAATTCCACTAATACCACCACCACTAATACCACCACAACCAATACCACCACCACCAATTCCAATACCACCACCATCACCAATACCACCACCACCAATACCAATACCGCCACCACCAATACCACCAATACCACCACCACCAATACCGCCAATACCACCACCAATACCACCACCACCACCAATACCACCACCAATACCACCACCACTACCAATATCCCCACCAACAATACCACCACCAATACTATCACCACCAATACCACTACCACCACCAATACCACCACCACCAATACCACAACGACCACCAGTACCACCACCACCACCAATACCACCACCACCAATACCACCACCAATACCACCACCAATACCACCACCACCAATACCACCACCACCAATCACACCACCACCAATACCACCACCACCAAGATCACCACCAATATCAAAACTGCCAACACCAACACCACCACCAATACCACCACCACCAATACCAATACCACCACCACCAATCCAATACCACCGCCAATACCACCACCACCACCAATTCCACCACCACCAAGGCCAATACCACCACCACCAATACCACCACCAATACCACCACCACCACTAATACCACCACCACCAATACCACCACAACCAATACCACCACCACCAACACCACCACCAATACCACCACCAATGCCACCACCAATGCCACTACCACCACCACCAATACCACCACCACCAATACCACCATCACCACCAATACCACCACCAATACAACCACTAATAAGACCACCACCACCATCACCACCAATATCACCACCACCAATACCACCACCACCACCAATATCAACACCGCCAACACCAACACCACCACCAATACCACCACCACCAATACCAATACCACCACCACCAATCCAATACCACCGCCAATACCACCACCACCACCAATTCCACCACCACCAAGGCCAATACCACCACCACCAATACCACCACCACCACCAATACCACCACCACCAATACCACCATCACCATCACCAATACCACCACCACCACCACCAATCACACCACCACCAATACCACCACCACCAAGACCACCACCAATATCAACACCGCCAACACCAACACCACCACCAATACCACCACCACCAATACCACCACCACCAATACCAATACCACCACCACCAATCCAATACCACCACCAATTCCACCACCACCAAGGCCAATACCACCACCACCAATACCACCACCACCAATACCACCACCAATACCACCAATACCACCACCAATACCACCACCAATGCCACCACCAATGCCACTACCACCAATACCACCACCACCAATACCACCACCACCAATTCCACCATCACCACCAATACCACCACCAATACCACCACCAATACAACCACTAATAAGACCACCACCACCACCATCACCACCAATATCACCACCACCAATACCACCACCACCAATACCACCACCACCAATACCACCACCACCACCAATACCACCACCACCAATTCCACCAATACTACCACCACCAATACCACCAATACCACCACCAGCACCAATAACACCACCACCACCAATACCACCACCACCAATACCACCACCACCACCACCAGTACCAATACCACCACCAATACCACCACCAATACCACCATCAATACCAATACCACCACCAATACCACCACCACCAATACCAATACCACCACCAATACCAATACCACCACCACCAATACCACCACCACCAATACCACACCACCAATACCAATACTGCCACCACCAATACCACCACCAATGCCACCACCAATACAACCACCACCACCACCAATACCAATACCACCACCCCCACCAGCACCACCAATACCACCAATACCACCACCACCATTACCAATACCACCACCTCCAATACCAATACCACCACCACCAATACCACCACCTCAGCGCCTCTCGCTCACTAGTAATAGCAGGGACACTGTAGGAGGCCAGAGCTGCAGCCGATACCATCCCTCCCTCCCTCCATGCCTGCCATAAAGCACAGCCCGCCCTGCACCAGGAGGTAAAGCCAGGGCCCTACTACAGCTGGAGTGTTTTTTATTAGGCCAAAGATAGCAATGACATTATGCAATGCCACACTGCACACTCAAATCACGTAGAGGGCAGGAAATAGCCCCCCCCCGCTCTTCCTCCTGAGCCGCAACAGTGTAATCACGGAGCGAAAGGTGTTGGAGAGCTTTGTTAGTGTTTATAGCTCGGATCATATGTAACTCTCACTTCACACTTTGTGTCTGTGTAATTTACAACACTTACACATCTTCTTCACTGCACTATTTATCACTACTTTGAAGACTTCGCAGGCCGGTCTCTTCCTCTGATATTTACAATATAACAAGCAGTCGAGAAGGCCCTTTATTGCAATGCAATAGGTCTCGCATTTGCGAAAGCTTAAGCTATTAGTATTGTAAATGACAATGCCTTTTATTTATGTTTTAAAACCCAAAACATAAATACAAGGCATTGTCATTTACAATGCCAATAGCTCAAACTCGCGTGAATGCGAGACCTATTGCATTGCAAATGCTTGTTTAATTTAAGGAAAACAGTTCCCCTACTTTCTGTGAAAAGATAACCGTCCTGGGACGATTAATTCTGAGAGCTGAAATGCTTCAGCTGAAGTGTAAGGGATGGAGTCTCCTGTGCTGTGAAACAGAGGGAGGGGCAGACAGCTAAACAAGCCTTCTTGCCAGGGTGCCTCCTGCATGAAAGAAATGTAAATGTGCACAACGGGTCAATCTGCAAATATAAAGAGAGCTGGGAAGCCGTTATTGGCTTTAACTAATGGAAACACTTCCTGGTGAGGCAGATTTATTCTTTTTGAGAGGTACTGGAAAGGAGTTATCAGCTGAGCTGTGAAGTTTGTGCTTTTTAAAGGGGCGTAACACAGGCCCCTGCACAGAACGGGCTGCAGGGGCCTGTGTCACACTCCTAACTATTCCCCACTGCTCCAATCAGAATTCAATTCCGTGGCTGTCTGGTTACATACACAGACCTCTGCAGTGCATTAACTTAGAGAGGTTTCATAAAGCATGATAGTGCATTCCCACTAATTAACTTAACGTGCAGTTATTTTACATGTAAACTGTGTGTTATTTTATGTGTACATACGTGAAGGTGTAAGACTGGAAAAAGTTACAGAATATTTTGTTTGTTTAGCGGCGCCTTTGACCCCGCCCCCATTGTGCTCAGCATCACAGTTCCCTTACTTTTTTATGCACTTCCTCCGCTGCCTACCCAGCAGCCCCTGCTCAGACCGGGCCTCCCTCCGAGCCCTCGTTCCTGGAGTCGTTGCATCGCGTCTCTCGGAGGCGCCGCTGATATACATCCCTGTAGGACGGTATATTGTCGAGCACTTTCTCCTCGGTGTCTCACTGCGGGCGCTGACAGACTGTACTGCTCCAGCCCGGCTATTACTCAGTGGGCTATTTCTTACCTAATAAATGACTTGCTATATCGCCTCCACTTCTCATTTTCTAGGTCTACAAGCCAGTAAATTTGCAGCTGTAACGCGACGCCACTGCGCAAGGATTCCCTGTGTACAAAATGTTCTCTATTCTGGGCTCGTCCAACAACACCCACTCTTTCACCCCCACCGTGTTCGCTGTGTCCTCGTTCCTCGTTCCTCGCATTCCCTCCCCATCTGTCCTTCCTCGCTCTGCTTTTCCTCTCCCCTCTCTTTTCATTCACTGTCCTTCTCTCGCTCTCCCGCCCCCCTTCTCTGCAGTCTATAGCTGACCAGGCCAGGTATGGTTTAGTGCCTGCCGTAGAGATCTGTGCGAAATCTTCGCTCCATAGATTAAATCAGCATTATTTCCCTCAGCTGCCAATATAAGTTATTCCTTTCGGTTAGATGCTAGGAATTCATATTGTACGTTCCAAGTGAGACTTCGTCATTGACAATATTTAAAAGATAACAAATATTCGCCTTTCGTGTTTTTCTTTCTGAATGCTCCATCTCCCCCTATTCTTTCAACTTCTCCATTAATCTATGTGTACCACTCTATCTGTCCCTCTGCTCTGGCTCACCTCCATGTCAATCCTGCCTAAAATTGAACCAAGCCCTGCTTAAATAAAATAAAAAAATAAAAAAAAACACCTTCAAAACTTCCCTTGACGACGCAGACTCGATAGGGCGAGCACCCATCGAGGACTGCTGCCTGTACTTTTATTATGAATTTGTAATACGTGTCACGAGCTCGCGCTTCACAAACCAAATAAAGGGAGACATCTCACCCTCTGCGTTCTTCACTCATTCCTCAATGTACCTTCATATATCGAGTTCTCGCGCACCTCTTTTGCCGATACGACTCACTCGCCCTTTTGTCCACTAAACGCCTTCTTCCTGGATTTCATTTATTTCTCTGTCACACTCTCTCTCCAGTTTTACTTATATCACTAACACTTCCTTTTCCATAGTTCTCCTGTTTCTCAAACATCCCTGTTCTTCCATTACCTCTCCCTCTGTGTACAGAACTCTTTGATTCTCTTCTTCGTCGATAAGTCACTCGCCTTTCTCTCTCTGTCTCCCTTACGCGCAGCCACAGAAGGCAGCTAATTGATCCTTTAATTAAGTTGTCAAGCCATACATTTGTAGGCTTCGGGTGTCGAAAGTCAGGCTCCTCTAAATCATTTTTTCTAAATAAGCACTCAGGAAACCACTAATACATACCTTGTTATCTGCACCCCTCAGCCGCCCTGCGATGGACTGTTGCACTCATGACGGTCTGGTTTAAGGTTACAGCGCCCGGTCATCATTTACCCATCCACCTACGGGAAACAGGTACACGATGCATAACGCAATGCAGAGCACATACCGTCCCAGCTGGAAGCAAACAACCATCCTGCATCTCAGCATCAGCTTTGACTCCATGCACATTCAGGCGCAGAATTCGTGACCTGTCAGTCCTACCTCTGATGACTTCACTTTATTCATCATCACTGATATTAACACAAAAGATGCAGATTCAGCGATTAGCCTCATGTTAAAAAAAAACTCACTTTATCTACCTATTGGTGCATTTACTAATCAACCGTCATGTTTCAGCATGCAGACACTCCACGCTATCTAGTGCAAAACTGCACCTCTCACGGGGCCTTGCGAAACTGCAGAACCTAGAGGCGCTTCTTCTGCAGGGACCACCAGCGGTGGCTCCTCCGCTAAGGTGGGGGAGCGTCGCCCCACTGCTCTCGGAGCAGTGCAAAGGAATAATAAAATGATAATAACAGAACCTTATAATCATTTTATTTTTAGTATGGAGCTTGGAGACAGGGTAGGACGGGCGGGACTGGTCTCGCGTGAGAGGGAGGAGTGGTTGGTGCACCATAAGTGCGCATGACGGCTTGGCCGGCCATCTTGGGCACTCAGCATGTTCTTCACCCATCTTTATTGCACCCCCTGGGGGGAGAACATGCAGACTCCCACTCTCTGTCATGCTGGTGACAACAGCATCGTGATTGGCTAGGGGAGTCTGGGAGCCTGGGTGCTTCCGTGCTGCCAGGAAAACAGGGAGGACGGAGGAGAGGCGGTGGCTGGCAACCAGCAGGTAAGTCTTCTTTCTTTTTTCTACCCCGCCCTCCTCCCCCTGCCACCATTCCCTACCAGCCGCAACTGGGGACCAGGTTTTAAGAAACACTATACCAATGCACAATCTTTCTCAAGTTGTGCCCTCAGGATCTTGAACTCCTTTGTCCCTGAGGTTCATGCACCTACTTTACATTTGACCTTCGAAAGCACTTGAAACAGTTTGAAGCATCTCTGTTCTCTGTCCTCCTAAATCTATATCCTCATACCTTAGGGAAATGGGGTATTGATCAACACTCTTGTGTTCCACACTGTGCCATATGTTATTCTTTGTCTACAACTGCAACTTATTTTTCACAACGTAATCTGTAACCACAATCTCTAGCCTGTAAATTGGAAATTCAACCTCTTTACCCATCTTTTTCCACTGTATTTGGCTATATTTCTTGTTTGGCTCTGCAGAGTACTATCAAGCAAGTTAAGTTGGTGATACACTGCACTGTGGTGGAATGTAAGCATATACTGTCGCCGAATAAGAATGAATAATGAGCCATCTTGTGACTGATTTAATACCTGATATTTCCATCCATCTATTGTGTTGATTGTTGGTGTCATCCTCGCTGCATGAGTTACTGTGTTATGGATTGTTGTTATGATTCATTTACATTTTTAAAAAGTGGCCTGAAGCTTCCTGCAGTTTACACAAAGATACAAATGGATGAAATAAATACCTAAAATAATCCTCATACTTGGGTGTATGCCTGCTGGCCCCCCATGTTAAATCTGTGTTTACTTCTCTCTTTGTGTTAGAACAATGACTCTCAAAGAACGTTTGACATGCACATACACAGCGTGTCCCAGGCATGAAAATTCTTGATATTTGTTTTCAATTTTTCAATGTTGTTTATTTATGATATCACAATCTGTTTCTTCTGGTACTTATGAAAGAGTTCTATAAATTAATTCATTAACTTAACATCATTGTATACTGACTCAAAATAAGGGCGCAACGAGACCCGACTTTCGGGTGGGGGCTAACTCTTCAGTCAGTGGGGCGGGACAAGCATTTCAAGCAATGTAGGTGGAGATATCTTTACAGCCAATATGAGGGAAAGAAGTGCCAAACTGCAGTTTAAACATATTAGAAAAACACAGTCTTATTATGAGTGACTGACTGGAGTCCATATTTATCACTAGATTCCTCACTTAGGCTCAGTTGTTTGGTGGCGGGCCTACTTGGTGAGGCCATATTGTTGATGGGTGGTGTTTGATCCTTGTACTGCATATGGAAATATAGATTTGAGACGTGTTTATTTTGCTGTGGTTAGATATCTTCCATTATTTGACTTTGAAAAATTATCCGATTGAGAAAGAGTCAAAGTCAGATGAGTTTTCATACTCAAGTATGATTTGTTTATTATCTGCTTAACCCCTTCGATGCTCATGATGGAGCGGTTCCGTCATGAGCATCGGTTGTGCTGTGATCATGACGGAACCGCTCCGTCATGAGCACAGCCCCTGGGGGAAGCGCTGGCGCTCCCCCCCTGTGTTATCGATCTTGCCCCCACAGAGGGGGATGGCAGCGGAAGAGTTTCCGCTGCCACCCCCGACCCCCCCCACGCATTCCCATGACGTCAGTGCGCACAGCGCGCGCCAACGTCATCAGGAAGCGCTGGACGCGCTGGAAACCAATTGTTTCCAGCGCGTCCAGGTGGAGGGTGAGTGTTTCCTGCTCCGGTGGGCCGGGGGGGGGCACATTGCGGCACATTGAGGCATCGGGGGAGAGGAAACAGCGTTTCCTCTCCCCTGATGTCTCAATGCAGGGCATTCCTGGTGCACGATCGCGCACAGCGTCACGATCGTGCGCCAGGAATGCCCCACTAGACACCAGGGATTTGTTTTTTTGTGCAAAGGAAGTGACCCCTTGGGCAAGGGTCGCTTCCTAAGGGGGAAATATTTATTTTATACTTTTCTGCCCCCCCCCGCGGACAGATCGGCCGATTTTTGGCCGTTTCTGGACCCAGGGGGGGGGGGCAGAAAAGCCCACTAGAGCCAGGGAATTGTTTTTTTTTCCAAATTGGAAGCGACCCCTTGGACAAGGGTCGCTTCCAGGGGCCCAATTTATTTTAAAAGTATATTCTGCCCCCATTGGGGGCAGATCGTTTTTTTAATTTGGCCTTTCTGCCCCCAGGGAGGGCAGAAAACCCCACTAGACACCAGGGAATTTGTTTATTTTTAAATCGAAGCGACCCCTTGGGCAAGGGTCGCTTCCAGGGGCCAAATTTATTTTAAAAGTATATTCTGCCCCCCCTGGTGACAGATCTCCTGATTTTTTTGGGCGTTTCTGGCCCCAGGGGGCCAGAAAAGCCCACTAGAGCCAGGGAATTTGTTTTTATTAAATTGGAAGCGACCCCTTGGGCAAGGGTCACTTCCAGGGGCCATATTTAAAAAAAAAGTATATTCTGCCCCCCCTGGGGGCAGATCGGTTTGTTTATTTACCTCACTAGACACCAGGGAGCGTTTTAAATTTTAAATGGAAGCGACCCCTTGGGCAAGGGTCGCTTCCTTATGGGCCTAAATAATTTTTAAGACTTTTCTGCCCCTCTGGGGACAGGTCACCTGCATTTTTTGGCGTTTCTGGCCCGGGGGGGCAGAAAAGCCCACTAGAGCCAGGGATTTAAAAGTAAATAAATTGGTCGCTTCCAGGGGACATATATTTTTATGTGTATTCTGCCCCCCTGGGGGGCAGATCTGCCCGTTTATTTGGCCTTTCTGCCCCCATTTGGGTAGTGACATAGCGTGTTATAATGTTAATTGTTTTATTTCTTGTGAATTGCAATTGTAATGCTTTATTTCTCCCTTTTTGTTCTAGTTCGAGGCTTTTGCTCTTTAGACTGTTCCAGGTTGCGGTTTCGTTACTGGTGGTTCTGCTGTTTGTGTAGTTGCATGTGTTTGGTAAGAGACTTTTTTGTACAATGTAAATGAGTTTCATTTCTCTGCATGAATGTGTTTTTGCAAATGGTATAATAATAGCAGTATGTTTGGCTTCTGTTTTTTGAGTGTCAAAAACTTTTTGCATTTGTGCTCGATGTGTATTTTGTTGTCTTGTGAGTAATTGGTTTTGTTTTTTTCTTTCTAGTGGGATATCGTTGGTTTTTGCTGTGTCTCTGCAGAGTAGGTGCTGGTGAGTGTAGCTGTCTCTTGTAAGTAAATCGTATAGTTTTTCAATATATAGATCTTTGTGATAAAGGCACACATTTTTTTACTTACTTATTTTGCACAGTGTTGGTTGTTGTTGACTTGTTTGTGCACTCTCCTTTCTTAGTAAGGATAATGGCTAGCCGCAGGATTACTGCTCAGCAGGTTGTTGGTATGCTTTTGAGTCTTCCTCTGACCATGGTTCAGAGACTGACTCTGCATCTGAGGCAGAGGAGGCAGGGGAAGATTCAGGCAGTGAGTTTTCTCTCCACATGGAATCATCGGATGATGAAGCTACTCTCAGTGCGGATGAAGCTACTCTTAGTGCGGATGAAGTGCCTGTGTTAGAGGAGGACATTGATGTGCCGATAGTGCGGCAAGAGGCATCTGGGCTGCAGCCTGGGGCTGCAAGGCTTCCCGTTGGTATAGTGTGGCAAGAGGCATCTGGGCTGCAGCCTGGGGCTGCAAGGCTTCCCGTTGGTATAGTGCGGCAAGAGGCATCTGGGCTGCAGCCTGGGGCTGCAAGGCTTCCCGTTGAAAGTGCTGACCTCTGGGTTGCCCCAGGCATGGTGCAGCCAGCATTGCCAGACTTTACTGGTGTTCCAGGGTGTAGAGTGAATACTGAAAACTTTTTGCCGATACATTTTTTTCAGTTGTTTATGGACGATGTATTTTTGGCAGAGATTGTTGAGCAGACTAATTTGTATGCCGAACAGTTTTTGAGGGACAACAGTGCCAGCCTTAAGCCCCACTCTAGAGCTACCCGGTGGACTCCCACAAATCTGGAAGAGATGAAGAAGTTCTTGGGTTTAACCTTTTTGATGGGCTTGCTAAGGAAGCCATCAATGTCTTCATATTGGTCTACTAGTCCCTTGATGGCAACAGCTATATTTCCGGCAGTCACGAGTCGTGATAGGTATTTGCTTCTGCTTCGGATGATGCATTTTGTCAATAATGGTTTAGCGTTGGCACGAGATCAACCTGATTGTGACCGTCTTTTTAAGATTCGGCCTGTCATTGATCACTTTGTTGATCGATTGTCTGAGGTCTATGCTCCAGGGAAAGAAATAGCAGTGGATGAGTCTTTGGTGTTGTTCAAGGGCCGCTTGGTTTTTAGGCAATACATTCCTAGTAAGAGGGCACGCTATGGAATTAAGCTGTATATGCTGTGTGACAGTAGGACTGGATATGTCTCTAATTTCAGGGTGTACACCGGTAAGGAATCCAGGATTAACCCCCTGGTTGTCCGTCCACTTTTGGAGTGACTGAGAAAATTGTGTGGGAACTTGGTAGAGGACTTTTTAACAAAGGCCACCATTTATATGTAGATAACTTCTACACTGGTGTGTGGTTGTTCAGGGAATTGGCCAAAATGGACACTGTTGCTTGTGGCACAATCCGCTCTAACCGTAAAGAACTTGTTTGTCAAAAGCTTGTGCAGGGATAGTGCAGTGCGTTGCGTTGCGAGGAGCTTCTAGCTGTGAAGTTTTCAGACAGGAGAGATGTCTACTTGTTGACTACCATCCATGATGAAAGCACTTCACCTGTGACTGTTTGGGGTCAGGTTGCTGAAGTGCGCAAACCTGTGTGCATTTTAGACTATAATATGCACATGGGTGGTGTTGACAGAGTAGATCAGAGGTTGGAACCTTGCGCTGCTCTTCGTAAGGCTTACATTTGGTATAAGAAGTTGGCTATCCATCTTTTCCACTTGGCAACCTTTAATGCTTTTGTTGTATTCCAGGATTCTTGTCCTGAGTCAAAGATGACTTTTGCTAAGTTTCAGGAGTTTGTAATAGGCAGCCTTGTTTTAGTGGAACAGGCAAGTGTTCCTAGAGTTGGAGTGGTGGAGGATGTTGCCAGATTGAAAGATCGCCACTTTCCTGATCACATTCCTCCCACACCCTCAAAAGACTTTCCCAGTAGGAGATGTAGAGTCTGTTGGTGAAGAGGTACGCGGAAGGAGACTCGTATGTACTGCCCCGAGTGTCCTTCTAACCCTGGGCTGTGTGTGCCTGCTTGTTTTAGAATGTACCACACACAAAAGAATTTTTGGGAACATCCATGAGTGGTAAAGTGAACTGCCTGGCCTCTATTGTTTAATATTTTTTGTTCAGTTTCAAGGTTGGCATTTGTGTAGTGTATTTAGTTTCAGATTTTGTGTTAGTAGATTTGTATCTATTTGCAATTTGTTTGTGTTTTCTTATTTATATAAAAAAAATCCTAAATGTGATGGCGGTGTGCGTGGAGTGGCGCTTGGCTGGCGGTGTGTGTGGACTGGCGCTTGGCTGGCGGTGTGTTTGGATTGGCGCTTGGCTGGCGGTGTGCGTGGACTGGCGCTTGGCTGGCGGTGTGTTTGTACTGGCGCTTGGCTGGCGGTGTGTTTGGACTGGCGCTGGGCTGGCGGTGTGCGTGGACTGGCGCTTGGCTGGCGGTGTGCGTGGACTGGCGCTTGGCTGACGGTGTGCGTGGATTGGCGGTGTGCGTGGACTGGCGCTTGGCTGGCGGTGTGTGTGGACTGGCGCTTGGCTGGCGGTGTGTGTGGACTGGCGCTTGGCTGGCGGTGTGCGTGGACTGGCGCTTGGCTGGCGGTGTACGTGGACTGGCGCTTGGCTGGTGGTGTGTGAGTAATAACTAGCTGCTGGTCACTCTACACACTGCTAGCCAAACGCAACTCAACGCAATCCGTGAGCTGGTGTGGTTGCTGTGTCAGGAATGTGGGCGTGTGAAAGTGATGGGACCTTGAATGGCGCTGTCTGCTGATGTGAGTGTTGTAATGTGCTGGGCCCGCGGCTGGCGTTGTGAATGGTTTTGAATGTGTCACACGTATGAAAGGTGTATGAATGGCCTGTAAAGAGGTTGGTGCCTTGTCGTGGCTTTACAGCTCACGAGCTGTGAGTCAATGGTTCAGTTTCTCGTCCTTTCAATTAACAGTGCATTTCATTTTTGTGAAATCTCTGGTTAATACAACTGTATATACTGAACCATCACTCACCCTCACGCCAAATCCAACCAGTATGTATGTGTGCTTGAGGATTAGATGGCTGTGCAGTAATATCTTTTTTTTGTCTTTCTCAAGCAGGGTGTACCTTGTCCTTTTTGTGAATGTTGTAATGTGTTGGTTTTGTGCCTGGTGGTGTGAATGGTCTTGTGTGTATCATGTATGAAAGGTGTGTGAATGGCCTGTAAAGCGGTTGGTGCCTTGACGTGGCTTTACAGCTCACGAGCTGCGAGTCACTGGTTCAGTTTTTGTCCTTTCAATTATTGACAGTGCATTTCATTTTTGTGAAATCTCTTGTTAATAACATTTTATATACTGAACCATCACTCGCCCTCGTGCCAAATCCAACCAGTATGTGTGTGTGCTTGAGGAATAGATGGCTGTGCAGTAATCTTTGTCTGTTTTGTCTCTCTGCCAAGGTGTACATTTCATCTAAGAATAACCTAACAACTGTAGTTTTTGTCGTAAACTAAACACCCATGGGAGTACATGGTGATGTCTCTCTTGTGGATCCCAACAAGTTATCTTACCCACATTGTCCTGCAAACCTCAAAATGTGACTGTGACACTTTCCTTGCATTATTGTGCTCAAATTTTCACACTGCAGAAAGTAACAACAAATTTCCAACCCCCCCAGCATTTCTCCAAGTATCCCAATAGAAATGGTACCTCACTTGTATGGGTAGGCCAAGTTCCCGCGGCAGGGAAGGGCCTATTGATGCGACATCAAAATTACCTATCACAAACCAACCTGGTTTTGCAAGGGGGGTCCCATGAGTTTTTGGCCCGGGGCCCGGCGGCCATCTAGGGAAACCTACCAAACCCACACATTTCTGGAAACTAGACACTCAGGGGAGTTCAGCGAGGTATGGCTTGCGTGGGTCCCCCAACATTCTCCTACCCAGAATCCCCTGCTAACCTCAAATTTCGCTGAAAAAATTACTTTTTTCTCAAATTTATGTGTGGGAAAGTTCTGGAATCTGCTTGGATCCACAAATTTCCTCCCACCCAGCATTCCCCCAGGCCTCCCGATAAAAATGGTACCTCACTTGCGTGGGTGGGTCAAGGACCCGTGACAGGCTAGGGCTCAAAACCTATTGAGGCGACATCAAAATTACCTATCACAAACCAACCTGGTTTTGCAAGGGGGGTCCCATGAGTTTTTGGCCCGGGGCTCGGCGGCCATCTAGGGAAACCTACCAAACCCACACATTTCTGGAAACTGGCCACCCAGGTGAGTTCAGCGAGGTATGGCTTGCGTGGGTCCCCCAACATTTTCCTACTCAGAATCCCCTGCTAACCTCAAATTTCACTGAAAAAATCACTCTTTTCTCAAATTTCTGTGTGGGAAAGTTCTGGAATCTGCTTGGATCCACAAATTTCCTCCCACCCAGCGTTCCCCCAGGTCTCCCGATACAAATGGTACCTCACTTGTGTGGGTAGGCATAGTGGCTGCAACAGGAAATGGCCCAAATCGTACTGTGGAGACTTCAAAATTACCTATAGCAAAACTACCTGGTTTTGGGGGGGGGGCACCTGAGATTTTGGCCCCAGGCTCAGCTGCCATCTTGGGACAGTACCGAACCCAAACATTTCTGAAAACTAGACACCCGGGGGAGTCCAATGAGGTATGGCTTACGTGGATCCCCCAACGTTTTCCTACCCAGAATGCCATGCAAACCTCAAATTTAGCTGAAAAAAACACATTTTCCACATATTTTTGTGTGGAATCACCGTGCCGGCACAAATGTCCTACCCCACAGCATTCTCCTTAGTGTCCCGAGTAAAATGATACCTCACTTTGGTGGCTGTCCAATGCAGAATTGGCTAAAAACGTATTTTTAAAAAAAATGTAGCGCTTAGAATTCTCGGTGCCATACCCTTATTCCCTATGTTTTGGGCTCTTCCCAGTGACAGGCCCTTGTCCCACCCACACATGTGAGGTATCATTTTACTCGGAGAATGTTGGGGGACCCACGCAAGCCATACCTCGCTGGACTCCCCGGGAGTCTAGTTTCCAGAAATGTGTGGGTTTGGTAGGTTTCCCTAGATGGCTGACAAGCCCCGGGCCAAAAACGCATGGGACCCCCCTTGCAAAACCAGGTTGGTTTGTGATAAGTAATTTTGATGTCGCCTCAATAGGTTTTGGACCCTTGCCTGTCGCGGGTCCTTGACCCACCCACGCAAGTGAGGTACCATTTTTATCGGGAGACCTGGGGGAACGCTGGGTGGGAGGAAATTTGTGGATCCACACAGATTCTAGAACTTTCCCACACAGAAATTTGAGAAAAAGTGATTTTTTCAGCAAAATTTGAGGTTAGCAGGGGATTCTGGGTAGGAGAATGTTGGGGGACTCACGCAAGCCATACCTCGCTGAACTCCCCGGGTGTCTAGTTTCCAGAAATGTGTGGGTTTGGTAGGTTTCCCTAGATGGCCGCCGAGCCCCGGGCCAAAAACTCATGGGACCCCCTTTGCAAAACCAGGTTGGTTTGTGATAGGTAATTTTGATGTCGCCTCAATAGGTTTTGGGCCCTTGCCTGTCGCGGGTCCTTGACCCACCCACAGGAGTGAGGTACCATTTTTATCGGTAGACCTGGGGGAACGCGGGGTGGGTGGAAACTTGTGGATCCACGCAGATTCCAGAACTTTCCACCACAGAAATGTGAGGAAAATGTGTTTTGTTTGACAATTTTTTAGGTTTGCAAGGGATTCTGGGTAACAGAACCTGGTGAGAGGCAGTCAAGTCACCCCATCCTGGATTCCCCTGGGTGTCTAGTTTTCAAAAATGTATAGGTTTGCTAGGTTTCCCTAGGTGCCGGCAGAGCTAGGGTTCAAAAACTACAGCTAGGCACTTTGCCAAAAAAGGGTCATTTTTCACTGCGAAATTGAGGTGTGTCCACGTTGCGTTTTGCGCCGTTTCCTGTTGCGGGCACTAGGCCGACCCACACAAGTGAGGTACCATTTTTCTCGGAAGACTTTGGGGAACGCGGGGTGGGTGGAAATTTGTGGATCCACGCAGATTCCAGAACTTTCCACCACAGAAATATGAGGAAAAGGTGTTTTTTTTGACAATTGTTTAGGTTTGCAAGGGATTCTGGGTAACAGAACCTGGTGAGAGGCAGTCAAGTCGCCCCATCCTGGATTCCCCTGGGTGTCTAGTTTTCAAAAATGTATAGGTTTGCTAGGTTTCCCTAGGGGCCGGCAGAGCTAGGGTTCAAAAACTACAGCTAGGCACTTTGCCAATAAAGGGTCATTTTTCACAGTGAAATTATGGTGTGTCCATGTTGCGTTTTGCGCCATTTCCTGTCGCGGGCACTAGGCCTACCCACACAAGTGAGGTACCATTTTTCTCGCAAGACTTTGGGGAACGCAAGGTGGGTGGAAATTTGAGGATCCATGCAGATTCCAGAACTTTCCACCACAGAAATGTAAGGAAAATGTGTTTTTCTTGACAATTGTTTAGGTTTGCAAGGGATTCTGGGTAACAGAACCTGGTGGGAACCAGTCAAGTCACCCCATCCTGGATTCCCCTGGGTGTCTAGTTTTCAAAAATGTATAGGTTTGCTAGGTTTCCCTAGGTGCCGGCAGAGCTAGGGTTCGAAAACTACAGCTAGGCACTTTGCCAAAAAAGGGTCATTTTTCACTGTGAAATTGGGGTGTGTCCACGTTGCGTTTTGTGCCGTTTCCTGTGACGGGCACTAGGCCTACCCACACAAGTGAGGTACCATTTCTCTCGGAAGACTTTTGGGAACGCGGGGTGGGAGGAAATTTGTGGCTCCACACAAATTCCAGAACTTTCCACCACAGAAATGTGAGGAAAATGTGGTTTTTTTGACAAAATTGTAGGTTTGCAAGGGATTCTGAGTAACAGAACCTGGTGAGAGCCAGTCAAGTCACCCCATCCTGGATTCCCCTGGGTGTCTAGTTTTCAAAAATGTATAGGTTTGCTAGGTTTCCCTAGGTGCCGGCAGAGCTAGGGTTAAAAAACTACAGCTAGGCACTTTGCAAAAAAAGGGTAATTTTTCATTGTGAAAATGTGGTGTGTTCACGTTGGGTTTTGAGCCGTTTCCTGTTGTGGGCACTATGCCTGCCCACACAAGTGAGGTACCATTTTTATCGGGAGACTTAGGGTAATTCAGATTTGCAAAGGAACTGTTATTACCTATTGACTTTTGATGCATTTCTGCCTTCCAAATGAAAGACAATGTGTAAAAAAGAAGTCATTTTGAAAAATGACCAATAATTCTCATGCTAGTATGAGTATTCCCAATTTCGGAAATGTGCAAATATATACTGTTTCTAAACTCTATATTTTGTTCCCATTTCAGAAATACATAGGAGTCTTTCATACCGAATTTTCCATGTATACATTTTCCCAGAATAATTGCTATATACCCGGTACATAATAAAACATAATTGCAAGACGCTGCTCAGTTTTTGGCTCTGGGTTCGTCGGGTTCTTAGTGAACCTACAAGTCCTATATATCCCCACAACCAGTAAGGTCCAGTGGATGTAACGATATATTGCTTTCAAAGAGCTGTCATAATTAGAAGAAGTTACAGGTGAAAACGTTGACACAAAAGGCTGTTTTTTTCAACTAATTTTCAATTGTTCCTATATTTAACTGTTAGTTTCTATAAAGAAACCTTGATGGATTTACACAAATGACCCCTTGCTGAATTCAGCATTTTGTCTACTTTTCTAAAATGTATAGATTTCCAGGATCCATTATTGCTTTCATACTCATTTCTACCATTAACTGGAAGGAGGTTGAAAGCACAAAAAATAGCACAAAATAGGCTATGTCCAAGAAAAAGGCCAAAACTGTGTAAAAAATGTTGGTTTTCAGACAAAAATCTGTAATTCCCTAAAAGCTGGGAAAATGGTGATTTCAGCCCCACAAACCCTTTTTTGATACCATTTGCAGGGAAAAACCCAGACGCTTTCATTTGCAGCACTTTTTTCACATTTTTCCCAAAAAAACCAAACTTTAGCTGTATTTTAGCTAATTTTGTGGGTCCCCTCCAGGGGAATCCACAAACCCTGGATACCTTTAGAATCCCCAGGATGTTGGAAGAAAAGGACGCAAATTTGGCGTGGATACCTTATGTGGTCAAAAAGTTACAGGGGCCTAAGCGCGAACTACCCCAAATAGCCAAAAAAAGGCCCAGCAGCGAAGGGGGTGAACAGTAACACATGAAATTGAAGGAGCAGATTGGGTGCAATATCAATCAGGGAATTTTAAAGCGCGCTACTCACCTGTGAGGGTCTCAAGGTGCTGCGGGGGTGGGGGTGCAACTCCGGGTAATCCGAAAAGCCAGGTCTTGAGGCTCTTCCTTAAGGTGTGCAGAGTAGGGGAGCGTCTGATGTTGACTGGGAGCTCGTTCCAGGCCTTGGCGGTGATGTAGGAGAAATCGCTTCCACCTGCTCTGGTTCTGCGGATGCGCGGGGTTTCTGCTAGGGCGAGGTTTGGCTGAGCGGAGGTTTCTTTTGGGTACATGTAAAAAGACTCTTTCGTTGAGGTATTTGGGTCCGAGGTTGTGGAGGGATTTGTAGGCGTGGGTGAGTAGCTTGAAGGTTTCTCTCTTCCAGACGGGGAGCCAGTGGAGGTCTCGCAGGTGTTTGGTCATGTGCTCATGACGTGAGGTGCCGAGGATGAGTCTGGCCGCGCTGTTCTGGATGGTCTGGAGTTTGTGTAGCAGGGATTTGTTGATTCCAGCGTAGAGGGCGTTTCCGTAGTCGAGTCTGCTGGTTATGAGTGTGTGGGTGATGGTCTTTCTGGCTTCGGGTGGGATCCACTTGAAGGTCTTGTGGAGGATGCGGAGGGAGTTGAAGCAGGTGGAGGCGATGGCATTGATCTGGCGAGTCATGGTGAGGGAGGAGTCGAGGATGATGCTGAGGTTCCGCGCATGGTTAGTAGGGGTGGGTGGGTTTCCGAGGGCGGGGGGCTACCAGGTGTTGTCCCAAGCGGTGGGGGAGGGTCCAAGGATGAGGAGCTCAGTCTTCTCGAGTTGAGCTTTAGGCAGCTGTTGCTCATCCAGGCTGCAACGTCTTTCATTCCTTCCTGGAATCTGAGTCTGGTGTCTTCGGGGGTCTCCGTGAGGGAGAGGATGAGATGGGTGTCGTCGGTGTAGGACACTATGCTGAGTCCATGCTGTCTGACGATGGCGGCAAGGGGGGCCATGTAGATGTTGAAGAGTGGGGGACTGAGCGATGATCCACTGCAGATGATTTCTGTGGGTTCGGAGAGGAAGGGAGAGAGTCTTATCCTTTGGGTTCTGCCGGCGAGAAAGGAGCGGATCCAGCCGAGGGCGGTTCCCCGTATGCCGGCGTAGTGGTGTCTGGCTGCGAGAGTGCGATGGGAGACGGTGTCGAAGGCTGCGGAGAGGTCTAGCAGGATATGGAGCTAAGGAAATGTCAAAGAGAGGGTAAAGATGTTTGATGCATTAGTTGTGAATTAATGGAACTGACATGAAGGAAGCCCTGAGATGATAATCTGTCTGAAAGAAAAGATGCATTCTGCTTCAGTTATGAGCCTGCACTCTGTTGTTGTCAGGTCTCTGTAGAAGCTTGGGATGGTGAGCAGTATCAAAGGTGAGGGAGAGATCAAGCTGTAGTTGTGGTGGTACTCCAGCTTTAATACACAGTTTTTAAAAAAATCATCCCATGTGGAAATCACTGCTTCTTCTGTCCCTCAGTCATACTAGAATCTGGTTTGGAAATCTGAAAGCAGGTTATTTTCTTTGACTGTAGTTATATGTTTTGAGGCAGATCTTTCAATCAAGTCTTTTATTGGCCCGTGGTGAGAATGATCTCTTGGCTCAAAGCCTGTTTGGTTTAGGGAGGATCTTATGTAAGGCATTTAGAGTTCCATTGGGAAAATATCTATATTCAATGACTTGTTGGCTGTTCTGAGTAGATTGGCTGCAGAGCTAGTCATTGACATGGGTCTGCAGGCAGTTCTGCTGGCCCACAGGCATTTGCAACATTGATGAAGGATTGATGAAGCCTTGATGAGATTAAAGGTGAGTGACTGTAGATGTTTTTTTCTGTTTTGTTATCTGGTAAACTGTATGGAGCTTCTGGAATTGGGGTTGAGCAGGAGGAAGGGATGCAAGAAGAGTGAAATTGGTGGGTGAGACGTAATGCAGGATTGCCCTCCAAACAGCAAGGGCCAGTGGTAAGGAGAACTTCAGCTTTACTACCAAGGAATCAGGATGTTCTAAGGTACTACCACTTCTGGTATTATGGCTATCGGACCATTTTTCCTCTGAAATCTTCTGACGGAGCTGTTGTTTGTGACCTTGAGGCCTCTCATCAGGTCTGAAGGCCCCACAACAACTCTCTTTATTCAAATCTTCTACCACATGTTAAGGGCTCGTGGCTACTCTCAGCTCTGCAGGCTGTAGATCAGCCTGCAGAGAAGAGCAGGTCTCCCATCAGCAAGGCAGCCACCAGGTCACAATGAATACTTTACTGTCGCAGTCAGCTTTATTTGCTAACAACTCATCGTTCTTGTGAAGAAACAAAAACAAAACATTAAGCTACTCACCATTTAGAGGGTGTGGAGCAGGTATTCCTGCATGTGTGCGCTGTGTAGAGATGAACAATGTTGGGAAAGAATGTATATTTACATCAATGAATATACATTGAGCCGGGCCGGACTGGGAACAAGAACCAGCCCTTGCATTTCTGCCAGAGCGGCGGGTGTCGGGGAGGGGGGGACGCCCGGTTCCCGCTATGGCCAGTCTGGCCCTCACATTGAGACACAAATATGCACTTGTTTAGTATCCACAAAGTAGCACATCTATAGCAGTCAAGTATATGTAGTAAAAGGACTGTAAAATAAGCGGTATTAATTTAGGAAAAATATAATTTATCCTGAACATGCTATTGGACTAAGAATGTTCTCTGTGGGGTATGTAGTCATGTTGCCATGTTCTAAGTGCTTGACTGTGACTCATTTATTTCCCAGGTTTTCTATTTTGGCTCTAGGCATACCCTAATATAACATGTGCAGAGACCTACCCCTGTCCCTGACACAAACGAACCCCTGCAATTCTCCTGTGATCTGGATGGGTGAACCGCTGTCATAGGGTTAGCATGTATAAAGGTGGTGGCAGTATACCACGTTTTGTGAATCCCCAGTGTTGATCAGACCTTATATCTGTGTGGCTGGCCCCTCTTATGTAAAGTTCTGCATCAATGTGTAACCTAGATCCGAGTACTAACATCCAAGTGATTGTGTGTGTTTGTGGCGTGTGTAGTGCATGCTGTATGTGCATGAGTGATCCAGGGTAATGGAGGCCTGCAGGTCCCATTTTGGAAGACCCTAGTCCGCTCCTGTATGCGAGATGTAGGTGAGATAATTTTCAATGACAATGGAAAAGTATTGCTGTCATTCCTGAAAATGGAGGGAGGCAACAAGGCTCCTTTAAAATTCACTTAAGCAGCTCCTGCTGAGTGGAGCTGCTGATTAGTTTTCCTGTGGTATTGTCATTTGGTAAGCGTTCGGGGTGTGACTGTCATCTTTGTTGTTCAGGGTGAGAGAGATCTTTTCGGTGAAGCCAGCCTTTTGTCTTCATCCTGATTACTGTTCAGTATGGCTGGTGAAAAGCCAGTTGCAGAAGCTTCACGCCTCTATGGGCCTCTGTTTTGAGTACTCCCAGCTGGAGACTACCCTGATGTGATGAGCATCACTCTGCACAAAGGCTCTGTCTGGTGAATAGCCTTGAGAGGACACTCGACAAAAGAACTGCCCCAAACCTGTTTTGAGGTTGCAGACAGAGCATCCAAATTCCTTATCTGCTTTGAATGCATAAAAGTGGGAGCTTCTTACATCTTTTTTCATTCCAGTTCCAAGTCCTTACAGCAAGAAAGGGAGTATTCCACAGCATACTTTGAGAGCTTCTGTACAACAACCAGAACTGGTGTCTGTGTGACAGCCAGCTTCCTAGAGGAGAGGGTACATCAACTCAAGTCTTTACTTGCTGGAAGAGCTGTACCCCTGACCTGAATTACCTGGAAGCCAGCCTGCCTGCTCAGAGAGTGAAAAAACATGTCAAGCCTCAGGAGTTGTGACTGTCCATTAGTGCCTGAAACTGCCAGACTCTAGTATGGAGGGTCTACCATGATAAAGAAGACTGCAGAAATCAATATACGATTCCGAAGAGGGTCAGTGCAGCCTCTCCATAAGTGCTGTTCCAAGAGGGAATCAGAAGCAGGGAGCCGACCTTGCAATAGGACCAATCACATTTGACCTTGCTGCTTAAATGAAGATCTGTGCCCTTGGTGAATGTAGACACCGAAACCCAGAGCTGTTCTTGTGCACAGAAGTCAAAAACTATGCCCATGGTGGACGTGACCGTCTTAGCAAAGGCTTGTGCACATGACGGTCACCACTGTGTTGTTTACAAAGCGCATCCTGTGCCTGCTAGCATGCTGTTGTGACAACCATGCAAGTGGTAGCCCATCTGCTGCCCAATGACCCAGAAGCAGGTCTGATGCCTGCCATGACTCCTCACTGACTTCCATTACCTGCATTCACCAAAGGAATTATGGCTGCAGCTCTAGCTGCCCCATCCTGCTGCGGCTTACCAGACCAAGGGCCATTCCTGCAACCATGCTGTCTCATCCTAGCAGTGGGTGAGATCGGAGACATTTTTTGCTGAAATGCATAGAGACCTGCATTGTAGTGAGGCTGTATCTAGGTGACTGTACTGAACTGAGCACAACCATAATTGAACTGGGGTACATGCACCTGAGCCTTGATTAATGTCTCACAAAACTAACCTAACGGGGACCTGATTAGACTCACAAGGGGAGGTACTCATGTGAAAGAGAGAAGAGGAAGACAGGAAAGACAGTATCCCAAGGTGCAGTAGCCTAAGTGGAAGTGCATATTATTGTACCTGCGGCAGTATATTGTTTTAAGTGTGTTTATTACAGTACATTTCTTATCCAAATAATGCACTGAGTTGGACAAACAGACATTGCTCTGCTGGGTGATCTGAGTTCTGAGTTTCCAAATCCCTACACTACTTCCTTGAGTAGTGTGTGTGTGAATGTTCCAAAGTGTTACCACTGAGAGTCAAATGGTGAAGGGGTTTACGTGGCACAGTTTGGGAAGCCAAAGCAGTTCAGACTCTGGGACATCCAAGGTAAAGCCCCGACACCCCTGGATAAGGCCCAGTAGCTGCTGCTTGCGCCATGCCCCCTGAATAGAATCTGACACATGCCATCTACCAGAAAGGATATATATTCGGAGTGACCTAAGTCTATATAGTCAGTGTCATTCACTTATTACTAAGTTTTCAATGGGAGTCAAGGGTACAATAGATTCGGGTAGGAATGGTGCAAGAGACACTAAAGGCATTAAAGGAAAAGAACGAAAACAAAGATTTTTTGAATAAAACTAATACTATTTTAAAAAACGCTTCAGAACTTTTGGATAATCACCAGTACTCCACAACACGACATATAAATTCTTGTGTTATTCTTGAAGCTTTTATGTACTTAAATTAATGTATAGTGCTATAATGTGAGTTTTTAGCCAACATATTGAATGTGTTTCAATACTTCTGAAATGTATTTTTAGGTCTGGCTATCGCCATACCTAGTGTAATCAACAGACAAAAGCTTTAAAAAACACAATTGTCAGAGAGACGTTGGCTCCTCCCACGTTTACCTTGATTACAGCGTCTAATTGGACAGAGCTTGTGTGGTGCTGCCGAGAAAGAGTGCAGAGTTTGTTGCACTTCTTTTGACTCCTGAATGTGTTTCCTCACCTAACATTGCTAACATTGCTACCCCATTAAAACGCAATTATTTATTTATTTATAAGTTTTATATAGCGGTTAGCTATACCCGGGGGTATCAGAGCGCTTTACATACACAGGGGAACACAAGTTGCATTACATAGCAGGACATAGGGATGCATAAAGATATAAGCCAAACATTATAATTAGGCATACGTTAAATAGCAGGACATAAGGGTGCATGAGGATATAAGCAACACATTATAATTAGGCATACAGTGAAGGGTAGGGAGGAAGCTCAAGAGGTTGAAACAGTCCAATAACCACCTATCCTTGATGGACAAGTGAGCTGGGAGTCAGCTAGGTTATTGAAGTCTAGGTTCGTTGACTTGGACAGTAAAGTATTTCTTGAGGAGAAGGAGTTTCAGGTCCCTTTTGAAGCAGGGGAAGGAGGGGTTGCAACTGAGGTCAATCGGGAGTGAGTTCCATATCCTGGGTACGTTACAAGAAAAGGATCGGGACTGAGTGGTTTTCCTTTTCAATTTCGGAGGGATGAGAAGAAGTGAGTTGGAGCTTCTCAGGGATCTGGATCTTCCAGTTTGCTGTTTAGGTAGTTGGGGGAATGTGAGTGAAGGGTTTTGTGTGTGATGCAGGCCAATTTGTAGATACATCTACCTTTAATGGGCAGCCAGTTGAGGGAGTGGAGGGTTGGTGTGATGTGTTCAAACCTTTTTACCCCCGTTATGAGTCGAGCTGCCATGTTAAGGACTGACCTTAGTGGGGCTAGGTGAGCTTTTGGCGTCCCTATTAGGATGGCATTCCCGTAGTCTAGTTTGGAGAGGACTAGGGATTGAACAATAGTCTTGAAATCGTCCTGGGGAATGAAAGGTTTAATTTTCTTCAGGTGTTTTAGTGAGTAAAGCACACTTTTTGTAGAGTTTTTGATGTGGTCCTTCATCGATAAGTTCTTGTCCAGGGTAATGCCTAGTGACTTAACCGAGTCGGATAGGGCGAGAGAGCAGTTTAGGGCATCCAGGTTCTTGAGCCAGTCTTGGATAGGAAGGTGGTTACTTTTTGTAGCAAACAGTATTAATTCCATTTTGTCCGGGTTCAGCTTTAAGTGGTTTGCGTCAAACCAGGATTGGATCTTGGTTAGTGTGACATTAAGGTGTCGGTTGTCACTGGGTGATTTGATTTTGTAGTAGAGTTGAGTGTCGTCTGCATATATGTGATATTTAACTCCTGCTTGTTTCAGAATGATTGTAAGGGGTTCCATGAAGAGATTGAAGAGGGCTGGGGAGAGGATCGAGCCTTGAGGGACCCCAAGTGTGACTCGTGTTGGCTTAGAGAGACAGGAGTTGATTTTAATTTGTTGCGAACGGTGCTGAAGGTAGGAAGCGAACCATTTTGGTACTATGCCATTAATGCCAGAACGGTCCTTCAAAGTCTCAAGTAAAGCTGGATGATTTATTGTGTCGAAAGCCGCAGATAGGTCAATAAGGATGAGAAGACAGGCTTCACCATCATCTAAGGTTCTGTGGATATCATCTGAGATATTGAGCATGGCTGTTTCGGAGCTACAGCCTTTCCTGAATCCCGATTGAAAGGTATCGAGGAGGTTGAAATCATCAATATGTTTGTTAAGTTATTGGAGAACGCACTTCTCCAAGGTTTTGGCTAGGAACGGGAGGTTGGAGATAGGTCTGAGGTTGTTGAGATCGTTAGGGTCGGCCCCTGGTTTTTTGAGTATGGGTGTGATTTGTCCTAATTGAAGGGAGTCTGGGACACAGCCTGATGTGAGAGAGGAGTTGATGATTTTAGTCCAGAAAGGGGTAATGATGTGGTTGAGGTTTTGTACTATTGTGGCTGGTAGAGGGTCCATAGTGTGGGACGTAGGCTTTAAGCTCGCAATTATATTGAAGAACTCATTTTCCGACACGAGTTCGAAGTCCGACCAATTTGCATAATTTTTCAGTTGGCAGCAGACCTGGTTGTCCTTGTTATGAATAAGATCTGCTTGGTCGAGGGTGAGTATAGGGGGGCAATAACGTGGAAGTGTGCAAGAAGAAGACCCCTCCGCAATGATGTGATAGCAAGAGCTAAGAATATTGCTCTGTGAGCAAGCAGCAGTATTGGTGAACAGAGTTTTCCAACAATGGATTTTCCCCATCCAAAATGGTTGCTAGGTGATGACTCAGCGGCCTCTGAGCCTGTTTGCTTTTTCTTCTCCATTTGCATTAGTGACATTAAAAAAAAAAGTATGTTTTGCCCGACCTTCCTTGCACTCCAGAAGTGCTGCTCACTGCAGTCTCAGCCTGCATTCCTGTGTCACAACAGCCTCATCCCAGTCCCTCCTCCTACACCAACCTTCAACCTCACTTCACTCTCCTCAACTTCACTTGCTCCTCCACGGACTGCTCCCATCTCACATACCACCTTCAGCGTCAGCACGCTCTCCCATTCGATACCAGCCCCTGCAGAGAGCTACTGCTATGCAGGCCAACAAGGCCCAGATGATGGTCTACTCTACAACATGGCGGAAAAGAGGGGAAAATCCATAACAACGAGGCTGGAGCCACGAGTTCCGGAACCCTGCAAGCCGAACAACGACTTGCCTGAACAACGACTTTGCCTTAACCACGCATGTGCGTGGTTAAGGCAAAGTCGGTCTAGTGTTCGGGATGGGCGGGGGAGAGGAGCGTCGGAAAGAACACGACAGGTAAGAGGGGTTCAGGGTAGTTTTTAGTCGGTGGGGGGATCGGGCTATTTTTTAGGGGGTGGGGGGATCGGGGTAGTTTTTGGGGGTGAGAGGGGGTTTGGGGTAATTTTTATGGGGTGGGGGTTCGGTATTGTTTTTAGGAAGTAGGGGGTTTGGGGTAATTTTTATGGGTGGGGGCTTAGGAGTAGTTTTTAAGGGGTGGGGGGGTTCGGGATAGTTTTTAGGGGGTGGGGGTTAGGAGTAGTTTTTGGGGGAGTGGAGGGTTCGGGGTAGTTTTTAGGGGGTAGGAAGGGATCGGGGTAGTTTTTAGGGGATGGGGTTCAGGATGATTTTTAGGGGGTGGGGTGTACAGGTAGTTTTTAGGGGGTGGGGTGTACAGGTAGTTTTTAGGGGGTGGGTGTTTAGGGGTAGTTTTAAGGCGGGTGGCGGTTCGGGGTAGTTATTAGGGGGTGGGGTGTTCGGGGTAGTTTTTAGGGGTGGGAGGGTTAGGAGTAGTTTTTAGGGAGTGTGGGGGTTAGGAGTAGTTTTTAGTGAGTGTGGGGGATTCGGGGTAGTTTTTAGGAGCATTGGGGGTGTATTTAGGGCTCAGGGGGAGTGGGAGTGGGGTGGTAAGCTTAGCCACGGATAGCTGTTTACCATGCATGCCTTTACCAGAAAAATTTGTGGTAAAGGAATGCGTGGTAAAGCAATTCGTGGTTAAGACACGGTCGTTGTAGAGACCGCGTGGTTAAGGAAGTCGTTGTATAGAAACTCGTTGTTCCGACATACAACCGGCTTCATAAGCAGCAAAAACAGCATGTCTGGCCAAAGGTGACCGCCCCACCTTTCTTCACAGTGGCTGTTATGAAGGTCAATGAGGTTCAGTGAAGGGCTTATAAGTTCCTCTTGAGCTGTAAATTCTTCCCCTGCTTGCACCGCACCCTTAGGCTCCAGTACCAGCCAACTCCCACACCAGCTCACAGCCACAGTTGTAGTGCTCTATCCTTAGCCTGTTGTGCTGCTCCCCATCCTGCTGTCTATGCCTGCTTTAACCACTTCCTCTTGGCTGATCCCCACAGCCTAAGACTGATCGTGGCCACTACATCAGCCCCCACAGCCCCAGCTCAATCTCCTTTTCCATACCATCCCACAGTCTTAGTAGACTCTGCTCTCTTGCATTGCACCTGTAGTTATGGATGGAACTGAATTAGCATCTAGTACGGCAGGAAGGACAGATATTCTGTGAGTTTATTTGTAGACATGTGTGCATGTTCACAAGTGTTCAGTAGTTTAATGTAGGCTGTGATAGAGGTGCAGTATGTGAGTGGTGTAAGTGCAGGGTGAGCCCTGTGAGTACAGGGTGAAAGGAATGCCTGTGCAAGTGCATGGTGAGAGGTGAGAGTGCAGGGTGAGTGGTGTGCCCGTGTGACAACTCGGTGACCACTGTGCTCTGGTGAGTGGATGGGGAGAGTATAAGGTGAGCCCGTGTAAGAAGTGGATGACTTGTGAACCTGTGTGAGTGTAATATGAGCTGTGTGAATGCAGGATCTCTAGACACTCTGAGTAATTCACCTTATTCTTGGCGGTTGGCAAGTGGGTATTCACATGTAATTTGAACTATGATTTTCGAAGCTGATCCTGCAACAAAATGTCAGCCTTTCGGACATGCCCAATCCGGTTGCCACGCCAATCACAGCACTGAGACCACCCTGATCGCAGCCAACGACCACTCAACCAAGGAGAAACAGCAGCCCTGATCCTCCTCGACCGCTTGGCAGCCTTCAACACCATATTACATCACACGTTGATTAAAATTCTCCACCAAATTGGCATCCAAGTGGACACTCTCAGATGGATCACCTCCTTCCTCACTGGAAGGACACAGAAGTTCAGCCTACCACCTTTCACCTCAGAAAAAAAAAAAAGAATAGCATCTACAGTGTCCCCCAGGGCTCATCCCTCAGCCCTATTCTCTTCAACGCATACATGGCCCCACTGGCCAACATCTCACGATCTCAACATAATGTCCTACGTAGACGACACCCAACTCCTGATTTCCTCACCAATGACCCTAGAACTACCAGGACCAACTTCCACTGAGGCATGACAAGCGTCGCTGACTGGATGAACAACAACTGCCTGAAGCTGAACACGGACAAGATGGAATTACTGATCTTCGGCAACAAGAGCAACCCCTGGAATGACTCCTGATGGCCCCCAGACCTGGGACCCGCGCCATACCCGCAGACCATGCCAAGAACCTCGGAATCAACATTGATAACAAGCTCACCTTGAGGTCACAGATCAACCCGTCACCTTTGCCTGTTTCCTCACTCTGCACATGCTAGAAAGTTCTTCAAATGGCTATCCCTGCACACAAGATGCACCATGACTCAGGCCCTTATCATCAGCCGACTGGACAATGGGAACACTCTGTATGTAGGAATCACCGCACACCTCCTACAGAGACGTCAAACTATACAGAATGCAGCAGCCAGTCTTGTCCTCAACCTCCCCCGACGAAACCACATCACACCCCACCTCAGGCAACTCTAATGGCCCCCCCATACAGAAAAGATGTCAATTCAAGCTGCTGATCCACGCACACAAGGCTCTACACAACCAAGGATCTGCCTACATTAACCACTGCCTGTACGTCCACCAACCGTTGAGAAGATTACGCTCCACCTCTCTATCATTTGCCCACATGCCCTTTTCCTACATTGCACCAAAGACCTGGAAAAGCCTCTCCACACAACTTTGGACCATGACCTCTCTTCCGGAATTCCAAAGGGTCCTCAAGACCAGGCTGTTAGATTGAGCCTACGGGACCTGCAAGCACCTGGATACTCTATCGGGTGGCTAGCAGCGCTATACAAATCCTTATTGATAGAAATTGTGCACCGTAAAACCAGAAAACCTGGTTTTGGACATGATTTACCTGCTAGACAAAATCAGTTTTATTCTAGGCAGTCATTTCCCTATGCCTCCATGTTTTCTATCAGCCCTTTTGAGAATACCTTAAAAAAAACCTCAATTTAAGGATGTGCCCTCTACAAAAACTGCCCTTTTATATGTTTTAATAGACTTTTATGTTGCTCCATATGTTATAAAAATCGAAGCGGGGTTCACCTGACAACTGACTTGCCTCTTGGTTCACTACTAGCCAGGGACACTGGAATTATGCTGTAGAGGAGAACCAAATTATTCAGCAGGGTTGACTAAACAGTGAGTCAAGAAAAGGCAAATTATGTGGCATAATACAGCGCATTTAGTGATAGTATTATCTCACTATTTTGTCATTTTACATTGGGTATCACTGTCTCTGATATCACCTTATTAATACCAATGTAACATCTAAATACAGTATTAAGAAAAGGGTCTTACAGGGTGCAAGAACACATATTGCCATGTTTTTTGTAAATTTTGGTCCATTTGAGTTAGAAACTATGTTTGTTTTGTCAAAATCTACAGATTATGCAGCAGACGAAAGATTATGTAGTAAATGGAACACATCCAGCGGCCAGGGCAGCTGACTTCGGAGCACAGGGCTCACGGTTCGATCCCCGGCGGCAGCTCAGCTCAGCACCATGTGACTCTTGGCAATAGCTCACTTAATTTCCACGACGGCCCCCAGCGCCTTGAGACCCGTAAGGGTGAGTAGTTCGCGCTTTACAAATACGGATTTACATTTTTAATTTTTTTTAATTAAAAAAACGTTTGAATTGCATAATTCCAGTGGCCCTGCTAATAACATCCTCATCGGAGGCATGAATGTTTCAAGGTTTACATTTGGAAACTGTAAATTCTGATAAATGTCAATCGATGCAGAAACTTATTTTTGTGTACTTAAGTGAAATGCTTCCAAGTTAAAGAAATATACTTTTTGAAATATGAGTCTTTGGCACATTTTTAAATGATGAAATAAATACCACGTAGAGGGCTCAGTTCCCGTTTTGAGCTTAGAGGCAAACCAAGCCAATGGCTAGGCACTTTATATTAAAGCACTGCTTGCCACATTTGTTTCAGAAAATCATTTCCTCCTTTCTCCCACTTTGGCAGCAACAGTCCATAACAAGAGTGGGGACAGCATGGGGGTGGTAGCACGCAAAGATCTGGGAACTGATAAATGGTCTTTTGAAGACCTGCAAAGTACTTTGGATGAGGCAGAATCTGAGTCATCAGCACCTGCCCAGCCCAGGACAGCTGATGAACTGCCTGTGCACTCCCCAGCCCGGGCTACTGGAGACGCGGGGGGGAGGGGGTGGTAAAGCCCTTTTAGTAAAATGAGCTGCGAGCCTAATTCAAAATCTCAATGCATTTCAGGGAATGTATTTCCTTTATAATGAGTACCAAGGATTCACATTTGATTTTGGAGGAGTTCAGAACTGAAATTCTAATTTTTGCCATACTGACTCGGAATGTGTTGGACCTTGGAGGAGATAGATCTTCTAATCCCACTCCAAACTTAACCACATTGGGGAAAGAATTGGACTTTGGGCGAGGTGTGGTGTGGTGGGCGGTCAAATTTACTATTCCATCTCCAAACTTAACCACATTGGGGAAGGTGTTGGACTTTGAGGAGTTAACATTTACTATTCATACTCCAAACATAAAACATTGGGGAAAGTGCTGGATTTTGTTTGGAGGCTCAAATTTACTATTCCCACTTCAAATTTAACCTCAATGATCTAAAGCTTTGGACGTTAATGGTGCAAACTTACTATTCCCACACCAAACTTCACCATATTCAGGAAAGTGTTGGACTTTGGAGGATTAAAATGTACTATTCCCACTTCAAAATTAAGCATAAGAGGGAAAATGTTGGACTTGTGTGGATGGGTTGGTTAAAATGTACTACCCCACTCCAAAGTTAACCACATTAGGGAAAGTATTGTTCTTTGAGAATTTTATATTTACTATCCTACTCCAAATGTAACTAAATTGGGGAAAGTATTACACTGTGAGGTCTTCAGACTTATTAGACTCACGCCACACTCAATTAAACTTGAGAAAGTGCTATTACAACGCCAAACTTCACCACATTGGGGAAAGTGCTGGACTCGCGGGTATCAAAATGAACTACTCCCCAAAAAATTGTAATGGACATTACATTAAAGAAAATCACAAAAATTAATGATAATTATCCCCAAAAAGTAAACCATGCAACATAAATAATCTAAATTGGTATTACTTCCAAAAAAGGTTAGCACATATTTACTATAACTTTAAAATTATTATAATTAATTTAAAACAATGTTTACAATAAAACCACCTTTTAAAAAATATATTTTCTAAATTTTTAAACTAAATTGCATACATATTTAACTCCCAATTAGAAAAAATGATTATAAACACACATTTATTTAAACCACAAAAATATATTACAATTAATGAAACACTTTAAATTTAATTAAAAAAATAATTAATAAAATATTTCTAATAACACGGAACAGAATTTCATACATAAAATTATATACACAAAACTATACATATTACAAACTTTAAAAATATAAAAATAATAAAACTACATTCTAAGAAAATACTTTAAAAATATTATATATAAAAAAATATTTTACAGAATTAAAATACATAAAATAAATAAAAACATACTTTAAAAAAAATTAAAACAATTTAATATTAAACATTTTAATATTAAAATAACACAGACATTTCAACATACAAACTTATAAAATTAAAATGTTTGTTTTACTCTGCACCTCATTCCCCTATAAGCACACCATCCCACTCCTAAAATTATAAGAAAATGTGAAAGTGTTAGAATCCCCTGTTTTCAGGTCGTCTGCAGAGCGAACTTTCCTGATTGACTGAGGGCAGTCAATCATAATTGCTGGAAAAGCAGTCTGGTGAGCAATTCTGATTGGCTGCCCTCAAGAAATCAGAATGGATCTCGGTAGACAGACTCTTCTGACTGGATGCTGCAGATTATACCGCATTGCCATGTCCCCAAATGAGCCTTTCCTTAAATCAGCCTATTCCACTTGAACTCATCTATGACAAGATGATGGGTGGGACATGAATCTTTAAGTCGGTATTGGATGGCTGCAAGAGATGCAACGCTGTTCACACTTTGCTCAGTGTGGAAGGGGATCCCAGAACAGATGGAATGCACCTAAGATTCCCTTTCACTTGCTGAGAATTAAAACAAAATCTCTCCGTTTAATGTTAAGGACACCAATTTTAACTTTCCTTGAAAGTCCAGCACCATATCCATGTCAGTCTTCCACCAGGTATCTCCGCTAGCTATGGTAGCTGATCCGTTTCTAGCAGTTACTACAGCTCCTTGGCAGGGTCAAAGAGGTAACAGCTTGTGGGATATCCGTCATCCCATAACCTCAAAATCAACAGGTTTTTATTAAGCAGGTTGTAACGGGTTAAATATTTCATTTATGATGGACTTACCCCTTGAGCCCATTTCTGAGTCATGGGCTATGCACTTTGATTTTGAACTCAAAGTGGGGTTACAGATCCTGTTGAACCAAATCAGTGGTTAAATGAGCAGTTGCCTCTGTCTGCTTCAAGTGAACTTTCATGTATCTATGCACTCAATTCTTCTGGATTTGTTTTGTTTTCATTCACTGATCTCCCTTCATCATGCACAATTACTTTCTGCAGCACTCTCTTTTACTGTTAACACTATTGTTCCAAACAGAGGTGGACAAGCCACTGAAAGCTTGAGCCAGATGTGGGACTCTGTCTCAGGTCAAGGTCCTCTGGAAATCTCGACCCAGGCGCGCAACGCCCATTGGGCTCAAAGGACTTCAGACCCCCCCGTCGTGTGTCAGCCCGGGCTGAGACAGCTTCCCGGGCACACACATCCGCACCCGAGTACTTCACAGGTCTTTAAAAGACCATTTACTTGTGAACGAGGCTTTGTTGTTCTTTCACCCCTTCTTAGAGCCCCTGCATCTCCACTCTGCCGATTGCTGGAAGAATTAGCCCCTCCCCTCCGAAATTTTTATTAGCCCGCCCCGAAATTTCACTGTAGTTGCGCCTCTGTCTTAGCCCCCCCAAAAAAACAGGCTTTCACAGAGGCGAAGTAGCCTAGTGGCTAGAGCCACTGACTACGTAACAGGGGGAAGCAGGTTTGACTTCCGAACTCTGCTCAGCAAGCTATGTGTCCCACCAAATCTCCCTGTGCCAAAAAAAAGACATCTAACGTAGTCTGTTGTGAAACCTCCTTTGTCCTTGAGCAAAGTTTGCACTATATAAAACTGTCAAAAATAAAATGTGGGCTCTACATGTCTCCCCGCTGTAATCTCATCTTCCAAAAATGAAGAAGAATGTATTAAACTTTCATGTCAAATAGAAATACCTATCTAGTGGCTGAATTTCACAGTGTGGAATGGGGTTGCCTGCTTGATCTAATTATGAGATTTTAGGCAAATACTTCATTTCACCAGCAACGTTTTTGTTCATTATCACATATGAGAGGTTCTTCAAATACCCGAGTTTAGGATGTGCACTGCACAAAAACCTCTTGTGTTTTATTTAATAGCCTATAATGCAGCTCTATTTATAATACGAATTTAGGGTACACATGACAGCCGACTTGCCCTTTAAATCACTAAGGGCCAGATGTACGACCATTTCATTTAGCGCCTCGCAATTTGTGACACATTGCGAGGCGCAAATTGCGAGGCGCTAAATGAAATGTACAACAGTGTGTTTAACACTGTTTGCGATTCCCAATGGGGTCGCAAATTGTGAGGCCCATTAATATTAATGAGCCTCTCGCAATTTGCGAGCCCATTGGGAATGCCAGCCCTCCCAGGGATGGTGGCCTGCTGGGCTCAGCAGACTACCATGTCTGGGACTGCTTTTAAATAAAGCAGTTTTTTTTTTTTTTTAAATGCAGGGCTGCATTTAAAAACAAAATGAAACGTTTTCGTTTCATTTTTTAAGGGCAGGCAGTGGTCCCTGGGACCAATGCCTGCCCTTAAAAAATAATTTTGCATGCATTTGCAAAGGGACCCCTTCCCATTTGCGAATGCATTGCGAGTGTTTTGCAACCGCAATTGCGGTCGCAAAACATTTGTACATGGTTTTGCGACTCGCTATTTGGAAGGGAACGCCCCTTCCAAATAGCGAGTCGCCAAACCTATTTAGCAAATCGCAAATAAATTGTGGCTCGCTAAATAGGCTATGTACATGGCCCAATAGGTTTTTGCATGCGCAAACGGGTTTGCAAACCCGTTTGCGCATGTAAAAACGGGTCGTACATCTGGCCCCAATAGTATTGTCATCTGTATCAATTCATGTTTAAAAACTCACCTTTATTGCACACTCTCCGTGCAGTATTATAATCTGATGTTTGGACTAAATACATGTTCTTGAATATTAAAGACCCGTTATCATATACTAAACTGCAGTAGCGGTCGGTGGTGGGAGTGCCGCCGGGCGCTGACGGGCGGAGGAGGGGCAGGCTGGGGGGGTAGTAAACTACGGATTACGGGCGATTACAGGTAAGTACACATATAAATAAAACGAATTTCGTTTCTCGCGCTGCATTGCCATCGCCAAATGTGATGCAGCGCAAGAAACGAAATTTGTTTTATTTATTTATATGTGTACTTACCTGTACTCGCACGTAATCCGTAGTTTACTAACCCCCACCCTGCCCTCCCCCGCCCCACTACAACGCCCGGCGGCACTCCCACCACCGACCGCTACTGCTAAAATGCTTTACATGCCAAACAGCTCGTGCACAGTCTCTTAGAGACGACCCTTGGTTCAGCTCTTGCTCGGCCCTTTCTTTTAAGTCGTTTACTCGCAAACTTCTAGTTCCAAATTCCGTTTCCCATTGCCCCCTCCTATCTACTCTACCTGTCTCTTTTGCCGCTCTTATTTATTACTGGGCTCCGCATGACGCCCTCCTCTGCCCATTCCCCCCTCCCATCCTTCTCGCTGACCGCGCGCCGTGCCGCGCCCCTCGCCCCTAGTCCCTCTTCGCTCTCACGTTGCGGCGCTGTCTCCATGGATGCGCTGTCTCTGTCCCTCTGTGCCGTCTACCAAGTAATAAGAAAGAACCTGCTAGAAGCCTCCTCGGGCGCTTCTCAGGCAGTCTTTGTTCATCTTTAGAGAATGAATAGGGGCGAAAAATGAACCCGCTGCCTTCTCTGCAATACTTTCATGTGGAAATCTGCACGGGGGAGGGGGCCGGGGGCTGTTATCGGAGACAGAAGTGGTTAGAGTTTTATGTTCATGTTTATTTAATGCCCTTTGTATGGTACCCGAAGGCGACCTCTAAAGAAAACACACTACTGTGCTTTGCTGCGTCATCGTCTGCTATTCCTGCCTTATCTGCGAATAGCTGGAACACAGAAGAGAAGGCGCTAATATGTCGCAGCAGGGAAAGAAGGGGGTTAGTAGCTTGTAACCGTTAACGTGAAGGAGAGAGAAAAGCTGCTGATATGGGAGGGTTTCTAGAAGAAGGGTGTGAGAGGCTGCTATTTGGGGTCATCCTGGCAACAATAGGATAAGTATATGGTAGCGTTCCCAGTGTCGTGATCCCCAGTTCAGGGAAAGAAATGGGCCCACTGGCTACTGTTTGAATTATACAATAATCAGACTACTCTCAGACCTCTGAGCCCTGGTGCCTCTGCACCTGCTGCACCAATGGAAGCTACGCCCTCGTGGGTGCGTTCATGGGGTCCTGACTTACAGGAGATAATTAAGCTGAGAGGAGGGAAAAGGTACTAGCTAAGGGCAGATAGATTAGAAGTGGGCTGGGAAGTTTGCTAACTTGAGGAGCACAAGAAAACGGGCGAGAAGGCGCTAGAGTGAGGGCAAATATAAAAGCAGGAGAGGGACAAGGTGCCGGGCTTGAGACAAATAGGAAAGAGAAGAATGTACAGGCCAAGGGAGATACAAATGAGGTGGAGGAGCAGCGGTGGAAAATGCAAGCTTTGAGCAAAGAAATAGAAAAAGTCTGAGGCCACGCTAGCTTGGGGCAAAGGGAATTGTGGCTTGGGGAAGGTGCTACGCTTTGACAAATGCAACAGTAGGTCAGAAAGGTGGTTCTTGCTTGGGACAGAAAGGAAAGAGCTCATACATTTGATTATGACAAATAGGAAAGAATGAGAACGATAAGATGCTTGCTTGGGACTGGCAGTAAAGAAGTCAATGGGAAGTTGTTTGCTTAGAGCACATATGTAAATAAAGTGGCGGCGTGGGGGGGAGAGGTGAGAAAGTGCAAGCTTCAGACAGAGAGGCGAGAAGCCCAAGAGTAAGTGTTTTCCTAGGGCATAGCTGAAACATAGGTGAAAGTAAAAGGTAATCTTTTGGGGCAGATAGGAAAGAAAGTGAGGTACATGCTCCTAGCTTGAAGCTGGCTGGTCCAGTAAGAACAAAGGAATGGCTGGGATCTGTGCATCTCTCGCCAGTGGAAAAGGAAAAATAAAATGATAATAACCCTATGGTATTATCATTTTATTTTTCCATTGTCAAGCGGGTTTACGGGCGGGGCTTGACTGTCGTCACAGCCAGCAAGGAGAGGAGTGGTGGGCACCTAACTGCGCATGACGCTTTGGCCAGCCATCTGGAGACGGCAAACAGTCATGCACACTTTGCATGTTCCCCACCTGGCAGTAATACACAGCCTGGCGAGGAACATGTACAGGCTCCCACTGCCTGTATGAATGCCGAACCATAGCTCTCAGGCAAATCACAACGCTGCATTGCAGCGTTGTGATTGGCTTAGGGGAGCCTGGGTGTGCTTCCTGCTTCAAGCAGGAACAGAAGAGGATGAGGCGATGCAGTGGTCCAGCAGCAAGGTTTTTTTATTTACTTTTCTCCTTTGTAAGTGTAAAAAAAAAGTTTGTTGAAGACTAGGCTGTGGGCCATAATTCCACTGCCAACTCTTTAAAAAACAAAAACAGTATACATTTCTTTTTGAAAATAGTTCAATTTCCTTTAAAGAAAACAAGTTGCATTAAAAAAATAAATTGTTAGAAATCATTCACGGACATAGTGGCCACGGACTCCAGCAGGCCACCATTCCTGTTATTTCCCCAATTTTAGTGAGTCATAATTTGTGACCTATCTCATAAATAGTCATGAGGTAGGTCGGATTTGGACCTAGATTGATTTTTTAGGAACTGCCCTATTAGTACATAGGACAGTTCTTAAAAATCTTTACTGGTTGCAAAAATATTGGTCGCAATTTGCAACCTGATCTTCATACTTCTGGCCCTAGGTGTTTTACTGACTGACCCAAAAAAAAATGTTGCAAAAACTGGAAGGAAAGATTGAGACGGGTACTGAAGAAAGGAAGAAAGTAGGTTCAAATGTTTGGAATATATGAAAGGAGTATATTCTTTGTGGCTGATAGAAAAAATGTGGTGTGACTGTGAGAGGTGTGAGAACCATTTGATTAATTAGGTTATCTGAATTAAGGGCACTCTAGCGGAATGCTTCAATAATGTTCACTTAACAAACTAATAAAACTCTTGATCATAAAATGTAATAATACTTTAGTCAATGACGATAATATCTCATCAGCACAAGTTTTCAGGAACATCAAGATGCATTTTTCAGTTTTTTAGTAGCTAGACATGATCACAAACATCATTTTTGGGTTGCCAAGGGACGCAGCTTCGACCCTTGGCTTGCCCCTTGCAACCCCTGGCACTGCCTTTGTGACCCCTGACCTCAGAAATGGCAAATTCAGTGCCAGGAGCTCAATGTCAGCTTGTCCTTATAAACGTCAGTTGGGGCTGGTCTCTCTTTGTATTCTGTTAATTATTTTATTACACTAATAGTGGAAAATTAAAATACATATATATACATTAAATCATAATATAATCATGACTTACTCTCACATGTATCAGTATTGGGACTACAATTCCCAGAATGCCTAGCACTAGATTTAAGGCATGGCAATTTTAAGCAGCAAAGAACTGTTACCACCTGAGAAAGTCGTAAGTTGAAACGCGTTGTGGTACCATCAGGAAACTGCTGTTGTAATACAGAACTGATTAATCACACTTCTGGGAGTGCGGCGTAATCCTCATTGTGGAACTACATGTCTAGGGGTGTGTGGTCTTTACCCCTAACGCAGCAGCTGAGCGCGCCGCTTATGGACCACATCTTGCTGCACAACATTTTTGATGAAAAGAGGCAGCGCCCGGTGTTTGCGAATACTTACGGAGCAGGCGGGGAGATACTAATCTCCTGCAGGGCGCACTCAGCGTTTGGAGACAGGGAAACCGGAGGACCCGACTTCAATACCCGCCTGGCGTAACTTCGTTGAAAAGGACTGCCTCATCTAATGACTAAAGGGGAGGAAGTGTCCTTGTGATTTACAACACCGATGCGGCCCGAGTTAGAAGTGGAGGAAGGGCGTGGAAGTGAACAGCATTATTTTACATTAAAAAAGATGCTGGACTATTAAAAATTAACATATGGGAGATTATAGAGTATTAAGATTTGTTTATAAAGCACTTAGCAAAAAATCATAATATAATCATGACTTACTCCCACATGTATCAGTATTGGGACTACAATTCCCAGAATGCCTAGCACTAGATTTAAGGCACAGCAATTTTAAGCATCTAGGAACTGTTACCACCTGACGAAGATGGAAGTTGAAACGCATTGTGGTACCTTCAGGAAACTGCTGTTGTAATAAAGAACTGATTAATCACACTTCTGGGAGTGCGGCGTAATCCTCATTGTGAAACTACTAGTCTAGGGGTGTGTGGTCTTTACCCCTAACCCCGCACCGGCAGCTGAGCACGTCGCTTATGGACCACATCTTGCTGCACAACATTTTTTTTTTTTTTTTTTTTAAAATTCTTTTTATTAACATTGCTCATGTTCAAGTGGGTTACACAGCGGTAGTTCGTAATATATTCACAGGGATCACAGTTCATCACATTTTTTTTGTTTTTTTTTGTTTAACATGCATGGAAATGCAGAGAAGGGATTGCAACAGTCCTCTATCCCATCCCCTCCTGTACAGCTCGAAACCGTTGCCAGGGACCCCACACCTTCCTCCATTTATTCACAGATCCTCGGGACCTGTAGACCGTTTCCTCCGCCCTCTGACACCAATCCAGGTCACAGAGCCACTGATCCCACGAGGGGGGCGCCTGCGCACCCCAGTACCTGGCAATATTGCGTTTAGCCACCCCTGCTGCCAGCCCCAACCAAATCTCATTATGACGTGTCCAGTCCGTGGCACCTTTGATCATGAGCAAGAGCCACTTGGGCTCCAGTGGGACCGGGGCCCGCACAACCCCCTCCATCGTTTGCGTCACCCTGGTCCAAAACGGAATTATGAATGGGCAATCCCATAGAATGTGGTAAAAGGAGCCCTCCCCTTGACAGCCCCTCACACACAAGGGTGACAGAGTCCTACCCCAGGAGAACAGGTGGGTGCGGGGATAGTAGACCCTGTGGAGTATTTTTAACTGCACAAGGCGGAATCGTGGCCGGATCGCTACCTCGCGGGGGCTCTGCAGGGCGTCTTGCCAGTCATCGTCATCTAGTGCTCCAATGTCTCCCTCCCATCTCGCCCGCAGGGGTCCCAAGGGGTCCGGCATGTTATTAATAAGTTTTCGGTAAATCGTTGACGTGGGCTTCGTTAGAATGGGGTCGAGAAGGAGCCTGTCCTCCATAGGGGAGTATTCCGGGATGGAAGTGCCAGCACGGATGTGGGCCCGCAAGGCATGTATGAGGCGCAGGTAATGGTAGTGCTGGGAATCATGGAGTTGATACTCTTTTTCAGAGCCGCAAAGGGAACCGGGGCCCCCCTTCCACACATCCCCGAGATGCTCAATGCCGATCAGTTTCCACCCCCTGTAGCCGGATAGTCCCGTCACCTCCTTTAGCCGATCGCCCGTCCAAAGCGGGGTCTGTCCCGTTAGGGTGTTCGTCCAGCCCAAGAACTTGTTGGCCTCCCTCCAACAGTGGAATACCACCCCAGTATGCGCGGGTAGATTACGACCCCGCCCGCGGGGAGTAGAGATACGGCTCACAGGTTCCTCCAACCATCGCGTGCCTATCCATTCTGTAAGCTGGCTCCGAGGCCGGCGTATAGATCCAGTCATTGACCACCTGCAACTGAGCTGCCCAATAATAGAGTCGCACGTCCGGGAGGGCCAGCCCCCGTCGTACACCCCCGCGTAAGCTTCTGCAACGCAATTCTCGGGTTGCCGCCGTCCCAAAGTAACGTCCGCAGCTCCCGGGAGATACGCTTAAATGTCGCCGTCGGGACCAGGTACGGTGTGTTTTGGAGGATATATAAGAGTCGTGGCAGCGCCAGCATTTTAAAGAGCGCCGCGCGCCCCATCAAGGACAAGGGCAAGGACCTCCAGTGTCCAATGTCCACCCCCAGCCTCATCAGTTGAGGCTCCAAATTTCGGGCGAAGAACTCCCCGCGTCCCTGGTGACGTACACTCCCAAATACCTGAATCCAGCAGTTTCCAGCGATGCCGGGCAATCCCGCGGTATGCGAGGAGGTGGACCCGACAGAGGGTAAACCACCGATTTGGTCCAATTAATCGAGTAGCCAGAGTAGCTACCGAAAAGGGCGAAAAGGTGGAGGGCCCGCGCCATGGACTGGTAGGGTCGGGCCATGTACAGGACAATATCGTCAGCGTATAGAGAAATACGCTCCTCCCATTCATCCGTGAGTGCCAGGCCCCAAAAGGCCCTATCTCTTCTGATCCAATGCGCGAGCGGCTCCAGGGCGAGGGCAAACAGGAGGCGGTGACAGGGGGCAGCCCTGCCTAGTGCCCCTATACAGGGCAAAAGCACGGGACGTAGCCCCATTGACCCTCACCCTTGCCATCGGCTGCGTGTACAGGAGTCTCACCCAGCTACTGAACACGGGGCCCAATCCCAGTCTATTCAGTACCATAAATAGGTATGGCCATTCGATGCTATCAAAGGCCATTGAGGCGTCCAGCGCCATCAATGCCGTCTGCGTATGTCCCACGTCTTTAGTCATGTGCAGAATACCATAGAGCCTCCGCAGGTTGTGCCTAGTGCTCCTGTGGGGCATAAAACCCGACTGGTCTACATGCACGAGGTCGGGAAGTACAGATAGCAGTCTTGTCGCCAAGACCTTGGCCAAGACCTTCGCCTCCACGTTCAGGAGGGAGATAGGCCGATAGGATGAGCAGCAGTCCGCCGGTTTCCCGGCTTTATGAATAACCACAATTGTGGCCTCTCTCTGGTCAGGCGGAAGCACGCCTACCTCCCGTGCCTCAAGGAACATACGTCGCATGGGCTCCAGTACCACACTCGCCTGTTTCTTATAGATTTCGACCGGGAGTCCGTTGGGTCCCTGCGCCTTGCCGGACTGAAGGGCATTAAGGGCTTCTCCCAGCTCTGCTCTTGTGAGGTCTGCATCCAGACACTCCGTTTGTTCCTGGGATAGCATAGGCAACGCAAAGTCTTGCAGGAATTCTTCACAGTCTCTCTCGGTTCTGGTACACACTGGGGTATACACTCCTTCATAGTAGGATGCAAAAGCCTCCGCTATGGCCGCACTCGTGGAGGCCAGGGCCCCGGAACCATCCCGCACCTCCGTAACCCAGGAACGTTCCCTGTCCCGGCGCTCCAGCCACGCGAGAAGCTTCATACTCTTGTCACCTGCATCATATATCCGATGCTGCGTGGCAAGGGAGTAGGCACGTGCCTCACCCTCCGCTAGCGAGCGAAGTTCCCTGTGCTTCAGGGCCAAAGCATGATTGCGCTCCGGCGAGGGCGATGCACTTGCCTCTCGCTCCAGAGACTCGATTTCGCGCTCCAGCTGCTGAATCTGCAGCGATTCCTCTTTTTTTTGGGCACCGATCAAGGCCTGGGCCTGTCCCCTCAGGACCGTCTTGTATGCCTCCCACAACGTTAGCTGGGAGGTAACCGACCCCTGATTGTCGGAGAAATAGTTCGCAGAGCCCTCCCGAAGCTTATCCGTGATCGAAGTGTCAGTTAACCGCCACGGATCTATTCGCGGGAATGCGGCCCTGTCCACCACCGTCCCCGAAGGGTAACACCCACCGGAGAGTGGTCCGATATGCCGCGCGCCATAATACTCGGGTCTACAAAATCTCCCAACTGATCCCCCCGCGTGAAAATATAGTCCAACCTCGAAAAGGAGCCATGTCTGGCCGAATAAAAGGTGTAGAGTCTGCGGGCTGGGAACCGAGTTCGCCATATGTCGCATAGGCCCATTGCAGCCGTGAAGCCCCGCAGGCCCGCCTCCCCTCCACTGGCTCGTCTGTCGCCTGACCGGTCTAGTTCGACGTCCATTACCGCGTTGGTGTCGCCCCCAGGATCAGAGTGCAGTTGGGGAGGTTCGCCAAATGTGTCCCCAGTTTCTTGTAGAGTGTAGCATGCAGGCCGGGCGGGATGTAACAGGAGCACAGGAGCACCGTACGCCCTTCCCATCTCACCGCCACCGCCACGAAGCACCCAGCGTCTTCCATCCAGGAATTTAAGACAGTTATTGGCAAACTCCTACGGACCAGTATCCCCACCCCCTCGAGCCGGACGTGAATCCGGAGTGGGCTACCATCTTATACCCGAATCTATCTAAGGCCCTGCAATTATTACCCCGGAGGTGGGTTTCCTGCAGGAGCACCACATCTGGAGAGTGGCGTTTCAGGTGCTGCAGTACTAGAGTTCTCTTGATCTTGTTGCCCATCCCATTGACATTCCATGTCCATATTTTAATCTTAGCCTGATCCCCCATCCCCACTGTGAATCCACATCCTCAACGGATTTCCACCCTGCCACTGCGCAGCGCCCCCACAGTACCACATCATTAACATAAATATATTGACATGAGCTAAACTTAAACTTCCCATCAACTCCATCCCACCCCCCAGTCTGTCCCCCCTCCCTGCCTCCCTGCTAAGTGGGCCCCCAACCCCCACCTTAAAAACTTGCAGAGTGCCTGTCGCCCAAGTAATCCCATTACAACTAACTGAGGGAACGTAAGCCCACAACTCGCAGAAACTGGCACAACTGACTGTCGGATTTCCACCCCTTTAAACAAGAAATTAGCCCCCACCCTCCCCCCCCTCTCCCAAACCCCAGCGGGCCAACGCCTAGAGCCCTTTGGGCGAGCAGTCCACGTCAGCCAGCGCGGTCACTCACAGTCACGGAGACGTTCAAAATCTTTATGCAGCCTGACTAGTGGCCCCCAGCCCATCAGGGCCCAAGAGACGTGCGCCATTGCCCGCCTCCCCATGTAGAGCCCTCAGTGCGGCTTGTGTCCCCATCAGTCCTCCGGTGGCGGACGTTCACGCTCCTGACTCCTCGGGCCGGTGCTGCAGCTCTCTCAGCCTCACGAGAGTTGTCGTTGGAGGTCCGGCGCCGTGCCGCACCCTGGCGGCCCACGGTCCGCCATCCCTCCATCCAGTCGCTCGCCTCCGCCGGAGAATCAAAAAGTACACCTTTTCCCCATCCAGGATCTTGAGCCGTGCTGGAAAGAGCATCATGTACCGCACCCCCTGGTCCCTAAGGGCTCGCTTGACGCCTTCAAAGGACCTGCGCTGGACCTGCAGAGTGAAGTCCGGGAAAAACCGGATCGTTGCGTTCTCCAGTCGTAGGTCCCCGGTGGTACGCGAAGCCTGCAGGATGGCATCCCGGTCCCGGTAGTTCAGGAACCGGGCAATGATGGTGCGCGGAGGGGCCCCAGGCTTAGGCCTCCCCCCCATTGCGCGATGGGCCCTTTCGACAGAGAAGAATTTTGAGAGACGCTTGGGCTTAAGGTGTTGCAGTATCAGATCCTCAACAAAACAATCCATGGACGGCCCTTCCAGTCCCTCCGGCACCCCTACGATGCGGACGTTGTTGCGTCGCGCCCGGCCTTCCTGATCCTCCAGGCGGGCTACGACGTCACCCTGGGCCTTCACCAGCGTGGCGACCTGCTCCTCCAGCTTCTTCGTTCTGCCCTGCAAATTTCCAACGCCCCTCTCCGTCTCGGCCACCCTGCCCGACATAGACCGAAGGTCGGCCCGGAGGAGGTTAACCTCTTCTGTGACCGAGTCCAGTTTGGGCTCCATTGTGCCACGCATGTCTCTGATGGCCTGCATTATGTCTCTGAGTGACGGGTCCGATCCTCCGTCCGCGTCGTCACCCTGTTGTCCCCCATCGCGGAGGCCCTCTCCCTTCCCCATAGCCACTGTGTATTTATCGATCTGGTTGGCTTGGTTCGGAAGGGGCGGCTTATGCCGACCCATTGCCGTAGATGAAGCCGTGGCGGGAGGGCCCCCACGTCTGGCCCCTTGTCCCTGTCGCAGTCGTCCAACCGCAGGCCGGAGGGACCGTCCAGTCCACCCCCGGTCCTCCGCCACTTCAGCCGTGAGGGACACCAACGCTCACCCCGCTCAGGTCGTACGCCGACCGGTTTAGCAGGCCGCCCCGCCAACGGTCACTCAGCAGGCTTCCAGGGGCAGGCAGACGAGTTTTCACCCCCAGCGCCTCTCAGGCCACTCAGTACTGGTCCAGGCCTCCCACTACCATGGATGAGCCTCAGAGCGCCCGGGCCCCAGACCCCGGAGTTGTTCAGACGCGGCGCTCCGGTGGGAGACAGCAACGCTCAGCAGGCCCAGCTCGCTTCCGCGGGCCCCACCAGTGCGGCCAAGTCCCCCGATCTCGGGCTCACTGCGCCGCCTCCCTGGGCTCCGGGGCTCCGCGCTGTCAGTAGCGCACACCCAACGCAGCTATCCGCCGCGACAGCGGTTCCACTCGTGGCTTCTGCGTGCCTGCGCTGCAAGCTCACCTCCGGGCCCCCAGCCGGCCGAGCGACGCTCCCAGGGCACCTCCGCACCCACCTCTGTGTCGGTCGTCGGTCTCCTCAGGCCGCCTCGCAGCCGCTGTGTGCGCTCCTCTCCCGGGCTCCGCTGCAGTCCGAGCACCCCTCGCTCTCAGGTCCGGCTCCTGGACGTGTCTCGGGACTGTCCGCTCTAGGCCGAGCGCTCGCCCTCCATCGGCGCCATTTTCGCCCGCACGGGCGCTGAGTTCCGCGTTTCGCCCCTCCGGGCTGGAAGCCTTCCTCGTCCCTGCTGCCGCCGCGATTTCACCCGCGAGCGGCTCGCCGCCGGTCAGCTCCGCTGGTCGCGTTCCCCAATGGCCGGATTGTGACGGATTTAGGGGTGATGTTACCCTATCTGCTGTCGCAGCTCACCTAGTATGCGGCCATTTTCCTCGGCTGCAGGCCACGCCCCCAACTGCACAACATTTTTGATGAAAAGAGGCAGCGCCCGGTGTTTGCGAATACTTACGGAGCAGGCCGGGAGATACTAATCTCCTGCAAGGCGCACTCAGCATATGGAGACAGGGAAACCGGATGAACCGACTTCAATACCCGCCTGGCGTAACTTCGTTGAAAAGGACTGCCTCATCTAATGACTAAAGGGGAGGAAGTGTCCTTGTGATTTACAACACCGATGCGGCCCGAGTTAGAAGTGGAGGAAGGGCGTGGAAGTGAACAGCATTATTTTACATTAAAAAAGATGCCGGACTATTAAAAATTAACATATGGGAGATTATAGAGTATTAAGATTTGTTTATAAAGCACTTAGCAAAAAATCATAATATAATCATGACTTACTCCCACATGTATCAGTATTGGGACTACAATTCCCAGAATGCCTAGCACTAGATTTAAGGCACAGCAATTTTAAGCATCTAGGAACTGTTACCACCTGACGAAGATGGAAGTTGAAACGCATTGTGGTACCTTCAGGAAACTGCTGTTGTAATAAAGAACTGATTAATCACACTTCTGGGAGTGCGGCGTAATCCTCATTGTGAAACTACTAGTCTAGGGGTGTGTGGTCTTTACCCCTAACCCCGCACCGGCAGCTGAGCACGTCGCTTATGGACCACATCTTGCTGCACAACATTTTTGATGAAAAGAGGCAGCGCCCGGTGTTTGCGAATACTTACGGAGCAGGCCGGGAGATACTAATCTCCTGCAAGGCGCACTCAGCATATGGAGACAGGGAAACCGGATGAACCGTCTTCAATACCCGCCTGGTGTAACTTCGTTGAAAAGGACTGCCTCATCTAATGACTGAAGGTGAGGAAGTGTCCTTGTGATTTACAACACCGATGCGGCCCGAGTTAGAAGTGGAGGAAGGGAGTGGAAGGGAACAGCATTATTTTACATTAAAAAAGATGCCGGACTATTAAAAATTAACATATGGGAGATTATAGAGTATTAAGATTTGTTTATAAAGCACTTAGCAAAAAATCATAATATAATCATGACTTACTCCCACATGTATCAGTATTAGGACTACAATTCCCAGAATGCCTAGCACTAGATTTAAGGCACGGCAATTTTGAGCAGCCAAGAACTGTTACCACCTGACGAAGACGGAAGTTTGAACACGTTGTGGTACCATCAGGAAACTGCTGTTGTAATAAAGAACTGATTAATCACACTTCTGGGAGTGCGGGGTAATCCTCATTGTGCAACTACATGTCTAGGGGTGTGTGGTCTTTACCCCTAACCCCGCACCGGCAGCTGAGCACGTCGCTTATGGACCACATCTTGCTGCACTATATATATATATATATATATATATATATATATATAATATTTTTCACTATTATTGTAATAAAAATGGAGTTCAATTAGTTGAATTATGACCCTCCCTGGCAGCTGAAGTATGTAAAAAATGCTTTAAAATGTATGTTGCGTGTGTGCTTGCGGGTGAGAGGGTGTTTATGTGAGATTGTGTGTAAGTGTGAATGTGTGTCTATGTGTAAGCATGTTTGTGTAAGTGAAGGTTAAAGGGCGGGTGATTTATCTTCCGCTACCCCAGGCATTTTGTTGAATTGACGTGCATGTACAAGACATCACTGAGTGACAAAATAAGAAGCAATATTCACGGCAAACATCAATATTTTTGTAGAAAAGCAAAATGTATTGACATACAAGGTGGGATTTCCGTTCCATCTCCCTTAATAACCTTTATACGTTTGGAACTCGAAGCTACAGGCATTCTACATTCCCAATTCACCCGCCAATAAATACACAGTTTTAGAAACAAGTCTTTTGACGTAATTCCACTTCCTGCCACAGGCACTATAAAACAACTCGCTTCCAATTCCCCCTTCACTATCTTGGTGGTAAGTGCAAAGTGCTGCTTCTCATAGAAACCAACTGTAGGCCATTTAACATTTAAACCTGTAGATTTGTAATTGCATTTGCATTTATATAGCGCTTACTACCCTGGGCCCTGACGAGGCGTTGAAGTGCTTTTCGGCGAGTCGCACGCTACACCGGAACCCAAAGAGGATTAGTGGTGAATTAGAATAGGGAGATATGAAATTAATTTGAGCGGTGGACATGTGAGTTTGCTATTTGGATTGAAAAAGGATAGTGAAGGGATATAAGAGGGAAGGGTCTGCATTTATATAGGGCTTGCTACCCTGATGAGATGTCGAAGTGCTTTTAGGTAGGTAGCACGCTACTCCGAAACTCAAACAGGATTAGCGGGAATTAGTATAGGGATCTCTGAAAATAATTTGGAACAGTGGACATTCGAGTCTGTTAGTTGGATTGAAAAGGATAGTGGAGGGATAGAAGAGGGAAGAGTCTAGAAAGTTTTCTCTGGAGCTCATAACAGTAGGAGGAGGTTTAGAATGAGTCAAGGGGAGGTGGAGGTGCGAACGAGTCAGAGGAAAGGGTTTAGAAAGGCTTGTTTGGGATATCTGAATAGAAAAGGAGGTTTGAGATGATGCAAGGAGGGTTAGAGGAAGGAAGAGTCTAGAAAGGGTTATTTTGGGATCATAGTAGTAGAATGGGGTTTGGGATAAGTTTGTGCAAATTATAATAACAGATCCAGCAACATTCAACTCGCAAAATTCTTATCCATGTGGGAGGTTTCTGCACGATTTCATAGATTTAAAATTGCATTTTTATGACAGTATGTATGGTTCTGCTCAATTAAGTGTTTTGCCAGATTAGAATGGGTGTATTTCTAAGGAGAAGGCATTAGCTTTAAGAAGATTTGGAAACAGCCTAAGGAAAAGTCCCTGGCTTGCAGCAGATAGGAAAGGGCAGGAAGGAATATTTAGGTCGAATAGGCAACCCTTGAGAATGAGATGACGCTAGCTCAGGACAGATGGGGAAGACACGAAGCAAAGGGGCATCAGGCTAGAAGGTGAGGCTCAACATTTATATTTGAACCAGATAGGATAGAAGAGAAGGGTAAAGATCTCGTTCTCAACATGGGGCAAGTTAGAAGCAGGAAGATGCTAGCTGAGGGCGGATTGGAAAGAAAGGGAGTAAGAAAGCACAATTGTATAGTAGGTGAAAAAATGGGTTAGAAATTGTGAACTTGGGAAACTAGGAAAAAAGATGGGAAGATGGGGCTTGCTTGGGAAAAATCCTCAAGAATGTGTGATGTCTGCCTTGGCAAAACTTAATGCCGAAGAGGTTAAAAAAGGTGTTGAGGGATTGTCCAGAAACAAGGCCCCTGGTCCTGATGGCATACCCCCTGACCTCTTTTTATCTAATTCTCAACTGTGGGTGCCTATACTTACCTCTACGATTAACGCTGCTATCAGAGATGCTCCACCTACCTCTTGGGCAATTTCTACAAGCATCCCAATCTTTAAGAAGGGAAACATGGATAGCACTTTTTGTTATAGGCCCATATCTCTGCTGGACTCAACAGTAAAGGTGGTAGATCGCATATTATTGGAGAGGTTAACCACATGGGCAGATGAAAACAATATACTGGCAGATAGCCAGTATGGCTTTCGCCCTGGGAGGTCAACGGTGGACCTATGCTTTAACCTGTATATGATTTTAAACAAATACACGGCCACACATTCTGGCATGATTTACCTGGCCTTCATGGACTTGTCGTCAGCATTCGACCGGGTGAATAGAAGTAAACTATGGGAGACACTTCGGTGCATGGGAGTAGACAGTAACATTGTCCTCTTCTTACAGGAGCTCCACAGGGATACTAAAGCAGTGGTTTGCTATACTAATGTTGGCAAAGTAACCAGTCAGTTCCCGATACAGAGGGGTACGACAGGGATGTATATTGGCCCCTTTTATTTAAAGTTATATATTACCAATCTATAGAAGGATTTCATAGCCAAACATGCAGATGTCCCACGGGTGGGCCAGCATGGCCTGCCTGTATTACTGTATGCGGACGATGCGTTCTTATGGCTCGGACTGCGAGGGGGTTGCAAACATTACTCAACTCCTTCGTGTCCTTTATGGAAGACCGGGACCTGCTAGTTAATAATTCCAAGTCATATGTGATGCAGATAGGTCACGGGCACACCAAAGTTACGCCCTACAGCCAGGTTAAGTCAGGAGCATTTGAACTGGCAAGGGAAGATTCTAGACTGCGCTCGATTTCGACAAGGTAAATTTTGTCATCTATGGTAACAGTTTTCTGCAGCTTAATGTCCCGCTGAAGAAGTGCAAAATGTCAAGCTTCATTGGTTTATCTGATGAGCGTGAGGTGTGTTCCCTGGTACCGCTCAGGGCTGCCCTTAGTCTTGAGTGGCAGAGGGGATATGGAGCAGTGCAACTTCAATTTCCTCTCCTCTCGGTGTCCTGCTGTACAAGGCTGCTAGTAGCTCTGTGTAACCCTTCAGAAGCAGGGGTAAAATTTAGAAATTAAAATCACCTCACGGCAAAATTTAATTAGTATCAAGTAGTACTGAGTGATATTCCCAGGTGAGATTGCACTTCTCCCAATAATACCTGGCCCGGACCCCAATTATATCACCTGAAAAATCCAATTTGTAAAATCGTTAGGCTTGGGCTGCAAATGCCTAACCCCCATCCCATGATGCTGGGGAGGGGCATGTGATGCTTCCCCCTACCAGGCCACATCCTCCACTTCCCATTGTCAGCTTCATCATCCCCACATAACACCGGCCCCTCCACTCCCATGTACCAACTGCTCAGAGTGGTAATTCACACGTAATTTGGTCCACATGTTTATTATCTATTTCATGGCGATTAACAGGTAATAGTCAAATGTATATGCGGAGATACTTGCCGAAAACATTATTTCCGGCCATACAGAAGCAACTCACATAAATCTGTACTGCTAGCAATTGGACCCATGTGTGTGTGACAGCAGCAAAGTACCCTAGGTGGAAGATTCGCTTGATGGTAATGTAGCTGACTCACACCTAACACAATGTGCTACAGTGGAGGAAGAGGATAGTGTTCACTCAACCTCTAGTGGTCCACATGTTCACACTCCATTGCATATTGACACCCACCAGTGAGGTCCCTTTTTGAGCATCACTGCGAGGCCAGAAGACTTTGTTTGAGCCCTTCATTGCTGATTGTGGATCAGGTGCATTCTTCCACCTTATGTTGGCCCATTCAGTTCCCATCATGCACTGCTCACACCACGAGAAACATTCAACTTCATTAGTGGGGACAGTGAATGTTCTAGAGACGTTCCTCATACTCGCCACTGTTTTTCCCCTCTTTCCCTTGAATCACAGGACACCCTTGCCATTATTAGGACCGGTTAGTTGGTTTCAGAAGATTTTAGTTATTTAAAACAGACTTCTGCAAGTGGAGGAAGAAAGAAATCCAAAGTGACAGTAGAGCACTGCTCTAGCTGAGATGCTCGGAACACTGGAGCGTGATCAAAGCATGCTTTCTAATGTGATCCTCTTCTCCTGTTTTTAATGGTTTTGTTAACATGGAAACCATCAAAATGACTTAGTGTAAAATTCAAAGACCTCTAAAAACCAAGGACCAGATGTACAAAGACTTTTTGCATGTGCCAATACTGCATTTCACATAATCACAGGTTTGAAACCATGAAAGGGCTTTCCTTAATATACTTTCCCACTCATAGAAGGGCTTTTGCGATTCAAAATGCTCTAAATTGGAGGGGACATGAAAGAGACAACCTCCTCCTTCTAGTTTGGAGAATAAAGCAATAATTGGTTATAACTGCAACTGTGCTCACTATCTATTGATGAGCCATAACTCAAAAGTTCAGGTGGTACCTAATAAATAATTGTACTATGAAATATTAAGGCTAGAAATATTAAAATACACTAACAGCTAGAGTGGTCGACCTCGAAGCTGAGGAACTGGGTTCGAGTCTCGGCAGGGACCCTCAACATCCTGTGATTCTGGGGAAATCACTTAATTTCCTTATGCCTAACAAAATGAATGTGTCTGTCTGTAACGTAACTGGTGCTCATGTAAAGCTCTCTGATACCTTCGGGTCGAGTTCACGCTATATTATAAAAAATAGATATATATCATTGCTAAAAATGGGGGTCTCTAGTTGGCAATGGTTTGCACCTTTGTCCAAGTGGGGACCCCTGCTTCTAGTAAGGGTAAGGGAGTTACGCCCTTAGACAACCCCTGCCCACCCCCTTGGTAGCTTGGCACGAGCAGACAGGCTTATCTCAGAGGCAGCATGTAAAGCATTTGTGCACACATACATACAATAATCTTTATTTCGATTTAAAAAACCATAAAAGATTACATAAAAACATCATACAACAATACTTCAAAGGCTAACCCGCCCGACGGTGCGCAATTTATTTTGGGAATAATATCCCAAAATAAGGCCTTTCTTAGATTTTAAAAAGACAATAAATATAAATAAAATCCTGTCAACACGACCATATTACAAAAACAGGAGAAAAAAAAAATATATAGCAATTTTAACAATACTTTAAAAACACAAGTTCATATGGGGAGTGCTTTTTTTATGTTAAGAGCATTTGGTAACCCTTTCCAAAATATACAAGGTTCCGTGGTGACCAACTAAAATTATACATCTAGTTATAAGTTGATTAACACACATGTTTTTAAAGATACCTAAAATTTCAGTCCCATTCTCTTTCTTGTTAGGTCGACACTAAAAAGGTATCTGCTTACACTAAATACAATTGCTTGTGTTGTGTCTGTTCGCAATATTCTTCCTGCCTCATTACATGATCTGGTACCCAAAAGTTGACAGATGGGTTTGATACACTTCCTCCTAGCATAAATATAGGCTGGACAGAAGAATAGCACATGCAATTCATTCTCTTTTGCGCCTGTGTGGCAGATATCACAACAACCATTATTTGCACCACCTACGCTCCGTACCCATTTCATAGTATTTGCATTAATCTGCAGAATGCCGTAGCGGAATTTAAGGTAAAGGGATTTAGCAAGTTGTGGTTGTATTTCGTCCAGAAAGGACTCAAATTTACCATTTGTTTTTATTATGAGAAACCTTGTGGATAAAGTACCTAGTTTTGGACAATGGGACAAAGTATCTTGAGTAAATGCCCAAAAAGTCTGTTTCAACAGCTTTTTTGATCCCAAAGACAAACCCTTAGGTTCCTCCCAAAACTGTTTTAGTCCTAGTTTATAAAACCAATCCTGAATATGATTCAACCATGGTAACCTTGTGACATTTTTAATTCTAAAAATTTCCTCCAGACCTTCTCTATAGTGAACAAGTTTATCTGTTGACCACAGACGGACCCAAAACAATAGTGGCCGCAAAACCGCGTGCTGGTCAGTGCGGCGGATGTTTAAGTCTATTACTACTGGTGTTAGGGGTGTGCGTGTTGGTAAACTTAGCAATTTCCTAAAAATGTATTCTCGTACACCATGAAACTGTTCTTTATTACATGTCCCCACAATTCAGCCCCATAAAGGCAAGCAGGTTGTACCCTATATTTGTATAACTCCAACGCAGGAGAAACAGCTTTAGATAAACTGCTCTCATGCTTCCTTACTATTGGGACTGAATTTTGAATTAATATTGTTTTGCTTTTATCCAACTGTGGTCTCCAGTTCACTTTGGAATCTAGAGTAATACCTAAGTAATTAAAATTTAGCACATATTCTATCCTCTCGTTTTTGACAGTTAAGTTTTTAAAAAAAGATTTGTGCGGATTAACTGCCATATATTTTGTTTTAGTAGAGTTAATTTGCAAGCCCTTTGTTTCACAGTAGGTTTCGAAAGTATTAAGTAAGCTTTGCAGACCTTTGGGGGTTTATGATATTAAAATTGTATCGTCGGCAAATAAAAGTGCCGGTACTGGCACCCCCCCCCCAACTTGGGAGAGTCATGCTCGCAGCCCAAGAGATATTCGGGGATATCATTAACGTACAACGAAAATAAGGTAGGGGCCAGCACACATCCTTGCCTTACCCCCCTGTTTACTTGTATAAGATCAGTAAGTTCGCCATTTGGCCCCCATCTGACCCTTGCACAGTTATCCTTGTGTAACCTAATAATCTGCACGAGGATTTCCCCTGGGACACCCTGATCTCTTAATGATTTCCACAGGAGGTTTCTGGGTATGAGGTCAAAGGCTGCCTTAAGGTCTACAAAGGCTATATACAGATGGGCTTTCTTAACTGTAATATACTTCCAAATTATACAGAGAAATCTAAAAACCTGGTCGATTGTGCTAGTTTTGGCTCTAAAGCCTGCTTGGTACTTAGATAAAATATTATACTCCCCAATCCAATTGCTCAATTTATTTAAAATTTGACGTGCATATATCTTTTGTAAAACATCAATTAAACTAATCGGCCGATAATGCGACGGGTCGTGGCGGTTACCCTTTTAAAAATAGTTGCAATCTCTGCACCCCTCCACGTTTCAGGAATCGGTGCGCCCGATGCAACTGCATTACACAAAAGATTAACATAGGGAGCCCAAACCTCCTTCTCATGCCTCCATAGGTCACCTGGTATCTTATCTGGCCCAGGGGCCTTCCCTTGTTTTATTGCATTTATTGCTACTATTGTTTCCGCTAAGCTAAAATGTAGAGGGTCTCACTTGGGTGAATGGCAAATTCTTCAAAATTAAAGTTGGTATCATTATTAGCGGTTGAGTATAATTGTGAGAAATGAATTACCCAGGTGTTTGCATCGAGAAAAAGGTCCTTGTTACATTTCCCTTTTGTTACCCTTAGATAACAAACGCCAAAAAGTAGCTTGGTCATTTGATTTACATGCTTTTATCAGCTCAGACCAAATATTATCGTCCCAACTTTTCTTTGCCTTGGTTAGTACCCCCTTATAGTGAATCCTTTTTTCCCTTAGGGTTACTATATCCTTATCCTTTGTTGCCTGAATCAGATCCTTTTTTGCGTTGCGGCATTCTTTATTATACCATGGGTTCTCTAGCAAAGCTGAATTAGATATTCCCTTGTTTAATTGCTTTGGGGCCGTACTTAATATTGGTTCAAGTCCCTCTACCAATTTATCATGCATTTCCATGACTGGTATCTCTGTTAATGGCAAATTTATATGTGGAGAGACTATTTCTATGTAAGTTTCATACATTTTTTTGATAATCTTTTCATTTCCCAGAACCAAAGGCCATCTAAGTGCTCTACGATTATTCGATAGTAAAGGCTCAATTGGACTGTGACTAAGGTCACATCTCCTTAAATAACTTGGCTGAAAAAGGGAAGCTGAGAGCGTCAAACATAAAGGATGATGATCACTCTCTGTTCTATCTTCAACTACTAGATCTTGTACCATGGGCCGTAGAGGGATAGAAACCAATATGTAATCTATATAGCTTTTAGAACTACCCCGGATAAATGTTGGTAGATTTGGGCTGTCAGAAGGTAATCGCCCATTACAGGTGCGTAGACCATGGGCTGAAACCAGCCTCAGCAACTGCGCTACAGCGCATGTACACGAAACTACTGGGCTACTATCCAGTACTGGAATATTATTGGCCAAGTCCTCATCTTCAAAAATGTTTTCAAATCCAGCCACTGGTTCAAATTTGCGGTTAAAATCACCCCCAATGATTATCAGAGCACTCTGGTTAATCGTAGTTAGCATTTGATCCAGGTGCTCGATGACTTGAACCTCTCTACTTGCTACGCTTGGTCATTAAAAATGTAGACTTCCCTTTTGTCTGGTGCTAAAAACTTTATTCCCATTATATCTTGGCAAGGGGAATCAATTTGCGTAAAGTCAGCACCCAAAGTGATTTTTAACCAAATGGCAAGGCCTCCCGAAGGCCTTCCTCTCACTGAGGGGATAGCAGCAGTACTAAAGGTTTTAAACCCTATCTTATGGGGGGTTTCTATTGCCCAGGTTTCTTGGTGGAGGACTATTTCACTCTGACCAATATAATCCTGCCATATTGCATCCCTTTGATTTTTCTTAATCCCTGCAATATTCCATGAGGTCAACTTTATCTCGGTTTTACGTTCTTCACTAATTTGGTCACCATTTATCTTCTCACTTCCATTTTCCGAACTTGGGGCTTCCTCACAATTATTACCAAGATTATTAAAGACAAAATTACCATTTAGTATAAGTTCCTCACCCTGGTAAACTAATGGATCTTTCACGGCATACACTATGTTTAGATCTACTATATCCTTTGAAAGTCCTCCAAAGCTCCTGCGTACATTTGCATTCTGAATGCTATTGGGGTTAGCTGTCTGGTTCCTTTCACGAGTACCAGTATGCGCCTCGGAGGCCATATTATCATTAGCTATAGTTCCCGTCTCCATAGGGGTGATTAAAACGTCAATGGATATCGCTACAGCTACACCATCGTTAGATTTAGGTCTCAAATCTTTACAAGTAGTTATCCGTGTCTTATCCTGCCCAATTCTAAGTAGTTGTCAGTCCTGGGAATCCAAGTCTGACAGCGCTTGGAACCTATTAGATTGTATAACCGGTGGAAATCCAATAACTTTATTCCCACCTTCCGGCTTATAAAAGTATCCTAAAGGAAGTGCACTAATATCAGTTTTAGGGGCAAAGGTTGCATCACGATACTGTAAAAGATGATGAACCATCTTTGGCCTGCGGAAGTTGACCACAATACAATCACCTCTTATACTCTTAGTAGATTGCCCTATCCACCCTACTCTGCGAACCATTAAAATCTCGTAAGTATCAGATGGGTGGAAGTTCTTGTGTTTAGTCAGCCAATCTACAGTTTTATTCCTTAAGTCAATCCAATTTTCTTTCTGCCCAACCCTCAGAGGTGAGACCCCTGTCAAAATCAAAACATAAGGACATGATTGCGGGGGGAGGCGCAATGTCTCAGTATTAGGGGCTAAGGAAACATTAGATTCACTAATTCTCTGGCACCCAGCGAGAACACTCGCACCATCATTTCTGTCTAAAGTTGTTACATGTCCCTTCTGTGTGCCCTGAGAAACTATCACATTCGGACCCACAGAGGGTGCATCCAACCTATTTTTCCCCTTGTTATTTGAAATGGAATTATTCTTGTTTGTTTTAGCAGTATTCTCGTCTTGGTCAGCTGATAAACAACTGTCCATCACTAACCTTGTGTCCTCCCTTTCTGCTCTGGTTGGTAGCACACCCACAATGTTACTACTTAGAGCATTAATTGCAGACTCTAAGAGGCTGATTTTTATCCCACAATATAGAAAAAAAATTCTCAGCCAAGTCGCTAACACAAGTTAGGGCTGCTCCTAACCCAGGGTCATTCACTCCTGTAGAGAACTCGGTCATAACTTCCTTAGTGTTAGCTACGCTCTTCGCTGATAGCAATAAGGTCGTCTCTGTTTGTGTACCAACTGAAGTAGTTTTCAGGGAAGAGAGAATACCATTACTGCCCTTGCCCTTAGTTTTACTTAACCCTGTGTCCCGTTTTCTTTTATCTAACCGTGGCTCAATCTTGTCTTAGGTCAAATTTTTTGCGGCCCTGGCCCTAGTAGCTCTATTAGGAACCACTGGAGAGCTTAAAATTACTTCAGAGGGAGATGAGGAAGGAATAGAGTTCGATAGGACACTTGTAGCAATATTCGGTGGAATCTCCTGATCAATGTCCCCCAGTACAGGTGAAGAGATACCAGTTGTTAAGTGTCTCTGTAAAGTAGCAGGGTCTAAGGAAAGACGTCTCTCAGTCAAATGAATTTCGTGGGTTAAAAGTGACTCCGCTCTTACTAAAAAGGCATCTAGCGTGCCAGCAACCCTCTTGCGTTTTTCCATTTTTTAGACGACTAAATGAGTCAAACAACCCAGGTATTCTCTATGCTTTAAGCTCTTGCACAGTACCTTAGATCTTCTTTTGGATTAAGAGTTTTCAAAATAGCAGAGTGCAGATTCCGCACTTCTCAGAGGGGTGGCCCAGCCCAGCCTCTTCCTGCCTCTGATGGGCGCAGACGGGCCGCCCTTGGCCCGGGCACGCCCGCGCGCGTCCAGCGCTGCGGGCGCCCTGCCCTCCTTTTGAGCACCTCCTGGCGCTCAAACGATGATGCGCGATGTGCGCGCCCCGCAGGCTGATGGGAGTTGTAGTCCCCTCACGATGGCGGCAAACAGTGTCCGGCGATGACCAACGCCGCCCCCACAGCGGTCTCCTTCTCCCCAGCGTTGGCAGCAGACAGCAGGGAAATGTCGCGGCAGGGTCTCCCCCTCTCCAGCGTTGGCGGCAAGCAACAGGGAAATGTCGCAACAGGTACGAGTAACGGGCTCCCACACTGCGGGAGCCCTGCCCTCCTTTTGAGCACCTCTTGGCGCTCAAACGATGATGCGCGATGTGCGCGCCCCGCAGGCTGATGGGAGTTGTAGTCCCCTCACGATGGTGGCAAACAGTGTCCGGCGATGACCAATGGGGCCCCCACAGTGGTCTCCTTCTCCCTAGTGTTGGCAGCAGACAGCAGGGAAATGTCGCGGCAGGGTCTCCCCCCTCTCCAGCGTTGGCGGCAAGCAACAGGGAAATGTCGCAACAGGTATGAGATACAGTAACACAGTGAAAACACTACAAATGGACACCACATCTTTATCTAAATCTTTATCTAAACACAGCAAAACCAAAACGACAAAAATCCACCATGCATATATCAAGATATCACCAAAAATGGGTTATTTACCAAGATAAAGCTTGTAACAACAAATAGCTCCACCTGGGGCTATTACAACTTCGTGACAGATGAAAATCCCAAAGGAAAGCACCGACCACGAGGTGCACATCGTCGGGCCCAGAGTCACACGGACCCAAAGAACAGTACCTTGGCAAACGATGAAAACAAAGACGGTGCACGTGTCAGGGAGGTGATGCTTCATTGGTTCTGGGCGGCGTCGGTTCCTTACGGCCACAGGGAAGGTGAGGCGTCAATTCCTTTCTGTTGCTGGGGAGGTGACATCGCGGTGGCATTGAGGCGTCGGTACCTTACAATGATGCAGGGTTGATGGATTCGGGAGGTCACACACGTCAGGCATCAGCTCCACGATGATGAGGCACCGGCGTCGGTGAGGTCGGGGCTGCGGTGCGAGTCAGGGCAGTGCGTTGAGAGCGGTGCCCTCGGCTCCAGTGCAGGCAGCGACCTCTGTGACAGCATCAGAGTCGGTACGGTGTGGCGTCGGCAGGTGTTGGGACTGCGGTGCAGTTGGTGCGGTGCATTGTGCACTTCATGAGTGGTGCACACAGCTTCGTTGCTGGTCACGGCGTCGCTTGCCGGCATCGGTGTTGCTATTTCTCACTGTGGCAGCTGGAACAGCAGTTCGGGATGCAGGAGATCAGAGGGAGTGAAGTCATTGTGTCCCTGAGACTTCAGAACAGGAGGCAAGCTCTACACCAAGCCCGTGGAGATATTTTTCAAGCAGGATACACAGCACAGGTCAGGCTTTTTACTCTCCTTGGCAGAAACAGCCACTGCTGGCTAACCCCACACAGCACAACGGCAGAACTTCTCCTTCAGCTTTCCCGGCTTTTCTCCTGGGCAGAGGTTCCTCTTGAGTCCAGAAGTAATCTAAAGTTCTGGGCCCCAATATTTATACCACATTTTCCTTTGTTCTCTTATGGCAAAAAGTCTGTCAGCTCAGTGCAAACCAGTTCTGTCCTCTCTGGCACAGCTTCTTGGCAGGAGGTGGAGACAACATTTTGCACTGGAGACAGGGCCAATTAAGGTGCAGGGAAAACTACTCCCACTACTCTAAATCCAACCCAGATCTATTCAGCCCAGCTATGAGTCATCCAGGAAAGGCAGTACACACCTCTACTCCCCAGTGGCTGTCTGCACTGAATGAACACCCCACACCTGTCATGCCAAAACCAGACAGTCAATACACAACTCAGCAGAGGCACATAGGATGGTTAAGCAAGTAAAAGTAGCATTTTCCAACCCACAATTTAAAAACCATCTTTACTAAAAGATGTGTTATTAAATTCTAAGTTCAGAGAACCTAAACTCAATTTTTCTATCTTGTCCCCATGGGAAGTTACAAACCATCTCCCATGCGATCCTATGGGACAGATAACCTTTCAATAGTGAAAAAATGAAATGCACAGTATTTCAATATCAGGACATGTCACACATCCAGTACATGTCCTACTTTTCACATACACTGCACCTTGCTCATGGGGTACCTTGGGCCAACCTTAGGGGTGACTCACATGTATGAAAAGGGAAGGTTAGGGCCTGGCATGTGGGTGCACTTAATGAAGAATATTCCGAAGCACACCCTTGGTATTAATGTAATTAACTTTATCATCCTTTATCGTTGTTTGTCGTGCATGCACCCATATTAGTGCACCGTTCCTTTTGCACCAGAACATAATTCAAACAAGAATGGTGGCCTGCTGATTAGCAGGTCACAACGGGTTGCACAGCCGTATGTACATTTGTATCTCAAAATAATACAATTTCACCAAAGTAATCATTGTTAGTCCATTTAATTTTCTTCTCTTTTCATCATTATTTTTCACTTCTTTTTTCATCACGTCAAAAGCGGTTAAATTCGTTGCTTATTTTTGCGTATAAATAATTCTATGTATTGCCCATCCAGGCCTATACATGAACATATTCCGAATTTTCTTCCACGTCATGCACATCCTACTCAATGCATTTCGGTAAACAACCTTCATCAGGAGTATCTGCAAGTTATCAAAATGTACTCATAAGTCACATTGCATTTCCGTTCCACATGATCTCAATTAATACTCTCCCTAATTACACATGCTTCTGTTAGTGCAAAAAACGTATGCATGTTTACCCATACGTCCCAATTCAACCCCCCGCAAAATACCCCCTGCTATTTTATCGTGTTCAAATCATACCATATAATCCACCATCTATCCCCTAGCCTAAGCACTCATCCTAATGAGAAAGAAATAGACGAAACCACGATCCTTTACCCTGTGCTTCCTACAACAACACGCCCCTTGACATCCAAACAAAAACCCTTCTCAGCCTCAAACCACCTCAATAAAATTTAATTTAAACAACCCCCAAGAGCAGTACTACATTACTCCCTTATCATGAGTTAAACACCATGTCCTACCCCCATGCATACCTGATATGAAAATCGCGCCGCTTAAACCTCCTCTTACGCGCACGTTGTTACTTATGGCGACCATGCTATTCTTCCCAAAATTAAATAGATGTTACCCTCCCCACCTCTGCGGTCATTGGTGCAAACATCACTCGTGACCTCACCACCTCCCATTCTCAATCCTTAATGCCGTTTCATGTACGAACTCAGTTACCCACAATCCTGTGCGAATACCACCTCAAAATAAATTCCCAATTATTATAACTGTGCTTATTTTCAATGAGTAAACATCTTTATATGTGTCACATAAACGTTCTGTGAAATAGTCAGTTCACATTTATAACTGTTCTATCATCCAAACGCGGAAAACTGCTTTTGACGTGAAGTAAGCTGTTGTCTTTCAAACTCAGTTTTTTATCGTGCCTTGTTTCGGAGTGCTGCCGGAGAGTGAAACGGCTTGTATGAAGACTCAATGAAGAATATTCGAAGCACACCCTTGGTATTAATGTAATTAACTTTATCATCCTTTATCGTTGTTTGGCGTGCATGCACCCATATTAGTGCACCGTTCCGTTTGCACCAGAACATAATTCAAACAAGAATGGTGGCCTGCTGATTAGCAGGTCACAACGGGTTGCACAGCCGTATGTACATTTGTATCTCAAAATAATACAATTTCACCAAAGTAATCATTGTTAGTCCATTTAATTTTCTTCTCTTTTCATCATTATTTTTCACTTCTTTTTCATCACGTCAAAAGCGGTTAAATTCGTTGCTTATTTTTGCGTATAAATAATTCTATGTATTGCCCATCCAGGCCTATACATGAACATATTCCGAATTTTCTTCCACGTCATGCACATCCTACTCAATGCATTTCGGTAAACAACCTTCATCAGGAGTATCTGCAAGTTATCAAAATGTACTCATAAGTCACATTGCATTTCCGTTCCACATGATCTCAATTAATACTCTCCCTAAATACACATGCTTCTGTTAGTGCAAAAACGTATGCATGTTTACCCATACGTCCCAATTCAACCCCCGCAAAATACCCCCTGCTATTTTATCGTGTTCAAACCATACCATATAATCCACCATCTATCCCTAGCCTAAGCACTCATCCTAATGAGAAAGAAATAAATCGAAACCACGATCCTTTACCCTGTGCTTCCTACAACAACACGCCCTTGACATCCAAACAAAAACCCTTCTCAGCCTCAAACCACCTCAATAAAATTTAATTTAAACAACCCCCCAAGAGCAGTACTACATTACTCCCTTATCATGAGTTAAACACCATGTCCTACCCCCATGCATACCTGATATGAAAATCGCGCCGCTTAAACCTCCTCTTACGCGCACGTTGTTACTTATGGCGACCATGCTATTCTTCCCAAAATTAAATAGATGTTACCCTCCCCACCTCTGCGGTCATTGGTGCAAACATCACTCGTGACCTCACCACCTCCCATTCTCAATCCTTAATGCCGTTTCATGTACGAACTCAGTTACCCACAATCCTGTGCGAATACCACCTCAAAATAAATTCCCAATTATTATAACTGTGCTTATTTTCAATGAGTAAACATCTTTATATGTGTCACATAAACGTTCTGTGAAATAGTCAGTTCACATTTATAACTGTTCTATCATCCAAACGCGGAAAACTGCTTTTGACGTGAAGTAAGCTGTTGTCTTTCAAACTCAGTTTTTTATCGTGCCTTGTTTCGGGGTGCTGCTGGAGAGTGAAACGGCTTGTATGAAGACTCAATGAAGAATATTCCGAAGCACACCCTTGGTATTAATGTAATTAACTTTATCATCCTTTATCGTTGTTTGGCGTGCATGCACCCATATTAGTGCACCGTTCCTTTTGCACCAGAACATAATTCAAACAAGAATGGTGGCCTGCTGATTAGCAGGTCATGAACGGGCTGCACAGCCGTATGTACATTTGTATCTCAAAATAATACAATTTCACCAAAGTAATCATTGTTAGTCCATTTAATTTTCTTCTCTTTTCATCATTATTTTTCACTTCTTTTTCATCACGTCAAAGCGGTTAAATTCGTTGCTTATTTTTGCGTATAAATAATTCTATGTATTGCCCATCCAGGCCTATACATGAACATATTCCGAATTTTCTTCCACGTCATGCACATCCTACTCAATGCATTTCGGTAAACAACCTTCATCAGGAGTATCTGCAAGTTATCAAAATGTACTCATAAGTCACATTGCATTTCCCGTTCCACATGATCTCAATTAATACTCTCCCTAAATACACATGCTTCTGTTAGTGCAAAAACGTATGCATGTTTACCCATACGTCCCAATTCAACCCTCCGCAAAATACCCCCTGCTATTTTATCGTGTTCAAACCATACCATACAATCCACCATCTATCCCCTAGCCTAAGCACTCATCCTAATGAGAAAGAAATAGACGAAACCACGATCCTTTACCCTGTGGAACGGAAATGCAATGTGACTTATGAGTACATTTTGATAACTTGCAGATACTCCTGATGAAGGTTGTTTACCGAAATGCATTGAGTAGGATGTGCATGACGTGGAAGAAAATTCGGAATATGTTCATGTATAGGCCTGGATGGGCAATACATAGAATTATTTACACGCAAAAATAAGCAACGAATTTAACCGCTTTTGACGTGATGAAAAAGAAATGAAAAATAATGATGAAAAGAGAAGAAAATTAAATGGACTAACAATGATTACTTTGGTGAAATTGGATTATTTTGAGATACAAATGTACATACGGCTGTGCAACCCGTTGTGACCTGCTAATCAGCCATTCTTGTTTGAATTATGTTCTGGTGCAAAAGGAACGGTGCGCTAATATGAGTGCATGCACGTCAAACAACGATAAAGGATGATAAAGTTAATTACATTAATACCAAGGGTGTGTTTCGGAATATTCTTCATTGAGTCTTCATACAAGCCGTTTCACTCTCCGGCAGCACCCCGAAACAAGGCACGATAAAAAACTGAGTTTGAAGGACAACAGCTTACTTCACGTCAAAAGCAGTTTTCCGCGTTTGGATGATAAAACAGTTATAAATGTGAACTGACTATTTCACAGAACGTTTATGTGACACATATAAAGATGTTTACTCATTGAAAATAAGCACAGTTATAATAATTGGGAATTTATTTTGAGGTGGTATTCGCACAGGATTGTGGGTAACTGAGTTCGTACATGAAACGGCATTAAGGATTGAGAATGGGAGGTGGTGAGGTCACGAGTGATGTTTGCACCAATGACCGCAGAGGTGGGGAGGGTAACATCTATTTAATTTTGGGAAGAATAGCATGGTCGCCATAAGTAACAACGTGCGCGTAAGAGGAGGTTTAAGCGGCGCGATTTTCATATCAGGTATGCATGGGGGTAGGACATGGTGTTTAACTCATGATAAGGGAGTAATGTAGTACTGCTCTTGGGGGGTTGTTTAAATTAAATTTTATTGAGGTGGTTTGAGGCTGAGAAGGGTTTTTGTTTGGATGTCAAGGGGCGTGTTGGTGTAGGAAGCACAGGGTAAAGGATCGTAGTTTCGTCTATTTCTTTCTCATTAGGATGAGTGCTTAGGTTAGGGGATAGATGGTGGATTATATGGTATGGTTTGAACACGATAAAATAGCAAGGGGTATTTTGCGGGGGTTGAATTGGGACGTATGGGTAAACATGCATACGTTTTTGCACTAACAGAAGCATGTGTATTTAGGGAGAGTATTAATTGAGATCATGTGGAACGGAAATGCAATGTGACTTATGAGTACATTTTGATAACTTGCAGATACTCCTGATGAAGGTTGTTTACCGAAATGCATTGAGTAGGATGTGCATGAAGTGGAAGAAAATTCGGAATATGTTCATGTATAGGCCTGGATGGGCAATACATAGAATTATTTATACGCAAAAATAAGCAACGAATTTAACCGCTTTTGACGTGATGAAAAAGAAGTGAAAAATAATGATGAAAAGAGAAGAAAATTAAATGGACTAACAATGATTACTTTGGTGAAATTGTATTATTTTGAGATACAAATGTACATACGGCTGTGCAACCCGTTGTGACCTGCTAATCAGCAGGCCACCATTCTTGTTTGAATTATGTTCTGGTGCAAAAGGAACGGTGCACTAATATGGGTGCATGCATGCCAAACAACGATAAAGGATGATAAAGATAATTACATTAATACCAAGGGTTGTGCTTCGGAATATTCTTCATTGAGTCTTCATACAAGCCGTTTCACTCTCCGGCAGCACCCGAAACAAGGCACGATAAAAAACTTAGTTTGAAAGACAACAGCTTACTTCACGTCAAAAGCAGTTTTCCGCGTTTGGATGATAGAACAGTTATAAATGTGAACTGACTATTTCACAGAACGTTTATGTGACACATATAAAGATGTTTACTCATTGAAAATAAGCACAGTTATAATAATTGGGAATTTATTTTGAGGTGGTATTCGCACAGGATTGTGGGTAACTGAGTTCGTACATGAAACGGCATTAAGGATTGAGAATGGGAGGTGATGAGGTCACGAGTGATGTTTGCACCAATGACCGCAGAGGTGGGGAGGGTAACATCTATTTAATTTTGGGAAGAATAGCATGGTCGCCTTAAGTAACAACGTGCGCGTAAGAGGAGGTTTAAGCGGCGCGATTTTCATATCAGGTATGCATGGGGGCAGGACATGGTGTTTAACTCATGATAAGGGAGTAATGTAGTACTGTTCTTGGGGGGTTGTTTAAATTAAATTTTATTGAGGTGGTTTGAGGCTGAGAAGGGTTTTTGTTTGGATGTCAAGGGGCGTGTTGTTGTAGGAAGCACAGGGTAAAGGATCGTGGTTTCGTCTATTTCTTTCTCATTAGGATGAGTGCTTAGGCTAGGGGATAGATGGTGGATTATATGGTATGGTTTGAACACGATAAAATAGCAGGGGTATTTTGCGGGGGTTGAATTGGGACGTATGGGTAAACATGCATACGTTTTTGCACTAACAGAAGCATGTGTATTTAGGGAGAGTATTAATTGAGATCATGTGGAACGGAAATGCAATGTGACTTATGAGTACATTTTGATAACTTGCAGATACTCCTGATGAAGGTTGTTTACCGAAATGCATTGAGTAGGATGTGCATGAAGTGGAAGAAAATTCGGAATATGTTCATGTATAGGCCTGGATGGGCAATACATAGAATTATTTATACGCAAAAATAAGCAACGAATTTAACCGCTTTTGACGTGATGAAAAAGAAGTGAAAAATAATGATGAAAGAGAAGAAAATTAAATGGACTAACAATGATTACTTTGGTGAAATTGTATTATTTTGAGATACAAATGTACATACGGCTGTGCAACCCGTTGTGACCTGCTAATCAGCAGGCCACCATTCTTGTTTGAATTATGTTCTGGTGCAAAGGAACGGTGCACTAATATGGGTGCATGCACGCCAAACAACGATAAAGGATGATAAAGTTAATTACATTAATACCAAGGGTGTGCTTCGGAATATTCTTCATTGAGTCTTCATACAAGCCGTTTCACTCTCCGGCAGCACCCGAAACAAGGCACGATAAAAAACTTAGTTTGAAAGACAACAGCTTACTTCACGTCAAAAGCAGTTTTCCGCGTTTGGATGATAGAACAGTTATAAATGTGAACTGACTATTTCACAGAACGTTTATGTGACACATATAAAGATGTTTACTCATTGAAAATAAGCACAGTTATAATAATTGGGAATTTATTTTGAGGTGGTATTCGCACAGGATTGTGGGTAACTGAGTTCGTACATGAAACGGCATTAAGGATTGAGAATGGGAGGTGATGAGGTCACGAGTGATGTTTGCACCAATGACCGCAGAGGTGGGGAGGGTAACATCTATTTAATTTTGGGAAGAATAGCATGGTCGCCTTAAGTAACAACGTGCGCGTAAGAGGAGGTTTAAGCGGCGCGATTTTCATATCAGGTATGCATGGGGGCAGGACATGGTGTTTAACTCATGATAAGGGAGTAATGTAGTACTGTTCTTGGGGGGTTGTTTAAATTAAATTTTATTGAGGTGGTTTGAGGCTGAGAAGGGTTTTTGTTTGGATGTCAAGGGGCGTGTTGTTGTAGGAAGCACAGGGTAAAGGATCGTGGTTTCGTCTATTTCTTTCTCATTAGGATGAGTGCTTAGGCTAGGGGATAGATGGTGGATTATATGGTATGGTTTGAACACGATAAAATAGCAGGGGGTATTTTGCGGGGGTTGAATTGGGACGTATGGGTAAACATGCATACGTTTTTGCACTAACAGAAGCATGTGTATTTAGGGAGAGTATTAATTGAGATCATGTGGAACGGAAATGCAATGTGACTTATGAGTACATTTTGATAACTTGCAGATACTCCTGATGAAGGTTGTTTACCGAAATGCATTGAGTAGGATGTGCATGAAGTGGAAGAAAATTCGGAATATGTTCATGTATAGGCCTGGATGGGCAATACATAGAATTATTTATACGCAAAAATAAGCAACGAATTTAACCGCTTTTGACGTGATGAAAAAGAAGTGAAAAATAATGATGAAAAGAGAAGAAAATTAAATGGACTAACAATGATTACTTTGGTGAAATTGTATTATTTTGAGATACAAATGTACATACGGCTGTGCAACCCGTTGTGACCTGCTAATCAGCAGGCCACCATTCTTGTTTGAATTATGTTCTGGTGCAAAAGGAACGGTGCACTAATATGGGTGCATGCACGCCAAACAACGATAAAGGATGATAAAGTTAATTACATTAATACCAAGGGTGTGTGCTTCGGAATATTCTTCATTGAGTCTTCATACAAGCCGTTTCACTCTCCGGCAGCACCCCGAAACAAGGCACGATAAAAAACTGAGTTTGAAAGACAACAGCTTACTTCACGTCAAAAGCAGTTTTCCGCGTTTGGATGATAGAACAGTTATAAATGTGAACTGACTATTTCACAGAACGTTTATGTGACACATATAAAGATGTTTACTCATTGAAAATAAGCACAGTTATAATAATTGGGAATTTATTTTGAGGTGGTATTCGCACAGGATTGTGGGTAACTGAGTTCGTACATGAAACGGCATTAAGGATTGAGAATGGGAGGTGGTGAGGTCACGAGTGATGTTTGCACCAATGACCGCAGAGATGGGGAGGGTAACATCTATTTAATTTTGGGAAGAATAGCATGGTCGCCATAAGTAACAACGTGCGCGTAAGAGGAGGTTTAAGCGGCGCGATTTTCATATCAGGTATGCATGGGGGTAGGACATGGTGTTTAACTCATGATAAGGGAGTAATGTAGTACTGCTCTTGGGGGGTTGTTTAAATTAAATTTTATTGAGGTGGTTTGAGGCTGAGAAGGGTTTTTGTTTGGATGTCAAGGGGCGTGTTGTTGTAGGAAGCACAGGGTAAAGGATCGTGGTTTCGTCTATTTCTTTCTCATTAGGATGAGTGCTTAGGCTAGGGGATAGATGGTGGATTATATGGTATGGTTTGAACACGATAAAATAGCAGGGGTATTTTGCGGGGGTTGAATTGGGACGTATGGGTAAACATGCATACGTTTTTGCACTAACAGAAGCATGTGTATTTAGGGAGAGTATTAATTGAGATCATGTGGAACGGAAATGCAATGTGACTTATGAGTACATTTTGATAACTTGCAGATACTCCTGATGAAGGTTGTTTACCGAAATGCATTGAGTAGGATGTGCATGAAGTGGAAGAAAATTCGGAATATGTTCATGTATAGGCCTGGATGGGCAATACATAGAATTATTTATACGCAAAAATAAGCAACGAATTTAACCGCTTTTGACGTGATGAAAAAGAAGTGAAAAATAATGATGAAAAGAGAAGAAAATTAAATGGACTAACAATGATTACTTTGGTGAAATTGTATTATTTTGAGATACAAATGTACATACGGCTGTGCAACCCGTTGTGACCTGCTAATCAGCAGGCCACCATTCTTGTTTGAATTATGTTCTGGTGCAAAAGGAACGGTTGCACTAATATGGGTGCATGCATGCCAAACAACGATAAAGGATGATAAAGTTAATTACATTAATACCAAGGGTGTGCTTCGGAATATTCTTCATTGAGTCTTCATACAAGCCGTTTCACTCTCCGGCAGCACCCGAAACAAGGCACGATAAAAACTTAGTTTGAAAGACAACAGCTTACTTCACGTCAAAAGCAGTTTTCCGCGTTTGGATGATAGAACAGTTATAAATGTGAACTGACTATTTCACAGAACGTTTATGTGACACATATAAAGATGTTTACTCATTGAAAATAAGCACAGTTATAATAATTGGGAATTTATTTTGAGGTGGTATTCGCACAGGATTGTGGGTAACTGAGTTCGTACATGAAACGGCATTAAGGATTGAGAATGGGAGGTGATGAGGTCACGAGTGATGTTTGCACCAATGACCGCAGAGGTGGGGAGGGTAACATCTATTTAATTTTGGGAAGAATAGCATGGTCGCCTTAAGTAACAACGTGCGCGTAAGAGGAGGTTTAAGCGGCGCGATTTTCATATCAGGTATGCATGGGGGCAGGACATGGTGTTTAACTCATGATAAGGGAGTAATGTAGTACTGTTCTTGGGGGTTGTTTAAATTAAATTTTATTGAGGTGGTTTGAGGCTGAGAAGGGTTTTTGTTTGGATGTCAAGGGCGTGTTGTTGTAGGAAGCACAGGGTAAAGGATCGTGGTTTCGTCTATTTCTTTCTCATTAGGATGAGTGCTTAGGCTAGGGGATAGATGGTGGATTATATGGTATGGTTTGAACACGATAAAATAGCAGGGGTATTTTGCGGGGGGTTGAATTGGGACGTATGGGTAAACATGCATACGTTTTTGCACTAACAGAAGCATGTGTATTTAGGGAGAGTATTAATTGAGATCATGTGGAACGGAAATGCAATGTGACTTATGAGTACATTTTGATAACTTGCAGATACTCCTGATGAAGGTTGTTTACCGAAATGCATTGAGTAGGATGTGCATGAAGTGGAAGAAAATTCGGAATATGTTCATGTATAGGCCTGGATGGGCAATACATAGAATTATTTATACGCAAAAATAAGCAACGAATTTAACCGCTTTTGACGTAATGAAAAAGAAGTGAAAAATAATGATGAAAAGAGAAGAAAATTAAATGGACTAACAATGATTACTTTGGTGAAATTGTATTATTTTGAGATACAAATGTACATACGGCTGTGCAACCCGTTGTGACCTGCTAATCAGCAGGCCACCATTCTTGTTTGAATTATGTTCTGGTGCAAAAGGAACGGTGCACTAATATGGGTGCATGCACGCCAAACAACGATAAAGGATGATAAAGTTAATTACATTAATACCAAGGGTGTGCTTCGGAATATTCTTCATTGAGTCTTCATACAAGCCGTTTCACTCTCCGGCAGCACCCCGAAACAAGGCACGATAAAAACTTAGTTTGAAAGACAACAGCTTACTTCACGTCAAAAGCAGTTTTCCGCGTTTGGATGATAGAACAGTTATAAATGTGAACTGACTATTTCACAGAACGTTTATGTGACACATATAAAGATGTTTACTCATTGAAAATAAGCACAGTTATAATAATTGGGAATTTATTTTGAGGTGGTATTCGCACAGGATTGTGGGTAACTGAGTTCGTACATGAAACGGCATTAAGGATTGAGAATGGGAGGTGATGAGGTCACGAGTGATGTTTGCACCAATGACCGCAGAGGTGGGGAGGGTAACATCTATTTAATTTTGGGAAGAATAGCATGGTCGCCTTAAGTAACAACGTGCGCGTAAGAGGAGGTTTAAGCGGCGCGATTTTCATATCAGGTATGCATGGGGGCAGGACATGGTGTTTAACTCATGATAAGGGAGTAATGTAGTACTGTTCTTGGGGGGTTGTTTAAATTAAATTTTATTGAGGTGGTTTGAGGCTGAGAAGGGTTTTTGTTTGGATGTCAAGGGGCGTGTTGTTGTAGGAAGCACAGGGTAAAGGATCGTGGTTTCGTCTATTTCTTTCTCATTAGGATGAGTGCTTAGGCTAGGGGATAGATGGTGGATTATATGGTATGGTTTGAACACGATAAAATAGCAGGGGTATTTTGCGGGGGGTTGAATTGGGACGTATGGGTAAACATGCATACGTTTTTGCACTAACAGAAGCATGTGTATTTAGGGAGAGTATTAATTGAGATCATGTGGAACGGAAATGCAATGTGACTTATGAGTACATTTTGATAACTTGCAGATACTCCTGATGAAGGTTGTTTACCGAAATGCATTGAGTAGGATGTGCATGAAGTGGAAGAAAATTCGGAATATGTTCATGTATAGGCCTGGATGGGCAATACATAGAATTATTTATACGCAAAAATAAGCAACGAATTTAACCGCTTTTGACGTAATGAAAAAAAAAGTGAAAAATAATGATGAAAAGAGAAGAAAATTAAATGGACTAACAATGATTACTTTGGTGAAATTGTATTATTTTGAGATACAAATGTACATACGGCTGTGCAACCCGTTGTGACCTGCTAATCAGCAGGCCACCATTCTTGTTTGAATTATGTTCTGGTGCAAAAGGAACGGTGCACTAATATGGGTGCATGCACGCCAAACAACGATAAAGGATGATAAAGTTAATTACATTAATACCAAGGGTGTGCTTCGGAATATTCTTCATTGAGTCTTCATACAAGCCGTTTCACTCTCCGGCAGCACCCCGAAACAAGGCACGATAAAAAACTTAGTTTGAAAGACAACAGCTTACTTCACGTCAAAAGCAGTTTTCCGCGTTTGGATGATAGAACAGTTATAAATGTGAACTGACTATTTCACAGAACGTTTATGTGACACATATAAAGATGTTTACTCATTGAAAATAAGCACAGTTATAATAATTGGGAATTTATTTTGAGGTGGTATTCGCACAGGATTGTGGGTAACTGAGTTCGTACATGAAACGGCATTAAGGATTGAGAATGGGAGGTGATGAGGTCACGAGTGATGTTTGCACCAATGACCGCAGAGGTGGGGAGGGTAACATCTATTTAATTTTGGGAAGAATAGCATGGTCGCCTTAAGTAACAACGTGCGCGTAAGAGGAGGTTTAAGCGGCGCGATTTTCATATCAGGTATGCATGGGGGCAGGACATGGTGTTTAACTCATGATAAGGGAGTAATGTAGTACTGTTCTTGGGGGTTGTTTAAATTAAATTTTATTGAGGTGGTTTGAGGCTGAGAAGGGTTTTTGTTTGGATGTCAAGGGGCGTGTTGTTGTAGGAAGCACAGGGTAAAGGATCGTGGTTTCGTCTATTTCTTTCTCATTAGGATGAGTGCTTAGGCTAGGGGATAGATGGTGGATTATATGGTATGGTTTGAACACGATAAAATAGCAGGGGGTATTTTGCGGGGGTTGAATTGGGACGTATGGGTAAACATGCATACGTTTTTGCACTAACAGAAGCATGTGTATTTAGGGAGAGTATTAATTGAGATCATGTGGAACGGAAATGCAATGTGACTTATGAGTACATTTTGATAACTTGCAGATACTCCTGATGAAGGTTGTTTACCGAAATGCATTGAGTAGGATGTGCATGAAGTGGAAGAAAATTCGGAATATGTTCATGTATAGGCCTGGATGGGCAATACATAGAATTATTTATACGCAAAAATAAGCAACGAATTTAACCGCTTTTGACGTAATGAAAAAGAAGTGAAAAATAATGATGAAAAGAGAAGAAAATTAAATGGACTAACAATGATTACTTTGGTGAAATTGTATTATTTTGAGATACAAATGTACATACGGCTGTGCAACCCGTTGTGACCTGCTAATCAGCAGGCCACCATTCTTGTTTGAATTATGTTCTGGTGCAAAAGGAACGATTGCACTAATATGGGTGCATGCACGCCAAACAACGATAAAGGATGATAAAGTTAATTACATTAATACCAAGGGTGTGCTTCGGAATATTCTTCATTGAGTCTTCATACAAGCCGTTTCACTCTCCGGCAGCACCCCGAAACAAGGCACGATAAAAACTTAGTTTGAAAGACAACAGCTTACTTCACGTCAAAAGCAGTTTTCCGCGTTTGGATGATAGAACAGTTATAAATGTGAACTGACTATTTCACAGAACGTTTATGTGACACATATAAAGATGTTTACTCATTGAAAATAAGCACAGTTATAATAATTGGGAATTTATTTTGAGGTGGTATTCGCACAGGATTGTGGGTAACTGAGTTCGTACATGAAACGGCATTAAGGATTGAGAATGGGAGGTGATGAGGTCACGAGTGATGTTTGCACCAATGACCGCAGAGGTGGGGAGGGTAACATCTATTTAATTTTGGGAAGAATAGCATGGTCGCCTTAAGTAACAACGTGCGCGTAAGAGGAGGTTTAAGCGGCGCGATTTTCATATCAGGTATGCATGGGGGCAGGACATGGTGTTTAACTCATGATAAGGGAGTAATGTAGTACTGCTCTTGGGGGGTTGTTTAAATTAAATTTTATTGAGGTGGTTTGAGGCTGAGAAGGGTTTTTGTTTGGATGTCAAGGGGCGTGTTGTTGTAGGAAGCACAGGGTAAAGGATCGTGGTTTCGTCTATTTCTTTCTCATTAGGATGAGTGCTTAGGCTAGGGGATAGATGGTGGATTATATGGTATGGTTTGAACACGATAAAATAGCAGGGGTATTTTGCGGGGGGTTGAATTGGGACGTATGGGTAAACATGCATACGTTTTTGCACTAACAGAAGCATGTGTATTTAGGGAGAGTATTAATTGAGATCATGTGGAACGGAAATGCAATGTGACTTATGAGTACATTTTGATAACTTGCAGATACTCCTGATGAAGGTTGTTTACCGAAATGCATTGAGTAGGATGTGCATGACGTGGAAGAAAATTCGGAATATGTTCATGTATAGGCCTGGATGGGCAATACATAGAATTATTTATACGCAAAAATAAGCAACGAATTTAACCGCTTTTGACGTGATGAAAAAAGAAGTGAAAAATAATGATGAAAAGAGAAGAAAATTAAATGGACTAACATTGATTACTTTGGTGAAATTGTATTATTTTGAGATACAAATGTACATACGGCTGTGCAACCCGTTGTGACCTGCTAATCAGCAGGCCACCATTCTTGTTTGAATTATGTTCTGGTGCAAAAGGAACGGTGCACTAATATGGGTGCATGCACGCCAAACAACGATAAAGGATGATAAAGTTAATTACATTAATACCAAGGGTGTGCTTCGGAATATTCTTCATTGAGTCTTCATACAAGCCGTTTCACTCTCCGGCAGCACCCCGAAACAAGGCACGATAAAAAACTGAGTTTGAAAGACAACAGCTTACTTCACGTCAAAAGCAGTTTTCCGCGTTTGGATGATAGAACAGTTATAAATGTGAACTGACTATTTCACAGAACGTTTATGTGACACATATAAAGATGTTTACTCATTGAAAATAAGCACAGTTATAATAATTGGGAATTTATTTTGAGGTGGTATTCGCACAGGATTGTGGGTAACTGAGTTCGTACATGAAACGGCATTAAGGATTGAGAATGGGAGGTGGTGAGGTCACGAGTGATGTTTGCACCAATGACCGCAGAGGTGGGGAGGGTAACATCTATTTAATTTTGGGAAGAATAGCATGGTCGCCATAAGTAACAACGTGCGCGTAAGAGGAGGTTTAAGCGGCGCGATTTTCATATCAGGTATGCATGGGGGTAGGACATGGTGTTTAACTCATGATAAGGGAGTAATGTAGTACTGCTCTTGGGGGGTTGTTTAAATTAAATTTTATTGAGGTGGTTTGAGGCTGAGAAGGGTTTTTGTTTGGATGTCAAGGGGCGTGTTGTTGTAGGAAGCACAGGGTAAAGGATCGTGGTTTCGTCTATTTCTTTCTCATTAGGATGAGTGCTTAGGCTAGGGGATAGATGGTGGATTATATGGTATGGTTTGAACACGATAAAATAGCAGGGGGTATTTTGCGGGGGGTTGAATTGGGACGTATGGGTAAACATGCATACGTTTTTGCACTAACAGAAGCATGTGTATTTAGGGAGAGTATTAATTGAGATCATGTGGAACGGAAATGCAATGTGACTTATGAGTACATTTTGATAACTTGCAGATACTCCTGATGAAGGTTGTTTACCGAAATGCATTGAGTAGGATGTGCATGAAGTGGAAGAAAATTCGGAATATGTTCATGTATAGGCCTGGATGGGCAATACATAGAATTATTTATACGCAAAAATAAGCAACGAATTTAACCGCTTTTGACGTGATGAAAAAGAAGTGAAAAATAATGATGAAAAGAGAAGAAAATTAAATGGACTAACAATGATTACTTTGGTGAAATTGTATTATTTTGAGATACAAATGTACATACGGCTGTGCAACCCGTTGTGACCTGCTAATCAGCAGGCCACCATTCTTGTTTGAATTATGTTCTGGTGCAAAAGGAACGGTTGCACTAATATGGGTGCATGCACGCCAAACAACGATAAAGGATGATAAAGTTAATTACATTAATACCAAGGGTGTGCTTCGGAATATTCTTCATTGAGTCTTCATACAAGCCGTTTCACTCTCCGGCAGCACCCCGAAACAAGGCACGATAAAAAACTGAGTTTGAAAGACAACAGCTTACTTCACGTCAAAAGCAGTTTTCCGCGTTTGGATGATAGAACAGTTATAAATGTGAACTGACTATTTCACAGAACGTTTATGTGACACATATAAAGATGTTTACTCATTGAAAATAAGCACAGTTATAATAATTGGGAATTTATTTTGAGGTGGTATTCGCACAGGATTGTGGGTAACTGAGTTCGTACATGAAACGGCATTAAGGATTGAGAATGGGAGGTGATGAGGTCACGAGTGATGTTTGCACCAATGACCGCAGAGGTGGGGAGGGTAACATCTATTTAATTTTGGGAAGAATAGCATGGTCGCCATAAGTAACAACGTGCGCGTAAGAGGAGGTTTAAGCGGCGCGATTTTCATATCAGGTATGCATGGGGGCAGGACATGGTGTTTAACTCATGATAAGGGAGTAATGTAGTACTGCTCTTGGGGGGTTGTTTAAATTAAATTTTATTGAGGTGGTTTGAGGCTGAGAAGGGTTTTTGTTTGGATGTCAAGGGGCGTGTTGTTGTAGGAAGCACAGGGTAAAGGATCGTGGTTTCGTCTATTTCTTTCTCATTAGGATGAGTGCTTAGGCTAGGGGATAGATGGTGGATTATATGGTATGGTTTGAACACGATAAAATAGCAGGGGGTATTTTGCGGGGGGTTGAATTGGGACGTATGGGTAAACATGCATACGTTTTTGCACTAACAGAAGCATGTGTATTTAGGGAGAGTATTAATTGAGATCATGTGGAACGGAAATGCAATGTGACTTATGAGTACATTTTGATAACTTGCAGATACTCCTGATGAAGGTTGTTTACCGAAATGCATTGAGTAGGATGTGCATGAAGTGGAAGAAAATTCGGAATATGTTCATGTATAGGCCTGGATGGGCAATACATAGAATTATTTATACGCAAAAATAAGCAACGAATTTAACCGCTTTTGACGTGATGAAAAAAGAAGTGAAAAATAATGATGAAAAGAGAAGAAAATTAAATGGACTAACAATGATTACTTTGGTGAAATTGTATTATTTTGAGATACAAATGTACATACGGCTGTGCAACCCGTTGTGACCTGCTAATCAGCAGGCCACCATTCTTGTTTGAATTATGTTCTGGTGCAAAAGGAACGGTGCACTAATATGGGTGCATGCACGCCAAACAACGATAAAGGATGATAAAGTTAATTACATTAATACCAAGGGTGTGCTTCGGAATATTCTTCATTGAGTCTTCATACAAGCCGTTTCACTCTCCGGCAGCACCCCGAAACAAGGCACGATAAAAAACTGAGTTTGAAAGACAACAGCTTACTTCACGTCAAAAGCAGTTTTCCGCGTTTGGATGATAGAACAGTTATAAATGTGAACTGACTATTTCACAGAACGTTTATGTGACACATATAAAGATGTTTACTCATTGAAAATAAGCACAGTTATAATAATTGGGAATTTATTTTGAGGTGGTATTCGCACAGGATTGTGGGTAACTGAGTTCGTACATGAAACGGCATTAAGGATTGAGAATGGGAGGTGATGAGGTCACGAGTGATGTTTGCACCAATGACCGCAGAGGTGGGGAGGGTAACATCTATTTAATTTTGGGAAGAATAGCATGGTCGCCATAAGTAACAACGTGCGCGTAAGAGGAGGTTTAAGCGGCGCGATTTTCATATCAGGTATGCATGGGGGTAGGACATGGTGTTTAACTCATGATAAGGGAGTAATGTAGTACTGCTCTTGGGGGGTTGTTTAAATTAAATTTTATTGAGGTGGTTTGAGGCTGAGAAGGGTTTTTGTTTGGATGTCAAGGGGCGTGTTGTTGTAGGAAGCACAGGGTAAAGGATCGTGGTTTCGTCTATTTCTTTCTCATTAGGATGAGTGCTTAGGCTAGGGGATAGATGGTGGATTATATGGTATGGTTTGAACACGATAAAATAGCAGGGGGTATTTTGCGGGGGGTTGAATTGGGACGTATGGGTAAACATGCATACGTTTTTGCACTAACAGAAGCATGTGTATTTAGGGAGAGTATTAATTGAGATCATGTGGAACGGAAATGCAATGTGACTTATGAGTACATTTTGATAACTTGCAGATACTCCTGATGAAGGTTGTTTACCGAAATGCATTGAGTAGGATGTGCATGACGTGGAAGAAAATTCGGAATATGTTCATGTATAGGCCTGGATGGGCAATACATAGAATTATTTATACGCAAAAATAAGCAACGAATTTAACCGCTTTTGACGTGATGAAAAAGAAGTGAAAAATAATGATGAAAAGAGAAGAAAATTAAATGGACTAACATTGATTACTTTGGTGAAATTGTATTATTTTGAGATACAAATGTACATACGGCTGTGCAACCCGTTGTGACCTGCTAATCAGCAGGCCACCATTCTTGTTTGAATTATGTTCTGGTGCAAAAGGAACGGTTGCACTAATATGGGTGCATGCACGCCAAACAACGATAAAGGATGATAAAGTTAATTACATTAATACCAAGGGTGTGCTTCGGAATATTCTTCATTGAGTCTTCATACAAGCCGTTTCACTCTCCGGCAGCACCCCGAAACAAGGCACGATAAAAAACTGAGTTTGAAAGACAACAGCTTACTTCACGTCAAAAGCAGTTTTCCGCGTTTGGATGATAGAACAGTTATAAATGTGAACTGACTATTTCACAGAACGTTTATGTGACACATATAAAGATGTTTACTCATTGAAAATAAGCACAGTTATAATAATTGGGAATTTATTTTGAGGTGGTATTCGCACAGGATTGTGGGTAACTGAGTTCGTACATGAAACGGCATTAAGGATTGAGAATGGGAGGTGGTGAGGTCACGAGTGATGTTTGCACCAATGACCGCAGAGGTGGGGAGGGTAACATCTATTTAATTTTGGGAAGAATAGCATGGTCGCCATAAGTAACAACGTGCGCGTAAGAGGAGGTTTAAGCGGCGCGATTTTCATATCAGGTATGCATGGGGGTAGGACATGGTGTTTAACTCATGATAAGGGAGTAATGTAGTACTGCTCTTGGGGGGTTGTTTAAATTAAATTTTATTGAGGTGGTTTGAGGCTGAGAAGGGTTTTTGTTTGGATGTCAAGGGGCGTGTTGTTGTAGGAAGCACAGGGTAAAGGATCGTGGTTTCGTCTATTTCTTTCTCATTAGGATGAGTGCTTAGGCTAGGGGATAGATGGTGGATTATATGGTATGGTTTGAACACGATAAAATAGCAGGGGGTATTTTGCGGGGGGTTGAATTGGGACGTATGGGTAAACATGCATACGTTTTTGCACTAACAGAAGCATGTGTATTTAGGGAGAGTATTAATTGAGATCATGTGGAACGGAAATGCAATGTGACTTATGAGTACATTTTGATAACTTGCAGATACTCCTGATGAAGGTTGTTTACCGAAATGCATTGAGTAGGATGTGCATGACGTGGAAGAAAATTCGGAATATGTTCATGTATAGGCCTGGATGGGCAATACATAGAATTATTTATACGCAAAAATAAGCAACGAATTTAACCGCTTTTGACGTGATGAAAAAGAAGTGAAAAATAATGATGAAAAGAGAAGAAAATTAAATGGACTAACATTGATTACTTTGGTGAAATTGTATTATTTTGAGATACAAATGTACATACGGCTGTGCAACCCGTTGTGACCTGCTAATCAGCAGGCCACCATTCTTGTTTGAATTATGTTCTGGTGCAAAAGGAACGGTTGCACTAATATGGGTGCATGCACGCCAAACAACGATAAAGGATGATAAAGTTAATTACATTAATACCAAGGGTGTGCTTCGGAATATTCTTCATTGAGTCTTCATACAAGCCGTTTCACTCTCCGGCAGCACCCCGAAACAAGGCACGATAAAAAACTGAGTTTGAAAGACAACAGCTTACTTCACGTCAAAAGCAGTTTTCCGCGTTTGGATGATAGAACAGTTATAAATGTGAACTGACTATTTCACAGAACGTTTATGTGACACATATAAAGATGTTTACTCATTGAAAATAAGCACAGTTATAATAATTGGGAATTTATTTTGAGGTGGTATTCGCACAGGATTGTGGGTAACTGAGTTCGTACATGAAACGGCATTAAGGATTGAGAATGGGAGGTGGTGAGGTCACGAGTGATGTTTGCACCAATGACCGCAGAGGTGGGGAGGGTAACATCTATTTAATTTTGGGAAGAATAGCATGGTCGCCATAAGTAACAACGTGCGCGTAAGAGGAGGTTTAAGCGGCGCGATTTTCATATCAGGTATGCATGGGGGTAGGACATGGTGTTTAACTCATGATAAGGGAGTAATGTAGTACTGCTCTTGGGGGGTTGTTTAAATTAAATTTTATTGAGGTGGTTTGAGGCTGAGAAGGGTTTTTGTTTGGATGTCAAGGGGCGTGTTGTTGTAGGAAGCACAGGGTAAAGGATCGTGGTTTCGTCTATTTCTTTCTCATTAGGATGAGTGCTTAGGCTAGGGGATAGATGGTGGATTATATGGTATGGTTTGAACACGATAAAATAGCAGGGGGTATTTTGCGGGGGGTTGAATTGGGACGTATGGGTAAACATGCATACGTTTTTGCACTAACAGAAGCATGTGTATTTAGGGAGAGTATTAATTGAGATCATGTGGAACGGAAATGCAATGTGACTTATGAGTACATTTTGATAACTTGCAGATACTCCTGATGAAGGTTGTTTACCGAAATGCATTGAGTAGGATGTGCATGACGTGGAAGAAAATTCGGAATATGTTCATGTATAGGCCTGGATGGGCAATACATAGAATTATTTATACGCAAAAATAAGCAACGAATTTAACCGCTTTTGACGTGATGAAAAAGAAGTGAAAAATAATGATGAAAAGAGAAGAAAATTAAATGGACTAACATTGATTACTTTGGTGAAATTGTATTATTTTGAGATACAAATGTACATACGGCTGTGCAACCCGTTGTGACCTGCTAATCAGCAGGCCACCATTCTTGTTTGAATTATGTTCTGGTGCAAAAGGAACGGTGCACTAATATGGGTGCATGCACGCCAAACAACGATAAAGGATGATAAAGTTAATTACATTAATACCAAGGGTGTGCTTCGGAATATTCTTCATTGAGTCTTCATACAAGCCGTTTCACTCTCCGGCAGCACCCCGAAACAAGGCACGATAAAAAACTGAGTTTGAAAGACAACAGCTTACTTCACGTCAAAAGCAGTTTTCCGCGTTTGGATGATAGAACAGTTATAAATGTGAACTGACTATTTCACAGAACGTTTATGTGACACATATAAAGATGTTTACTCATTGAAAATAAGCACAGTTATAATAATTGGGAATTTATTTTGAGGTGGTATTCGCACAGGATTGTGGGTAACTGAGTTCGTACATGAAACGGCATTAAGGATTGAGAATGGGAGGTGGTGAGGTCACGAGTGATGTTTGCACCAATGACCGCAGAGGTGGGGAGGGTAACATCTATTTAATTTTGGGAAGAATAGCATGGTCGCCATAAGTAACAACGTGCGCGTAAGAGGAGGTTTAAGCGGCGCGATTTTCATATCAGGTATGCATGGGGGTAGGACATGGTGTTTAACTCATGATAAGGGAGTAATGTAGTACTGCTCTTGGGGGGTTGTTTAAATTAAATTTTATTGAGGTGGTTTGAGGCTGAGAAGGGTTTTTGTTTGGATGTCAAGGGGCGTGTTGTTGTAGGAAGCACAGGGTAAAGGATCGTGGTTTCGTCTATTTCTTTCTCATTAGGATGAGTGCTTAGGCTAGGGGATAGATGGTGGATTATATGGTATGGTTTGAACACGATAAAATAGCAGGGGGTATTTTGCGGGGGTTGAATTGGGACGTATGGGTAAACATGCATACGTTTTTGCACTAACAGAAGCATGTGTATTTAGGGAGAGTATTAATTGAGATCATGTGGAACGGAAATGCAATGTGACTTATGAGTACATTTTGATAACTTGCAGATACTCCTGATGAAGGTTGTTTACCGAAATGCATTGAGTAGGATGTGCATGACGTGGAAGAAAATTCGGAATATGTTCATGTATAGGCCTGGATGGGCAATACATAGAATTATTTATACGCAAAAATAAGCAACGAATTTAACCGCTTTTGACGTGATGAAAAAGAAGTGAAAAATAATGATGAAAAGAGAAGAAAATTAAATGGACTAACATTGATTACTTTGGTGAAATTGTATTATTTTGAGATACAAATGTACATACGGCTGTGCAACCCGTTGTGACCTGCTAATCAGCAGGCCACCATTCTTGTTTGAATTATGTTCTGGTGCAAAAGGAACGGTGCACTAATATGGGTGCATGCACGCCAAACAACGATAAAGGATGATAAAGTTAATTACATTAATACCAAGGGTGTGCTTCGGAATATTCTTCATTGAGTCTTCATACAAGCCGTTTCACTCTCCGGCAGCACCCCGAAACAAGGCACGATAAAAAACTGAGTTTGAAAGACAACAGCTTACTTCACGTCAAAAGCAGTTTTCCGCGTTTGGATGATAGAACAGTTATAAATGTGAACTGACTATTTCACAGAACGTTTATGTGACACATATAAAGATGTTTACTCATTGAAAATAAGCACAGTTATAATAATTGGGAATTTATTTTGAGGTGGTATTCGCACAGGATTGTGGGTAACTGAGTTCGTACATGAAACGGCATTAAGGATTGAGAATGGGAGGTGGTGAGGTCACGAGTGATGTTTGCACCAATGACCGCAGAGGTGGGGAGGGTAACATCTATTTAATTTTGGGAAGAATAGCATGGTCGCCATAAGTAACAACGTGCGCGTAAGAGGAGGTTTAAGCGGCGCGATTTTCATATCAGGTATGCATGGGGGTAGGACATGGTGTTTAACTCATGATAAGGGAGTAATGTAGTACTGCTCTTGGGGGGTTGTTTAAATTAAATTTTATTGAGGTGGTTTGAGGCTGAGAAGGGTTTTTGTTTGGATGTCAAGGGGCGTGTTGTTGTAGGAAGCACAGGGTAAAGGATCGTGGTTTCGTCTATTTCTTTCTCATTAGGATGAGTGCTTAGGCTAGGGGATAGATGGTGGATTATATGGTATGGTTTGAACACGATAAAATAGCAGGGGGTATTTTGCGGGGGGTTGAATTGGGACGTATGGGTAAACATGCATACGTTTTTGCACTAACAGAAGCATGTGTATTTAGGGAGAGTATTAATTGAGATCATGTGGAACGGAAATGCAATGTGACTTATGAGTACATTTTGATAACTTGCAGATACTCCTGATGAAGGTTGTTTACCGAAATGCATTGAGTAGGATGTGCATGACGTGGAAGAAAATTCGGAATATGTTCATGTATAGGCCTGGATGGGCAATACATAGAATTATTTATACGCAAAAATAAGCAACGAATTTAACCGCTTTTGACGTGATGAAAAAAGAAGTGAAAAATAATGATGAAAAGAGAAGAAAATTAAATGGACTAACATTGATTACTTTGGTGAAATTGTATTATTTTGAGATACAAATGTACATACGGCTGTGCAACCCGTTGTGACCTGCTAATCAGCAGGCCACCATTCTTGTTTGAATTATGTTCTGGTGCAAAAGGAACGGTGCACTAATATGGGTGCATGCACGCCAAACAACGATAAAGGATGATAAAGTTAATTACATTAATACCAAGGGTGTGCTTCGGAATATTCTTCATTGAGTCTTCATACAAGCCGTTTCACTCTCCGGCAGCACCCCGAAACAAGGCACGATAAAAAACTGAGTTTGAAAGACAACAGCTTACTTCACGTCAAAAGCAGTTTTCCGCGTTTGGATGATAGAACAGTTATAAATGTGAACTGACTATTTCACAGAACGTTTATGTGACACATATAAAGATGTTTACTCATTGAAAATAAGCACAGTTATAATAATTGGGAATTTATTTTGAGGTGGTATTCGCACAGGATTGTGGGTAACTGAGTTCGTACATGAAACGGCATTAAGGATTGAGAATGGGAGGTGGTGAGGTCACGAGTGATGTTTGCACCAATGACCGCAGAGGTGGGGAGGGTAACATCTATTTAATTTTGGGAAGAATAGCATGGTCGCCATAAGTAACAACGTGCGCGTAAGAGGAGGTTTAAGCGGCGCGATTTTCATATCAGGTATGCATGGGGGTAGGACATGGTGTTTAACTCATGATAAGGGAGTAATGTAGTACTGCTCTTGGGGGGTTGTTTAAATTAAATTTTATTGAGGTGGTTTGAGGCTGAGAAGGGTTTTTGTTTGGATGTCAAGGGGCGTGTTGTTGTAGGAAGCACAGGGTAAAGGATCGTGGTTTCGTCTATTTCTTTCTCATTAGGATGAGTGCTTAGGCTAGGGGATAGATGGTGGATTATATGGTATGGTTTGAACACGATAAAATAGCAGGGGGTATTTTGCGGGGGGTTGAATTGGGACGTATGGGTAAACATGCATACGTTTTTGCACTAACAGAAGCATGTGTATTTAGGGAGAGTATTAATTGAGATCATGTGGAACGGAAATGCAATGTGACTTATGAGTACATTTTGATAACTTGCAGATACTCCTGATGAAGGTTGTTTACCGAAATGCATTGAGTAGGATGTGCATGACGTGGAAGAAAATTCGGAATATGTTCATGTATAGGCCTGGATGGGCAATACATAGAATTATTTATACGCAAAAATAAGCAACGAATTTAACCGCTTTTGACGTGATGAAAAAAGAAGTGAAAAATAATGATGAAAAGAGAAGAAAATTAAATGGACTAACATTGATTACTTTGGTGAAATTGTATTATTTTGAGATACAAATGTACATACGGCTGTGCAACCCGTTGTGACCTGCTAATCAGCAGGCCACCATTCTTGTTTGAATTATGTTCTGGTGCAAAAGGAACGGTGCACTAATATGGGTGCATGCACGCCAAACAACGATAAAGGATGATAAAGTTAATTACATTAATACCAAGGGTGTGCTTCGGAATATTCTTCATTGAGTCTTCATACAAGCCGTTTCACTCTCCGGCAGCACCCCGAAACAAGGCACGATAAAAAACTGAGTTTGAAAGACAACAGCTTACTTCACGTCAAAAGCAGTTTTCCGCGTTTGGATGATAGAACAGTTATAAATGTGAACTGACTATTTCACAGAACGTTTATGTGACACATATAAAGATGTTTACTCATTGAAAATAAGCACAGTTATAATAATTGGGAATTTATTTTGAGGTGGTATTCGCACAGGATTGTGGGTAACTGAGTTCGTACATGAAACGGCATTAAGGATTGAGAATGGGAGGTGGTGAGGTCACGAGTGATGTTTGCACCAATGACCGCAGAGGTGGGGAGGGTAACATCTATTTAATTTTGGGAAGAATAGCATGGTCGCCATAAGTAACAACGTGCGCGTAAGAGGAGGTTTAAGCGGCGCGATTTTCATATCAGGTATGCATGGGGGTAGGACATGGTGTTTAACTCATGATAAGGGAGTAATGTAGTACTGCTCTTGGGGGGTTGTTTAAATTAAATTTTATTGAGGTGGTTTGAGGCTGAGAAGGGTTTTTGTTTGGATGTCAAGGGGCGTGTTGTTGTAGGAAGCACAGGGTAAAGGATCGTGGTTTCGTCTATTTCTTTCTCATTAGGATGAGTGCTTAGGCTAGGGGATAGATGGTGGATTATATGGTATGGTTTGAACACGATAAAATAGCAGGGGGTATTTTGCGGGGGGTTGAATTGGGACGTATGGGTAAACATGCATACGTTTTTGCACTAACAGAAGCATGTGTATTTAGGGAGAGTATTAATTGAGATCATGTGGAACGGAAATGCAATGTGACTTATGAGTACATTTTGATAACTTGCAGATACTCCTGATGAAGGTTGTTTACCGAAATGCATTGAGTAGGATGTGCATGACGTGGAAGAAAATTCGGAATATGTTCATGTATAGGCCTGGATGGGCAATACATAGAATTATTTATACGCAAAAATAAGCAACGAATTTAACCGCTTTTGACGTGATGAAAAAAGAAGTGAAAAATAATGATGAAAAGAGAAGAAAATTAAATGGACTAACAATGATTACTTTGGTGAAATTGTATTATTTTGAGATACAAATGTACATACGGCTGTGCAACCCGTTGTGACCTGCTAATCAGCAGGCCACCATTCTTGTTTGAATTATGTTCTGGTGCAAAAGGAACGGTGCACTAATATGGGTGCATGCACGCCAAACAACGATAAAGGATGATAAAGTTAATTACATTAATACCAAGGGTGTGCTTCGGAATATTCTTCATTGAGTCTTCATACAAGCCGTTTCACTCTCCGGCAGCACCCCGAAACAAGGCACGATAAAAAACTGAGTTTGAAAGACAACAGCTTACTTCACGTCAAAAGCAGTTTTCCGCGTTTGGATGATAGAACAGTTATAAATGTGAACTGACTATTTCACAGAACGTTTATGTGACACATATAAAGATGTTTACTCATTGAAAATAAGCACAGTTATAATAATTGGGAATTTATTTTGAGGTGGTATTCGCACAGGATTGTGGGTAACTGAGTTCGTACATGAAACGGCATTAAGGATTGAGAATGGGAGGTGGTGAGGTCACGAGTGATGTTTGCACCAATGACCGCAGAGGTGGGGAGGGTAACATCTATTTAATTTTGGGAAGAATAGCATGGTCGCCATAAGTAACAACGTGCGCGTAAGAGGAGGTTTAAGCGGCGCGATTTTCATATCAGGTATGCATGGGGGTAGGACATGGTGTTTAACTCATGATAAGGGAGTAATGTAGTACTGCTCTTGGGGGGTTGTTTAAATTAAATTTTATTGAGGTGGTTTGAGGCTGAGAAGGGTTTTTGTTTGGATGTCAAGGGGCGTGTTGTTGTAGGAAGCACAGGGTAAAGGATCGTGGTTTCGTCTATTTCTTTCTCATTAGGATGAGTGCTTAGGCTAGGGGATAGATGGTGGATTATATGGTATGGTTTGAACACGATAAAATAGCAGGGGGTATTTTGCGGGGGGTTGAATTGGGACGTATGGGTAAACATGCATACGTTTTTGCACTAACAGAAGCATGTGTATTTAGGGAGAGTATTAATTGAGATCATGTGGAACGGAAATGCAATGTGACTTATGAGTACATTTTGATAACTTGCAGATACTCCTGATGAAGGTTGTTTACCGAAATGCATTGAGTAGGATGTGCATGACGTGGAAGAAAATTCGGAATATGTTCATGTATAGGCCTGGATGGGCAATACATAGAATTATTTATACGCAAAAATAAGCAACGAATTTAACCGCTTTTGACGTGATGAAAAAAGAAGTGAAAAATAATGATGAAAAGAGAAGAAAATTAAATGGACTAACATTGATTACTTTGGTGAAATTGTATTATTTTGAGATACAAATGTACATACGGCTGTGCAACCCGTTGTGACCTGCTAATCAGCAGGCCACCATTCTTGTTTGAATTATGTTCTGGTGCAAAAGGAACGGTGCACTAATATGGGTGCATGCACGCCAAACAACGATAAAGGATGATAAAGTTAATTACATTAATACCAAGGGTGTGCTTCGGAATATTCTTCATTGAGTCTTCATACAAGCCGTTTCACTCTCCGGCAGCACCCCGAAACAAGGCACGATAAAAAACTGAGTTTGAAAGACAACAGCTTACTTCACGTCAAAAGCAGTTTTCCGCGTTTGGATGATAGAACAGTTATAAATGTGAACTGACTATTTCACAGAACGTTTATGTGACACATATAAAGATGTTTACTCATTGAAAATAAGCACAGTTATAATAATTGGGAATTTATTTTGAGGTGGTATTCGCACAGGATTGTGGGTAACTGAGTTCGTACATGAAACGGCATTAAGGATTGAGAATGGGAGGTGGTGAGGTCACGAGTGATGTTTGCACCAATGACCGCAGAGGTGGGGAGGGTAACATCTATTTAATTTTGGGAAGAATAGCATGGTCGCCATAAGTAACAACGTGCGCGTAAGAGGAGGTTTAAGCGGCGCGATTTTCATATCAGGTATGCATGGGGGTAGGACATGGTGTTTAACTCATGATAAGGGAGTAATGTAGTACTGCTCTTGGGAGGTTGTTTAAATTAAATTTTATTGAGGTGGTTTGAGGCTGAGAAGGGTTTTTGTTTGGATGTCAAGGGGCGTGTTGTTGTAGGAAGCACAGGGTAAAGGATCGTGGTTTCGTCTATTTCTTTCTCATTAGGATGAGTGCTTAGGCTAGGGGATAGATGGTGGATTATATGGTATGGTTTGAACACGATAAAATAGCAGGGGGTATTTTGCGGGGGGTTGAATTGGGACGTATGGGTAAACATGCATACGTTTTTTGCACTAACAGAAGCATGTGTATTTAGGGAGAGTATTAATTGAGATCATGTGGAACGGAAATGCAATGTGACTTATGAGTACATTTTGATAACTTGCAGATACTCCTGATGAAGGTTGTTTACCGAAATGCATTGAGTAGGATGTGCATGACGTGGAAGAAAATTCGGAATATGTTCATGTATAGGCCTGGATGGGCAATACATAGAATTATTTATACGCAAAAATAAGCAACGAATTTAACCGCTTTTGACGTGATGAAAAAAGAAGTGAAAAATAATGATGAAAAGAGAAGAAAATTAAATGGACTAACAATGATTACTTTGGTGAAATTGTATTATTTTGAGATACAAATGTACATACGGCTGTGCAACCCGTTGTGACCTGCTAATCAGCAGGCCACCATTCTTGTTTGAATTATGTTCTGGTGCAAAAGGAACGGTGCACTAATATGGGTGCATGCACGCCAAACAACGATAAAGGATGATAAAGTTAATTACATTAATACCAAGGGTGTGCTTCGGAATATTCTTCATTGAGTCTTCATACAAGCCGTTTCACTCTCCGGCAGCACCCCGAAACAAGGCACGATAAAAAACTGAGTTTGAAAGACAACAGCTTACTTCACGTCAAAAGCAGTTTTCCGCGTTTGGATGATAGAACAGTTATAAATGTGAACTGACTATTTCACAGAACGTTTATGTGACACATATAAAGATGTTTACTCATTGAAAATAAGCACAGTTATAATAATTGGGAATTTATTTTGAGGTGGTATTCGCACAGGATTGTGGGTAACTGAGTTCGTACATGAAACGGCATTAAGGATTGAGAATGGGAGGTGGTGAGGTCACGAGTGATGTTTGCACCAATGACCGCAGAGGTGGGGAGGGTAACATCTATTTAATTTTGGGAAGAATAGCATGGTCGCCATAAGTAACAACGTGCCGTAAGAGGAGGTTTAAGCGGCGCAATTTTCATATCAGGTTTGCATGGGGGTAGGACATGGTGTTTAACTCATGATAAGGGAGTAATGTAGTACTGCTCTTGGGGGGTTGTTTAAATTAAATTTTATTGAGGTGGTTTGAGGCTGAGAAGGGTTTTTGTTTGGATGTCAAGGGGCGTGTTGTTGTAGGAAGCACAGGGTAAAGGATCGTGGTTTCGTCTATTTCTTTCTCATTAGGATGAGTGCTTAGGCTAGGGGATAGATGGTGGATTATATGGTATGGTTTGAACACGATAAAATAGCAGGGGGTATTTTTGCGGGGGGTTGAATTGGGACGTATGGGTAAACATGCATACGTTTTTTGCACTAACAGAAGCATGTGTATTTAGGGAGAGTATTAATTGAGATCATGTGGAACGGAAATGCAATGTGACTTATGATTACATTTTGATAACTTGCAGATACTCCTGATGAAGGTTGTTTACCGAAATGCATTGAGTAGGATGTGCATGACGTGGAAGAAAATTCGGAATATGTTCATGTATAGGCCTGGATGGGCAATACATAGAATTATTTATACGCAAAAATAAGCAACGTATTTAACCGCTTTTGACGTGATGAAAAAAGAAGTGAAAAATAATGATGAAAAGAGAAGAAAATTAAATGGACTAACAATGATTACTTTGGTGAAATTGTATTATTTTGAGATACAAATGTACATACGGCTGTGCAACCCGTTGTGACCTGCTAATCAGCAGGCCACCATTCTTGTTTGAATTATGTTCTGGTGCAAAAGGAACGGTGCACTAATATGGGTGCATGCACGCCAAACAACGATAAAGGATGATAAAGTTAATTACATTAATACCAAGGGTGTGCTTCGGAATATTCTTCATTGAGTCTTCATACAAGCCGTTTCACTCTCCGGCAGCACCCCGAAACAAGGCACGATAAAAACTGAGTTTGAAAGACAACAGCTTACTTCACGTCAAAAGCAGTTTTCCGCGTTTGGATGATAGAACAGTTATAAATGTGAACTGACTATTTCACAGAACGTTTATGTGACACATATAAAGATGTTTACTCATTGAAAATAAGCACAGTTATAATAATTGGGAATTTATTTTGAGGTGGTATTCGCACAGGATTGTGGGTAACTGAGTTCGTACATGAAACGGCATTAAGGATTGAGAATGGGAGGTGGTGAGGTCACGAGTGATGTTTGCGCCAATGACCGCAGAGGTGGGGAGGGTAACATCTATTTAATTTTGGGAAGAATAGCATGGTCGCCATAAGTAACAACGTGCGCGTAAGAGGAGGTTTAAGCGGCGCGATTTTCATATCAGGTATGCATGGGGGTAGGACATGGTGTTTAACTCATGATAAGGGAGTAATGTAGTACTGCTCTTGGGGGTTGTTTAAATTAAATTTTATTGAGGTGGTTTGAGGCTGAGAAGGGTTTTTGTTTGGATGTCAAGGGGCGTGTTGTTGTAGGAAGCACAGGGTAAAGGATCGTGGTTTCGTCTATTTCTTTCTCATTAGGATGAGTGCTTAGGCTAGGGGATAGATGGTGGATTATATGGTATGGTTTGAACACGATAAAATAGCAGGGGTATTTTTGCGGGGGTTGAATTGGGACCTATGGGTAAACATGCATACGTTTTTGCACTAACAGAAGCATGTGTATTTAGGGAGAGTATTAATTGAGATCATGTGGAACGGAAATGCAATGTGACTTATGAGTACATTTTGATAACTTGCAGATACTCCTGATGAAGGTTGTTTACCGAAATGCATTGAGTAGGATGTGCATGACGTGGAAGAAAATTCGGAATATGTTCATGTATAGGCCTGGATGGGCAATACATAGAATTATTTATACGCAAAAATAAGCAACGAATTTAACCGCTTTTGACGTGATGAAAAAAGAAGTGAAAAATAATGATGAAAAGAGAAGAAAATTAAATGGACTAACAATGATTACTTTGGTGAAATTGTATTATTTTGAGATATAAATGTACATACGGCTGTGCAACCCGTTGTGACCTGCTAATCAGCAGGTCACCATTCATGTGGGTGCACTTGTCAGGTCGACATGGCAGTTTTTTAAACTGCGCGCAGTCTTTTGTGGGTGGCACAATCAGTGCTGCAGGCCCACTAGCAGCATTAGATTTACAAAATAAAGTGCACCGTACTAGGGTCTTAGCAGTAAATAAAATGAGTCAATCATGGAAACACTAATCCATAAACACAATTTACATGGACAGCACATGCACTTTAGCACTGAATAGCAGTGGTAAAGATCCCAGGGTCCTAAAACCCCCCCCCCCCCCAAAAAAAAATATATATATATATATCAACCACACTCCTGGTTTACCTCGTGTACCACAGGACAAACAGGTACGGACCACAGCGTGTTCTTAAATCAATTGCAGTGTTTTATTGCGTGATAAAATCAAATCGGCATCACCAAAATTCAAAGACTAGTGCCCAGCCTGACACGTTTCGACCGCGTTTCCGCGGTCTTTATCACATTATATATTGTCAAGGTACATAGAACATAGTGTATGTGGAAATAGGTTTAGAAGATCCATACTTACCTTTGAAAATGTTATCCTTCGATATTGTGTACACGATACACAATATTTGGTGAAATTGAGATTCCTACCTCTGTAGCCTAAGGACACAACCTAATTCACATAGGGGATGGGACACCTTCACTTTTATAAATCTGCAAAGGGGAAGGTTTCACTTTGTTTCACTTTGTGAATTGTGTCAGCGGCATCAAGGTGCCTGCATCAAGGTGCCTGCTCCCCTATATCTTCCCAAATGGGAGAAATTTGTTTTTTAAAAGCAGCACATATGCATTAAATGAACATGGGCTACTTTAAAAAAATGTTTCCTGTTTCAGAAAGCAAATGTAAAGATAGAGGTCTGCTGTCCTTTGCAGGTCTTCATTCCTGCATTGACAGCCAATCACAGGGGATGGAATATTGCAACCGGCCTAATCAATATTCGTTAGGCAGGTCATTTTGCGACCCTCTGCAAATGGTCAATTTACTATGTATCTATTTGTACATAAATTGCATCACCATTTGCAAACCAGTTAGTTTGCAAATTGCATATCTCTGGTTTGCGAATGGTACGTCAGGCCCCATGTTGTTCAATGCTCAAGGGATGAGAGGCATCTTGCATAGCATTGTTTATCCATGGCTCTAGTTTCATCCTGTTCTTGTTAATGATGTTTCCACGATATTCTAACTCGCTGTATAGATATATAAATTTGCCCATGCAAAGAGTCTTTACACTTGAGCTCAATATGCTCACCAAAGTCATCAACATTATGTTATGCAAAAAGCTAGTATATAATCCTGAAATGCATGAATGCCCGTGACACTGCTCATGGTCCAGTGCATGAAGCACTGAAACACAGGATAATGGGACACACGTCCAGATTGCATGCATAAGACATGGAACACTTCTTTGGGTGTAAAAAACACAGCATAAGCACAGAAGTCCTTATGCAGTTGAATGTTTTTATGCTGTCTTAAGATGGAGGATGGGTCAACAGCTAGTAATGTCCACACTTAACAGCACCTCCCTGACCTTTGGCGATTGATGGTAATCCACTCAGATATTACCCTTGCGAATGAAAAGAAGAGACACACAGTCTGGACTCATCATTTTTCCAACCAAGGAACTTAACCCAGAAGCAGCTTCTATTATTTCATTGAAGTTCATTACATATTTTTTCAAAGCATTCTAATGCGCTCCCTTTACATTCATTAGAAGACTCCTTAGGTATTGTTTTAAAGAGATGGTATTATCCTTCAATATAATTTCATGCTGAACACCAGACAGCTCTCGCATTTCTAATCTGAGAGCCCATTTGTATTCAGCCATAATGTTTTCAACACATCCTCTTTTCTAAATTACATCAACTGAGTATCAAGCTCAATGGCTAGTCACTAAGTGCTGATTGTTGGCTAAGTTTTCTACTACTATTTGCAAGGCACCGATAATTATATATGCATGTATGTATTCATTTTGCTTTTACTGCACAAAGGAAAAAGGAAAAAATTTAATAAAGTGTGTTTAAAAAAAAAAAACTGAGTATCGAGCTAATTCTCCAAACAAATATACTATTTTGTCACAGTGCTAACAAACAGAAATGTTTCAGTTAAGGTAACTATGCAACATTCAGTCCCATCATGCACTGCTCACACCTTCACAAAAGATATTGTTAAAACCATGACATAACCTCCCCAACAAAACCATCTGTGACATCACAGACGACATTGTTAAAATCATCATCAATGGCACCCCATTCCATAAATCATCAGGTTTATGGCGAATTACAACATAGATAATATTACATTTTATTTTTTATCACTTGCTGGGAAAATTAACAGAATGCATTTCAAAGACTGGCACCCTTTCTGTCCTCTTCTGGTGAATTTTTGATGTTTTTAAGGTCTCTCCTACACAGCATATGCGCTGTCCTGCGAGGCGTATTTTTTAAAATTCAGTGGGCTTTCAACCCACCCACAGCATACCATTAGTTGTTTACGTTGTCATTCTCATTTGCAATCTTTCAGTTTCTTAGCTTCCATAGGCTTCCCTTCATTTCTTGTCTTAGGCCCTCCCTGGAGCATGGGCCAAGTACACATGTTCTTCCTTGTCTTTGTTGCTGGTCGTCTTTATGCAGTGCACTATATATTTCTTTTTTATAAGTGTTTCGGTATTGTTCCTGGACGTTGAATGTGTGTTCCTACTTTTAACATAGACATACACCTTCTTATTTATGTTGGATTCACCCTATCTGCCATCTCTATTGACACTTTAGTTTCTTACACTCACAACTGTACTATTCTAGTCCACTTTACTCTACGCTGATCTACTCCACTCCATGCCACTCCATTCTACTCTATGCTCTGTCACTCTATGCCACTCTCCACCACTCTAGTCTACCCCACTTTATGCCACTTCACTTGACTCTAGACCATTCCAAGCCACTCCATGCCACTCCACTCTACCCTATGCCAATCCATTCTATACCACTCCACTCTACACTACTCCACTCTATAGTACCCATACTACTCTAGTCTACTCCACTCCCCACAATGCCACTCTACAGCACTCTACACTACTCTACTCTATGCCACTCTTCTCCACCCCAATCTACTCCATGCCACTCTACTCTATGCCACTTTACGCCACTCTACTCTACACCACTCCATTTCACTCCATGCCACTCTACTCTAAGCCAGTCTATTCTATGCCACACCACTCTACGCAAACCCACTTTACACAGTGCTAAAAAACATCTGCAATTGTTCCATCAGTCAAGTGAAGAGCATGCTGCTGTAGTTGGGGCACTCCCACATCAATGTCATCCATGTTGTAAACACCAAGGTCAGATTGGGCAAAAACTATTAAGAGTATGTGAGCTAGCCTAACCTAAGGCTGACTCTTAAAAATCCAGCTCTGGAATATATTACCAAGAATTATACAACCCCACTTGAGAGCAGATGGGCTGCGAGGTGTGGAATAAGCTTGTCAAGGCTGAGAGTAGCGCTTAGAGCGGGCCTAATGCTGTCTCTTAAAATGTAGATTTTCCTAGTAATTTATGAAGGAAAGTCTTAATTTTATTAAAAACACGGAGGCGAGTATTATGCTTACTAATCTTGCTTGAATTTAATTGCACCCAAGATAACAATAAAACTACACCTCCCAAAAGGCTAAGCGACAAGCTAGCCAATGGGAAAACTTAGAATCAACAATACAGAAGCCAATCACATAAGGGCACCATGTGTAACATTCTATTTGACTGCAAACAGCCCTCTTTTCTTGTGTGAGAAGCTAGATAGGTTCAGAAAAGAAAGGGAAAATGGAAAGAACAATAAAAGAAGCTAAAGTCAAAATAGAGAACTCTTGACAAAGGGCCAGATGTACGACGGATTTTTGCATGCGCAAATGGGTTTTAGACCCGTTTGCGCATGCAAAAAACCAGTGGGCCATGTACTAACCCTATTTTGCGAGTAGCTAATTAAATAGCGACTCGCAAAATAGGGTTAGTGACTCGCTATTAGGACGGGGCGTTCCGAGGGCGTCCCTTCCTAATAGCGAGTCTAAACCCTATGTAAGAATGATTTGTGACCGCAATTGCGGTCGCAAAATGCTCGCAGTTTACCACCCTCTTCAAGAGGGTGGTAAACCATTCGCAAACAGAAAGGGGTCCCTTGGGGACCCCTTCCCCTTTGTGAATGGGTGCACAAACATTTTTTCAGAGCAGGCAGTGGTCCCAGGGACCACTACCTGCCCTTAAAAAATGAAACAAAAACGTTTAATTTTTTTTATTTTAAATGCATCCCATTTCCCTTTAAGGAAAACAGGCTGCATTTAAAAAAAAAAAAACAGCTTTATTTAAAAGCAGTCCCAGACATAGAGGTCTGCTGACCCCAGCAGGCCACCATCCCTGGGAGTGCCAGCCATTCCCAATGGGGTCGCAAATTGCGACAACCTCATTAATATGCACGAGGCATGCAATTTGCCACCCCATTGGGAATCTCAAACAGTGTCTCAGACACTGTTCTACATTGGCAATTGCGACTCGCAAATTGCGACTCGCAATTGCCAATGGTCGTACATCTGGCCCAAAGTTCCATAAAAGCAATCCTTAGAGCAGGAACGAAGATGAAGATGAAGGCAATCGGAAAGTCGAATCCACTTGAGGATGATGCCCAAGATCAGGAAGAGGCAAGTAGCAAAGCTGGAACCGCTGTCAGGAGGGAGAAAAAAAACACATGTTAACTAGTGTTGCGTGGGATAATACTCGCCTCCGTGCCTTCAATAAAATTAAGACTTTCTTTCATAAATTACCAGGAAAATCTATATTTTATGCAAGGCTCCTATTATGCTTGTTTAAAGCATATTGACAACCAATGAAGCAGCATTAAGAATAGGTTTACAAAAAAAATTGGAAACACTTTGTCATTGGACCAGTCAGCCGATCTCAGAATGTCCTCCAATCTGGAACCTGCCCAGAAAGCTTTGGAAGCCATGGCACCCCTTGCTGAATGAGCCCCGAAAACAGACACATCAATACCAGAAAGGGACCTGCCCCATCTGACTCAATGGGCTAGGGGTGGCAGAGGAAACAGGCTTGTGAGGTTTGCGGAAGGAAATGAGGAGTTGGGACTGAGAGGACTTTCTGAGATCAAAGGTCTGTTGCTCATATACTTTGAGACACTGAACCATACACAGTTTGGGATGAGAAGGAAAGTAAGGGTAAAAAACAGAATTTAAGTTGGATTTTGTGCGTTTATTAACATAAAACATCACACCAGAAGGGGTAAATTGATGAGAAGAAACATCCAGAGCTTTGACATCAGAAACACGTTTGATAGATACCAAACACAAAAGCATAGTAAGCTTGGCAGAAAGCATTTTTAGAGAAAGAGCTGAATTATCGGGCCAGGAGATAAACAGATTCAGAACCAAATTGACATCCCATAACTTAGTATACTTTGGTAAAGGAAGTTTGGAAAACTTTACTCCCTTTACTACCATTGGAAGTGTTGTGATTGAGGGAAATAGCAGATCTGTAACGATTAATTCTTCTGTAGTTCTTACTTACGCTGGCTTCTGATGCCAGAAAATTTACAATGTAAGTTACATGTGCTGAAAAGGGATCGAGATGTTTTCCCACACACCAGCCTGACCATAAAGCCCAAGAGGATTTGTAAGCTCTACCTGTTCCCGGAGCCCAAGCCTCGATAATGAAATCTAAAGCTTCCTACAAAATACCTAGGTTAGAGTGGTTAGCCTTGATATATTCCATGCTGAAAGGATCAATGTATTGTCGAGAACCAGAGAAGATTGTTGAAGGAAGGAAGAAGGACCGGGAAATCCACTGCCATTTCCAACAGAGATGGGAACCATACTTGTGATTGCCAAAAGGGGACCATTATCACCAGAGATGCTAATTGATGTCGGACCTGGGCTAGGACCCTGATGATCATAAAAAAAGTAGGGAATGCTTAATTGAGGTGAGGCGACCAATCCAGCAGGAAAGCATCTGTCGCTAAAGCCAAAGGGTCCGGACGTCAACTGAAGAAATGAAGGAGTTGGGTATTGAGACGAGCGGCAAACAGGTCGACTTGAAAAGGACCCTACTTTTGATAGAGAGATTGGAAGACGGACGGATGAAGCTTCCAATCGCTGAAACCTCGTAGATAACGAGAATGCCTGTCCGCGATGGAATTGAGATTGCCTGGAAGATAGTCCGCTCTGACCGAGATTTTGCTGGAAAGACAGAATTCCCAAAGACTCTTTGCTAACTCTGTGAGGGGTTTGGATCTGGTTCCACCCAGGTGATTTATGTAGCGGACCGAGAAAATATTGTCCATGCAAGGAAGGATAGAGCATCGAACTTTGTCTTTGCTAGGCTTTTGATTGCAAAGGAATCTGCAAGCATCTCTAAACAGTTTATGTGCAATTTTGACTCCACGAGAGACGATGTACCCCCAATCAAGATTGCTCCACAACGGGCGCCCCAACCCATCTGACTTGCATCTGATTCTAACACTAGATCGGGGACTGAGGCGAAGATGGTTCTGCCGTTCCAAGCATCTAAATGGTCGATCCACCACTGAAGCTCTAGACGAGACTCTGGATCAATAGAAAGCAATAGAAAGCAGATCTGAATAGGCCAGCCCTTGCCGCAGATGGCGGATTTTGAGACGTTGAAGGGCTCGGTAATGAAGAGGGCCCGGAAAGATTGCCTGGATGGAAGCGGACAGCAGGCCTACTATCTTTGCGAGGGATCTGAGAGAGATTAAGGAGCTGCGGAGTACCTGAGAAATCTCAGATTTGATTGCTGATACTTTTGATTGAGGGAGATTAAGAGAAGCTGTGGATGAATTTATGGGAAAACCAAAGAACTCGATTTGTTGAGAGAGAATAAGAATTGACTTTTCAAAATTCAAGAGGAAACCCAGATCTGAAAGAAGAGAACAAGTGAGATGCAAATGTGATAGGAGAGTTTGACTGCCCTGACTCACGATCCGGATATCGTCCAAGTAAATCATGAGCCTGACCCCGAGGGATCTTAGATAAGTTGCTATTGGTTTCATTATCTTTGTAAAGCACCAAGGTGTTGAAGACAGACCGATAGGAAGAGAGCAAAACTGGTAAGTCACTCCGAGCCACTGGAATTGGAGAAATTTTCTTTGTGAATGATGGATAGGAATCGTAAGATAAGCATGTTGCAGATCTATTCTGACAATCCAATCATGTTGCCGGAGTGAGTCTCTGAGATGACTAATGGTTTCCATTTTGAAATGACGGTATACCACAAACTGATTGAATAATTTCAGATGACTGGACGCATCATTTTGTTCTTTTTGCAAACCAGAAAAATGGAGCTGAAGAAACCTGATGGATCTAGACATGATGCTTGTATTGCTTGTTTTCGCAAAAGGGATTGAACTTCTATTGATATGAGATTTGACATAGAGGCAGAGAAGATTAAATGAGGAGGAAAAACAGTTTGGAAAGGTGACACGTAGAATTTTATAAGATAACCTTGGATGGAGCTGAGAACACAAGGATCTGCAGTTAGAGTTTGCCACTTTGAAAGAAATAACTTTAGGCGACCCCCTATGGGAGGAGGGCCAGAAGAGGGACTCACCTTGCTGCAAATTATTTCTGAAGTTCTTTTGGCCACGTACTCTGAAGCCTCTACCTCTTTGATGATAGAATTGGGTTTTTAATTCCTGAAAGCTGTAGTTGTTGTTGAATGAACCTCTGGGGCCTTGATTGTGGTATGGATGACCGGTAAAGCGACTCCTGCCTCTACCGGCCCATGCAAAAACCCGTTACAAAAAACTTTCTTTAATGATTGCTGAGCTTTTTCAGTTGAAGCAAGTGTAGTGACATATTTTTTTAAATCTATCACAAAAGAGTCACCAAAAAGAAGACTATCAGCCTTGATACCTGGGTCAAGAGCAGCCAGGTTAGCTAACTTAGGATCCAGTTTTAAAAGGAGTCCTTTACGGCGTTCATGGGTTATCGCCGAGTTGGCATTGCCAAGGAGACAAAAGGCTCGTTGTATCCATAAAGAAAGATCTTGCAGATCTAAGTCTGTACTATCCAGCCTGGCAAATTCTGTGTATTGCTTCACCCTCCCAAATAATAGAAAATACCACCCTCTCACACGGAGGCACAAACACAGCAAAGCAAGTAAAACACCACGAAAGGGATTTCACTCTTATAAAATGAAACACATCAAAAGACTGTTCTCAGAATAAGGCATGGAGTATTATTTGTTCAACACTCTCTAACAGAATGGCTTTACCAGATGTCAAATGAACAACATTCAAATGTATGTATATACAAGCAATAATATCACACTTATAAGTAGGCAAATGCAACTGTTAAATGCATGGAATAAAATACATGAAATGAATTACAAGCAGATAATAATATGATGGATGTCCAGTGCAAGAAATCAGAAAGATATATACACTAAATACATCAGATGATTACAACCACTGAAGACTTGATGTGCACACAGACTCACTCACACATCACAAAGTCAATACTCAAAGAAAACACCTCACCGGCTGCAAACACTGCATCTTAGCCCACTCCAGACTGGGGGATTCACAGCCGGTGGATCACTGACATAGCATCGACACTCATAATATCGACCTACGAAATTATGGACATACAAATATCAATAACATAAATATCGTCAAACACAAACATCGATATCACTAATATCGAAATCAATACTATCGTTATAACTAATATCGTTAACATTAAATAAACATACAAAATAACACAAGTCAAAAAGGAAAAACCAACGGCGGACTTGTAGGTCTGCACCTCACGCTTGTTTCATAAGTGTAACTTCCTGCACACTAACTCTCCAGCACCAGCCATTGTGTGGTGCCTCTGTGTTCCAGATCCTTAGGTGATGAAGTGAGTGGGGGTGCGCCAGGTAATGAAGTCCAGACACTTGTGTATTTTCAAACTCTTTATTTCAATATAATCTTTTTTTTGTAATAGCACATACAGCTCAGCCAACGCGTTTCGTTCCTACACAAGGAACTTCGTCAGGGCTGAAAGTTAACACACAAAAAAAACAAATCAAAAGACATAAAGTAACTCCAATTACGACAAAAATGGCACAAAACTCTTACGTATGAAACTTAATGAATACATTAATAAAAAAACATTAATAAAAACACATACACAGGTGAACACCTCGAGACAAGAAAATTAAACCATGCAAACAGCAGGAACAGAGATGAGAAAATACAATAGACAACATCGTACATTAGTTAAAAATCCTGAAGGAAAATCGCCCAGGATAAATTCACGAATAAATATGAATGTGGCGCCTAACAAAGTCGCCATCCTAGAACAATCATCACAGCCATTTTATCTTAGACTCATTGTTCATTGCTGACGCGAGTATTTAACAAAGCAGTAAAACTTATGTGAACATGTTAGATTTTGTTGTAACTTGTACACTGTTGTGGAGCATGTACGCCATACCGATAGTAGTGAATAAAGCGCGAAAAAAGTTACAAATACGAGAATTGATGTAAGTGGATAGAAACAAAAGGAAACCAGTTGGAATAACCCCCCCACACCCCGTATGCTGTTCAAAGTGAGCATGGGCAAGGATAGGGAATTAAAAAAGTAGGCGCCAAGTAACCCCAGAATCATTACTAGAGGCACCCGGTTGGGCGGGATGTCATGGGCCAGAGGAAACCAAGAAGTGAACATAGGGGGGTCTCACCTATGCTAACATTCAAATTAATAAGTCCATTAGCTTCGATGTGTAGTATGTAGTCCCCAACTTAATCCGCTGGATGACAAAGGAGTTCCCGGGGCATCAATATACCCAAAGTGGTGACCTGTTTAGGGACAATAATAGTGGAAAATGTAAACACTTTAAATGTCGTATGTCACTGAGTCACTGGCAGACCATACCAAATAATAAGGTCTCACCTAAAGTAATGGTCAAGTCCCAAATCCATAAATCTCGAATCGCAGTATGCAGCCTCCAACTTATTCAGCCCGGTGGTGTGGGAATTCCTAGGGTAACATCAAAACCAGAAACGGGTAACCTGTTTATGTAAAATAATACATATAAATTGTGTTAAACCTAAATTAATATAAACTACCAATGCTCCCTATCACACATATTCCAAGCCTCTTGACCTTATCAATTACAAAGGGCAAGACCTAGCAAGCAAGCCCAGCAAACACAAGTAAGAAAGACCTGTTTAAAGGAATAAGAAAGAGTCACTTAAATGAAAGCGGTAGATCAAAGTCCTGCTGCCCCCCTTTTTAATAGGCTGCCTCAAAATGTCTAAAAGCCTTAGTTGGGCCTCCCAAATTTTCTTGCTCGTCCTATCACCACTTAGGAACAAGAAGCGGTCATGGCAATCGGACCCGCCCACCTCATACAACGTACAGTGGAAGCAGGACCGCCATCTTGGAAAGATAAAAGGACGGTTCCTGATTGTAAAGTAACGCTGTAATTTGACGCAGCAAATTATAGCTGTGAATACCTAATAAAGTAAGAATAAGACATCAGTCATCTCTATTCTAGCAGCCAAGGTTGTGCCTCTCCAAAAATTTTAAACTCATCCTATCCATACTTGGGAACGTGCTGGAGTTATAACAACCAGACCCGCCCACACAGAAACATAGAGGTGGAACCGGGACCACCATATTGAAGGGTGCAACAAATAGTCCAGAAGGGCTGCCCGCTCGAAAACTAAATCGGGCCACAATATGCCCCTGAACTGGTGCCCATTATTAATCAAGGCTGACTGTGTCAAATAATACAGCAAATTCTAGTCTGATAGGGATGCCGGCTCAAATAACATAAACCCTTGCTAACAGAACTCTACTGCGAGTTGTACAGCTATAAAATACCCCTCAAACTGATCTAACAAGGCCCCACCCCCCAAAAAACAAACGGGAACCAGAGTAAGGGCATTTCCCACATAATCCTCTTAGCCCTCGATAAGGTCCTGACAGCTCAGTGTCCACGCACCAAGTAATGCGTGCGCTGCCGGCTGTTTAAAGGCCCAAGTTGGGCCTCCCAATTCTCTTGCTCGTCCTATCACCACTTAGGAACGAGAAGCGGTCATGGCAACCGGACTCGCCCACCTCAAACAACGTACAGGTGGAAGCGGGACCGCCATCTTGGAAAGGTAAAACGACGGTTCCTGATTGTGAAGTAACGCTGTGATTTGACGCTTTAAATTATAGCTACGAATACCTAATGAAGTAAGACTAAGACATCAGTCATCTCTATTCTAGCAGCCAAAGTTGTGCCTCTCAAAATTTTTTAAAACTCGTCCTATCCACATTCGGGAACATGCTGGAGTAATAACAACCAGACCCACCCACAAAAGAACTCATAGAAGTGGAACCGGGACCGCCATATTGAAGGGTGCAACAAATAAAAGAATAGAGGTGTTTCCAGAAAAAAAGTAGTGCTAAATGTGATGCATAGACATTATAAACCTATCAAAGGAGGGCAAACAGTGTCATCTGTTATCGATATTTGAGAACTTGAATTCAAGTCAAAATAAAAAAGGGGGCAATTCAGATTGAAAAGGGAAAGGAATAAAGACTCCCCATAAAACGTGTCTGAAAGCGTGTTTGTAATGGTCAAAAACAGGTACGCCATCTTGAAAGGGCAAACATAACAAAGAATATGCCGTCAAAGTGAATCTGGGCCAAATATAAAATCAATTGCAAGTAATATATACTGCCACCTTGGTTGGCGTGCCGTTTGTGTCAGACGGATAAAAAGCCAAGAATTGCATGTATAGTAGGTAATGGGCCACACATTTATACCCAAATGAGTATAGAATTGATATGAGTCTTAGTGAATATAAAGTCATATTGGGAAAGGTAAAGAAGCAATGTAAACCATCGCGAATCTGAAGTCATCTAAAGAGAGCAACAATCATTGAAGAACTGACCGAAATGGTAAAGAGAACGTTGGGGAACCAGTCCCCTCCCAGCATTTGAAAACTGTGTTGGGAGAAAGAGGGGAAAGGAGGAATTCATGAGCCAGAGTATAAACCTGATATATGCGCCCAAGGTCAAATTATCACCAGTAATTGTTCACCACCGGTAATTGTGAAGTTTCTCTGTTGGGTAAAATATTAAGTAAAGCGTCAAGGCATAAGGAAGTCTCAGTAAGGCAAAGGTTAGGGTTTGATACGAAACAATACAATTCTGTCGGACAGGCGAGTCCTATCCGTGAGCTGTAGCAGAATGTTAAGGAGAAAAAAGGAGAAAGATGGAGAAAAAGGAGGGTGGAGAAAGAGGAAGTCGGAGGAGGAAAGGGGGAGAAAAATAAGCTACAGGCGTTTGCATAGTAATGGGCACAAGATAACCAACTTCTCGAATCCGATGCCCAGTGGGAACAATACCCGCAGGCTGCATCATTGGGGGGGAAGTTTTGGTCCACATGAGGTAATCTTTCAGGGGATACCAAATATCTTTTGGCCTGGAAGTGAGAGGCTGCAAAGACGCAAACAGATCACAGTTGGTATTACAGTACACGAGGCTCGCCAACCAGGCCTTAGTTGTAGGGGTAAACCTGCTGCCCCAGTGAATCGCGATTTCCCTCTTTGCTAAAAGTAAAGCAATCGCTGTGAATTTCCACAATTTCTTTGGGAACTCATATATATAACCCAACAGCGCAACCTCGAGGAGAGGAGCAATCTCCTGCCCTATCATGAACTTTAAGATCTCATAAATAGACCTCCAGTATTTACCTATTTTTGCGCAGTTCCATGTCATGTGGGCAAAGTCGGCCCGAGGCGCCCCACATTTTAGGCAGCAATGTGACCTGTCTGGATCTATGGAATTAATTTTCGCCGGAGACATGTATGCCCTCCACAGAAATTTGAAGTGGAGTAACTTATGTCTGCTGTTAAGGGATACCTCCTTAGTCTTAACACAGCAGAATGCCCACTGAGAATCTTGTATTGTATGTCCCAGATCACGCTCCCACGCTTCCCTAACTCTGGCATCACTTCCGGGAACCAGAGCCATTGATGCTCTATAGAGTTTTGAAATCAAGTGTTCTCCCTCTTTACTAGTTATCAATAAAGTTAATGGTGCGAATGAATCAGGCTCCAAAGGGAAACTAGCAATCTTCTCTCTGAGTCCCCTGCGAACTCTACACAAGACAAACTGATCCATAAATGGAGCACCCCTGAACCGCTCACCTTCTGAAGCATTAAACACATGTCCCCCGGGAAACAAGTCCCCAAACTTCTCCAGGGAAAAGGAGTCAAATGTTGGCTGTACTAATTTCTCCTCCGTGATGGGGAGCCAAGGGTTATTACTCAAGGGTATCTCAGACGAGTATAATAGGCATCCTCCCGACACCCTCGCCAATTTCTGCCAGGCCCAACTCGTCGTTGAGACTGTTTGAATGTCGCGAGGGAACCCCCCCAGGCAGGACAGTTCTCAACGGCGCTGGCAATACCAAGTCAGCTTCAGGCCTCGCATAGGGGATCCGTGCGTCGGGGTGATACCAGGAGTGTGCAAAGCTACACTGAGCTACCAGGTAGTAGATCTGAAAGTTTGGAACACCAAGTCCACCCCTCTCATATGGCAGGGTCAGTGCGTCCCAACTAACTCTGGCCCTCTTCCCTCCACAGACAAGTCTTGTAAGGTGAGATTGGATAGTTTTAAAGAAGCTGTTGGAAAGTGGGATGGGTATATTGTGGTATAAATACAAAAATTTAGGGAGTACCACCATCTTTATGATTGCAACGTGGCCCGCCATGGATAAAGAAAGTTTTAACCAGCCCTCTATCTGCTGCTCTAATTTGTAAATGGCCAAGCCATAATTTAGCAATATCAACTGATAAGAATCTCGATGTATCTGGAAGCCCAAGTTTCTCATCGACTCCTCGCACCATTGCAGCGGTAACCCACAATCCCATCTGACCGTACCAGACGTTAGGGAAAAAATGACTGACTTGCCCCAATTGATGCCAAGCCCAGAGAACCCCCCAAATCGAATGATCTCCCTAATTAGTGGCTCCAAGTTCTTCTCTGGACGTCGAACATAGAGGATGACATCATCTGCATAAAGCGAAATCAATAGAGGGCCTGTCTGGAATTGTAAGCCTCTGTGCAAATGCCTTTCCTGAAAGTGTCGGACTAATGGATCTAGCGCAATTAAGAATAGTAAAGGGGAGAGCGGACAGCCCTGTCGTGTGCCCCGAAAGAGACTAAACTGTGAAGACAGAGTACCATTTAGCCGGAGCCGTGCAGTGGCAGAGGTGTATAAGAGTGAAATAAGCGCCGCAAACCCTTTAGGCATTCCCATCCTCTGCATGACCATTAGAAAAAAGGCCAGTCTAGGGAGTCAAAGGCTTTTTCAGTGTCTAATAACACCGCTGCTGCAGGGACCTCAGGTGATATTCTATGCAGGACCGTAAAAAGGGTTCGGAGGTTCAATGCCGTTGATCTATGAGGGACAAACCCCGATTCGATTAGGCCGGTGAGATGATACGATCTAGTAGGAGGGCTAATCTCAATGCCATCATTTTGGCCAGGATTTTATAATCGAGATTAAGTAGAGATAGTGGCCTATATGATCCACACATGAGAGAGTCTTTCCCCGGTTTGGGCAATAATATTATAACTGCTTTGTGCAGTGTGGGCACCAATTCTTGACTCTCCAGCGCTTCATTATATACCTCTAGCAAATATTGGGCTGATAGGTCCTTATAGGCTTTATAAAAATTCCCGGTGAACCCATCTAACCCGGGAGCAGTTGAGCCATTCGTGGCATCAATGGCACTAACAATTTCCTCAACGGAAAAAGGTTCCGCCAAGAACTCTGCATCCCCTTTTCCAGCCACACAAGAGCTATCTCCGACAAGTAGTCCCTACGGACCTCCTCACTATGCGTGGCACGCGAAATATATAACTCGGAATAGTATTCTACAAATACATCTCATATTTCCCGAGTGTCAGATAATATCTTACCATCTGGGGCATGGATACAGGGAATACACGATTGTCCCGACAACGGGCGCAAAAGCCGCACCAAGGTGCGGCCCGGCTGGTCCCCCTCACCGTAACGCCTGGCAGTGGCATACTTACTCAAGAATAGCGTCTCCTGTTCCGCTGCTTCCCTGAACTCCAGCAGGAATTCCAGACGGCGGCTCTGATCAGTTTGGGCTGGGCATGAAATGTGTTCTTTATCCAGAGCCTCAAGCTGCTGCTCAATGCGAGATAATGTGCCTCTTAGATCCCTCAACACCCCGGAGTGTTTTGTAATACAGATACCACGCATATAAGCTTTAAATGCTTCCCATAGTACTGCCACGTCTGTACTGAACCTTTATTCAACTCGAAGTAGTCTATGTTGCTGCTCGGAGCTCAGCATTGAACACTGCATCCATCAGCGCCTGTCCTGGGAACCTCCACTGCCTTTCGCAGACCTCTGGCCTTGGGATCCTAACCGTGAGCATCACTGGAGAGTGGTCCGAGAGCATTCTGGGAAGATGTTTCATCTCCCGATACCATGAAGTTAAATTTGGGGACACTAACCAGAAGTCTAGCCTGGTCCAGGTTCTATATTGTGCCGCATAATGAGTGTAGGCTGTTTCCCCAGGCCGGCAAAGCCTCCAAACATCTACTAACCCAATCGAGTTGCAGAGCTCCAATAATGCACAACGAGCTCAAGGCTTGGGATCAGAAGATCCCGACGTGCTGTCCTTTGTCGGGTCTAGCAGCAAGTTAAAATCCCCACCCATATAACTGTAGTCTGCGTCTAGTTTCAATAGCTGCATGTGAAGGTCTTGAAAAAAACCTGGGTTGTCAGTGTTTGGAGCATATACACATACAAATGCCACTCGGTAGCTCGTTAAGCGCCCTGAAACTATCGTGTATCGTCCCTCCTCATCTTTACGAACACTCTCCATCTGAAAGGGCAAGCGCTTATGGAGTAAAACTGCAGTCCCCCTAGCATATGTGCTAAAGTTTGCAAATAACCGATGGGGGCCCCAGGCAGAAGCAAAGTGTGTGGAGGTATATTTAGGAAGGTGAGTCTCTTGCAAAAAGGCGACATCTACTTGATGCCGCTGTAAATACTGGTGGGACCTGTTTCCCTTTTCTAGCGTTGTTGAGACCCCACACATTCCAAGTGATGAATGTAAGGTCTGAAAATGTGGGAAGCCTATCCCCGGTAGTCATAAGTACAGCTCAAATCTGATCGTTTGTGTGTGTGACAACAATTACTAAGCTAGTCATGGTGAACATTTAACACTGTGCGCAATAAAACCCCCAGGCAACCTGTCTCCCTTCCCCACTCCCCCTCCCATCCCTGCCCAACCCAAGCAGGGACAATCCCCTTTAACAACCCTGTAGAATGTAACATGCAAGCATACTACATAGCAAGAAGGAAACATTTTCACGTACATTCCAACCAAATAGCAGATTAAAGGTGTAACAACATTAGGGGCGAGGCAACTCAACGCCGCAAGCCCAATTATTTAGAATCATGAACATTTATAAAGCCGAGAAATTACATTTGCCCTTCCAGCAATACAATATTGACAATATTGCATAATTTGTGTGAGAAGGATACAGTGATTTTGATCATTCCATTGAAAAAAATTCACCACTGGCCACCGATCCACTGTGCGAAGGAGAACCTCTGGTTTGGTCCTTGGTCTTTCCACTGGAGCTTACTTTATAGTCTTGGCAAAAAGCTTGAACAGCTGCGGGGGTATTGAAAATTCTGGATCTGCCGTCTTCGTCCACTCGAAGGCGAGCCAGGTAAATCATTCCATACCGCAGGCCCAGATTACGTAACGTGGCCTTCACACCCGTATATTTCCTTCTCGTCTCCTGGACCATAGCCGTAAAGTCAGGGTACAGCGCCAGAGTGGACCCCTGCCATGTCTTTGCACAATTTTCCCTAGCCAGTCTTAGCACCGTGTCCCTATCACAGTAATTCAACAGTCGGGCGATTATAGGCCTAGGGGGGCACCCCGGATTGGGCCTGGGACCAAGGGAAGGATGCGCACGTTCAACTAAGAAGGTAGGAGTGAAAGCGTCTTTACCAAAGAGATCAGTAAGCAGTTTCTCCACGAATAAGTCCATATGCCCCACGTTGGTGGATTCCGGGACCCTTAAAATACGGATGTTATTGCGCCTACTGCGCGCTTCCAAGTCCTCGTTCTTCAAGGCCACAAACTTTAGTATTTTCTCCATACGGTCTACTCTTTTCGTGGATTGGTCCGCACCATGCTGTAAGTCCGATACCCTGCCTTCAACATTGTCCAGTCTCCTTTCGTGAGTATCCAATTTAGCCCCCATCGTTTCTAGCCACTTTTCTATGGAGTCAAAGCGCCCATCCAGCGCTCTAAAGCCCGCCCTAAGTTCCTGCAACAGTGCCTCTGGGCTGGGGGGGGGATCGAAGTAGCACTCTCAACTCCCCCCTCCGCCATGGTCACCGCGGTCTCCACTGGGGCAGTGTCAATACGGCCAAACTGTAGTAGTCATTGCTTCGGGTCTTTCTGACCCATATCAGATCTTGTCTCCTGTCCCTGCACCCATAGACACCAGACAGGTGGAAGCAGACAAATTCACCAATCCGACACCAGGGGGTAATACTACGACAAGATGGCACTCACTGAAATGGATGAGGTAATCAGGTAACACAGGCGATGGGGCCTCAAGAAGGCCTACTTGTACACAGGGTCCTGTAGGATGGGAGACCCACTAAGGCAGGCGTCACTCCAGCAGGCACAGGGGACCACACACCGGTCACCGTTACTGGCAAACCATGCCGGATGGGCAGCGCATTACAGCACCAGGGGGCTCAGCAGGCAGGATAACACACACCCTCTTGCCCCAACTCGGCTGACTCGCAGTACCCCGCAATGTCCCCTCGCATCCAGCTGCAGCTCAGAGCAATAACTCTTGTGAGGCCAAAAGCGCTAATTCAGGTGCCCCCCACCGCTTGAGCCAACGCCCTCTTCCAACAGTGTACGGCACTCCTGCTCGCCTGCAGCAGCGATCGCCCCGGGCCTCCGGGCTGGGCCGACTTACTTCTCCATCAGGAGGATGGTCACACCACCGCAGGCCGCCTAACGGAGCGCCACACTGTCCGAGGCCCGCAGCGAAAACAGCAGTCACAGGGCCTCCGGACACGCAGCGGTCCCGCAGTCTCGGCCGGAGCGCCCTCCAGGGCGGCACAGGAATCTAGACTGCTCACCAGGCCCGCCGCGCACAGGCCTCATAAGCCGCAGCGGGCAATTCGTTTTCGAGCGCCTTCGTCCTCCACTCTTTCCCCACGCTTGTGGGTCGGGGTCACCGCTTTTTTGTGGCATGCCAGTTCTGGGGCTTTGCAGCCAGGATCGATGCTGGATGGGCCAGGATGTCGGGCTTTACGGCAGAGCTTCAGTGCTGAGAGACCATCTTGGTCGGTAGCCTGGCCACACCCCCAGCGCGCGCATTACTTGGTGCGTGGATGCTGAGCTGTCAGGACCTTATCAAGGTAAGAGGATTATGTGGGAAATAAGGTTACTCTGGTTCCTGTTTGTTTTTTGGGGCTTGGGGCCTTGTTAGATCAGTTTGAGGGGTATTTTAGTTCTACCTGACGGGCTTAGATTCCTATAGTTGAACAACTCGCAGTAGAGTTCTGTTAGCGAGGGTTTATGTTATTTGAGCCGGCAGCCCTAACAGACTAGAAGTTGCTGTATTATGTGACACAGTCAGCTTTGATTAATAATGGGCACCCGTTGTCAGGGGCATATTGTGGCTCGATTTCGTTTCCGAGCGGGCAGCCCTTCTGGACTATTTGTTGCACCCTTTAATATGGCGGTCCCGGTTCCACCTCTATGTTTCTTTGTGGGCGGGTCTGGTTGTTATAACTCCAGCACGTTCCCAAGTATGGATAAGACGAGTTTAAACATTTTCGAGAGGCACAACTTTGGCTGCTAGAATAGAGATGACTGATGTCTTATTCTTACTTTATTAGGTATTCACAGCTATAATTTTATGCGTCAAATTACAGCGTTACTTTACAATCAGGAACCGTCCTTTTACCTTTCCAAGATGGCAGTCCCGCTTCCACCTGTACGTTGTATGAGGTGGGCGGGTCCGATTGCCATGACCGCTTCTCGTTCCTAAGTGGTGATAGGACGAGCAAGAAAATTTGGGAGGCCTAACTTGGGCTTTTAGACATTTTGAGGCAGCCTATTAAAAAGGGGGGCAGCAGGACTTTGATCTACCTCTTTCATTCAAGTGACTCTTTCTTATTCCTTTAAGCAGGTGGGCTGGGCTTTCTTACTTGTGTTTGCTGGGCTCACTTACTAGGTCTTACCCTTTGTAATTGATAAGGTCAAGAGGCTTGGAATATGTGTGATAGGGAGCATTGGTAGTTTATATTCATTTAGGTTTAACACAATTTATATGTATTATTATACATAAACTGGTTACCCGTTTCTGGTTTTGATGTTACCCTGGGAATTCCCACACCACCCGGCGGAATAAGTTGGAGGCTGCATACTGCGATTCGTGATTTATGGATTTGGGACTTGACCATTACTTTAGGTGATACCTTATTATTCGCTATGGTCTGCCAGTGACTCTCGTGACATACGACATTTAAGGTTTTTAAATTTTCCACTATTATTGTGCCTAAATAGGTCACCAATTTGGGTATAATGATGCCCCGGGAACTCCTTTGTCATCCAGCGGATTATGTTGGGGACTACATACTACACATCGAAGCCAATGGACTTTTTAATTTGAATGTTATCATAGTTGAGACCCCCACAATGTTCACTTCTTGGTTTCCTCTGGCCCATGACATCCCGCCCAACCGGGTGCCACTAGTAATGATTCTGGGGCCCTTTATTTGGGTGCCCCCAGTCATGTCATCTCAAAACTGCAGATTGAGCAGAACTCAGCTGCAAGACTGCTTACGGGAATCCAGAATCGATGTTCAGCAAAACCGGCACTACGCATGCTCCATTGGTTACCGGTGCAGGAAAGAATCAATTTTAAGGCCCTGTGTGTTGCCCACAAGTCCCTAGGTGGAAATGGGCCTCCTATTATCAAATCTATGATCTGCCCATACAAGGCCAACAGAAGCCTTCGCTCGGATGAGATGTACCTTGCAGTGGTACCAAGGGTCAGGAAGGCCAGAAGTGGAGGCCGGCGCTTCTCGTATAATGCCTCCAAATTGTGGAACAGCCTGCAGCTGCGTAGACAATCCAACCACCTAGCTTTCCGTAAACAACTTAAAACCTGGCTCTTTCCATAGAAGGCAGGCCCTACTCTAGTGTCCACACAGCACTGGGATGCTTCCGGGTAGCCATGCGCTATATAAAAAATCCTTCTATTCTACTTGGCGCCTACTTTTTTAATTCCCTGTCCATGCCCACGCCCACTCTGAACACCATGGGGGTTTTATTCCAACTGGTTTCCTTTTGTGTCTATCCACTTACATCAATTCTTGTATTTCTAACTTTTTTCGTGCTTTATTCACTACTATCGGTATGGCGTACATGGTCCACAACAGTGTACAAGTTACAACAAAATCTAACATGTTCACATAAGTTTTGCTGCTTCGTTAAATACTTGCGTCTGCAATGAACAATGAGTCTAAGATAAAATGGCTGTGACGATTGTTCTAGGATGGCGACATTGTTAGGCACCACATTCATACTTATTCGTGAATTAATCCTGGTCGATTTTCCTTCAGGATTTTTTAACTAATGTACGATGTTGTCTATTGTGTTTTCTCATCTCTGTTCCTGTTCTTTGCATGGTTTGATTTTCTTGTCTCGAGGTGTTCACCTCTGTATGTTTTTTTATTCATATTTTTTATTAATGTATTTATTAAGTTTCATACGCAAGAGTTTTGTGTCATTTTTGTCTTAATTGGAGTTACTTTATGTCTTTTGATTTGTTTTTTTTATGTGTTTACTTTCAGCCCTGACAAAGTTCCTTGGGTAGGAACGAAACGCGTTGGCTGAGATGTATGTGCTATTGCAAAAAAATATTATATTGAAATAAAGAGTTTGAAAATACGCAAGTGTCTGGACTTCATTACCTGGCGCACCCCCACTCACTTCATCACCTCAGGATCTGGAACACAGAGGCACCACACAATGGCTGGTGCTGGAGAGTTAGTGCGCAGGACGTTACACTTATGAAACAAGCGTGAGGTGCAGACCTACAAGTCCGCCGTTGGTTTTTCCTTTTGAACTGTACTTTGGACTTTGCTTCACTCACTTCTTTTCTTTTACTGTATACAACAATGTCACGTTTTAATGATGGGAGGGAAAAAATGGCACAGGACCTATTTGGCAAAAAAGTTACCATACCACCACCCGGGCAGGGAGCGCAGGGCAATATGGGACTGCGCTCATTATTTCTCAAATTAGAGCGCCTAAAATGCAGGAGCTAGCCCGTTGGTGGGATGGTGTTACTCTCCAACAATAAATTGATACTAAGAAGATTCCGAGGGGCTTACGTATTTTGATATTCCCCACATTTGAGGACCTTAGCGATGACCTCCTAAAGGAAAGGGAAAGCAATTTGGAGAGAGCATCACTGGTAATGATGCAGATTTTAATAAGACATGCAATAGAAAAGGGTGCCAAATTACTATTGGAAATAGAAGTGGTAGAGAAGGAAATTGAGGCTTTAGATACCAAAGATCTGATATAGAAAAACTATGAGATACTCAAGAAAGTAATTGAAGGCCACCAAAACTACCTTAAGGATAAAAAAATGCGTAAAATTAAACGCGATGACAAAGACTATAGGGAAGGTCGCATATATACCTTTGCCAAGAAATTCGATCAGATAACAGGCACAGATGACAGAAAAAGGGTAAGAGAGGAAACTGACGAGGCCCAATCTGCCAGTAGCATTTCTATCTCCTCTCGGCAAGCAGTATAGCTTCTAGCAATACAACCAATGATCACCCTTTAGAGGAGGGAACAACATCATTTCAGAGAGAGCTAGCAAAGTTAAGAATAAGTGGCAAACAGAGAAAAAAGGACTCCAAAAAATCAGGAGAGGCGGCAACAGGCACAAAACGAGGTACGGGAGAGGGTGCCGAGGGCAACTTGAGAATGTCAACACGTTCCAAGAAATTTCTGAAATAACTACTGTAGGGAAAACTGAACTCCGGGTGGTGGACACAGGGTGTGACAATGCCCTAAAAGTAATCAATTTATCTGAAAGGCCACTTGATGCAGTCGAAATGAATTTACTTTGTAAAGGCCTTAATGTTTGCCCGACCCAGGATGGTGATTTGTTAAATGTACATGTGGACTTATTCAAGTTTGTTAGATCCTTAAAATTATAAGATTTTTTTCATGATAAAGTTTCACCTGTGACTATGTTTAACAATGTTGTTCCATCTACCCCACACTCTATAGCTGATGTCAAAAATGTGCAGTGCCTTCTTTCGATGGGAGGGGAGGAAGGGATGGACATCCAATCGCTTCTGAAGGAGATGGACATTGTGGAGAATCTTAATGTCAAGATCGGATTACCGCCCAAGTCCAAATTTATCCTACCTCCTTCCTACCACAAAAACATAGACCTCTTCTCAGAAAAAATCACTGAGGGCCTGTACAAACTTGAAACCGCCAATAGGTCTGGTGGACTGCCCTGACCTAACCTAACCCCAGGTGAAAGAAGAGCACTGGTGAGGTTGAAGGAGGATGAGAAGATTGTTATAAGGGAGGCTGACAAGGGTGGTAATGTGGTCGTCATGAACACATCGGACTACATGGGGAAAATCAACCGTCAACTGGAGGATGGTCAGTGTTATGAAATGATCAGGACTAACCCAATTGGAGAATTGACATCTGACATAAACATCAGACTATGTGAGTGGAGGGACATCTGCCTGTTTAGTGATCATGAGTACAGATATCTCAAGGTGGAAAACCCAAGGTTTCCTTGTATCTATATATTTCCGAAGGTACACAAGAAGGGGGATTTCCCACCAGGGAGGCCCATAATATTGGTGGTAGGGTCCCCCACTGAGAGATTGTCTGAATTTGTGGATCTTAAATTGCAGAAGCACGTTCAAAATTTGCCCTCATATATCAGGGATAGCAAAGACATCTTGACCAAATTTAAGGACCTCGCTTGGTCTGATGATCTTTACTTCGTGACCCTAGATTTGGTCAGTCTCTACACCTGCATCCAACACAAATCTGGCCTTATGGCAGCAAGGTCCTACCTAGACAAGGAGGGGGCAGATTGTTATGAGCATAACAATATGATCATGGAAATAATGGAAGTAATCCTTACTAAGAACTATTTCCTCCATGATGGCACCTGGTACCATAAGAAACGCGGAACTGCCATGAGTTCGAGGTTTGCTCCCTCTTATGCCTGCCTCTTTATGGGGTGGTATGAGAGGGAGCAGGCCTCGAACAGATATGCCTCCCCCTGGACTCAACATATAGGGGCCGATTCCGATCTCGGCCGGTAGGGCTCCGAATCGGATTCGGCATTACCGGATCCGATTCGGAGCCCTGTTTCCCGACCGAATCGTACGCGGGTCCGGCCGAGCGAGTACGATGCAAGTGCCCGCGAAATCGCCGACCGACTCGAACGCGGCTACAACGCGCTCCGACCGACTCGCACGGACACAACTCGCACCGCGCAATGGAGACGTTCCCCGGCCGGGTAAGTACGATGCGCACCGCGAGCAGTCCGACCGACTCGCACCGTCCGGCTCGAAAGAGCTGTCGGAGCCGGACTTTGGGGGTCCGCGTCGGACCCCCCTGAACGCGTAGCCGCGCACAGGGGGGACCCATGGGTCCCCCCTACCTGTGCATGTACGCTGCGATGCGCATGGACGCGTACCCGCTGTAGGGGGCGCCCTTGTTCGCCTCGCACCCATTGAGTCAATGGGAGCCCGCGTACGCGTTGTACGACCGGCTCCCATTGACTTCAATGGGAGTCCGACCGAATCGAGTCCGGGTGCATGCGTGCGCATCGTACTCGTGCGGTCGGACTGCCAGAGTCCGATTCGGTCGGAATTCTCTCCGGGTGCGGCTCGGTCGGAGAGATTTCCGGCCCAAATCAGAATCGGCCCCATAGTCTTCTGGGGGAGGTACATAGATGACATCATTTACCTCTGGTCAGTTACAGAAGACTCTCTTAATGAGTACTTCCAATATCTTAACAGCAACCCGTACAATGTAAACTTGACTATGGAATTCCACAAGAACTAAATGACCTATCTTGACCTACACTTTTATGTAAGTGAAGGGACAGTACAAAGCACCCTCTATCGTAAGGAAACGCCATGCAATGGGGTACTGCATGCAAGCAGTGCCCATGCGAGGTCTGTTATCAAGAACATACCCTACAGGGAGATGGTAAGGATTAAGCGAAATTGCAGCGAGGATGAAACGTTTGAGAAAAACATCTTGGATGTGAAAAGGAGATTTAGTGTGAGAGGATATGACAGGAAACTCTTGGGCGCTGCGGAAAACAGGGTGCAAACACTTAAAAGGGAAAACACACTGGCCAGCAGGAGAAGAAGCCGGGAGAGTGGAGACAGAAGTACGGATGTCAGGTTCATTACACAGTACACCACACTAAGTGATAGTATCTTCAGGCTCTTCAAAAAGAACTGGCACCTCCTAAGGGAGATCCCTAGTTTACAGGGCACCTTGGGGACAAACCCTTCCACCAAATACAGAAGGGGGACTACACTTAGAAATTAGCTTTGCCCGAGCTACATTACGACTACCAGACATGGGACCATGTGGCTACCTGAGAAGCCACAGGGTTTCTATACATGCAGCAACTGCAACATCTGTCCTTTTGGTGTTAATAAGATCAAAGAATTTGAGTACAATGGCTCGAAAAGGGACAGGATCAGGCAATTTATCAATTGTAATAATAAGACCACATGTGGGACCCAAGGGAGAGTGACATAAAACATATCCCTCCCTGTCTAATCTTGAAACTCACTAAAGATATGTTCTACCCATATATACAAAACTATAGTGTGCAATTAGGAACTATCAATCAATCAATCAATCATGTCACTTATAAAGCGCACTACATACCCGCGAGGGTCTCAAGGCGCTGGGGGAAGAGGGGGGTGGTGCTGCTACTGATCGAAGAGCCAGGTCTTGAGGAGTCTTCTGAAGGCCAGTAGGTCTTGGGTCTGTCGGAGGTTGGTGGGGAGGGTGTTCCAGGTCTTGGCGGCGAGGTGGGAGAAGGATCTGCCGCCGGCGGTCGTTTTCCGGATGCGGGGGACTGTGGCGAGGGCGAGGCTGGTCGAGCGGAGCTGGCGGGTGGGGGTGTTGAAGCTGAGTCGTCTGTTGAGGTAGGCTGGTCCGGAGTTGTGGAGTGCTTTGTGTGCGTGGGTGAGGAGCTTGAAGGTTATCCTCTTGTTGACAGGGAGCCAGTGCAGGTCTCTCAGGTGGGGTGTGATGTGGCTACGTCGGGGGATGTCGAGGATAAGACGTGCAGAGGCGTTCTGGATGCGTTGCAGCCGTCTCAGGAGCTTAGCCGTCGTTCCTGCGTAGAGGGCGTTTCCGTAGTCCAGCCTGCTGGTGACGATGGCCTGGGTGACTGTTTTTCTTGTTTCGGTGGGGATCCACTTGAAGATCCTGCGGAGCATTCGGAGGATGTTGAAGCAGGATGAGGAAACGGCGTTGACCTGCTTAGTCATGGAGAGGGTGGGGTCGAGGATGACCCCTAGGTTGCGTACGTGGTCGGTGGGTGGCGGGGCTGTTCCCAGTGATGTTGGCCACCAGGAGTCGTCCCAGGCTGAAGGGTTGGAACCAAGGATGAGGACCTCCGTCTTGTCCGAGTTCAGCTTCAGGCGGCTGGTCCTCATCCATTCGGCGACGGCCTTCATTCCTTCGTGGAGGTGGGCTTTGGCGGTGTGAGGGTCTTTGGTGAGGGAGAGGATCAGCTGGGTGTTGTCGGCGTAAGAGATGATGTTGAGGTTGTGCTGTCGGGCGACGTGGGCGAGGGGTGCCATGTAGCTGTTGAACAGCGTTGGGCTGAGGGAGGAGCCTTGGGGTACGCCGCAGATGATCTTGGTGGCCTTGGATCGGAAGGGGGCGAGGCGGACGCTTTGTGTTCTGCCGGAAAGGAAGGATGTGGTCCAGTCCAGGGCCTTCTCTTGGATCCCGGCGTCGTGAAGGCGTGTTCGTAGTGTGTGGTGGCAGACCGTGTCGAAGGCGGCTGATAGGTCCAGGAGGATGAGGGCTGCTGTTTCTCCGTTGTCTAGCAGGGTCCTGATGTCATCGGTGACGGCGATGAGGGCGGTTTCGGTGCTGTGGTTGCTGCGGAAGCCGGACTGGGAAGGGTCCAGGATGTTGTTCTCCTCGAGGTAGCGGGTCAGTTGTTTGTTGATGATTTTCTCGGTGACCTTCGCGGGGAACGGGAGCAGAGAGATGGGTCGGAAGTTCTTGAGGTCCTTGGGGTCTGCCTTGGGTTTCTTGAGTAAGGCGGTGATCTCGGCGTGCTTCCAGCTTTCCGGGAAGGTTGCTGTCTCGAAGGAGATGTTGATTATTTTCCGGAGATGGGGCGCGATGGCTGTACTGGCTTTGTTGAAGATGTGGTGAGAGCACGGGTCTAGCGGTGAACCGGAGTGGATGGTGTTCATGATCTCGCTGGTGTCCTCGTCGTTGATGTTGGTCCAGGAGAGCAGGCGGTTGGTGGTTGTGGGGGCAGTGGTCTCGGTGGTTGCCGGGGCGGTCGTGGTGTTGAAGCTGTCGTGGATGTTGGCGATTTTGCGGTGGAAGAAGGTGGCCAGTGAGTCGCACAGGTCTCGCGACGGCTGGATTTCGTTGGTGTTGGAGCTGGGGTTGGAGAGTTCCTTCACGATGTTGAAGAGCTCTTTGCTGTTGTGTGCGTTGTTGTCTAGGCGGTCTTTGAGGGAGGGAACTATCATGGATTCTCTACAACCACTAGGTACCCATTCATTGATTCTGGCACACTGAGCAAAATCTTGCGCGCCAGGAACCCTTTAGCACGGAGACTGTAGACAAGATTTTGCTCAATGTGCCAGAATTAATGAATGGGTACCTAGTGGTTGTAGAGAGTCCATGATAGTTCCCTCCCACAGATGGAGGTGAAGAATAAAGGAATCACACCTTTGGAAACGGCCAGTATAGCCAATTTTTATTAACACACTGTGGCATACACATTGAAACACTTACAGAGTGACTTAAATGAGTTGGTCCTGATGAATGCCTAAGGACTCTGTAAAGAGCCAAAAAAATGCAGAAACATGTTGACCTTAGAAGGGGGATATTTTTAATAAAACCCCTGTTCCTCTGCTTTTTTAACTCTTTCCGAGGACTCTACCGAATAAAGTTGTTTGAGCCCTCGAGGAAGTTTTACATTCCCTACACATTTTCACAGCACTCTGTCCCTCATTCACCATCATCATTTTGTGGCATCCCTTTGCCTTAAAAAACACCTCAGCTCCTCCCCGCACCCTGACATTAGGTGGGGAGTTGTAGCCCACATTGGAGACCAGCTGGCCCCAATGTGCGGAGGGAGCCCAATGATGAAGCATGTCACCTTTGGGTGAGTGAGGGTTCTTGTCCGAAAAGGATATCTGTTCCCCATTGACACTAGTCCCTAATCGCAAACTATAGTTTTGTATATATGGGTAGAACATATCTTTAGTGAGTCTCAATTTATCAATTGTAACACCACGTTTGCTGTGTATGTTATAGGATGTTCCTGCAACAAGATATACGTGGGGAGTACGAAAAAAAGTCTTAAGATCTGCATACAGGAACACAGGAGGGCCATTATCAATGGTGACTCGAGATATCCTATGGCTGAGCACTATGGCAAAACCCACCCAGGAGACCAACGCTTTTGGTTCCATGGTATCGAACAGGTGGGTGCAGGCCTGAGACTGCGACTGAGACAGTGCGAATCAAAATGGATATGTAGGTTGCGTGCAATTGAACAGGGTCATAATACTGACAATGAAATGCATTACTTCCTTAACGATAATTAAACAACGGGGTTCCACAATTTGTGTCGCTCAGAAAGTGAGTATGCAATTTTATCAACAATGACATGCATTATGGACATTAAGATGCTGGTGTATGCTTCGTATATCAATGTTAAAAAATCTTTCTTAATTTTTCTATTTTGGTTTAGTTAGTATTTGTTTTCCTACCACAGCACTACTGCTCGGTATGGCCTTTGTTAAGTTCTGGCTGGGCATCGGATTCGGGAAGTGGGTTATCTTGTGCCCATTACTGTGCAAATGCCTGTGGCGTTTTTTCTCCCCCTTGCCTACTCCGACTTCCTCTTTCTCCACCCTCCTTTTTCTCCATCTTTCTCCTTTTTTCTCCTAAACATTCTGCTAGAGCTCACGGATAAGACTCGACTGTCCGACAGAATTTTTTTGTTTCGTATCAAACCCTAACCTTTGCCTTATTGAGACTTCCTCTTGCCTTGACTCTTTACTTAATATTTTACCCAACAGAGAAACTTCACAATTACCGGTGGTGAAAAATTACCGTTGGTAATTTGATCTTAGGCGCATATGTCAGTTTTATACTCTGGCTCATGGATTCCTCCTTTCCCCTCTTTCTCCCAACACAGTTTTCAAATGCTGGGAGGGAACTGGTTCCCCAACGTTCTCTTTACTATTTCGGTCAGTTCTTCAATGATTGTTGCTCTCCTTAGATGACTTCAGATTTGCGATAGTTTACATTGCTTCTTTACCTTTCCCAATATGACTTTATATTCACTAAGACTCATATCAATTCTATACTCCTTTGGGTATCAATGTGTGGCCCATTTCCTACTATAATGCAATTCTTGGCTTTTTATCCGTCTGACACAAACGGCACGCCAACCAAGGTGGCAGTATATATTACTTGCAATTGATTTTATATTTGGCCCAGATTCACTTTGACTGCATATTCTTTCTTATGTTCACCATTTCAAGATGGCGTACCTGCTTTTGACCATCACAAACATGCTTTCAAACGCGTTTTAGGGTGAGTCTTTACTCCTTTCCTTTTTCAATCTGAATTGCCCCTTTTTCTTTTGACTTGAATTCAAGTTCTCAAATATCGATATCAGATGACACTGTTTGCCCTCATTAGACATTAGATAGGTTTATATTGTCTATGCGTCACTTTTACCACTACTTTTTTTCTGGAAACACCTCTAATCTTTTATCTGTTGCACCCTCCAATATGGCGGTCCCGGTTCCACCTCTATGTGTTCTTTTGTGGGCGAGTCGGGTTGTTATTACTCCAGCACGTTCCCAAGTGTGGATAGGACGAGTTTGAAAAATGTTTGAGAGGCACAACTTTGGCTGCTAGAATAGAGATGACTGATGTCTTATTCTTACTTTATTAGGTATTCACAGCTATAATTTTATGCGTCAAATTACAGCGTTACTTTACAATCAGGAACCGTCCTTTTACCTTTCCAAGATGTCGGTCCCGCTTCCACCTGCACTTTGTATGAGGTGGTACGGGTCTGATTGCCATGACCGATTCTCGTTCCTAAGTGGTGATAGGACGAGCAAGAAAATTTGGGAGGCCCTACTTGGGCTTTTAGACATTTTGAGGCGGCCTATTAAAAAGGGGGCCAACAGGACTTTGATCTACTGCTTTCATTTAAGTGACTCTATCTTATTCCTTTAAGCAGGTGGGCTGCGCTTTCTTACTTGTGTTTGCTGGGCTCGCTTACTAGGTCTTGCCCTTTGTAATTGATAAGGTCAAGAGGCTTGGAATATGTGTGATAGGGAGCATTGGTAGTTTATATTTATTTAGGTTTCACACAATTTATATGTATTTTTATACATAAACACGTGACCCGTTTCTGGTTTTGATGTTACCCTGGGAATTCCCACACCACCCGGCGGAATAAGTTGGAGGCTGCATACTGCGATTCGAGATTTATGGATTTGGGACTTGACCATTACTTTAGGTGAGACCTTATTATTCGGTATGGTCTGCCAGTGACTCTCATGACATACGACATTTCAGGGTTTTACATTTTCCACTATTATTTTGCCTAAACAGGTCACCAATTTGGGTATGTTGATGCCCCGGGAACTCCTTTGTCATCCGGCGGATTAAGTTGGGGACCACATACTCCACATCGAAGTCAATGGACTTATTAATTTAAATGTTATCATAGGTGAGACCCCCACAATGTTCACTTCTTGGTTTCCTCTGGCCCATGACATCCCGCCCAACCGGGTGCCGCTAGTAATGATTCTGGGGTTACTTGGCGCCTACTTTTTTAATTCCCTGTCCATGCCCATGCCCACTCTGAACACCATAGGGGGGTTTATTCCAACTGGTTTCCTTTTGTGTCTATCCACTTACATCAATTCTTGTATTTCTAACTTTTTTCGTGCTTTATTCACTACTATCGGTATGGCGTACATGGTCCACAACAGTGCACAAGTTACAACAAAATCTAACATGTTCACATAAGTTTTACTGCTTCGTTAAATACTCGCGTCTGCAATGAACAATGAGTCTAAGATAAAATGGCTGTGACGATTGTTCTAGGATGGCTGACATTGTTAGGCGCCACATTCATATTTATTTGTGAATTAATCCTGGGCGATTTTCCTTAAGGATTTTTTAACTAATGTACGATGTTGTCTATTGTGTTTTCTCATCTCTGTTCCTGCTCTTTGCATGATTTGATGTTCTTGTCTCGAGGTGTTCACCTGTGTATGTGTTTTTATTAATGTTTTTTATTAATATATTTATTGAGTTTCATACGTAAGAGTTTTGTGTCATTTTTGTCTTAATTGGAGTTACTTTGTCTTTTTATTTGTTTTTTTATGTGCTAACTTTCAGCCCTAACGAAGTTCTTTGTGTAGGAACGAAACGTGTTGGCTGAGCTGTATGTGCTATTGCAAAAAAAAGATTATATTGAAATAAAGAGTTTGAAAATACGCAAGTGTCTGGACTTCATTACCTGGCGCACCCCCACTCACTTCATCAAAATAACACAAGTATCGAAAACAAAAATATAGACCACACAATTATCGTCTAAAACAAAATATTGACACCTTAAAAATATTTCAAATAACACTATACATAACAAATAAAATATAAACAATATCACAAACACACACCATATAAAATAAATACAATAAAAATTAAATAAATTATAAATAAAAAAATAACTTTAACAAAAGTAAATCCACCAAATTAACTCCTCTTTACAAACAGAATATATAAAATACATAATTATTTTCATACCTTAAATACAATATAAATTACAAACTATATACTATCATACTTTTAAATAAACAAAGAATAAAACAACGGTTAACTGAACATTAATTAGCTTTTCCCAAATTAGGAAACAGCTGCCAAAACAATTGACAAACATTAGTAACAGCCAATTAAAAACACCTACAACTTAAATAACCCAATAAGATTTTAAGAACAATGAAACAAACACTATATAAACTAAAGAAAGATTAACATTGTTTTATGCTACAACAACAAACACAAGAATAAGGGAAATCTCTGCCAGATTGCTTCTACAACATTGGACTTCCCCATTGAAAACTCTGATTTCAACTTTACAAAGTAAGTAAAATATGAATCCAATGTTATAACTTTTTAAAATATAATTAAAGTACTTTTTACAATAATTAAATAATTAATATAATATTTATTTTAAATATATCTCCTCTACAGAAACTCCAAACGACACTCAACTAACTACAAACAACATCAAAAAACACCTTGCAAAAAAGTAAGTATAAATTACAGTTATACTAATGTAACAACTATTAATCCCAACCCAAAGACCCCAATAACCACACATACCCCAAAAAACAGAAAATGCTGTTAAACAAATTTATTAAAATTATATATTTTTTCTACAGAAAATAAAAGGAAACACTAAAGCCAAGCACCAACAGAAACATCTCAAAGTCACAAAAGTTCTACACATTAAAACATGTAAGTGTAATTTTGTATATGAAAATCTGTAATACAATAAAAACATTTATAATATATGTAACATTTTTTATATAAATATCTCATAGCATTTGAAATATCAGAATGACTGAAGGTGCAAAATTCAATACTTCACAGAAAGGAAAACTTTTATTATGCTATATCGGATATGTCTACACCCAGGAAAAACAGACATGCGACAAAATTAATTGGAAATGCAGCAAATATTATGCAAATGCATGTTATGGGAGAGCTACAACAAAAGAAACTACTGTATTAAATGTTAAGGAACATAACCACCCCCCTAACATAGCTGAAACAGAAGTAAGAGATGCTTTAGAGACTCTTAAAGAAGCTAGCACATACTACCCCGAGTTCCAGAACATGTAACTGGCCAATTACCCTCCATCTCAACATGAAAAAGACTAATAGCTAGAACAAAAAAATCAACTATGAACACCCCACCTGCCCCCAAAACTTTCAGTGAAATTCAAATACCACCTGAACTCACTGTAACTCATAATTAAGAGCAATTTCTTCTTTATGACAATAAATCTAATGAAAAAAGGATTATAATATTTGCAGCTCCCACAAACTTACTTAATCTACAAAATTGTGAGACATGGATGATGGATGGAACGTTTAAAATATGTCCCAAACCATTTTACCAATTATACACAATCCATGGACAGTATCACAATAGCAACATCCCCTTTATATATGCCCTATTACCAAAAAAACAAACAACTACCTATTTAGAACTCCTAACAAAAGTAAAGCAAGAAACTAAGAACTACTACCCTCAAAAAATTATCATAGACTTTGAACAGTCAATGATACAAGCCATCCTGAAAAACTACCCTCACACAGCAATACAAGATTGCTATTACCACTTTAATCAATGCATATGGAGACACCTTCAAAAATCTACCCTTAGTGTAGAATATGCAGCTAATAGCAATTTTGCATATGAAATTAAAAAGCTAATTGCACTAGCCTATGTCCCAATAACTGATGTAGCAGAACACTACAATTTATTAATCGAAAACCCCACTATCAAACAAATGAACATAAACTAAGGGGGTGATTACGATGGCAGACGGACTTCAGTCACAACAGGCCACAACAGGCATAACCCAACCAACCCTACATAAATATATATATTTTTTTAAATCCTCATTCGCCTCAGACCCCAGTAGACAAAATAAGCCGTTCGTACCGTTACTCAATATAGAAGAGACGTAGGCTACTGGATGGGGACCAGGAGGAAGCGACCCGCCTACCGGTACACAACAGACTTAAAATGACACTGGCCCCAAGATGGAAAGGGGTGGTCACACTCCCCTCCGGTTCAAATAGACCCAGTGACTGTTAATGTTGGCCTGTAAAGAGAAAGACTGAGAGGCCCAACACAGTCAAGGGAGTTGCAAAGAGGCATAATCATAGGATCAAGATTTCTTTATAGGTGAAGACTTGAGTCATTAATGACACTGAATTATGAATCCCCAGAACTAGGCATTGGACCAAGTTAATAAAAAATCCCATAGTGCTTTCTTTTTACTACTCTGTGTTCTACACGGATCTATCCTGGATGTTGTAAATAAAGAAGACAGCCACTCTGAATGTAAAGGAGGTGCAACTTCTACCCATCTTTTACAAATTTCCCTCCTAGCCAACAGTATTGCATAGAAAAGGAACAACCTAGCAGGGCCCATAATTTCACTAGAAATACCAAAAATTATCAGGGCAAGATTGATTTGGATTGAAAGTCCCAAAATATCGGCGATGGTTGTTCCCACTTTTTCCCAAAATTCTGCTATCGCCGGGCATTCCTTAAACTTATGTATGTCAGAGGCACTCTCTAAATCGCATTTTTTACAGCTGACTGCAGGCCCCTTCGACATTTTGGTCAATCTTAACGGAGATAAATAAGCCCTATGAACCGTTTACAAGTGGTTCCTCCTCAGCCAAGCTGGTTTTACAGCAGCAAACAAGATGTTGAAGGATGTTTGCCACAAATGTTCCCACTGTTCGTTTGGCAATGAAACCCCCCATAGTTCTTCAGCTAGTTTAAAATCTCCATCAATGGTCCAATAAAGGAAAGAAACCTCCTTCCTCCCCGACGGTCTTACCACTAGCTGTTCCTCAAGGGTGTTTCCTATGCCTATAGGTTTTTTTAGATTTTGGGACCAACTCTGCAACTGAATATATTTAAACTTAGACATGCCCTCTTCTAGCCTATTGTATAGTGACAACCATGGTAAAAGTGAACCCTTGGAAGCTAGGTCCCCCCACACCTTAAACCCCGAAGCTCTAAGTGGTAATGCTAGCCTGTCTTTCAGGCAGTCTGGTACGCCTGGGGAGTCCCACAGGGGGGCCGGATTTGAAAAATAGTTGAGACCAGTGCACTGTTTAATACTAGCCCAGGTGCGAGCCATCCCCAGCAGGACTTTTAGCCTAATCTTTTTGGAGAACTTCTGTTCTCCAAATTTGAACAGAAAACCCTCCTGAGATAGACCCGCACCCTTTAACATTGCAGAGAACATGGCCCCCACCCCTGTGTGGTCTGGGGTTTTTAAGAGCATTCTCGAGTGCGACAGCTGGAAGGTCCATGCGTAATATTGCAGATCAGGAAGTGCAAGGCCACCCTTCTCCCTCCTACGCCTCAACTTCTTCCAGGCAATCCTCGTAGCCCTATAAGCCCAAACAAACGAATTGATTGTCTGCTGAAGTTTAGCTATGGCTGGTTTTTCAAAATGTAGAGGGATAGTATTGAAAAGGAAAGTGATTTTTGGTAGCACTACCATCTTAACCAAGTCAATCCTCCCCAGGATGGTCAAGGGGAGATGGGCCTACGATTTCATTAGTTTCTGACACTCCCTATGGACATTTGCCAGGTTGGTCCCTGAGATCTTATCAATGTCCTGCACTATTCTCACCCCCAAGTACCTCCTGTCATGCTTGGTCAGATGTTGACACTCCGCCAGGTTCCAAGTCATAATCTCGGTTTTCTCTGCGTTGACCTCATAACCGGATACCTGCCCGAAGTCCTGTGCCAGGCTAATGACATGGGGAAAAGTTGTCACGAGATCAGCAGAAAGAATTAAAACATCATCGGCGTACAGGGCTACCTTCCTCTCCCAAGCCCCATACTTGAATGGCAGAATTCTAGACTCCTCTCTTAAACACTGAGCGAAGGGCTCAATATATAGATCGAAAAGAAGAGGGGAAAGGGGGCTGCCCTGCCTCGTACCCCATGTGATCTTAAAAGGTTTAGTCAATTTACCATTTACCAGGAGTCTCGCCGATGGGTCCTGATAATGATGAGCTGAATGGCTCAGCAAAACTTCTCACCCAAGTTAACTTTTTCCATAACTGCCGAGAGATATACCCAGTTGACCCTGTCGAAGGCCTTAGTGGCATCTAATGTCATTGCTGTGAGGGGAAGCGAGAAGGTAGTGGCCAAGTCTATTGCACCCACAAAGTCATAAGTAAGGTCAGCTAAATTCCTGCCCTTAACAAAACCTTTTTGATCGGGGTGAAGCATGGCTCCCGCTACTGAACCCAGCCTATCTGCCAGGATCCTGGCAAAGATTTTATAATCTGCGTTCAGCAGCGAGATGGGTCTATAGGACCCACAACTCGCTGGGTTCTTACCTGCTTTCAAGATAAGCGTTATAGTAGCTTCTCCCCATGAACCTGGGAGCCTTGTACCCACAGATAAAATCTCATTAAAGAGCAGTGTCAAAGTTGGAATTATCACCTCCCCCAAAGATCTATAAAGTTCTGCTGGGAGCCCATCGGGCCCAGCAGCTTTCCCTCCTTTACAAGCAAGGATGGTCTTCCTCACCTCTTCCTGAGATATGTCCAGCACTACCTCTTCCTGCTGGGACAAATTCAGGGGGGTGAGCGTGCTCCCACGCAACCACTCCATAGCCGTGGTTTTATCCACCGCACTATCCTCTCGTTACAACTCCTGAAAGAAAGCAAAAAAAGCGCCCCCAATCTCTTCGTCTGTAGACAGAGCGATAGCCCTATCTGCACTATCAATTTGTTTTATCAGATTGCGCGTCCTATCGGACTTGGCCTTCCATGCCAGAAGCTTACCTGCACCTTCTCCGTACTCAAAATGAGCAAGCTTACTCGCCTCCCACCTGCTAGTGACCCTCGTCCAAATGATAGTATCTAACTTATCCTTTAATTTGCTTAGTTTAGCGAGATTTTCCTGGTGCTTATCAGAGTCAGCTTTCCTGTTTAAACTCAGCTCTACTATCTTCATCTCTGCCTCCTTATACGCCACCTCCTCCCTGTATTGTCTGTTCTTATGACATATCCTGCTCGTAATCACGCCCCTTAAAAAAGCCTTTAAGGAGTCCGAAACCACCGGCGTCCCAGCCGAGCCCAGATTTGTGTTAAAAAAAACCTCAGTCTCCTGAGATAAATACATCATCTCGGCTTCATCAAGAAGTAAAGTTCGATCAAACGTCCAAACTCTAGGATGTTCTCCATCTGCCAAAGCCAAATCCATCCAGACCCCTGAGTGATTAGACAGGTGAGGAGTCAAATAGCCGATACCCTTAACTTTACCCCTAAGGTTATGACTGACCAGGATGTAATCAATTCTTGACTTGTGGCCGTATTTACTGTTATAATATGAGACTCCTGGCTGGTAACCTGATCTGTCCCTCCAAATGTCACAAAGTCCATTCTGCGCCATCATGGATTGGAGGTACATTCGGGACCTGGAAGGCACCCTAGCTCTACTACTAGGCGACTTGTCTAATTTGGGATTCAGGACGATGTTAAAATCCCCAGCCATGATAACTGGGTCTGGATATTCCAGAAGATTTGAAAAAATGGCTTTTAGAGAGGAGGGGTCATCCTGGTTTGGGCCATAATAGCCCACCAAAGTTAGCAGAAAACCTAAAATGGTCAATTTCACCCACCTGCCACTTGGGTCAACCATAGAGTCTAGGATACGGGCATTTGCTTGTTTTTTTATTAATATAGCGACGCCCCTGATATTAGCACTCTGGTTTAAGCAGATCACATGTTCCACCCATTTTAAATTTTTAAATATCCCAGTCATCTCTTCTTTTAGAAGATGAGTTTCCTGAAGGATAATGATCTGCGCGGGAGAATCTTTTATATACTGCAAAATTTTGGCCCTTCTGGTGTTCAACCGCAGGCCATTAACGTTCCAGGACAAAAGCTGAATCATTCTTGTTAGAACTGGGGGTCTCTAGTTGGCAGAGGTAGGTACCTTTGTCCAAATAGGGACCCTTGCTTCTAGTCAGGGTAAGGGGGATACACTACTAAAATAACCCCTGCTCACCCCCTTGGTAGCTTGGCACGAGCAGGCAGGCTTATCTCAGATGCAGTGTGTAAAGCATTTGTGAATACATACAGTAATACAGTGACAACACTACAGATGGACACCACACAGGTTGTATTATAAAAATAAGTATTTTTATATAGACTTATCACAAGACCCAAAACGACAAAAATCCACAATACACTAAAAATATGACTGTCAATGGTAGAAAATAGTTCAGTTCAATAAAGATGGTAAATGCGACACTCAATGTTCAATGTACCTTTGGATGCGTAACGCGATACAAACAAAAGAGTTGCAGGTAAGGTGATGTGTCGGTTCCTTGCTCCGGGGGAGGTGATGCGTCGGTTCCCTACTGCTGCGTAGGGGACAGTGATGCGTCGGTTCCTTACCGGAGAGGAGGTGATGCGTCGGTTCTTCACCGCGTGCGGAGGTGATGCGTCAGCTTCTTACTGTGCTTCTGTGGCGATGCGACCCGCAGCGCTGTGATGGCAACCCGGTGCAAGGAAACAAAAATGGCGTCTTCCTCTCGATGCGACACTCAGGGGGGCGATGAGTGCACGCCCGACGGCCGTGCGGCGACTCGGCGAATCTTCTGAGCAGTGACAGGCCCTGCGACACGCTTCTCCGATGATGCGACGGTGTCTGATGCGACGGCGACACTCTTCTCCGGCGATGCGATGGCGACAGCGGCGGCACGCTTTCTCGGCGATGCGACGACAACTGCAGCGGCGGCGACACGCTTCTCCCTCGTGAGTCGCGCTTCCAGCTCCCAGCGACATGCAGTCTCTCAGAAGGCCCAACACAACAGCAGGCACTTCAAATTCCCAGCAAGGGAATTCAGGGGAGCTGGTTGGTGAAGTCTTGTGTCCCTGAGACTTCAGCAGGAGGCAAGCTCAATCTTCAAGCCCTTGGAGATGTTCTGCAAGATGATGAAAGTAGCACAAAGTTCCTTTCTCCTTTCTTTGGCAATCAGGCAACCATTGCAGGCCAATCCCCCAAACAGCATAGGGATAGTCTCCTCCTTCAGCTTCTCTCGTTCCTCTCCTCAGCAAAGGTTTGTCTTGTTTGTTCCAGAAGTGATCTAAAGTCTTGAGGTCAGGGCCCCAGTATTTATACCCATAAATCCTTTGTCCTCTGAAGGCAGAGGGTCCTGTACCTAGTCCAAACCAGTTCTGGGTGCATTCTGCCAGTGCACAACTTCTCTCTTTGTCAGTGTGGGCCAGGGTCATCAGACACACCACAGGAGGTGGAGCCAGCATTGTGGAAGGCAGGCACAGCCCTATTCAGACCCAGGTGCCACTCCTCCCACCACTCTACATGCAGATAGGTCTATTCAGCCCTGTGCTGACTCACCCTGTCTCCTGGAGTCCCCCAGCCCCTGTCACTCACAAACCCAGACACACAATACACAAGCTAGCAGAGACAGGCTGGATGGTTTAGGCAAGAAAATACCTACTTTCTAAAAGTGGTATTTTCAAACATAGAATGTTAAAACCAACTTCACTAAAAGATGTATTTTATCATTCTGAGTTCAGGCATCCTAAATTCGTTTTTCTACCATGTTCCCTGGGTCAGTTAGGATTATAAGATGTTATAATCAAACTGCCCATTCTGGCCTATGGGGACAGGTAGCCTTGCAATAGTGAAAAACAAAATTGGCTGTAATTCACTATCAGGACATGCCACACACACCAGGGCATGTCCTACCTTACAGATACAATGCACCCTGCCCTAGGGCCTACCTTAGGGGTGACTAATATGCAGGAAAGGGAAGGTTTGGGGACTGGTAAGTGGGTGCACTTACCAAGTCGACATGGCAGTACCAGACTGCACACAGGCTCTGCAATGGCAGGTCTGAGACACACTTTACAAGCTGCTCCTGTGGGTGGCACAACCAGTGCTGCAAGCCCACCAGCAGCATTTGAGTCACAAGCCCTGGGCACAACCAGTGCACTGTACTAGGGTCTGACAGTGAATCAAATAGGCCAAACATGGAGTCACTAACCCATACATCAATTTATCATAGGGAGCACTTGCACTTTGGCACTGAATAGCAGTGGCAAAGTGCCCAAAGCATCTAATCCAGCAAAAGCAGGTCAGTAACAGAGGAGGCATAGCGCAAAAAAATGGAAGGGACACCCACGCCAATGGTACCAGGTCTAACACGTGTCCCCTCCAGCTGAAATGTGGGGAGAACTACCCATCCCCTTGGGAGTTCTCATCGCTAAGGCGGAAAAATCTGGACAGACCATCAGCATTGGCGTGTTCTGTACCAGGGCGGTGTTCCACCGTGAAGTCCATCCCCTGTAGGGAATGGACCACCTCAACAACTTTGGATTCTCACCCCTCATCTGCATCAACCATCTGAGGGGCCTGTGGTCTGTCTGAACCCAGAAGTGAGTCCCAAACAGGTATGGTCTCAACGTCTTCAGTGCCCAGACCACAGCAAATGCCTCACGCTCAATAGCACTCCACCTCTGTTCCCGTGGAAGTAACCTCCAACTGATGAAGGCTACAGGTTGGTCTAGGCCCTCCTCATTTAACTGTGCCAGAATAGCCCCTACACCATGCTCTGAAGCGTCTGTTTGAACAACAAATTCTTTTGAGAAGTTGGGCGCCTAAAGCACGGGGGCCGTGCACATGGCAGTCTTCAAGGCGTCAAAAGCTCTCTGACAGGTGTCAGTCCAAATCACTCTCTTGGGCTGCTTCCTGAAAGTCAGCTCTATCAAGGGTGCAACGATGCTGCCATACCCCTTGACAAATCTCCTGTAATACCCGGTGAGTCCTAAAAAGGCTCTCACCTCTGTCTGGGTCTTGGGGGTTCCCAAGCCAGAATGGTATCAATCTTGGGCTGTGGGGGCGCCACCTGGCCGCTCCCAACCTGGTGTCTCAAGTACACCACGGAACCCTGCCCGATCTGGCACTTACTCGCCTTGATCGTGAGGCCTGCCCTCCGCAGCGCCATCAACACTTCCCAGAGGTGGCGCAGATGTTCTTCCCAACTGGCGCTGAACACTGCGATGTCATCCAGGTAGGCGGCACTGAAATCTTCCAGTCCAACCAACACCTGGTTGACCAACCTCTGAAAGGTGGCAGGGGCATTCTTCATCCCAAAGGGCATAACCCAGAATTGGTAGTGCCCATCTGGTGTGGAGAATGCTGACCTCTCTTTGGCCACATCAGTCAAGGCGATCTGCCAGTACCCAGACGTTAAGTCAAACGTGCTGAGGTACCGGGTAGCCCCTAACCGATCAATGAGCTCATCAGCTCTGGGGATGGGGTGCGCGTCAGTCCTGGTGACTGAATTGAGTCCTCAGTAGTCCACACAGAACCGGAGTTCAGGCGTGGCTCCAGGCGCGGCAGCCTTTGGGACCAAGACCACTGGCTGGCCCAAGGGCTGTGAGAGGACTCAATCACCCCCAATGCAAACATCTTGGAGACCTCCTCCTTGATGCAAGCTCTCACCCTGTCAGTCACTCTGTAAGCCTTGTGCTTGATAGGAGGACTGTCCCCAGTGTCCACATCATGGACGCACCTATCAGTGACACTAGGAACCAGGGAAAACAGGTCAGGAAACTGTCCCAAAAGTTGGCGACAGTCTTCCTGCTGCTCAGGTGTCAGGGAGCTCGTGAGGTTCACACCCTCTACTGACCCATCTTGCTCTGTTGCAGTTAGGAGGTCAGGAAGAGGTTCTGGCTCCTCTTCCATTCCATCATCCGTTGCTAGGAGCATGCCCACTTCAGACCTCTCAAAATGGTGCTTCAGGCGGTTGACATGTAGGACCCGCAAAGGGTTCCTGGGAGATCGTAAGTCCACCAGGTAGGTGACGTTACTCTTGCGCTCCACCACCTCAAATGGTCCGGTCCACTTATCCTGGAGCGCGCAAGGCTCCACGGGGGCCATGACCCACACTTTCCATCCAGGCTGAAACTCGATCAGAGTGGCATTCTGATCATACCATTGTTTCATCTCCTCCTGGCTGGCTTCCAGATTCGCCTCAGCGAGTTGTCTGAATCGCCTAGTTTGGTTTCTAAAGGCCAGCATGTAGCTAAATACATCCTGAGCTTTCTCCCAGCCTTCTTTCACCAAAGTCAGAGGTCCTCTTACCGGGTGACCATAGAGCAATTCAAAGGGACTGAACCCTAAGGACTTCTGTGGCACCTCACAGTAAGCAAAGAGAAGTTATGGCAAGAGGACGTCCCACTTACGCCTCATGGGTTCTTCCAGACCCATAATCATGCCCTTCAGGGTCCGGTTGAATCTCTCAACCAGCCCATTTCCTTGGGGGTGGTAAGGAGTGGTGAACTTATAGATAACACCGCACTCCTGCCACAGGGACTTCATATACTTAGATATGAAGTTTGTACCACGGTCACTCACCACCTCCTTGGGGAACCCCACACGGGAGAAAATCCCCATCAGTGCACGTCCCACCACGGGGGCCGTTACTGTCCGAAGAGGGATGGCTTCCGGGTACCGGGTGGCATGGTCCACCAAGACCAGGATGAACCTGTTGCCCATGGATGTCTTGGGGTCCAGTGGCCCCACAATGTCAATACCCACCCGTTCAAAGGGGGTGCTGACCACAGGGAATGGCTGGAGGGGAGCCTTGTGCTTCCTCCCACTTTTTCCACTTGCCTGGCAAGTCTGACATGTCCTGCAGTGAGTGTCTGAACTCCTGCGCATCTTTGGCCAATAAAAGTGGGTGACAAGCCTTTCAAAGGTCTTGCTCTGCCCCAGATGTCCTGCTAAAGGCACGTCATGAGCCAACCCCAGTAGGAAGGCTCTGGAGCGCTGGGGTACCACCAGCACACGGGCTGACCCAGGCTCAGCAACCTTAGGCTCGCTATACAGGAGACCATTCTCCCAGTAGATCCAATGTGATCCAGACTGATCACCTGCTGCCTGGTTTGTGGCCTGTTGCCGCAAACCCACAAGAGAAGGGCACTTGTTCTGCTCCTCACAGAACTCCTCCCTGGAGGGTCCTCCCTCCTGCTGCCAATGGGTCAGGTCAGGTAGGTCCCCCAGTTCGGCCACTTGCTCCCCTGTAGGTTCCAGAGCATCCCCCTCAGGTTCTGGTTCCTCCTGGACCGTGGGAACTACGGGGGCCCGTTTCCCGTGCCCCCTGCCTCTTCTCTTCAAGGCAGGCACCTGGGCCACCCTCTCAGGCTCAAGGTCCTCTTGAACACCTCTACTGGCTGCCATAGACCGAGTGGTCGCGCACGCCCACTCAGGCAGACCCAACATCTCTAAATGAGACCTTCTCTCCACCTCTGCCCAAGGTGAACTTTCCAAATCGTTGCCCAACAGACAGTCTACAGGCATGGCTGGCCTCACAGCTACTTGAAAGGTACCTGAGACCCACCCCCCCACTCAAAGGGAACCTGAGCCACTCTGCAGTGGCTCTCTGAGTTGTCCGCGGCAACTACTGGGCAGAATTGGGGATCACCTGCTCTTCAGACAACAGCCGACAACTGACAGCTGTCACACTGGCTCCGGTGTCTCTCAGAGCCTCCACCCTTTGGCCATTGATGGTCACCCACTGCCTGTATTTTTTAGTGTTATCAGGCAGTTGGGTCCTGGGGACCATCTCACTGTCTCCTAAAGAGACCAAGGACATTGCTACGGGACCCCACCCACCTTGGGCACCCATCTCCTCCCCCAGGGCTACAATAGCTACCTGCCAGTGTGGTGCACCAGTGGGTGCTGTCTTTCCATACAAGGGACATCTAGAATCATAGGAGCAGTGGCCCACTTGACCACACTTAAAGCAAGTCCTGGGCCCCCTGTGAACAGGCTTATATGTCGGGCCCCTGGCTTCTTTTCAGGGGGAGGCTGGGAACCCTTCCCTTGGTTCCCTTGAGGATTACTTTGGGGCCCTTTATGGAACTCCTTCTGTTTACCCTTTCCCCCCCACTCCTCTGCTGGGGACCCTGCCCACCTTTGGCGGAGTCTCCCACGTGACCTTGTGGACCCGGGTGCTCACCCAGCGGTCCGCCTCCTCAGCAAGCTTCCTAGGGTTAGTCAGCCTACTATCAATAAGGTGCTGGAGTAGCTCTGGAAAACAATTTCCTGACAAGTGCTCCCATGCAATCAAATCAAAGAGCGCTTCAAAATCATTCACTTTGCTACCCTTCACCCAACCATCGAATGCTCTGCAAAAAAAAATCACATATTCTACCCAGGTCCTGCCCTCCAACTTTTTGCAACTCCTGAACCTCTGCCTATACAGTTCAGGAGTCAACCCATACCTGGACATCAATGCTTCTTTCATATGACCATAAGAATTGTGGACATCAGAGGGCAAGTCTAATAAGGTATCCCACCCCTCACTAAGGAACCGCCCCCACAACCCCGCTCCCCAATCCTTCTCAGGGACCCGGTGTGAGGTCATGGCTACCTCATAGGCTTTAAACCATTGCCCAATGTCATCATTTTTATAAAACTCTTTCACCACATCTTTAGGTATATACACTCTTGCTTCAACAGGCATGGACGGTGTGCTGCCACCAGAGGGAGTAATCTCTAAGCTCCTAGCTTTCAACTCCAACTCCCTCAAACTTCTCTCATGCTCCATTTGCATCCTCTTTTCCTCTAGGGCCAATTTCTTAATTTCCAATTCTAGCTGCCCACCCATCTTAAGCTTGGTCAGCTCCATTTCATGCATCCTACTGCTCTCCCTGTCCTCCAGCTCTCCTGGGGACAGGCCCTTGGAAGAAACACTGCTACCTGCTGGGGAAGGTGCTTTCCTCCCCCCTGTACCCAATAGCCCATCTAGCTGCCCTTCTGCATTCTCAGCCCCCTCCTCCTGCTCTTCCACATGCTCAGGGGTGCTCCTTGCTTCCACTCAGGCCCTCAGCGCCATTTGGAACTCATCCTTCTTGGAGAGACCGGTCATAGCAACTTTAAATTTCCTGCAGAAGTGCTTCAGCTGTTTCACAGTGTAACTTTCTAGTTTCTCTTCCTCAAAATCAAAATCAACAGATGCGATGGACGCTGTTTTGCTCATGGTGAAACTTGGCAGTTCTTGGCAAAAATAGAAATCCCAGGAAAAAACAATCTACCAAAAATGTATGTGGTTGCGTTTGGTCTGCACTCACTAGTAGTGTACACCAATTACTGTATATGAGTCACAAATGCAAGTCCAGAATCCTCACCGCTGACCACCAATGTTAGAACTGGGGGTCTCTAGTTGGCAGAGGTAGGTACCTTTGTCCAAATAGGGGCCCTTGGTTCTAGTCAGGGTAAGGGGGATACACTACTAAAATAACCCCTGCTCACCCCCTTGGTAGCTTGGCACGAGCAGGCAGGCTTATCTCAGAGGCAGTGTGTAAAGCATTTGGGAATACATACAGTAATACAGTGACAACCCTACAGATGGACACCACACAGGTTGTATTATAAAAATAAGTATTTTTATATAGACTTATCACAAGACCCAAAACGACAAAAATCCACAATACACTAAAAATATGACTGTCAATGGTAGAAAATAGTTCAGTTCAATAAAGATGGTAAATGCGACACTCAATGTTCAATGTACCTTTGGGTGCGTAACGCGATACAAACAAAAGAGTTGCAGGGAAGGTGATGTGTCGGTTCCTTACACGCAAGAACGGTGATGCGCCGGTTCCTTGCTCCGGGGGAGGTGATGCGTCGTTTCCCTACTGCTGCGTAGGGGACGGTGATGCGTCGGTTCCTTACCGGAGAGGAGGTGATGCTTCGGTCCTTCACCGCGTGGGGAGGTGATGCGTTGGTTTCTTACTGCGCTTCTGTGGCGATGCGACCCGCAGCACCGTGATGCGATGGCGACCCGGTGCAATGAAACAAAAATGGTGTCTTCCTCTCGATGCGACACTCAGGGGGGCGATGCGTGCACGCCCGACGGCCGTGCAGCGACTCGGTGAATCTTCTGAGCCGCGACAGGCCCTGCGACACGCTTCTCCGATGATGCGACGGCGTCTGATGCGACGGCGACACTCTTCTCCGGTGATGCGAGGCGCTTCGGCGATACGATAGCGACAGCGGCGGCACGCTTTCTCGGCGCTGCAACGACAACTGCAGCGGCGGCGACACGCTTCTCCCTCGTGAGTCGCGCTTCCAGCTCCCAGCGACATGCAGTCTCTCAGAAGGCCCAACACAAGAGCAGGCACTTCAAATTCCCAGCAAGGGAATTCAGGGGAGCTGGTTGGTGAAGTCTTGTGTCCCTGAGACTTCAGCAGGAGGCAAGCTCAATCTTCAAGCCCTTGGAGATGTTCTGCAAGATGATGAAAGTAGCACAAAGTTCCTTTCTCCTTTCTTTGGCAATCAGGCAACCACTGCAGGCCTATCCCCCAAACAGCACACAGCATAGGGATAGTCTCCTCCTTCAGCTTCTCTGGTTCCTCTCCTCAGCAAAGGTTCGTCTTGTTTGTTCCAGAAGTGATCTAAAGTCTTTGGGTCAGGGCCCCAGTATTTATACCCATACATCCTTTGTCCTCTGAAGGCAGAGGGTCCTGTACCTAGTCCAAACCACTTCTGGGTGCATTCTGCCAGTGCACACCTTCTCTCTTTGTCAGTGTGGGCAGGGTCATCAGACACACCACAGGAGGTGGAGCCAGCATTGTGGAAGGCAGGCACAGCCCTATTCAGACCCAGGTGCCACTCCTCCCACCACTCTACATGCAGATAGGTCTAGTCAGCCCTGTGCTGACTCACCCTGTCTCCTGGAGTCCCCCAGCCCCTGTCACTCACAAACCCAGACACACAATACACAAGCTAGCAGAGGCAGGCTGGATGGTTTAGGCAAGAAAATACCTACTTTCTAAAAGTGGTAATTTCAAACACAGAATGTTAAAACCAACTTCACTAAAAGATGTATTTTATCATTCTGAGTTCAGGCATACTAAATTCGTTTTTCTACCATGTTCCCTGGGTCAGTTAGGATTATAAGATGTTATAATCAAACTGCCCATTCTGGCCTATGGGGACAGGTAGCCTTGCAATAGTGAAAAACAAAATTGGCTGTAATTCACTATCAGGACATGCCACACACACCAGGGCATGTCCTACCTTACAGATACAATGCACCCTGCCCTAGGGCCTACCTTAGGGGTGACTAATATGCAGGAAAGGGAAGGTTTGGGGACTGGTAAGTGGGTGCACTTACCAAGTCGACATGGCAGTACCAGACTGCACACAGGCTCTGCAATGGCAGGTCTGAGACACACTTTACAAGCTGCTCCTGTGGGTGGCACAACCAGTGCTGCAAGCCCACCAGCAGCATTTGAGTCACAAGCCCTGGGCACAACCAGTGCACTGTACTAGGGTCTGACAGTGAATCAAATAGGCCAAACATGGAGTCACTAATCCATACATCAATTTATCATAGGGAACACTTGCACTTTGGCACTGAATAGCAGTGGCAAAGTGCCCAAAGCATCTAATCCAGCAAAAACAGGTCAGTAACAGAGGAGGCATAGCGCAAAAAAATGGAAGGGAGACCCACACCAATGCTACCAGGTCTAACAGTTCTCATGGAGGTTTAAACACGAGAACTGTGAGTCGACTGAGTCTCCGAGGAAGCCAACACCAGACCAATCGTAATGAGACCAAGATAATCTGACCAAACAATAAGGTGAATGAGGAATTTTTTGCCCCTATGCTCCCCACCCCGTGCAACCCACCCTTCCCCCATCCCCCCCCAAAAAAAAGCCCTCCCTGGAGAACCCCTCCCCCATTTATCTGGACAGATGTAGTCCAGTTGCTGCACCCTGTGGCAACCCGCCATGTCCCCTTATAAACAAATACTAGAAAAGGCGAAAAAGGAGAAAACTAGGCCCCCGTTTCGACTTCCCTTAACTAAGTGTCCCCGTGTATGTCCCTATGTGAATATATATGCATGTGTTTATAATTGCCTATCTAATACCTCATATAAAAAATAGGCAATGGCCAAATACATATTAAAGAAAAAGACCCTACTGACTAGATCTACCCCAAAGATCCCAAATGTAAGTATTGTGAGTCGCTGGAGAAGAAAATCGACCTCCTAAATTCAAGAACAGTCGTTTTGGAGAACACAGTGGGAGAACTAAGGGACGACCTGGGAGCAGAAAAAGCTGACATAACATCTCTCAAGAGGGAGGAGATGGCCCTTCGGGAAAGCCTTGAGATGTTAGAGAATAACTCTCGGAGAAACAACCTGCATATTTTGAATGTCCCAGAGGGGAGGGAGGGCAAAGACCTCAAGTCCTTCATAGTTACACTCTTAAATTATTGCAGATTGAGGAATCGGAGGAGGACCTGAAGAAAGACATCCAGAGGGTATATAGGGACCCTTTCAGGAGGCACCCTAACAGGACAAAGCCCAGGAAAATTCTTATGAACTTTCTCACCTATTCTTTACAGGAAAAGATCCTTAATATGGCCCTAAAGGGGAAATCCCTGAAAGCCAGAGATTTTTCATATGAAATCCGTTCTGATCTTGCCCGTGCCACCCTGGACAGGCAATGGGAGTTGGGCAGGAATTTGGATGACTTCAAAAAGCTTGGTGCGGTTGCCCAGCTTAAATTTCCTGCAACTCTGAAAATTATGCTCAACAATAAAATGCATAATATTAGATCAGTGCAAGAGGCGGATGAGTTATTAGACAGTCTTGGCAAAATCGGGAAATAGCTGACGGCTGAGTATTTATACACGATACCTACGTAAATTATTAGAATCAATTCAAAAAGAACAAAGCTACCAACAACTAAGACTAGAACATTCTGTAGCACAGCTATGTCCAAAACTAACTAAACAAACTGAACAATGTTCGAGCACTTACAATATGTTATGTTATGTTATATAAACTTCTAACGCGCACAGATACTCCAAGGAGTATCCCGGCGCGAGCCTGAAAAGGGTCAGAGTCAGAATCAAAAGACAGAGCTAGAAGAGAAAAGTTTTCAGCTTTTTCTTAAAGATCATAGGATCTTTGACGCCCCGTAAGGCCAGTGGCAGAGCATTCCATGCCAGCGCAGCTATCCGGGTAAAGGAGCTCCCACCAAGCCTCTGGCGATTAAACCGCAGGGTCTGTGCCAAAAGTTGGGAGGAGGAACGCAGCTGTCTCACCGGAGAATAGAAAGCAATCCTCTTCTGCAGATAGATGGGTCCCAAACCATGGAGGGCCTTATGAGCAATAGATAAAAATTTTAATTTTATTCGCACCTCCACCGGGAGCCAATGCAGGGAACGCAAATGAGAACGCACACTGCACCTGCTGGAGAGACCCAGCAGGAGTCTAGCGGCCGAGTTTTGAATCACCTGTAACTTATTCAGAAGGTAACCTGGAATGCCAGCATACAGTGCATTGCCGTAGTCCAAGCGGGAAAGAATTAGAGCACGGACAACAGTTTCCTTTGCAGAATTAGGCAAAAGAGGAAGAAACTTCCTCAAGGTCTTCAAAATGCCAAAGCAAGTGCCGGCCAGCTTCTTGACCTGCGATGAGAAAAGCAAGTTCTCATTGAACCAGACCCCCAGATTCTTGACAGAGTCTCCCTTAAAGCTAGGTAGGGAGAAACCTGGGGGCCATAGCTTCTCTCTGAAGTCGACAGGAAATGTGCCGAACAAGAGGATCTCTGATTTCTCCTCGTTGCACTTAAGCTGTGCCTGAGCAAGCCAGTGAAAGACCGAAGATAGGCAATGTTGAGCAGGGACAACTGCATCCTCATCCTGACCCCAGGAGAACAGCAGCTGGGTGTCATCAGCATAGGCCATCACCTTAGCCCCTAAAGCCTCCGCGAGGTAAACCAGCGGGGTAACATAGATGTTAAAGAGAAGAGGGCTAAGGGATGACCCCTGTGGAACACCCGTAGCCACTGGTTGAGGGACAGAGGCACACGGTGGGAGCCAGACCTGCTGCGAGCGACCCTCCAAGAAAGACCTAATCCAGCCCCAAACGGACCCGGATACGCCGATCTCCAAGAGGCGATCAAGGAGCAAGACATGAGGCACTGTATCGAATGCCGCCGAGAGGTCCAGCATAACCAAAGCTGCCCTCCCGCCGGCATCCAGGCACTCACGAATCGCCTCAGACACCTCCAATAATGCTGACTCTGTGCTATATGCAGCCCGGAAACCCGATTGGGCCGGATGGAGCAGGCCATAGGTTTCAACGTACTCATTGAGTTGGTTTGTGACCACCTTTTCGCAAACCTTAGCCAGGCTAGGCAAAAGCGAGATGGGACGATAATTACCGGGAATCGAAGGATCAAGGGACGGCTTTTTAAGGAGGGGAAGGATTTTCTCCTGTTTCCAAGATGATGGAACGAAGGCGTCCCGCAATGACATATTGATAATCTGATTGACCTCAGGATTAATACAGTCTGCGACAGTGGCCAGAAGTCTGGATGCACAGGGGTCAGTTGGAGAGCCTGATTTCAAAACCTTCAGGATCTTGAGAGTAGTAGGTAAATCTACTGGCAAAAAAGATGAAAAATTATGCAATGGATCAACTAAAGGCCGGACAAAAGAACAGGGCATAAGCATTAAGGCACAAGATGAGAACATGGCCTGGATGGCACAGATTTTGTCCAGAAAAAACTTGCTAAGGGTATTGCACCAGGACTCCGAAACAGGCGAGGAGCATACCAAGGCAGTTGGAGACATAAAGCTTTGCCATCCAATACAAAGTAAGACTCTACTCAAACACTAAAGGGCTAGAATATTTAGAAACAATAGCAAAATCCCTTCTTTAAAACATTAATACATAAACATATAAAAATCGTAATTGTAAAGTTAGGGGCCAATTACGATGGCGGTTGGAAAAGCATTCCAACCGCCGTAGTAGCGGAAATTAACCTTCTGCATGTACCGCGGGAAAACCGGTGGTCAGATTAGGATGAACCGCCAGAGTAATCCGACCGCGGCGGCGGGTCCACGAAAATCCGCCGGGAGCGTGCGGAGCAGGTGAAAATCTGTCCGCGGCGGTCGGATTTGATGCGGAAAGACCTAAAATCGCCGCACGGCCAGCGGATTCACCGCACGTGAAATTAGGATACGATTGCGGTGACAGCGGAACGATCAGTTGTTTCCGACTGCCGCGATCGCAGCCATTGATGAATGGGAGAGCCGCCGGAAGGGCTGTTGTATTCCGACTGCTGCGGTCGCACCGGAAGAGTAATGGCGGTCAAAAAAAAACACACAACAAGGCTACCAAGTATGGCCAGTAATCTGACTCAGCCTCAAAAAACACCTAACATACCCCAATGACACATTCCCATGGCAAGTAAAAAATACAAATCCCAGGTCAACCCACACAACACACCTGACATGAATACTCCATTTTGACCCACCCACATAGCTGAGTATAAAACCAGCCCCTTCCCTGACCAGAATCCTTTGCACTACTCCACAACTGAAGTGCCCAACCCCACAGCACAAAGGAGAGGCAAATCTGCACACATCACACCATCACAACCACACACACATCACCACCACCACCTTCACACCTGCACCTTTAACCCATTTGCACATCACATACCATGTCACAGAAGAAAATGCCCAAATTCACTGACAATGAGTTGTCAGTGATGGTAGATGAGGTAATCAGAGTAGAACCACATTTGTTTGGAAACCTGGTCCAACAGACACCATTAGCCACCAAAAATCAAAAGTGGGCAAGGATAGTCAACAAGGTCAATGCAGTAGGGACCATCCCGCGCACCCAGAGGGAGATCAGGAAGAGGTGGAATGACCTCAAGACCAAGGTGAAAGAGCGTAACAAGAAGAACCGTAAGCTGGCTCAGAGGACTGGCGGTGGCCCTCCCATTCCACTACGAACATTCACCGTATGGAAGGAGAAGGTGCTTGCCATACTGCATCCAGAGAGTCTCACAGGAATACCCTGGGGAGTGGAGGCTGGTAAGTACCAACAAATGGCCATTATTACACTGCTATGTACTGTCTTGCACAACTACAAAGCTACACCTTCTAAGCCCAAATGCACTCATGTGCACCACACTCTCCCCAACACAAGTCTCACAGATCTAACATTTACTCCCTCTGATTCACCCCAAAGGTAGGTAGCAATATTTCCGTGGGGGAATGTGTACAGGCAGCCAGCACTACAACTCCCACCAGGCACCCTAGCCCCAAAGCTGAGCAGGATGGAGCACTCCCCACAACCATGTGTCAGCCATTGCATTGCTCTCTTCAAACTCACAGGTAGGTAGCCATATTAACAGGGAGGTGGTGTTTGTGGGTGGGAAGCCAGCACTACAACTCCCACAAGGCCCCCTTTTCTACAGCTCAGCAGGATGAAGCACCCCCCCCAGCCAGAAGCATGTGGCAGACATTGCATTGCTCACCTTCACCTAATAGGTAGGTAGCCATCTTAACAGGGAGGGGTGTCTGTTGTTGGGAAGGCAGCACTACAACTCCCACCAGGCACCCTTGTCCCACAGCTCACCAGGATGGAACACTCCCCCCACACCCACAACCATGTGTCAGCCATTGCATTGCTCACCTTCACCTAACAGGTAGGTAGCCATCTTATGCTCTCTTGTCCCACCCCTGAGCAGGATGGAGCACTCCCCCAACCCACAACCATGTGGCAGCCATTGCATTGCTCACCTTCACCTAAAAGGTAGGCAGCCATCTTAACAGGGAGGGGTGTTTGTTGTTGGGAAGGCAGCACTACAACTCCCACCAGGCCCCCTTGTCCCACAGCTCACCAGGATGGAACACTCCCCACACCCACAACCATGTGTCAGCCATTGCATTGTTCTCTTCAAACTCACAGGTAGGTAGCCATCTTATGCTCTCTTGTCCCACCCCTGAGCAGGATGGAACACTCCCCCATCCAAGAGCCATGTGTAGCCTATTCCCTTCCTCTGCTCCACTTCACAGGGAGGCAGCCATCCTAACAGCGAGGGGTGTCAGTGGGTGGGAAGCCTGCACTACAACTCCCACCAGGCCCCCTTGTCCCACAGCTCACCAGGATGGAACACTCCCCCCCACACCCACAACCATGTGTCAGCCATTGCATTGCTCTCCCCAAACTTACAGGTAGGTAGCCATCTTAACAGGCAGGTGGTGTGGGTGGGTGGGAAGCCAGCACTACAACTCCCACCAGGCACCCTTGTCCCACAGCTCAGCAGGATGGAACACTCCCCACACCCACAACCATGTGGCAGCCATTGCATTGCTCTCTTCAAACTTATAGGTAGGTAGCCTTCTTATGCTCTCTTGTCCCACCCCTGAGCAGGATGGAACACTCCTCTCACCCACAACCATGTGGCAGCCATTGCATTTCTCACCTTCACCTAACAGGTAGGTAGCCATCTTAACAGGGAGGGGTGTTTGTGGGTGGGAAACCAGCACTACAACTCCCACCAGGCACCCTTGTCCCACAGCTCACCAGGATGGAACACTCCCCCCCCCCACACCCACAACCATGTGTCAGCCATTGCATTGCTCTCCCCAAACTTACAGGGAGGTAGCCATCTTATGCTCTCTTGTCCCACCCCTGAGCAGGATGGAACACTCCCCCATCCAAGAGCCATGTGTAGCCTATTCCCTTCCTCTGCTGTACTTCACAGGGAGGCAGCCATCCTAACAGGGAGGGGTGTCAGTGGGTGGGAAGCCAGCACTACAACTCCCACCAGGCCCCCTTCTCCCACAGCTCACCAGGATAGAACACTCCCCCCCACACCCACAACCATGTGTCAACCATTGCATTGCTCTCTTCAAACGTACAGGTAGGTAGCCATCTTAACAGGGAGGTGGTGTGTGTGGGTGGGAAGCCAGCACTGCACCTCCCACAGCTCAGCAGGATGGTAGACCCCCCACACCCAGAACCATGTGGCAGCAATTCCCCTCAACTGTGTCACAGAACAGGTAGGTAGACAGTGCATGCACCCTGCCATTCCTCTCAAAAAGCATGGAGCCATATGACCACACCAGCCCTCACATGTCACCCAACTTGGCATAGATCCAATAGCCACTTCCAGTGTGCAGACAATTAAGCGTATGTAACTGTCACAGAAATTAAAGTTTGAACCACATGTTGAAGAAATTCAGGGCACAATCATGCACAGCACTGAATGCTATGTGTAAGTGCCATGGTGGCAGAGCATGAAGGCCCATATGAACACAAAACATGCATGGTCAGTTGGTAAAAGAAAGTAAAGTACATGATATGACAAGGGTATGCATAAGATTACAATGGCCAGTTCTTGCTCAGATCTAAGGTCTTCCATGCAGAGCAAACCAAAAAGACGCATCACATAAAGTTGATGTGCTGCAAGTCGTTAGATGATGACATGTTCTTGTAATCACACAATCTGTACGTGGAACATGGTATCTATTTAAATGTCACACCATGGACAAGTAATGTAGGTACCTCCACATCATGTCATCATGATGCGCAGTACCTTGCAGCAATACAAAGGGATATCAATGTAAACTGTGTGGTGTATCACATGTAACATCCAAACGTCTAACACCAAGCTTGTGGGGTGCACTTCAATGACCATTTCACCTCTGTTCAACAGGGGATCAACATTTGACTGCTGCAGAAGACAACACCGACCTGCAGAGCCAGTCTCCCTCCCCGGAACATGGACTCTCGGAAGCAGACTCCCTACGTTTCTCGGATGAGGAGCCCGATCCTAGCCCATCTGGACTGCCAGGGCGCACCACGTCCCAGGCCCCCACTGTCCGCACCACCACCACCTCAGCAACAATAACCGCGCTGACCCCTGCTGCAACGACCTGTGCGGCCTCAACCACCACCACCAGTGCTGCCTGCAACACTCTCCCTGCCTCAGTGGTAACCAACACCATCACACAATCAGAGGAGGCCAGGGCGAGTCTGCTGGTGCGTCGAGTGGCAACGCCACAGGTCCCGGACAGCAGGTCAGGTTGGAGGGCAACTGGTGGACAAATTCGAGAGGACACTGGGACCGGAGCCCTGGCCAACATCGCCAGAGTCCTTGGGGCATATGAACAAACCCAGGGACACATGGGCCAGGTTGTGGAAGAAGTGCGTGAGCTCCACCTGCTGTTGAGGTCCATGGACACGCGTATTGGGCCAAATCGTGGACCTCATGGGCCAGCTCGTGGGTGTTCTGAGGGACAGTCATGCGGCCAAAGGACAGCTCAACCCCCCTCCAGTGGCCCGCAGGATGATACTCCCACCACCTCAGCTGCGGCCACAGAGAGGGGTGAGCTGCAACAGGATGACTCCTCAGACACCGCCGAGCCCGCAGCAGTGGCCCCCCCTGCAAAACACAAAAGGGGAGGAACCCGTGGCAAAGCACCATCCGAACGCCAGTCGCACAGCCAGCCATGATGGCACCTCTGTTCGCCTTCACATTGACTTTGTTGACTATCCTTACCCACACTGCCATGTCGATGGCAGGTGTCTGTTTTACTGGGTCACTACATCAATGTGGTGACTACTCTATTGTCTCATTTACCATCACTGACAACTCATTAATTCACTTAGCACCTGTTTTGGAAAACATCACTTGTCTGTCACAAATACTCATTGTAAATAAACACTCATTACACACCTATGTCTTTGTGTCAGCTCCATGTTTATCACAGTATGTACAATGTTGACTCTGATTCCAGTGTACCAGAAGCTCTGATTGTGACGAGGCATTGAGAGGCTGAAGGGACATAGAAAGACACAAGAGAAAGACATTTACTTGTCAGGTGATGGCATCACAGCCAGTACACAACACTAGTTATCAAGGTACACAAACCAGCACACATTACAATGAGAAACAATATCAACATAGACATCATGTGGCTGGTCATGACTATCCTGTGCCACAAACATCAGCCATCAGCACAGAGCCAACAACAGGCAGCAGTCAAAAAGCTCCTCTATGCCTTTTCACTACCATCAAAGACAGCAGACAATGGCACTGTTGTACAATGTCACTCACACTCAAGGGAAGTAGTGGTTGATGAGCTGTTGACGCAGGTCGACACCTTCCTCCTCTCCAGTATCCTTGTCACTGGACATGTGTGGGTTTGCAGGGGGGAGCATCTGCTGCTCATCATCGTCCAGGAGCAGGGGGATCTCTGTGCAAGGCCAGGTTGTGGAGCATGCAGCATGCAACTACGATCTGACACACCTTTTGGGGAGAGTAGAGTAGTGCACCTCCGCTCTTGTCCAGACACCGGAATCTAGACTTAAGACGACAAAAAGTACGCTCCACCACACGACGTGTCCTCCCATGGGCATCATTGTAGCGGACTTCACCCGGGGTCCTGGGATTCCTCAGTGGGCTCAGCAACCAAGGCCAGTTGGGATATGCGAGTCACCTAGGTGTGAGATTCACAGACCAATTTTGTAATATAACTGTAGCTGAGGACAGCATGTCACACATACAGCACACTACTTGACTCTGCTTACTCACCCACAATCCACGCACGTTCCGGATGCAGATTTGCCATCAGCTGTGGTACGATGCTGTTACGCAGTATGTAGGAGTCATGTGCTGATCCTGGAAATTTGGCACAGACATGGGAGATTATCATATCCGCTTGGCATACCACTTGCACATTAATGGAATGGAAATGCTTCCTGTTCCTGTATATGTGCTCACGTGCCTGTGGTGGAACCAGGCCAACATGTGTGCAGTCAATGGCGCCAACAACATTAGGGATGTGGGCTAGGTCATAAAAAGCACCCTTCACAGCTGCCAATTCAAGTCTCCTGGGAAAATGGATGTAGCGGTCCTTGTATGTCATCATTGCGGACAGGACATCACGTAGCACCATGCTGAACATTGGTTGAGACATCCCACCTGCGCTGGACACCGTGTACTGGAACGAACCAGTTGCAAAGAAATGCAGGGCCGCCATCACCTTACATGTTGGTGTCAAAGCAGTCGGATAGGTTCTGCGAGGCCTCAGATGGGGCTCCAACTGACCACATAGCTCTTGAAGGGTAGGTCAATACAAACGGAATTTACATATGATGTCCTCATCCTCCATGTCCGCCAGCAATGTGAATGGACGATGCACATTTGGTCGCCTCCTACATAAGATAAAAGGGGACACATGTTAATTCAATTCCCCTATGAGATGTGTCCAACATCTTACGTCTTGACTGACACAGCGCCAACAATGACTGGCCTGAAACAACAGCTTACAGCACAAGTCACATGCAGAGACACCTTCATCTAAGGTAGTTGTACACGTGTCAGTATATACATAGTGAGTACCCCCAAAACAGATTCAGACTATTTGAATGTAAAATGGTACATTCCGACATCTTGTGTCACCAGCCCTGAGAGTAGTTGACACAGCACATGTCTGAAACAGCAACACTGCTGGTTTCTACGTAGCTGCTGTGCCTGCCACACCTTCTTGCGTGAGTCGGACAGGGCACACATTAACAACACAATGAGCACAGTGTGTGCATGAAGATCAAGAATCAACATGAGTTCAGCAATCTACACAGTGAAATAGGCACATTATGTAGTCAGTCCATCATTACTGTGGGTTGCTTAGCCATCTCACACATTGACATGTTTACATATTTGAGAGTCTATCACCCAACAGATCTGTGTACATGCACAACAACATCATAAGTGACATGTGAGGGAGTACATGCCAATGCATGTAATCCTGTGCACTGACATGGCATGTGTAGTCATCAGTGAGTTAAATGTCACACTAGCATTGAATTTAACTATCTGGTGGCATGATTCATAGTAAGTGTCTACTGTTCAATGATGAGAGCTGGCCATTGCCATTGCTACAGCAAGATGTGTCCATAGGTGCCCCTAAGCGTGCACCGCCACCGCAATCACGGTCATTGGCACCAATTTAAAAATGCCAATTCGTGGTCGCGACCGCCTGGCCCCCGCGGTGTGACACCGCCAATGCCCATGGCCTTTCAGCCAATGGGATCCGCGATCGTGGTAGTGAAATACACTTTTGAAATGCGCTGTAGGCGTGCTCCGCTACCGCGGGCCCGGTCATTAGGTACAATTGAAAGATGCACGATTGCGGTAGCGACCGCCTGGGCCCCGCGGTGTGACACTGCCCATGCCCATGCTCTTTCAGCCAATGGGAACCGCGATCGCGGTAGTGAAATACACTTTTGAAACCCACGGTAGGCGTGCTCCGCTACCGCTGGCCCGGTCATTGGGTACAATTGAAAGATGCACGATTGCGGTAGCGACCGCCTGGGCCCCGCGGTGTGACAACGCCAATGCCCATGCCCTTTCAGCCAATGGGAACTGCGATCGCGGTAGTGAAATACACTTTTGAAACCCGCGGTAGGCGTGCACCGCCATTGCGGTCCCGGTCATTCGTTACATTTGAAAAAAGCTGACCTGGAACACCAATTGCAGCAGCTGAGTACCAGTGAAACAACCCCAGGGGGCTATATATGTCTGTGAGAGAGCCACACATTTCTACTGCATCCAGACACTGCTGCCTGTCATTCTTCATCCCCAACTGCAGCTGTTCATGTCTCCTGGACCCAGTGATGGCGAGAACTGAGAACATCAGGGCCCGTCCCTTCACCACAGAGGAGCTGGAGGTCCTGGTGGACGAGGTGCTTTCACAGTATGGGAGGCTATATGGTGCTCCTGATGTACTGGTAAGTGTTTCAGAGTGAAAGTTTGAGAGTGCAAAGAGTGCTCACATGATGTTGCTCTGCTGTAGTATGTGCCTTTGAGTGCAAGTTAATGTGGATGCATCTCACTTTTGATGAACCATGCTCCATACATGGCCTAGTAAATATTGCACTTGAGTATTTGGGGAGGATGGAAACATGGACATTTCTACAGCCCTTCTTCAGCAATAACAATACAAATGTTGGTCTGAGCCTGGGTAATGTAATTGTGTGATACACTGCCTAGCATGCTGACTTCTGGTAAATGGGGTGTGTAGCCTTATTTCCACAGATCCATGGCTGCATTTAAGGATGGGAGGGACATGCAGTGCTTTTGCAGCCATACAGTAACACTGCTGGTTTGGACAGTGGAAGTCTGAACAAACATTGCCTGTGCTAATGGATGTCATAGTCCATGATGTTTTCACATGCTCATTTGTGACATTACAAATGTGTTTCGTCCAGAGGGTACTGCAGGATGTGTGTACAATTTTCATATTGCCCCCATGGATATGTATGCATTATGCACAAGATTGAAATGCCTGAGTGTAACACTCTTGGTGGAAATTCACCTATGACACATCAGATTAAGGTACTTTGGAGATATCATACTTCCATTGTTTTCATTATGTGCTCTGACTCACATGTGTAGGCACTGTTTGCCCTCTCATATTGTACATGCATGTGAATGTTCTGATGGCCCACGTTTAACCCCAGTGTGCGTCCCCCTGGCCTGCACAGATACTGCCCAATTTGACAAGGACCCATCAGTAAATGGACAGAGTGAAACATATGTGTTGTCTGCCACCCTATTTCTCAACGAGCTATCTTAGGCCTGAGGATTGCACAAGACAGACCTTGTGAGAAGAGTGCGAGAATGTAAGATCATGTCCCTAAATGTGACCTCCATGACACAGGTAGCCATTCACAGGCCAAGGACATTGAGGGGTGTGTAGTGTTGGACACAGTGAGTCTGCCCCGACACATCCTTTCTAATGTATTGAATGTCTTGCTCACTCACATACTGCATCACAGATGAGGGCCTTCTTCACATTGCTTTCTGTGCTGGCATTCTGCATGTGTATGAGATGTCCATGTACTGTGTCCATCATCATACCTGCATACATTTCTATGAGATTATCTGATGCAAATGTACTACGTGTCATGCTGTATGGCCTCTGCTCAACATTTCTGTATTGGTGTGCTATGTTTTTGCATGCTCCTGTACTGACACACAGTGGTACATAACACAGTGTCACTGAAACTTCCTCTTCTTGTCTCCCATGCCTGCAGCTTAAAGTCCGCCTGCGTAGGGCCTTATGGAGGTCCATTGCACGCAAGGTGCGGGCTCTGGGTGCCTCCAACCGATGGCACACACACTGTCACGAGAGGTGGGATGACATCTGCCGGCTGAGCAAAAACGTGGTGGCAGAGATGACGCTGGGGATGCTCCCTCGGACTGGACGGTTGGCGCGCAGGAGCATGACACCACTAATGGCCCGCATCTCGGCAGTGACACAGCCAGAGCTGGATGGACGTTTGAGGGCCCATCAGCAGCAAGTTGGGGGTGAGTATTCTGCAAAGGGTGACTTTGGGTGTGAGTGACTGCATGTATCCCAACCCTGAGCCAGTGCGGAGCTCTGTGATGTTTCTAGTGTGATGCAATGGCTTCTAAGTGGCCTCCGTGTTGAGTGCAGCTGTCATGCATTTTCGCTACATGTACTTTCTCATGTGTTTAATACAATGGCCCTTGACATTGCAAGATGAGATGTGGCCTTATGACATCTGCTGCATTATGGGTGTCATAGACATCACCGGGCAGTGAACAGCAGTGTGCATCATCTTAGTGTGCTTTCGTAGATGTGTGCAGTGCCTGACTTGGAAATTGTGAGAACTACATATCTGACACCAATATGCAACGGGCGTTGTGCTTCAAAGCACAACATGGTGGATATCAGTAGCTCATGGCTATTGTAAAAGGACATTTTGGAGTCAGTATCTGTGTTGTTCCCTTAAAGTGACTCCGTATGTGACTGAGACAACATGTTGAGATGTATATCTATCTCACCTACAGGCACGTAGGTATGCTTACAGAGATCAGTATGTTAGGTTACAAGGAGGCACGGGACAGCTATTTGGCTGTGTCAACGTCACATGGGTCATTAATGTCAACTATGCATGTTTCCATGCATCTTCTGAGTTTTGCATTAAGGTTGCACATGCAGACTGCACAGGGTGGTGGGCAACATGGGGGTATCATACTCTAGTTTTGTGCTTTGCTTGCATATGATGTTTGTGAGTATGGCACTATACTGAACCTACGTCTCTGTCTATTGCAGCATCTACCGAAGGCACGGAAGGACAGGGGACGGACACCAGTGGTGAAGCTTCTGGCACAACTGCTACACATGAGCTCACTGACACTGATGTGACCAGCGCCTCGGAGGGGGACAGGAGTGCCCTGGAAGAATCACGCCCAGAAACTCCAACGTCAGCATCATCTGACTCCAGCGGTGACTCCTCAATGTTGGCGGGCACAGGGAGTTCGAAATCTGCCTTTTCTTCCACCACACATCGTCCAGTGCCCGCCCTCCCGGCTACTACCACTAGTGCTGGCCGTGCCCGCAGCCATAGGAAGGGTAGAGTGTCCTTCCCCCCAGGCACCGCTGCCCCTGCCTCCCCTGCTGCCCTCAGTGTGGAGGTGGTGGACCTTTTGCGCCAGCTGTGTGTGGGTCAGACTACTCTCCTGAATGCCTTCCAGGATCATGACAAGAAGCTAGCACAGGTAGTTGCCTTCATGGAGGGCATTCATTCCGACGTGGGGGGGCTACACAGAACTGTCCAGTCTTTGTCCTCCACAGTGACGGCAGCCATTCAGCTGTCACAGGCTCACAGTACAGCTCCAGTCCCTGCAGCAACCACCCAGCCAGTGGCACTACCTGACGAGAGTGCCCACAGACCACAGCCCTCAGGCACTAAGTACTCCACACGCAGCACACAACAGCAGCACTCCAAGCGGACAAGAGCACAGACACCATCCCCAAAACAAAAAACAGACACACAGGAGCGCAAAGGCGAAAACCCTTCACATGACACTCAGGGGTATCAGGCCAAGAAGCAGGCCTCAAGCTCACATTCATCCAAATCACCCCCATCCAAGGACACTCCCATCCTCACACCTGTTCCCAAAGACAAACAAACAGTTGCCCTGTCTGCTGTGAAGCTGGTGCCTGCAAAGAGTCAGCACAAACAGCTCTCTAAGGCAGATTCACCCACAACCTCAACTCCCACCCACAGCCCTGTGAAGCTGGGACAGGAGAGCAAAGTGGGGGGTTTACCTGGACAACAGGGGATGGAGGGGAAAAGGCAAGGCCACCCCAAGCGTACCACCAGATCCAGCAAATCCCCACAGGGAGGGCCATCTGTACCTGGTACACCTTTGGTGGAGAGTGAGGCTGTTGTGCTCACCCCACTTCCCACTCCTGCCAAGACAATTCTTGCCTATCAAATCCCCAAGAAGTGGAGACCCAGCCCTCCACATTCACCCTCACACACTGTGTCTCACGGCAGTATGTCTCCGCCTCCCCGTGCCACCATGCCACCCGGTCCAAGCAGCCCTCAGGCTCCCACAGCCACTGATGCCTCTACCTCAGCTGGTCCTCTCTCTCCCAGGTCCAGTCCTCCAACTGGCCCCGACAATCAGCCACCTCCCAGTTCAACTGACAGCCAAGTCTGAGGCAAAGTCCCCCTCCCAAACCCATCTCTCCCACAGCGGTGCCTGGACTGCCCATTTGTATCCCCAGAGCTGTGGTGATTCCCATGGCAGTGTACAGTGTTACCCATTCCCTGTGCAGTTTCTCATGCACACATGTACATACTTTGAACTATGGACTGGCCAATGGCCTTGCTGTTTGTCACTTTGGATGTCCATTCCCTGTGCAGTTTCTCATTCACACATGTACATACTTTGAACTATGGACTGGCCAATGGCCTTGCTGTTTGTCACTTTGGATGCCCATTCCCTGTGCAGTTTCTCATGCACAGATGTACATACTTTGAACTATGGACTGGCCAATGGCCTTGCTGTTTGTCACTTTGGATGCCCATTCCCTGTGCAGGTTCTCATGCACACATGTACATACTTTGATTTTGTACTGGCCAATGGCCTTGCTGTTTTCTACTTTTGATGCCTATCTGTGTATTATGTAATAAAGACAGTTACTCCTGTTATCTGCTTTGTCAATGTCCTTGCTAAATAAAAGGTTTTATGTATGAGTATGGTTTCATGTGACACATGCTCTGTATGCCACTTTAACATTGCCAATTGCTTGTTTTACTTTTTCAGAGTTTGCCAGAGGTGACAGGCACTTTAGTTCTTCTTGACTCTGAGGCTTGAGGGTGCAATGATGGTTGTTTGTGATGATCTACTTTTATCCTAATCATTCTATGGTCAGGTTTGCTAAATTGTACACATGTCATGTTATGATGCAATACTACAACAGAGGTGAATTCTATCCACAGGATTACTTGCGGGCTGGCCAGGGTCCATCATATCTGTGTGATCTTTCTTGATGTGTGAACAGCAGTGTTGATGGGTGGTCATCTTGTGTAGGCCTGTCTTCCTAGTCACATGGGTACATTTGAATATGTGAACTTGAGTGGTCATACAGTGTGAATGGGCTGTCATTGTCAGTAGTGTTGATGTGTGTGTGCCCCTGCAATGCCAACTGCACACATGTATGATCCAGGTAATGAGTGCCTGTTTGTTTAAATTGTCAGCCATGTGCTTCAGATTGTGGGCACATGTAGGAGTTGTAGGTTGGACACTGTGCAGTGTTTTGTAGTGTCCTTGCACTCCTGGGGGACACCTACTTGTTGTCGCTGCCAGTTGTGAGTATGCAGAGTGTGTGACTGCCAAGTCTGTGTTGTGTTTTGTTGATCAGCCATGTGTCTTGTTACTGTTTGTGCTCACTGTGCAGACCTGCTCAGCCACACTGACATTATTTGTGAGTTTTCTCATGCATTGCTGTCACTTGACCCAATTTTGGCTCCAGTATGGTATGTGGTATGTGGAGTCATGCCATCCCCTATTTGTGCTTCTGATGCCTACACATTGCGAGTAACTCCTCTATGTGTTTTTGTACTGTACACTCCTCACCTGTCCACTACTGAAGTACACACAACTTCAATCTTATGTCTTCCACCCCATGGCTTGCCAGTGTGTGAGCCTCCCCACCACTTCATAGTGTGACACTATACTCTGGGAGGATGATCTGTGTACAGGACCAATGTGCCACTAAGGACAGTTTCACAATTATTTATGTGTTGTTCTCTTCTACTATTTTGCAGTCATGGTTGCTCATGTGCAGTGCATATGTTTGAGCAGCACAGTTCTCTAGTCATGTTGTTTGCATCTGGGTTTCCCTGAGTTGTGCATCTGTGGGTGATGGGTAAGCTGTATGTGTGTTTGCTGAGGTACTGCTACCCTTCCTGGGTGTGATGTTATGTTTGTGCTGTGATGATTTGTGTTGTGGGAGTTCATGGTGTGGCACTCAGATATGTGTGCTACTAGTTTGGTTGGTGTGCACACACTGCTTGGTGTGCATGCAGTGCTGTCTGTGTATGTTGCCTTGTACTTGCCTGGTGTGCATCCTCCTGATGTCCAGCTGAGTTTGCTATGTGATGGATTGGTATGTGCATCTGTTGTGTTTTTGTTGTAGATGTATGCAGTGTTTGGCCTGTGTTGGCTCTTTCTACTGACAGGTGCAATGTATGTGTGATGTTCTATTTGCATGACATTGTGTGTGAGTAGTTTGTGCATTGTGATACATTCAGATGTGTGTTGCATGTGTAGTGTGCATTACTTGTGTGTCTGTCACATGCAGCAATGTGGATTCTTGTTCATGAGCTTGTTTTGAGTGCACAATGGTGGTTTGTCCTCCTATTTTTGACCTGTCACTTGTCAGGATTGTGCATGTGCATGCTTGTGGTACACTATGACACCATGTTCACTTGATGACTGGTGTGGTGTGTATGTGTGTGTTAGCTGATTTGTCACATTGATCCCAGTTAGTGTTCATGATTGGCTTTTGATGATGGAATTCTTGTTTGTGTTGGGGTATGGTGTGTGTGCATTGGTCCAGAGTGACAATGTTGTGTATTCCTGTTCTGTCTAGGGTCACATTGCCTTTCCACTGTTTGGCTGCACATGTCTGGGCTTGTTGGACTTCTGTGGATGTTGTTTGTGAGATTTGTGCTTGGCTATTGGTTTTGTGTCAGCATTGGTTCAGGCATCCCTGAGTGTGAGTCTGATATTTGTGGATGCACCACAGGGTGTGTGATTGGTTGTCAGTGACCTCACAGGACATCATTTGCACCATTCTGTGTGTTTCTCACAGGTGTTGAGTGTTGCAGGTGTGAGATGGGTAGATGAGGGGCATGTGTGAAGGTCCTACTTGTGTTTGACAGTCAGGGAGTGTGACAATGAGCCATGTGTGTTGTGCTGATGGCATACACATGTCAAGTAAGTTGACACAGATGTGTGGCTGGTCACTGTATGACTTCAGACACTTCCTATCATTCCTGTGCCTATGCATGGCTTGCCTTGATGTATCCCTGAGTTGTTGCACAGAGGTCACTTTGGTTTAATTTCACTCACTGTGCCACCCATGGCCTAAGGGTGGTGTGATATGTTCCTTCTCTTGCATGTGATGTACACATGCTATGTGGCTTGCTCCATGGTTTTCCAGCACTGTCCACTTCACTTTTGGCTGGCCCATTTATTGTCCTCCATTGCTGCTGACCTATGGTATGAGTATGTGGCTGGGTGTCAATGTGGGGTGTTTCTGAGTGACTTGACAGGCAGTGTGAACAGTTCAGTGGATGTTCATATGCAGTGTGAGTCTTCATTGTGTAATTATACTCAGTTTGATTCACATGAGTGGAAGGTAGGTGTAAGGAGGAGGGCTGTCCAGCCCCTGAGCTTCTGTGTTCCTCTTCACGCCCACCTTCCCAGTCAATCTCCCTTGTCCTTTGATGTGTGAGGTGCGAGGTCTGGCTACACCTGGCTAATTAATTGTGCAGGGGGGACACAGGAGGGGCACACAGCATGTGCCCAAATGGGTGTGTGATGTGTACTGTGGGAAGGGTGAAGGTGGAAATATATATGTGCATACACCTCCCACTCGACCAACTCTAACTATACATTGGCTATAATAAGCTCTATTGGGCTATCCCTTTGCTTTGAAATATCAGAAACAATATACAGGAATACATCAATTCATTTATTTATTTATTATTTTCTCTTATCAGTTATTTCTGTTTCTGGATAGCGGGTCTGCGGCGGTCGGGAACCCGGAGGGCGTCACACGTCACGTTGAAAAGTGCAAAAAATAACAACTAAATGAGAAAAATGGATCCTGCATAGCTGCACATGTTATTCATTTGATTATTGTGAAGCCAAATAAAACGAAGGAAATCTAAGAAAACACAAGAGAACATACAAGTTGGAGCGCAAACAAAAGATGGACACTCATTGACCAATGAGATATACATGATGGATATATGGGCCTGCCATTGAGTAAAGGAAAACAACCAGATACAGACTTATTGATTCCCCATTCAACCTCCGCTGCATTAATTCAAAGAAAGCAAGTGGTCCTGAAGAAGGTGGATTGAATTATAGGTATCCACTGAAACGTGCGTCGGCCTGATCCTTTTCCAGCTGGCGGCATAACTATGGATACTAATGAAGAATTTTCACCATGAGTTTTTCTGTTGCAAGCCATTTTTTAAGCTGGAAAATTATGAATGTGATGTGATGTGTGTATGAGAATGTTTGGTATGTAGTGACTGGACGTGAGGTTAGTATAAATGTGATGATGGTATGGGGACATATCTAATATTGTTATATTGATGTATTTTTTTGCACAATTACGCCAAATTTGCACATTTAACAGAATTGTATTATTGTTGCATTATTTATGATTTGTATTGTATATATGGACACAGAGAAAATTATGGTGTTTTTACCATTTAAAAAAAATGTAATCTACTAAAAAAGATGACATAAATTACTGATAAGAGAAAATAATAAATAAATAAATGAATTGATGTATTCCTGTAGATTGTTTCTGATATTTCAAAGCAAAGGGATAGCCCAATAGAGCTTATTATAGCCAATGTATAGTTAGAGTTGGTCGAGTGGGAGGTGTATGCACATATAAATTTCTGTTTTCCCCTTTTCTCCCAGACCACATAATTAAAAACCAAGGGGTACCTTTGTTCTTGAGTGTTAAGGGTGAAGGTGGAGCCCTGTGAATCTGGCCGGACTGCCCATGCCTGGCGCCGGCCCTGCCTACTACATTGTGCGCAGGTTTTCCCGCGTCTTCACCGCTGCGGTGACTTTCCTGGGACATTGCAGTGATTTCGCGGTTGATGGGTGACCCGGATGGGGAGGTGTGGGTTTCTAACAGGTAGGACATGTGTGGGTACACTGGGGGATATGTTCCTGTCCCCACCAGAGTGTCTTATGTGGACAGGAACCGTATGTCAGCACAGGAGTTGTGTGTTGTGGTTGTATGCGGAGTTGTGTATTTGCGTACCTGCGACGTTGTCCACGACGGTGTCTTATTTGCTGGTAGTGGATGAGGTACAGCAGCGGAGAGGCTTGAAGAGCTGGATCCATAGCGGTCAGGACCACTTGGAAGGGACCGGGAGTCGAGTTTCGCTCTCCGCTGTAGTGCTTCCGCCGTCTCCGGGTGGGTGGATTCTCCGCTGCAGTGTGATGGGCTGTTTGCAGCATCATAATTTGTACGGCGGACGGGACGTCATTCCGCATGGCTGTGTGTCTCTATTGGCTCCCTCCGCCGCGGTTGCGGGCGGAAATTTCTGGCGGTTCACGTAACTCCGCAGCAGACGGAAAATGGGCTATGTTTGCCCATCGTAATATGGCGGACGCGAGGACCACTGCTGGAGTGCGGAAAAGGACATTTTCCGCCAGCACCGCGGATGTGCCTCCGTCTGCCATCGTATTCAGCCCCTTAGTTCTTCACTAAACATTTCTTTTCAAACATCTAAAATATAAATATTGTCAATTAATTATTATTATTTTTTAAATTATTTGACATAAGAAATATTTATAGCTTAAAAATATCAATTACATTTCCCTCCCACTGTAAATAATTTAAAATAACTTACATTTTTGTAGCTGAAAAATGTAATCCAGGCAGCCATAAAAAATCCAAACGTATAGGTATTCCAATACTTAGTTAAAACTCCCAAAACAAAATGGAAAAATACAACTGTATAAGACATACTCCGCCGGCAATATATCCATAGTGTTGAACCATAAAAAACCCGAAAAATAAAGTTAAAAAAAGAAACACTCCAGGAAAACCCGAAAAAAAAGGAAATGTAAAATGATTATTAGTTTACTAGAAACTAATACACATATCCACAAAAAAAAGGGCATCTTTCTCCCAACGTCAATTTGAAACGTCGAATACCTGTGGAAAAAAGAACACAATCTCTCCCGCACAAACATACAGTAAAATCATTAAAAAACACAAATAAACATACTGATTACACCGTACTCTAAATATAATTAAACATATATAGCAAACCATAACACCGACCTATCAACGCACTAACTGCATTTCACATACGCTAAACTACAAACAAAATCTCACAACAAACATAAAATCCAAGCATTACATACACTATAAACTACCTTCGCCCTACTCCTAAATTAATTCTAAGAGCAATTAAATTAAACTTACCTTAACCGATGCGATGCAGCTTCCAACCGCGAGCTTCTCCCCTCAGAAATGACCTAAAACAACACCTAGGAAATAGAACTTAGTTTAAAAAATGGCTGCCTAATTGAAATAACAAAAACACTTTTCTACATTAAACTCAATATAAATTAGAAATGTTATACAATTTTTTTCTCAAAAATACTTAATATTACTAATGTAAAAGCTTTTTTCTTTTCTGTTTAAAATTGTAAAATATATAATAATAAATATTAGAACACAAATAATATTTATTATACATTAAAACAAATTATGTTAACTTATAATTGTAAGAAAAAAAATTGTACTGCTTGCTAAAAATATGTGAAAAATTGTATTAATATTTAAAATATATTTCTTTTACAAAATACTTTCTTAGCTTTATAATATTGTTTTTGGAGACAAATTAAATATTATTATACAAAATATAGTATTATTTAATATCAAATATGCAAATACAAGAAAAAATAATACAATGAAAAAATTGTTACAAAATGTATATTATGAATAATGTACACTATATATAATTATGTAGTGCATATTTACCATATATAAAAAGATATTGTATAACTGTTACAAAACAAATATGTATTCAAAATTTTTATTCAAACTAGTGGATAACTGCATCTTTTCTTTGTAAAAAAATGTACATATTTACCAACTTCTACATTATATAAAACATAAAAATATTTCATACTGGCTATACTTAAAATTTATATGTTTATGTTTAAATATGTACTAAATATGTGATATAGCAAAAAATAAAAAAATTATTATTTATATTTATATCAATATATAGCAAACATTGTAAATAAAAAAAATGCATAATATTTCTTTGTTTGAGTCTTTGAATAAAAATAAATAAATAAATTAAATATAAATATTGTTCTGTATTTAATTCCTATATTATTTATTTATACTATATTTGCAATAAAATAATTGTCTTATATTTACTTGCTGCTATAAATCAACTTTTTTAATACACATATATAACATACTGTTACCACTTAAACATACATTTTTTTCATTATTCTTGCCCCAAAATAAAGAACTATGTTTTACTATTCTCATTCCAAACTACATTAACTCTGAAAAATCACTGGTCACTAAACATATACCAAATTATATTCCAACTCCAAACTATATTAACTCAGGGAAAGTGCTGGACAATAAACATATACAATATACTGTTCCCACTCCAAACTACAAAAAGTCAGGGAAGGTGCTGGACACTAAACATATGGGGGCAGATTTACAAGCCCCGTGCGCCACTTTTGCGCCGCCGTTGCGTCACTTTTGTGACGCAGCGGCGGCGTAAAGCTAGCGCCATGCTGTGGGGGATTTACAACGTGACGCATCTAGGGAGATGCGTCACGTTGTAAAGCCCTGCGCCACATGAAACCTGCGTCAGGTTTCATGTGGGCGTTCCGGCGCAGGGTGGGCGTTCCGGTGCAGGAATGCTTCGGAAAAGTGCCTGGGTCAAATCTACAAGATTTCACTCAGTCACTTTTCCGACCCCGCTGCGGCAAAACCTTGCGCCTGCTTGAAGCAGGCGTAAGGCATGACGCACCATGTTGAGGATAGGCCAGGTTGGAACAGTGCTGGAGTTGCGTCGCGCCCGCGACACAACTCCAGCACTGCGCCAACCTTACGCCGTCAGATGCGACACGCATCTGTTTATCTTTGCGCCATGATGCGCCGCATTGTAAATGCGGCGCATCTGTGGTGGCGCAAGGGTAAACTTGCGTCACGCATCTTTCCTGGCGCATCCCTGCTGATTTGCAGGGATGCGCCAGGAAACGTAAATCTGCCCCATATAATTTACTATTCCCACTACAAACTATATTAACTCAGGGAAAGTCCTGGACAATAAACATATAAAATATACTGTTCCCACTCAAAACTACAAAAAGTCAGGGAAGGTGCTGGACACTAAACATATATAATTTACTATTCCCATTTCAAACTATATTAACTCAGAGAAAGTGCTGCACAATAAACATATAAAATATAAAATTACCACTCCAAACTACAAAAGGTCTGGGAGGGTGCTGGACACTAAACATATATAATTTACTATTCCCACTCCAAACTATATTAACTCAAGGAAAGTGCTGGACAATAAACATATAAAATATACTATTCCCACTCCAAACTACAAAAAGTCAGGGACGGGGCTATACATTAAACATATATAATTTACTATTCCCACTCCAAACTATATTAATTCAGGGAAAGTGCTGGACAAAAAACATATACAATATACTATTCCCACTCCAAAGTACAAAATGTCAGGGAAGGTGATGGAGAATAAACATTTAAATTATTGTATTACAACTCCAAACTACAATAACACAGGGAAAGTGCTGGCCACTAAACATATATAATGTTATATTCCAACTCCAAACAACATTAACACATTAAAATGTATTTATAATTATTTAAATATTTTTTACATTTTAAGTTTTTTTAAAAACACTCCCCACACTTATCCCTTAAATACCCAACATCCCGCTCCTAAAAAACATTTTTAAATTTCTTTATTATTATTAATTTTTTTTTACATTTTTAAATTTTTTATTGAACACACTCGCCACCCTTATCCCCTATAAATCCAACATCCCGGTCCTAAAAAACATTTTTAAATTTCTTTATCATTACTTTAATTTTTTTAAACATTTTTAATAATTTTTTTAAAACACTCCCCACCCTTATTCCCTATAAGCTCAACCTCCAGCTCCTAAAACAATTTTTCAATAAAACATATCCAATTTATTAAAAATTACTATTATATTTACAAATATATACTATAAAAAAACACTACATTTACCAAATCGATATTTTTTTATAACAATATTTTCAAAATCGATATTTTACACAACAATATTTTACACAACATACTAAATCGATATTCTTGACTTCGATATAATAAACCACGATATTTTTGACTATCGACATTAAAAACTCGATATTATGATACAACGATATTTTAAACTCGATATTATGTCTACTTACCACAGGCGGGGTTAAGAGACTCAGCAAGCCAGGTTCCTACACTGAAGACGCGTCCGCCTTTCAGGCTTAAATCCAGGTTTCCAAGTCAACAAACCCCAGCTTTATAATCTCAAAGCATACTAGAAGTTTCCTTTGCGCCAAGGAAACTTACCGGAGTTGGCCACTTTCCATGCAAGCATTCCAAAGGCAAAAGAGTTCTCACGTTCCTTCTGCACTCTCACATGTTCCAGCCCTTATCTAAAGGAAGCTTACAAAAGTACAGAAAACAATCTCCAAAAACAAAACAACCTTGAGGGTGAATAGCCTAAACAACTTGAGTAATCTGGGGGCCTGACTGTGCGCAAAGCTCAAGCTAGACAGAGTCAGAATTCATGAGGGCATGTCAAAGCCAATCGCAAAAACTTCATAATACTTCCCAATGTACTTCACAATGCATATTTGTGCACCACTACCTATAGCATCACACACTTCATCTCCCAATGTACAGCATAATGCACATTTGAGCACCACTGCTTATAACACTGCACTCCGAGACCAAGAAGTACATTCCACACCTCTCTCATGCTTTCAAATGCACATCCTACACATTCTGTTCCTGGCAAGGCTGTTCTACTCTGTGAAAGCTCTCTCACTCTAATACTACAAGATTACATGAAAGAAATCTTCAACGAAAAGTGCACATGCAGGAAAAATGATGTCTCACATTCAAGCTAGGATGAAGTAAAACACCCAAAGTCAATTAAAATAATGGTAGTCAAAGGTCATCACGTGGTCTCAATACATAGGAGTGCCTCTAGCACTGCATTCTGTCATATCGAATATGCGGGCAAGAGGCCCCACAACATCCAACAATTTGCCTTGACAGGTAGACCACACCTTATCTACCCCTTTGCGGTGATCTTTACCACATTTTGAAAAGGAGGTTAACAAAGGCTGGTCAATAGATGGAGTAGAAGTAATGTTAGAGGAAAGGGCAGGTCTAGGACATTCTGATTTGAGTTTGGACCTGGTGGATTTTTCCAGAGGGAGGTGAAGTCTAGAAGAGATGTAATCTCCAACATGGGCAGCAGGAAACCACTCCGTAGAATTAGGGTGGCGAAGTGAAGAAGTGTTGAACCTTCAGCATCCAGAAGAGGCTTGGGAAATGGTAGGATCAATTTTTGCTTTCTTTGGTGGCGTAGAGGAGGAAGGATCATTGGCACCAAACATATCCACAATATCATTAAAATCACCCATGTCGTCATAAGTGTCCAATATTTGGGAAATCACAATTTGTTTAGATACCTCAGAGTTTTTTTACTTAGATTTATATTTAACTAAAGATATTGAATTCCCCTCCTTGGAAGGATGCCTGGGAGGAACCTTGTTCTCAACCTGATGTGAGGAAACCTCACTATACTCCCGAGAAGCATCATTCTCCAGAATCGTATGTTTTTAACCGGCTAGAGGTACAGATTTTTTCTTTCTGCTATCCCCCGCAGAATGTGCCAGTAAATCTTTGGACATCATATTTAACATGGAATTCTCCATATTCTTTGAGAATTTTTTCATGGAAGCCGCAACTGCCTGCACCACAGAAGAATGAATAAAAACATTCAAGTCATTTTTAAAGACCTCCCCTTCCTCATTCTCCATATCAGAAACAGGAGAGCTATAGATCTCCATTAGAAAACACCCAAAAAATAAAAGAACTACCTTAACCCACCAGAAAAAGGGTTAAAACTGAAAAGAAGATGGTCCTGCCCCCGGGTGTGTACTAGATGAGGAAACCGAGACCAAAGAAAGCAAATGCCATGCCCAATAAAAGCTGCCCGATAGCAAGAAAGGTATCGGAGCAGCGGGCGAAGGGACACACTGAGGTACAGAAGCAAACACAGCAGAGCAAGGAGAGAGGGCAAAAAACTGCTGTCTCGAACGGCGCTTTAAGGAAAGGCGCCCACCGGCCTGAAAAGAGAAAAGACGGCTGATCGGAAAATGGCTGACTCGCGCCGCGCTAACAGGAAAGCGTGCAGTGCACATGCGAGAGCCGTTGAAGAAAAAACGGTAAGCGCAAGCTGCGCGTTGAAAAACAAAGAAACGCTATGAGGAAGGCAAACTAGCAAATAATTATGGCACAAAAATAACAAATAAATAAATAATAAAATATGAACAATGAGAAACAACTGTACTTATCTTGACTGCGAGCAGCAAGAAAAGAGGGCTGTTCGCAGTCAAATAGAATGTAATGCATGGTGCCCTTATGTGATTGACTTCTGTATTGTTGATTCCACGTTTTCCCATTGGCTAGCTTATTGCTTAGCCTTTTGGGAGATGTAGTTTTATTGTTATCCTGGCTGCTATTAAATTCAAGAAAGATTAGTAAGCATAATAGGAGCCTCTGGTCTTGACATAAAATTATGTTTCTGAGCCTACAAGCAATGATTATGTAACTTTATCTGAGATCAAGGCGGGCTGCTAGGGGCGGAGTAATCTCCCTCTCTTTCTTCCCTTTCTGAACCCCTATCCCGCCTTGCCAATATTGGGTACTGTCAGAAATGGGGTTTCTGGTCGGCTAGGGTATACACCTAAGCCAGGCAGAACCAACAACTCTAGTCAGGGTAAGGAAGTTACACACACAAGATAACCCCTGCTCACCCCCGTGGTAGCTTGGCAGAGCAGTCAGGAGTATCGCAGAGGCAAGGTGTAAGGCGTCTGTGCAACACACACACACATAAGTGACACACTATGCACACCACAAAAAGAGACTCCACACGAGGTAAATTAAAATATCTCTGTATATAGACCCTAAATCCCTTTGCAGTATGTAAAGCACATTTAGACCACAATCACCAAAATCACTGTGCCACTAGGCACTTGTCATGAAGTCACATAGATCATGAAAACACTTTCCCATAGGGCAATTGTCATAAACAACAATATTTAGGGCAATAAGGCAAATGCATATACATTGCCATGAAAAACATCATTGCTGGTCAGGCCCATGAATGCAAAACATCACTACACCATGCATTGTTACATCAGGGCATACAGTGTAGTTAGGTCATACATACATCACCGAAATATAATTTTAAACACCTAAGGCGCAGTGTCCCTGCACTCCTGTTACACTTAGGGGTCGATTCCGATCTCGGCCGGTAGGGCACCTAACAGTATTCGTCAAGAAAAAATACCAGCCGAATGCGTGTTTTCCGACCGACTCAAACACTCTACCGAACGAACAAGTACGATGCGCATAACAGCCCAGATTCCGAGCGAGCCGTACTTACCCATTCCAGCTCCTGTTCCCCGCCCGAGCCGGATCCGTAAACGCCGAATCGAGTCGCACGGAACCAAATACACAGCACCTTCCGGCCGGACTAGTACGATGCGTCTTCCGTACGCGCCGAACTCGTCGCTACGTCCGGCACGTTTGAGCATCCGGGCGAGCCGTACATAAGCTCCGTTTCGCGCCACAAGACGATCCACAGCTACGAGACGAACAAGCCTGCTACGAGTACGACTCGAAGACACGAGAAACCCGAACGAGACGATCCAAGCATGAATCCCATTGCGCAGGTCCTACCTATACTCTACATCTATTACCGGGACCGGCACGGACGCGTACGGCGCAGACGGTAAGTCAAACACCAACAATACAAAGAAACCACACGTACACGAAATATGTCACACACACATAGGGATGCACAAATAACGTACACTAGCAACAGCAGAACCATAGGGGTGGGATGGCCAACACCAATGCCATACACACCCATAGGGGGATGGATGCCTGCCACTACTACCACCCCTACCCAGGGGGCCCTGGATGCCTGCCACTACTACCACCCCTACCCAGGGGGGCCTGGATGCCTGTCACTACCACCACCCCTACTCAGGGGGGCCTGGATGCCTGTTACTACCACCACCCCTATCCAGGGGGGGCTGGATGCCTGTCACTACTACCATCCCCACCCTTAGGGGGATGGATGCCTGCCACTACTACCATACCCACCCTAAGGGGGATGGATGCCTGCCACTACTACCACCCCTACCCAGGGGGGCCTGGATGCCTGCCACTACTACCATACCCACCCTTAGGGGATGGATGCCTGCCACTACTATCACCCCTACTCAGGGGGACTGGATGCCTGTCACTACCACCACCCCTACTCAGGGGGGGCTGGATGCCTGCCACTACCACCACCCCTATCCAGGGGGGGGCTGGATGCCTGTCACTACTACCATCCCCACCCTTAGGGGGATGGATGCCTGCCACTACTACCATACCCACCCTAAGGGGGATGGATGCCTGCCACTACCACCACCCCTATCCAGGGGGGCTGGATGCATGCCACTACTACCATACCCACCCTTAGGGGGATGGATGCCTGCCACGACTACCACCCTTACCCAGGGGGCCTGGATGCCTGTCACTACCACCACCCCTACTCAGGGGGCCTGGATGCCTGTCACTACCACCACCCCTACTCAGGGGGCTGGATGCCTGCCACTACCACCACCCCTATCCAGGGGGGCTGGATTCCTGTCACTACTACCATCCCCACCCTTAGGGGGATGGATGCCTGCCACTACTACCATACCCACCCTAAGGAGGATGGATGCATGCCACTACCACCACCCTTACCCAGGGGGCCTGGATGCCTATCACTACCACCACTCCTACTCAGGGGGCTGGATGCCTGCCACTACCACCACCCCTATCCAGGGGGCTGGATGCATGCCACTACTACCACCCCTACCCAGGGGGCCTGGATGCCTGCCACTACTACCATACCCACCCTTAGGGGATGGATGCCTGCCACTACTACCACCCCTACCCAGGGGGCCTGGATGCCTGTCACTACCACCACCCCTACTCAGGGGGCTGGATGCCTGCCACTACCACCACCCCTATCCAGGGGGGCTGGATGCATGCCACTACTACCACCCCTACCCAGGGGGGCCTGGATGCCTGCCACTACTACCACCCCTACTCAGGGGGGGCTGGATGCATGCCACTACCACCACCCCTATCCAGGGTGGGCTGGATGCCTGTCACTACTACCATCCCTACCCTTAGGGGGATGGATGCCTGCCACTACTACCATACCCACCCTAAGGGGGATGGATGCCTGCCACTACCACCACCCCTACCCAGGGGGCCTGGATGCCTGTCACTACCACCACCCCTACTCAGGGGGGCTGGATGCCTGCCACTACCACCACCCCTATCCAGGGGGGCTGGATGCATGCCACTACCACCCCTACCCAGGGGGCCTGGATGCCTGCCACTACTACCATCCCCACCCTTAGGGGGATGGATGCCTACCACTACTACCATCCCCACTCATGGGGGCTGGATGCCTACCACTACTACCATCCCCACCCATATGGGGCTGGATGGCTGCCACTACTACCATCCCCACCCTTAGGGGGATGGATGCCTGCCACTACTACCATACCCACCCTTAGGGGGATGGATGCCTGCCACTACTACTACCCCTACCCAGGGGGCCTGGATGCCTGTCACTACCACCACCCCTACTCAGGGGGCCTGGATGCCTGTCACTACCACCACCCCTATCCAGGGGGCCTGGATGCCTGCCACTACTACCATACCCACCCTTAGGGGGATGGATGCCTGCCACTACCACCACCCCTATCCAGGGGGCTGGATGCCTGTCACTACTACCATCCACACCCTTAGGGGGATGGATGCCTGCCACTACTACCATACCTACCCTAAGGGGGATGGATGCCTGCCACTACCACCACCCCTATCCAGGGGGGGCTGGATGCCTGCCACTACCACCACCCCTATCAAGGGGGGGCTGGATGCATGCCACTACTACAACCCCTACCCAGGGGGGCCTGGATGCCTGTCACTACCACCACCCCTACTCAGGGGGGGCTGGATGCCTGCCACTACCACCACCCCTAACCAGGGGGGGCTGGATGCATGCCACTACTACCACCCCTACCCAGGGGGGCCTGGATGCCTACCACTACTACCATCCCCACCCATAGGGGGCTGGATGGCTGCCACTACTACCATCCCCACCCTTAGGGGGATGGATGCCTGCCACTACTACCATACCCACCCTTAGGGGGATGGATGCCTGCCACTACTACCACCCCTACCCAGGTGGGCCTGGATGCCTGTCACTACCACCACCCCTACTCAGGGGGGCCTGGATGCCTGTCACTACCACCACCCCTACTCAGGGGGGGCTGGATGCCTACCACTACCACCACCCCTATCCAGGGGGGGCTGGATGCCTGTCACAACTACCATCCCCACCCTTAGGGGGATGGATGCCTGCCACTACCACCACCCCTATCCAGGGGGGGCTGGATGCATGCCACTACTACCATACCCACCCTTAGGGGGATGGATGCCTGCCACTACTACCACCCCTACCCAGGGGGGCCTGGATGCCTGTCACTACCACCACCCCTACTCAGGGGGGGCTGGATGCCTGCCACTACTACCATCCCCACTCATGGGGGGCTGGATGCCTACCACTACTACCATCCCCACCCATAGGGGGCTGGATGGCTGCCACTACTACCATCCCCACCCTTAGGGGGATGGATGCCTGCCACTACTACCATCCCCACCCTTAGGGGGATGGATGGCTGTCACTACTACCACCCCTACTCATAGGACGGGTAATGCATGACACAACTAGCATACTCCCACATAAGGACTGTCTGTAAATTACATCCCAGCCCCCAACACCATGACAAGCGTGTGTGGTCTGTGTCAAATGCATACAACACTGAACATGACATTGAACATACAATGTGACCCCCTAACCAGTGCTTAATTTGTGCTGGTGCTTTCCAGTGCTTAGCACCGGCACTTATTTGACAGGGCCGGGTCTACACTGCCAGCTTGAACTCACATCAAAGACACAACTGCACTCGCTGCACGTGCCGTCATATTTCATAGTAAAATAATTGACTGACTTACTCACTGCAGTGTTGTTCAAACTAGTACGGTCTCCCGAGTCCCCCTGGTGAAGAAAAGTGTTGCTAATATGCTCATCCTGAGACTACAGCCGATAAACCCCCCATAATATCCATGCATATTTGCCCTCGGTTCAGTGTTTGCGGTGGGCGGGCCACTGATTGGGCTGTAGGGGTAGGGGCTGCGGCAGCCTGCGTAACCTTTTTTTCCAAATTAAACTCCGACCACGCCCCGCTGCACCAGTTCAGACATCGAGGCGGAGGCGGGCACTGTTACTTGAAGAAGCAGCAGGCCTCTTAATATTGGCAGTGCGGTGCCACCAGTAAAGTAAACCAGACAGTAAGTAAAATCGAAACTATCCATCCAACGCTGCTTTTTCTCGAGCATGGTGACTTGGTATGATTATGATGAACCGAGTAGTCCGAGGCCGCCGCCCGAGCAATCATGCGACTGGCGCCGGGCGGGGCACAGGCACCTTGTGCAGCCTGAGTGAGCAGCAATGAGCACTAGTCAAGTCAGGAGGCTGGAAGGGCAGGGCTGTGGCCTCTTAACCCCTGATACAGTTGTAAAGTAAATCCGTAAGTAAAATACAAACCATCTAACGCTGCTTTTTATCGAGCGTGGTGACTTGGATGGTTTAAATTTTACTTACTGGTTTAGTGTACAGTACAACTGTATCAGGGGTTAAGGGCATGGCCCTGCCCTTCCAGCCTCCTGACCTGACTAGTGCTCAGGCCGCACATGGTGCCACGCCCGTCGCCGATTGCTCGGGCCTCGGACTCGGTTCATTATAATCCACGCGGGGCACCATGTGCAGCCTGAGCACTAGTCAGGTCAGGAGGCTGGAAGAGCAGGGCCTTGCCCTGGCCTTTTAACCCCTGATACAGTTGCAAAGACTCTGCCCACCACATGTCAGAATATCTGGTTTTACACCACATATTTCTCACAGGTTTTTCTCCCATTTTTATTCACATCGTTTGTAAAAAGTCCCATTGTTTACCCCCTTGCTGTCACGTTACACCCACTTTCATAACACAGTCTTCCAGTCCGATTTTTGCTTTTCACTCCTCTCCCTATCTTTGTATCTGTGCTGTCTGTGTTCCCGCCATTGCAGTGCTCCATTGGGTTGTAGGATTGTAACATTTAAGGGTATGGGAAATAAATGTTTCCCTACGTACAGTATTTACTGTGCTGCCGACTACAGAGCATGGAACACGTCGTGGGTAACATAATTCTTGTTTGCATGAAACAAAAGACAGAGGAGGAGAGCAGTTATCTCACAGGGAAAGAAATCCAAGAAGGAGGTGGGTATGCAGTGCAAAGGTGGTGAAGGGGCTCAAGGGTGAAAAGATGGAGCTAAAAGCAGGAAGAGGGGCAAATGTCAAATTTGACGGAAAAAGGCAGTGGATGATGACTGTTTAGTAGGAAAAGTTGAGATCGACTCCAAGTAGATCATGAGACAAAGACACTTGATAGCCAAGGGCTCACCAGAAAATAACGAGACACCTAGGGTTTGTTGGTGCAGTTTAAAATCAAGGATGCCACTAACATGTGAAATGTCTGCGGGCATACATGACGCACTGACTGTGCTGGGTTTCCGTAGCTCTCGTTCTTTGAAAATAAGCTTAATATAGGGCAGCACTCCGTTGCGCAGAATGTTTACTCTCAAGAAGGTGTTCTTCCATCACTAAATTACCTACATAGAAGTACTTGTAAAATCCATACTCATGACCTGAACATTCTCAGATGTCAGCAGAGAGCGTTAAACTCGTGGACTCCTTCTGACGGTATTTGTTAAACACCACTGTGTCCTATGTCATTTTAAAAAGAAAAGCGTCTCCCATGCATTGCAAATCACAGTTTTTGTGCTCAAATACACCCTGCATTGGTGACAGATTGGGAGGTAATTATGCCTAAAACAGGATTAAAAACAAAGTACAACTTGAGCCGAATGCAATAGGTTAGCTCCGCAGTTTGTGAATGATAAACGTGCCACAAATCACAGGTGTAAAGTGAGGTTTGTGCATTCCCATGTGTAAATTGCACATAATTATAATTTCAGGGAGGTGCAACTCGAAATTGGATGCAATTTACACATTTGCTAATAGGCGCAAAATTTTCAGCCTGCAATTTTCAGGTCATGTATATTTATTTATGCGTTATTCATTTTCTTTCATTTTATTGTTGCTTGTTTTATTTTCGGTACTTTAAAATGTAATGTATGCTTGACAGAAATGTATAACTGCCCTATCATTTTGCCGCTTGATAACATCCCACCCCACCATGTAGCATTACACCCTCATACGGCTCTCCTCATCCCAATCATAAAGTAGTGTGTGAGAGGGTAATGATTGAGAGTCAAAGGACGGACACATGCAAGGGAGAAGGATAGATCTAATGGTAATAGTAGGAAGAGATTGGAGTCGAGTTTACCAGGGACAAAAGCAAGGTCAAGGTAAGGACAAGGTATCTTTTGTTGACATGGAAGTCAGTGATAGTGAAGGCAGGAGGGAATGTGTGAGAGGGAAGTAGATAGAGATAAGAAAGGAGAGAAGAGAATAACATACACAGATGTGATTAGTAAGTGGGAGGGGAGGGAGGGCGATAGGGAAAGGAGCGAAAGCTGGAAAGTAAAGGAAAGCAATGCGATAAGGATCAGGGTAGGGTGACATATAGAGATGGGGGCAAATATTAATTGAAATACCCTTTTAAAACAGACTGAACAACTGGAATGTACTAAAACACTTCAATCAGAAACTTTGGCAACATACCAATAACTCAGCCTTCATGGAAAGTTCACAGGCTTCTTCTAATAACTTGTTTCAGGATGATTACCTCCAGGAGGGATACAGTATTGTATAGTTAGTCCGATAAGTGATACTAGTGATGTATTTAAAATGTGTGCACTCAACTGAAAAGGTGACTCCGATTGCCAGTTTTTATGTTCTCTGAAACGCAGTGGGTAAATAGGTTTCACTGCTCTTAAAAGGGTTATTTATCCCTGAAACAATCTAGTCTAAGTACAAAACGTCAGTGAATTCTAATGACGACTGACTGTCAAAGAATGCAAAATAGAGTGCTAGTTTAAAACATGGCACATAAATATTCTCATATATCTGTTAATCAACCTATTTTATTTCTGTCTTTATATCTCGATCTATTTGTCAGTCTTTCTGTTTATTTCTTGATCAACTGCCTGATGTACATCTGTGTACGTCTGTTACCTAGCTACTACAGTTTTAGTGTGTGGGCTGAGATGTTAGCACTTGATTACCTCCTGTTTAAGGTAAATACATGTAGAAATGCAAAATGATAGTTTTTAAGTCATTAGCATGCAGCACACTTTCACCGCTACCTGTTGGATTTCCTGACCTGTAGAAGGATGAATCAGGAAAGAGACATGTAGAAGCTGTATGGAGAAGGCACCTCACGGTAGCTATAGAAAAGGAAGATACCGATTGTTCAGTCTTTATCTACAAAATGCCTTGCTGAATATTTAAGCAACGCATTGTATGATTGATGGGGGTGGGATAGAGATTAGGCACAGGAGCCCTGATTCACAGCGGTAAACTTACACTTCTGTGTAAGTTTACTTTTTGGGCATTCACAAACTAGGAGTTAATACTATGCTTACGACTGAGGAGAATCCACAGTTGGGACGGAGAACTCTACACATAAAAAGATAGGACAGACTCCCAGTCTGGGGGACGGAGGGTAAGAAACCCCGCCAGCCACCAAATAATAAAAAAAGAGTAGGGTTTGGGGTGTCCCGCCCAGGCATCGGGCTGAGCCTCCACCCCAGAATGGGGCAAACAGTCTTTCTGCCCCTGAGATTTGATTGTGGGGTTTACCCAGGGCTGGGCTGGACCAGCTTAGCTGGTGCTCTTATGAAGAGTTTTTATGGACTAGTACCATTAAACATAAGCAAAATGAGTCGGTGATGAGGTCTGAGAAAGGTGTACCTATATCATGCTTAACTCGCTTGAGTAGATGTTCTATATAGGCTAACGCGCACATGGGCTGGTCTTCGCTCCTGTGGGGGTTAGTCAGTGGACCTGTCCTGCAACAAACATCTCGAAAACGGGGATGAGGCGAACGCAGGATTAAACACCCACCCAACCCCCAACAGCAGATGCAATGAAAAAATAGGGGAGGCAGTGATAATCAAATGCTCAGACTGTTGCACCCTCTCCACAGATTTACATTGACTATAAATTGAGCTTGAGCCAGTTCCAGTTTCATCTGACCCCCTTCTGCATTTGATGATTGGTGTAAACTGACCTCGTCCCCACGCCGATGCACCTGCACTGTTAAACAGTTCCGCTTTGACAATAAAGTGAGCTTGATTACCTGGACCCTCGGTGTATTACATCTGACTTTCAGCAGGGCCAGTTGAGGATGTGGGTGGAGCCAATAGAGGAAGTGGGTGGAGCTAGTGGAGGAAGTGGGTGGAGCCGGGGGGAAGTGGGTGTGGCCTCCAACAAACATTTGAGCACCTGGACTTCATATTTTACAAATTAAGCACTGCCCCTAACACATGTGTCACACATAATTGTGTGTGTGGCCTACACAATGCAAGCAGACCATGACCACTGTGGCAATGTGCCCAAAGCCCCATCACCACAGTGCCCATAAGGTAAGTGTGTGCCCCATAGCTGAAGCACATTTTGAACAGTGTGGCAATGGGGCCCAAAGCCCCATCACCACAGTGCCCATAAGGTAAGTGTGTGCCCCATAGCTGACGCACGTTTTGAACAGTGTGGCAATGGGGCCCAAAGCCCCATCACCACAGTGCCCAAAAGGTAAGTGTGTGCTCCATAGCTGAAGCACATTTTGAACAGTGTGGCAATGGGGCCCAAAGCCCCATCACTACAGTGCCCAAAAGGTAAGTGTGTGCTCCATAGCTGAAGCACATTTTGAACAGTGTGGCAATGGGGCCCAAAGCCCCATCACCACAGTGCCCAAAAGGTAAGTGTGTGCTCCATAGCTGAAGCACATTTTGAACAGTGTGGCAATGGGGCCCAAAGCCCCATCACCACAGTCCCCAAAAGGGAAGTGTAGTCCTGGTAAAAGCTGCAAAAACATAACTGCAGGGATTATTCCTGGCCACACAACACCAAACACTACAGTGGCATTGTAGTGCTTGTGTCCCATAGCAACATAGATTGTGTGAGGCAAGCAGTGCAGTGCCAATGACACATCGTTCTGGCCATGTGCACACAAACATCAGCCATGGGGGCCCACATTGTCTACATTCACAAATAACACAATGACAGAAGTGAGCATCATAATGCAGACCCACATATCAGCACCAATGGACACACAAATGTAGATATTCTGTGGAGACTGTAGATGTCAGGTGAACAAATACCATACCATGGCAGCAATGGGACATACTAACCATGATCAATGTGCTGACTGATGACCTAGCACTCCCAGGGCCAGCAGGGGAAAGCCAACAAACAACATACAGCCAATGGCAAACTAAAGATATGCCAATGCAGTGGTGCAAAAGCACAAACACAAACAGGCAGACTCACACTGCATATCATACACAACAGGTGAGGGGGGTTGTGTGCCAGTGTCCCCAGGCAAACACACAACACATGAGGAGGCCAGATTCACTGATACACAGATGTCAACACAGCCACATACAAAAGTAACTCATGGATTGGATTCCCCTATGTGGGCAAACAGGCATTGTGAGATGAGAGGGAGCCCAAATTACACATGTCACACAAGCTTGTAGGAACAGCAACACACACAGCAAGAGACAGAACCACCACAGCACTCCCCCAGGGACCCCACATTGTGGTGACACTAGCCTGCATGACAATCACACTGTGATGACAAAGGTAGATGTCATCCACACTGTGAACCACAGCCATGTGTCCTGAGCAACAAACTACCATCACACCTATACAAGCACAAAGCACTCAGCACGGCCTGCCAGCCAAGGAACATATGGAGGTAGTGCCCCAGCCGTGCAACAACTCACATTTGCACACACTCAACGCCACACACCTTGAACTCCACCAATGTGCAGCGTTGAAGCTCACATGGACTGCTGACATTGCACATGCACCCATGACAATCCCAGGGGTGGTGGGGGAAATAAGGTGCAGAAACCCATCACACATGGCCAGTCAACAATACTTGTGAATGTCTGACACACTGCACAGTATGCCGTACATGGGCATGACGTGAAATCCACCCCAAACAATGGGATCCTGGCCATAGTCACACACCAATGAAGAAGCCAAGCTGACCCAAAAAAGGACACACATAGACAACTTCCAACATTGCAGCTCTGACCCTGAGGAGTGGCAGCAGTCACACACACAACGTGTCACAATCACTGAAAGCATACACAAACAGAAAATCACATTACTCGTGTAACCAACAAGTGCCAAGAGGAATCCTGACTGTCCCATCTGCGTTTGCCCACATCCCCAGCCCTGACAACAAAGACAACTAGGGATGACAACCTCATGAACATTAGTTTGCCATGCACCCACATCCCGGAGTAACCAGGTCCAAGATGCTGGATGAACACAGAACAACTCAGCAAGCATCACAAACAGGAACATCCGTAGGGACACAGCCTGTGTAGGAAAAGGAGAAGGGAACACGCACAGACATGCCTACACAACACACAACATGGGCACAGCCTATATCACGGAATCACGCACTGCCATGAGGGCACTCCACTCCTGTGGAAGGTCAGCTGTGCCAAACCTTGTCTGTGCATGACTCAAACATGTCAGCAGAACACTCGGTCAGTGAGTCAACAACTACAACACACTGAAGGCTCTGCTCATATCAGCCTGGGCACGGGAGTGTCACGTCAGTCATCTGCATACACCCAAGACACGTGTCAAGCAACTTGCACTGTGTACACAGATGAGTCCTCCAAATTTGATGTGCTAAACTGCATGTCCATTGGAGACGGGCACACAGTCAGGGTACTAGGAACATTGGACAGTGGTAAGCCCACCAGATGTGCATCAGTGTAGGACAAAGATGGTAATCTACAAATGCTAAACGTACATCCCTGTGTCAAATGCTGAATATTACACCCTCAGACTGCAGCAAAGGATGCTATAGATCCAGACTAGATTAGGACACATATCCCATGGACCACATGGAGCCCATCACAGCAAAACTTCATTTACCTGATCTGAACACTATTACAACGGCAAATGCATGATTCTACACATCTACATCATGTACCTCCAAAGATTAACCACAAGTAAACAAAAATAGGCTTTATTCAGCAAGTGTGCAACTCAAATCAAAAGTCCAAAATAAACTAAGGCCAATGGCCAGTCCAAATATACAGTCCCAACAGGGTGATGTGTGACAACTTGTCAACAATTGCTTGCCTGCACAGGTACGGACAGGGGACATCCCCTTGGAGGGGCATACGAGGGGCAGGCCAGGCACCGCAGGGACAGGATCAGGGGATGCCAGAAGGAGGCAGTGAAGGGGAGGTGGGTGCAGGAGTGTCACCGGCAACTGCAGTGGAGGTGACTGACTCAGTGGGGGCTGGCACCACCGCAGGGCTCAAGACAGATGGAGTTGGTGCTGCAACCACTGCAGTGGGCTGGTCAGATGGAGTGGACTGGGTCCCCAATGCAGTGCCCGAGTCAGACGGGGTGGTTGTGGACTCCACCGCAGTGCATGACTCCAAGGTAGTGGAAGGGGGGGCAGAAGAGCTGGGCAGGACAGAGGGGGAGACACGGTCTCCACACCAGTGGCACAAACAGGCAGAGCGTCTGGTTTGGGGGTGGAAGAGGAAGGGGGGAGGGCCTAAGCAGTTTGGGGATGCGGTATCGGTGTGTGGGGGAACCTGGGACAGGGTGTGGCAGTGGAACCTGTGGAGTGGTGGCCTGGGGGATGGAGGTGAGAGACTGGGTGGTTGACTTGCAGGGCGGTGGCGGGGTCTTGCTCTTCCGGGACGGGGGGACTTGCGGGTGGGGGCTCACTCTGCCTGCGCCTGGGGAGGGTGTCCGGGGGCGAGGGGCACTCCCTCTGTGTGGGTGGACTTCCTCTTCCCCGGTATGCTGGATCAGCAGGATTGGAGGGGAAGAGGCCGAGGTCACACAGGAAGATCTGCTGTGTAGGTGTGTTAGCAGGCAAGGCAAGGGAAGGGGTCTTGGAGGGAGAGGATTTGGAGGACTGCATAGTTAATGTGGATGTGGATAATGTGTGTGTGTTCCCCGTCCCCTGTGTCTGTGGTACCAGTCCCCTGAGGATGCGTGTGTGCACGTCTTGCCTTTCTCTTGGGTGTGTCTGTGCTGCTCGTGTCTGTGTGTTTGGGTGACTGTGCAGGTGTGCATGTGCTTTGGACAGGTAGGGGGGCAGGAAGTGTGGATGGGGCAGAGGTGGGAGGGGTGAGGGACTGTTGGAGGAGGAACACTGCTGCCGTCAGGGAGGAGTCCATGGACCTATTGCTCCTCTGTAGGGCAGACATACCCGTCGAGATGCCCTCCATGAACGACACCAGCTGTGTCAACAGAGTGGTGTGTGCATGGAGGACACTCAGCATTGCTGTCTGCCCTACATGGAGCTGCCGAAGGAGGTACACAGACTCCTCACTCAGGGCAGCAGGGGACACAGGGGCAGGGGCTGCGGTGCCTCGCACGAAGGAGACACGCTCCCGAGTACGGGAGCCTCCACGGACCTCAGGAATGGGAGCCAATGGGAGGGCGGTGGTGGCGGGGCCAGACAGACTAGCTGGCCTTTGGTGGCTGCTGAGACCCGCCTCCACAAGGGAGTCATCCTCCGAGCTGCTGTGGTCCTCAGCTGAGGTGGATGGTGCTGAGGACTCCTCGGTGTGGCTCCCCTCGCCCTCCGTGCCACTGGGTCACTCTGACCACTCGTCCGATGCTGACCCAGTCTGGCTCCGCTGCTCCTCCTGGTCCGTGGAGCTGTCCCCTCCTGTGGCCGTGGATGTATCTGCAAACAATTAGGGAAACAGACAAACATCAGTCACCTGCACTGACCGCACACACCACAGTAAGTACAGCACATTACAGAGCAAGCCCTGGCATCCTTAGTTGAACATTGCCTAAAGTCCTCACACAAGTTCGGGGAAGCCAATTGTCAGTCTGATGGTCAACCATGGGACTCACACCCCTCCTGCCCTTGCACCCATCTGTCCTGTGCCTGTCTGATGGGAAGACCCCAGTGTGGACACATGCACCACCTACACAGTTGTTGGACATTGCAGGGAACACGGTGAAGTATGTGAACATGCACACATCACATCTCTTGCCACTGAGTCAGTGCAGGTGTCCGGAGAAAGGGATGGCCAGAGTCTAAATAGAAATGCATGTGATGCATACCAGCACCAGACACCATGATGCACCCATGTCCGGATAGTCAATGCCACAATGGGGTGCATGTTGCACATGTCACTCCCCTGCAGGATCAGTCTCAGGAAGTTGAATGCCATGACACAGGAATGCGTGCAAAGTCATACATTACTGTCTCAAGTCACATGGCCATGGCAGCCAGCCAATAACAGTCTGCACTGTGTCACAATCCTAGGGCATGGGGAATGCAAGTTATGTGACTGACAAGTGTACATGTCCATCCCCCAAATACCACATCATCTGTACTACTATTTGTCCACGTCATACCAACTGGACATATGGGGGACATGAAACACAACTCTCTGAACATGAGCACCTCACAATCAATCAATCAATCAATCAATCATGTCACTTATAAAGCGCACTACATACCCGCGAGGGTCTCAAGGCGCTGGGGGAAGAGGGGGGTGGTGCTGCTACTGATCGAAGAGCCAGGTCTTGAGGAGTCTTCTGAAGGCCAGTAGGTCTTGGGTCTGTCGGAGGTTGGTGGGGAGGGTGTTCCAGGTCTTGGCGGTGAGTTGGGAGAAGGATCTGCCGCCAGCGGTCGTTTTCCGGATGCGGGGGACTGTGGCGAGGGCGAGGCTGGTCGAGCGGAGCTGGCGGGTGGGGGTGTAGAAGCTGAGTCGTCTGTTGAGGTAGGCTGGTCCGGAGTTGTGGAGTGCTTTGTGTGCGTGGGTGAGGAGCTTGAAGGTTATCCTCTTGTTGACAGGGAGCCAGTGCAGGTCTCTCAGGTGGGGTGTGATGTGGCTGCGTCGGGGGATGTTGAGGATAAGACGTGCAGAGGCGTTCTGGATGCGTTGCAGCCGTCTCAGGAGCTTAGCCGTCGTTCCTGCGTAGAGGGCGTTTCCGTAGTCCAGCCTGCTGGTGACGAGGGCCTGGGTGACTGTTTTTCTTGTTTCGGTGGGGATCCACTTGAAGATCCTGCGGAGCATTCGGAGGATGTTGAAGCAGGATGAGGAAACGGCGTTGACCTGCTTAGTCATGGAGAGGGTGGGGTGGGGTGTGTGCTGTGAATGACAATACAGCTGACTGAAAGTCACAGTCGCAAACACCTGTGTGCACAGTCAAGTGATCAGACACCTATAAGTCACAGAAGTATCGTCTATCATGGTCACATCTCAGATGGCATGCTGAGCCCTAACCGATAAACATACCAGTAGTCCTGACAACGAAGACACAGCACAATGAGACAGAGGCAGACACCTGAGGGTACATTACACTGATCACAACATGCCAGATGATACACAGGAGTGGGAGTACAGAGTGCATTGCATGCCCTGGAGTAGGCATGACTGTCCAGATCCACCTGTAAGAGGGATGAGTCCTGGACAGTAGGCAGGTGGCTAAGCATGTGCGACACACTGGATACACATACTCCTGAGGCCCAAACATTGTTCCCACCAGCAGCATGGGTGTGTGCCAAATTCCCCAGGGACATGTGGTGAGTCAGAGCAGCAAGCGGACCACATATCAAAGTTACACCCAGATTACATGTCAGAACTTAGGCATTGTGTAAGCAATTGACCCACTCATGAATCGCACAACATAGTCACGGGAACAAATGCTGTCCCCCAGCTTTAGCAAAGCTAAATGCAATGATACAGTCCCCAAATGACACAATTTCCTGACTATAAGGGCCACACATATGCGCATCAGAGGAGAAGTGGGCATGTCACAAATGAGGGACATGGGTCCTGGACCACATGACTGATGTACTGTGGAAGTTTAACCAGGCCAGAGGAGGGCACATAGCATGTCAGACAAAGTGCAGAGTGCAGTCATGGACTCACCCCCTCCTTGCTGCTGTCTGTCCTTCAGCTGCCCATCCAGGTCAGGGAAGACCACCGCCAGGATCCGGAGCATGTGGGGGGGTCAGGGTCCGGTGTCCGCCCCTCCTGCGAGGAGGCGACAGTTTCAGCTGGACCCTTGCGATCCTCCGTGTCCAGCCACGAAGGTCCTGCCACCTCTTCTGGCAGTTGCGGATCCTGCGCCTGTAGACCCCCACGGATCTTACTTTCCGGGCGATGGTCAGCCAGATTTCCTGCTTCTGGTGGGCATCAACCTGTGAGGATGACAAAGTGAAAAGGCCATTACTACACATGCAACATATACGTGCATCACACAGTTGGATATACATGTCTCAATCACAGGGGCATATGATGTACACAGGCAGTGCAACAATGGCTATGAACAGTTTGCCAGCAGTCACTACATGGTATCATTGCATGGGAAGTAAACCTAGTTGGAATGCACTGTTACTGCACTGTACCAGTTCAGTGCATGTAACTACACACTTTGGGGTGTGACAACTATTCAGTGGGCATGCTAGCCAGTGGTGTGCACACTGAAAGCCCTGCTAGTCAGACAACATGCACAATTAGTGAGGCAGTGGACAGCACACTCACCTGCTCCCCTGGTTTCCCATACAGCTTGCTGTACTGTGGAAGGAGGCTGTCCAGCAGGGCCTGTTCTCCTCAAGGCTGAAGGCTGGGGCTCTCTCCACAGTACGTGCCATTGCAGGAGCCAGAGGATGCATAAACAGCAGCAGTGTTGGTGGCACATGTCGTCCTGGAGCATGTAGTGCAGGCAAGTGAGCTCTCAGGGGAACAGCCAGCATTATATGTGTGCTGCAGAGGCAGATACTGTCCCATGTGTCCAAAGTGATAGGTCCAAGTCGTTTGCATCTTCTGAATCTGACCAATCCATGGAATAGCAGCACTAATACACGCCCACAGCATCCTTCAAATCTTCAACTTCATGACACCCATGATTTTGCAACATTGTTGTGGCTGGCCAACTGAATTCACTGCATCAGACTCGTTGGAGCTTCGAAAACGCGTCCGTTGCCATGCCAGGCCCCAGCCAATGTGTGCGCACCGTTCGGTCCACTGCTGTACAATGCGTATTTCGGGATACAACACGTACCCGCTCACATACAATGCAATGGGCCGGCCGGGCACACCGATCGGTCCATTGCTGTACAACGCGTACTCGGGATACAACGCGTACCCGCTCACATACAATGCAATGGGCCGGCCGGGCACACCGATCGGTCCATTGCTGTACAACGCGTACCCGGGATACAACGCGTACCCGCTCACATACAATGCAATGGGCCGGCCGGGCACACCGATCGGTCCATTGCTGTACAACGCGTACCCGGGATACAAGGCGTACCTGCTCACATACAATGCAATGGGCCGGCCGGGCACACCGATCGGTCCATTGCTGTACAACGCGTACCCGGGATACAACGCGTACCCGCTCACATACAATGCAATGGGCCGGCCGGGCACACCGATCGGTCCATTGCTGTATAACGCGTACCCGGGATACAACACGTACCCGCTCACATACAATGCAATGGGCCGGCCGGGCACACCGATCGGTCCATTGCTGTACAACGCGTACCCGGGATACAACGCGTACCCGCTCACATACAATGCAATGGGCCGGCCGGGCACACCGATCGGTTCATTGCTGTACAACGCGTACCCGGGATACACCACGTACCCGCTCACATACAATGCAATGGGCCGGCCGGGCACACCGATCGGTCCATTGCTGTACAACGCGTACCCGGGATACAACGCGTACCCGCTCACATACAATGCAATGGGCCGGCCGGGCACACCGATCGGTCCATTGCTGTTCAACGCGTCCCTGCACAGGTCACACGCATATGTCACCATGCTGGTCACTGGTGAACCTATGCCAGCCACATATACTTTTCAGGGACTCAGGGGCACACCTACAACACCACACCCAGTCCACACTATATCTAAGGCATGTGTGGCAGCATAACCTTATCTGTGTATGGGGGTAAACATGTGGTTTTTGGGGTGGCATTTGGGGGCAGACACACCCAGGCTGTGCACGTATTCATGGGGACAGGGTCCTTTGTGTGTTGTGCACCTGACCACTGTGGTGTGCAACTTTTCATTTATGGGCATGTGTCATGGTCACATTTCCAGGTTGTGTATGACATGTCACATACCCCCAGGCTCACATGTGGGAAGGCATGTACGTCACAGGGTGGCCCATTACCACAATAGTGATGTCCCTCCGCAGTCTGTGTGCATGTTGTGTTTCGCATGTCTCTGACTCCATGTGCACAATGGGAGACAGTCTCCACATCCACGTGGTTTGTGCATGAACTTTGATGTTGTGTGTGTGTGTGTCACAGACGTCCTTGTCTGTCCTGCAGAGGCTACAGGGGCCACTACCTGTGGGTGTCATGTTAGTTTCTCTGACGTGCACATGATACGCAATGTCATGCCAGTGTCCATGTGGCAAGACAGGGTCCCTGGGAATCTACCTGTCAATGAGCTGTGATGCCCGTGGAGCATCTGTCCAGACATGTCACTGTGGTATGTGTGTGGAACGTGAGAGCAGTAAATGGGTACTGTGACACAGCCTAATGGTTTCCCATAGCACACCCTGGAACCTGTTGTCAACACTTGTTAACAGAGATGTTAGATGATGTCCATGTAGGTGCCATATATGTCCAAACAGAACGACACACACATCAAGTACTTGTGTTTGTTAATGATGTATCATGTGAAATTGAGTATGGTGAACGGCACATAGTTGGGGTGACTGACAATCTTGCTTTCTTCACCTATGCACTGCAGGGCTCCTGCTGTCCATCGACCATTCCCAGACCTGGCAACGATGGTGGAACGTGACAGCATCCGACGGTACCGCTTCACCAGGCAGCTTATTGAGGATTTGGCAGTGCGGTTGGACCCACATTTGCAGCCTGGCCGTCCGTATCCTACAGCGCTGACCCCCAAGGTGAAGGTGATGGCAGCCCTACACTTCTTTGCCACCGGTACCTTTCAACACACTGTGGCGACTGCCGGTGGGATGTCACAGACTATGTTCAGCCGTGTGCTCCGCGATGTTTTGGGGGCAATGTGGATTTACCTGAACCAGTACATCTATTTCCCAACACGTCAACGACTCACAGACGTCAAGAGTGACTTCTATGCCCTGGGGAGGATGCCACATGTAATTGGCTCCATTGATGGGACACATGTGGCTTTGATTCCACCACAGGCACATGAGCAGGCATACCGGAACCGTAAACATTACCATTCGATCAATGCTCTGGTGGTATGTCTTGCAGATATGACCATCACACATGTGTGTGCCCGTTTCCCCGGTTCGGCACACAATGCCTACGTGATGAGGAGTAGTCGCATCCCGAGGATGATGTCACAGATGCCGAACCAGCGTGCCTGGCTTGTTGGTGTGTACTGACTTTGTACCATTGTGTGTGTTCTGCTATGTTGTTTTCCGCACACATTTTCAAATCGGCTAATGTGCAATTGTCTGTCTGTAGGTGACTCGGGATACCCCAACATGCCGTGGTTGCTGACACCCCTCAGGAACCCTGTGACACCAGCCCAGATGCGCTACAATGAGGCACATGGTCGGACGAGGAGGGTGATTGAGCGGACCTTTGGTCTCCTGAAGAGCCGCTTCCGCTGCCTGGACAAGACAGGAGGGGCCCTCCCATATGCCCCAGCAAAGGTGTGCAAGATTGTCATCGTCTGCTGCATGCTGCACAACCTGGCAGTGCGGAAGGAGTTGCCTCTCATCCTGGATGACGATGACCAACGTCCGCCACCTGTGGAAGATCCTGGCCTGGGTTACGATGCCAGTGAAGATGATGATGATGATGATGGTGATGTCTGCACACAGCTCATCACCAACTTCTTCAGCTGAATGTGAGTCTCCAGAGGGTTGTAATGTCAATGATTTGAGTTTGCATGATATGTGTGTGTGGTGCTCTGTTGCTGTTTGAGTGTGGCCATGTGCTACTTGACTGGATGCATGCAGCGATGTGTCCTTGCAGGTGGTCTGTACTGCCCAACAGTGTTGACATGCTAACTTGGTTTTGTGTAGTTATCTTGTGACATGTATTAGACATGAGTATTGCCGGTCTGTGCTGTTCATCAGTGGTTTTGACTGTGTGTCATGTCTGTCCTTCACAGGGTGCTGCCGGAGTTGTTTGATCAACTTGGATCCCACGAATCCATGAATCAACTTGCAAGGTGGAAGCAGTTGTTTCCCTACAGGTGATGTGCCACACCCAGTCCACACTGTATCTAAGGCATTAACTCTCTAAAAAATAATGAGAGGTTGACAATAAAACCAGCAGATAAGGGTGGAGGAGTAGTGGTCTTCAATACTTCTGACTATAATGAGAGGATGACCACAATGTTGAATGTGGTTGAGCATTACGAACCTGCACGTAGATGCTCTCTTACCACGCTGTCTAATGAATGTTCAAGATTGTTGGTTGAAGCAAAAGATAAAAATTGGATATGCGAGGAGGAATTTAAATTTTTGAACAATTTGGAACCCAAAGTTCCTGCTCTCTATGGCTTGCCTAAGGTGCATAAGAGTCCTGACAATCCACCTTAGAGGCCTATTGTCAGTGGTATTGATTCACTTTTGGAGCCACTCAGCAAATATGTGGACTGTTTTTTGCGCCCACTGGTGAGTGGTTTGAAGTCATATGTTAGGGACTCCTCTCACATGATTGCTTTATTGGAGGGAAAATCGTTCTGTGGAGAGACTCAGTGTCTGGTTACCCTTGACATTGAGTCTCTCTACACGAACATTCCCCAAAACGACACCATAGAGATGGTGCGTAAATTATTGATGGAGGTTGATTTAGATGGGGTTAATAAAAACTTTATTGTTGAGTGTGTGAGAATGATTCTGAAAAATAACATCTTTCTTTTGGGGATCAACTTTTCAAACAGAAGAAGGGGACCAGCATGGGGGCTACCTGTGCCCCAAGTTTGGCCTGTCTTTATGTGGGAGAGTTTTAAAAGAAACATATTTTTAATGATCTTGCTCCCTTCTTCGAAAATGTAGCGGGCTGGTAACGCTACATAGACGATATTTTGTTTATATGGGAAGGTGATCGAGATCTTTTAAATGAGTTTTTGATTTGGCTTAACTTGGGGGATTGTAATCTTAAATTCACATCCCATATTAGTAGAACTAGGGTTGATTTTTTGGACATCACAATTAAGGATGTGAATGGTGTCCTAGAAGTGGAGCTTTTTACAAAGCCGATGGACAAAAATACTCTGTTACATTACTCTAGCTACCACCCGAAGTCTCAAAAGGATAATATCCCCTTTAGCCAATTTCTCCATTTGCGGAGAAATTGTTCTAATTTGGTGGATTTTTACAAACATTCTGAAGTCCTGAAAAGGAAGTTTAGAGATAGAGGGTAGCCAAAAAAACTTATCTCCCAGTCCTTTAAAAGAGCTAGGTTTTATAATAGGGAAGCCATGTTTGAGAAAAATGAACAAGGTAATAGGAACAGAAACCAGAACAAGTTGGTGTTTGTGAGTAAGTACTCAAATATGAGTAATAAAATTAAAAATATTGTCAATAAGAACTGGCACATTCTGAATCATGAAGAAGAATGTAAATTAGAGAGACCTTTGTTTGCGTTCAAACGCAATAGAAACCTCAGAAACGAGTTGGTTCACACTTACCGTGAAAACCGTAAAGAGACCCAAAGAACACTTGGGAATAGCATGGCAGTTGGTAATGTAAAATGTGGCACATGTAACGTATGTGCGTTGTGTATTCAGTCACAAGAAATGGAGCTCAATGGACGACATTTGAAGTAAAAAACCCTTAATAATTGTAAAAGCAAGAGTGTAGTTTATCTACTACTTTGCCCATGTGGCCTAGGCTATGTGGGCGAAACAAGTAGAGAACTACGAGTGAGGATTCAGGAACAAAGGTCAGCTATCAAAACAAGGAAAGAGAATGCCCCTCTGGTCCCTCATTTTATAGAAATGGGACACAAAGAGAATGATTTTGGATGGTTTATATTGGAAAAGGTAACCATCGGGAGGCGAGGTGGCAATCAGAAATAAAAAGAAAATCTCGAGAGCAGTGGTATATTTCTCTTTTAAATACCATGTGCAAAGGCCTGAATTCTAAAGAAGAATGGGAACGACTGGTGGGACCATTTTAGTCGGTTTTTCTTGCTGATAATATATGCGGAACGATTAAGGGTAGCCCTGGAACTATTAGTTTTTAGTTAACATTAATGTGTTTAACTAGATGGGCTTTTGCGGGTTCAAAAGAATTTTTGAAAAAGACTGTAGTACAAATGCAGGTAGAAAGCAGGGTGAGCATGTGTAGGAATAGTTTCTATTAGTCTACTATGTTTTTGAAACTCCAATATGGCGTTTCTATTTTCTGCTTTTGGACTAGGTGATTCTAGGATCGCCAATATTTCGTACAGATAAGGTGTTTCTTTTTTCATTATAAGAATGGGATATAAATCTCTAATTAGGAAGTTGTCACTAATTTCCTCTTGGTATGTGGCCATATAAGTAGGGGTCTGGTGAGGCTTTATCTATGATCTATTAGCGCCATCGTTTATTATTACTGTTCCAAGATGGCGTTGCCGGAGTTGACTCAAAGTCATGTGACATTTCGATCCCAGCTGTTGCTTGACGCTTTTTAGATTGTCAATTCCACGCGCTGGAATTTTGGGTTTAAATAGAAGCATACTCGGGATGTGAAGAGTTACGCTTACGGAGGCTTATTACCCCGTGTTGGAACCCCGCTTTGGTTTTTGTGGAATCCGCTGGACAGGTAAGCGGGAGAGGGCGGTTTATCTGGAACGTGTACTATGCCCTGCTGTAGGTTAGAGTTTAGATTTCATGCTCCCAACTAAGGGTATGCGGTTTGTAACCTTTGATGCTTACCCGTTGAGGTTTTGATTTTGGGTTATGCAATTGGGTGCACATATTTGACCCGATTTTCCGGAGTATGATGGACACGGGAGATGGTTGGTCCCCGTAGATTGATTTAGGAAACAATAGGGCATTGTTACAATATTTTTGTTTTGTGGTTTTAGGCTTTTGCATCTCTTTTAAAGTACTGAACCAGGTGTAATATATTACCTGGGTATTATAATTCGTTCGTAAACTTAAATGCTGAATATGGGCTCCAATTTGGTGTTTTTTGGAGACTACGTTATAGTTACGGCGATTTTATTACAAATTTATTTATTTTTTGTATGTACAGGTACGGGTTACCAAATACACAACTTGGAGAGAGAAGAAGTCTTCCCTCCTTTTAATGTGTTTAAGACACGACATTAGCCTGGACTTCCTTATTATTATTATAGAGGTAATTACCTTGGGAGCCCCCAACTTTCTACAACCTTAGCCGATAGTTATTCGCAAGGTGGTTTATTAGTAATGTTCTCATGCAGATTGGGACTCTATCTATCTAGAACTACTGATATAAGGAAGTGAACCATCTACAAGGAGCCTGGTTGCTCAAAACATGGATGCGAAGGTTTTTTAGCCTCATATGAAGGTAATATGCCTTAAGAAGTGCGGTATATTGTGACTTAGTGTCCAGAAAATGTAGGATGATTACCTGATGTTGTTTTATCCTTTGTGTATTTTCTATAGTTGTGTGCGAAGAGGAACACAATCTGTAGTCCTGAACTATTTTAAGTCAGGCAGTATACATTTTTATGTTCAAGGTATGTTTGCCTTTTACTGTATGAGTGAATGAGTAAATGTAGTATGGTTGGGATGGGTGACTAGTTTGATGGTAATTACTAGGTTGATGGTAACTGCAAGTATGTTTGGTTCTTTATGTTTGAGAAAAATTGAGTTGGTATTCATAAAATTATTCAAATGGGGCAGTAATTTGATTCTGAGATGTGTGTGCCCTATATAGTTGAGTCATCGAGTGAATGAAATATGATGGCTGTCCATGATAGTCCAGGTGAGAATCGGAAGTAGATTTGGAAGTATGTTTAAAAGTTAGCTTGTTTGAGTGTTTGGGAGTAAACCATAGAGGATGTAAATTGTGAACTTTTTAATCAACCCTTAATGGTTGTTATATATGTTTTATATTTTTGTACTTCGATTAGAAAATTTCAAGCAAGGTGGGAAGATATTGGCTTTCCTGAAGAAGGTGGGGGTGATATTTCGTTGGACCCACCGAAACGCGTCGATGCTTTATAGTTGAATTCATCACGGATTAATGACAAAGTGCAACACTCTATGGCGATTATCGAACAAGAATTTGTTATTCTAATTGTGTGCATTTATACTCAATTTATTGTCTGATTATTGTGATGTCTTCTTGATTTGAAAATATTTTTTCTTGCTGTTTTCCCACTTGCTGTAGTTATATGTTTTTTTAATTTGGTTTCTCAAATTCGTTTTCGGATTTGTGATTAGTTGTTTTTATTGTATGTTATAATTGAATATGAAAATGTTTTTATGAAATGGTTTTTAACATTGTGATTTGTTAGTATATGTACATACATATTTTTAATAAATTAAAGAGAGCAATTAAATTTGTTTTTTCTGACTTGATTTTAGAGTTCATATAATTTTGCACCTCTGTTTTGGGTTTACTCTGGATGATTGATATTAAGTTTTGTGGTGAATATAAGAATTAAGTTGGTGTGGCGGTATATCTGTTCCCAAGGGGATTGTTTTTTTGACTATTGATGTGCCACACACCCCTGGACTTTCTATCTTCTGCACTTTTTGACTTTGTGGCACAGCCAGGTTGGATTAGCTAGCATTTGTAGTGGAAACAACATGTTGCAAATGTGTAATAAACCTGTGCTTCACTTTGGGATGTGCGTTGTCTGTGGTCACACATCTGACTGACATTTGCTTACTGCACCTGTAGTCTAGTTGACAGACTGTAGGTGGCATGTCTGTGCATTCCACTGTATTTAGTTGCAACATCAGTATAGGTGATGAGTCTGATGGCCCTGGTGTGTATGTGTTGTGTGGCCCTAGTGGTGTGTCTCCCTCATATGTGTCACGTCGCCATGACTGACATGACGGTGTTGGACTTGCTGTAGCAGTTAGCATGCACAGTGTCATTTTTCTGATCACCATCTCCATGACAGAGAGCACGTTGGAATCACAACAGAGGCAGATATGGTGTATTGGTGAGTTTATTTACATACAGGTGTGAGAATGGTGCACAGGATGGTGGGTGCTGTACACAGAAATTGGAATCCAAAGTTCCCATGTGATTTGGAAGTCTTGGTAGCTGAGATGTCCAGAGTAAAGTCCACAGTCATCTGATGAATTTGGCCAACTAGAGCTCCCCATGTCATGTGGGAGAGTTGGGTTGGCTTCGACAGGGCGTGCAGTTTGCACACAGAGGAAAAGTTCCAGAACAGGTGTTGGCTTCCTGGGGGATGTAGATGGCCATCGGCCTCTCAGTTTGGCCTCCTCGGACGGCCCCTCTTCTTGGGGGGGACCCTCAGGTGCAGGCTGCGGTGGTGCAGGGGACTCTCTGCCAGAGTCCTCCTCCCTCCCTGTGGCATTTGCAGTTGTTTCAGCGGCAGATGTTGTGGGCACACAGGGAGGTGTGGCCATGTTGGTGCTGATCTGGCGGAGGCATGTCAGTATGTCCCTATGCACCGCTGTCAGTTGTTGTCATGTCATGTGTGTCTCGACACGTGACATGTGTGTCTCGACACGGGACATGTGGGAGTCCAGGCGGGCATGATGGGCAGCCTGCTGCTGTTGTATGTCCTTGAGGATCCCCACTACCTGGCTGACCTCTCCGGTGCTAGTCTGGTACGCATCCGCGATGCATGCCAGTTGTGGGTCATCATGCAGTCCAGACCCCTCTGCAAAGAGCGACCTATGTCTACCACCCCTCCCACCACCCCTGGCGACACATGCAGGACCTGCGGTGGCACGCACAGGTGACCGTGGGCCCACTTGGGTGTAGTTCCTGGGCTAGTTGTCACCAGCTCCAGTTTGGGTCTGGGTCCCTGCGCTGTTGTCATCTGTGGTCCCTGGTCTGTCCGTGTTGGCAGGGGTGGCCTGTGTGTTGGCAGTTGTTGGAGGGGTGGGTGCAGGGGGTGCAGATGTTGGCCCTGCTGGTGCTGCATGATGACTCACACCGGAGGGTCCAGCTGGTTCTTCGCCATCCGAGGAGTGCAGAGGCTGATCCACACCAGTGAGCTCAGTGTTCCCTGGAGCCTGGGACAGGGACTCCTCCTCGTCTGCTGCTGTGTCCCCATCATCACCTGTTTTGGGGAGAGACACAGATTGTATGTTATGTTTCTACTGGCATCAATTGTTCAAACACCTGACAGTTGTGACTGTACCTCTGGATGTGGGCCTGGACATTGCATTCTCCTAAATTGTGACAGTCAGAGAGTGATATTGGTGTAGCACATTGTCCTGCCAACCTCTGGCATGTCAATGTGAATGTTGAGGTGTGTGCTTGACCAGCATTGGTGGTATTTGCTTGCCATCCGGGCCTCCTTCTCCCCCCAGCTCAGTTATCCCACCATGAAGCGTGCTTCCATTGCAGGGAGTGCAAGTTGTCTTTCAGGATGTCAGTCAGTGGAGTTCTGCTGTTGGTTGTTGCACAGTTCCCAGCAGGGCCTTGTGCTCCCCCCAGCAGTACCCAGTGTCAGCCATCTTGTGAGTCCTTTTCCACTCCCTGTGATGTGAGCATGGTTCAGGGTGGTGTTGATGGGCCAATTGTGAGGCTGACCAACATCTGTGACTACCACTCCCATCATGCTATTGCCTACACCCCCTTCCCAGCATGCCCATACTTCCTTCCTTTTGAGTGGACTTCACTGTGTGTAAGTGTGACAGCAATGGCAAGATGGCTGGCAGTGTGGTCCTGTTGTTTGTTGGTGCCCAGTTCCCAGCAGGGCCTTGTGCTCCCCACAGCTGTGGCCCGTGTCACACATCTTTGAAGTGGCTTTTGACTCCCTGTGCGGTGTGCATGCTTCATTGCTAACTTGCTGGGCCATGTGGGTGTGAGATGTTGATCTGTGACTACCACTCCCATAATGCTATTGCCTCCACCCCCCTTCCCAGCATGCCCATCCTTCCTTCCTTTTGACTCTGCTTCCCTGTGGGGTGGGGTGCCTGTGCTGACAGGATGGCTGGGAGTGTTGTCCTGGCAGTTGTTTGGCTACAAGTCCCAAGAGTGTCCCTGTGCTTCACACAGCATGACCCAGGGTGGTGGTTCTTTGTGGGATCTTCAGTTAGGATGTGAGGCATTGCATTCTCCCAGGTGGGTTACGTGGAGTTAGTGTTGAGGGTGTGTGTGAGTGGAGGTGCTTGTAACTATGGTCAGTGCTGTGAGTCCTCCTTCCCACCCAGCCAGATATCCCACCATGGTACGTGCTTCCATTGCAGGGAGTGCAAGTTGTCTTTCAGGATGTCAGTCAGTGGTGTCCTGCTGTTGGTTGTTGCACAGTTCCCAGCAGGGCCTTGTGCTCCCCCAGCAGTACCCAGTGTCAGCCATCTTGTGAGTCCTTTTCCACTCCCTGTGATGTGAGCATGGTTCAGGGTGGTGTTGATGGGCCAATTGTGAGGCTGACCAATATCTGTGACTACCACTCCCATCATGCTATTGCCTACACCCCCTTCCCAGCATGCCCATACTTCCTTCCTTTTGAGTGGACTTCACTGTGTGTGAGTGTGACAGCAATGGCAAGATGGCTGGCAGTGTGGTCCTGTTGTTTGTTGGTGCCCAGTTCCCAGCAGGGCCTTGTGCTCCCACAGCTGTGGCCCGTGTCAGACATCTTTGAAGTGGCTTTTGACTCCCTGTGAGGTGTGCATGCTTCAGTGCTAACTTGCTGGGCCATGTGGGTGTGAGATGTTGATCTGTGACTACCACTCCCATCATGCTATTGCCTCCACCCCCCTTCCCAGCATGCCCATCCTTCCTTCCTTTTGACTCTGCTTCCCGGTGGGGTGGGGTGCCTGTGCTGACAGGATGGCTGGGAGTGTTGTCCTGGCAGTTGTTTGGCTACAAGTCCCAAGAGTGTCCCTGTGCTTCACACAGCATAACCCAGGGTGGTGGTTCTTTGTGGGATCTTCAGTTAGGATGTGAGGCATTGCATTCTCCCAGGTGGGTTATGTGGAGTTAGTGTTGAGGGGGTGTGTGAGTGGAGGTGCTTGTAACTATGGTCAGTGCTGTGAGTCCTCCTTCCCACCCAGCCAGATATCCCACCATGGAACGTGCTTCCATTGCAGGGAGTGCAAGTTGTCTTTCAGGATGTCAGTCAGTGGTGTCCTGCTGTTGGTTGTTGCACAGTTCCCAGAAGGGCCTTGTGCTCCCCCCAGCAGTACCCAGTGTCAGCCATCTTGTCAGTTGTTTTCCACTCCCTGTGATGTGAGCATGGTTCAGAGTGGTGTTGATGGGCCAATTGTGGGTGTGACCAATATCTGTGACTACCACTCCCATCATGCTATTGGCTACACAGACTTGACCAGCATACACAGACTTCCTTCCTTTCAGTGAGCTTCCCTGTGAGGTGGTGTTCTAGTGGTGTTTAAATATCTGGGAGTGTTTGTTGGTTCTATTTGTGCCACTGCCTTGCTGTATTTGTTGTTAGGTTTGTACATGTCATGACACAGTTACATATCACTATGAGATGGGAGGTATTGTGTTTGTCTGACTAGCATTCACATCTTGGGATGAATATCTTTTGGTTGCTGTGTATTTGCTGAGGGTGCATGGTTTGCCTATCCCCTTGACTGTGATGTGTGTGTGTTGTCACACCATATTTTGTATATTAGTTGTGTACTCACCAGGCTCTGGGATGTCTGTTAGTCCGTATACGCTCACTGGTGGTAGGATGGCCCGCACCTTCTCCTCCCAGGGCCTGAGGTATACTGGTTTTGCAGGAGCGCCACTGCCGGTGTGCTGGCTGAGGAGGTAGTCCTTTTTTAGTAGGTCCCGGACCCTCCTGCGCACATCATACCACCTGTTCTGGATGTCTTCCTTTGTGCGCAAACATGGTGATTGTGCGTTGACCCTGTCGACAATCCTCGCCCACATCTTGGTTTTCTGCGACATGGGGGTCTGTTGTACCAATGTACCAAACAACTGTGGCTCTACCCTCAGGATCTCGTCTACCAGGACTTCCAATTCACTATCTAGGAACTTATGGTTCTTCTTTGGGGGCATGGTGATGGGTGGTGGTGCTGATTTATGTGTGTGTGTGCAAGTGGGGGGGTGTGAGTGTAGGTTTAGCTGGGTGTGTGTGAGGGTGCTATTTGTAGGTGTGGTAATGGTGTGTGGCTTGTGTGATGTATGAGCTGTGAGTGTGTCTGTGGTTGCTGTGTGATGGTGTTGTGTGCTGGCAGGTCAGTGGAATTTGCAAAGGATCATGGTAGGGATTTGTGGGCTTTATGTAGGTGGAGTTGGAGGTGTGTCCTTGTTCCATTTTTTTTCCCCTCCCTGTATTTATTGGCTTTGTGGTTGCTTGTTTGGCCATTTTTTTTTCTAATTTTTCCTTGGTATTTTTGGTGCATGTAGGAGTCGTTCTTGTGTCCGAGTAGGACGCTGCAGTTGTCTGGTGCGATCTTGTCCGACTCGTTCCCGCTGTGTGTCAGCTAGGTTTCATATGCGGCGCACGAGTCGGTCGCGTAGTATTGGGTTGCTTCGGCTGGGTTTTGTATGCGTGTCGGTCGTACGGCTTGTGCTCCGGGCGAGTCGGTCGTGTTTTGCACGCACAGCATCGTACTACGCGGGTCGGAGTTCGCGGGTACGTTTCGCTCGGGTTCAATCCGGGTGCGTGTCGGTCGGTTCGTTTCGCGTGATTTCCCGGCCGGATGGCTTGTTTCCGTCCGGCTCGGTCGGTCATTTTGTATTCCGTCCGAGTCGGTCTGATTTCACATGCATTTCATCGTACTACCAGGGTCGTACGGCGCCGGTACGTGTTGGTCGGACTTTATTCCCGGACCGAGTCGGTCGGTACGTTTTCCGGCCCGAATCGGAATCGGCCCCTTAGTAGAGCAATTCCCCCGGATCACGTAGAAAACCAGAACTCCTTCGTGCCTTTCATGGGAATTCCGAAAATCACTGGGGCTAAATCAGTATTCCTGCCAGTGTTTCATGGCCCCTGTGGACCAGCCAGGCAGTGACCAATGGAGCCCCTTGAGAAAGTACAGGAGCCATGGAGGCAGACTTGCCCTGCGCCCATCAGCGGGAGGAACTCCTCAGTCGCCCGCACACGTAATAACAACCCAGCAGCTGGCTGCGTAGGACGTAAAAGCTCAGCCCCACTCCACAAGCACCTTGGGGCTGAGCTAGCCATACAGGTCCTGCAGTACCTTTCCGTCTAAGGACCACGGCTGAAGTCCAATGGCCTGACGGAGCACTGCAGCAGTACTAGGAGCCTTCCCCAGGCCTCTGTGGTGCGCGGTGCTGCCCCTTCATTCGGGTGCGGACCGAGGCAGCTGGTGGAAGCCTGTGAGCCTCTGATTCCTCCGCGGGTGGGAGGCAGCAGTTTGGAGCACGGGAGGCTCCGGCTTCCTCCGGCGGTTAGGCTCCTCCTTCCTCTAGCGTCGGTATCCCCAGCAACAGGAACTCCCTGCTGGGAGTCCTCAGCGCCTGGGCGTGGTGACACGTAGCAGCCTGGGGCCGCTTAGCCGAGCCCCGGTTGCCGATCTAGAATAGTTGCCAGGATGGCAGGCCGTCAGGAAAAGAGAGAGCGCTTCCTGCGGCTCAGCTCTCCTCTCTCTTTACTGGAACAAACGAGGCAAGGGCAGCGCTGCATGAGCTAGCCCAGGAATTTCTGAACAGCGCTCCCCGCACGCTAGGATGGATACAAGAAGCGCTCCTCATGCGTTCTATTTTAAAAATAACAGAAAGGAAGAACAGTCCTGTTCTTCACCTGCAGGAGCAGCAGCTGCAGGCCAACCCTACCCCCTTTGCTATAAAAGAGAGGTAGCGCTCCTCACAGCTCTTCAACTCTCCTTTTAAGCAAGTTTCTTTTAGATCTGGTATAGATCTCTTCTGAAGTCTTTTGTATCCCTGACACTCCTAACAGGAGGCCAGCACACACAAGCCCTTGGAGATTCACCACAAGCAGGATACCACAGCAGGGCAAAAAGAGTCAATCCTTTTCCTCCACCATAGGCAGAAGCAGCAACTGCAGGCCAACCCACCCCTCACTCAGAAAAGGCAGCGCTCCTCACACAGTCCTTCCGCTCTTCTTCTTGGCAGGGACCTCTTGTTCCTTGAAGTGATCTAGAGTTTTGGGTTTTAGGTGTAATACTTACACCCCAAATTGCCATTGTTTTCTTTGCTGAGAGAGTCTCTGAACCCGGTCCAAACCAGTCCTATCCTCCCTGGTGCATCATGACCACAGGGGGCAGAGACAGCATTGTAAAAAATGAGACAGCCTGTTCAGGTGCAAGCGAAACTCCTCCCACCACTCTAAATGTAGACCAGTTCAATTCAGGCCAGCGATGTGTCACCCAGGCAAGGCAGGGCACACTTCAAACCCCCCGCCCAGTGACTGTCGAGAGTGAATCTACATCCCAGCTCCTGTCACTCAAACACCAGATGCTGAATACACAAACAGCCAGAGGCACACAGAATGGTAGAGTAAGAAAATGCCCACTTTCTAAAAGTTCAAAACACAAAAGGGCAGCCTGGCTCCGTTCTGTCTTTAACTCCTATTACTAATGGAGTAACGAACAGACTACTCTCTTGTCTGTTCGAATGGAATTTTTATTAAACCATTCCTTATTTTAATAGTCTTTACATTATTCAAAAAGGTTTATAAATGACTGAGAAAAAAGAAACACTTATTTCTCAAATTGACATACACAACATATATGTCAAACAATTCACAAAGGACTACAATCATAAACATCAATAGACATACAGACCATAACAAATTACTTTCAACAAATTACAATGGACAAAGGATCATCAAATTGCTATGTACATTAATTCAATGCCAGAACATTTACCATTTGCATCATAAACATGAAAACAGAACTAATAATCATGTAATTATCCAATTTTATGGACCAAACCTATTTTGTCAACGGGGATATTTTGAGAGTGTCTGGATAATATATTAATCAAGGACAAATTCCCTCAAACACTCCAACAATCAAAGTTCAAATTTATACAAATTCCTCCGTATCTCGAAATGCCAACGCGTTTCAAGACCCAGGCTGCTGGTACTGGGGCTCTCATCAGGGCTTCATATAAATGGTCAGGATATTCTAAAAACAAATGAATAAATGATGCAACAACAGCATCAACCCAAAAATCCCTTCTCTCACATGTAATGCTAACTGTGCTTGTTGTATACCTGATTTCAAACATAGAGCAGCCGCTCTGGACTTTATTTTCAGGATTTTGACTGTCTGCAAACGACATCGAATTTCAATTGCTTAAGAGCGCCACGCCTCCTGTGCCCGTGTGTGATTCTGTAAGATATTCCAAAAACAACCAAGGAATAGTTATATCTGCCCTATTTTTAAACATTCAACAAAGCGGCAAAACCGGTTAAAAATATACCTTCCGCCTTCACTACTGATTCTGATGGAGACGTTTTCCACTGTAGAATTGTGGATCTAAATGAAACACGAAGACGTGTTACATTAAGAACATGTTGCACAGAATACTATAATGGACATTCTAAAGCTAAATACAAAACGGACTTACTTCCTACGAGTCTTTCCACTCCAGACTCGTTGGCCGGTATTCACTGCTCTTGTACTGAAATGCGGGCGTGTTCGCCTTTGCAGTAATTATTTCTAAATGGAAACGTGAACACGTTAGTGAACGGTCATACGCTAACAATGTTGGAATTTTATGAAAAAGGGCAGAGGGCGCACTTACTTGTATCGGCTCTACGGAATTCCTAGTTCTCTAACTCGTGCAAACTGAAGTGTCACTGTCAGCCACGGCATATCCAGTTGGAGCACTTCCTGTCTTTAAACCTAATGTTCATGGGTAATGGTTTCTCAACCAATCAAGGTGTTTCAACAGCCCCATTATTGCACAAATCAGGGAGGTGCATTGTGGGACATATAGTTTCCACCATTAAACTCTTGACAATTCTGTCATACCGTTCAAACCAGTGGAAGCGCTATTGAATTTTAAAATAAGATCAGCTTCCCTTTTCAACAACGCAGCATCAATATCAAACAGACGTTTAGATGTGTCTAGGCCAGACAATACTGTCCATTTAAAATCTTTTTCACAATGAGACTTATCAATAAAGTGCTGCACCATTGGCGCAGTAATCACCCTCTTTTGATCCTTGAGCGATGTTGTGTAATGCATTGGTTTATCTGTTGGTTTGTTTTACCAATATATAACAACGCGCAAGGACAAAGGATCGCATACCACGATATTCTTAGATTTGCAATTGGTAAACTCTGAGTGGCGCCATTTGATGCCATTATGGGAGAATTCTACACCTTCGACTGTGGAATCGCAAGCAGCACACGTGCCGCATTTGTGGTGGCCCTCCACCGGTTTTAGTTGCCATTGTGTTCTCAAGTTTTGTTTGTTTTGAGCAGGAAAAATGTCTGCTCTTACGAGTTGCTGGCCGATACTCCTATTTTTCCTCATGGCAAAAGCGGTTTTGGAAATGCACATTCCAATTTTTCCAATAAATGCCAATTTTTAATACAATTTGCCTAAATCTATTCGTGTCGGGGCCAAATGTAGTAGCGCAAATCAATCGTTCCAAAGGTGGTTTCTCCTTCTTTCGTAATAGATCTTCGCAAGGCGTATACCACGCTCTCTTTATTGAATGCTTCAAGAGTTTCTTGGGATAACCACGAAGGATCATCTGTTCTTTAAAAATTGCCGCATGTCGCTCATAATCTGTTTTAGATGAACAATTGCGTCGTATTCGCAACAATTGATCATACAGTAGGTTTTCTTTCAAACTCCTAGGATGAGCACTCGTGTGATGAAGGATGGTGTTTTTGTCAGTGGCCTTCCTATGTAGTGTAGTCGTCAATTCTTTTGCGCTGGGCACTACTTCTACATCCAGAAATGTCAAACTTGTTTTACTCATGGTCAAACTGAATTTAATGTCTTCATGGCGATTGTTGAGCCAACCATAAAAGCTTTCTAACTCATCTTTAGATGCATTCCACAGGCACCAGATGTCATCTATATAGCGTAGCCATCGCGCTATTTTCTCTTTGAACTGATTATTATTGAAAATAAATCTGTCCTCGTATTTGGCCATAAAGGGGACCGCCATTTCAGGAGCGAAAGGGCAGCCCATGGCTGACCCTTTATCTGGACAAAAAAAGAATCCTCAAACTTGAAGTAATTTTTCTTTAAGGCAACCTCCGCAAGTTGAAGAATGAATTGTGTAGGTACCCTATGTGGACGCGGTCTTTCTTCTAAGTATGCCTCAATAACCTGGAGTGCTTCATCTTGGGGTATCTGCGTATACAATGAAGTGACGTCGAACGACACCGTCCATTGTGTAAGTTCATCAAACTCATGGCCTTCAATCTTGTTAATAAAATTAGTGGTGTCCCGCACATAGGATGGCACGTCGATCAAGAAAGGCTTAAGGAAAAAACCCACGTATTTGGAAATAGGCTCAAGCAGCGAATCACTGCCTGAGACTATTGGACTTCCGGAGGGGATTATCTAACCTCTTATGTATTTTAGGTAAAAAGTATATTACGGGGGTTCTTGGGAATTTTTTTGACAAATAATCAAACTCTTTGGGTCCCAAGAACCCACCGTCAAATCCCGCATTTAGTATTCCCAGAATAACTTCTTGAGTGGACCTAGTCGGATCCTCTTTGACCTTCCGGTACCATTCCTGATTGTGCACTTGCTGCCTACCTTCAGACACATACATTTCCCTGGACCAAATGACCACGGCCCCGCCTTTATCGGCTTGTTTTATAATACCGATGTGTCTTGTTTCAAATTCTCAATTGCCATTTGCTGCTGTCTAGTGATATTACGTTTGATGAAAACTTTCTTTGTCTCCAACTGGCTAATACCCGATAACACAGCCTGTTCATGAGCCAAAATTTCTTTTGGTACTGTCTGTGGAAATGGAACAAATTTTGATTTGTTCGAGAGACCAGAGACCTCGTTCGTATTAGTGTATTCCTTACCATGAAAGAATGCATTTAGGCGAATCTTGCGGCAAAATTCCATTGCCTCCAATTTCAATATAGTGTAATCCGTGAATCTATTTGGGACGAATTTTAGGCCCAATTCCAATACTGATACTTCCTCTTTTGTTAGTTGTCTCTGGGATAGATTGATAATGCTAGTGGGCTTCTTGACTTGTAAAATTGTCTTTGGGTCCTCATCTCCCATGGCTGGGGTTTGAATCTTCCTCTCTGCTTTGGTTCGCCTTTGTCTAAAAAAGCAACCTGCTTATGTGAGGTACCCGCCCTTGAATCTGAATCGCTAGAAGTTTCTGAAGATGACGTTTCAGAAAAAGTAAGGAAACGGTTCCTTGAACGTCCCTGAAAATTTGACAAAGCTCTACGAGATTCAACAGATGTATAAAATTCGTCTTTAAGAAAAGGATATACTTGATCTATATTGAACGACTTTGAGTCTCTCTCGAATTTACGGTACCTACACAATTCATTCTTCAACTTGCGGAGGTTGCCTTAAAGAAAAATTACTTCAAGTTTGAGGATTCTTTTTTTGTCCAGATAAAGGGGTCAGCCATCGGCTGCCCTTTCGCTCCTGAAATGGCGGTCCTCTTTATGGCCAAATATGAGGACAGATGTATTTTCAATAATAATCCGTTCAAAGAGAAAATAGCGCAATGGCTACGCTATATAGATGACATCTGGTGCCTGTGGAATGGATCTAAAGATGAGTTAGAAAGCTTTTATGGTTGGCGCAACAATCGCCATGAAGACATTAAATTCAGTTTGACCATGAGTAAAACAAACTTGACATTTCTAGATGTAGAAGTAGTGCCCAACGCAAAAAAATTGACGACTACACTACATAGGAAGGCCACTGACAAAAACACCATCCTTCATCACACGAGTGCTCATCCTAGGAGTTTGAAAGAAAACCTACCGTATGATCAATTGTTGCGAATACGACGCAATTGTTAATCTAAAACAGATTATGAGCGACATGCGGCAATCTTTAAAGAACAGATGATCCTTCGTGGTTATCCCAAGAAACTCTTGAAGCATTCAATAAAGAGAGCGTGGTATACGCCTCGCGTAGATCTATTACGAAAGAAGGAGAAACCACCTTTGGAACGATTGATTTGCGCTACTACATTTGACCCGACACGAATAGATTTAGGCAAATTGTATTAAAAAATTGGCATTTATTGGAAAAATTGAAATGTGCACTTCCAAAACCGCTTTTTGCCATGAGGAAAAATAGGAGTATCGGCCAGCAACTCGTAAGAGCAGACATTTTTCCTGCTCAAAACAAACAAAACTTGAGAACACAATGGCAACTAAAACCGTTGGAGGGCCACCACAAATGCGGCACGTGTGCTGCTTGCGATTCCACAGTCGAAGGTGTAGAATTCTCCCATAATGGCATCAAATGGCGCCACTCAGTTTGCCAATTGCAAATCTAAGAATATCGTGTATGCGATCCTTTGTCCTTGTGCGTTGTTATATATTGGTAAAACAAACCAACAGATAAACCAACGCATTACACAACATCGCTCAAGGATCAAAAGAGGGTGATCACTGCGCCAATGGTGCAGCACTTTATTGATAAGTCTCATTGTGAATAAGATTTTAAATGGACAGTTGTCTGGCCTAGACACATCTAAACTTCTGTTTGATATTGATGCTGCGTATGTTGCAAAGGGAAGCTTATCTTATTTTAAAATTCAATAGCGCTTCCACTGGTTTGAACGGTATGACAGAATTGTCAAGAGTTTAATGGTGGAAACTATATGTCCCACAATGCACCTCCCTGATTTGTGCAATAATGGGGCTGTTGAAACACCTTGATTGGTTGAGAAACCATTACCCATAAACATTAGGTTTAAAGACAGGAAGTGCTCCAACTGGATATGCCGTGGCTGACAGTGACACATCAGTTTGCACGAGTCAGAGAACTAGGAATTCCGTAGAGCCGATACAAGTAAGTGCGCCCTGTGCCCTTTTTCATAAAATTCCAACATTGTTAGCCTGTGACCGTTCACTAACGCGTTCGCGTTTCCATTTAGAAATAATTACTGCAAAGGCGAACACGCCCGCATTTCAGTACAAGAGCAGTGAATGCCGGCCAACGAGTCTGGAGTGGAAAGACTCGTAGGAAGTAAGTCCGTTTTGTATTTAGCTTTAGAATGTCCATTATAGTATTCTGTGCAACATGTTATTAATGTAACACGTCTTCGTGTTTCATTTAGATCCACAATTCTACAGTGGAAAACGTCTCCATCAGAATCAGTAGTGAAGGCCGAAGGTACATTTTTAACCGGTTTTGCCGCTTTGTTGAATGTTTAAAAATAGGGAAGATATAATTATTCCTTGGTTGTTTTTGGAATATCTTACAGAATCACACACGGGCACAGGAGGCATGGCGCTCTTAAGCAATTGAAATTCGATATCGTTTGCAGACAGTCAAAAACCTGAAAATAAAGTCTAGAGCGGCTGCTCTATGTTTGAAATCAGGTATACAACAAGCACAGTTAGCATTACATGTGAGAGAAGGGATTTGTTGGGTTGATGCTGTTGTTGCATCATTTATTCATTTGTTTTTTAGAATATCCTGACCATTTATATGAAGCTCTGATGAGAGCCCCAGTACCAGCAGCCTGGGTCTTGAAACGCGTTGGCATTTCGAGATACGGAGGAATTTGTATAAATTTGAACTTTGATTGTTGGAGTGTTTGAGGGAATTTGTCCTTGATTAATACATTATCCAGACACTCTCAAAATATCCCCGTTGACAAAATAGGTTTGGTCCATAAAATTGGATAATTACATGATTATTAGTTCTGTTTTCATGTTTATGATGCAAATGGTAAATGTTCTGGCATTGAATTAATGTACATAGCAATTTGATGATCCTTTGTCCATTGTAATTTGTTGAAAGTAATTTGTTATGGTCTGTATGTCTCATTGATGTTTATGATTGTAGTCCTTTGTGAATTGTTTGATATATATGTTGTGTTTTGTATGTCAATTTGAGAAATAAGTGTTTCTTTTATTCTCAGTCATTTATAAACCTTTTTGAATAATTTAAAGACTATTAAAAACGAATGGTTTAATAAAAATTCCATTCGAACAGACAAGAGAGTAGTCTGTTAGTTACTCCATTAGTAATAGGAGTTGAAGACAGAACGGAGCCAGGCTGCCCTTTTGTGTTTTGATTTTTGAATAGCCCTACCTGGCCCCGGTCCTTTGGGCTTAAGCCCTATAGTTTTTTGCAATTTAGAGCGGGTTTTTATCCGCGAGGGTTTGGACACCAGGGCCTGGTGCCCATCCAATATTCAGAAAATCGCTTGAATCTAGACAGGCTTTCCTGTAATATTATGTCTGAGAAGGAAACTCTTTCTTTTCCGGAGGCACATATCCAAAATCTAATCTCAACCCCCTCTCCTTTCTCTTCAGTTACGCTAAGCACATCAGCCCTACAACATAATGAGGCTGAAAAATTGACTCGGTTGCATAAAAAGCATATCCGGACTGAGCTTCACGGTCACTTCTTGTTGGAGCACTTGCGAGCTGGCACTATTCCTTGGGGCCTCCAAGTTAAGAATATACCAGTTATATTTACCGATGATCCGGAGTATAGAAAAGGGTTTAGCTACAAAAACACCAAGTGTAGTCATGATTTAATGGTCCATACCATTGAAACTGCCCAGAGGTTGTGTTTGAAAGAAGCGGGTGAGCTTGAAAAATTAACACAATCAATTAAGGATAATCATTCTGTGTTGGAAGCCAGAAATGTATTAGAAAAAATAGAGAAGGAGATACTTTCTTTTAAAGACAACACAATCAGCTTTAAAACAGCTAAATTCGAGAGAGACTCAAAGTCGTTCAATATAGATCAAGTATATCCTTTTCTTAAAGACGAATTTTATACATCTGTTGAATCTCGTAGGAGCTTTGTCAAATTTTCAGGGACGTTCAAGGAACCATTTCCTTACTTTTTCTGAAACGTCATCTTCAGAACCTTCTAGCGATTCAGATTCACAGGGCGGGTACCTCACGGAAGCAGGTTGCTTTTTAGACAAAGGCGAACCAAAGCAGAGAGGAAGATTCAAACCCCAGCCATGGGAGATGAGGACCCGAAGACAATTTTACAAGTCGTGAAGCCCACTAGCATTATCAATCTATCCCAGAGACAACTAACAAAAGAGGAAGTATCAGTATTGGAATTGGGCCTAAAATTTGTCCCAAATAGATTCACGGATTACACTAAATTGAAATTGGAGGCAATGGAATTTTGCCGCAAGATTCGCCTAAAGGCATTCTTTCATGGTAAGGAATACACTAATACGAACGAGGTCTCTGGTCTCGAACAAATCAAAATTTGTTCCATTTCCACAGACAGTACCAAAAGAAATTTTGGCTTATGAACAGGCTGTGTTATCGGGTATTAGCCAGTTGGAGACAAAGAAAGTTTTCATCAAACGTAATATCACTAGACAGCAGCAAATGGCAATTGAGAATTTGAAACAAGACACATCGGTAGTTATAAAACAAGCCGATAAAGGCGGGCCGTGGTCATTTGGTCCAGGGAAATGTATGTGTCTGAAGGTAGGCAGCAAGTGCACAATCAGGAATGGTACTGGAAGGTCAAAGAGGATCCGACTAGGTCCACTCAAGAAGTTATTCTGGGAATACTAAAGGCGGGATTTGACGGTGGGTTCTTGGGACCCAAAGGGTTTGATTATTTGTCAAAAAAATTCCCAAGAACCCCCGTAATATACTTTTTACCTAAAATACATAAGAGGTTAGATAATCCCCCCGTAAGACCAATAGTCTCAGGCAGTGATTCCCTGCTTGAGCCTATTTCCAAATACGTGTTTTTTTTCCTTAAGCCTTTCTTGATCGAGGTGCCATCGTATGTGCGGGACACCGCTGATTTTATTAACAAGATTGAAGGCCATGAGTTTGATGAACTTACACAATGGATGGTGTCGTTCGACGTCACTTCATTGTATACGCAGATACCCCAAGATGAAGCACTCCAGGTTATTGAGGCATACTTAGAAGAAACACCGCGTCCACATAGGGTACCTATACAATTCATTCTTCAACTTGCGGAGGTTGCCTTAAAGAAAAATTACTTCAAGTTTGAGGATTCTTTTTTTGTCCAGATAAAGGGGTCAGCCATGGGCTGCTCTTTCGCTCCTGAAATGGCGGTCCTCTTTATGGCCAAATACGAGGACAGATTTATTTTCAATAATAATCCGTTCAAAGAGAAACTAGCGCAATGGCTACGCTATATAGATGACATCTGGTGCCTGTGGAATGGATCTAAAGATGAGTTAGAAAGCTTTTATGGTTGGCTCAATAATCGCCATGAAGACATTAAATTCAGTTTGACCATGAGTAAAACAAGTTTGACATTTCTGGATGTAGAAGTAGTGCCCAACGCAAAACAATTGACGACTACACTACATAGGAAGGCCACTGACAAAAAACACCATCCTTCATCACACGAGTGCTCATCCTAGGAGTTTGAAAGAAAACCTACCGTATGGTCAATTGTTGCGAATACGACGCAATTGTTCATCTAAAACAGATTATGAGCGAAATGCGGCAATTTTTAAAGAACAGATGATCCTTCGTGGTTATCCCAAGAAACTCTTGAAGCATTCAATAAAGAGAGCGTGGTATACGCCTCGCGAAGATCTATTACGAAAGAAGGAGAAACCACCTTTGGAACGATTGATTTGCGCTACTACGTTTGGCCCCGACTACGAATAGATTTAGGCAAATTGTATTAAAAATTGGCATTTATTGGAAAAATTGGAATGTGCATTTCCAAAACCGCTTTTGCCATGAGGAAAATAGGAGTATCGGCCAGCAACTCGTAAGAGCAGACATTTTTCCTGCTCAAAACAAACAAAACTTGAGAACACAATGGCAACTAAAAACGGTGGAGGGCCACCACAAATGCGGCACGTGTGCTGCTTGCGATTCCACAGTCGAAGGTGTAGAATTCTCCCATAATGGCATAAAATGGCGCCACTCAGAGTTTACCAATTGCAAATCTAAGAATATCGTGTATGCGATCCTTTGTCCTTGCGCGTTGTTATATATTGGTAAAACAAACCAACAGATAAACCAATGCATTACACAACATCGCTCAAGGATCAAAAAGAGGGTGATTACTGCGCCAATGGTGCAGCACTTTATTGATAAGTCTCATTGTGAAAAAGATTTTAAATGGACAGTATTGTCTGGCCTAGACACATCTAAACGTCTGTTTGATATTGATGCTGCGTTGTTGAAAAGGGAAGCTGATCTTATTTTAAAATTCAATAGCGCTTCCACTGGTTTGAACGGTATGACAGAATTGTCAAGAGTTTAATGGTGGAAACTATATGTCCCACAATGCACCTCCCTGATTTGTGCAATAATGGGACTGTTGAAACACCTTGATTGGTTGAGAAACCATTACCCATGAACATTAGGTTTAAAGACAGGAAGTGCTCCAACTGGATATGCCGTGGCCCACAGTGACACATCAGTTTGCACGAGTCAGAGAACTAGGAATTCCGTAGAGCCGATACAAGTAAGTGCGCCCTGTACCCTTTTTCATAAAATTCCAACATTGTTAGCGTGTGACCGTTCACCAACGTGTTCGCGTTTCCATTTAGAAATAATTACTGCAAAGGCGAACACGCCCGCATTTCAGTACAAGAGCAGTGAATACCGGCCAACGAGTCTGGAGTGCAAAGACTCGTAGGAAGTAAGTCCGTTTTGTATTTAGCTTTAGAATGTCCATTATAGTATTCTGTGCAACATGTTCTTAATGTAACACGTCTTCGTGTTTCATTTAGATCCACAATTCTACAGTGGAAAACGTCTCCATCAGAATCAGTAGTGAAGGCGGAAGGTACATTTTAACCGGTTTTGCCGCTTTGTTGAATGTTTAAAAATAGGGCAGATATAATTATTCCTTGGTTGTTTTTGGAATATCTTACAGAATCACACACGGGCACAGGAGGCGTGGCGCTCTTAAGCAATTGAAATTCGATATCGTTTGCAGACAGTCAAAATCCTGTAAATACAGTCTAGAGCGGCTGCTCTATGTTTGAAATCAGGTATACAACAAGCACAGTTAGCATTACATGTGAGAGAAGGGATTTGTTGGGTTGATGCTGTTGTTGCATCATTTATTCATATGTTTTTTAGAATATCCTGACCATTTATATGAAGCCCTGATGAGAGCCCCAGTACCAGCAGCCTGGGTCTTGAAACTCGTTGGCATTTCGAGATACGGAGGAATTTGTATAAATTTGAACTTTGATTGTTGGAGTGTTTGAGGGAATTTGTCCTTGATTAATACATTATCCAGACACTCTCAAAATATCCCCGTTGACAAAATAGGTTTGGTCCATAAAATTTGATAATTACATGATTATTAGTTCTGTTTTCATGTTTATGATGCAAATGGTAAATGTTCTGGTATTTGATGATCCTTTGTCCATTGTAATTTGTTGAAAGTAATTTGTTATGGTCTGTATGTCTATTGATGTTTATGATTGTAGTCCTTTGTGAATTGTTTGATATATATGTTGTGTTTTGTATGTCAATTTGAGAAATAAGTGTTTCTTTTTTCTCAGTCATTTATAAACCTATTTGAATAATTTAAAGACTATTAAAATAAGGAATGGTTTAATAAAAATTCCATTCGAACAGACAAGAGAGTAGTCTGTTCGTTACTCCATTAGTAATAGGAGTTGAAGACAGAACGGAGCCAGGCTGCCCTTTTGTGTTTTGAATTTTGAATAGCCCTACCTGGCCCTGGTCTTTTGGGCTTAACCCCTATAGTTTTTTGCACTTTCTAAAAGTGGCATTTTCAAACACAGAATTTAAAAACCACCTTCACAAAAAAGTGCGTTAATAAATTCTAAGTTCAGAGAGCCTAAACTCAATTTTCCTATCTTGTTCCTATTGCAAGTTACACATGTAAAATTGTTACAGTGCAACCCCAATGATAAGCCTATGGGACAGATAGCCTTTCAGTAGTGAAAAATGAAATAAACAGTATTTCCCTATCGGGACATGTCACACACACCAGTGCATGTCCTACCTTTCACATACACTGCACCCTGCCCATGGGGGTCCCTTGGGCCTACCTTAGGGGTACCTTACATGTAAGGAAAGGGAAGGTTTGGGCCTGGCAAGTGGGTGCACTTGCCAGGACAACATGGCAGTTCACAACTGCGAGCGCAGACACTACCGTGGTAGGTCTGAAACACATTTACAGGGCTACTCATGGGTGGCACAACCAGTGCTGCAAGCCCATTAGTAGCATTTGATTTACAGGCCCTGGGGCACACCGTGCATTTTACTAGGGACTTACCAGTAAAGCAAATATTCCAATCATGGATAACCAATCATTGTCATAATTTATACAGAGAGCATCTGCACTTTAGCACTGATCAGCAGTGGTAAAGTGACCAGAATCCTATAGCCAACGAAAACAGGGTCAGGAAAAATAGGAGGCAAAAGGTTTGGGGATAAACCTGTCAAAAGGACCAGGTCTAACAGGTACTACTTGGATTTAGCAAGCACCTCAGCACTAACATTCCCATGCTAGCCAAAGTCCTGGAAAAATGCGTACAACAACAATTGAGCCACCATATCTCTGAATTCAATCTGTTGAATGACTTCCAATCAGGATTTAGACCAAACCATAGTACTGAAACAGCGATCCTGCACATCGTGGATGACGCGCTACTTGCCCTCGACTGCAATGAAACTTGTCTCCTAATCCTGCTCGACCTCTCTTTGGCATTCGACATGGTTAACCATGCCAAAATTCTAGATCGCATGAAAATTAGGATGGGATTAGAGGGTACAGTCCTAAAATGATTTAGATCATTCTTAGAGAATAGAACACAAAAATTCACAGTCAACCAAACATTTTCAGCTTCATCCAGAAATGAGATCGGAGTTCCTCAGGGCTCAACACTATCCCCGGCACTATTCAATTTGTACGTAGAGCCACTCACAGAAACCTTACAATGAGCAAACATCTCTTTCCACATGTACGCAGATGACACACAGTTGTACATCAAGATTACATCGACGAAAGAGATAGATATCATGAACCAAGCACTAAAGAGTACCATCCATTGGCTAACCAGTAATCACTTAAAGCTTAACCCTCATAAAACCGAATTCCTGCTGATTTCCCCCAGAAAAGCGCTACGAACATCCTTGAGTGGACCAAGTTGATCACAGCATTAAACTGTACTCCGAGGATTGTTGAGTCTATCAAATCCCTGGGAATTATACTAGACAAAAACCTGAATATGATTTTGCACATCAACACAATGGCAAAAATGCCTGGTTCCATTTAAGCTACCTCAGAAAATTTAAACCCTTCTTAAATAAGGCAGACCTTAAAACAGCAGTCCAAGCACTAGTAATTTCAAGGATCGAGTACGGCTGCACAACCCTAGCTGGTCTCCCCAAGATTTCAACAGCCCCACTAAAAGCCTGTCTCAATGCGGCCACAAGACTCATAACTGGCTCCAGGAAATTCGACCACATCACCCCTCATCTGAAAGCGCTTAACTGGCTGCCTTACGAAGCGAGAATACAACTAAAAATGGCATGTATTACCCACAAAGCGATACACTACAAAACACCAGCGTACCTAGCCCAGAAAATCACACTTTCAGGAGGTTGCCGTGTCTCCCGGAGTCTGGGAGGGCTACTACTGAAACCGGCCAGATTCCGTAAGAAAAGAACTTATGACCGAGCTTTCTCTGGTGCAGCGCCTAGAATTTGGAACGCTCTCCCCCCTAACATTAGAAAAATTTCATCAATCTCTGCTTTCAAAAATGAAGCCAAATCTTTTTACATGAGTAAATATCTCCCATAATCGCAGCAGACTTGACTTCACCACTGATCTAACATGATCATACGCATGCTACCTCTCATCGAACATTAACCTCTTTGGGGTTCTGTATACATGTTTGTGTCGCTTTAATGTTTTTCGCAAAATCTTTTGTACAATTACTGTTGACTTGGTAACAAAACTGTTTATAGATATGCAAATGTAAAGCGCTCTGATACCCCACTCGGGGTCATGTTCGCGCTATATAAAACACTAAATAAATATAAAAAATAAAATATGTGTGGTAGTTACTCTGGGTCATGGTTGGCAATGGTTTTTACGATGCACAGGCGTTCAAAAGCTCATGGGCAGTGTCTAGTTAGCACTTTAAGGTCAGGGCTAGGGGTCGAGTAAGTGTCTCTCCCCTCCTTATGCTGCTTAATCCCCAACCTGCCAGTTGAGTGCCTTAGTACCAGGACTTAATATGAACTCTGTCACTTTATGTGTGGAAGCTACCCTGGGCTATGACTAAGAGCAAAATACTTTACTTTTGATTTTTTTCCTTTTTAGGTCTCGCCTACGCAGCGCGCATGCGCTGCATAGGCAAAAAGACCTTTAGCAATCGCTTCGGCTTTTCTGCCAAAAACGTGTACGCGTTCCATTGCCTTCAATGGCAACGCGTGCACGTTTGGCGATTCACTTGCAGGAGCGAGCGGCGCCATATGGTAGCAATTATCGCTCCTGGCGCTGCTCGCTCCCGCAAGTTAAACGCTTTCACTTTTGCCGACACTTGTTGGCAATGCTTGTTTAGCCTTTCGTAAGCTGTTCGTATCTAGAGCTTTAGCTAATCAATTTACATTTTTAAGATCAAGACTGTGCAGTCTAAGTAACACAACAAGCAGCCCTCCTAAGATGCAGCACATCACACTGCAACATTAGCCTTTTTTGCAGAAAGTTCAGCAGCATCTGGTTGAAACAGGCCATGCAATATTTATTGATTACGACCATCCCTGTAATTTTTATCGGATTTGTTTTTTCTCCTGGCCTCGCTACAGATTATGCACATGTTCTCAGCTCACTAGAGGCTTTGAAGCATGATTGACACAAGCTCATTCTTTCTGCTGATGCGCTGCTTGGCATCTAGTAAATTGTAAAATTATGCAAGGTGTTAGGTGTTCTTGGCCAACTTCTCTCCCTTGCATGTGTATTGGACCCTAAAAGAGTCCACTTCACAGACAATTCTGGCCTGCAAAGAAAGACTTTGATACTTAGTAAACCGCTTTATTCCCCCAAACTGCAAATTGGAAATATATACAAGGTAAATATATTTAATGTAAAAATAACAACTGCACTGTGTACTGTATAAGGCTGTCTCTGATATATATTTACACTCCCTGGTTTCTTTGAGGTTTTTACTAGATCCAACACTCTATGTACAGCACCTCTTTTTGTTTTTTATTCTCCGTGCTGCACCACACGCCTAAAGTACAAAATAAACAAGCATTGGCATAGCCAATAGTCTCGCCTTTGGGACCTTATAAGTGTTTGGTTATCCAGCACAATATCCTTGGTGCAACAACATCAACTGTTGCATGGTTAAACACTTATAAGGTCCCAAAGGCGAGACCTATTGGCTTTGCCAATGCTTGTTTAAAGTGTAGGCGGTTCAGAGCCTATGGGCAGCACCCAGCTAGGGTAAGGTGGGCCGCTAGGGAGGTTCTACCCTTTGGATATAATATGTACTTGCCACTTTACGCGTGGTAGGAATGGTTCCTTCTCTTTTTAATAATAATGTGTTTTATCTTTTCAATATCATTGACATTGTTTTTGATGATTTCATATTGTATTTTATTGTATATTGTATTTTAACATGTAAATGTTTATGGTTTTTATTGAATAATAAACACACAGTATTCATTCATTCACTCCACACAATGCCATTCTACGACACTTTACGCCACTCCACTCTATACCAATCTAATCTACACCACTCTACTCCATGCCACTCTATTCTACACCTCTCTATGCCACTCCACTCTACGCCACAGCACTCCACTATAAGCCACACCACTCCACTCAATGCCACTCTACGCCACTCCACTGTATGCCACTCTACTCTATGCCACTCTACTCTGCTCCACTCCACGCTCCACTCCACTCTCTGCCTCGCCACTCCATTCTGCACCTCTTTACTCCACTCCACTCTCCTCTACTCTATGTCACTAACTTTTAACCAGGCTGAACAGCAACCACGCTGCTAAACAACCTCGCTAAGAGAAATTGGGAAAGCCAAGAGCCAGGGCTGGACAGGCTGTAGCGGGCATCGGGTGTATTTTCCCAGTGCGCCGGAGGGGTGGGGGCTGGTTTTGTACCCGTGGGGGCCGGTTCTGTTACTGGGGGCCGGTTTTGCAGAAGTGCTGCAATAGCGGCCCCTCGTAACAAAAGCGGGAGCGATGTGTCTCACTAGTACCCCCCCTCCCACCATACTCCCCCGCTCCCGGGTCCGATCGAGCAGAAATCTGCCAGGGCTGGTTGCTGTTCCAAGTCTGTCTGTGACAAGAGCTCTAACATGGGTGAGATCTATTGGCTTTGCCGATGCTTGTTATTTTAGTGTGGTGTGATCAGAGTCTGTTTTTTCCCGGTCGTCTTTGGGAAACGGAATGTAAAAGAAGGCTTATGCGAGAGGCATTGGCATCTGTCTTTACCTGAGCCCTGAATCCATCTTACAGCACGCATGGGCTCCCAGAGAGCACGTCTCCTGGCGCTGCTGCACACCTGATACTGGCAGTATGTGACAAGGAATTCAACAGGACATGAGTGAGTGAGCAAGCTGTCAATCACAGCCTCACTGGGACATCGCTGGGGAGGTGGGATGAACGCAGTGCCCCCGTTTCCTAGGGAACCTCAGGCTCCACTGCACCTTATTAAATTCTATAGCCTGTGATATCTCCCCAAGTCTTCTGAATTTTCAAAGGGAGGTTTGTGGCTGTCGCTAAAGCCTCGGCTTTCCATTCTCACCTTCCAGACTTTGCTTTATAATAGGTCTTCATCAAAATGGTAATAACATTGCTGAACAAAATGTCCTGCCCTAATTTCGGTAATATGATGTACATCATGTTTGTAGCACAAACCATAATAAAATGTGTCTTGGCTCGTTTGGTGGTATGTGTTTGGTAATTGTTAGCCATCATAATGGTACTCCTTTTTAATGACATCAGAAGGATAAAAGGTGGAGTTGAGGCTGTGACTCGCAGACACCGCATAAATCAATGCAGCGGGTGCTTTACTCATCAAGCTGTCTTGCAAATAATTTTAATCTCTGGTGACATGTTTATCCACTTCCTTTGATGTCAATTTTTGTTTTCCGTCCTATTTCACAATTGCCAATGCAACAATACGACATCAATTCAGAAAAGAAGCTGCTCTAATGTTAATCAGCATTACCGGAACCAATCTTGTTGACTTTTGCGGAGTGAAAGCACCTCTCACCCCAACAAGCCACACGTAACATGAACCACATGGGCATCAGCGGTGCAAGCTTCTCTTCCACACATGATACGTGTAGGCGACGGGGAGGGGGCACCAGATGGAGGGATTGCAAATAGACTGGAATGTGAACGGGCAGGTTGCATCAACAGAAAACAGAAAGAGCTCACAAGGGAGAGCGAAGAGGGTGGGGAGGCTGGGCAGATTAGTGAGAGAGTTGGCAGCAGAGCAAGCGCATATATACCACACTCACATGCCACCACACTGACAACTGCACTCAACACTCACCACCAAAACAATTCATCATACACCAGCAGCCCTGCCTGTCCACAAACAGTGGGCCACAAAACGCCCCAGCCGCCCTATATCAGAGGGGAAGTGGGGAAGCTGGAGAGACTGCAGGCTGGATAGGGGAAGGGTGGGCAGGCTGCAGGGAGAGCTGGCAGGCAAGGGAAAGAGCAAACAGAAAGAGCAAACTAAGACGAGTGAGCACAATGGATGGAGAACAGGTACACACCACACGCTTACATGACAGTACACCAATCATAACCATTAATGGGCAACTAGGCAGAATTTTCCAAAATAAGGAGGTCCTGGAGGAAATCCAAAGAATTTGGAGTAGACGCCTCACCCACTTAATAGTGGCATGCTTCATCATCGGCGCCTATCCACACCCTGGTAGGGTGGTTCCACCAGGGAGGACTCAACCAAAAATATGAGAGTTCTTATATAAATTATGACTGGATTTTTAGCAGGGGCCCAGAAAACAAGAGATAAAAATGTTTTGGGGTATGCCCCAGAAAATTACCTTTAATAGGTGGGTACTCTAGGCATGAATAAAAACAGAATGTGTTTTTTTTTTAGTGTCAATGTCTTAATTATCCCTTTAAAAGCCAACATGTTTTGGCCCACATTTAAAGCCTGTATGGGTCTAAGGTCTCTGCCAGGGCTGTTAGCGCCGCTGTTTGTCTAAGCAGTCATGCCATGCATATAAATGAGACCTACAGCTCTCACCTTAGGTAAGGATTCTTTTCTTCAGAAAACCTAAAAGTATAATGGATGCACCACAGAGTTATTTAGGTACAGCACCATATAGGACATTACCAATATTATTATGTTAAAAACTGAAAAACGTAAGATGGTGGGGGACAATCAGTGGCAGACACCGACCGAATTAAGCCCCCTTCCTATATCAGACTGGTATTAGAATGAAAGGTTTTTATTTATATTTTTGATGTAATATATACCAAAGAAATAAAGTGAGGCATGTCAAACCACTGCAAAATGACAAGTGTGCATGCACCAACAACAATATGAGAAACATACTGAAACACACACTTCTTACCCTATAAATGGGTGGCTCAGAAGTCATGCACATCTGGCGAGGGGCACACTCCTCCAGTCAAACACTTCATTAATAGAGGCATAATTTAGTTAGTCACATTGCACTATACCTGGTAACAACACTCTGTGCATACTGGGACTTGTGCATGTTAAATACAGCTATTGTTATGTAAGGTCTCGTAGGAAATAGGGAAGACCTATGAGGTGGAAAACTTTATATGTGGCTGTGATTGTGTTTGGGAGAATGCAAATAGGACTCCTCTTCTCTCGCTCTCTAATTGTGAAAGAAAGTACACCAGTCATGGCACCAATCATGGCACTCAGCTCCCACCATTTAGGAGGTGCTCTGGATTCAAAGAGCAACACAAACATTAACCACTGACCCTCTTCAGGTGGCAGGCCCCTTAAAATCGACACCCCCAATGTTAGCAGAGGGAGGTCATAGAGAGGCAGTATATAGACTCCACAGAGGCTGGTGAAATAGTAGGTAGGCTGGGGTAAAGTGGGCAGGCTGTAGGGGAGAGTGGGCAGCACACTTTCTTTCACAGCTTCTCTCCTTAGCACAATGTCAATAACACCACCAACTTCTCTTCTTTTTCTGAGCCAATCAGGCATGAGCGTCTCCTGCCACCAACACAGGTAACAGTGATAGGCTCGACCCTAGTTCTTCCCAAACGTCTGTCCCATCTTTCTTACCCAATAACGTGACTGCTTCTTCTGCTGGTGCTCTCATGTCCAGCTGCCCATTTAAATGCACAGAC